>CM065329.1:7516518-8960860 GCA_033032175.1 Saturnia japonica
TTTAAAATTAATTATTTCGTTTAAAAAACATATTTACAAACCGTTAAACTAACATGGGGTAACTGGTCAAGAAATAGTATTGTCTTCGTCTGATGTTCGACTGTATATTTTAGGAAGATGAAGAATAGCATAATTGGAGTTATGGAGGACGTTCGATGGTGGTGAACTCCCGGTTGTCAATGCTCTTCACACCCGCACGGTTCTTGTTCTTCTGGTTTTCACTTTTCACATCACTCTGAACACTCGCGAATACTAGCGGTCCGAAGCCGGCTGGCACAGTCTTCTTCTTCTTCACCTTCTTCGTTTAATGAGCCAGGAATTTAAATAAGGTTCTAATCCATTACCATTAGGCATGGAAATTATAATGTATCACTGCTATTTTTCACATGAAAAAGAATTTTTTTGTCAAAGTAACTGATACATATGATAAAGTATATTATTCATTGTGTTCACTTCAATTCCGTATGTGCAACAAAATCCGTGACCTTTTTTGTATATTTCTACTATATAAAACTTGCTTAAATGAATTCATTTCACTTAATAACTAATTATAGCTGTTGTTCATACGGAATTCATTTATCGCGGGTTAAATAACAGCGATAACAAATATAATTTCACACCTGTGACAATTGCCTAATTGTAGTGTTCAATGGATGCTGAACTCAATATATATTATTTGTTAAAAATAATAGAAATTTAATAGCAGCTGTTAGTTAGATTGATAGTTATCTTGCAAAAGTAACATATTTTAAAGACGTGTTATAACTTTAAACTCGGTGATATTTACGAATAACGTATAACACACACTTGTAAATTACTGAGTGTGTGTAGTAGAGAGAGAAGCCTTCAGTATAAATTTTGAAAGGAGAACGCTGAGCCGGAATGAGGCGACCAGACACGACGCTACCCGAATGGCACGTAGCGACGTCCCATGAGAACATCTAACACCCAATAGATGTTTAAAATTTTTAAGAAAAGTGAAGAAACTAACGATGATTTCGTTCTGTACAGCTCGGAGAGTCCAGGTAAAACGGGGGGCAGCTTCCAAATGGCGCCCGGTGGTGAAAGGCATACACCAAATCAATGGCCGAACGGAGAACCCGCCGTCGAAGAACCCTCCGTCGAAGAAGAAATCGAGAGAAGATTGAAGAACCTGAGAGGTCATAACTTATAATATTAGACTAGATACAGGCAGAGCCGGATTTAGGAGTATTAGGGTTCTCAGATTATTTGAAACATGAATTACTATAAATAATTATGCTTTCAGAAGTTTATAAAAAAATGCTTTAGTAGATGCAAACTATTTTTCTTTGTCAGCACAGATGCTGTTTTTCTAATTTAAAAAAAATAAAAATCTCATTGTTTTTGAGCCCCTGTTGCGTTCACCTAAATACGGCCCTGGATACATAATGTCCCTATCGATCCGTTATAATAAAAACGTAAATTGACCAATTTATTGACATAAACAGAATGTAGTTATTCCGACATTGTTATCACTAAAAACCTATTTAAATTATTGTTTTTAAATCGTGACTTCGCTGTAATTAATCCATCGGCCATGTTTGTTTACGTTTTTACTATATGGATTAGGAGACACATTTAGATACATTTAGAGACACTGTTTAAATATTTTAAGGTTGTAAGCATTTTCGATGGGCTATGTCTATGCGATGTGTTATTTTAGAGTGTAAAAACCCGTAAAATAATACCTGATATTATCTAAATTTATCGATAAACCTCTGCAAAAGTATCGACAAATGTTACTACAAGCACTATTGAACCATAATTAAAAAATATATTTATACATCGAATTAATTAGTTCATTTCAAAGCGTTTTTGCACTAGTCTTTACCCGTGGTTCCGTTCGTACCGTTGTAACTATATTTTTTTTTATCTATTAGATCTAGTTTAATTATCATTTTGACGCGAGATTTACGGATACGCGGTTTTTTAACCGCGTCGTTTTTTTTTCGTTGCACTGTACAGTGACCTTATTTTGTACTGTTATGTTTGAAAAAGGCACTTTCGCGTCCCATAATGTACTAGCGGGAACCACGTGTTCCGAAAATATAACAATAATAATTATTAATAGGTGACTCGTGGGAATACTTCTCACATTATAGAATCTAAATAACTGCTGTCTTGTTAGTGAAACGGATTATCAAATGATGGCGCCTTAAATATATTTTCATTGACATCTGAGGAGTGAAATATATAAAAGCGTTACGTTTTTCTGCGCAACCTACTTTGCGCACCTTTCACTTTGTAATCATTTTGTGTATACCTATATCCTCTTGCTTTTAGATAAATCATTAACCACTCGGTGAGTGAGTGAGTGATTGCATATTCAAAGAATGGGACATATATTTTTTTTTTTCAATGAAATCATTTTTTTTTGTTGTTGTAAATATGTGTATGTATATAAACCGATTGTTGTACAAACATCGATTTTTATATGTACGAAGATTATTATTACTAGGTGACCCGTGCGAATAATTCGCAGATTATAGAATGTAAACTACTTCCTAACAGCGGTACTGTTTGTTAAACGAATTGTTGATATAGATGGCGCCTCTTACGTGTTAGTTGAATATATTTTCATTAGGAAAACTATCACCTACCTCCCTGACGGTACTTTTACGTCTCGATACAAAGCGACGTGTTTTTAGCGCTCGGGCATGTAGGGCCTAATAAACGCTGGTAACACTAAAATAACCTCGACTACTAAAAAAAAACTTATATACCATAGCTCATCGAAGACTATTCTAACGGGGGGTTGTAAATGGAAGCAATATGTACATAGATATAATAACGAGGCCTACCCACGTGGGGTGGGTAGAAGATTCCAAGTGCCTATTTTTATTTTATAAGCTATCAGATCCAAAATAGTTGAAACATTTATTGAAATGAACAAAATGAAATAATAATATAACGACACATAAACCGACTTATAGTGCGTTTTTTTTTATTCCCACGGATTGAAATGACATTTCACGTTTTGCTAGTTTATTCTGTTTTTATGATAGTGATGTCACCAATCGGTAGTAATTGTATAGTTTTTTTCAAAACTAATTGATCCCGTCATATGAGAACCCCGAATAAGGGAGACCAGTTCGAATCTCGTGTGGGTCAACCAAAGCGTTCTTATATGTATTTAGGTTAATAATATTTTTGCAGTTTTTCGCACTAATATATTCATTTTATAGTTTCCATAATTATGTACCTAACGGTCGGCGGTATGTTGAATATCGCAAAATATTTACGTTAAACAAATAAAAACCCCTCAATTCAGTATTTAAAATGTTGCGATTCAAATAATTGTTGTACCGTAAGATATCCGGTAGCACAACACTAAAAAATTAATTGTGTCAAAATTATTTTCAAGTTTTACATTAGTGATTGTAAAATCACTCTGTGGGAATAAAAAACGCGGTGTATGTAATACATTGAGACGTTTCTAATGAGCCCTGAGCCCCAAACACGACACCTCTGCTATAATTTGGGGGGGGGTTAGATATCCTGCCGTTTCCAGATGATGATGATGCATCATCAGGTCAGTATTATCATGTTCTTCTGATATCATTAAAGTAACAGGATATCAAATATCAACTGTGGTTTCACTGGAATTGCATAAATACTGTCCTAAATATAAAATTTCATTAAAATCGGTGAACAGTATTAATATTTTTGGAGTTTACTACTTAAGAATCGATTATCATATAAGGCCTCTGTATGGAAATTTTATTAGGAATTAAATTTATAGAAGCGTTAACAAAAAGCGTTACGTTTTTCTTAGCAACGTATCTTCCGCACCTTTCACTTTGAAATCATGTATGTTACACACCCACTCAATCAATCAATCAATCAGTCAACCAATCATCTCTTTGTCTATTGCACATTCAAAGACAATCGTATTTATGGAGTAAACTCCAGTTGTGCGTCGGATATGACGCACACATACAAACTTTCTTTTAATAACCCGAAAACCGCCGTGCGGTAAGCGAAAACGCGAGCAAAACCACGAACCACGGCTACTTATTATTAAAAATAAAGACGAAACGTTTGTGTGTAGGAATGCAATAATCTAAAAAAAACTATCTTTTTACTTTAGATAGCAAGTTTATTTAGGAATGTTCTAGATACGGCTACCTAAAGAGCGGAACAGAAATGTAACGCGAGCGAAACCCCTGCCGCTGGTCGGTAATAATTTACTTCATTAAAACGTATGCTTTTGTCTTATAGCTTATTGTATGATTCTGCTGATAAATCTTCAATTCTTCATCTTCAATTGTATAGAATTAATAATTAAATCCATACACGTATTATCTAATGATGTAAATATATTATATGAATTTAGTATATAGATAATATTATACCGTTTTTTTTTTAATATAAACGATTATCAAATTAAAGTAAGATAGGTAGGTAGATAATATTATAAAAAAAAATTTTTGGAAAAAATACCAAAAAAAAAGCGATGTGTGTGTAAACTTAGATTTTATATTATAATAATTTTTATTATTGAAAGTCCTCTTCAATATAGGTTTATTTATTTTTATTTCTAAACTTGGTAAAATATACGAGATGTAGGGCAGGGTCTTTCTTTGGTGATTTTTCTCTACTTGTGGCAGTTCGACAGGTGGAATACCTCCACCCTAAAGATCGTTGTCAAATAACCTTGTGTTGTGTTCCTGTGGTGGGTAGGGTTGCCAGAGCTCCTCGGGGTAGAGGGGTTCAAGGACGTCAACGCGTTAGTAAAACCATATGGTATTTACAAGCGTCCTTACTTTACGGTAGCCGCTTACCATCCGGTAGGCCGTATACTTGTTTACCATCTTATTTGTATAAAAAACCATCCAGTAAAAGCTCCTTATTAACGGTTCCGTAATTTGTGGTTTCAGTATTCGCGGATTTGAAAATAGTGACCACGCCTGTATTCGCGGATACAAAACTAACGACGCATAATATCTTTTTTTTATTCAGTACTAATCAATCAAATCAGTAGGCATCGAAATGAAGAAATATTACTGTGGTTAAAGTAATTAATTTTTTAAACATAAATTACACCACTTTGTAAATTTATCCCGTGTGCGTTTTCCCTTATTTCTATTCGCGGTATAATTATGAAACGTATCTCCTTCGAATAACGATCTTTTACTGTACCCACTACGAACGCAGGAATACAATGAACCGAACACAAAAAATAAATCAGAACACGAAAACCAAAGTTTGTCTGAAAAATATGCAATTAAATTTCATCAGTAATAATTATCATTTACTATAATTAATTTAATACGTCATAATAATTATGTTACAACTTAGTTATGTTATTATGTTAGTAAACTATAATGAATTGTGATAAAATTAATTTATAATATTCATCATTACCGTGGTAATGAAAAATGCTGTGATTATATATACAAAATATACGAGGGGAAATAATAACTAATATACCGTTTTTAACTGACTTTAAAAAAGTAGGAGGTTCTCAATTCGAATGTTTTTTTTTTAATAAGATTTTCAGCCATAACTTCTTTGTTTATAAACCGATTTAGATTTTTCGTTAGAAAGGGGACAACCTCAAAGGTTTAAATTTAAATTTTATTGGAAATTATAAATTAAATTAAAAATTATCGAACGACTCAAGTAGTTGCGTTGACAAATAAAGAATTTATTTGAAGAAAAAAAAAACTTACTCGATCTGATAAAGGGGTCGTTCATAAAATATGTTCGTACTTATGGGGTGAGGCCGTATTACTTACTGTGACAACATGTCTAAGAAAAATGATGTTTGTAACTCATCAAATAATTTTTCAACTTTTTCTCTTTTACTAATAATTCGTTTAATATTTTTACGTATATATTTCCGTTCTAATGACTTAATAACCGGTCTTATTTACTCATGTTTTTTTGTGTGATTTGTTTTTCGATGTCGGCGCTCTAGCATTGCGCTCCGTCACAATAAAAGTTTAATTATTGCAAATAATAAATATGGAAATTCGTGCACTATTACATTAATTGCCATATATTATGTAGGTTATTCGTGTCACAATATTGATAGGCAACTCACAGAAAATGTGACATAGGCGTGACGAAGGGCGAGGGGTCTAAAAAGGCAAAATTGCGTGACGTATTTTATGAACGGTCCCTAAGTGCTTTAAACTTTGGACCGGAATTTAAAAGATAAAGTGAAGGATCTTCATGTAAAGTCAGTTGAATGTTCTGAGTGATCCGGTAATATATTTTCTATATTAGACATGAAATGCTAATGAATGATAGATTTTGTATGGGTTCCGTATTGTTCAGAATTTTTCATTACGACTTATTTTACGATTAGAATTGATATAGTTAAGTTAACTTTAATTGTATTTTATGTCAGTTGAACTTAACAAAAAGGTATACAAACCACGTAGTTAATAAATTTGTATAATATTACAATAGCACGCGATAATTGAATTAGAAAGCGTTATCTTGTCGTTTGAAATACATTTAACAAATTCCTATGTGTTTTTAATTTTCAATGGATAATTATTTTTTTTTCTGATAATCACACTTAAAACCTAACCTAATCACAATGGAAAAATGAAAATATCTCATTCAAAACACAAAACGGCACAAAACTTTAATGTATTTCATATTTAACGTAAACAACACAATAATCGTTCAAAAAGTTAAAAAAAAACATGTATAGAAAAATAAAACATGAAGCTGATTGACAAATATACCTGCGACATTTTCACTAATTCAAGGTTTGGCTTTCAATTATTATTATTACACCCGTCGGTATTAAAAATGCCGATGATGGACGTGAAGAGAATTTATTTGAACCCCACACAGTTACAAATTACACGAACTCATAACACTGTGTTTCGCTTCCTTTTATCGCTCGTTGTTATCGTTTGTAATTTAAAACTGAACTGCCTCGGCGCCGCGCCTGAGTCGCTTATATACCTACACTAAACGACCGCAGAAACATCGTGAAGCGTCGTGACTTTTCTTGATGTTTACTTTCAATGCCAAACTACAATGTTTACACAAACATGGGCCGCGGTCGTAACATTATAATGCACTCGTTCGCCGTATATGTACATATATATTTATGTTAAGAGCTGCTGACATATTATGCTTTAGACATAGACGTTTGGGTTCCTCCTCATTAATTTTAGTCATATATTTTCTAAGTATTTTTAAATGAATACTATTCATTGTCTTCTAAATAATTTGTATTTGTTATAGACAAATAAATATGTACGATTAATCAATAATTAACTCATTTTAATGGGTTATTCTAACATAGTTTAATGGGTTATTATTACACAATTTAATGGCTTATTCTTACACAGTTTATTGGTAAATTTGATTTAGTATAATTTGGTAGTTTTTGACATTATTTAATGATTTAATTTTTCTTTGTAAATAGTGATGTAAATATTATACTATACGAACGTGACATACATTTGTTTTATTGTTATCTTATTTAGCCTTACATATAGGATGGTGTATCACCTGGGAAGTTCACTCGATTCTTCCTATTACTGTATTCAATACTAGCCAGCACAGCACACGCTCTGTCCGTTCCAACAGTTAATAACGGGACTACAGCGCCTCCAATCCCAGTTTTATTCCTGAAAACTTTTGCAGGACTGTAACAAACTAAATATGAATTACGTATTATCCACTGTTCGAATCGTGAATCTTGGTCTTGTGGTCATAATGAATAAAATAGAAAAAAACGATTCCGGTTTTTCTAAATTTTCTGGGTGTTTTTCAACTTTTTCTTTCCCTAAAACCTTATTCGGACTAGAACCACCGACCAATCGAACTGAGCATACAATAGTACGTACAAGTCTGATCGTCACATAATATAGCGAAAGGAGTTGCACGACTATGCTATTAAAAAAAAATGTCCCGATTTATATCAAAAACGGCTTGACTGCGTCATATGAAATTTTGTACATGTCATTGGTCAATTGATAAGGTTAAAGAATTTTAAATATCGCATTTAGAAATCATAAAAATAAATATACAAATAAATTAATTTTTGGTAATTCTTGACAGATTTTGACGATATTTTAGGAAGTATAAGTCATTCCATGAATTGTATTATAGGTGCGAACGACCCACTCTCTCTAATCCTCTTTCTATCTCTCTTTCTCTTACGTGACGCAGACGAAGTTGCACGGGTCGGCTAGTCCTGAATAGAAGTACAAAAAATATAAGTTAGAATGTGTTAGCTCATCTATACAAATAATAAAATTGAAGTGTCTGTTTGTAATGTCAAAATAACAGTTTTTTACTAAATGCATATGAAAGTATATCCGATACCTTTAACAAAAAGCCCATTTTACAAATTTTTGTCTGTCGTCTGTTTGTTCCGGGTAATCTCCGAAACGGTTGGACCGATTTTGATGGGACTTTCACCAATAGATAGCTGATGATATAGGGAGTAACTTAGGCTACTTTTATTTTAAAAAAAGAATTAGTGTTCCCCACAAATAACTAAGAGTATAGTCGCCTTTCGTATTTATATCGCTATTAACTGGGTAAAATGAGCGCGGACCCGAAGCGGAGCCGGCCGCCTATTATACAATGTGCTACGTCAATCTATACAGAGCGGGACCGCGCACCGAGGGCGCGAACGCGACGGAAACGATTCCCTCGTACTCTGTATATAACCGACGGCGGATAACACGCTACGGTAACCAGCTGTCTGGAAACCAGTGCGTGCGAGCCCCTCTCACTACGTGCGACCAACCCTGTTCACACCCGAAACTACTAGGCGTGAAGAGGGCGAAACATCAAGGTACACACACGCAGTGAGGTGCCTGCTGGTAGGCGCGGCGATGACGTAGCACGGAGCGGAATGGACTGGGTCGCTGGCGGGTTGAACTTAGTGAAGATGCGAAGAAATGACACACAGGCACCACAATAAAATTTGCTGTATTCTTCAAGACAATACACTTTGTTAATACTATATCTTCTGGGTACGGTTACTTCCAGTTTCTTGAGTCTTGAGTCTTGAGTCTTGAGTATTGAGTATTGATTCTTCAATTTGTGGTACCCGTGTGCGCTCGTTTGCCCCGGCAGAACGCCTTTTATATGGTTTGCCGGAGAGCGAGACGGACGATGGCGTCTCTATCCGTACTGCTCATCACCAAACTTGGGTGTGGTCCGTTAACCGCGGTAATGCGCAGTGGTTGCAATATTGCTGTCTCTGTCTATTATTATTATTACTTGTATACAGAATACAATAAATTGTTAATATCTCTAATTACAGTTATTCAATTACAATAAAAACTATTTCACATCAATGTAGACACAAATACCTATTCAAAAACACTAACTTTAACATTATAGGTTAATAAACACGGGAGATATAAAGCATTAAACATTGCAACCTTAAAACGTCTTGCGACTCGTTACATATGCACTATTTGAGCTTACAAACATTATAAAACACATACAGAAGGCTATTTTACTTATATAACACAAAACATTACGTATAACTTCTACAAAATATGAATTATTGACAATATATGATTTTAGTACTTTAAGTGATTATTTTTATTAGATTACGCACATTTTCATGACTTATATATTGTTCTTACATACCTACACGCTATAGTAACATATTCAAAACATTAGAAACATTTAATTATTGATCGTTTGTGCAAATTATTCATCCTTACAACTTATATTTACAAATGTTATTCTTATATCATTACGCTTAGGCTTATGCGTCGCTAACACTGGGATTTAGTATTAATTATTATTTTAATATTTAGCGCGCATCAATAGTGTAATTATAAATATTTATATAATAGGTATTTCGGACCACGGCAAACGGTGCGGCGGCCGTGGGGCAGCGGTGTGGGTAGTGGTGCGATAAAACCTTGATACAAACGTCCCCGAGCGAGCGGATACCGCTTCGACTTGGCCAAATTAAGTTTAAACAGAAAACACATTAAAAATATTCCGGATACTGATTGGGCAATTCACTCGAACATTTCAAAGATACAAGAAAATAACAAAAAAGACAATTATACCCCGTGAACGTAGGAAAATACAGTGGATTAACAAAAATCATTTGTTATTAATTTTATTATAAGAATAAGTACCTAATAATAATTTCTGTACAAAAAATAATGATACCACATCAAAAACATAAATGTGAAATAAGAGCCAAGTTCAATATTATGATAAATGCCTTGGTTGCTGAATTCAACGACAAAAATGAGTGCTAAGTTCAGTGGTCAGTCCTGAAATTTATAACAACTTAATTTTTTTTCTTATAATATATTAAAGCCTAACTTGGCTAGTTTTCATATACGAGTTTTATGATTTTTTTATATTTAAATGAGAGTTTTTGCCTAAAAATACAGCAGCCATTGAGTTTTATTTTTTGTTCAGAATGGAGAGATCTTGATAGAAGTAGTAAAGCGTGCCAGACTAATAGAATCCTAGTTTAAAAATCAAATAGCAATCAATATTTTGATCAAGGTTAACCAAAGTCAAAAACCAATTTAAACAAATTTATCATAAACTAAAAACAAACTTACTATATCCAATGATCATATTGAGTAATCAGCGCCATCTAGTAAAGAAATACTACTATTTGTCTCTGAAAAGAAGAATACAAAGAGGTTATACTTATCAAAAGTTCTGCAATTTCCCGCTAGAGGCTACTAAATATAATATTTTAATTAATGAAGAAGTAATGAACGTACTTCACAAAATCCAAGAAGACATGAATTAACAAAAAATTACTATTGCGAGACGCAGTAAAGATATAACTGATAAAGTAGCACCAAATATAAACTTAATATTGGACACAAAACTCAAAACATGGTTTGGTTGGTGTTATTGTTTTTTGGCTTCAAAGAAAAAATAAGGTTTAACCTCATTATTGGAAAACAATTTTATTTACATTATAAATCAATACTTCTTGATAAAATTAAATAGCACCGACATACAAGACAGTCATGTAGTACCCACTACCACGTTTAAAGAGTGCGATGATAGCCTCGTTGCAGTACGCACCAAGACCTAAGTTGAGGTTCAATGGTTCGATAGCCTATCTGCCGTGAGCTTTGACACCTCCAGCTAGGACACGTCACAGTGCTTGAACACTTCCACCCCCCTACAGATGTAAAAATTTCTAGATCATTTAAGTAAAATAACTAATAAAACTCTCTTGTGTACTTGACTATGCCTTTACACGCACGTGTAATATCACTGTATCTACACACGCTTTACTCACAAATGAGTTGAAACGGCTAGAAGTAAAATGTTAATAAAGTCCATCACGTTGAGTTCTGAAACATTTAAAATGCATTATTTATAGAAAAGTTATATAGATTTTTCAGTTTATGAATACATATGTTGACATTTCTTTTTCTTTGACCAAATTATAAATGAATATTTGTCAATCCAAGTACCAGTTTAATCCTATCCTTAAAAGTTTCTTTCGGACTTCGGTCATTTAGATTTCGAGTAGATAGGTACCTTTTATGTTTTCTACGGCCGGTTATACTGCATTTCTTCGTTCATATACGTGGTACGTGTCAAACCCAGTCCGGAATCAATGAAGGAGAAATCGAGGAAATCAATCCGCGTGGAAAATTAGGGGCGTAAAATTTATATTTTAAATTATTATTTTTTTAGTTATAATATTTTATTTTAACGAGTAGACCCCTGATAACTAGGACTCCCTCATAGGAGAAGTCAATTTATTAGATAAAGTTTTAAATATCTCATTTAAAAAAATCTGCAGTTTTTGTTCTGATGCGTTATTCCATAGACGGGAAGTTATTTGGCATCCCCGTCCACCGAATGCATCGGCAACGAACGACATATAAGTTATGTAATATCAGCGTAAATATCAAATAATTATATAAAATCAAATTAAATTTATTTATTATTGAAATTTTTATCTAACATTATATAATATAACAGAATAAATCCTCGCTAAAGTAAGATCGACGTAGAAGCGAGTATTTTATAAACTAATCGATTATAAATATTATTTTAATACTAACCGATTATATTCCAAAAGAAGATTACATCCAGTCATATTCTATTCTTCAATAAATACAGTGTAAACTCTTTATTACGAAACTCAAGGGACTGAGCATTTTTTGTCGTTATAGAGAGTTATCGTTATATGGAGTGAACAAAAAAACAAACCAAATTAACAAGAAATGTTAATATGTATGTCTTAGATATTAAATGCTTATAAATTATTGTTTACACATATAGTCTGATAACTTTGTCTGACGTTTTTTGCTATGCTAGTACTTGTTTTGTATTATTTTATGTATTCTATACATATCTTCTTCTATCAAACTTTTTCGTCAACACTAATCGCTTTCCGTTTACTGGCCATGTTAACAGTTTCAAAGTAGGTTTACGACTGATAATATGATAGGTACCCAGTATGCTTGGTCGAAGACCATCACTTCCGAGAAAACAATGCGTCATACTGCACGTGTTCAAGGCAATTAAGGATAACAAAAGCTAGACCGACCTCGGATGTTTCGGAGCTTCAAAGTCTTTTGTTACCTGATAATAAACAATAATACCGATAATAAATATTTACTCTCTAAAAATGAACACATTTCTTCGTAATAGAGAATGGCGTATCGCTATAAAGAGTGTTTCAATATGTGGGTTTTAACGCAAACCAACCAAGTTGGGCTCACTTCAACGTTATAGGGAGTTTATCGTTATAAAGAGTTTACACTGTATTATAAATTAGGGAAATACGGGGCGGAGTCAATAGATAGAGGGGTGAGAGGATTGGTGCCCTCGCTATCCTATCAGGTTTCCTCAACGCGTCATTTCAAGGTGAAAGTGGATACCGTAATTCGCTATGCCAATCAGATAATATATAATTGCGTGTGTTAGTTTTTTGATAAAATTACAACTATGATGATGATAATAGTACGGGTAGGCAGTGTGGCGCGGTGTGAGATAGCGTGAGCCGAGGGTGGGTTGGTCGATCGACGAGAACCGAAAAAAAAATAATAACGTGTGTAACCGCAGGGCATAACTAGTGAATGATAAAATAGTATAAGCGGCATAAGGCTGCAGGCTTAGTATCAGAGAAACTGTAACATCTTTACACGTTTATTCCTTGTTCGTATATTATCTTATAGTGTTGGTAAAACATCATGATGGTTATCGAATAATCGATTCTTGTAACAACATAATGGATTGTTGATTTCCAATACATAATTCGGAATATTATTGTGAAAACAACGAAGGTTTCCGTAAATTACCTTTTTTAGCTCGTCAAATTACTAAGGTGTTTACTAAGCACTTTTCGAAACAAGCAATGACCGTTTTTTTCCCCCTGTTATCTTTGAAGACGGTCTTACAATTATATTCCGTACTAAAAACAATAGAAAGTTTATCGACTAATTTTTTTTTGTTGAAACTTTCAATTATTCAAAACGTCGATGTTTTTCCAATACTACTGTTTAATTACTTTAATTCAACAATGCTATTCTTGTTTACCAAAATTATGCACAGACGGCGTACCGAAACAACTTCCGCATTATATTATGTCCTTACATATGAAATTAGCGTTTTGTCGTACTAACCACTTTGATCTGATATATCTCCTCTTAAGAAGTTAAGAATTCCAAATTCAAATTTATAAATTCATTTAGCTGGAACATTTGAGTTTTGAAATCAGTCATTCATTTGTTTTTTCCTCATTATTTTTTTCTTTGGCGTCGCTTATTACCGCACAATGGAAGACATGAAATATCGTTATATTTACGAGTACGAGTTCTACCGTGGCACCAGTGCTGCAGAAACAGCTCGAAGGATTAATGATGTGTACGGCGCTGGTGTCGCAACAGATATTACGGTACGTTTTTGGTTTCTACGTTTTCGTTCTGGAAGTTTCGACCTTCAGAACCAACCCCGTGGACGGCTGGAGACCAAAGTGGAAAATAGAGAGTTAAAGGCTATTGTGGAAGCGGATCCATCACAAATCACTTCGGAGATAGCTGCAGGCTTCAGGGTAAGTGATAAAACTGTATTAACCACTTGAAGCAAATCGGGAAAGTAGAAAAACTTAAACGATGGGTACCTCATGAATTGAGTGAATCGAACTTGCAAACACGCGTCGACTGCTGTGTTACTTTGCTCAACCGACACAATAATGAAGGGATTTTATATCGAATCATTATTTGTGATGAAAAGTGGATACTGTACGATAATCGGAAGCGCTCGTCGCAATGGCTGAACCCTGGAGACCCAGCCAAATCCTGCCCTAAACGGAAATTGACTCCGAAAAAGTTACTTGTGAGTGTTTGTTGGACTAGCGCCGGTGTCGTTCACTGCAGCTTTCTAAAATCTGGCCAAACGATTACGGCAGATATCTATTGTCAGCAACTGCAAACCATGAATGAAGAACTTGTTGCTAAACAATCGAGATTGGTCAATCGCTCTACAACAAACAACCACAAAGTTAGATGAGCTACAATTGGAATGTCTGCGTCATCCACCGTACTCCCCGAACCTTGCTCCAACAGATTACCATTTTTTCCTGAATTTGGGCAACTTCTTACAAGGAAAAATATTCAACTCCGATGCGGCAGTCCAAACCGCCTTCAAAGAGTTTATTGATTCTCGCCCCCATAGTTTTTTTAGTAAACGGATCAATGAACTACCTAATGGCAAAAGTGCATAGATAACTATGGTGAATACTTTGATTAATTAAATATATTTACAAAAAAAAATTGACTTTATATTCCTCCCGTACAAAACGCCAATTTCATATGTAAGGACCTAATATTATTATACATATTTATAACGAAAGTCGTTAGTATTTAAATACTAAGTCTTGTGTGAAGCCAACAGTAGTATAATAGGCAAAGTAGCTGAAATAACCTAGTTAAACATAACTCATTTACGGCTCAAGTAGTGTATAAATTAGTATAGGTACTTAACTACTTGTTAAAAAAATATTTGTCGAACACTCAAACATTCGAAAAATTCATTAGAACAAGGCCAATTGTGTTTACAATTAAACAGCGGCATTTTAAATATATGATTCATTTTTTTTAAGTTATTTTCGCACACCAATTACAGTTGAATTGTACACCCACTACACAAAGAAGTCGAATAAAGTTGTGTCACAGAAACTATGAAACTCACCATCTGTTCTGCTTGTCCAGAGATCGTCACAATGACCGGTCCTGATCTACCTGCATCCAGAGGATTTAAACAATCTTCACCACGTCGTCGGTCTACCTTGTAGTTTGTAGTTGGTCCGCCCACGACTTAAAGACATTATAGAAAGTTATCGCCCATATCGATACCGATATATATAGTAAATATCACAGGGAAATGTAAATGAATTAATATATCTTAGGTCCTTCCATATGAAATTAGTGTATTATATGGAAAAAGTAAAACGAAAAAAGTATTATGAAATTATACATTTAACCTATCGAAATATGTACCATTATTATCTATGCCCTTTCGCCATTTTTTAGGTAGTTCATTGATTCCGTTGCTGAAAAAATTGTTGGAGAGGGAGTCAATAGAATCTTTGAAAGCGGTTTGGATATTCTCATCGGAATTGAATTTTTTCCTTGCAAGAAATTGTCCGAATTCTAAAAAAATGGTAATCTGTTAGAGCAAGGTCCGGGGAGTATGGTGGGTGTTGGAGACGTTCCAATCGCAGTTCCTCTAATTTATCAACCGTCTGTCATGAAGTATGGGGTCTAGTGCTGTCATGAAGCAGCAGTGGGCTAGAGAGATTGACCAGTCTTGGTTGTTTAATACCTAACTTTTTCATCATGTTTTGCAATTGTTGACAATACAGATATGCCGTTATTGTCTGGCCAGATCTTAGGAAGCTGTTGTGTATGACAACAGCACTGGTCCACCAAACACTCATCAGTACTTTTTTCTGAGTCAACTTTCGCTTGGGACAGGATTTGGCAAGTTATCCTGGATTCAACCACTGTGATGAGCGTTTCCGGTTGTCGTAAAGGATCTATTTTTCGTCACAAGTAACAATACGATTCAAAATTCCTTCGTTATTTTTACGGTTGAGTAATGTAACGAAGCACTCAATGCGTGTTTGTTGGTGTGCTTCAGTCAATTCACGTGGTACCCATTTCTCGAGCTTTTTCACTTTTCCAATTTGTTTCAAGTGAATTAAAATTGTTTTATCATTCATACCGAAGCCTGCCGCTAACTCTGACGTGATTTGCAATGAATTTGCTTCCACGATAACTTTTAAATATTCATTATCAACTAGGGTCTCCGGCCGTCCACAAGGTTTGTTGCGTAGGTCGAAATTTCGTGAACGAAAACGTTAAAACCAAAAACGTGCTATCCTTTCTTTTACAGTATCTTTCCCCATACACATCATTAATCCTTCGACCTATTTCTGCAACTCATTTTCGTAAATAACGTGATTTATTAAGTTTTCCATTTTGTGAAAAGAACGATGTCAAAGAAAAATCAAATGGTGCGAAAACAAATGAATCACTAAATTCGAAACACAAATACATATAAACCTAAATTTGAAATAAATTTGAATTCTTAACCAAACAACTAAACGACAACTTCATATGTAAGGACCTAGTATTAATTACGTTTTAGAAGTTTACATTTTTACTCAGAATGTACAACCTCCTTAAATCAGACGGGAAAAGGCGATTTCGCAAGTCTGTTTCTGCTGTTAAAAATAATCTCTTAGGTGCGACTGAAATACTCAATATTCAAGACTCGTGATATTTAACGTCTTAAAATTCTGTTCACGTTAGTTTGATAAACCCAAAACTTCACGCTTCACCTTAAGAAACGGAACAGTAACCATGAATCTCAAGTAATCAGGTAAGAAGAACAAAACGAGAGGCTATGCGGGTGCTTAGGCGAAGAGGGGCTTGGTTGATTAAATTTGCGCGTGTGAAACCGTGGGCGCAGCTAGTACTAAATAATAATAATAATACGTTTTTATTTATTTAACCTCACACATTACAATCAACAGAAAATCGACAAAAATTGCAAAAAAAAAATGTGGTCTGGAGTGTGAAAGAGGTACAATGACCTGAACTACAGATCTCCAGACCCTCGTTCCCTTGGTTACAAGTTCTTTACAAGTAGTTACATTAAAACAAACACATCAGTAAATATGAGCTACAATAGTTAATATATACAATAGTAATTAAGAATTTGAGATTTTGGTTGAGTCTGTGAGTAGTTGTTGATGAGCATTTCAGGAGTAATCCGAACTGTGAGAGATAGAGACGTTGCTGAGATTATTATGAAACAATAGATAATAGATTCTCCGTACTTCTGTATACAAGTGAAAGTAACCAATTATAAACAAGGCGTTTAGTTTGTGTCATTACCAATCAGATAAAAAAATATTTTTACGCTATTACTATAGCCTAATTTGGTGAGTGTTCTGAAGAGCTGTTCAATCTAATACCATCTCCCTTCCACAACCGAACCACACGCGCTAGGCTTCGGAGTTACAATTTTACGGTAACTTCCATCTCTGCAAGAACTAAAAAGTTCTGTGACTTATGTTTGTCGTACCGTGAAGATATGTATTGAGATCTCTCGGCGGTCACCGTTGTGTTTGGATTGTGCTGTGCTTAACATCAGGGAGAGTACCGTTAATACACCGAGCTATTATAAAAAAAAAAAGTGGTGGTCTAGTGGTTTAGGCCAGCGGAATATCGATTCAATGTGCATAGATTCGAAACCCCGGGATGTACTAACGACTTTTTCGGAATTCGCATACATTTACTAATTCAAATTGTTAACACTATCGGCTGACGGTAGGGAAAAACTAAGGGAACCTGAATGCATGAGATATGTTGTAGTACCACGTTATGTGGTGAAGATGAAGAACTGTTCATTTCTCGTCGTTTGAAATCGCCAAAAGGTCGTGGGCTGGCGTGTTGGTCGTACCTTCCCTTGGGAAGAGTCCTTTCCCCAACAGTGTCACACATTATTCTATTTATTTATTGAGGAAGGTATATAATCTTATTATACGACTCTAAGAGCAGGTACCACGAACATAAAAGGATTTGAATTTCATTTGCCTGTAGTAGGAAAATCTTAACGTGGCGCGGTGAAGAGTTGTTCAAATAATAATTTAAGACGGGTGAAACCGTCCGGCACAGCTAGTGTATTATATAACTTATTAGATAATATTCTATAGTGTATTCATAGGTACCTACATTCGCAAATATTTTAGCAACAATTAGCATCGGTACAAATCCAATAGAAAGTTGATACGAACATTCTGTTTGTTCGAACACTTCACCGGAGTATCTTAAAAGCTTACGCGAAAGTTTTGTAATATAACTTAATTTAAAACATTACTGTGACCAGTGAGAGGTCGCAGGTCGTTAATAAATCGCACGTTTAAATGTTTATTTCATTCACGTCGTGCAGTTCGTGTACGGACTCCGTATTGTCGGTTCGTTGACGATATTTTGACTACATGTTAAAATACACCTTTGCCTAAAAATATATTGTAATTAAAAAAAAAGTGATTTAACCTGTTATTTTTTTTATAAGACATGTGTGCCAAAGGAATCATGAATCTTGCAACTGTAACGGTATTGGTAAGTAATGTTATTTAAATTTTTGCAATATTACTGCATGTTTATACACTTTGCGACTTTTCATGGCGTCAATGGGTGTTTAAACTTTTGGATTAACAGTGGTAGTTTTGGTAAAGAAGTTGTAGTTAGTACTTATTATTTCTTCCTTGTAATATTCCTCGTCGTACTAATGTCAACACATTACCTACATACGTGTATTGTACTTTTATTGAAATATTTAGTGTCTTTATTTATCGTAATGATATAAAGTTGTAATGTGTTCTTTGTTCGTGGTTATATAAATTAATGTTATGCTTTTTATTTATATGTTTAACATATGTAGTTTTTTATTATCCCTACATTATCCATAATAAGTATTATGTATAAATTTGTGACCGTTTTATGTTGTGTCAATGTATCCTTTTTATGGGTAATTCTCACAAAACCGAACATTTGGCAACTAAATTCTATAACTTGTGTATGTCACACTTGACATTGGCAAAATTGTTTAAACGGGCAGAAAGCAAAAAAAATCACGGGATGGAAGGTAGACTACAAAATTATTCAAGCAGACCAACACTATAAAAAATGATTGGAGTTTTTGGCGGGATATTGAAGTAACATGTTGTGGTTTTAATTTTTAATCCATTAACTTAGGTTTATGACACTGTATTATATAATATTGGTGGCGTTTTGCGTGATATAGTTTGGTTTTTGTGTATAAGTGAAGTGGATTATAAATATAAGCTGAAAGTATTCATTCGGAGATCCCACAAAAATTTCCTAGAAAGTTGTAACAAGGGAGCCACCATCTTGTTGGGATACTGAATCGTCATAACACTTGACAATATAATTCACTCGATAATGGCAGTAATGGTCTTCACTAAAGAGGACCGGTTGCCAAGTTAGGAAGAAGGAGAAAACATGATTTAGAGGATTTTTAAAGTTATGACAGTCGTGGAATTGGGTCAGCTGTGTTATGATCAGATTTGTATGCACTGATATACGTACAGTAAGAATGATTGATGGTTTAATTGTTATGAATGTGTTTATTTTCATAACTTTACAAACAAAAACTAAAAAATATATTTAAAAAATCTTAAATCAGCGGGAATCAAAGCATCTACCACTCGTACGGTACATGTAACAGTGCGTACAAATTAGGTCATCACATAATATATAGCGGAAGGAACTTCGTTACTACCGGTTGTACTTTGGTTACTACCGGAGTTGGTTTTCGCCTTAACTGTTACCCATTCTCTTGAAGGTTCTGAAGGCTTTTAGAGTTTCACCGGGTTTGCAAGAATGGCAAACGGGTGAGTCTATATAATCTAAATTTCGCATAGATATCTGCCTAAAACTCGACACAGTAATATAAAAAAATTTAATCAAATTATTATTTTAACAAGATAGTTTATAACAAAAAAGATAACCAACTTAAATGATTATGACAAGGTCCCTGGTGTATCTTCGAATTGGTAGGTCCAATGATAATAAAATTAAAATGGGACAATTCTTAAGGTATCCCCTTTCCAAAGATAAAATAATTATTGAAATCGGTTCATAAACAAAGAAGTTATTTATGGTTGAACATCCATAAAAAAAATATACATTTGTATTGAGAACCTCTTTTTTTTATAGTCGGTTAAAAAAACGACGTAAACAAAGGCTATATAGTAAGACAACCCGGCAATAGTCTCGCGTCTAGGCACTATGATTACTTTATGTAGGTTGTATATGATAGGTTGTTAGTTTTTTTTTTTAATTTGACAGAGAATAAAACAGTACAGCTCTAGTAGGTAGGGCGTCGTTTGAATGTCTTTTAAAATGACTATCGTGTTTTCTGATTATTTTATATAATTAGCCTAACTTACGAATGTGTAATACATTGCGGTGGTTGAATAAAAGTTTCAACTATCTGCCGACTATATTATTTATAAGACTGAGCTAGCTTGGCGAAAAGGCATGAATTCTAAACAGTTACTTGTCAAATAATAAATGGAGATTTATATGCAAAAATCAATTTAAATTTATATACATATATACCGTATATATGTATATTATAGGTATTTTGTAATTACATATCAAGAGACATTGTAAGGTGCGCCTGCTATTTGAATACATAATGAAATAAATTAACAACAAAATCGTATTTTATATGAAAAACTAACTGGTTTTCGGTAGCTCATAAAAATCGCAGACGGAAAATAATATTGGTGAAATTAATGCCTTCGTCGTTTGTTTCGTAGGTAACTATCTTGCAAAGAATTATATATTCACTTTTCATTTTCAATAATTAAAATTGAAATGTCTGGTTGTAATATGAAAATTACAGTTTTTTACTAAATGCATATGAAAGTGTATACTATACTTATAGCAAAACACCCATTTTTTAAATTATGGTCTATCTGTTTGTTTCCGGTAATCTCCGAAACGGTTGAACCGATTTTGACGGGACTTTCATTGGCTGATAGCTGATGTTATAAGGAGTAACTTAGGAGAAATTTGATTTCCGCACAAAAGAAAGCATCTTTATCTTTGAGATAACCAGTGAGCGACCTCCGTGTGTCGAAGCGGAGAAACCACAATACTGAAATTCTGTAGTCCACGCGAGCTCGCTAGTTTACTATAAAAGTAGAGGTGGACGAGTGGTTTAGACCGGCGGATTATAGACTCGATGTCCGCAGGTTCGCGCCCCTCGGAAGTTGTTGGCGACAGAACTGTTATTTTCGTGTCTTGTGCTAGGTTATTATGTTATATTATTGTGTTTAGGTGTTATGTACTAAGTGTCTTAATAGAATAGATTAATATAGACTAAATTATAGAGAAATGTTAGCGACCACGCTACATTATAAGTTGCATGTTATGTATTAAGTTGTATATAAATGCTTATGTATTGTGTGTTACATATATGGAAATAGAATTATTATACAATAGGTAAATGCATAGAATAAGTCAATAGAGTAAGGATATCCAATGTTATAGAAACTTTACGAACGGAAAGCGGTGATGCCGCCCGTAAATTGCATTGTTTTTGGCTTATGTACGGAATATGTACTTGATGTATATAATATGTGAATGCTTAATGGATAGGTAATACAACAAGGAATAGTTTGATATATAAAATGTATACACAATGTATATAAAGAAAGAAATATAGAGCGATTAACAGGGCGACCAAAGTAAAAACTAAAATTAAAACACGAATTAAAGCGGGGCTCTCCTTACGGTCATTCTCCGAACTACTTAAGCTCGAAGAGGCGCCGTATGGGGCACGAAGAAGAAAGCTTTGGTCGTCCTGCGAGCAGTATAGTGAAGAGTTCGACATTCATTTGAAGACCCGGCACCTCAAGCGGTCGTGCATTATTGCACCCCCCGGACCCCTTCACTAACATCGCGTCCCACTGGCATCCGTACGGCGTCTACGAGACGGGCATCCGGCATAATAAAAAACGCCCGTCCAAACCGGGGAAGCGTCACACCCCCCCTCCCTCACGCAGAGGGGAAGTGACGCGTACCCAACAGAAATACAAACGAATTTTTCGGAATCCGCGTACTTTTACTAATTGAATTTGATAACACTATTGACTGACGATGAACAAGAACATCGTGAGGAAATTTGAACGCTTAAGAAATGTTCCTACAAGGCTATAAGAATTGGCAAAATAATACTTTTAAAAATCTTTACAAAAAAATTAAATTTGTCAACTAAATTTGATTGTATTTTCTCTCTCTTTGAAATCTGACACTATGCAGGTTTAATCACTATGAAAAGTGGCCAGTGTGCTAAACGGAAATTTCATATATAAACCACTAATTCATTACTGCGTAACAAACGCATGTGGAGCCGCGGGCGCATCGCTAGCATCTTATTCTAGTTTCCTCCATATGCTGATCTTCTCTCCTCTTACACTACTGAGATACTACCTTTTATCGTTATAGGCTTAGCGTTGTGGTCACAATCTCACCTGACCTTGAGTGACGATGTGGCCCAAGATGGTAGCACGCTTAGCCTGGCTGCCGACAGATTTTCAACTCCAGGGTGGAAACTAGCCATGCTGGCGTTACAAAAAGCTCTAACACCTAGCTATGATTTCATCACCGGGCGCTCAGACTCATTGCAGGGATTCGAACTCACATCGATCAACGCCAAGTCCGTGCATACTAACTGAACCGTCATTGCTTTATTATTTCGGTAACATCAAACATATTATGTATAAAAAACATGTCCTCAGTTTTCTTTAAACATTAATAAAAAAATAAAAACTATAATAATATTTCCATTTTTTTATTTTCTCGATGACAGTTCTAATTTGATAGTTGTATTGTTGTGACCAAATAAGTAATAACCATCGAGTGACAGGGACGATTCATCAGATTTTGGTTAAAATAAATAAATAAAGATTACCTGTCGTTATAATTATTTCGTTTCATTGTCGAGTACCTACCTATACCTATTTATTTTACAACACCTTCGAAAATTATGAAGAATTAATACGTGTAACATTTTGTAATGATATTATAATATTAGTTAATAAATTTATACAAAAGTATCCGGCAGTAGTTTAGTTTCTTACATTTTGTAAAAAATATATCGGGCCTGTTATCGTGTTACGTTTATCGATATAGCTCCATCCCTATCAGTTTCTCCGACTCTGGTATAACCTTGTACGAGTGTAAACGTCATATTTTTATAAAATAATGCATACATAATGTAAAAAAGACGCTCGTTCAAGTTTTCACAGGAGCTGTCATCGAGAAAATAAAGAAATGGAAACAGTATAGGTACTTACAATAATATAAAGCTCCATAGAACCAGTCAGTTATGAAATAGAGTGTAAACTCTTTATAACGTTATCCTTTATAACGATAAACTCCCTATAATGTTGAAGCGAGCCCAACTTGGTTGGTTTGCGTTAAAACCCACATATTAAAACACTCTTTATAGCGATACGCCATTCTCTATTACGAAGAAATGTGTTCATATTTTTAGACAGTAAATATTTATTATCGGTATTATTGTTTATTATCAGGTAACAAAAGACTTTGAAGCTCCGAAACATCCGAGGTCGGTCTAGCTTTTGTTATCCTTAATTGCCTTGAACACGTGCAGTATGACGCATTGTTTTCTCGGAAGTGATGGTCTTCGACCAAGCATACTGGGTACCTATAGTATTATCAGTCGTAAACCTACATTGAAACTGTTAACATGGCCAGTAAACGGAAAGCGATTAGTGTTGATGAAAAAGTTTGATAGAAGAAGATATGAATAGAATACATAAAATAATACAAAACAAGTACTGGCATAGTAAAAAACGTCAGACAAAGTTATCAGACTATATGTGTAAACAATAATTTATAAGCATTTATTATCTAAGACATACATATTAAACATTCTTGTTAATTTGGTTGTTTTTTTGTTCACTCCATATAACGATAACTCTCTTTAACGACGACAAAAAATGCTCAGTCCCTTGAGTTTCGTTATAAAAAGTTTACACTGTATTCTTTTAGTATCGTATAACCTAGTTATTGAGGACGGTTACAGGATTTCTAATCTCACGATACAACCCTAAGGAGCGAAGCCGTAACCATGAGAATCAACCATTCTGACAAAGTACGGGAAGTGAGAAAAACTATAGGCTACACGGGCGCGGTGGAGAGTTGTTCGATTCAGTTTAACACGGTTGAGACCGTGGGGCACAAATAGTTATATTATATTGATATGCCTCGTGGCGCAGTGATAGTAAATCCTACTATTGAGCCGAGAGTTCGCGGGTTCGATCCCCGCCCATGACTGACTTTTGTCTGATGAGTATAATTTTCAGTTGTGTGTCTGCGTGTTAAATATCTATATATGTATGTATATCAGCTGTTTAGTTACCATAATACAAGCTTTGCTTAGTTTGGAATTAAATGGCCGTGTGTCAAATTGTGTCCTCATGTTTATTTATTTATATTATCTTCTAAAACAAACGAATATTTGATTTTAGAATTAATTTGCCTCCTTAATGAATTTTTATCTTCTTTATGATCTCTCTCGACGTATCAAACCAATCACGGACGGAGTTTCAATTTTTTATTTATGTTATAATTTACATTTTTGCCATTGTCAAATGTCGTGTCGGTGCTTGTGACACTGAGGTCAGACATTTGCCAATAATGGATAGACTAATTTGTTATCTCCACAGAGAATATATTGTGTTTATGTGTATATAAAATACAAACTGATTTCAAATTAATGTTTTCGTTAAAAGTTTATTTCGAAACTAGCTGTGCCCGCGTCTTTGCTCACGTGGACTACAGAATGCCATCGATCAGGTACACGCGCGAATTTTGCTCCCCCGCTCCCAGCTATTTTAAAGACAAAAATGCTTATTGTGAGTGATCTTACAAGATAAATTTATACTCTTACTGACTTTTTTGTCGATCTTTTTAATATCTACAATTATATAGTTGCTACATTAAATTTACTCAGCGTAAGCCATTTAAGCACCCAAATGCGTCTTTTTTCGAACTGTCGTCACTAGGTACTTATTTCCGTATCTTGCTTTGGTTTTACAAAATATGTCCTATAACCTGGCCAAATAACAAAGCTATGAATTAAAAACAAACCATGTAAATCGGACAAGTTGTTATCGCGTGAAAAGCACATAAACAGACAGACAAAGAGACGTTGAGTTTTATAATACCTATTTATGTATATAAGATTTACAAATAATATAATATGAAGGGTCTTATCTTTACCTTACCTTCTCCGGCCAGCGTGTTCCTTCCTTTTTAAAACATCGGCAACATTATATGTAATTGGTTTTTCACGAAACGGTTTCAAGGATTGGGATAAAAAAAAAATTTAGATAATGTTTTAGATTTAAAGTTTTTTTTAAGATAAGATCGTTCGCCAAGTTTATTTAAATATTATTGTAAATATGTTAGTTTAATTTATGAGTTAATAATTATTAACTACTATTTGCAGATAAAAATATAGGTAGTCTTAAAATTTAAAATTTATTACGGCCTTGATTAATACTAGTTTTTGTTAATTCTTGGAGAAAAGCTTGTTCACTTACCACTTTGATAGCTAATAATTATTTGTTATCAAAAACAAAAAAAATTGATTTAAAACGCTTACATTGTTTTGCAAAAACGAGTTTTTTCCTGCCAACGCCGTACCTCCGTTAATTCTTTAGCAAAATTAATTATTCAAACATAATTTTAAAAGTAAAGACATAGTTATTAAAAAAATGCGTTAAAATTTTTGAAGGAATTGGTATCTGTTGATGTTAATGAAAATACATGTTTTTTTATCGTTATAGCTTTAACGTTCTGACGTCAATTCACCACATCTTAAGTGACGATGTGGCCCAAGATGGTATCACACTAAGATTTGCATTTAATAAAAAGCTCTTATTTTGACATTACAAACAGACACTTCACTTTTATTAATTGTATATAGAAGGTCTGTAGATATGACTGACATGTAACTTTTTTTTTCAACTTTGCTGACCAACGTCCTTTATAAAGGAGTAATTTTTTTTGTCTGTCTGTCTGATTTAACTCAAAGACGGGTGACTGATTTTTATGTGTACAAATGATAGGCTATAAGAATTGTCAATGATACTTTCAATAATCGGAATAGTGTATAGTTTCCAAAAAATAACACTTTTTTATTAATTCTGCTCAACCGATTCCGAGGAAATTTTGTATACGGTAAGTATAAATCATTTCATAATTGAAAGGCTACAAGAATTATCATTAATATGAGAAAAAATAAATTTACGAGATGAAATTAATTACAGCGTAATAAACTCATGAGGAGCATCGTCGCACCGCTAATTAAAAAAAATACACATAGGTCTTTGCATGGCTTCGCTAATGTTTAATAAAAATATTACCTTCTGAATTTTTCTAAATGATTGATCATTTGTTTTACGATGATTTAATGCGACGGTTTGACAAATGTATTATATTTGCCGCTAGTAAGTTTGCGTGGTGAGAAATCCACGGACTCCATCGCCGCAGAATTAGCACTTAGCGGTCCCACGCACGCAAGAGACCTGAGTAAGTTTCGTCACATTTTCATAATCAATATGTTCGTGTCATGAGGTCATAAACTCGTAACAAATTAGCATATTTCAACATTATTCTCAGGGCCCGATTTAAAAATTGGCAAGCCCTTTTCTTCGCTGCTGTGCTCCCGTTTATTTTTTTTTTATAGATTTCGCGTTTTACCACAATGTCATCTGATCATAAGTGACGGTGTGACCCAAGATAGTAACATGCTAAGACTATAGTCAAACAAGTTCGTGCGCGACCGTCCTATGTGAGAGATGTTGGTGGGGCTGAGGAACGATATTACGTCACTACAGAACAAAGTAAACAGTATGTTGTCGTGACAGGGTTCTTGAAATAATTACCTAAATCCGCTCGTAACATAAACACGCACTAGGGCTGCCCTCTGACTGTATTTCTTGGGTTAACTACTTACGTATTTGATAATGCTATATTAAAATGTCATTAGGTATTATCTTTTTACCAAAATATATTATCTACTAGATATGTATGTTTTAATTGAAATTATTTCTACTTGGGTTTTATTTCTACTTTATAATATTTCCTCATTAGTTATAAATTGCTTAACCGCGATTATTGTGTACTGAAGTTTACCTAGATTTTGTTTCGGCCGTTTGTATGAAGACGCGATACTGTTTACTTTAGTTTACTGTGACTTGCGCTCCTACGTCACGCAATTGCACGCGTTTCCCTTCCCCGCTACATAACTCACCCCCATTGTCGTCAATTGTACCTCGCCCCCGCCAACGTCTGTCGGAAACGTAGGACGGTCGCGCACGAACTTGTGCGACTACAGCGGGAGGATACTGCCTCTCAAATGTAGTACGATTCGCGCGTGTGTCCGATCAACGTAATTCTATAGTTCACGCGAGCGTAGCCGCGGGTACAGCAAGTGTATAATAAAATTATACTCAAACATTACCAAAAGGTACCACATGAATGGTCCTCAAAGTTCCTTCGTTGTGTGAAATGAATGAGCTGGTTACATGAGACTGTGTCAATAGTGAAATGAGTAGGTAGTAATAACGTAATAAATTATAGAAACTGATACATCTTGGTATTATTTAAAACGGGTCAAAGGTTAGAACCGTACAAATGCCAAGTAGAATTCATTATGAAATGTCATAGACATTAGATTTCACTGTTGAGTGTAGATATGGTCATCAGCTGATGTAGATGAATGTGGATCAGTGCCATCTTTTCAGGTATCTCAATTGTCCTAGTTTTAAAGGCGGTCCGGGCGGGGTTGTTAATAGGTGTCCAGGGAAAATCGAATGAATTGATAATATTTAAATGTCGATTACATTATGATTTAAATTATATGTAGCTTTACTCAGCCTAAATAAACATGATTTTTTTTGTAAATTATTAGATCAACTAAAAGGAGTAGCGTTATTACTTTTCCTATATACTAGATTACCTAGAAAGAGCAGTGTATACTTTGTATTTAATATTATTAAGTGAGCATTTCTTGTATAAGTATTTAATATCCGGGCTACCTAACTGTGCTCGGTGTTTTATAAACAAAAAAAGAAAAATATCTATCTAGGTAAACTTCCGAGAAACCAGTTACATATACATATATATATACAAGAATTTCTCGCTTAATATAATAAGATATGTAATTGGAGTTTGGAAAACAGCTCCAACGATTTGGATAAAATTTTGTACTTAGATAATGTTTAACATTCCAAATTTACCTAGTTTATGACATCGAATGAAGCTGGAGTCGCCCAGATATTATTGTGTAGTAATGTATATGGATTGATGTTGTCAAAAATTACAAAATAAATCCAAAGTATGATGTTATAATAAAAAAGGAAAAGATATGATTATTGAATTTTATGAGAAATCCAAGGAAAAATCCCTGCTTCACGCAAATGTTCGGGGATTTTTATTTTCTCTGGTGTCAACAATGTAGATGGTAGCAACCCTAAATGAAGAGATAAAAACTTGGTATAGAAGTTTTAAATTTAATTCGAGCAACTCTCCAAAAGCGCACCGCCAACGAACTCGTTATAGCCTTCCTCAATAAAAAGGCTATAGAATTCACAAAGACTTTTCCAAATCTGACCGATAATTCCAGATATTACTGTTTTCGAATATAAAACAAACGATTTCTTGACTGTCATACAGTATTAGGTTCTTACATATGAAATTAGCGTTATAAATGGAAAACTTAAAAAACGAAATAAATGTTATGAAATTATTCAATTCATCAATCGAAGTATGCACCAGTATTATCTATGCACTTTCGCCATTTTATAGATAATTCATTGATTCTATTGCTGAAAAAATTGTGGCAGCGAGATTCAATAAAATCTTTGAATGCAGTTTGGACAGCCTCATCGGATTTTTTTTTCCTTTGCAAACATTCTCCAAATTCTGAAAAAAGTAGTAATCTGTTGGAACAAGGACCGGGGAGTATGGTGGGTGTCGGAGATATTCCAACCGCAGTTCCTCTAATTTAGCAACCATCTGTCGTGAAGTATGGGGTCTAGTGTTTTCCTGAAGCAGCAATGGGCTAAAAAGATTGACTGGTCTCGGTTGTTTAACGGCTAACTTTTCCATCATGATTTGCAATTGTTGACAGTACAGATCTGCGGTTATCGTCTGGCCAGATCTTAGGAAGCTGTAGTGTATGACACCAGCACTGGTTCACCAAACACTCACCAGTACCTTTTTCTGAGTCAACTTTCGCTTGGGACAGGATTTGGACGGTTCTTCTACGTTCAAACACTGTGTTAATAAAATAAGCATTTCCGATGGTCGTAAAAGATCCATTTTTCATCACGTAACAATACGATTCAAAATTCCGTTGTTATTGTGACGGTTGACTAATGTAACGCAACACGCAATGTGTATTTGTTGGTGTGCTTCAGTCAATTCATGGGTACCCATTTCTCGAGCTTTTTCACTTTTCCAATTTGTTTCAAGTGAATTAAAATTGTTTCATCACTCATACCGAAGCCTGCCGCTAAATCTGACGTGGTTTGCAATGAATCCGCTTCCGTG
This sequence comes from Saturnia japonica, assembly GCA_033032175.1. Lineage (NCBI taxonomy): Eukaryota > Metazoa > Arthropoda > Insecta > Lepidoptera > Saturniidae > Saturnia > Saturnia japonica. The sequence goes on from CM065329.1 coordinate 7,546,200, forward strand.
ACCATCTTTAATTTTTCATTATTAACTAGGGTCTCCGGCCGTCAACGGGGTTTGTTTCGTAGGTCAAAATTTCCAGAACGAAAACTTTGGAACCAAAAACGTACCGTGCTTTCTTTTACAGTAGCTTTCCCATAAACATCATTAATCCTTAGAGCTGTTTCTGCATCGCTGGTGCCACAGTAGAACCCATATTCGTAAATAACGCGATATTTTGTAAAAAGAACGATCTCAATGAAAAATGAAATGGTGCGAAAACAAATGAATCACTAAATTCGAAATACGAATACACAAGCGTAAATTTAAATTTGGAACTCCTAAACAAACGCCAGATATTTGAGAACAAAGTGGCCAGTTCAACAAAACGCCAATTTCATATGTAAGGACCTAAATATATCGTCAGCGATACTGCAAAACGGGCTATGTCACTATGAACAGATTTAAAAGGAGAGATATTTTTTTTACAGATTTGCTGGTTGTTTTAAATCCGTACCGTGGTGGTATATCGTTAGTAAAATCTATATAATTCAATGTAAATCAATCCTGAATATGGATCTAATGTGAAAATAACTAAACATAATAATTTGCACTGAATAATAATGAAGTCGAGTCTTTTGACATAGAACATATTGCAATATCACCGATGATATATTAAATCTATGAATAAAAATAATTACGAGGCTTATGTAATAATCCAAATCAATTATATATTGCCATGATTAAAATAAAACCTTGTAAATAATCGCGTTTATAGTGTTTGGAATTGCATTCAATTGACTTCAAATAGCACTTGGCCACTTGGCACCGTTATTTGAAGCTACGTCGCCAAACCAATACCTAAGTATTTACCTTTCAAAAATGATTCCTTTCACTACCGCAAAACATATCTCGTGATCGGAAAATACATTTAACATGTTTAATTACATAAATTGATTCGCTTACAAAGATATTAAACAGTTATAGATGGGATATTTTATTAGGTCATTACATATTAAATTAGCGTTTTGTTGTACTGACCACTTTGACCTGATATATCTCCTCTTTGCTTAGGAATTCCAAATTCATTTAGCTGGTACATTTGAGTTTTGAAAACAGTCATTCATTTGTTTTTTCCTCATTATTTTTTTCTTTGGCGTCGCTTGTTACCGCACAATGGAAAACATGAAATATCGGTATATTTACGAGTATGAGTTCTACCGTGGCACGGATTAACGATGTGTACGACGGCGTTTGTGTCGCAAAAGAAAGCACGGTACCTTTTGGTTTTAACGTTTTCGTTCTGGAAATTTCGACCTTCAGAACCAACCCTGTGGACGGCCGGAGACCAAAGCGGAAAATGAAGAATTAAAGGCTATTTTGGAAGCGGATCAATCACAAAGCACTTCAGAGATAGCTGTAGGCTTCGGGTTAAGTGATAAAACTATATTAATCCACTTGAAGCAAATCGGGAAAGTAAAGCAAATCGGGAAAGTAAAAAAACTTGAACGATGGGTACCTACCTAATGAATTGAGTGAATCGAACTTCCAAACACGCGTCGACTGCTGTGTTACTTTGCTTAACTGACACAATAATGAAGGGGTTTTAAATCAAATCATTACTTGTGATGAAAAGTGGATACTGTACAATAATCGGAAGCGCTCGTCACAGTGGCTGAACCCTGGAGACCCAGCCAAATCCTGCCCTAAACGAAAATTGACTCAGAAAAAGTTACTTGTGAGTGTTTGGTGGATTAGCGCCGGTGTCGTTCACTATAGCTTTCTAAAATCTGGACAAACGATTACGGCAGATATCTATTGTCAGCAACTGCAAACCATGAAGGAAGAACTAGCTGCTAAACAACCGAGATTGGTCAATCACTCTAGGCCACTGCTGCTTCACGACAACGCAAGACCACACACTGCACAACAAACAACCACTAAGTTGTTACAATTGGAATGTCTGCGACATCCACCGTACTCCCTGGACCTTGCTCCAACAGATTACCATTTTTTCCGAAATTTGGGCATAAGGCACTCAGCCGCGAAAGTAAAGATAACTTGCTCAAGGGTGCCAAAGTGGCCGGAGATCGGCTTGATCTGTTGCCGCGATTGCAATTAAGTCGCGATCTAGCTAATTCCCTATCCTTAGAATTCGATCTAACTAACTACACATATATACACGTCCCTGCCTCCTGGGAGGAAGGAAGGAAGGAAACATGTGTATATTATATGTTTAGTGATCTAAAGCCCAAGATGGTAAAAAGTGATAGGAGTTGCTCTTGATTGCAGCTGCCGGTGCTAGGCGACAAATTTTCAACTTGAGGGTGGTAGCTATCCAGACGGGCATTGGGAAAAGCCCTAAAACCATGCTATGGTTGTACTGCGATGTGTTCTTCAACGAAAAGTTCAAGATCATTTCAGTTCAACTCGAACTCATATCGATAGACTCGCTTCCCATACCTTCACGCTACTACTGAGACATCATTGCTTTAAAAACTAAGCAAAAAAATTGTAACCGTAGACCTATATATTTATTCGTACTTACTTCCTTTTAAAATACTCGTAGACTCAAGTAGAACATTCTAAATTCAAGTGACATTACAATATATGAATATTTTATTAATGGTAACTCTATACAATATAATCTCTTTGATCACTTGTTTGGAATATAGGAAAATGTTGAAACATTGTGCGTTCAAATATTGTGTTACCGCATTTTGATAGAATCGAGCTCGTGTTCCGCGTGATTAGTTCCACTCTGCCATACCGGCGCGGTGAATGGCGCACGCTGACGCTGACGCGGACGCTTACATGTCTCGAATATTAAATAGCATTCATTTTTGCGTAAATTTACAATATTCATTAGTATTTTATGAATGTCTACATGTCGTATCTTTATATTAATAAATTTGTCGTTCTGTATATATATTTAGTTTTTAGTATTTGTCTGTCTGTTTGTATATCCAGATTTAACTCGAAAGCGGCTTGACCGATCCTTATAAAATTATGTACATATATGTACTGCGTACGTTATGCATATTATGTTATAGGTCAATAGACAGGCACTGGACCAAGTATCAAGGCTATAAGAATTTTCAATAATTTTTCCCTGTACTATATATGTTAGCGACGCATAGGTCTAAGCGTAATGATACGAGAATAACAATTGTAAATATAAGTTGTAGGAATGAATCATTTGTACGAACAATCAATAATTTAATGTTTCTAATGCTTTGAATATGTTACTATAGCGTGTAGGTATATAAGAATAGTATATAAGTTATGAAAATGTTTGTAATTCAATAGAAATAATCACTTACAAGTACTAAAATCATATATCGTTGATAATTCATTTTATATAGAAGTTGTATTTAATGTTTTGTGTTATATAGGTAAATTGGCCTTCTCTATATGTTTTATAATGTTTGTAACATCAAATAGTGTGTAAATAACGAGTTTCAAGCTGTTTTAAAGTTGCAATGTTTAACGCTTTGTATCTACCATGTTTATTATCCTATAATGTTAAAGTTAGTGTTTTTGGATAGGTATTTGTGTCTACATTAATGTGAAATAGTTTTATAGTAATTGAATAATTGTAATTAGAGATATTAACGATTTATTGTATTCTGCATACAAGTAATAATAATAATAGATAGAGACAGCGATAGTGCAACCACGCGCATTACCGCGGTTACCGGACCACACCCAAGTTTGGTAATGAGCAGTACGGATAGAGACGCCATCGTCCGTTTCGCTCTCCGGCAAACAATATAAAACGCGCACTACTGGGGCCAACGGGCACACACGGGTGCCACAAGCTGAAGAATCAAGACTCAAGACTCAAGAAACTGGAAGAAACAGTACCTACAAATTGTATTGTGTCTTGAAGAATACAGCAAATTTTATTGTGGTGCCTGTGTGTCATTTTGCATCTTCACAAGTGTTCAACCCGCCAGCGACCCAGTCCATTCCGCTCCGTGCTACGTCATCGCCGCGCCTACCAGCAGGCACCTCACTGCGTGTGTACCTTAATGTTTCGCCCTCTTCACGCCTAGTAGTTTCAGGTGTGAGCAGGGTCGGTCGCATGTAGTGAGAGGGGCTCGCACGCACTGGTTTCCAGACAGCTGGTTACCGTAGCGTGTTATCCGCCGTCGGTTATACAGAGTACGAGGGAATCGTTTCCGTCGCGTTCGCGCCCTCGGTGCGCGGTCCCGCTCTGTATAGATTGACGTAGCACATTTGTATAAGGGCATACACACGCGCCCCCTTTTTAATATAGTTTTCGCGGCATTTTACGTGATGTACCTAGTTTGGTTATTGGGCACGAGTGAAGTGAATCATAAAGTAATTTAAAAAATGCATTTTAAGTTGCCACAAAAACTCCCTGGAGAGTTATAAGGGAGACTTCATCTTGTTGGAACTATGTTTGAAGATTACAAGAATAATTAGATAGATGAATTCACGTCGTGGATGCTGTCATGATTAGTTTCAGGGTGGTGGATCAGCATATACGCGGTAATTAACTAATAAATCAAAATTTTAAGATAATTATACATGTTTATATATACAAATTTAAACAGCAACCTAGACACGCCTTAAGTCATTGTTCAAACAGTACTTAAAAAAACTTAAATCTTTTCAACATATTTTCTTTCCTGACATTTTTCCCATGATTCACGTGACGTAGGCAGAAAGGTGCATGAACATAATTACCAAAAGAATACATAATAGGAAAATACATCCCAGTTTTAATCCAGATAAAACAAATAGTTCACGAGAAAAATACAAAAACGCTTTCACGTGGACAAATTCGCGGGTAAACAGGTATAATCTATACAATTAATATAATTGAAGTGTCTGTTTGTAATGTCTAAATAACTAGATATGCAACATATATTTGGTAACTATCCGGTATCCAGCATATCCCGGCCTTGTTTTCACTATCCTGTCAGATACCGGATAATAATTCAGTATCCGGCCGAATTCCAGATCGTAAAATTAAAAAAATTCTCATTATTTTACACAAGGCAAATCATACCAAAATAAGTTATGGACACCGTTTATTTTTATAATCGCACGTAAAGAATGTTTGTTTTATTAATTAGTTTAGTTTATTTCCGATCTCGTTCAACGCACCAATATTCAAATCAAATTGATCGCGTCATGGTAACGCGATAAAGGGCCGAATATCCGGTAACCGGTATTCGGCCACACCACTATCCGTTTCATCTCTAAAAATAACAGTTTTTTTACTAAATGCATATGAAAGTATATACGATACATATAACAAAACACCAATTTTTAAAATTTTTATCTGTCTTTCTGCCTTTCTGTCGGTATTGTTCCGGGTAATCTCCGAAACGGTTAGACCGATTTTAACGAGACTTGCCCTGATAGATAGTTGATGTTATAGGGAGTAACTTAAACTACATATATTTTAGAAAAAGAATTAGGGTTCCGCACAAATAAAAAAAAAGATCATGGTGAATCAATTCGGGCGCTTAAATGGCTTTCGCTGAATAAAACATACGAGATATAGAAAATTAATGTACTAAACAATTGTAGACATTAAAAAGACATACAAAAAATCTGGGAGAGTATACGTCTATCTTTTAAGGAACACCCACAATAAGTATTTTTGTATTTAAAATAGCCGGGAGCGGGGGAGCAATATTTGCGCGGGCATTCTATAGTCCACGTGAGCGAAGCCACGGGCACAGCTAGTTAGATAGTAATATAAATAAATTCCCTTCGTATTTTCTTGTACACTGTACAATATACATATTTGTGTTTAGACAACTCACGCATTAGCATCTTCTCGAGGACAGCGCTTGGCTAATCAGCCATTATCATCTACCTACTGATTAGAGATGAGTCGAATTAATTTATTACTCGGTACTCGGCTATTTTTGATTACTCGTACGGCCAAAAAGCTCGATTCAATGACCGATCAGGAAAACTAATAATGTAGAATTAAACATGCTTATATAAAGCAAGCGTTTTTAATTTTTTTATTTACAGACCTCGTGGCGCAGTGGTAGTAAGCCTATACTATTTACTATTGATCTGAGAGGTCGCGGGTTTGATCCCCGCATACAACTGACATTTGTGTGTTTAGTATAACTCGCGAGTTGACTGTATGCTAGAAATTAAAGTTAATTATTGGTCAATAGATAAAAAGTCTAAAACAGTACAAATAAGAAAAACTAATTGTTTATTTATTTAATTTTCTCTTTGGAAAATTAACATTTTTTGTCTGTGAGTCACGTGATTTGAAACGCCGATTAGAAAACGTGACGTCATCATTCAAGAAATATGAACGTTAGACTCTTGCGTCAAGCCAAACTTGTCACTGTTATCATACAAAATTACATATAATATGGAATGATGACGTCACGGGACCATAATGCATCGTATTTGTAGCGTACTTTTTATTTAGATTTAAAAAAAAAATTTTAATCATCATCAAGTTGTCAACTCCCGGATTGTAATTTATATATCTAGGTGTTAAATATCTATATATAATGTATGTATATCAGCTGTTTCAGTACCGTTATACAAGCTTTGCTTTGTTTGGAATGAAATGGCCCAACACCAACACATCTATGTAACCTAACGTTTTTCTCACTTCCCGTATTTGCCTATAGCTTGCCAGATTGCTTCCCATTCATGGCTACTGTTCCGCTATTTAAGGTTGTGGCATGAAGTTATATAACTTACAACTGTGGTAAAATAAATCGAGTACATAATTCTTCACTTAATAATATATTCCACTTTATATACCTACAGTTTGTTACATAGGTAATAAAATTATATATTTATTATACGATACAAACAAAGTCCCAAAAATCAATAATCAACCATTATAACTCTACTTCTATTCTCCGTCGCTCATACGTATTTAGTAAAAAGCTGTTATTTTGACATTACAAACAGTTGTAGTTAAGTCCTTATATTTTCAGGTTCTGTCAGCCATCAGCGCAGTTTTATGTCAAGAACACAGCACGATCATTAGAGATGACGTAGTGGGTCCCGATGCAGACGGCTCTTACAAATGGGCCATAGAGACTGGTTAGTTTTTTTTAAATACATACATACATTCATACCATCACGCCTGTATCGCCGGAAGGTTAGGTAGAGGTGTACTAATGTACACCCACAGTTCGCCGTGTATGTTTTTAGGTCTCAAGTGATATGAGTGATAGGGGGCGACCCTATTGCCATTAATCAGGCACGAAGCCAAAATCTGAGCTACTCCCGAGAATTTCATAGAAAAACCCAATAACATTTTACTCGATTGAGAATCGAAACCAGGACCTTGAGCATAGCAGTCGCGCTTAGGACCACCAGGCTAAACCGTGGGTACACACTAGTTATTATAATTTCGTTACATTTCGTAACATCGGCTGGCGTCTTGCAGTCAGTTGTATGTACCGGTCTTGCCGAGTGGTTGTATTCCTTTTACGGCCTGGATGCTGTTCAGCGGGTTCTCCTGTATTATTGTAGCGCTGCCAAAGACGACAAATAACACTTCTATGAATGCCAAAATGTCGAGATACCTGAGATTGATTACTTCCCGCTTGCAACATCCCTACAGCTCTTTGCATTTCATCTGCCATCAAATGACGTCGCTTCATGACGTAAAGAATATCTAACAATTTAATTTTGTCGCTAACTTTATTTAAATGGTTGGTAAAATTATAAAATCAAGACTAAACGTAGCAATTAAAACGCACTTAAATTCAAACAAATTCGCAGTCATTTGAATTTTATGAAAAAACAAAACATAATCAAATATAATATTTTTTTTACAACCAGCCAGTATGTCATCAATAACAAAAAAGTTTACTTACCTACGCACTTTGTTTGAGTAAATATTTAGAAATTAATTAATATAAATGGAAAAATTTGTAATATCACGCATGTTGCTTAGACTTTTTTGATGTGTGTATTTTCATATTATAAGAACCCCGGTATAGAAATTTCAAGAGGAGTGAAATTTATAAAAAGCGTTAACAAAAAGCTTTACGTTTCTCTGCGCACCTTTTACTTTGCAATCATGTATGTGTATACATCATCTTGTATCTTGTAAAAGTCAGCCAGTCAGTCAATCACTTCTTTGAAAATAATTTCAGATGAAGGTATTTTCCATGAACAGCGAGGTTCTCTGCGTGGTGACTTAGGTCTTCTGGTGGAGGGGCAGTATCAGTATACAGCGCCAGACGGACAAGTGAGTGAAATGTATACTTTGCTTGTTAAACAATATAAATGATATTTGTAATGTATGTATCAGTATTGCCAGATCAGGGAGGCTTTCTCAATTCAGAGGGTATTCAAAGCTATAAGGACAAATAGAGGGTTTTATGAGGAGATAAAAATGAAGCAGAGAGATTCAATAGATTCATAAATAATACTTTCCTCTATGGAAAAGGAAAGCGTGTTGTGCGAACGGTGGATTTAACAATGATCGGAATATTTACTACCATTAATACAGTAAAGAAAATCAACATAATAATACGTAAACTACTAAGGACGAATATTATTGTAGAGCATTGTATTTTCGTATCATTAACGATGACGCAAGCGCACGCAGCAAAAAGAAGGAGTTCGGGAGGGCCTCGACTTACGTAACAAAAATCAATATTTAAGGCTATCTGAGTATTGTAGCCTAATCTTAAACAGCCTATACTATTCCTCGAGAGTCTGGATACCATATACAAAAAGATTTTTTTGAATCCGACTGGTATTTCCAGAGATTAGCGTGTTTAATTAAACAAACAAACTTTTCCGCTTTATTATATCAGTATGTATAGAAGTATAGATTGTCAAATCTATGGGCAAAGTAGACTCAGTCCAGATCTGAAAATGATTCTAAACATTCATAACGGATATCGAAGTTTCGTTTAAGGTTATTTTAAAACACCCCTGCTCAACATCATAAAAAATGTTACCTATATACAATTTTTGCGTAGTTTTATGAATTTTCAATTGTTTTAGGTGATCAACGTGCTGTACAGAGCTGACGAGAACGGGTTTCAAGCGAAGGGAGATCACATCCCCACTCCACCCCCCATTCCGCCGGCGATACAACGCGCGCTCGACTACTTAGCGACTTTACCGCCATCTGTTGAATAAAAACTGAATCCTAAATTAAAATTTAGTAAAATCATCTTGGAGACGTTTTTGCGTTTGTAGTAATGTCCGGTATAGTATATTTGTAGTGGCACGTGGTAGCTACTAGCTAGCGTGAACTGGTTTAATCCGGTTTTACTCACTGTGTATAATACACTACTACAAACGCAAAAACGTCTCCAATCTGATTTACATTTATTATCTCAAACCCGTACTTTTAAATTTCACGCAATTAGAGTGAACGACGTGTTAGTCTGTACCTAATTGCGAGACCACTCTACACGTGGTGATCGATTAGCAAGTCACAGTGACTCTTAGTTTGCCCGTATTTTGGGATCAGCCAGCTATATCCAGCTGAAGAGGCTTGCAGGTCGGCATGACAGCGGCGAACGTCGAACCGTCAGCGTTCAAATATTACGTAACACAATTTGGGGGGAGGGGTGTAAAACGTTACGATGCGTTACAAAGGCGGAAGGGGGTTCGAACAACGCGTTACGTAACATTGCTTTTTTAATTTAAATAAAAAACTGGACAATTAAAATTTCCCAAGGTCGCAACCCTTTTCATTTATGTTTTACGGGGAATCCCTCGATTGTATTATACGTTATTTTTATTTTGTTCTCCTAAGTTGGCAACACTTTCCGTTTGTTTTACGGGGTATTTCTTGACTGTATGGCTGTAGTCAGTGTTGTTAAAGTGAGTTCATACTGTGATGTCCTCAAAACAGGGAGATTTGAATCATCAGATGTTCTTGGCTTATAAGAGCTCTCATGCAGACTTGGATGTTACGTAACGTTTAATGAGGGCGAGGGGGTTCGAAAATCTAACAAAATTGCGTTAAGTAATACTTGAACGCTCCCTAGACACAGTGACATAATTTTGCCAAGCAAATATAAAAGAAGACCAGGTTGAAGGTTTTTAGCCATATGACTTACTTATTTAGTTGAACGCTTGGTACAATGTACTCTTTTCCTATAAATATTACTATTGATAATTTTTTATAGTCTATAGGTTCAGCAATTGGTCAAAATCTCATCTGATGTTAATTGACGATGTGGTTCAAGATGGTGGCACGCTAAACTTAATAAGGGATCTCAAGTGCAGCTGCCATAACACACCTATAGGTGCTTGGCGATAGATTATAAACTGGAGTGTGGTAACTATAGTCGTACAAGTTCGTGCTCGACCGTCCCGTTTTAGACGTTGGCGGGGACGAGGTAGCACGTCTCTGCACTACACAGTACATTAAAGTAAACAGCATGTTATCTTGACGTATTGAATAATATTATATTAAATTATTATACAAGGTGTCCAGAAAGGGTATCGGGTATTTGTTTTCGCGCCATATTCGAAACGGGGCGTCTAAAGGGTGCGGGGAGGGGTTCGTGGCGTCCGCCATTTTGTGGAGTTTTAGTCAGGATGGAACAGTACTCGGGGACGCATCGCGCATTTTGCGTACGAGCGTATTATCGTAATAGTGATTCAATAGTGACTGCTTAACGTCTCTATCGTGCGGAATATCGTACACGCCACGCGCCAAGTGACGATAGCATTAGGAAATGGATCAGGATGTTCGAGAATACAAGTGCGACAGTTAAAATTCAAAACTCTGGTCGTCCTCGTTCAGTTCGCGATGAAGAAACAATTGAAGAAGTTGAGGCGTCGGTTCGTCAAAATCCGTCTTTATCCATCCGAAAGCGAAGCCAAGCGTTGAACATCAAAAAATCGTCTTTACATTCGATTTTAAAGAAAGACTTACATCTAAAAGCCTATAAAATTCAATTGGTTCAAGAATTGAAGGATACGGACTATGCTAATCGACTGAATTTTGCGAACGAAATGCTGCAGCGATTTAACAACTTTAACAACATACTGTTCAGTGACGAAGCAAAATTTCACCTGAATGGTCATGTTAATAAGCAGAATTGTCGGTACTGGGCAGTGGAGAATCCGAGACGAAAGCATGAACGACCCCTGCATAGCCCAAAGGTCGTTGTTTGGGCCGCTATGTCTGCTAAAGGCATAATTGGTCCTTATTTTCATGAAGATCAACGAGGCCGAGCAATTAATGTGAATAGTGACCGTTATTGCGATATGTTGCGTAAATTTTTGGTCCCAGAGTTGCAGGAGTTTGCAGGTTTCAACTCAAGAACGTGGTTCCAGCAAGATGGGGCCACTTGCCATACCTCAAATGACTCAATGGAAGTTGTTAACGAATTATTCCCTAATAAAGTCATTTCGCGAAGGGGTAACATCAACTGGCCTCCCAGAAGCCCCGACCTTAGCCCGCTTGACTATTTTGCATGGGAATACCTTAAAAGTAAGGTTTATCAAAACAATCCGACGAATCTAACCTAGTTAAAGCAAAACATCAGGTCAGAAATAGCAGCAATATCGATAGCTATGTGTCAACGTGTTATCGCCAATCTTCGTTTCCGTTTAGAAGAGTGCCAGCAACGTAACGGTCATCATTTGGATAACATCATCTTTTCCAAATAATTCTCCAATTCATATGCTAATAATAAACAATAAACTTTTTTATTGCATACAAATAATTTTTGTTTCATTGAACTTACAAATACCCGATACCCTTTCTGGACACCTTGTATAAATTGTTTCTACTTGGGTTTTATTTCTAGCTTCAAAAGCGATTGTGAGTTAGTAAGAATGGAATGTACATTTCTTAGCTTTAAATTTAATAAATCAAAAACAATTTTAAATTCTTGGAAATAGGTAATATAATATTTATATTATATATAAATTGCGTACTCGTGACTATTGTGTACTGAAGTTTGCCTAGATTTCATTTCGGCCGTTTGTATGAAGACGTAATACTGCTTACTTTAAGTTTACTACGTCACGCAATTGCACGCGTTTCTCTTCCCCGCTATATTACCCGCCCCCGTTAACGTCAGTAGTATACCTCAATCCCCCTCCACGTCTGTCGGAAAAATATGAACTTATACGACTATAGGAAATGCCGAGCTATAGTTTCATTACATTGTTTTCCTTTACCGATACCTCAAGCTCATTGTTGGTATGGTACCCACATCGATCAACGCGGTGTCCGAGTACACGTACCACGGATCCATCATCCATATATTTATTATGAAATACTGCCACTCCAGTGACCCCCAAGGAAAAAACTAAATATATGCAAAATAAATATTTAATAAATAAAAAAATATTCGAATCAAAAATATATTTTATTTGTAATTAAAATAATACAAAATTGTGATTAAAATTTGATCACAGATACAATATATTATAGCTTCTTTATATTTGACACAAAGTAATAAATCAGCACCAATAATGTATTTATTTAATTTTATTGAAATATACAATAAAATCAAACACATTTATACTATTTTTAGTACATTTCACATAACTAAATACCTAATACAGTACAATGTATAATTACAAAAAGATTAGGTAATTAATGCAATTATTAATTACGAAATTCAATTTAAAATTAAAGCAAATGTGAATAACGAAATTAATTTTAAAATTAAGACAACTTTGAAAATTATGAAAAACAAATTTAATTGATTAATTAATCAAATTAATTTAACAAATTGTTCTGTAAAAAATATCACTCAAAACAAGTTACGTATGGCACTTTGTATTCTTAAGTAGACTGGAAACAATTCTCTGTAACTTAAGGGGGCTGGGCAACATTTGGTATAAGTAGCTCAAGAGTTTGTTTGTTTGAACGAGATAATCTCTAAAACTATAGCAGTCGGATTTAAAAAATGGTTCTTAAAACTTTATCATTTACTAGCACTGCTCGCGGCTCCTTTAGCGTGTGAGATTGTTTTAACCAGGATAATATAAATATCCTATGTCTTAATCCGGGTTAAAAGTTATCCGTGTGCCAAAGTTCATGCAAATGCAGTTTAGCCGTTTTTTCGTGATTGACTAACAAACAAACAAACTCACTTTCACATTAATAAGATTACTTAGGATTCTAAACTTCCAACCGTGTGACTTGTCCTTAACAACAAAAGGTAGGTGGTAGGTACTTAAACAGAGTTCAACTATCACAAAATAAAAAATACATGAAATACTTTATTACAAATTATTCCAATTGTGAAAATGACTTCACAAAACAGTGTAAAATTGTAAATCAATATCGATTATAAATTAGTTAACCTAAATGGTTTCGTTTTTGTTAAATGAAAACTATATAGAGTTTTGTTTTTTATTTTGTACAGCCCTAAACCTTACATAGTTATAGACAGTAAAATATTTCCCAAAATATACCACTTTCTGGAGAAATTCAATAAAATCATAGTACTTATATCATGTTGACTAGGTCATTAATGCACACTAAATATTTTGCCCTAACCAAAACGGTTTGTATGTAGAACAAAAGCTTCAAGGACTGGCCGGTTATGCATTGGGCTACTCACGATAAGAACGCTTTGCCCAACAGTAGGTAATTTACACTTTTGTATTATTGTGTAAAAAAAATATTGTAAAGGACTAAAAGATTTTTAATATAATGTTTTTTTAACAAAAAACATGAATTTTAAAAAGTATTTGTAGTCGATAGCGAGGAACGTAAGCTTTAAAATTATGTTAGAATCATTAATTTTTATGTACAATTATGAGATATATGATGTTGTAAGGAAAAACCTTATGCCAGGAAAAATGAAACCACTGTGTGGCAGGATTCACGTTTATGTACGACAATTTAATGCCTTCAGACGATGTACGATAGTAAATTATTATCGTGCGGAAATTTGAATATTCTAAAATTTCATTAAAAAAAAACGTGCTGGGTGGAAGATGGATAAGGCAGCTAAAAAAGGTAGTTTCAAGGCGTTTTGTTGACGAATGTAGCTAAAAAAAATGGTCCCCCGGAGCCGTATTCAATAAGTACGATCATTCTGCGATTTAGATGCGATAATTTTACGTCGCCTGGTATGATAGCTAGCATAACATACCATTACGCCTGTATTCCCCGAAGGGTTAGGCAGAGGTGTACTAAATGTAGGTAGCTAGGTACCGCGCTATTGGTTGGGAACCCTGTTGTGCCGCGTCCCATCGCGTTGCCGCAAAATTATTTGTTCAAAATCTCTTCCCTAATTATTTTTAGCTAACTATCTTATAGCTATGATAATATAACTAATAATAAGCATAAAAATTAAATATTACCTACATTTGTTTTCAATACGTTATTTTTTAAATTACCTATCAGTCTTTATCGGTACGACCGTATCTTTGTACACGGCTGTCGTGTGTGGTTCCGGCAGCATTCTCTGATCTTCTTCTTGTATCTCCTGAGGTTGTGACTTCACTTCTATAAAATAAACAGGAATTAAGAACGATTATTAACGGTTTCCCGCATACTTGATGAATCAACTCCAAAGTTGGCAACCTTAGTTAACTTATGGACTAACATCTAATGGCCAGCGCACATCGTCGGAAATGGGGGAGGGCATCGAGAAGGATTTGCCGCCGGCGCACTCCTGGATGCTGTGGCATGAACTCTTCTTGCACTGCCTCAACCCTGCGATCGTATGCTTAGCGGACTCCTGCGCATACAGTCGCATGCTTTCGCATCCCGCCGCGCTATCATCTAATACGTTCAACAATATCGCATAAAGAAATCCAGTTTAATTTTCCGTGGTCAGTCTTCAAGCTTTGGAATGTATATCTTGTAACCCATTAGATGCTTACGTACGAATTTACGCCGGTAAATTTAAAATACCCTGTCCCACCAGTGTGCGACCCGGCCAGTGTGCGCTGGCCATAAAACTCGATTACATAGAGCGGAAAAAACTAACGGGACTGGAGGAAAAGACGAATAATGTAAAATAATAACAAAGGTACAATTATATTTACTATGTTATTGTACCAATTGGTAAGGTAATTTAATTTTTAGTTATTTTAAAAACAAAAGAATGTAACAAAATGAAGTAAAATTTGATATATTCAATATTTAATATAGTATTTCTCGATGTCCAGTTAGTTTTTTCCATCCTGTATATACACGTCTAAATACGTCGTCGCTTTGAGAATGATAACATATTTGCGTCACAGGTTTGATAGTCTAGTATGCGTAAAGGCATTATTATACACTCGTGTCAACTGTGTAGGGGATACCAACTTATAACATTTTACTTTAAAAGTGGGGAGATTGAGCACGCAAGTTAAACGCTTTTACAATAATTAGGTATTATTTATGATGCCAATAGAAATTAAACAAGAATAGAAGTTAGCGGCAGGTAATAGAGGCTTTATTGGGCAACGGAACGAAACTATCTATTGTACGCCAATACCATTATCCAAAACTATACCACAGTGACAGTGAATGTGTTGACCGTCAGTTACAGTAGTGACCGTCAAGATGATGTTAGCCGGGATGGTCTCAACCGAAGTCTCATAAAGAAATAAATAAATTCACGAAAACTCGAAAGTTTTACATTAAGGCATAGTGTAGTTTCTGTGATAGTTTTCCATCTTCATAACGAGGCCTTGATCAGCTACTACATGTATACAGTACTACCTATATAGTTCAATATTATACTTCACATGATGAATATTGATTTCAAACAACCGTTAGAGGTAAATATAATGCAATTATAATAGCAACACTGGCAAAGAATGGCGTCTTTACAATTATAAAATAATTATTTTCATTCCAATGGAATTAAGTGACTAATATACATGGAATTACAATATTTACTGACGGAGTCTTACGTTTATTTATTAGTTTTAATAGGTTTTGCAAAATTGCATTGCAAGAAACTTCGTTTTTAACCATAATTGAGGGAGTAGAAATACGTCTACACTCTATAGCGCGTTTAATGTACTGACAGCGGTTCGGAGCGAACCATTTAATTTTAAACAGTCTGAGACGTACGTACCGCTTTGACATATAATCAAAGGTTTAAACTTACTGTTATCCACGGATAACTTATAAAGTTAGCATAATAAACCACACTGGTACACTGACACACACGTAAAGTAGTACGTGTGCGTATTAGAGAGAGAAGCGCTCAGTATAGACGTTGGGAGGGGAGTGCTGAGTCGGAAAGAGCCGACAAGACGCGACGCTACCCGAATGGCACGTAGCGACGTCCTATTTGAACGCATTTACTCTCAATCAAGCGCACAATTATATCAAAAATATGCATTACAGTATCGTAAATAGGCAAACTCACCAGCTCGCTGGACCATCATGAACAGAAGAGCGTGTAGCGCAGATGCAGCCACCGCTATGCAGGCCAATGTCCTGAAAGACTTCCTTCCTCCCAACCAACTGTACAGCTGCCCGCCCACCAGTGAACCCAGCGCGAAACCTGATCACACAGTGCATTTCTTATCACCCTTCAGCTATTATCTCAAGACTGGCGACAATTAACCATATTTATTGTATCACATGTTTTTATGCAATTCTATTGCTCGAAATTTGCACATCTTCGCTCCGGTCCGCTTCCGTGGACAGGTAGCCTTAGGGTTGCCCGAAACACATTATTTACTTCTAACAAGAAAATATTATAATTTAACACGTTTTAAGAACTCCCACCAAAAATGAACTCGATAAAAAGAACATTAAAAGGTGGCTCAAATATTATTTTAAATAACAACTTTTCCTCTCGCCGTTTAATTATGGTCTACAGTTGCCATTATAAGTAATCCGAAAATTGTAACTTCATAATACATATATTTCATTTTATAGGGGTCGTGTGTCACAACTATTATGTTTAACTTGTGCAAGTGTCTTATGAACTATGTGTTACATGCTCGATTTCAATCATATGACTAAATGATTCGTCTGGTGGCTTAACTCACCAACTCCATCATCCATTCCAGCGACAATACCCTGAACGGTTGCGGAGTACCCTTCAGGTGCGACGTGAGCCGCGTAACCTACTATAGTTGCGTAACAAAGGGCATACGTCGGCCCTTGCATCACACCCTGAAAATTATTATTGAAATGATTTTTTTTGCCGCGAATGGACATGTTTTTGTGCGAAATCTACTGCATATTTTCCTTGCAGAAAATAGATACCTGACCGGAGAAAGTAAAAAGAAAGAACTGTTTTATAACTGAAAAAGATATGTGTTTTGTGTGTTGTATGATTTCACGCGTGCTTTTGAAACACAACGCGACGTGTCGACATGTGACGTTTTTGTTTTATTATACTATAATGCATACGGCCTGGCTGATGATAAGCGGCTACCGTACCCTATGGACGCTTGTAATACCATAAAGATCAGTAGTGTACTGCGCTGCCGTCCTTGAAATACCCTTCCCCTTGGAGCTGTGGAAATATCAACGCAAGATCACAACACAAGGTTTTTTTTTCTTTACTTGAGGCAGTTTGGTTGAGGAATTAACCTAATGTTGTGTTCCTGCGGTGGGTAGGGTTTGCAGAGCTCTTTAGGGAAGAGCACTAGCGCGTTGCCGACTTTGAACCCCCCTACTCCAAGGAGCTCTAGAAACCCTTACTCCCCGCAGGAACACAAGGTTATTCAGCAGCGATCTTATATAGGGATGAGGCATTCCACCAGTCGGACTGCCACGTGTACCGAGCAAATTAATAATACGCTACATTATGACACGCCACCAGTTTCAGTATTCAGTTTACTGATAGCAGTAACTGTGATCATTAATCAAAAAATATATGTACTTTTGAAAATCGAGACAGTTGAAGATATCGAAAAAAGGTGTGACACCCCTGTCAGAAACGAAGGTACTAAAAAATAAAACATACAACCAGTCGCACACGATGCTCTTCTGCTCGAATCTCGATACTCGCACGTACAATACAAACTTAAAGATTACTTTGATTGATTGATTTAATACTATACATATCATGTATATTACAAACAGCAACGCGTTGAATAAGACCTCAGGCTATGGCATGCTAAGACAAACCACAAAGCTTTTATAGGCTGCCTTTAACAATAAGTTGTAAATGAATTTATTAGTGAAATAAATAAAAAAACCCAAAAACATATACATTCATTTATATGTAATAGAAAGAAACAGAGAGAGAGATAAAGTCACATGGAGGGGACATAATGCTTTATCTTTAAATCATCCTATACCATTAATTTCTTAAACACCCTAAAATTCGGGAGAAAGCCCCCGATCTGGCAATAGTGATTCCCAAAACACCCAAGAAAGTTCCACTTGAAAAAATCATTATAACCATACCTCGATAAACACGAGATGCCAAGGATGCTGTATCAAAGAGATGAGCACCATCCTGACTCCGTAACAGAAAAGCGAAAACGTCAGAGTCGCGCCGTAGCCCCAGCGTTTGATTATTTTACCTGGAAAACACGATATTATGAATACATACTAGATAGAGCTTCTTCTTCTGTCTCTTGTCCTACCTAAGTAGGGTCGGCAAAACATGCTTTCTTCCTTCATGTTTTTAACTGAGACTCAATAAAGTGCTTTACGACTTTTTTGGTGTCTAAGCCAACTATATCTACATAGTCCTCTATTATGAATGTAGCCAGGTTTTTGGCCAAAGGTCAAGGTAAAATTAATATTAGTTTTTTTTATACAACTTGGTAATATGACTCTACAGCACCGTATGGTACAGTCCGCAAGAGACGGTGACCAGCAGTGATACGTTCCATCGGCAACCGAATCATGCCGTATTACAATTTCTAGTGGCTCCACAATATGACTGTTCGAGTTTTTTTATTTATTTCCTCTGCTAAGCTATTGTCCCTCATATAATATGGTTCTCCTTACTTGTACTTCTTAGGAGGCATTCAAGTATTACGTAACGCAATTTGGGGGGAGCGGGGTCATGTAAAACGTTACGATGCGTTACAAGGGTGAGAGGGGTTCGAACAACGCGTTACCTCACATTGTTTTAGTTTTATTTAATTTAAAAACATGGCAATTAAAATTTCCCAAGACCGCCACCCTTTTCGTTTATGGTTTACGGGGATCCCTCGACTGTATGGCTGTAGTCAGCGTTGTTAAAGTGAGTTCATCCTGTAATGTCCTGAAAACAGGGAGAGTGGCAGCTGTTCTTGGCCTATGAAAGTTCTCATACTGACTTGCTGACCTTGATGTTATGTAACGTTTAAAGTGGGGGAGGGGTATACAGAAAAATGTTACGGCGCGTTACATGGGGAGGGAAGGGAAGCTCAAAAATCTTCAAAAATTGCGTTACGTAATACTTGACCGCCCCCTTACTTCTCCATAGTGAAAAGAGAAAATTACCTGAGAAGAAAAAGAACAGCAGTTCCCCGATGAAACTCTGAGCGGCGACCACGACGCCTTCGATCAGTTTGATCTTCGCTGTGGTCTCGGTTTTCTCGGCAAGTTCCTCGAGGAACCTGAGACGAAGGATAAAATAATTACGTAAAACAAAGAGCTGCGGTAATTCAAGTTAAACATAAATGTATCACTTACACTAAGTCATATATCCACATTCTTTTCTCCTTTAAGTTAAGAAAGATCTCTTGTCGATAGAGCATTTGCAACTGTACCCTATCCTCTGCCTTTCCTTTGACCTCTCGATACAGCACGACTCCCACGTTATCCTTCACTTGTTGGAAAAAGGTTCGTCTAGATATTTCTTTACCTCGCTTCACTTTAAAGTTTGAAGTTAAAGTTAAAAATTAATTTTTCCTTCCGAAATTGTTTTAAAGGACTTATCGTTCCAACAAAAATCAACTCGATTAAAAAAGGCTCCTGAATTTTTTTTTAATTCCATAATAGCATAATATTTTTTTTTTTTTATTTCTTCATTTAATTATAGTCTATGGTTGACATTATAAGTATTCTGAAATTTTTAAGTTAATATTTTATTTTATAGAGGTCGCTCACGGTTTTTTTCGTGATTAGTTTCGAGCGACATGTAAATATAAATTTTACTCAGTGCTCTCGAATTGCGGCACGTCATTCGACTACCTTCGGGAGAGTTTGTGGCTCGTATGTATCTCAGTATCTCAACCAGGGATGTGCGATGTTAGAGAAACATCGATATTCGATAGATATCGAAACAAAAACCGTAACTTCGAACCTCTATTTTATAGCACACAAATTTGCAAACATCAATGGTCGATGTTTTCTTCCTAACAACGATATTTTGATAATATCCAAGTGAACGAGCTTTTTTTCGGGTAGGTACCACATTGTATCCTCGAACCCTATGGAAAAATCAATCTAATATCGATGAACATAGAACATCCCTAATCTCTTCTATCTTTACAATATTTATGAACACAATTAAAATTTAAAATACTCAAAGAATCTGTACTTTATAATATCTAAAAGTGTTGATTTTTGATAAAGTTTACTTACAAGTCTTTAACATGTTCATTCCTTTTGTTCATGCTAAATCTAAATAAATAAAGTGATTGAGGTTTGCCGTTGTTCGCGCATCATGCATAAACAAGTGGATATATGTTGATCACTTTTTTTTTTGTTTTACTGAGTTATGACGATATCATCATTCAATAAAAAGTTACTCAAGTTTTAAGAAACTACGATTTTTATAAGCATTACGCTTTCATCGACGTGTTTCCTTGCCGTGGTGTTAATATAATAAACACTGCAAACGAAGTCGCGGGTATCAGCTAGTTGTTAATATAACACGAATTTAAATTTCATCTAAAGTTCGTTCGTTAACCGTTTGTATATGTAAAAATAAATTTATTTCTTTTTAAAACAGAAATTTTTAACATGTCCGAATAGAGGTTACGGTTACGTCCGAAACTGAGACCGAGGCCGAAGATACAGTTTCGGCTTCGGCTGAAAATCCTGTTTCGGTCGGACATTACTGGTAATAGCTACTTAGTTTTGATGATTTACCAGAACATATAGTATATGATGAAACTGTCAAACGTCCCGGCGAGGACGGCGAAGCATATGAAGACAAGTACACGCGGAATCCGGAGCACCGCCAGGAGAGCCGCGCCCGAGTCCGACGGAGACGACAGCGACGGCAACTGTCACCATACGTTTCCAAATCAACATACCAAACTTTTTTAACAGTAGCTCGGCAATCTGACGTCAATATCCAGCACAGTCCAAACATAACGGCAGCCACCGGGAGGTCTAAATCCATCAGCGGTCGCCAGCATTATTCCGACCAGCATAAATAGCTAGATCATGGATATGCATACACTGATTCCTTCATAGTGACTCGAAAAAACGAGTCAATATTAAGAAATTTTCACCAATGAATGGTAGTCGCAAAACAACCCTACCACCCCGCTATCGCCATTACCTCGTTCGTTGCTCAGCAGGGTGGTAAAATTTTTTAAATTAAATCCAGACTGCTACAAAACACTTTCTTGATTTAAAAAAAAACTATTTTAGCTTTTTATTTGATTCCCAGGCATCGTAGTTAAATATTACATAGCCTATGTCACTCCCACAATTAAGACGAATCTAACGATATCTCGTATGCTGAAATCCATCAAGCCGTTTAGAAAAAAAACGTGCAAAAGAAATAGACTAAGACCTACATACATACGCTCGAAAAACGTAACCCTTCTTTTTCGCAGACTGGTAAATATTACATACTGTCAAAGCCCTGCAGCAGTACAGATCAATGCCGGTGGCAGCCAGAGCCACTACGAAGGCGGGAGTGAAGTCCTTATAATCACCAGTTGAAACGGAATCCACGAGCCAACCTCCTAGCAGCGCTGTGATACCATACCCAGCGGTGCCCCAGGCACGTTGGAACGCCATATTTGGAACCGCGTTCCGGTCCTGCGAGCCGGAATTCAAAAAGATAAACAACCAACGATACAGTGTTGCCAGATGATGAAATTGAAAATACAGTGTTGTGGCCTCAAAAAACAACATTGTATTTATTAAAAACTAGCTGTACCACAATGTTTCACCCATGTTAATTTTATACGACAAACATTTCCAACGCACCCGTGTTGGCAATTTTTTATACAATGTGTAAAACTATCGACATTTTTATGAGGAATAAATTAATTGATATAGATAATAATAAAGATTTTAAACTTTTAAACAATTTTAACTCGCGGGAAATAAAAAGAATACTTACTACTAGGTGGGCCTTTTTCCTAATTGTGAATACAATATAGTAATCGCGCGAGTTGAATGCAGAGTTAAGGAATTATATATTTTTTTTGTCGATATGAGGATGACGATAAATTTCAACGTTGTTTTAAATTTAACGTTTGCATATTGGTTAACATATTGAAAAAACAAGGTAATAACTTATCAAACATTTTTTATCAATTATTTCAAACGGAGTAATCAAACTGAAAAAATAAATCTCTGATATTGAAATCATCAGATTAATTTTACGCATTTCCCGTGCTTAGCGATGAACAAAAGCATGTTTTCTTTTGCAGTTGATGAACTCGGATCAATTATTATACTCATTATTATAGTCAAAAAATAACACGGGCCGCAACTTGAGCATTAACGCAACTCACGCGACCCGTAAGTTTATTACGTACTAATGTACGATGGTTCTCAAAGACAACGCACCACACACATCTCTACAGTGAGGGCGTGTGAGGCAAGACGTGCGGACCGCGGTGGTTTCCCTTTCTACATCAAGCTCCTTGTTGACGACAGAACTGTTTATTATCGTGTCTTGTGTTATGTTATTGTGTTTACGTGTTGTGTATTATTTGTCATTGAAATAGATAAAATTATAGAGAAATGTTAGCGACTACGCTACATTATAAATTACATGTTATATATTAAGTTGTATATAAATGCTTATGTATTGTGTGTTACATATATGAAAATAGAATTGTTATAGAATAAGTGGATATAATAAGAATATACGATGTCACAGTAAGTTTACGAACGGAAAGCGGTGATATCGCCCGTAAATTACATTGTTTTTAGTTTATATATGTAATATGTACTTGATATATATAATATGTCAATGTTTCACGGATAGCTATTACAATAAGGAATATTTTGGTATATGACATGTGTACACAACTTATATAGAGAAATAAATATAGAGCAATTATCAGGGCGACCAAAGTGAAAATAAACATAAAAGTACAGTGGGACCTCTTTACGGTAACTCTCCGAACTACTTAAGCTCGGAGAAGCGCCGTATACGGTACGGTACAGTTCATCGAGTACAAGGTACTACAACAAGGAACAAGATAGTACGAAGAAACTTTGGTCATCCTGCAAATATTGAAAACTGAAGAACTCGAGTTTGATTGAAGACCCGGCACCTCAAGCGGTCGTGCATTATTGCACCCCCCGGACCCCCTCGCTACCATCTCGCCTCACTGGCATCCGTACGGTGTCTACGAGACGGGCATCCGGAGCAACAAAACGCCCGTCCAAACCGGGAAACGTCGCACCCCCCTCCTCACGCAGAGGAAGTGACGCGTACGCAATACTCCTACTGCATTCAACTCGCGCAGTTACTATACATATATAAATAAATTTTGCTAAAATTAATAGATACGTTTCTTAGGACAATACAATAGGCTACATGGGTGCGTTGGCAGCGCGGTGGAGAATTGGTGGATAAATTTAACACGGGTGAAACAGTGGGGCTCAGCTAGTGTGATTATATTAATATAGAAAAGTCTTACCCAAAACATCAAAACACACGGCATCCCCAATACAGTTCGCTACATTAAAGGCCACAGTACCGACGCACATCAATATCACGAACGCCCAAAAAGTGACAGTCGTGTAGAAACTGTTAATCGATTCATTTCCTTCATCTGAACTTTGTAAATTTTTCATTTTAACTTTGTCATCCTTTCTAATGGTATTCTTCATATTGTCGTCTACAATCTGATTGGCTGTCGAGTTCAGAGATCTTCTACTCCTCTTAAAACGTTCGAAATTCAAATCATCCTCGAAGCACAACAGATCGCAGCCGTCTCGTGGCACGCACATTACCTCTCCCTCTCTAACGTCGTCTAAATTCATCGAAAAGAGCGAGCAAGTCGTATTACTAACGTCACTATCCACGAATATCGTGTTTATAAACGTGGTGTTCGACAAATAAACGTCAAACTTGCCGATCACAGAGCAATTCCAGTGACAGTTGTACTTTTCTAGTGATGTGTTATTGTCGTATTTTTTCAAATAAATCGTATCGTTCAATCGATATACGTATTCGAGTAACGGTTGATCGTTAGTTAGCCGTTCGGGCATTGGTAGAAACCATAGACAACAGTATGAGCCGCTCATAATACTTATAAGCAGCATAAAAACGAGTTTTCTGTATGCCTGAAACGAAAACAAAAATAATTGAATCTTAAACTGGTAAGCGTAATTAGAAGCCGTGCTTAAGAAATTAGGTTGGAATCCCACCATTAAGTTTAAGTTTTCTATAGATTAAAATATCGTATTTAGTGACACCCGAACGCCCCGAACTATATTTTGCCGGGAATACGACATTAAATTTTACGTTCATAGTTGGAGACAAGAGACAATAGGCAACCGGAAAGTATTCATAAGACAATATTTAATTTAAAAAAAAAAACAAACTGCAATTATTGTGAAGAGTTCTCTGGTATATCTTCGAAGTTGAAGGTCCAATGCCAATTAAATCAAAACGGGACCACCTTTTTCAACAAAAACGAATCATCCTAAATCGGTCCATAAACAAAGAAGTTATAGCATACGGCATAATTAAGAACCTCCTACTTTTTTTTAAGTCGGTAAAAAAATATAATAGGTCTTTACCTATGAAATTGCCGTTCTGCAGTACTGGCCATTTCAAATCAAAATAATTTTTGTTTGGCTAAGAATTCTAATTTCAAATTACTAATTTTATTTTAAAAACATGGAATTCTTTTTCCAAAAGTAGTCATTTGTTTATTGATTAGTGTTACATTTTCATAGCATTTCAAACTTTTTTGTCATCATGGATACGTTAAAAATTCGAGTAATTATGAAATATGAGTACCGTCGTGGCAGCAACGCGGCACAAGCGGCACGCATTATCAACGACGTTTACGGAGCTAACACTACAAACCAACGCACCACCTGTTATTGGTTTGCTCGCTTCCGTTCTGGGAATTTCGACCTGAAAAATGAACCTCGCGGTCTTCCGAAGACTTTGGTCGACAATGACGAATTAAAGGCGATTGTCGAAACTGATGATACACAATCTACGGCTGAATTAGCAGTAGCTTTCGACGTTAGCGTCAAAACAATATTGGTCCATTTGCGTCAAATTGGCAAGGTAAAAAAGTTTGACAAATGGGTGCCCCACGAACTCAATAATCGCCAGCGCGAAGTACGCGTCGAGACGTGCCTTGCACTGCTCAACAAACACACAAATGAAGGAATTTTGAACCGCATTGTTACCTGCGATGAAAAATGGATTCTGTTTGATAACCGCAAGCGCTCAGCAAGTTCGTTGGATCCTGGTTCAGCTGCTAAACAATGCCCTAAACGAAAACTTACCCCTAGAAAAGTGATGGTCACTGTTCGGTGGTCTAGCGCCGGTGTGATTCATCACAGCTTCTTACTAAACGGGGTGAGCATTACTGCAGATGTGTACTGTGAAGAACTGAACACAATGATGAAGAAGCTGGCACATCTCCAACCAGCATTGGCCAATCGCTCGTCTCCGCTGCTCCTGCACGACAACGCGCGACCTCATACTGCACAGCAGACGGTCTCCAAGTTGCAAGAACTGGGGTTGGAAGTTCTCCGTCATCCGCCCTTCTCACCAGACCTTGCGCCTACAGACTACTACTTTTTCCAGAATTTGGATAACTCCCAGGCAGGAAAAAAGTTCAATACCCGAGAGGCAGTACAAAATGCCTTTGAAGAATTTGTTGCTTCCCGTCCAGCTGATTTCTTTAAGAAGGGCATCAATAAACTGCCACTGCGCTGGCAAAGATGCATTGATTGCATTGGTGATTACTTCGATTAATACAAATAAAAAACACATGAAAAAAATTCGTTTAAATTTTTTTATACAAAACGGCAATTTCATAGATTAAGACCTAATATAATGTAGTTGAAAGTAATCTTCCTAATACAGTTATAAACATAATTCAATTAACTTTTTTTCTGATATAATATTGGTATTTATATTTATAAAATAATAAATAAGATCCGAATATTTTGTGCTTTTCTTCATGTCAAAAGAAACACCAATAACAGCGCATGACGTCATTTGTTTGTAAAGGAACGTTACCCAGTTGGTGCTTGAGCTGACACCTGTTGTTTCCTTATAATTTTTGCGTGTACTAATCCTATATATGTCGTCACGCACTCTGTGGTATGGTTTGCGCGGCAATTTAAAAATACTTATAATGGGATATTTATGTGAAATTATGTTTTTCCTAGCTCTATAAACCTATAATGATTAATAATTAAGCCTTTTTGAAAAACTGTTCAGTTGCCTATTCAAAAAACTGATAAAAACGAAATCGGTGGATACAGTTAGCCATTGCAGCTACATATCTATCATCCGCATTAAAAATTTAATTATACCTCTCGATAGTCACGTACGGGGGAGGATGACGAGCCGTTATTTTGGAGAATATTTGAAATATTTGGAGAACTGATTCGAAGAATAGTATGGTAACGGAAATAGTGTGCAATAGTTAATGTGAATATATACGTATACGTTGTTAAAGTTAAAAAATTAAGAAAACTTAATACAATATCGGCCTTTACTCGTCAAAAAGCGAAATCAAAATATTGAATCGTGTGCGCTTGGAAAGGGCTTCTCAACAGCAATTCAGTGAATCCCATAATATGATAAGAGTGAAGCGGATTTGGGTCAACCGCATTCATTCACAATTCTGCAAACGTCACGTGAATAGCCTATTTATCTAACTTAATGCTTGTTCTTATTTATTATTTATAATCCACTTCACTTGTGCACAAAAACCAAACTATATCACGTAAAACGTCACCAAAACTACAAATACTACAAATTGACGGTACTGTCTCTGACGGTAAGCACAGTACAATCCTAGCACAACGGTGACTACCGAGAGATCGAAATCTGTCGACGGTCACCGCTGTCATTAATTTAACTTGATATGCACAGGTCGATCCCGAAACGCAACACGCAAAAGCCAGCCACTATGACGGCTTTTTCCCCACATGCATGGTGGTCGCGACCCAATCGGGCAAAATAAACTTACCACCCCGCTATCGCCACTTCCTTGTTTGTTGCTCAGCAATGTGCACCCACGTGCCCGTGAGGTAGGTTTGGGCGTCTCAGTGCTGAAGATGTAAAGCTACACCCCAACTACACACCACTATCCTACCGCTACCTACCACCTACACACACACACACACACACACACATGCATACACTATATATAATCATGAATTAAAATTAAGACAATCACATGACAGAATAAGATCCTGCGAAAACATTGAAAAATAGGTTAATTAATAGTTTACCGGCCAAAAATCGACAAGATACCCGAAGAGAGGTTTCGCCGCTGCCCACAGTAGAGGCAAAACTGCCGTGACCATACCCATGACGGCTGGCGAAACGCCTAACTGTTTTCCGAACACGTTCATTTGAGGTAATAGCGGTCCCAGGGCTGCGGAAAGACATGTCAATGTGTGAATACCAGAAAAGTCACAACAAACCAATCCAGGTTCGAGATACGAGCTAAATAAACGTTCACATAACAGCAAAACGACTGGCAGTCTACATCTGTCGCTTGCCAGGCGCGGACGCATCTCTTGAGGGTACATATGTACCTAACAGGTGAATTGTTAGTATTTCTCTCCAGCACATGAGACATCTTTTAGCTCAAATACAGAAGAGCATATTTCAAACTGAAAAAGTTTAGCTACTTTTGTATGACACACCAGCATGTGGAACAGGCAGAGCGCATGCTTGTTTGCCACCACCTTGATATATTTTTTTATAATAATTCATTGACATGGTTTAAGCTCTGATCATATAAACGTCTAGATACCGTGTTGCTTTGAGACATATTTGTGGCAGGCTTCGCTAGCCTAGTGTGCGTAAAGGCATTGTTGTACACTTTCGTCGGCTTTTTTTGTTTGCTGTATATGGGATACCTAGTTAAAACATTTTACTTTAAAAGCTGGGGAAATATTATCTACTAGCTAAAAAAGTCAGAAATATGTAGTCGTGTTGAAATTCAATATCGGTGAATTAATCGTGTCTCATACTCTGTGAATGCCTCTGACTCCCTAGCCGTAAAATGAAACTTTCAGTCAGTAGTAGAGTTATAGAAGGAAAGTTATTGAGACATTAATAATGCATATTTCTAATTTATAGGATATTGCATCCGACAAGAAATTAGCTATATATTTCTTAGTGACATGTTTATAATCAAAGGGTTAGTGTGAGACAACTGTTTACGCTACAAATCGCTCTTAGAGAACATAGGAAGGCGGTTGTCTTACCAGAACACAGCGAAATGTCACAACGTTGTGTATTCCGTGTAAGAGTTCCATTGGTGGGAACAGCCTTTGCGCAAAGGCCCATTCATTGGTCCTTATATTTACAATAGGGTACAAAGGTTGTCTCCAACTAGGAAGCAAGAAGGAAACTTATCGGCTGGCTAAGTACCCTGACATATAACACAACTGAGGATGTATTTACAATTGAAAAATAATTTTATATTTTCTCTGATTACTAAACTATAAATTATTTTCCATGATGATTTTGGCTGTTGCTTTTTTTATATTATTTTGCATATGTTTAGTATGTGATATATAGTTGTATGTATTATGTTTGTGTGTTATGTAAGTATGTGTTTGTAATATGAAATATGTGTCTGTATTGTATATAGTATAATATGGTATGTAGTATAATAAATATGTAAAGTGTAATGTAAAGATAAGATATAAGAGTATAAGATGGTAGCTGTTATGAAAAGGTCCCCAAGTCACATGCTTGCCTAATTTTTAGTTAGTTAATAAATAAAGCACTATCTTGGTCACGAAATCACGAGATATTGAATTAACCTCATGCCACGGCCCTAAAGAGCGGAGCACAAAAACGCGAGACGCATCTATCATTATATAAAATGTATTCATTCTGGAACAGCTAAATAGACACTGTTCATGTGACATGTTCGAATTAATTTTTCCTACAGCATTAATTAACCTTACCAATCAATGTTATGAGGTCAAACGAAACAAACCATAGTTACACCGGCTTCACCACGAAATTACTTCTTATATCAGGATAGTTTTCCCCCAAATTATTACTATTATTCAGAATATGGGGCTAAGCAGGGTTCAAAATCAAAATGAAACAATACTTTATACAATTTAGATCCTAAGAAGGCGGAAAATATCCCAGAAATCGAGAAGAACCGGCAAGAAACTCGATCGGATTTATCTTTTTTTATCAACAATACAAATAATGTTTATAATCATATTACTGTAGACAGACAAGAAGTCACTTACAGACATTACTATCATTCTCGAATGATGTACTATATACTAACCCTATATAGCCAAATAATCATATTTAACCCAGTCCTAAATCTCCTAAATATTCAAAAACACTAAGATCTTCTGATTCTTTCATTATCAATCATACTAATTTAAATACTAATTTTCGCCGTAACAGCACCAGGACTGTGGAATTCGCTTCCTATCAACATCCAACTGGCCAAGTCACGGGATTCCTTCAAGCATTCGCTACGTAGGTTTAACTTGGAGCAATTAAATATTGACTACATTTTTCTTTTTCTTTTTTACTAAATATTGTGTACACTTTTCTCTTGCTCCCCTGGAAGACTGGTAGAGAATGCTTTTTAGTATTAAATTCTCCAATTATACTTTTTTATGCAATAACCTGTTTGCAGTAACACCCTTGACCTTGAACACACAAAACCCATGGTCCTTGAAGTTATTGTCGGGCAATTCAGTAATATGCTTCGGAATCTTATTTAAGAACTTAACACGTATACAGTTCTGTATCCTGCGACCAATAAAATCTATTGTGATCGCCCCATATTAATAAAGCTCACCCCTAGTCCTAAATTAATCTAATTAATGTTTAAGCATTCGCATTAGTATTCAAACACCACTCTTTTTGATACTAGAATAATTGGCTTTTTTTTTTTGTTATTTTTCTTTGTTTTTCTTTAAGTTGCTTGGGCTGTACGTTGATATGTCAGCCAGTCAGTCAGTCAGTCAGTCAGTTATCCTTTTATATGTACAGAAGATGTCTATCAGGAAATTTACAAAAAAATACATGTACAAACAGAACTAAAAATCTTATACAAATAATAAAACTTAAGTGTCTGTTTGTAATGTCAAAACAACATTTTTTTTACTTAATGCATATGCATGTTTATACGGTAATTAAAAAAAAAAAAATTTTTGTTTGTTAGTCTGTTCCGGGTAATCTTCGAAACAGTTAGAGACCGATTTTGAAGGGACTTTCACTGGCAGATAGCTGATGTTTTAAGGAGTAACTTAGGCTACTTTTATTTTAGAAAAATAATTAGCGGTTCCGAGCAAATAAAAATAAACTGGACATGGTGAATCAATTCGGGCGCTTAAATGGCTTACGCTTGAGTAAACCTTAAGAAACATATATAATCAGTGTACTACATAATTATATATATTAAAAAGACCTACCAAAAAGGCAGCGAGAGCATATGATCACCCACAAGAAGCATATAATCGGGAGCGGAAATAGCACGATTCGCGCATATGTCCGATCGACGTTATTCTGTAGTCCGATCGAACGAAGTCGCGGGCATAGCTAGTTTATTAATTATAGATATATAGTTACATCTGTTACACACTAGAAAATATAGGCTTAATGCTTATATTCAGATAAATGTCCAAAACTCAAATAGTAAATTGTGTAGGTACGCGATAAGAGAGAGATATATCTGCGTGTTATGACAAATTAAACGCCGCAATAAATAAATTACACCTCATTAAGTTTACTTTAGTTATAATCGTAAAGTGATTAAAGTTTACGATTCGTTTTCAAATTTTAACTTTATTTTAGGCAATTAACTCATTGCTCGCGTATTTTCATATATGATTAGATACTTCTCAAAGAGTTATAGAGAGATGGCATAGGTAACAGAGACAATTTGCCCATGTTTTGAGTAAAAATTCAAAACAGTCGTAATTTATCGGCAATACAATACAGAGTTGGAGCAATTGCAATCCCGAATTGTGCGGTGATATTGTGCAAGAAAATAATTAGAAGTATGAACTATATCATCCCTCCATATCATCACGTATCACATGAGAATACCAAAAATGTAATTTATTTTAGCATAATTCACAGAAAACATTGTCAGTTTTTAATTATGTTCTATTACCAAGGTGGCGGCTTATTACCAACAAAACGGTACATTCAACTCTCATACATTGCCCTTTAATTGAGTTAACTTAGTGTCAAATGCGGTGTTTGTCAAATAAAATTAACACGGGCGAAACCACGGGACACATTTAGTAATGACATAAAAAATGAAGTAGGTAGGTAAACTATCGAGTGCACTGCATGTCTTATTGGTGTTGCTCAATTTGTATTTATAAAAGAGGTCCTATGACTATATTTTTTATTATTGGATGGTACATACATATTATAAATTGTCAAACATAATACAATGAGAGAATCGCAATTAAATGATTACATTGTACGCACATTTTGTTGATTTATGTTGTGCAATTACTGATAAGGTATATTCAGCATGTATGAACGGCGTGTCAGGGAAATGTACTAAGCCTTGACAATTCACATGTTTATCATGTAATTTGTTTCTACAAAAAAATTATTAGATAATAAACGCGATTTACCTGAGCAAGTAAACGTACGGCCTGTCTCATGAGTATGAGAATTTTTTGTTATAATTGCAAAACATTTTGTTTGTTGACAAAATACATTTTGGAGCTGACCAAAACCTCTTTAATTTGTTGACCGTTTTATATTATTTACTCAAACGTTTAAATTTTAAACTTAAAGTAAGTAAGTAATAATTTAAATGGTTTAATTAAATTTAAACTTTAAATAACAACCATTTTAAAATATTTGTCTTTCTCGTCAATAACAGGGAATATAAAGCTTTAAAATAATATTTCGACCATTAATTTTGCTGAACAACTAACGAAGATATGGCGTTACCAGAAAAAAAGAAACACCATTGATAAATAGTATTATATTAATACAGTCCGATATACAGCCCGGAAAGTGAATTGTCATTGGTGGAAGGAATCCTGAGGAAGTCGGATGATAATATAATTTTCTAACAGTGTGGGGCATTAATGTGAGATCGTATGACCTCAGAATGTCAATGCCACGCCAAGGACCCCTACGAATTGATAGCTGCTTCCGTTATCGCAGGTTCGCTATTAGATTTGGTGAGATCGTCCCAATAGATTATTAAAGGAGGGTCTTTCAACTTTTTTTCGTTTGTTCATGACTGATCCCATTTAATTATATTTAGTTTCTTACTGGGCGGGACACGACAACTAACAAAGTGGCACGGTTAGTCATGTCGCGTTCCGGAATCAGCCGGTATATGCTCAGTAATCAAGCGGAGTAGTCTGTACCCTACTGGCAGGGATGGTACACCAGGTTTCAGGGTCTTGTACCATTTACCAGGTTTATATTATCTAGGTACGTAATATTCCCAAGTTTCTTACCGGTTCTTCTCGATGACTGGGATATTTTCCGAACCGGCAGTAGTGTTTTGACGTTCATAAGTGCCTTTCAGGCCCTAAATTGAATAAAGATAAATTTTTTTTAGCAACTTTTCAGTATCGGTCAGGGCCCCTGTTGTTCCGTTCAGCAAGAAGCTAAAAAAGACGGAACGTTCTTCACGACAACCCTCGTGAAAACTGTCCATCTCAAAATTACAGGAGTTATTTATTGATTTATTGTCACATCAACGACACATTCACAGAATATTACAATAACAAATACACCACAAGTTATGGACTGTGTGAAGTATCGTTACAGATATGCACAACTTATTAAATTTAGCCGCAGCACAACTCCAACAAAAAAAAAACAAATTACAAATAAACTACAAATCAAATAAAATAGCGAATGATTTATACAACTTTGAGCGAAAATTCCAAAAAGAGCAATTGAAGACGTCAATATTAACATTATTTTTATTAACATCGCTATACAATTCCTTATTGCGATTCAAAAGTGAACAGATATTCGTTCTGAAATGTGTTTTAAAAAAGGTTCTTTAAATAGGAAATCTTGGTATCTTCCTAGGAACATTTAGATTTAATTCTTGTAATACTTCAGGGACTAGAACAACTCCGTTAACAAGCTTATGTAAAAGAGTAAGGTCGAAGATCTTACGTCTATTTTGCTGCGATATAAGATAAAAGTTCTTTAAACGAGTTTTATAATCAGCGCGGTAAGGGCATTTCTGGTCTTTGCGAGAGAGGAATTTTGTAAAATTGTGTTGAATGCGCTCTAAGCGATCAATATGGATATTATAGTGAGGATTGTACTAATACTTGTTCCATATTCTAAAATGCTCCTAACCAGGGTTTTATAAGGATATAATATTGTTTTTATGTCACGGAATTCATTACACATGCGCTTAACAAACCCACACATTTTCCAAGCCTTAGATATCGTAATACAAGGTGTCCAGAAAGGGTATCGGGTATTTGTTTTCGCGCCATATTCGAAACGGGGCGTCTAAAGGGTGCGGGGAGGGGTTCGTGGCGTCCGCCATTTTGTGGAGTTTTAGTCACGATGGAACAGTACTCGGGGACGCATCGCGCATTTTACGTACGAGCGTATTATCGTAATGGTGATTCAATAGTGACTGCTCAACGTCTCTATCGTGCGGAATATCGTACACGCCACGCGCCAAGTGACGATAGCATTAGGAAATGGATCAGGATGTTCGAGAATACAGGTGCGACAGTTAAAATTCAAAACTCTGGTCGTCCTCGTTCAGTTCGCGATGAAGAAACTATTGAAGAAGTTGAGGCGTCGGTTCATCAAAATCCGTCTTTATCCATCCGAAAGCGAAGCCAAGCGTTGAACATCAAAAAATCGTCTTTACATTCGATTTTAAAGAAAGACTTACATCTAAAAGCCTATAAAATTCTATTGGTTCAAGAATTGAAGGATACGGACTATGCTAATCGACTGAATTTTGCGAAAGAAATGCTGCAGCGATTTAACAACTTTAACAACATACTGTTCAGTGACGAAGCAAATTTTCACCTGAATGGTCATGTTAATAAGCAGAATTGTCGGTACTGGGCAGTGGAGAATCCGAGACGAAAGCATGAACGACCCCTGCATAGCCCAAAGGTCGTTGTTTGGGCCGCTATGTCTGCTAAAGGCATAATTGGTCCTTATTTTCATGAAGATCAAACGAGGCCGAGCAATTAATGTGAATAGTGACCGTTATTGCGATATGTTGCGAAATTTTTTGGTCCCAGAGTTGCAGGAGTTTGCAGGTTTCAACTCAAGAACGTGGTTCCAGCAAGATGGGGCCACTTGCCATACCTCAAATGACTCAATGGAAGTTGTTAACGAATTATTCCCTAATAAAGTCATTTCGCGAAGGGGTAACATCAACTGGCCTCCCAGAAGCCCCGACCTTAGCCCGCTTGACTATTTTGCATGGGGATACCTTAAAAGTAAGGTTTATCAAAACAATCCGATGAATCTAACCCAGTTAAAGCAAAACATCAGGTCAGAAATGGCAGCAATATCGATAGCTATGTGTCAACGTGTTATCGCCAATCTTCGTTTCCGTTTAGAAGAGTGCCAGCAACGTAACGGTCCTCATTTGGATAACATCATCTTTTCCAAATAATTCTCCAATTCATATGCTAATAATAAACAATAAACATTTTTATTGCATACAAATAATTTTTGTTTCATTGAACTTACAAATACCCGATACCCTTTCTGGACACCTTGTATAACGCGAATTCATATGTAAGGACCTAATATTTGCTAAATCGTAATGTTGGCAATTATATTCCACGTACTTTTGCCATTTTAATGGAAGTTCACTGATGCTATAGAGTGCTATAGAAATCCTGGAGACGGCAATAGATTAACTCTTTAATGAAGTTTTTAACTGCTCCATTGGATTTGAAAATTTTCCGATGTCACAAACAATCCAAATTCGGAAGAAAATGGAAATCAGTTGGAGCAAGGACTGATGAGTATGGTGGGTGGCGCAGAGCTTCCAGTCATAAGCTAAAACAAAGTCTAGAGATTTGGGAATTTAGATAGACCAGCAAGTTAAAATTTACTGATCACATAAGTACAAGGTGTCCAGAAAGGGTATCGGGTATTTGTAAGTTCAATGAAACAAAAATTATTTGTATGCAATAAAAATGTTTATTGTTTATTATTAGCATATGAATTGGAGAATTATTTGGAAAAGATGATGTAATCCAAATGATGACCATTACGTTGCTGGCACTCTTCTAAACGGAAACGAAGATTGGCAATAACACGTTGACACATAGCTATCGATATTGCTGCCATTTCTGACCTGATGTTTTGCTTTAACTGGGTTAGATTCATCGGATTGTTTTGATAAACCTTACTTTTAAGGTATCCCCATGCAAAATAGTCAAGCGGGCTAAGGTCGGGGCTTCTGGGAGGCCAGTTGATGTTACCCCTACGCGAAATGACTTTATTAGGGAATAATTCGTTAACAACTTCCATTGAGTCATTTGAGGTATGGCAAGTGGCCCCATCTTGCTGGAACCACGTTCTTGAGTTGAAACCTGCAAACTTCTGCAACTCTGGGACCAAAACATTTCGCAACATATCGCAATAACGGTCACTATTCACATTAATTGCTCGGACTCGTTGATCTTCATGAAAATAAGGACCAATTATGCCTTTAGCAGACATAGCGGCCCAAACAACGACCTTTGGGCTATGCAGGGGTCGTTCATGCTTTCGTCTCGGATTCTCCACTGCCCAGTACCGACAATTCTGCTTATTAACATGACCATTCAGGTGAAAATTTGTTTCGTCACTGAACAGTATGTTGTTAAAGTTGTTAAATCGCTGCAGCATTTCGTTCGCAAAATTCAGTCGATTAGCATAGTCCGTATCCTTCAATTCTTGAACCAATTGAATTTTATAGGCTTTTAGATGTAAGTCTTTCTTTAAAATCGAATGTAAAGACGATTTTTTGATGTTCAACCCTTGGCTTCGCTTTCGGATGGATAAAGACGGATTTTGACGAACCGACGCCTCAACTTCTTCAATTGTTTCTTCATCGCGAACTGAACGAGGACGACCAGAGTTTTGAATTTTAACTGTCGCACCTGTATTCTCGAACATCCTGATCCATTTCCTAATGCTATCGTCACTTGGCGCGTGGCGTGTACGATATTCCGCACGATAGAGACGTTGAGCAGTCACTATTGAATCACCATTACGATAATACGCTCGTACGCAAAATGCGCGATGCGTCCCCGAGTACTGTTCCATCGTGACTAAAACTCCACAAAATGGCGGACGCCACGAACCCCTCCCCGCACCCTTTAGACGCCCCGTTTCGAATATGGCGCGAAAACAAATACCCGATACCCTTTCTGGACACCTTGTATATAGAAAAGTAAAAAGAAAAACATATTATGAAATTATACATTTAATCAATCGAAGTATGTACCATTATTATCTATGCACTTTCGCCATTTTAAAGGTACGAGTAGTTCATTAATTCCAAAGCCGAAAAAAATGTGGGATCGGGAGTCAATAAAATCTTTGAAGGCGGCTTGGACAACCTCATCGGAATTGAATTTTTTTCCTTACAATAAATGTCCAAATTCCGAAAAAAGTGGTAATCTGTTGGAGCAAGGTTACGGTAGTCTGGTGGGTGTAGGAGACATTCCAACTGCAGTTCCTCTAATTTAGCGACCGTCGTGAAATATGGGGTCTAGTGTTGTCCTGAGCAGTAGTGGGCTAGAGAGATTGACCAGTCTCAGTTGTTTAACAGCTAACTTTTCCATCATGGTATGCAATTGTTGACAATACAGATCTGCCGTTATCGTCTGACCTGATCTTAGGAAGCTGTAATGTATGACACCAGCACTGGTCCACCAAATACTCACCAGTACCTTTTATATGAGTCAACTTTTGCTTGGGACATGCCTCTGCCTGTTCTCCTAGGTTGACCACTGTGATGAGCATTTTCGATTGCCTTAAAGGATCTATTTTTCGTCACAAGTAACAATACGATTCACAATTTCCTCGTTATTGTGACGGTTAAGTTACTTCAGTCAATTCATGCGGTACCCATTTCTAGAGCTTTTTTACTTCCAATTTGTTTGAAGTGAATAAAAATTGTTTTATCACTCACGCCGAAGCCTGCCGCTAACTCTGACGTGGTTTGCAATGGATCTGCTTCCACGATCACTTTTAACTCTTCATTGTCAACTAGGGGGTACCTGGCCGTCCACGGAGTTTTCTTCATAGGTCAACATTTCCAGACCGAAAAATTTGGAACTAGAAACATACCGTGCTTTCTTTTACAGTATCTTCCCCATACACATCCTTTAATCCTTCGAGCTGTTTCTGCAGCGCTGATGCCACAGTGGAACTCATATTCCTAATTAACGCGATATTTTAAATTTTCCATTTTGTTAAATGTATATCAAAGAAAAATCAAATGAATCACTAAATTCGAAACACAAATATGCAAGATTAAATTTGGAATCAATATGAAACTGGAATTCCTAACCAAAAGACAGATTCTATATTTGAATCAAAGTGGCCAGTTACACAAAACGCCAATTTCATATGTAGGTATATAATAAATACTTTTCATTCAAAAGTAAATAAAATGGTATATATATAAAATGGGAATTTTATACTTTAACACCTATTATAAAGTTTGACTAGGCTTTTTAAAGACAACTTAAAACACCTTACCTTTAAACATATAAGATTTAATATCAGTATTAATTAATATAAAAATAGCATTTCCTAACAAAATATTTCGATATCTAAGCTTTTTATCTAAAAATGATATGTTTATGATGCAAATAAAGTACATGGTGTAACAAAACTAATTATACTGTAATCTTGTAATGGAGTATTATTATCAGTCTATACAATAAATAATGTAATATTCCAGTTATGGGCATTCATTAATTATGTGAATTCAAACTGTATCCCTCTACTAGAACAATCTCATTGGGGTGGAGGGAGAACAGAGGTAATTTCTTTGGGGATTACTCTCTACTTGGGGCAGTCCGACTACTGGAATAACTCCACCCAACAAAAAATCGGAGCCAAATAACTTTGTGTTGTGTTTGTATGCTGAGTAAGTTTCTAGAGCACCTTAGAGAAAGTGGGGTATAAAGAGAGGTAGGGTACAGAGAAACTTCTTTGATGATCTCTCTCTACTTGGAGCAGTCCGACTGGTGGAATACCTCCACCCTACATAAGATCACAATCAAATAATCTAGTGTTGTATTCCTGGATGAATAGGGTTTCCAGAGCTCCTTGGGGTAGGAGGCTTCAAGGTTGTCTACACACTAGTAATACTTATAGTATTAAAAGGGTTCATAGGCTAGGTAGCATTTTTACCATCAGGTCGGTTGTATGCTTATTTGCAGCCCTAGTTTTATCAAAAAAAACTAGACTTTTTCATAATATTACTTTATAATAATTTCAAATGGAAATTATATTTTATTCATGACAAGCTGTACCCATGGCTGCTCTCAATTATTTTTCTGAAGATAAAAATGCGTGAGTGATCCTTACAAGATAGACATATTATGCTCTGCTTCACCATAACCAGTTTTCTTTATTTGAGATGAACCCTAATTCTTTTTCTAAAATAAAAATAGGCTAAGTTACTCCTTATAACATCAGCTATCTGCCAGTGAAAGACCCGTCAAAATCAGTCAAACCATTTCAGAGATTACACTGAACATGATGCACGGCTACTTTAAGATATCTGTTCCTTACACAATATCCTGTCTATCTATATACAATTAATAATATTGAAGTGTCAATTTTTAATGTCAAATAACAGCTTTTTACTAAATGCATATGAAGATATATATGGTACATGATAACAAAAAATTAATATAATATTTTTTTGTGTCTGTTTGTTCCGGCTAATCTCCAAAACGGTTAGACTGATTTTGACAGGACTTTCACTGGCTTATAGCTGATGTTATAAGGAGTAATTTTGGCTACTTTTTTTT
Organism: Saturnia japonica; assembly: GCA_033032175.1. NCBI lineage: Eukaryota > Metazoa > Arthropoda > Insecta > Lepidoptera > Saturniidae > Saturnia > Saturnia japonica. The sequence goes on from CM065329.1 coordinate 7,585,414, forward strand.
TTTTTAAATACTTAGTTTTAAGCAAATAATAAGTAATATCAGACTTAACCACAATAAAGTGCGGCCGGATTTTTAACTAGTACCTAATATACTTTATTAAATACATAAAATAAAAAAGATTTTTAAAAGAAATTCTAAAATATACAAGTCATTGTGATTCCATTTATAAAACCTTTGTTCTGGTCAACCACTGAAATAATCAAAATGAAAATTTAATAAAAACTTACCAGCGAAAAAGAAGAAAAAGTGAGCTTTTATCGGCAATAAGCCTTTGTCAATTTTTAACTTCATTTTTATTTTGTAATAATTATAGAACACGATAAGTATTTTATAATTTTAAAAATTATTTAAAAAAAACTTAAACAATCACTTCATTATAAAAACATACGTTGCCTAGGTTAACAACCTGTTTTAAGTATGTGATGTCGCACCTACGCTTTCTAATCTCGAGCACATAAAAATGAAATTATTCGAGGCTAAAGTACTATATAGTCAAGACCTTAAGACGTATTTATAACATTTCTATTTACACAACATAAAACTATCAGTTTATCAGACAACCAAATGTCAAAACTAAAATTAGGTTTGTTGAAAAAATATCGATAATTTTAATTGATGAACCGATATTTTTCAATAATTTTATATCGAAATACCGATGTATCAATTTAAAATTTCAAGTACCGGAAACTTATAATAAGTAATAATCAATAGATTTTTCTGACCAACAAACGAAAATTTATAAATACTTCTCATGGTTAAAATAATACTTTTAATATCAAATTATTTTTTTACATATTATTATAAATATTGTGGTTTCCATATGTTCAACTCGATTTGCCACTTTTTGATTTGGTACCCAATGTTTGCAATTCTACCTCTCAATATCAAAGTTCTTAGAACTGGCCGCGTTTATTTAAGAAAAAACGCTTACAAAATAGACCCAGAACGTAACTTTCGCCTGAACTTAGATAAATAATTCAGAAAATCCTTCACCGTTTCTATGTTCTGGGCTTAAGAAAGTTATAAAAGAGATTGCTGCAGCTTCAGCAAGCTCCAGTCCATTTTCAAATTCAACCAGTGGTAGTATGCCCAACCAGCTGAAGCAATTTCTTTATCAGTTCATAATACCCAGTTCCCCCTAATTTACCCCAGTCCTTCTCCAGAAAATTAGCTCTAAAGTATTCAATACTAAAACCTAGAGGAGGATTCATTAAAGGCATCCGCTGTATATCTCACAGTAACCTATTGGTATTGAAGTTTGTTAACAGCAGAGGAGATAAATCAAAAGTTTTTCTTCCATCTCATCATCATCATCATCATTTCAGCCGCAGGACGTCCACTGCTGAACATAGGCCGCCCCCATAGATATCCAGAGCGACTTCCATCTGCATCAGATAAATATTTGTTTGTTTGATAAATAATCTATACTTGTTGCAGCCGCGTAATCTAAAACCATTACCAATCAAAGCCGGTACCTAGTTTTAATTTAATTATTTTTTCTCGTCGCTAAAAATTATGATATCCAGCGGAGGTAGTTTAAGATTTGTCGTTGTAAACACTAACTCTCGCGCTACACTCTCGCCCGAACACCGTCGCGTCCTCACGGTGCAAACTCGCTCGCCTCTGACATTCCTCATTACCCTCGTGCTCCAGAACTGTGTACTATCAAGCCAGTGTGTGTACAGTCAGTGCGTGAAGGTTCAGGAACTTTGTATATACATAAATAAATCACGTCGGCACCGACCAGCAAGTATCACAGAATGCAACCCAGGGAGTTGGCATGACATTTTCAATACATTTCTATCGCTGGATATTCGCATCGTATCGTATCGGATCAACCAATACTCTTTATCATTTTTACTAATTCATATAATTGAGGCCTATAAAAATAAAAACAGCAATGTCCACCTCCGCTGAAAAATGTGTTAACATTATTTTTATTCATAATGTACGCAACAATAAATTTGTTTGCTATAAAATGTTTACAATAACGTTATCGCCATATGCTTTAGAACAAAAATTCTGAATAAATCCCTGATATCCATAAAAATAGAATGAATTACAATAACGAAAATCCATAATGAATTATTGGACATTGCTCTTTTGTTTCTATAGGCCCCAATTACGATTTGATAAGAAGTTGTCTGTTGATTGGTATTTACCTTGTAAGATGATTTAGATCGAATAGGCGAAATATACTACCAATATTCTCTTTCACATCGTACAGATATATCGAGATTTGTTAGTATAAATATCAATATCGATACTGATATCTTGCAAAAATATCGATACGACATAAATCAATACTTTTTTGCGCTTCCGACATCCCTAACAAAAACTACTAACTGATGACGGACCACAGCCCACAACTTATAAAGTTCTACGTCCACAGTCACGAACTCCAAGTTCGGTGAAGCTGTAAAAGCCGCAGCGGCTTCAGGGCCCCAAAGGGAAACAGTGTCGTCAGATCAAAAAAAAATCACAGTGAAATGATGAAATCTGAATACTGCTCTGATTACTGATACCAGAGATATACAGATGCTCGTTAAATTACTTATCAGAAAAAAAAAAAACGTCGTTAATCCTATAATTTATTTTTACTGAGGTCTGCTTTAAATGCGCTAATCTGCGTTTTAGTTATTAGTGTTCAATATTGAGCTTTTATTATAACACCATCTATTGTGTAAAATTCAAAATTCAAATAAATATCGTTTTAGTAATTTTTGTTGCTTTTTATTATAACGCCATCTATTGTGATTCGTAGAAAAATGAATCAAATGTATCATAAATATACTAACCAAAATCAACTCTATGCTATTGAAATAACGGTAAAAGACAAATTTAATATATTTTAAGGGCTCGTGCAGACCGCGACACAAACGCGCCGCTTCTACGTCGCCGCAGCGCAGCCACCGTGTTATTGCTATATCACTGTACATTTTTAGTAAAATACATTGCTAGCCGCGAATATTATGCATGTAGGAATAACGAAAATGTTGAGTTTAACTTAAAAAAAAAACTATTGTTTGTATAGGTAGTATAAGTTCAGAAATTGATAAAATCAAAGTAAGAAGTCTAACAGACGCTTATGGGTTCAATTTATTTTGATGCAAAGAGAACAACATGGTGAATTCCATACTCTTGAAAAGATGAGTCTAATAAGTTTTATGATTATCTTCGGATGAATATCAAGACTTTCAACAAATTATTAGATATATTATTACATAGCAAACTACGATATAAATAAGCCAAAATATAGTTAAAAAAATAATAGAAAATAACACGGTTTTGTTTCATAATCGATTATTTTATCACATTAGGTACTTTTGTCGTCACTTTGAGGTAAGTTATACCAAAAGATATTTTGTTTATATTGTACCTACTTTTGTTTTATCTTTGTATTCCTTTATATTTATTTCATTCATCCTAAGATAATCACAAAACTTACAGATATCTTTTAGTAGATCTTCATAGATTGTATGGAATCAACCATGTTGCTTACTTTGCGTGTAACTATTTTGATTAACTTTAATGAACTCATAGCGTCTATTCGACTTCTTACTTTGATTTAGCCAATTTCTCTACATACAGTATGTAAACACTATTTTTAAGTTTCAATATTCATGTTCATTTTGCCTATACGTATGATATTCGTGGCTTGTAATGTATTACTAAAAATATATAGTGATATAGCAATCACACGGTGGTAGAGCGGCGCGGAGGCGGCACGGCGTGGCGGCTGCGAATCCGAGGCGCTGTCTACACAAGCCCTTACGATGTTTCTAACGAGCTAGCAGAAATGTAATAAAGCAGATCGAAAAAGCCCAGAAAGACTGCCCTTAAATTACTTAGTTTTAAATATAAATAATATTATGTTACTTAGCTGTGCCCGCGGAGTGCGGTCCCATCAACTAGGCACCATAGATAATAAATACACTGTGGACTTATGGACTACACAGAATGCCGTCGATAAGGCACACGCGCGAATCTTGCTACCTCTGCTCCCTGTCAGTTTAAAGATAAAAATGCTTATTGTGAGTGATCCTTACAAGATTAACATATTATACTCTCACCAATTTTTTTTAGGTATTTAAAAAAATGCAATTATGTACTAAGTACATTAATTTGATTTACTTATTTACGTCTCTACAACTTGTCCACATCATCGACGAGGTATTTTGTGGATCTATCCCAGAGACGTAAACAGTGTTATATGCATGACTGAACATTTGCATTGTAAAGAAAATACAGTTAACCGGGCGTAAACAAAGAGATCTGTGACTGAAAATAAGAAAGACTTTTACCAGTTACTTTACGAGGAAAAAAATTCTACGGTTGGCAACCCTCACTAACTGTGCAACCTTGACCCTCGTTTACAAAATAAGTACCTATTTGTAGTATATTTTTACTAGGTACCGCGTACGCGTGGTTGATTACGTAATACACTACTATCGCGTCGTTGAGGCGCCAACTAGACGCCAACGTAGGACTCGTTTTCGAGAATACAATTTGATATAATAGTTTATTTTTAACTCTATTCTCATTTAAATATTTCACGGTTTCTTAAACCGGACGGTTCTTTTCTACATGCTGCTTAGTCTAGGTCTTGTTTAGAAAAGTCAGTGAATAGTTATCTTTTTCTATTTAATCTAAAACAGAATACCTAACCCGACTATGACTGACAATCTGACATATCAACGCATAGCCCAAACGTCTAGGGCTAGTCTCAGTATAATAATGTACTCTCTGGCTAGGAGCGTGAAAATTTGCCTGCGAGTTTCTTTTACACTGTAATATGTTTTGGAAATTCAATCTATATTAATTTAATAAAGGAGAAAACTTTTTATGTTTGATTATTTGTTTGTTTAAACATCTTATCTCTGGAACTATCAGTCGGATTCGAAAAATTATTTTTGTATAAGATAGCCAAACTTTCTAGGAATACTATAGGCTATTTACCATTATGCTATAACGCTCAGATATCCATAAATATTTTTGTTACGTAAGTCGTAAGTTGAGGCTCTCCCGAACTGCTTTGACCGCATGCGCTGTCGATTAATATAATGTTCTAAAGTAATATTGGCCCTTAGTATATGTAAAAAAAGTTGCAATAGTATATACTCATCTCTTTATATAAGCCACAATAAGGTATTTTGTGAAAAATATTTGTTGATTATTAAATAGTGATTTTAAGCATTATTGTTAGACATGGCATATTAATCCTTACATACAAAAGCTACTTCATCATAAAGACAATTTTATGAAATTAAATTTAGCTCTTTATAATAGTACCTCTGCTGTTTGGAAACATAGTATAGGAGATAATGAAAAATTAAAACAATTTGTACTTGCGGGAAGAACAATTATATTGGCGACTGAATTATGTATTATTATGTGTCATGTGTAATATATTGTGTTTTATATATAACAATGGTTAGATAACATTAATATAGAGAAAAGAAATAGATTTATACAGAAAATGTTAGTAACCACGCTACATGACGAATTTCGTGTCACATATTATGTATTATAATATATATGTGTTTATTTATTATGTGCAACGTGTTTGCGACAGAACTGTTATTTTCGTTTCTTTTGTTAGGTTAATACGGTATATTATTGAGTTTATGTGTTGTGTACTTAGTGTCATAATAGAATAGATTGATATAGATAAAATTATAGAGAAATGTTAGCGACTACGCTACATTATAAGCTCAGAATACAGAACAAACCAGAAGCCGCGTTCAAGAATAATAACATACGCTGCACTGTGTCCAAAAACAATACGTACGTCCCGCACCTACCCCACATCCCATACGCATAATGTTGCTAGCTCGGGAGCGGTTTCCCACTTTTTGGGGTAGTCTTATAACACTAAAGAAAAGATATTTACTAAAAAATACTTATTTATTTACTTATTTACATGTATCACTATAAATAGAATACGGCTTCAATAACGTACGTTAAGATTTTATTAAGTACCCTTTTGCTGAGTTAGCTTTTTATAATATTGCCTTTTAGACTTTGAACTGATTTGTAGAGTTTTACGTTTAGATAAATAATGTAACCTTATATCTAGATATTTCTCAATAACCGCCCTTATAAGAGAGTTTCTGTGGCTTTGGCCATTTATGTGGCCATTATTTACTAGAAATATGATATTTTTTTCCTATGAATCGTAAACATCGTTGTTAATGTAGCGATTGCTTTTTAATTTTTTTAATATACTTTTTAAAGATTCGTACTTCTTGGCAAGTCTGTTGTATTTAAGTTGTAATGTTTTCATTCGTCGAACATGTTGTTCACAAAATAATTGTTTTCGTAGTAATTGAGATTTAAGTTTGACTTTTCTCGGCGTATCAAACACAGATTCCAAATCAGAAATATTGACATCACCGATCTCTGAGTTCGATCACGGAGGAGATTGTGGTTGTGTAACCTGAAATGAAAAACCTTAAGTTGTATGTTGTTGTATCATGTAATAGATTAACAAAAACTTTAATTAAATACAAAATATTTCTGCCGTACAAGGCATGACATTTCAATCCTCACGGATGGAAACGCATTAGTAATAGCACTTTGTGCCTGAGCTTGCACTTACTTAGTTAGTAAGTTACTTACTTAGTTTATTTTACATTTATTACTCTTACTACTAGTGTTTATTTACTATATTAGTTTACTTGTAACTAAGTATATCGATTAAGTGCCTTGTTTGCCTTTAAATATTATATAAAAAAATTAAACATTATTATCATAGGTGGGTACGCCCATTGTCCGATGTCGAAGGTTTAGACGTTTCTATGTGTAACTCGGAAAATTCTGGTGTCAAGGCCAAATACTGAAATAGAACGTTAGTATTAGATTATTCATATATTTAATTCACCGAAGTTTCATTAGCCCGGAATCTGAAATTTGCGCCCAGTTTAGGCTCGCCCCTTATCACGACGACAAACGACGACGACGACGAGGGACGGATAAGCTCGACGAAAAGTGGGCATACTTGTTATACCTTTGCATACTCCTTCGGGGATTACAGGCGTGAGCATATATACATATATATATATATATGTAAAACCTTATGACCAAAAGCTTACTTCAAAATACATGACAAACATTTTCAGGGAGGGATACAATATAAATATAGTAATTATTATGACTATATCTACCTTAGTTGGATTAGCTGCTTTCTGCAGTCTTTTGTATCATAAAAATATTGCGCTTCAAAGTAAATTGAGAAAAGTACGCTCCGGCTTGATTGTTTTCAAAACTCATCTAGCCATGCTCTTTGTATGACTTTCATCCAGTCCGATTTTCTATTTTCATCAGCAGGGAAACTAAAATTACAAAGGTTCTATATACACAAAAATAGTAAGTATTCTACACGAGTATTAAAAAAATTAATGGGTAAAATTTTCGGTGAAAATAAAATGGCAACACTTAAAAAATGGACACGCCATTTTCTAAATGTAAAATAAATTAAACAATTAAATAAATATACTTTAGAATGCGCTACTTACAGATAAAATGTGATCCATCCTGTTTTTTTATAATCCCTACAGCATTTTTACATTTAAGAACAACACAAGACGACATTTTAAAATTAAAATTGGCACTTGTACAATACGTCACAACGCGCTACTTACAAAGGACTTCAAAGGAGTGACTAATCGCAACAACGTCAAACCACTCTATTTACGAGTGGTTTTTGTATCTTTAGTTTTATGTGCGTTCGCGGTTTCTGGTTTTTTCTGTATTCTGAGATTATAAGTTACATGTTATGTATTAAATTGTATATAAATGCTTATGTATTGTGTGTTACATATACGGAAATAGAATTATTATACAATAGGTAAATGCATAGAATAAGTCAATACAGTAAGAATATTCAATGTTACAGTAACTTTACGAACGAAAAGCGGTGATGCCGCCCGTAAATTTAATTGTTTTTGGCTTATGTACGGAATATGTACTTAATGTATATAATACGTGAAAGTTTAATGGATAGGTAATAAAAAAAGGAATATTTTGATATATGACATATATACACAATATATATAAAGAAAGAAATATAAAGCGATTAACAGGGCGACCAAACTGAAAAACAAACAAAAATACGAATTAAAGCGGGGCTCTCCTTACGGTCACTCTCCGAACTACTTAGGCTCGAAGAGGCGCCGTATGCGGCACGGCGCAATTCAGCGAGTACAAGTAACAACAAGAAAAAAGTTTTGGTCGTCCTGCGAGCAGTAAACAAGAGTTCGAGTTTCACTGAAACCCGGCACACATTGGACTGAAATCGGAGCCTGCCTTTCATAGAATTTTAGAAAAATTAAATATGTTATTTCATAGTTTTAAGTATACAGTTTTGTCAAAACAGTCATATCATTGTATAATTTAGCAATTTCAAGCTTTATTTTTACCTTCTACACCATATAATATGGACTTCTAAATTTCAAATGTATGAAAATGGATTTTCTTTTCGTCATAACTTTTTTGTGTTTTGAGTTGTAAAGCTGAAACTTATACATATCGTTACTGGGGTGGTAACGAACCCTTAGGCCCTTTGACATTGAGCCCAAGCGTCCCCGTTGTGCGTGCGTGCGGCACCTCAAGCGGTCGTGCATTATTGCACCCCCCGGACCCCCTCACTACCATCGCGCCCCACTGGCATCCGTACGGCGTCTATGAGACGGGCATCCGGCATAACAAAAAACGCCCATCCAAACCGGGAAGCGTCACCCCCCCCCCCCTCACGCAGAGGGGAAGTGACGCGTACCCCAATACACGGTAAAACCGCCCGTAATTTCTATTGTTTTTGCCCTTGTATGGAATATGTGCTTAATGTGTACATATAATGTATTGATGTTTATTGATTTCATATATGTAACTTATATATTCAAATAAATATAGCGCGGGAAACAGAGCGACTAATGTGAAAATAGATACAAAAAGTAGAGGCTCTCTTTATGGTAATTCTCTAGATTATTAATGAAGCTCGGGCACGGTTCGAGCCATCGGGTACACAGCTACGACATAAGAAGAAACAAAATTGGTCTTCCCGCGAAACGCCTCAGTTTTTTTTTAGCTACACCTACGAAGGAAGGAAACATGCGTATGTGCATTTAGTAAACAGAAATGTTTTCTACACTAACTAGCGCAAAAAAAAGAAAAAAAAAAGGTCCCTCACAGAATCTATGTACCTATGTGGTGTGCACGTGTGTGTGTTCATACGTGTGTATTGTTGTATGTAGGTAACTAAGTGATGCACGTATAGTGTCACTTGTATCGCGCGGGCGGTTGCCTGACCCACGGGCTTCACGCCGAGGAAACGGACCTAGGCTTGGGTTGCCGCTAGAGAGGGTGGACGTGACGGGTGTGCGGAAGCGAAGTGTTTTATTTATTACATACGTCTGGCTTGCACGGCCAGCTGACACGACTGACGTACGAGTGACGTGTACAAAGAAATACACAATACATCACACCTCCTCACTAAATATATGAACTTGTAAATTTCAAATGTATGAAAATGGATTTTCTTTTCGTCATAACTTTTTTGTGTTTTGAGTTGTAAAGCTGAAACTTATACATATCGTTACTGGGGTGGTAACGAATCCTTAAGACTTTTCACCTTGACCCCGGGCGTCCCCGTTCAACAGATATTTATTGATAAATATGTCATACTTTGATGACATTGTATTGAGGTTAAATCATCAATCTGTAGGTTTATTTTCGACCTGAATGCTACAGGTAAAGTTAAAGTTACCCCTGATTTACCCTACCGTTTCGTTTTCAAAAATACGATTCAGAATTTGTTTTAAAATTTCAATATACCTATTTTTCTTTAATAAAACTTGTAAATTGCCTATAAATTTGCACTATAAACTTAAATTAACACCAATTATCATTACCTGCTACTATTCTTGATTGTTTTTGTTCCACATTTGTACCAAAATGTCTTGATTTTGCTAATTAGGGTAATTAATTTATTTGTTTCGTTGATATTGATGTTTGTCATAAAAGATTAAACAGTTATTTCTGGGGCTAGATTAGGATTCTAAATAAAAGCAGTGTAAATAACATGAGATCTTATATTCATTTTAACTTATCGATTTCAACAGTACCTCTAAATAGATGATGTAAATGTAAATTCCAAATTTATAAAAGTATTTTATAACAAAATTATGATATTATAAATTATGATATACATATAGTTCCGATGATACCTACTTAATTACACTTATATATTACTCAGAGTCACACAAATTTATTACATCTACAAACTCTATATTTTCTTTATCTGATGTAGAATTTACCAATAACAATTTAGCTTCATCTGATAGCGGTTTATGGCTAAGTTGATTTATCTTATAGGTCTGATGCTGGACAGGTACGGGTCAGAAGTTATTAACAAACTATGGATAATACGATGATAACAACAAATGATGTTGCAATTCTACAACTTTTCTCGAGTGGAATACTCTAAAAATTTTAAAATCTTTATTGCGTGCTTCAGAAGCCTCTTCAGAAAGTTTGCCAATTGGGATAAAGTTATTATGCTCAATTATGTCTGCACCATGCATAAGTAATTTGTGCACGCTAGAAGGCATATAATACCACTGATATAACTCGACATATTTATCAGCTGTTTTAGAACAATATTGTCGGAACTTTTCCACATCAACAAACTTTCCACATGAAACTACCTGAAGAATCACCGCAAATCTCCTGATGAGTTCTTCATCAACATCAGTGATCTGTGCAATTACTTGAGGATTTGCAAAAAACCTTCTTGCGGTGTTCCCATCATTGGTCGTTCCCGCACCTTGTTTAACTATATCTACAAGCAGTCCCATTTCATCTCGAAACTTTTCTTGAATAATCTTTTTCTTGTTATCTGCTAGTAGCTTTAAATCGTCTCCTTAGGCTTGCCATTTTTTGAAATGTAGGCGATACGCAATATGCAATACGCATTCCATGCATTTAATCCAGGCGTGGAGGGAAGATAGGCCATACTTAAAAATATCCTCAGAATGAGTTCTTCGCGATATCAAGTCGATGGCATTCATATCTTTCGGCTTCGCTTTACAAATATCACATACTGCTATTGAGGTGTCTGAAAGATATGAAGTTATCTGTTAGCGACGCATAGGCCTAAGCGTAATGATACGATAATAACGATTGTAAATATAAGTTGTAAGGATGAATAATTTGCACGAACGATCAATAATTAAATGTTTCTAATGTTTTGAATATGTTACTATAGCGTGTAGGTATGTAAGAACAGTATATAAGTCATGAAAATGTGTGTAATCTAATAAAAATAATCACTTAAAGTACTAAAATCATATATTGTCAATAATTCATATTTTGTAAAAGTTATACGTAATGTTTTGTGTTATATAAGTAAAATAGCCTTCTGTATGTGTTTTATAATGTTTGTAAGCTCAAATAGTGCGTATATAACGAGTCGCAAGACGTTTTAAGGTTGCAATGTTTAATGCTTTATATCTCCCGTGTTTATTAACCTATAATGTTAAAGTTAGTGTTTTTGAATAGGTATTTGTGTCTACATTGATGTGAAATAGTTTTTATTGTAATTGAATAACTGTAATTAGAGATATTAACAATTTATTGTATTCTGTATACAAGTAATAATAATAATAGACAGAGACAGCAATATTGCAACCACTGCGCATTACCGCGGTTAACGGACCACACCCAAGTTTGGTAATGAGCAGTACGGATAGAGACGCCATCGTCCGTCTCGCTCTCCGGCAAACCATATAAAAGGCGTTCTACCGGGGCAAACGAGCGCACACGGGTACCACAAGCTGAAGAATCAAGACTCAAGACTCAAGACTCAAGAAACTGGAAGAAACCGTACCCAGAAGATATAGTATTAACAAAGTGTATTGTCTTGAAGAATACAGCAAATTTTATCGTGGTGCCTGTGTGTCATTTCTTCGCATCTTCACTAAGTTCAACCCGCCAGCGACCCAGTCCATTCCGCTCCGTGCTACGTCATCGCCGCGCCTACCAGCAGGCACCTCACTGCGTGTGTGTACCTTGATGTTTCGCCCTCTTCACGCCTAGTAGTTTCGGGTGTGAACAGGGTTGGTCGCACGTAGTGAGAGGGGCTCGCACGCACTGGTTTCCAGACAGCTGGTTACCGTAGCGTGTTATCCGCCGTCGGTTATATACAGAGTACGAGGGAATCGTTTCCGTCGCGTTCGCGCCCTCGGTGCGCGGTCCCGCTCTGTATAGATTGACGTAGCACATTCTATAGTAGGCGCACGCACGCGCTTATTTTATTATCTTACCATCTATCATGGTTATATGAAGTCTGTGTTTCACATTTGTATCATTGACAGCAGTTGGCTGCAATGCAGCAATTCCCCTTTCAACAATTAATTCCATATCTTTTGAACGGGGACGCCTGGGCTCAATGTCAAAGGGCCTAAGGGTTCATTACCACCCCAGTAACGATATGTATAAGTTTCAGCTTTACAACTCAAAACACAAAAAAGTTATGACGAAAAGAAAATCCATTTTCATACATTTGAAATTTACAAGTCCATATTATATGGTGTAGAAGGTAAAAATAAAGCTTGAAATTGCTAAATTATACAATGATATGACTGTTTTGACAAAACTGTGTACTTAAAACTATGAAATAACATATTTAATTTTTCTAAAATTCTATGAAAGGCAGGCTCCGATTTCAGTCCAATGTGCGGCACCTCAAGCGGTCGTGCATTATTGCACCCCCCGGACCCCCTCACTACCATCGCGCCCCACTGGCATCCGTACGGCGTCTATGAGACGGGCATCCGGCATAACAAAAAACGCCCGTCCAAACCGGGGAAGCGTCACCCCCCCGCCCCTCACGCAGAGGGGAAGTGACGCGTACCCCAATACACGGTAAAACCGCCCGTAATTTCTATTGTTTTTGCCCTTGTATGGAATATGTGCTTAATGTGTACATATACCTAATGTATTGATGTTTATTGATTTCATATATGTAACTTATATATTCAAATAAACATAGAGCGGGAAACAGAGCGACCAATGTGAAAATAGATACAAAAAGTAGAGGCTCTCTTTATGGTAATTCTCTAGATTATTTAATGAAGCTCGGGCACGGTTCGAGCCATCGGGTACACAGCTACGACATAAGAAGAAACAAAATTGGTCTTCCCGCGAAACGCCTGTTTTTTTTTAGCTACACCTACGAAGGAAGAAAACATGCGTATGTGCATTTAGTAAACGGAAATGTTTTCTACACTAACTAGCGCAAAAAAAAGAAAAAAAAAAGGTCCCTCACAGAATCTATGTGCACCTATGTGGTGTGCACGTGTGTGTGTTCATACGTGTGTATTGTTGTATGTAGGTAACTAAGTGATGCACGTATAGTGTCACTTGTATCGCGCGGGCGGTTGCCTGACCCACGGGCTTCACGCCGAGGAAACGGACCTAGGCTTGGGTTGCCGCTAGAGAGGGTGGACGTGACGGGTGTGCGGAAGCGAAGTGTTTTATTTATTACATACGTCTGGCTTGCACGGCCAGCTGACATGACTGACGTACGAGTGACGTGTACAAAGAAATACACAATACATCACACCTCCTCACTAAATATATGAATATCCTTATAAGGCTTATATAACAATAATGCTCTAAATATAACAATAACTTTTACAAGACTATATATGGCATAACAAAATTTTAAATGAACAATAACATAATCACATATAACATATTACAAGCAACATTCACTTATGATATTCATCAATGCCATATCTAATAACTGGTTTCCGTGATCGCTTAGGATAACGCGGTTCTTTTGGAGACTCCAATGGAGGTGAAGTTGCGGACTCGTATTCAGGGGAGCCAGGTGGACTTACTGGACAACTATCAATATCATTCTCTTGTTCACTGCCTACCACCTCATCATTGGCAACCTTCGCCTCCATTTCCGATCTCGGGTAAACTACAGCATCCTCACCACCCCTGGACACTAAATTATCTTTATCATTTTGTGATGGATACTGAACATCAGTTAATAAAGATCTACGTTTCAATTGCTCAACATGTCTTCGCGAAAGCCGACCATTACCCGCGTCCACAACGTACCTTCCCTCTCAGTTATTGTACCTCGAACCCATTTGTCTCGTCCCCCATAAGCTCTCATCCAAACCTCCTCGCCTTCATTTAAAGTTCGCGACATTCCGCCAGCGTTTTTTGTTTGTCGTGCTTGTGAATCCCTAACATGGTCATCGAGAGCACGTCCGCCACGTAATAAATCGAGACGAGAACGTAAATAGCGACGTTGGAGTAACAGCGCTGGGCTTTCACCAGTAGTACTATGAATACTATTTCTATAAGCTAATAGAAAAGTCTGTAGTGCGGCATCCACGTCTACTGAATCCCTATATGCTTATTTAATGGTTTGCTTACATAATTTAACCGCATTCTCAGCGGCACCATTGGATGATGGATGGTATACCGGTGAAAAAGACTGACAGATTCCATTAGCGGTTAAAAAGTTTTTAAATTCCAGACTCGTGAACGGTGGTCTTTGGTCTGACACTTCAGTCGGTAGTCCAAAGCGTGCGAAAGTAGCCCTGAGCTCTTAGATTGTAGAAAAAGCATTAGTTTTCGGCATTTCAAAAATTTCGAGCCACTTGGAACTAGAGCCAACGAGAACCAAAAACATCCTACTATTATAAGGGCCCAAAAAGCTAAATGGATCCTTGACCAAGGTTGAATATGATAAGGCCAAGGTTGCGGCGGACTACGAGATGGGGCTTGCGATTCTGCAGCACAAGTTTCACACTGCTTGCATACCTGCTCTAAATCTATATCAATATCGGGCCACCACACGTAACTACGGGCTATGCCTTTAGTTTTGACTATACCCATATGACCCAAGTGTAACTGTTTTAACACAGTTTCTCGAAGTAGTGGTGGTATGATTATGCGATATCCCCACATTACACAATCACGTTCTAGATACAATTCATTACGCTTATTATAATAAGGTTTAATTGTGTCTTCCGGACATGTCGTCGGCCAACCCGTTCGAAGGTAACTTACTACCCTACTCATAACAGGATCCCTCACAGTAGCCATTCTTACATCATTATTCGTTATAGGTAAAAATCGTTCCACAAAATTAACATAAGATACTTCTCTATTTATTTTGCTATCGGTACCGGTTACCGGAATTCGCGATAACGCGTCGGCACAATTCTTGTCCGATGCTACATATTCTATATTATAATTATATCCAGATAGTAAAACGGCCCACCTCTGTATCCGAATAGCCGCCATAACGGGTATACCTACTTTATTTCCAAAAATATATGTCAACGGCTTATGATCAGTTCTTAGCGTAAATTTCCTTCCATATAAATATTGGTGGAATTTCCGGATTCCATAAACAATTGCTAAAGCCTCCCTATCTATCTGTGCATAACCGCGCTCGGCGGGAATAAGTGACCGCGACGCGTATGCCACCGGGCGCTCACCATCCGGTGTAATATGTGATAGCACTGCCCCAACGCCCACCGCACTTGCATCCGCTGTAAGTACTAACGGTAGCTTTGGAGAGTAGTGGACCAGGACTTCGCTACCGCTCAAACTGCGTTTAATAAGATCAAAAGCCATAAACCAGATAAGATCATTCCAAATAAACTTAACGTTAGCTCTCAAAAGATTGTACAAAGGTGCTAAAATTGTACTCACATTTCTCACGAATTTAGCATAATACATAATGAGACCTATAAACGCCTTGAGTTCCGAAACATTCTTAGGAGGGGGAGTATTCCAAACGGCTTTAACTTTTTCGGGACAAGTTTGAATTCCATCTTTGTTTATAATATGACCTAAATAACTCACTGACTCCGCAAAGAATGTACATTTTTCTTTTTTAACCCTCAAACCGTGTGATCTTAATCTATCAAATACCCTGTTTAAGTTATTTATATGTAGAGTAGTATTTTTTCCGGTAATAATGATGTCATCTAAAAATACACCTACATCTGGTAAGTCTGCAAGCAATTGCTCCAATCGCTTTTGAAAAACACCCGGGCTGGATGCTAGACCGAAAACCAAACGATTATACATAAATAAACCCTTATGTGTATTGATGACAGTGTATTTTTTTGAATCGTCCAATTTAAACTGAGCGTAGGCCTGTGATAAATCTATTTTACTAAATCTCTCTCCACTACCTAAGCGAGCCAATAAGTCCTCCATACGAGGTAACGGGTAACGGTCGACCTCGATGACCACTGGTACGATAGACGTGGCCCAATCAGACCGATCAACGGGGGTGAGTATGCCGTCGCGCACCAGCTGGCTGAGCGTGCGCTCCACTGGCTCCCGCAGCGCGTATGCAAGCGGTCGCGCACGCATGAATACAGGCCGCACGCCCTCCCGCACACTTATGCTCACGGTGCCGCCAGTGAAGCGGCCCAACCCGTCCGCAAACACTTCACAATATCTGGAACTGAATTCCTCCAAATCAAAAATCTTATCGTCTATATTATTAAGTAAATTATATTCTAATGTAGGTAATTGTATCTTCAATTCCGATAACTACTGTCGGCCTACAGAGATGATTTCGCATCACGTAACACAAATAACTCCAAACATTTAGTTCTGTTTTTATATTCTACGGCTGGTTCGATTACCCCCATAGGTCGTACTAATTCCCCCGTATAATATCTTAGCACTAAACTACACGTGCTTAATTTCAAATCATTAAAATACTTATAGTACATGGTAGAACTAATACACGAAACGGCACTGCCCGTGTCACATTCCATAACGACATCTCTGCCGTGCACCTTCAATGTTAACAGTATAGGAGGATAACATGATAAATTAAGTTGATTAAAGTTTTCAATAATCACCTCATCACTGCCCTCGATTCCTACGTCATCAGGCTGGCTCGGAATCACCTCACACACCCGATGTTGGCGCGTAACATGTGTACATACCCGCCGCAAGTGCCCCTGCTGGTTGCATACCTTACAAAAGTAGCGCGGAAACCGGCATCGCTTCATGTCATGAGCTCCTCCGCATGCACGACACCGGGGGCCCTGGGCCACCGCTGTGCTCGCCGGCCGCTCCCAGCGAGTTGCACACGATCGCCCCGCTCCCGTCGCCGACACCGCCGTGGCAGTCTCATTCCCGTTCCGTGGCACCAGTGCGCGCCCTTTCCTCACGATCGCTTGACAATTATCTATGTTTATACAGCTTCGTCCGTCTACATGGTCTTCAATCAAAGCCGCGTCCCTCTCTGCCGCTTCCAAACTGATAGCCAGATTGTAAGCTTTTCCGAAGTCCAGCTTGTCCTCGGCAAAAAGTCGTTGACGTATGGTTTCAGAGTTCAACCCGCAAACTAACTGATCCCGCAAGCTATCTTCTAACCAGTTTCCAAATTCACACGTTTTCGACATTTTTTTTAATGTTGCGACATATTGTGATATTTTTTCACCCACCTTCTGTTTCCGCTGTCGAAATTTGTATCTTTCAGCCAGTATACTTGGCTTAGGCTGCAAATGGTTTTCGACCATATTTGTTAATTCAATAAATGTTTTACTGGTGGGTTTATTCGGTGTACACAAATTCACTATCAGCTCATAGCATTCCGCACCGATTACGGTGATTAATGTCGGTACACGTAAATCTTCGGAAATTTTATTCACCACAAAATATTGTTCCAGACGATCTATGTATAGTCGCCAATTATCTGTTTCCAGATTAAACTGACTAATTTTGCCAATCGACAATTTATAAAAATTATTTACTGCACTGCAAGGTCCGTATTCGTCGCCACTGTTTTATTTATTACATACGTCTGGCTTGCACGGCCAGCTGACACGACTGACGTACGAGTGACGTGTACAAAGAAATACACAATACATCACACGAAGTTGACCGCCCGTCCTCTGCGGAGAGAACGGTGGTTACGCGGGCGTGGGCGCTGGCACGCTCTGTTTGGAGAGACGAATCGATAGAGTGAAATGCCTCAGTGAAGAAGTTCGAGTTTTATTGAATACCCAGCACCTTAAGCAGCCGTGCATTATTACACCCCCCGGGCCCCTCACCACCACCTCGCCCTACTGGCATCCGGCCTAACAAAATCGCCCGTCCAAACCGGGATGTATCACGCCCTCTCCCTCACGCAGAGGGGAAGTGACGTGAACCCAACAAATTATGAAAGACTACATAGGTGCGTCGCCAGCGGCGCGGTGTTTGTCGGATAAAATTAACACGGGTGAAACCGTGGGGCACAGCTAGCTAACGATAACAATGAATTCACTTTGAGTGAAGTTATTAAATCTTGATTAAAGTAGGATCGAGATGTTTCCGTTGCGTGCGAATTACTTTGGAAACAGAAATTTCCAACGATACCAAATGGGAATGGTACGTTGTCACACTTGACACTTTTAAAAGAGCTGAGACCTAACGACGAGTGTCATGTTCCATAGCAGTTCCTATAATTATGGCTGTAGGAATGTACGTTCTTTAATTAATTAATAATACAATTTTTATTTTTTAGGCCTGACTATACTGCTAACCTGAAGCCTCAGACGGCTTTTACAGCTTCACCGTAACTTGGGGGCGAGCGCTTATGACACTTATGCAGCCAAACAAAACAATGTGTTAATTTTTTTATGATTTCTCACTTAGCAAGACTCTATTCATGAAAAAAATCAGGACATACAAACGAGAAAGAACGACAATCATTTTTAAAAGGCATACCTATTCACGATCGGTATACCTACTTAATATAGCAAAGTAGCAAGTCTATATGGAAGTTTGAAAAGGTTTCTCGTGTCGGGATTTCTTAAATTTTCAATTTATTTTGTTTTAAAATAAATTTAAACGTAGCTTATTCCTTTGTTAAATGACTCCTTCAGAGTACCTAAGCACATATTATTACAATTAATTAATCGCGAAGAAATATTTTTATGTATGAATGGAAGTCGGACTGACCACCTCCGTATATTTACAAAGCGGTGCTGACAAATAACTGGTAGTAAATTTAATTAGGTACCTATTTCCATTCCGTTAAATTTATTTCGCATGTTATCCATAGCGTAAGCGTGAATGAAGCTTAATCGAAATTTATTAGAAACATTATTCAGAAGTTTTAGGTAAATTGAAGAGGAAATGTCGTGACATATGGAAAGAATATTTTGATCTAGTTTCGAAAGAGAAAGGAATTTGTTACCGAACAATGCAATGTCCGCCTCCTCCTGTACCTTGGTTCTTAAAAGCCAATATGGATAGAACTTCTGTTGTTACGGTTTTTAGGTTAAGTTCTGGACACATTCCATCATGAAAATTTGGATATCTCGTGAAGTTGACTCAGCATTTTGCAACCAGTGTGGTATGATGGATGACATCCATCATTTCTTGATGGAGTGTTCCAGTAATAATAACAATAAATATAAAATTAATATATGTGATGTGGGTATATATCACTGTATTCTGACAAAACTGTGATCGGATGCTTCCAGAATGCTTTTTGGTTCTTTTAAATTCTCTTGTTATTGAATCTTATTTAGAGATGAAACGGATATCGGACAGTAAAAATCAAAAAATTCTCATTATTTTACACAAGGCAAATCATACCAAAATAATTTATGGACACCGTTTATTTTTATAATCGCACGTCAAAAATGTTTGTTTTATTAATTAGTTTAGTTTATTTCCGATCTCGTTCACCGCGCTTACATATATGGTATCCGGCCAAACCGCAATCCGTTTCATCTGTAATCTTATTGATATGATTTTTTTAGTTTAAAGTTCTTGTTTGAATAAGTAGTAGGTATAAGTTATGATGGGACTGACATATCCTTAGTGACAAAAGTCCATAAATAAAATTGAGATTATTAAAAAAAAAAAAAAAACTTTTTAAGCAATCATGGCTCAGTGGTCGCGTGTACGGATATCGTGTCGATCGACGTGAGATCGAATCTCTGAAAAACCCAGCCCATCTGGTTAGCTACCAGCTTCAAGTCTCCAGCCACATCTCGGATGTTCCCCTCATCAACGACATCAGATGAGATTGTACATTTGATTGTAAATTTGTATTCGTCATTGTGAACTTTTTTTAACTGACATAAAAAAAAGAAGAAAGTTTCTCAATTCGAATGTACTATATATTTTTTTAGGGATGTTCTTTCATAAATTGATAACTTCTTTGTTTATGAACTGAATTAGATGATTAGAATAGAATTGGAAAGGGGATACCTTAAGGTTAGTCCCGTTTTAATTTCATTAGCATTGAACATTAGACTTCGAAGATAAACTAGTTAGTTAGTAGTTAGTTAAAATTGTCTTGTTCTATCTTTAACTAAACTGACGGAACTCATATAAAAACTATCATTTACTTCTTCAGTATTTTAAAAATGTATTTAAAAAAAAAACGTAAAATATAAGTTTATAAATTCGTAATCGCGAATTTAAATAGATCGATCTACTCTTTAACCAACTTCAATTTAACAAAACAAAATATCAAAAATTATTCATTTATTATAATAAATTGAATTTACAAATTTATATTAAAATATCGAAAACACAAGAATTAAAATATCATAGACGAATCATTAGCGCTACAACGCAACGCGGAGAACAATCATTTAATCTATGACTTGAATGTAAAAACATGATTTATTCACACCCTCAGATTTATCGGTACGTTTTTTATTAATTTCGTCGGCCGTAGAGGTCGCCTTACTTTCCATTGCACCGTACAAGCAAGAGTAGCTTTTAAATAATCAATAATCTCTTCATTAGTACTACCCATACCGGGTAGTTTTGTTTCGGGTCGATACATTTTCAGAATACCAATCTTATGCATTTTTTTATTGTCTACACGTCTCACACAGTCGAGGACGAGTGTCAATATTTCATTGTAGCCATATTTAATAGACAACATGAAAAAATATTGTTTATTAATAAAATTGATGAACTTATCCAAATTATCTTCAGTCACTTTGTCAGTTATTGCTGTTAACAACATAATCGCAAAGTTTGTCATACCGCAATATACTGCTATATCTAACGGGGACTTGACGTATAGTACATACGGCGAAAATTTTGTCAAAGACTTAGTAACTAAGTACTGGATAGGCGATGAATATGGGAATTTTTCAAAAACACTATCTTCAATATATTCCTTTAAGAACCGATACAAGTTACAGTCCTTCAATTCCGAATTAAAATTTACTTTACGATCCAGAATTTCCAAAATCCTAAAAGAACACCTCGGTAGAACAACGCCAAGAACGAATTCATATATTTTTATTTGTTTCTCGTATCGACCTGTTCCTAGAAAATCTATAATGTACTCGACAGCTAAATATTCGGCGAAAGTTAAGTGAACGAACTTTGGAACACCTAACACCATGTTTTCTTTGGGCTCAGTGTTTTTTTCGCTGTTTTCCATTCTTCCAATTGTTTGTTGAATTTCGTCAATTTCTTTACTATCGAGAATTTTATTAGCTTCATTTCTAAATATAGAATAGAATGCTAATTGTTTATGCTTAGTTACTAAATCCACGAGTTCATTCTCATACTTCATTCGACAAAATAGTTTGTGAAGTTCCTTGTCTTTCTTTTTAAAACGTCTATTCTTCAGATTAACTTCGAGATATTTTTCATAGAATGCGAATGCGTTTGAATCGAAATCCCATTGATTCGATAAAGTTGAGTTTTGTGAGCCTGTGATTTGATTTACAAAATAAATTACTGCAACGTAAACATGCAGGGGTGCTCGAATTAAAAACATTGCTTCGTCAGAAACATGATTCCAAGTTGCTAATAATTCAGAAGCTTTCATAGAACATCCATTTAAACTCCATTTCGCTTTATACATCGTTTGGTCGATCGATATAGGTGCATTTACGATTTCCCTTTGGAGGTGTAAAATCACGGCACAATATAAATTGTGTAGTGGAGCAATAGCTGGTTTCAATAACATAATTTCATCTACTAAATCTTTATGAAGTTTGTTAAATTGTACCATGTACTCAAACAGACAATCGATTTTTTGAAACTGTTGGTAATTAAGGTTTTTCAGGTTCAAATTTATTCTCAAATATTTCTCGAGGATTTTTTTTTGTTCAACGTCGGTGAATGGCTTCAAACTATATGAAATGCCGAATTCAGCCTCTAATGATTCTTTGATGTTGTCGTAAGAGCGACTTGTGATCCATAATTTTTGACTGACTACAGAACTGTCTGATGAATTATCACCAGACTTTGGAATCGTTTTAAAAGCTAAACATTTTATCCAATCTAAAACAATATTTTTATAATGCGGACATATTTCGTGGAAATCCTCGAAAATTAAAATCATATTTCCTTTGTTATAACAATGTATAAAGATTTGTAGCTCAAACTGAATTATAAAATTTAATACATTAATATTTTTTACTGATAATATTCCATTTGTAACTTCGATATCGAAGTATATTTTCTCGTTATTTAATTTCATGTTTTGTACCGACAACTGTTTACTTAATACTGTTTCACATAGAAATCGAAGTGCTTCTACATGATCCATGCTAAGTTTATTCTTTTGCCATTTAGAAAATTCTGTAGCGTGGTCAATAAGATAAATGCGTTCAATCCATATTCGTGGGTTGTTTATTTTTGTTTCTATGGACAGATGTGTTAGTAATGTTGACTTGCCCATACCAGGTTCTGCCATTAGTAGAACAGTACTTTTTATGTCTTCAAGTGTTTTTATTTTAATAAGTTCTTGTTGGACTTCCGAAGATGCATTGCTTTTATCTTCAATTAGCGAAGAAAGTAAAAAATTACTTTCATTATTTTGTTCAATTTTTTTTGAGCGGTATAGAGGTCGTTGCACGTAGTAATATTTGATTTTTTCATAATTTAAAGTACTAAGACTTGTGCCGATCTCGATAGTTTTATTGTTACTAATTGGATGTAAAATATTTGCTGTAATAAAATGTTGCGATTCTGTATCAATTAGTTTTTCAAAACTAACTTTCATTCCTTGGAATATTAATTTCCTTTGTAAAATTTTTGCCTGGCTAGAAAAAGTTAGGTCTCGTAAATTATTTTTTTCATCTTTAACTTTAACGTAATTTTTGGCTAGTATCGTTTTCATTACTCTTTCAAGGTAATCCTCGTTGATAACTAATATAATTTTCCTTTCTAAAGATAAATTTAACAAATCATTTAGAGGAACACCTTCATTCGACGTAGGTTCGTATATAATTATTAGTGTCCTTTTACAATTTTTCTTAAGCTCTTGTTTCAATATTACACTATCATGATCCGAGAGACGAGATACACCATTAAAATCAATAAAAGTATAATCATTATGGTGACGTAAATACTGATGTAATTTAGTCGCTGTCAGAGTTTCATTTGCTGTCTCTATAAGAATGAAACCAGACAATGTATCTAAATCTAGTGACTGTATAGCTTGCTCCTTAAATTCAATTCCAAGTTTTCGGATTTCATTAACGTAAATATAGTTTAACATACTCAATACAGTTTTGCTGGTTAAATCAATTAAAAGTTCATCAAATATCTGCATGTAATTTGAAACGTAATGCGCTTGTGTTGTCTTTAGCAGCCACCATTTTTGTACTTCATTGTGAATTTTCAAAAATATCACATCTGTCTGTAATTGAGACAATGTGTTATGTGATTTTTGTTTATTGTTATAGTAATCTACCAAATTATGTTTAGCGCATACTTCTATTTCATGCTCTTTAACTTGTTGTGAGTAAAACCACAAATTATTAAAAAAATCTTTGGCTAAAACGTTATCATATTCACTAGCTTCAAATGATTTTTTTGGGATACTATCTATATTAAATTTGAATTTAAATACATTTATATCTTTTTTTTTCATTTTCAATTTATTAAGAATCTTTTTTGCATTTTGACCCAGTGATTTAGCATGTGTGTTAAATTTGAACATACCACTATCTTCATCGAAAACCAACAAGTTACCGATTAATTTAGGATCTAACTCATCTTTATGGTTTATGATAA
The DNA here is from genome assembly GCA_033032175.1 of Saturnia japonica. NCBI lineage: Eukaryota > Metazoa > Arthropoda > Insecta > Lepidoptera > Saturniidae > Saturnia > Saturnia japonica. The sequence continues at coordinate 7,609,474 of CM065329.1, forward strand.
CAGTTTTGTCTCCGAACTCAGGTAATATATTTTCAATTTTGACCGCATAATTACTTAAAGTATTCTCTGCATCAGATTCATTTACGTTGATATCGACATTTCCAAAGGTCATTGGAAGTTTAAAATAAAAAGGACCCAATTTTTTTTTAACGGCTATTTGGAGAGCTTCACTGTAAGTGGTATGCGATATAACCGTTTCATCATATAATGAAGATAAAAATAATTCTTTTAAGTTGTTATCCATTATATCGAGTCTGTTGTTTTCGAAATCATAACTTGTTGGAACAGTCTGAATTAATTTACTTATGTTTTCCACTGATGGTTCGCGTAAAAACATATGTACTATTTTTACCAAATTTTCAAGGCTCATGTTCGTATTTCTAACAGCTTCTTTAAAAAATGCTTCTCTTATAACGATCAGCAATTCGTCGTTGCTCGATAAAAACTCTTCACGAAACCACCCCAAGCGAATGCCATTGACCGCTGTTGCAGAAACATAAATCACTGTATTTACCAAAACAACATGATAACTGCTAAAATGTTTGTCAAATAACATATCTTTGTATCTATTTCCCTGTGTGGACTCATATAATTTTTTCCCTATTTGTTTCATGCGATTTACTACCTTATTCTTCGTTAATAATTTAATATCTTCATCATCATATTTATACTGGAAGATGTTGAAATAGTCTTCTCCATTACTTAATATTTCTCTTACTGTTTTATCAACTGAATATTGATTCAAAATTTTCTTATTCGACATATCGTGTTTAGCTGTAGTGTAAATTATAAAATGACACCTTACATCCTCGTATCTGCCTTGAAAGATATTGTCATTTGTTCTCGATTCAAACTTATTTCTTATATTCAAATAACTATTGAAATATTTGGGTAAACAACAGTTTCCTGATAAATTCCATAAATCTTTTAGTATTATTTTTTTCCTAATAATATGTTCTGTTTGTAAAAACACAATACATTCCTTATTATTCTCTCTATACCTTAAACATATATCATCTAATGCTCCCATGTTTTGAACACGTGTGCCTAAAATAAAGTAGTCTATTCTTTGGTTCAATAATGTCCGTATAAGAATGAGACTGAGTAGTTTGGTTTCGTACGACTCTTCCTTGTTATAATCTGTGGTACTTGATGGTTTCTGAAGCAATGACAATTTATTTGATCCAACGGTCTTTTCAGTATTTACGTTTCTTACAAACTTAATAATTTTATACTCTTCTTGTGATTTCTTATCAGATGCTTGTATTATTTCCATAATTATTCGTCCCGTGTCCGTATTTAAATGTTTTGCTTCATCCATAGCGGTTTTACCTTCATTATTTTTTAATGTTATATCTGCTCCCTTTTCAAGAAGCAGTTTTACTACATTTTTTTCTTCTCTCATAACAGCAATGTGCAGTGGAGTATTATTACCGTATTCTTTAAATCTTTCATTCACGTTAGCACCTTCGTTTAGACATTTTATTACGTTTTCTATTTTCTCTTCAGTAGCACTTGTTAGCAATGTATTCAGTAATTCTGCGTTATTTAACCACTTACCTACATTCAATGCCATTATGATTTTGATAATATATTTTTATATCAAATTAATGAACAATCGATTATTCCATAACAATAGACGAACACGAATTCACACTATAACAGTTTCCAAACCTTTTAACGCTCTTGTTAAGGATTTTTATTTTATTTTGGAATTGGAACTTTAACAGTATTGTATCGACATCATAACATTCATTTTTGTTAGACAGGAATATCTCACCATTTTATGGAGATAAAGCTTCTTATGTATTTACCTGCGAGAATATTACTAGCACATCTCGTATCCAGCATAACAATAAAGTTTTATGCTTGCTTCAATAAAAACATGGTCAGGTATGTTATGTTTAAATGGTATTGCTTGATTTTTCCTTTTTGACTATTTTCTCTCGTGTTGATTTATTTGCTGAAACATTAAATAGTGTTATTTAGTGTATTAATGATAATTAATTTACAGTTGGTGTGGTTAGGTGTTTGTCCCGTCCTGACTGAGTCGTAAAAAGCAAGTCGTTGCAGGCCGGAATGAGAACAACGACTGTCGATGGATCATAAATCCCACGCTAGTCGTCTATGTTCTTCAATTCTACTCCATTAGGTATTACCGTACTTAAAAAACAGTTGTCAAAATGCTTGCTCCAGTGTATCACCGCGAGGCGTTTCGGGTTCTGACGGTACATAACACTGAATACTAATGTTATTTGCAATTATTTCTTTTTTAAACCATATAACAATCTATTTCTATTTGTAAACAAATTAAGCCTAAAAAATAAAATATTAGGTACGTACGAATTAATCTGATCTATGGCGCAACCGCCACGAATGAGTTTATGGCGTCTATAATAACCTCCTACCACTTCATTATTTAACAACTACACCGTGGAATAGAATCGGTTTATTTTTCGGAATGTACGTATTCAGTCCATAGTCTATGTTGGCGACAGAACAGTTGTTTTCGTGTCTTATGTTAGGATATTATGTGATATTACTGTGTTTACGTGTTATGTACTATGTGTTACGATAAATTAGATTGATACAGACAATATTATAGAGAAATGTTAGCGACTACGCTACATTATAAGTTGCATGTTATAACATTAAGATGTATATAAACGATTATGTATTGTGTGTCACATATGTGAAAATAGAACTAATGTAGAATAGATTAATGCATAGAGTAAGCCAAAAGCACCCCCCGGACTCCGTCACTACTAACATCACGCCGCCCACTGGCATCCGTACGGTGTCTACGAGACGGGCATCCGGCGCAACAAAACGCCCGTCCAAACCGGAAAACGTCACCCCCCCCCCCCCCCCCAAACCCTCACGCAGAGTTTAAGTGACGCGTACCCAACAGTCTTTAATCATATAAAACCGTTTAATATTCAATTTGATAAGTAAAAAAAAGTTAAAATAATAAAATTAGCCATTATAAATTAAATCTAATTTGAAATAATTACTACAGTATAGGCATGAAGTAACAGTTGACGGCGATTTAATAGAACTCGCTAGCCGCTAGCTAACGGAGTTTTAAAAGTGAAAGGCATGCGCCCGCGGCGGACAACCCCCGCCCGCGCTGCCATCAAAGGAATCGGAAGGATTTGCGCCGACCGACAGTTGTCAAATTGCTTCCCAGTGATACATCTTGCTCACGAGTTGCGAGTTTTTGTTTATTTATAAAATGAGTTCGCGACAGTAACAATTTTCAAACCGGGAGTGGTTGGTTGGTTCTATGCGATTGCCGGCGAAAACCTCGCAGCTGCTAGGCGTAAGTATAACCGGCCGGAACATGTGGAAGCGCTGCGCAGTTATGGAATACCAAACCCACAGATTCCATCAACGCAAACAATAATAATAACCCGCACGTTATTAAAGAACTATCACACCAAATTAGGTTTAATTTTAACATATGGGCCGGAATAATTAATGATGTTATTATAGGGCCTGTGTTCATAGAGGGACATTTGACCGGTGGCACGTTTTTAGATATGCTAACGAACGTTATTCCTGAATTACTGGAGAATGTCCCGTTAGCATATCTACAAGGACTATTTTTCCAGCTACATGGCTGCCCGGGACATTAGGCACAACCAGCGCGCGCTTATTTGGACAATCGGTTTAGTGATGATGGATAGGGCAGGGCGGACCTGTGCCTTGGCCACCGAGAAGCCCAGACCTGACTCCACTAGACTTTTTTTTTGTGGTCTGAAGTGAAAAGACTTGTTTATACAGAAGAAACCCGTACTGTGGACAGTTTAAAAAGAAGAATTTGCAGAAACGGGCTCAATTGTGTATTGAAATGAACGGACAACATTTTGAACAATTGCTTCAGTACAGGTAGTGTAAATAAAATAACTGTGTAAATAATGTATGTAAAGGACATTTAATTATTCAATTATTGTAAATAAAATGATTCCAATTTTTTAAATACGCCTGTAGTACGTGCTAGCCTCTAATATTAGTATCATAATTAGTATAATATTAATATCCTAGGATATGAATGTAAGATTACTTATAAATTTTTATTATTTAGATAAATTAGTATTTCTGACGGTAATAATAACAGAAGTATAGGTAATGTATGTACTCATAGTACATAGGGGCGCGAGCCTACCTTATACCTACACCTAGCGGCTAGTCGCGAATATACCTACACTTTTGAAAGGTTGCAGTGAGCTTAAGAAATTCAATACATTACCAAACAACCGTATTTTATTATTTGAAGATTTTTTTATTTTTTGTTTATTTATTTATCGCTATGTCACAATAGTACGCCCTTGACTGAGTACGTATACTTCAAAACAAAAACCGATTTAAGTGCTCCGTGTATATAAACGTGTCACCCACCACACGGCGATACGCAGGCAGAAGAATAACAGTCTCGTGAACTCGCTCGTGGAATTAGCGCTTAAATAGGGATAAATAGTCTTTGTTTCTAACGCGCGTATTTATAAATCTCGTTTTAGTTTTTAGATATTTTATCTTGTGATCCTTGATCCCGTCTCTTGAACTTTAGTTATCGATTTTTATGTATATGTTGAAAATTATTTAAAAAGGAATGATTTTTTTAAATTTATTTGTTGCAAACAAGCTTACGGCCCGCTCGATGGTATGCTGTCTTGACGTATGGATCTGAGTACTGGTTAACGACAGAACTTGATGAAAGAAGATTACGTGTGGCAAAGATGCTAATGTTAAGATGGATGCGCGCTTAACTAGAATGGATAACGTCAGGAATGAGTTGGTTGTTGTTGTTGTTTGAGGAAGTTGAGGGCTAGCGTGGTATCGGCAAGTCATGAGGAGGGTTGAAAGTCATATAATTAAAAGAATGTTAAGTATGAAGGTGGATGGATTGTGTGAAGAATGAGGGTTTGTGTAGACGACACCGCTGATGCGCCGTCGTAAAATTTGCAATATCACATAAATTTTTAGAAATATGGTGTGATTATAGCGCTTCCGCATCGCCGCGCCGTCTACACAAGCGATAAGGTAACTGAATCCAGAAGGATATCTAAATCATCATTTGAGGGTGTGATGGTAATAATAAGATACGTCGATTCAGCGAGTTTCAAATATTTCTCTACTTCGATTTTTGAATAAATGAAAAAAAAAACAGAAACTCTAAAAAAACATTTATTCTGAAAAACGGCTTGACCGATTTGAATTAAATTTGGTCACATCATAGAGCCATATAAAGGCTTTCGAGAAAAATATTTCTCCATGATAGGTAACGTTTTCGTACAATTTTGAAACTAATTTTTTTTAATTTCTTTTTCAATGTCGAACCCACAAATTGATCGAAAAGGTACGCCTTATTGAAAATAATAAATAAAACCGATTTATTTCAACGTTTTTGCCATTGAAACAATAGAAACGAAGCTTATTGGATTACTTTATATCTGCAAAACATTATTTATACCTATAATGATAAAATCAGAATCAATTTTTAATCTTTGCCTAACCCTCCAGGGATACAGGCGTGATGATATATTGTTTATGTGTATGTGGGTGAACGGTGCCATTATAAATTTCGCGTCCCGGCGCCGAATATCCTGATCCCTCCAAGATAGCTAATATGCCTAGTCTGAACTTAAAATCAGATTATGTGAAAAAATAATTTAAAAAATTTATTCACACAGTTAAAAAAGTCCCGTTAAAATTCATCAGTTCTTTTTTTGTTGCTAAAATCTATATTTTTATCGATAAGTTTGTTTTGGTTTAGTTACTTACTTGTTTAGTAATTTAATTTATTAAAAACTAAATGTGAATAAATTTCATAGATAAAATTTGCATAAAGATGATAAAAACTTACATGGCTAAAATCATTTCCATCAGATGAAACGGTTAATCTTCTTTACTTCTTATAATAAACAATGAAGAAAACATTATTTGAAATCTTCAACGTCGAGTTGTGGTTCTATTATTAGAATGTGGGTGACAGAAAAACCGCACCCTAGTCGGACTTAGGCGCGACGATTTAATAAATTCGCTTATTGTTTTTGATAATGAATTCCCGAAGCGATAACCTTGACTCCACGTTTACACACGAATTTAAATAACAAACCACACAACAGGATAAAATAGCTACATTATTCATTTATGTACTAATACAACAAGTGTCTATCATTAAAATGTACAATATTTCAAATTAATTATTTCGTACCAAAAACACTTGTAATTTCGGCGTTAATATTTCGATATGTCGTGCCTCTACCAAAACACGTTACACTTTCGACTTTGTTGCTGGTATATGAACTATGATATGATAGCCGGTATGCCTCAGCTGCAGGGTTGCCAGATGGCGGATGTTTTTTCTCGTACCAGGGTTGCTACAAATCTCGTGTAATTTCAATATATAATCTCGTAAAATTAAAAATCTGTTATAGTCCTTAGTTTACACTATGTACTATTTACTAGCTAGCCTGGGGAAGGCATATTTCTTAAGGTTGGGCCACCAAATGAAAAAAAAATATTACTATAAGTGATTCATATTTGAATCAATTTACTAACTACTTTACAAAATTATACAAATTATTTATATTTATTATGTAGTACAATTTTATACTTACTTACTAGTACGTATATGATTTTTATTACGGTTATATTTGTTAATGATATATGGGTGTTAGTAAAATCATCTACGTTTTCATTGTATAGTATTTCTGCTGTCATTCTGGAATACATTTCCGGAGTAGGTTCAAAATTTACACAATTCCCTTCGCACTTTGGACCTTTAGCACTTTCTGCAGCTAAAAGTGTACCATTTACTGTATCTGTAATAAGGCGATTCCTAAGTTCTGTTTTTATTAAATTTGTTTTGCTGAAAACCCGCTCACAGTCTGCATTAGCATGAGGCGAAGACAGAACTGTAAGAGCAAAACTGGCCAGTTGAGAGAAATCTATTGTTTTAAGTAACATAGCCCAGAACTCATCAGGTTCTTTAGTATCTTGTAGCTATTCGGGGTAGAACAAGCTTTTGCAATAGGCAATCTTCTCCATTGATTGTCTATCTGTTGTTTTTGGCTGTCATTAAAAGACGCACTTATGCGTGGCACGACTTCAATCAGGGGCATCAATGTTGGGACGTGATCTCTAAACTTGTTGGAAAAAGATGATACTGGTCTTAGAGCTGGGAGTTTCGACAGCACAGGGTCTTCCATGTCGTAACGTTATTTAATTTCTAAGGCACCAGTCCTGAGGAAATTTCTGCAACTGGTGAAAAACAGTGCCTTTTTAGCGGGCTGTCTTATCACATACGGATGTTTAAGCATTTCATAAACTTTAATGCAAAGATAAATTACAGCATCATCCAATTGAAATTCTCATTTGTAGGATCCACTTCACTAACATTCTGCTGCTTAACATATTCCCGTTTTAGGTAACGCAGAAGAATTTCTTGATAAAGGTCTCGAATTTTATCGTGCAACTTGTGAATGATGACTTTTTCATTTTGGAATTACAAATTGAATTTGGTTCAACAAAGGCAGTAACCAGTCTAAGAAATAAAAATATAGCTTATGGAAAGGATCACATAGCTTTTCTAATTATTATTGCTATTGATATTGCTCGATTTTTCACCTCTGCTTTCACTTTTTGAATTAGGTTCGTAGTGAAATCAATAAAAAATAAGCGCAGTGCTTCCCATTGCTCTAAGATACGTGAGACAACTGCTTTTAGTGAAAGCCATCTTGTTTGAGATGGTTTCAATATTTTATGTGGCTCAAATTCAACAAATGATTGAAAATTTCGGAAATCAAACTGACGTTTGTCGCTGCTTTTATAGAAGTTGTAAATGTCATGAGCAAGTTGTTCTACAGATTCCGGAATTTCTTTACAAGCCTGGCTTGCACATATGTGGGCTGGATGGCAAATACATTTTGAAACAGTGATCCCAGGCAAATCTCGCAACAAACGAGTTTTCACTGAAACATTATCGCCCATCATGACATTACATCCATATGACCCGAAGCCAATCATGTTTGTAAGTGGCACATTACAGCTGGTAAAAGAATCCACAAGCGCTCTGTATATATTTTTGGCGTTCACCATAGGAAAATAATTGGTGTCTGTTTCCTTCCCAGTTCCCAGAGCTCCCAGAATACACTGCAGATTTTCTGAGCATCATAGTCAAAATAACGTACTACAACACAAACCGTTTTCACTGTAGATACACCTGTAGCCTGTAGTCTCATCAGTAAGTGCAGAAAACTTAATAGATTTCAGTTTATTCGCCAAATCAACTTTGTGCCCTTCCCCAATTGCATTTTTTACAACAGCTGTCAGTTTAGTGCGCTTTAGTTCAATTTCTTGTCCTAATTGTGAATCGGGAATAATTTCTTTTAAAAGATGAGTCAACTGGTCAGCCACAGAAAAATCAATATTGTGTTCAGCAAAAAATGCAGTTATTTTGACTTCAGCTCGATCCTTTTGTCTGTTTTTTGAAGTTATGCCTGTCTTAAATACAAATAAAGTTAACTTTTGGGCTTGTAGACCAGAAGAACTAGGTTTGTTTCTCAAATGTTTTTTTTGATTGGTAATGGGATTTGAGGTTTGTGATTTCAGAAACCAGAGAGCTTGATGGACAATACGCACATTCTGCTTTCTTGGAATTTTTAGGATCTGGCTACAGCTAGTCTCGAAATATCGGATTCCTTAACCACTCACCAGGAAAAGTTTGCGAATAATGTTCAAAAATCGTGTTACCTGCTTTCTTGGCAGTCCATCCTCCCTTTTTTAATATTTTTCTAGGTGGAGTGGATAAAGATTCACTATAACTACACATTGCGTTAATTTATCCATGGAATAATTAGGGTGAAATTTCGAAATGCACTGGAACTTTAGCTACTATTGCGTAAAAATAAAGTCTCACATACCGTGTAGCCAGGTGCATTATAATTACAGTAGTTCCACCATGTTTCAGACAGCCACGACTAGCATACGTGAATTTGATGCTGGGCCAATAAGAAATAAGTTTTTCACACCTTTCCAACCTCAAGCCTCGGCGGCTGCAACTCCCATAGACCATGTAAATTGGTATAGGTATACCAAACTTGTGTGTAAAGTGGGTGAGGTCTAATCAGGAGGACTGGATCACAACGCCACTCTCCGAGCCAGTCCGGACCGGCACATTCTTTCGTTACTGCCTTGTCAACGCCAACAATAATATTGCAATCCACCTTTTTACACTATTAATCCACTTATCTACAAACCACGTGCTCACAAAATCTCCAAAGCAAGCCAAATTCCAAAACGTTGTTAATAGGATCCACGCGTCGCAGTAACATTCACATACTGTCCCGACTATTAATTTTTATTTCAGTGGTATTAATTTTTATTCCTACCTACATCTAATGAACAAAATTAATAACAAGTACAAAACAACGCAAAGCGCATGACTTCGCCTGTCTAGTTTAGTAGTTTAATATCCAACAAACCATAATAAATCGGATACTGTTTACTGTACGACAAAAACAGAGTGTATTAAACTACTGTAATTTATTTACTGCCTGTAATCTCTTCAATGTCTATTTGAGCTATTGCCACGATTTGCAGTGGAATCTCTGGCAAAGTAGCAGCAAATAGATGACAGTTGAAAAAAAACTCAATTTGTATAGTAAAACCATATTTAATAAGTAGTCATTTCACGTTGTCATAAGGTATTTAAGATAGTTCAAAATCAGTCTTTATACATTTTTATGCTCATTTATGTCATTAAGACTGACTCTTTTTACTTTTTATTTTAGAAGTTTTATCACTATCTAATTTAAACACAGTGAACGTTCAGTTGATTGCAAATACAATTAAAGCACTTATGTTTGAATCTAACTGTTGTATTTTTATTGTCAAAACACTGTAAATTTTCAAATCCAACCTGAAAACACTGCCTATACTTTTCAGTTGTGCAAAAGAGATGAGAAATCAAATTTAGTCATTAGTGCAATAAAGACCATAACAAAAAATACTTCTTAGCGGGATTCCCCGGTCAACGACTAAAGATACATTTAGTGATGAGGTAATGAATGTATTGATGTGCTGAGTTGATCGTTTGTGGAATGGACATCCATTTTTTTACAGCTTTTGGTTTGTTTGTATAAATGACGCTGGCATTCAACATTGTTAAAATCTCGAAAAAAAGTGTACGAGATTTCTATTTTTCTCGTATCTCGTACAGATACGCTAAATCTCGTAAAGTTATGGGATTTCTCGTACGTCTGGCAACGCTGCTCGGCTGATAGGTTGTTTCCGAAGAGTTGCGACCTTGAGATTGTTTATATTAGGGATAATGAGGTTGAAAACATCTGCGTTTTAACATGGATGTTTCCGAATTTGTGTATTGTTGTTAAATAAAGTTCAAGAACCCGTAATGGTACCCAAAAAAAGCTCGCCCACTTGGATAGCACGAAACTCGATGAAACGAAAAAGCGACACTAAAAAGAGGTGTTTTACACGTGTGCGAGCCTGCGTATTACGACGCCTTGGGAAATGGTGTCATAGCCAGCGTGGTGTATTGTTCACGTGTATCGTTTGTGTGAATATTTGTGAAAATTAATTGTACCCTGTTTTAAACTAAGTAGGTTCAATAAAAGTTTTTTAGGTAATAGTGTCAGGTTTTATAACAAGATCCCGAAGCACATTACTGATTTACCGGACAACAGGTTCAAGAACCATGTCAAGCGTGTTTTTCTGTCAAAAGGTTAGATATATATATAGGGTAGATCAATATGTGAATGATAGTGATGTCTGGAAGTGACTCCCTCTCTGTGCATCCACTAAATTATGATTATTATTTTATATTAACACTTTTGTACTACCCGTGCGCGATAAGTTGAGGCTCGCCTGGAATGCAACCCTCCGCCCGCCAGCCCTGTAACTTTCCCTCAAGCTCCCATGTTGTACTGTAGGCAACGCCATTTTTTATTGACATCTTAGTCTTGTACAGGCTTACGTCACGCAACGACGACGCGCTCAGTTGTATAATCTTATTTGATACTGTTTCCTTAATATTTATTAAAGTTACCGCTATATTTGATGTCTAAATGTGGCTAAATGTGATGTCGTACATTTTTTCAACATAAACTTATTCTATACAAAAGCACCTATATAATACATGACAAGTAATTCATAATTTAGCGTAGTTGCTAACATTTTCTCTATAAATCTATCGTGTTTCTCTATATTAATGTTATCTAACTATTCTTATATATAAAACACATAGTATATAACACATGAGACATAATAATACAAAATTCAGTCGCCAACAGACACGATTAAACAATGCACTTAGTTCCACTCTAAAACAGAAGCGGAATTATGTGACCTTGTTTACAAAATTAATATTTGTAGCGTGTAGTATAAGACCAAAAAAAAATAGAGACATCACGTTTAGAACTCTCGAGTGACGCTTTCATAAGTAATCTATACAATTAATAAAATTCAAGTGTCTGTTTGTAATGTCAAAATAACAGTTTTTTAAAGTATATACGACACCTATAACAAAAAGCTCATTTTTAAAAATTTTGTCTCTCTGTCTGTCTGTTTGTTCCGGATAATCTCTGAAACAGTTGGACCGATTTTGAAGGGACTTTCACTGATAGATAGCTGATGATATAGGGAGTAACTTAGGCTACTTTTATTTTAGAAAAATAATTAGGTTTCCGCACAATTAAAAGAAAACTGGTCACGGTGAATAAATTCGGGCGCTTAAATGGCTTATGCTGAGTAAACCATAAGAGATATAGCAAATTAATGTACTACATCATTGTAGGCATTAAAAAGACCTACAAAAAAGTACGAGAGAGTATCTATCTTCGAAGAAATTCCCACATTAAGCATTTTTGTCTTCAAAATAGTTGGGAGCGGGGAGCAAAATTCGCACGGGCATTCCGTAGTCCACGTGAGCGAAGCCACGGGCACAGCTAGTACCAAATAGAAAAAAAATACCTAGAGATCTCGAGGAATATCATTCCGTCCGGCTCCTTAGTGGCGGGTGGCGTGAGTGGCAGATCCGCTGAGGTAGATGCCATGTTATAAGCATGATCGCACGTCTAAAGATTCATTGCAGTTGATATTTGATACCTTTCGTATGATTGGGTAAAAATTAATAATTGTAGGTAATGCCATTTGCATAATTAAAATATCGTATGATTTATTTATTGCAAGTTATTTTTTTAATTTTCATTATCATAATGGATGAAGAATTAACGTATTGTCATAAAATATTCTTACACTCATATTTAATCAGTTTTACATAAATTCCTAAACAACTTTATGAAACTGTCCCATAATGTAATTAATCAATTGTTCAATAGTTAAATTATCGTGTAATAATATTATGAAAATTACTATTAATCATATTTCATTCTTATGAATTACGTAGGTATTTTATTACTAAAATGTTTAATGACGTCATCAGTAATGTCCCTTTTAAAATAAAGCGCTTTCGTATTTAATTTTTTTTACATATTTATGACTATCCAAAGAGCTAGTATTATTCAGCGTATTGTTAATGGGATTATTTTGTTACCAACCCAGTACAAACTATTAAATTTTTACAACTTCCACTAAATAAATATTATATAAAAAATTATGTTTTAAACAAGCTAAATTACCTACCTATTAAAATGAAATTAAAAAAAAAACATAACCCGACGGCAAAAACAAAAAAAAAGTTTAATTTTTTTTATTCTGACTACACTGTTAGCCTTAGGTGCCCTAAAGCCGCTGCGGCTTTGACAGCTTCACCGGACTTGGGGGCGAGCGCAGAAGGCACTCAGCCGCGAAAGTTGTATGGACGACTCGCACTAGACATGCGCAAAACAGTACCTACTCTATGAAGTAATGCCATATGGCATGACATTTCGTGTTGTGTAATATGGCATTAGAGTAGTACTCAGTACTCTAAACATGACCCGTCTGAAATAACGCATTAAGCTTAGGCATACATATAGCACGCTAACAATTACGTATGTGTTATTGTACTGAATGTTCTGATGTCATAATAGACCTTTTATTATTGCCTATTTGTATAGTTTACTTGTACGAGTGTCGACACGGCGTTATGAAAACGCAAGCCTTATTCTGCTTTTTTGAAAAAGTTGATTTTCCTTCAAACTTAACCATTATGTGATTATGAAATATTTCTAATAGTGGTGGGCGATTATGAGATATAGTAATGTTATCATTCGATAACAACGATAACTCGAAATATTATAAACATTACAGTACACTTCAGTACCTACGTACAGTACTTAGAACGCGACGGACCTATCCTTTAACCTCTTGCTATGGATCGTCATGTTTGGAGTTATGTGACATGCTAAATTTTGTTGGGTTATAGGTACTGTTACAGTACGCGGTCGTGACATATTACGCGTAATACATGACTCGCAGTACTTACACATGTCTAACTCGCACGAGGGTGCCAAAGTGGCCGGACCTCGGCTCGGGCGGTCGTCGCGTTCGCAAATAAGTCGCCATCTAATCGAATCCCTACACCTACGATTCGAGCTAACTAAATTATACACATAGGCACGTTCCCTTCCTCCTGGGAGGAAGGAAGGAACCATGCGTATGTGCATTTAGTAATCGGAAATGTTTTCTACACTAACTAGCGCTAACTCACTAGCGTAAAAAAAAAGAAAAAAAAAAAAGTAGGTCCCTCACAGAACCTATGTACCTAAAAAAAATTGTTCTATTTTTGCTTTTTATTTGGATCCCTGACGTCGTACCTAAATATTATTATTATATAGCGTATGTCACTAACAATTACTATGACGAATCTAGCGAAACCTAATATGTTAAAATCAATCAAATCGGTTAGGCTACAATGTGGCACAGAAATAGAGGACAGACCTACCTACATAATTTTTTTTAAATTTTGGTTTAGGCTATGTACGCAACTTTGCCAATGTCAAGTGTGACATACATACATACTATGCTCGAAAACATAACCCTCCTTTTTCGCAGTCAGATAAAAAGAAATAGAAATAATATTCTTAAATAATTTAACAAAACAAAATATATTTAAAACTTGTTTATTATAATAAATTGTAATTATAAATTTATATTACAAAATTGAAAACACAAGACTTAAAGGTAAAAAATTAAGAATGTATACAATACAATAACTTTATTTGTCTGAATATGGTCAATACACGTCTTAAATTTCTAAAAATACTTGCATCATATTTTGCCATTTGTGGCGGTGCAAATGAATAAAAAATAAAATTTAAATTTAAATACATATTATGTACTTGTTGGGTACGCGTCACTTCCCCTCTGCGTGAGGGGGGGGGGGGTGTGACGTTTCCCCGGTTTGGACGGGCGTTTTGTTGCGCCGGATGCCCGTCTCGTAGACGCCGTACGGATGCCAGTGGGCCGCGATGTTAGTAGTGAGGGGGTCCGGGGGGTGCAATAATGCACGACCGCTTGAGGTGCCGGGTCTTCAATGAAAGTCGTAATCTTGTTGATTGTTCGCAGGACGACCAAAGCTTTCTTCTTGTTGTCTTGTAGTTACTTGTACTTCGATGATTCGCGCCGTGCCCAATACGGCCCTTCTTCGAGCTTAAGTAGTTCGGAGAATGACCGTAAAGAGAGCCCCGCTTTATTTCGTTTTTTAATTTCAGTTTTCGCTTTGGTTGCCCTGTTAATCTCTCTATATTTCTGTCATTATATATCTTATGTACACATGTCATATATTAAAATGTTCCTTGTTGTATTACCTATCAATTACATATTCACATATAATATACATCAAGTATATATTCCGTACATAAGCCAAAAACAATGTAATTTACGGGCGGCATCACTGTTTTCCGTTCGTAAAGTTTCTATAATATTTGATATCCTTACTCTATTAGCTTACTCTATGCATTAATCTATTCTATTCTCATATATGTAACACACAATACATAATCGTTTATATACATCTTAATATATAACATGCAACTTATAATGTAGCGTAGTCGCTAACATTTCTCTATAATATTGTCCGTATCAATCTATTTTATAATAACACATAGTACATAACACGTAAACAAAGTAATATCACATAATAACCTAACGAGAAACACGAAAATAACTGTTCTGTCGCCAACAGTACTCATAAAAAAAAAAAGCATAATAATTATAATACCTTTAAAAATAATATATTGTCGAAACTTATTATTATTGAAAAACATTTATCACACTAATATTAGATTAACATTTTATATTATTAAGGATTATAATACAAAAGTATCATTTAAAAAGTCATTAATATTGTAATGGCACTTAGAATTAAGTAAATCCTTTAAACGCTTTCTAAATAAGTTTAATTCTTTATTAGGTGTTTGGTATTTTGTTATAGATTTTAGGTGCTATACAAAAAACCCTTTTCCATCTATCAGCAGTTCTAGAGCTGCGAACACATTAACTGAGAATCATCACATCTGTTACGAGTAACTAAATTTGAAAGCCGTGGAAAGTATTGAGGGTTTTTCTGCACAAAAAGTGAAACCTCCAATATATAAAGAAAGGGTAGTGTTAGTGTTGGGTACGCGTCACTTCCCCTCTGCGTGAGGAAGGGGGGGGGGGATGACGGGGGGTGACGTTTCCCCGGTTTGGACGGGCGTTTTGTTGCGCCGGATGCCCGTCTCGTAGACGCCGTACGGATGCCAGTGGGACGCGATGGTAGTGAGGGGGTTCGGGGGCTGCAATAATGCACGACCGCTTGAGATGCCGGGTCTTTAATAAAACTCGAACTCTTGTTTGCTGCTTGCAGGACGACCAAAGCTTTCTTCTTGTTGCTTTTAGTTACTTGTACTCGTTGAATTGCGCCGTGCCCCATACGGTTTTTTTTTTTTTTTTTTAACAAAGCTTTTACAGCTTCACCGGACTTGGGGGCGAGCGCTTAGGGCACTCAGCCGCGAAAGTTTGTGACGACCCACACGAGGGTGTCCGAACCTCGGCTCGGGCAGTCGTCGCGAATGCGAAAAGGTCGCGATCTATCTAATTCCCTAATCCTAAGAGAATTCGAACTAACTAACATATACTCGTATGCACGTTCCCCTCCTCCTGGGAGGAAGGAGTGGACCATGCGTATGTGTATTTAGTAATCGGAATGGTTTTTCTACACTAACTAGCGCATTAGTATAACTAGCGCAAAAAAAGAAAAAAAAAGGTCCCTTACAGAACCTATGTACCTGTATGGTGTGCACGTGTGTGTGTGTTCATACGTGTGTAAATGTTGTATGTGGGTAGCTAAGTGTTGCACGTATAGTGTCACTTAAGGGCTTCACACCGAGGAACGGACCTAGGCTTGGGTTGCCGCTAGAGAGGGTGGACGTGACGGGTGTGCGGGAGCGAAGTTGACCGCCCGTCCTCTGCGGAGAGAACGGTGGTTACGCGGGCGTGGGCGGTGGCACGCTCTGTTTGGAGAGACGGTGTCGGCGTAGAACGCGTTAGCTTTTTCGGTTTGGTCGGGCGGGTCATTGAAGATATTACGCGGCCGGCGTTTACTCCGACAGGCATTGGGGTCGGGAACATATGAAGCTGCCGCTTTGATTAAGGGATTCGCGTGGTTCGACGCGGTGTCGAAATAAGAGCGAGAAAGGTGTTTAGCATAGGCATGTATCGAAGGAAGGTCCATATCTCTATGGAGATCTTCCATACGAACATACCAAGGGGCGCCGGTAAGGCGGTGAAGAAACCTATTCTGGATGGTCTCCCCGAGAGTGGTCACGGATCTTTGGATTCTACATTTGAGGGTGGGTTTTTGCCTTTGAGAGGAGTATATGACTGTATCGTCAGCGTATAACCCTACCTCAACTTTCGCGGGAAGTTTTGGTACGTCACTGACGTTCAGATTGAAGAGGCTAGGAGCCAGGATCGAACCTTGGGGAACGCCTGAGCGTATGGGATGGGGTGTGGATAGTTCACCTTCCACTCTGTAGCGAAAGGTGCGGTCTTTGAGGTAATCGCGGATGATTTTAACTAATCTATCGGGGACTTCGCGGGAGTACAGCTTATAGACTAATCCTTAGTGCCAGACCTTATCAAAGGCCTTGGCTACGTCGAAAAAGACTGCCAGTGTACGACGGGGTTTACAACTCGGAAAAGTTAAACAAAATGTGCTCCGTGAGGCGATGCACTTGATGAGTGCAAGAATGTCTAGCACGAAAACCGAATTGCTCAGGCGGATAGAGGTTTTTCTCCTCTATTACGGACTTGAGACGGTTCAGAAGAAGCCGCTCATAGATTTTACCTAGGGTATTGAGAAGAATGATAGGGCGGTAGCTGTCGGGAAGCGACGCGCTCTTGCCGGGCTTGTGAATACCTATGACAATGGCCGTTTTCCAGACGGCTGGAAAATGGCAGTTTGCTATGGCTACATTGAAGATGCAAACCAATAGAGCTATGAGGTGATCGGGAAGAAGTTTGAGTACTTCATTCCTGATCCCGTCGGGACCTGGTGACTTTTTAAGCTTAAGGCTTTTGAGTATGGCACAGACCTCCTCAGAAATGACTGGGGACAGGGATTCTGATGCGGGGAGCTTATTCAGCTCCCCCACGCGGGCTTCGATATCTCTGACTCGGTCGGTATTTGCGTTGACGCTGTTCGGGGAGCACTGGCTTTCCAAACAAGCGGCAAGGCACTCCGCCTTGTCGATGGTATCGAACGCGGGTGTAGTGCCGGGACCCCTTTCGAGGGGGGGCATACGAGGTTGGGGATCTATTTTAAGAGCGTGGGCTACTTTCCAGTAAGTCAGATGTGACGGCCTTAGCCCTTCGACTAAGGTGTCCCATCTGTAACTTCTGAACTCGGTTATACGGGCTTTAACCGCTCTCTGAAGTGCGCGTAACCGTGCGCGGGGTTTGCCTCGGTCGGATAAGAGTCATGCGCACGAGTCGCAGCGTTCTTCTCCGTCATCAACGCTCGCACGTCGGCAGGGAGTACAAAGCGGCGATCGTTCGCCGCTTCGACCTCTCTCGAGGCCTCTCCGATGCCGCCTTGGAGGTGGTCGACTAGGGAGTCGATCGCGAGATCTACGTGCGCAACTGACTCCAATACGTCCGGGACCTTAACGAGACTGGGCGAGGACTGCCTATCCGCGAGGTAGTATCTGAGTTTGGCATAGTCAACCGTTGTGACTGAAGGAGGGCTGGAGTCATCTAGTTGTCCTAGCTGTAGGATGACCGGGCGATGGTCGGAATCGAGTTCGTGTACGACCCGAATGAGTCGTACCTGAAGCGCGATATTTTTCAGGAGGGCTATGTCAAGCACTGAAAGTGGGTGGGAGTGGGAGGCGCTATGACGTCAAAGTTTAACTCGTCCGCCAACCCTTCGAGAATAACCCTATTGCTGTAGTCTCTCCAATTGTTGAAGGACATGTGTCCACTGTTGAGGTCACCTGCGATAATGACCGATGTGCCGAGCGAGAGTAGCTTCTCTAGGTCAGACCTGAGAGGTACTTTCGTCGGTGAGAGGTACACGGATACGATCGTTATGGACGGATGATCGGTCATTCCTAGTCTACACACGGATACTTCCATATTGGTAAGTATCGGAGGATCTACCGGCATGCAATACTACGAGCGTTTGTAGTAAATGAGAGTGCCGTCCCCTCGGCCGTCACGGTCATTTCTAACAATGTTGTAGTTTGCAATACTAGGATTGTGTTTACCACGCTTTAAGAGCATTTCCTGTACTAAGAGAACGTCTATTTGGTGATCTTTAAGAAAAGTCGCGACGAGATCACGCTGCGGATATAAGTTCCGCGCATTAAAAAAGGAGATGTTTAGGGCTCTCGGCTTGAGCCTAGCCATTGAGAGGCCTGAGGTTGTCGGCTTCGCAACCGAGACGCGGGGCGGCGGAGCCGTTTGCCGTTTTGGCAGTTTTTGTCGCATTTTGCTCGACGGGGCTGTCACGGGACGCGCGTTTCCGGGATTTGACGACCGTGAAGTCTTCATTGTCCGCGGCAGCTTCGGTCGGGATTATGACCGGTTCTCAGAAGTGGAGCGAAAACTCCATTTCCGAGGAAGGGGTTGGGCTAATCGGGGCGTCTATGTCTAATTCGACTGGGAGGGCCGAAAAAGAATTAGTGAGGGGTGTTGTTGCCGCGGGGGCAACGGGTTTAGCGGGGCGGCCATAGGGGCCGGGGGTAAAAGATCGCTGTTGCGATTTTGCTCGGGACGAACGTGGGGCGCGACTCGTACTTGCGAGTCTAGAGGGGTGGGGGTACTCGGTCGCGGGTACCGAGGCGGGCCGCGCGAAACCTGGTGGTGCGGCGGCGGGTGAGATCGCGGCGGAAGTGGAGGGGATATTCTTTTAATCACACCGTCAATCTTATTTGTATGTTTTTGAAGTGATAACTTCTTATGGGATGGTAAACCGCTTCGTAACGTAATGCGTTACGGCGCCACTCTGTCTGCCTTCCCTTTCCCTCACGCATAGGGCAGCAGTAGGCAGGCTCCTCTTCTCTCACTTTAACCCACAGCGCTAGCCGTACTTCGGACTGACGCTTCCCCCTCTCTCCACTCAGTGTTCTAATATACATATTCAAGAATTGTAACTAAAGATAAAATATATTTTATATTCAATAAAAGATTTTATTTATAAATAACCTCTCCTCACATTATCATATTAAATACAAAAAGTTTAAGTAATATCCACTTTTCATCACCAGTTATCAATCTCTTAAAAAACGGCTCGGTTTCATTACGTCTCAATAATGAACCGCAAATGAGTACATGGTTCATTAAGTTTTTCTCAGTGAGCTCGTGTGGCACCCAAATATACAGCTTTTTGGTATACCCAGTTTTCTTCAAATGGGTAAAAACTGTTTTGTGGTCAATTTCCAGTTCTTCAACTACATTGTAACTACTGATATGCCAATCTTGCTCCACAATTTTACAAAAATGACGTCCCTTTTATTTTGCAACTTTACATCAAAATTTCCGGACTGAAAATGTTTGAAGTAACTTTGTGCTACTCTTACTGACACTGCATTAGGTCCATAAACATCACAAAATTTCCCGGCTTGAGTTGCATTTTTGCCTTTTTTGTAATAATATTTTAAAATTTATCGAATTTCACTCATTTTTACAGAATTAAAAAAAAATGAAAAATAGCGGGAAACAACTTTTTTTACTTTATATTTTTAATGTAACCTTTTTAATGTTAACATACCCAGCCGGATACAAATAGTACAGCCAAAGAAATGTTATAACAAGTTTATACCTACGTTATGCGAAAACACTTTTTCAAAAGGTTATCGAAGCTACGGTAATTTCCTACTAAATATTATGTGGAACATTTATAGTACTTTAACATCAGTTGATCCCATAGTGCATAGAGCTTATTGGTCCCTAAAAGAAACAGGATCGATTGGCATGAAAAAGAGTTTTTGTGTAAGTTACTCATTTTATTGCTGACTGTACCTTAAACAAAAAATGTAAATGCAAGTCAAAATGTCTCAAAAATCCATCCCGTGGAATAGAAAGAAGCCAACTGTTTACCTATGCTTTGGCTCATCATAAGTTTTATACTTAAAAATAGTTTGTGAAGGTGTAATGATTGGCTTTATACCGATCTATTTCATTCATGTATAGTGTTGGTTATGTTATTATTATTTATAAATTACTTCCCTCTTATATTTATATATACTTCGTTAAGTAACCCAAAGACATCAGATAGCTTGTCTTTATTTATGTGTTGAGTTTTCTATTTTATATTACTTTGTTAATCTTTAGGTATATGTTTTTCATCTGCATTGATATATTATTTTTAATTTTAATTAGAATTTTGGTTTGTTATTCTTTTTTCTAAACTTTGTCAAGAATGACATGTCTATTAAATTATTTTAACGCATGCGCTTTGCGTAACATTATAAAAAGATTATTGTTATTTCGAAAGGCTGTAATTAGTACTGAGATTAACGTTGCTCAATGACTAGTACCAACTTAGAACATTTTTAAATTCTTTTTTCATTCTGGAAGGAGTCTTTGAATTGTAAAGACGTGGAGTACAAAAATCACTGATATATTTAATTTTCTTATTATATTGGAAAGCCTAAGTACTCAAAGTAATATGAGATATTAACAAAAATTTTAGCAACATACTTAATCTTCTTTGGTCGGTCAGAAGTTTAATTTCGGAGAATTTAATGATCAAATGTTTTCTGAAAGATTGAATATATCGTCAAAATGCCTGTTTTACGTCGAAGACCTCAACTTTTCTCTGTTTACATAATTCGAGTAAGATGCAGTTATCCGAGTGATATTCTAAACAGTTCGAGTTTCGTTCTGGTTTTATTAACACAATGTCATTTATATCATTATGAAGTTCGCTAAATTGTATCATGAATTCAAACAGACTAACGATATTTTAAAACTGTTGGTAATTATGGTCCTGCAGGTTCAAATTTATTCTCAAATATTCTTTCGAGGGAAAAATTTTGTTCTACATCGGTGTATGGTTTTAAACTGTAGAGAATGCCGAATTCAGCCTCTAATATTTCTTTGAAGTTGTTATAAGGGCGACCTATAATCCACATTTTTTGAATGTCCACAAAATTGTCTGAAGAATTATCACCAGACTTCGAAAAGGTTTTAAAAGCTAAACATTTTAGTAACTGTAAAACAACATCTTTACAAGTAGGACATATTTCGTCAAAACCATCGAAAATTAAAATCGTATTTCCTTTGTTATAATAATGTATGAACATTTCGAGTTCGAACTGAATTAAGCAATCTAATTCATTACAACTTTTAAGTGATAATATTCCGTTAATAACTTCGATATCGAAATTTATTTTCTCGTTATGTGCCGTCAGTTTTTTACATATTACTGATTTACACAGAAAACGAAGTGCTTCTACATGGTCAATTTTGAGTTTACTCTCTTGCCATTTATGAAAGTCCATAAATTCATAAGTCCATAATTCCATAAGATAAACGCGTTCGATCCATATTCGTGGGTTACTTTTTTGCGTTTCTATGGACAGATGTGTTAATAATGTTGATTTGCCCATACCAGGTTCTGCCAATAGTACAACAGTGCCTTTTATCTCTTCAAGTGTTTTTATTTTAATAAGTTCTTGTTGGACTTGCGAAGACGCGTTGCTTTCATCTTTACTTAACGAAGAAAGTAAATAATTATTTTCATTGCAAGTTTTAATTTTTTTAAAACGGTATAAAGATCTTTGCACGTAACGATCTTTGATTTGTTCATAAGATGAAGTGACGAGACTTTTACCAAACTTGATAGTTTTATTACTGCTAAATGTCTTTAGTATATTGGGTGTAATGAAATGCTGAGTTTCTGTATCAATTAGTGTTTCAAAACTCACTTCCATTCCTTGGAATATTAATTTTCTTTGTAAAATCTTTATCTGGCTAGACAATGCTAGGTCTCGTAAATTATTTTTTTCATCTCTTAATCTAACATACTTTTTAACAACAAAAATGTTCAGTACTTTATCTAGATAATCCTCGTTTATAACTATTATAATTTTCTTTTCTAAAAATGGATTTAATAGATCATTTAGATGGACAACTTCATTCGATATATGTTCGTATATCATTATTATCGTCCCTTTATTATTTTTCTCAAGTTCTTTTATCATTATTTGACCATCCTGTAACGAGAGACGAGATATATAATTGAAATCAATAAAGGTATAATTATTCATTTGACTGAAATATTGATATAATTTAATCGCTGTCAGAGTTTTATTTGCAGTTTCTATAATAGTGAAACCAGTCAATGTATCTAAACCTAGTGACTGAATAGCTTGCTCCTTAAAGTCAATACCAAGTTTTCGGATTTCATTAACGTAAACGTGGTTAAACATACTTAATACAGTATTGCCAGATGAATCAATTAAATGTTCATCAAATATCTGCATGTAATTTGATACATAATGCGCTTGTGATGTGTTTAGCAGCCACCATTTCTGTACTACATTGTGAATTTTCAAAAATACCACATCTGACTGTAACTGAGAGAATGTGTTATGTGATTTTTGTTTATTGTTATAGTAATCTACCAAATTATGTTTAGCGCATACTTCTATTTCATGCTCTTCAGCTTGTTGTGAGTAAAACCACAAATTATTTAAAAAATCTGTCACTATACTGTTATCATACTCATCAGCTTCAAATGATGTTTTTGGAATATTATCTATATTAAATTTGAATTTATATGCGTCTAAATCGTTTATTTTCATTTTTAATTTATTAAGAATATTGGTAGCGTTTTGACCCAGTGATTCAGCATGTGTGTTAAATTTGAACATACCACTATGTTCATCGAAAACTAACAGGTTACCAATTAATGAAGAGGTTATCTCATTTTTATTATTTATGATAATTTTTTTGTCTCCGAACTGAGATAATATATTTTCAATTCTGATTGTAAAATTATTTATAGTATTTTCTACATCAAATTCATTTACATTGACATCGACGTTTCCAAATGTCAATGGAAGTTTGAAATAAAAAGAACCCAATGTTTCTTTAACAGCTATTTGAAAAGCTTCACCGTATGTAGTATGTGATATAGTACTTATATGTATTGAAGATAAAAATACTTCTTCTATGTTGTTATTTAATATATCAAGTCTATTGTTTTTTAAATCATAACTTGTTGGAACAATCTGCAATAATTTACTTATGTTTACCACTGACGGTTCGTGTAAACACAACTGTATTACTTTTACCAGATGTTCAAGGCTTATGTTAGTATTTTTAACAGCTTCTTTAAAAAATGCTTCTCTTATCGCGATCAGCAATTCGTTGCTGCTCGACAAAAACTCTTCACGAAACCGTCCCATGCGTGTACCATCGACAGCCGTTGCAGAAATATGAATCACTGTATTTACCAAGAGAACATGATAACTGCTTAAATGTTTGTCACATAATATATTCTTATATTTATTTTCCTGTGTGTATTGATACAATTTTTTTCCTACTTGTTTTAAGCGATCCACCAATATATTCTTCGCTAATAATTTAATTTCTCTATCATCATATTCATATTGGAAGATGTAATAGTTTTCCCCAGTACTTAATATTTCTCTTACTGTTTTATCAACTGAGTATTCATTCCTAATTGTTTTCCCCCATATGTAGTCTTCAGCTGTAGTGTAAATTATAAAATGACACTTCATGTCCTCGTATCTGCCTTGAAAGATACTGTCATTGGTTGTCGATTCGAATTTGTTTCTTATATTCAAATAACTATTGAAATATTTGGATAAACTATAGTCTCCTGATGAATTCCATAAATCATTTAGTGTTATGTTTTTCTTAACGGTATCTTTTGGTTGTAAAAATACAATAGATTCCTTATTATTCTCTCTATACCTTAAACATATATAATTGAATGCTCCGATGTCTTGGACACGAGTGCATAAATAAAAATTATCTATCCTTTGGTTCAATAATGTTCGTATAAAAATGAGACTGAGTAGTTTAGTTTCGTATGACTCTCCGTTGACATCGGTAATACTCGGTCGTTTCTGAAGTAATGAAAGTTTAATTGTTTCAACAGTAGTGTCAGTATTAACGTTTTTTAAAAATTCAATGATTTTATACTGTTCTTGTAACTTCTTATCAAATACTTGTATTATTTCTATGATTATTCGACCCGTGTCTGTATTTAAATATTTTGCTACATCTAAAGCGGTTTTACCTTCGTTATTTTTTAATGTTACATCTGCCCCCTGTTCAAGAAGCAGTTTTACTATATTTTTTTCTTCTTTCTCAACGGCAATGTGCAGCGGAGTATTATTACAGTAGTTTTCAAATCTTTTATTTACGTCAGCACCTCCGTTTAACCATATCATTATGTTTTCTGTTTTGACTTCAGTTGTTTCATTTCTGATTAATGAAATGAATAATTTTTCATTTTGTAGTAATTTATCTTCTTTAACCGATTCCATTATGATGTTAATATCATAAATTTTAACAAATTAATGAATAATAGATTATTCTTTGGCAATAAGCAAATACAGAATCACGTGATCCCTTAACAGTTTTCAAAATCTTTTGCGGTTCCGGTTGTGCGAATTTTGATTTTTTAATTGAAACTTTTGTACACAACTTTATTTTCTTAGATATGAATAGAAGCCCCAGTCAGGTACGTTAATTTAAAAGAATATTCTTTATTTTTTTCCTTCTTTACTATTTTATCTCTCGATGATTTATTTGCTGAAATAATAAATAGTATAAATTAGAATATTAACAATAATTAATATATAAGCGGGTAGAAAGGCGCTTGTCCTGTACTGACTGGGTCGTAAACATATAAAAACCCTGGTCAAAATGCTGTCTTTGGAAAGTCAAGTTAATGTTGTTCTAAAATTATTTTATAGAACTAAGATGGGAAATGAGCGTACGGCCCGCCTGAAACTAAGCGGTTACCGTAACCAATGAACAATAATTGTAACACCAAAGCTATCAGCTTGTAAACCTTGAACCCCCCTTCCGCAAGGAGCACTGTAAACCCTACTGAACACACCCAAAAAGGAAATATTGCTGCGATCTTCTGTAGGGTGGAGGAGGTTTTTCTCCAGTCGCGCTGCACCAAGTAGAGAGAAGTCTACAAAAAAATTGATCTGCCCTACCTCTCTTCTTTAATTGGAATGTTCATTGTGGTCGAAATGTAAAATATTATCTAAAATCTTTGCCCCGTATGTCTCAGGTCAGGGAGACCTTTTTATGAGAGTGGTGTCAGAGGGTGGGGGCTGCCCGCTTAACACTCTTTGCCCTCTCCCAAACCTATTAAATGTAGAAATTACACATCTGATCATGTAAATTTAAACATTTATATCTCCGTACTTAAAATAACATACCATCACGCCTGTATCCCCGAAGGGTTAAGCAGAGGTGTACTAACCCACTAACCCACAGTTCGCCGGTTATCATTTTAGGTCCTATGTTATAGGGGGCTAGCCTATTACAATTAATTGGGCACAAAGACCAAACTCCGAACTGCTAGTGAGAATTTCATAGAAAAACCCAATAAAACTTTGTTCGACCTGGGACCTCGAGCATAGCAGTCGCGCTTAGAACCACTAGGCTAATGAGGGCGTTACTTCTTTTATTATGTCCTTACATATGAAATTGGAGTTTTGTACGGCAGGAATATAAAGTCAATTTTTTTTTTTTTTAATATATTTAATTAAACAAAGTATCCACCATAGTTATCTATGCACTTTTGCTATCTCATAGGTAGTTCATTGATCCCTTTACTAAAAAAACCGTGGGGGCGAGAATCAATAAACTCTTTGAAGGCGGTTTGTTCTGCCGCATCGGAGTTGAATTTTTTTCCTTGTACGAAGTTCCAAATTCCAGAAAAAATGTTAATCTGTTGGAGCAAGGTCCGGGGAGTACGATGGATGTCGCAGACATTCCAATTGTAGCTAATCTAACTTAGTGGTTGTTTGTTGTGCAGTGTGTGGTCTTGCTTTGTCGTGAAGCAGCAGCGGCCTAGAGCGATTGACCAATCTCGATTGTTTAGCAGCTAGTTCTTCCCTTATGGTTTGCAGTTGCTGACAATAGATATCTGCCGTAATCGTTTGGCCAGATTTTAGAAAGCTGTAGTGAAGGACACCGGCGCTAGTCCACCAAACACTCACAAGTAACTTTTTCTCAGTGAATTTTCATTTAGGGCAGGATTTGGCTGAGTCTCCAGGGCTCAGCCATTGCAAAGAGCGCTTCCGATTATCGTACAGTATTCACTTTTCATCACAAATAATGATTCGATAAAAAATCCCTTCATTATTGTGTAGGTTGAGCAAAGTAATACAGCAGTCGACGCGTGTTTGCAAGTTCGATTCACTCAATTCATGAGGTACCCATCGTTTAAGTTTTTCTACTCTCCCGATTTGCTTCAAGTGGTTAATACAGTTTTATCACATACCCTGAAGCCTGCAGCTATCTCCGAAGTGATTTGTGATGTATCCGCTTCCACAATAGCCTTTAATTTTTCATTTTCCACTTTGGTCTCCGGCCGTCCACGGGATTGGTCTGATGGTCGAAATTTCCAGAACAAAAACGTTGAAACCAAAAACGTAACGTGCTTTCTTTTGCGACACCAGCGCCGTACACATTATTAATCCTTCGAGCTGTTTCTGCAGCACTGGTGCCACGGTAAAACTCGTACTCGTAAATATACCGATATTTCATGTTTTCCATTGTGCGGTAATAAGCGACGCCAAATAAAAAAATTAATGAGGAAAAAACAAATGAATGACTGTTTTCAAAACTCAAATGTACCAGCTAAATGAATTTATAAATTGCAATTTGGAATTCTTAACCAAAGAGGAGATATTTCAGATCAAAGTGGTCAGTACGACAAAACGCTAAGACAACCATTATATTGTATTATTAAAGTTAAAGTAATAATGAGAAAACTACTTTAATAATACTCCGTTGCACCATGCCGTTGAGAAAGAAGAAAAGAATATAGTAAAACTGCTTCTTGAACAGGGGGCAGATGTAACATTAAAAAATAACGAAGGTAAAACCGCTTTAGATGTAGCAAAATATTTAAATACAGCCGCGAGTTGAACAATCATAAAAATAATACAAGCATTTGATAAGAACCTACAAGGACAGTATAAAATCTAGATTTGTGGGGGACATAATTAGTTTATAATTAATGGCGTATTAATACGACCTAAGACAGCACAGCTTGTCTACAGTCTGTCCCTCTGTACGCTTCGATCTTTTAAACCACACAACGGATTTTAATGCGGTTTTCACTATAATTTAGAGCATTTTTAACACAAATTTTAAAAAAAACATAACTCTTAATTACCCACACGGGAAGGACAAGGAGGGGTAAAAAAATCATGAAATTATGGATGGCCCCTAATTTGTATTGAAGGAAAAAGTTTGTTGATACTTGCCTGTCGTTGGTTGTGTTAGTTTGATGAAAAGTATAGTTTTAATTTTAAATAAATATTGCGTACTTTCTAAATATAATTACCTCATTCACGAAAAACATGTTAAGAATTCTACTAAAGCGCGTAGGACGAGCCATGATTGATCATTTCATTAAAATAATCTTTTGTAAGACGTTATGCTGTGTGAATAAAAAACGAATGTTAAGTTATTTGACGGTTTATTCCACAAGACCCACAAGTGTGTAACAGTCGTTTATTTACTCAGTTGAGTATTTGTTTACTTTTATGTTTCAACAAGAAAGGGTGGACAGTCAGCTTTGAGCTAAGAAGCAAGTTGGTTGTGCTAACAAAATAGAGTGGTTTTATAGTGAAAACACACTTTGTTAAATAAGAAAAGTCTAACAGTTGCTAGGCAACGCTTTGATTTATTTCATAAACATTCTTTATCCAATTTGACTGGAATAAGGATTTAATTTTTTTCAAGTAAAAAAATAAATCATATATAACTTATATTCCATCAGTTGAAACTGTTATTTTTCATTGCAAAAACAATGAAAAAAATTGTATTGGTAATCTACTACGTCGAGTTGTGACTAATACTTATTAGATTAACTGACGGAAAGGGCGCACCAGTCGCATTTATTGCTTTATAAATTTCCGATGCCGACAACCTTGATTCAACGTTTACACACGAAATAACGAACCGCACTATACGATTTAATAACTAATTAATATACTAAAACAATAAGTATTATTTAAAAGTACAATACCTATTTTATTTTCTTTCAATAATTTCGTATCCAAAACACTATGGGTGTAGTAATTTCCGCATCAATATTTCGTTTGACGATTACAATCCCAATTCACACCATAATATATAAGGTACTCTGTGATTCACAGTTCATACAGTTCTTAGACAATGTTGAATGTTGTGCAATATTGCAGAGGAATACAACTTCAACATAATTATCTATTTCAAGTGTGACCACTTTTTTAGATTCTACTAAAAAATTTGATAACATACAATTAAAAATTCTACTGTTTCTGCTGTATAAAATGTGTGTGTGTGTCAGCTTCGACCCTTGCATATTCAAAGACGGTGATTGACTGACCGATTGGGAGTTGTTAATGATCTATACAAAAGCAAGATGTATGTTATGTTATGTGTAGATGTATGTTATGTATGTATTACACATACTCTGAAAACCGTAACGCTTTTTGTTAAAGCCTTTATACAAGATGTCCAGAAAGGGTATCGGGTATTTGTAAGTTCAATGAAACAAAAATTATTTGTATGCAATAAAAAAGTTTATTGTTTATTATTAGCATATGAATTGGAGAATTATTTGGAAAAGATGATGTTATCCAAATGATGACCGTTACGTTGCTGGCACTCTTCTAAACGGAAACGAAGATTGGCGATAACACGTTGACACATAGCTATCGATATTGCTGCCATTTCTGACCTGATGTTTTGCTTTAACTGGGTTAGATTCGTCGGATTGTTTTGATAAACCTTACTTTTAAGGTATCCCCATGCAAAATAGTCAAGCGGGCTAAGGTCGGGGCTTCTGGAAGGCCAGTTGATGTTACCCCTTCGCGAAATGACTTTATTAGGGAATAATTCGTTAACAACTTCCATTGAGTCATTTGAGGTATGGCAAGTGGCCCCTTCTTGCTGGAACCACGTTCTTGAGTTGAAACCTGAAAACTCCTGCAACTCTGGGACCAAAAAATTTCGCAACATATCGCAATAACGGTCACTATTCACATTAATTGCTCAGCCTCGTTGATCTTCATGAAAATAAGGACCAATTATGCCTTTAGCAGACATAGCGGCCCAAACAACGACCTTTGGGCTATGCAGGGGTCGTTCATGCTTTCGTCTCGGACTCTCCACTGCCCAGTACCGACAATTCTGCTTATTAACATGACCATTCAGGTGAAAATTTGCTTCGTCACTGAACAGTATGTTGTTAAAGTTGTTAAATCGCTGCAGCATTTCGTTCGCAAAATTCAGTCGATTAGCATAGTCCGTATCCTTCAATTCTTGAACCAATTGAATTTTATAGGCT
Organism: Saturnia japonica; assembly: GCA_033032175.1. NCBI lineage: Eukaryota > Metazoa > Arthropoda > Insecta > Lepidoptera > Saturniidae > Saturnia > Saturnia japonica. The sequence continues at coordinate 7,639,496 of CM065329.1, forward strand.
TTTAGATGTAAGTCTTTCTTTAAAATCGAATGTAAAGACGATTTTTTGATGTTCAACGCTTGGCTTCGCTTTCTGATGGATAAAGACGGATTTTGACGAACCGACGGCTCAACTTCTTCAATTGTTTCTTCATCGCGAACTGAACGAGGACGACCAAAGTTTTGAATTTTAACTGTCGCACCTGTATTCTCGAACATCCTGATCCATTTCCTAATGCTATCGTCACTTGGCGCGTGTCGTGTACGATATTCCGCACGATAGAGACGTTGAGCAGTCACTATTGAATCACAATTACGATAATATGCTCGTACGCAAAATGCGCGATGCGTCCCCGAGTACTGTTCCATTGTGACTAAAATTCCACAAAATGGCGGACGCCACGAACCCCTCCCCGCACCCTTTAGACGCCCCGTTTCGAATATGGCGCGAAAACAAATACCCGATACCCTTTCTGGACACCTTGTACATTTCACTCCCCATAAAATTTCCATACCGCGGTTCTTATATGAAAATTTATTCTTAAGGAGTAAGGGTACATTCTCCAAAATTGTGACGAGATTTGTAGGAGTACCATTTTTTAGCAAATTTATATTTTATCATATTTACTGAATGTTGGACTACCCTACTTTTCGGAATGTAGAAGGCACTGCTGATGACTCGGTTTTCAATAAAATATTTCCTATTCGGTAATGTTAACAGTAAGTTATTGAAAGGTGACACACGCCAATTAAATAGCGATCCTATCAAACGTATCATATCTAATTCTATTAGAGGTAATAGAAGGAAACAAAGTGTTAGCAAGAAATCTTTTTATTGGAAAAACCAGTTAAGAAAGCTGAAGACCGACGACAGTAAGATCTTATCATCCAAATCTGAACTTTTGACTGAGATTTAAGGACGTCATCGCAGAAGTCCGTTACGAATTTAGCTAAAGATCCAAGGTCTAGATTAACCCGTGTATGATCCGGCACTACACCGAAGACATACCGGAGCTCGTGCGAGATTAGTATGATCCTCAAAAAGGTAAAAACAACAAATCTGCCTACAATGACAGAATTATAGCCGAACTTCTGAAGGTAAACCAGTACTTAGGACCCTTCAGACCCTGTTTAATTCACGAAGGGAAAACGATGCGAGCATGGGTCACAAGTGTGAAGATGCTTTTCTTAAAAAGAAAGATTATAGGCCACTTCTGAGCCATATTTACAAGAAGGTATCGAGAGTTATTATGAACGGTCTCAAGATTCGATTATTTCCTACCTCCCGAACATGCTGGTTTCCGAAAATACTTCAGTACCGTGGACAACCAAATAGGCTATGGCAAGTTATACAGAATATCGAAGAGTGCCTTTTTGCTTAGCCTTAGTGGACTATAAAAAAAAACCTTCGATTCAGTCAAAACCTCATAAACAAAGGTCAGTGTCAGCCTGACTGTGCGACCACACTTTAAAACCTATCCTTTGCGGTCAGGAGTCACACAAGGAGTCGATTATTTCTCAAAAAGTGTTCACCTCAGCACTGGAACATGTTTTCAAGATTTTGGAAAAGGTTACGCATCAATATAAAGCACTCAATTACGATTTGCCGACGACATAGTAATAATGGCTTAGACCACAGAGGATTTCAATGCAAAGCTTGAACGTAGATTCTCCGAAGAAGTTGGTCATAAAATGAACATGGCCAAACGAAGGTTATGTCGAACGTTCAACATCCGTACAGTTGTTGTTGACTATGTTTATCTGGGACGAACTGTCCTGTTGAGTACGTCCAACTTCAAAACAGAAGTTAATCGTCGAATCCAACTTGACTGGGCATGTTCGGGAAGCTACGTAACGTCTTTTCGTCCAAGATACAGTATTGCTTCAAGATATTTGAACTGTATGAGTTGCCAGTCGTGACATATGATACTGAGACATAGTCACTAACGATGGACCTCATAAGAAAGCTCAAGATCAAAGGGAAATTGAGCAAGCTATTCTCGGAATATATCTGCGTGATCGAATCATATACAAGGAGATCCGCAGTAGAATTAAAGTCATCGAAATAGACCTCCGCTGGACAAAAGTGGTAGTAGATGAAGCACATTGCTCGTAGAACGGATGATCGATGGGCTGAAGAGTTCTCAGGTACCAATCAAATATCAGGATTCATAAAAAAAAATCAAATATCGGAAGATGCAGCGTGGGGAGACTCGCTACAAGGTATACCTGTACAACCTGTACAACCTGGTGAAGGTTGCGGAAACCCAATGGAGGTGACTCTTTTGCTGTGAAAAATCTGATAAAATAGAAGTCACTTTAGTGCAATTGATGGTGTTATTGAGACATGCAAGCATTACCAAGCATTACCATAATTGTCTTTGAATCATCACCTAAGATGACACCTTGTCTACACGAGCTGTTTATCGATATTAGTTGCGTCCGATGCACATAACAGTGGCGTCAAAACTCTTATGTGCGAGTTTTTAGAGGTGTGTTTATTCATGATCACGTGAATGTGAGGAAAGTGGTGTAACAATTTGTAGCGACTTGTAAGATATTCATAGTTATATTTTCATATACTTAGTCTTATTTTAATGGTAAACTATCTAAGACTTTACTATATAAAAATTATTACTAAAAGCACTCGTCATTTTCACAATATTCAAACAAATTACTGTTCACACATGCAGTGCGACATTACACAGTTATGTGAATTGGAAGGACTGGCATTTTGTTCCAGGCATTTCAAGTACATATTTGAATGAAGAATGAGCCTAAACTCCAATATATTTTATTGAATTGTACTACTTTTAGTTACAATACTTTGTAATATTTAAATGAAATAAATAGATAAATTAGTTTCACAGTTTTGGTGATCATTAGTAAAACAAATCGCGATATTAAATAAAACAATACTTTACTCTAATGACCAAACTAATGACGATAATGTAGAGAAACACCTTCACTAACCAATGGACAATAAATTGCTCATATAGGTCAATGGTCATATAGATAAATAACTTTAATATTTGAAAGCACTTGTCAAATCAAAGTTTCTTATTTTTGGAAAATTTTACTCAGTTTTTTTAGTAATTACTTTGGAATGGGGCTTCGTTAGATACATCAATAGATTAAAGATCTTCCAAAATTTAAACGGTTGGTTAACCAACGCTATTATTTCTACTAAGGTTTCTGTAAAGCCAAAATCGCTAGTGCTAAAGTTGGTGCTTGAATATCACGGCAGATAAATATCACGATTGGTTGTTGTAGCTGTTTGAATCTTTTTATGTTTACTTCTGAGATGGTTAGATAACACAGAAGTAGATCCATTGTGACCATTACCACCTCAAGAAATCATTAACTCTGGTGTGTTGGGTTCTGAGGAAGTAATGGGTCGAGGGATGTTTTGGGCGAGAGGCACATAAAACAAATGACAAGCGCACCGTATATACTTTTTGACATATTCTTTCTTAGCGCCAAAACAAAGTTCGATCGATCGGTATGATTTCGAACCGATCATTCGGCCGAAGTTCGGTATAAGCCACATTCAGCGCACCTCTAGTAATTAGGTATTTCTACTATTGACCGGTTTAGTTTCAGTTTCGGCCAGTTTCGACAAAAAATTCTACATTCGGCCACAGTTTTGGATTCGGGTAAAACATAGTCAAAGCCTTCGGCTGCGCCGAAACACTGTGTTTCTTCCTTATTGCGCGTCGTTCAAGTAACTTCTGGCGTAGAAAAACTGCTTATTTTAACAATTAATTCATAGGACTTTTTAATTATAAATCACATTTAGTACAGCCCTTGCATACAATCAATGAAATTGAACGAGTAAAAGATAGGACTAATTTTAACTAAAACTACTCGTTTTTTATATCTACCTTCTAAACTTCGTTGTTTACGAGATTTCAGTACTTTTTATAGCTAAATCATCTCAATCGAGACTCGACGAGGTCCGTTTTTTACAGCATGTTTTTGTAGGGATTATTATTTTCGTTGAAGACAACTGAAATATTGAAAAAATGCTTGTATTTAAAAAAAACTAATATTTATTTTCGTCAGCAAACCCTTTCATTTGATACCCGTGTCATGAGGGTGGTCCGATATTATTCATCACAATCACGTCACTTAGCTAAAACCATGCATTTTCAGTCAAACAAATTGTGTATGCAAAGTTTCAGCACAATCGGTTGGGGATAACTGTTTTAAAATAAATTTGAAAGATATACTAAAAAGGCAAGTTAAAGTTAGTGTAATAAATACTAAATACAATTAATTTCAGTATATAATACAAATTTTAACATATCTAAATAAGTTTCGGTTTCGATCGAAACTAAAAATCCTGTTTCGGTCAGACACTTATTTATACCTAGTATACCAAAATCTGCATGCATTTTTACTACTAAAGTTTCAATCTGATTGGAATAAATCTACTAAAAAAGTAGAACGTTATTAAAAGTGGTCACACTGGTCATGCTGTTTGTATACTTTGTTGCCACCTGGCCCATAAGCTGCTATCTGATTGCCGCTGTTTCTGTAGAATTGCGATTATTTATATCTACTTTCATTGTAACAGAGCATATTGTGTAATAAATTATAATTTTAAAGAATAAGGTTATTTGCTTTATAAATGAGTACGTATATAATATTGTGTACCTACTAATTATTTTATGTAAAACTATACATGCTGAGTACAGATGAGATGGATCCGCCTCAAAACTGTAATATTGTGTAATATATTTTTATAGTAGTAAAGTAACCTTCTAAAAGTTTTAGTCTAGTCAACAAGTTTAAAAACGTGAAAAATAGAGATAAAGGTCTTTAAAATATGAGCGACAGCTCATTAGATTCGGATTAGATTTTTTGAAGTATTTTGGTGCAGGTAAACAATTGCAATTGTTATTAACACAATAAGTTAAAAAAAAAACGGTGTTTAGTTTTTCCTTAATAAGTCGAAAAATATTAATATTAAAGTAATTTTGAAAAAAAGCTCGTTAAAGAGGAGGAAATTTCCAATAAAAAAGTCTTAACTCTTGGAACTCTATCTTCATTATTTATAATTTTAATTTGACGTTGAAAATAGGGCTCCGCGATTCTGTTACGGTATGCGCGCGCCGCCGCTAAAGAGAGTTTCTTCAGATCTAATATTTTTATTTATAACATAAAATGTCATTTTAAAAATTTGAGAATATTCTAGTATCTTCTCTACACTTGAAAGAATCGAGCTTCGTTGGAAAAAAGTTTTATCATCATTTTTCAAAAAGTTATTCAATTGCTAACTAGCAATTTTTTTCCTAATCTCCGTTGGCAAAAATAATGGGATAAGAGGTATAAATAATTGGCCTATAAGTTTGAAACTTCCTGGAGCCCTTTTGATATATATACTTCATAAGATCCTGCGAGAAATGTTCATAAATGTTTATTAATTTGTTAATTATGATTTTTTATAACTATTACAAAATTAGTTAGGTATCTAAAAAATTGCGTCTAGGATCGTCAAACAATCTACTGGGGATCTCCTGATGTATACCAAATACAAATGGTTTAGGCCGTTGAGAGAGGTTAGTACTCTCTGCAACGTTATTTTTGCTACACATTAATCAGCTGCTCAAGTTCAGTGTCCTTGGGTACGCAGACGATAGCACTCTCTGGCTGACAATAATGAAACCAGCAAGGTGAGAGAAGCCATAATCAACCACTGGACTTCATTCCTTGGGTTTGGATCCAATTGGGGTGATGCTAACATTGTCAATTTCAACGGAACGAGGACACAAGTGTGCCTTTTCTCCGCAAAACGTGGTCCTTTTTGTTTTAATCCAACTGTCCGAGTTGTAGCCATTACTGATAACCTCTAATTTCTTGGGATGCATTTAAATGCAGACCTAAACTATGGACGCTTCTTTGAGGCCAACGCTAAAACAGCTGCTAAAAAATTGACGATTATTTTCAAGGTGAAGTGGTAGCTACTTTAAACCGGCATTGCTCCTTAATTTGTATCAAGCGCAAATACAGCCATGTGTGGAGTATTGCTGCCAGCTCCGGAACGGGTCTGCCAAATATTAGCTGGCCACACTACTCTATCGATCGATGAGATCGAAGGCTTATTTGGTTGTGGATCACTGACAGGTAAAAATGCATAACCTGGAACATCGACGTAGTCGCTTGCCTTATAGTGTTCTATCGGTTTCACTTTGGTAATGTGTGCAAGAGCTGCATCATCTAATTCCACCCTCTCAATTCCATGACAGGTCTCCATCCATATGAAATAGATGTTCCATTAATTATCCGTTAAGAACGCTTTGTATCGTAGTTCATTAAGGAATTAAAAGAGGAGTTAATCAGTTTTTACTGAGCGATCGAGTACTATCCTCGGCCTCGTCTTCACTTTCCACCATGTGTGACTGAGGCCAAACGCCGAGCAGTATTATATTTACTTTTATTGTATCTTTGTAATTCGCAACATCAATATTTTTATATTACTATAGGTTTTAATTTTAACACCCTCTATTGTTACTTCTTTACGAACTGTAAATGGGTTTGTATCTCAATAATGAATGTACAAAATAGTTCCTACACCATTCGTACAGAGGACGCTAAACGAAATAATGTTATTTTCTAGACTAAAACATCTCGTAAAATATTTTAATAGATTAATGGAATTAAGTTTTAAAAAAATAACTAAAATTGCTTAGTTTCTTTGGTTTTCGTCACGTTTATACTGTTACTTAAAACTCTACTGTTTATTTAGTACACAATGAATTCTAATTTACTGCGGATTAAAAAAAAAAACAACAGTCAAAATCTATAATTTTATTAAATCTATTTAACAATATTAATTTCACAACAATAAAAATTACCATGCCGAAAATTTACAATCAATTTCATATCACGAAATAATTATTTATACGTATTTAGTTAACAATCACAATAATAATAATCACTCAATTTTCAATGGTCCATTTGCGTCTTATAAAAGAAGGCCTTCCAGAGGCAATTAAAATAACCGGTTTATTACTTAAATTACTCTATACACAGTTACATTACTAAGCTAAACTAAAAAGTGGTATTAAATATATTTATTGCATCTGATAGCTCGAAAAGTTAAATATTAGTCATAGAAAACACCGCGGTAGGTACGCCATGCGCGGTTTTTTAAACGCGCAAATCCTATAAATCACGGTATTCCTTGAAGAGGCTTAAAATGAAGTAATCAAAGAACACGCTTACTTAAACAAATTCATAATTCAGTTTATTCGTTACTTTTTGATTTAGCAGATTGGCTTATTATATCTTTAACTACATGTTGTCTATTTATCAACGACGAATCATATATAATATATAGCATGAGGCAAAAGGTTGAAGGATTTCGTATACATACAATGAAACATAAATATATCGTTATTTTATAAATCTATTCGTAAATATTAACTTATTTGTCTTTAATGATCAAATATTCGCTTGAACGACAATAGACATAATTTTACAAAATTAAAAAAATGGTTTATTATTCGTGTCGAGATTATACCGATATATCTAAATAAAAAAGTTTATAAACTATGAAATTATGTTATAGCGTATGTACATAAAATTAATTATATTATGAGCCTTGGTCCACGGACTAATTGTTAATATAATCAACGAGTCGAAAATTTAAAATTACCCGATAAATCGAGAAACAAAATTAAAGTGAAATTAAATAAAAACATTTTTCCCTTTATCACAGCGTTACACGTTACTTGAGATCTTAAAAATATCTTTTTGACTAGCCTTTTAGTTAAAATAATCCGGACCATTTCTGAGATTATCTTCCTAAATATAAGTGTTATTTTATGATTTAGCTAAGCCTAAAAAAACCTGTTAAACACGCCAATGTATTCGAAACGAGCTGCGGTAAAAAAACGCAGGCGTTTGTAATCGGATTGAGTCATTAGTTTAAGAATACACCCTGGCTCGACTTATTAAATGTAACTATTTGTGTATTGGTACCGTACCTCACAATAACGAAACAACACTTTTCACTCTTACAAGAATTTCGTTATTGTCAGAAAGAGACACATATACGTCTGCAAAAGTAAAACAGTTACAATGCTTTAGCTTAGTTATTTAGTTATAGTTTTTAGCGAAAAATAGAGTACGTTAGTGTAATTGAATTGACTCCAATAATATGAGTAAGTAAGTAAAAGTACACAATTAACCACGGCACTGCGGGCACGACACTGTAGTGATTTTGCGCTCCATTTTGTCTTCGATTGTAAACAATGGAAAAAAATGATGTTAATTTAATTGAACGCACGGCCGGCAAAAGCAATAGTGTACGCGTGAAAGGTGTACGTTCGTGTATACGGTCACCGTTTATACGGAAACCGTGTGTATAAAGAAACATAAGAGCGATCCGTTCGTAACTAAAAAAAAACTTCAAAAGCCGTAACCGCCGAAGATGTATACAATAAATCAAATCTATAAAAATTACACACCTAATGTCTATTACATACAAGTTTTTTTTTTTAGTTTTTTTTTAACGATGTCTGAAGGTTGTTTACAAATATATCACGGTTTTGAGATATCACATGAACGAATTTGTTGATTCCACGACTGATTATACATTTCATTGCCATTATTTTTAATGGCACGCAAAGGCCAATGCAATGGCAGTAAGGTCTGTTCAAGTACGATATTCGTGTCTTGCAAACTAGCGATATCGTCAGTGTCGACTATTCAAACTGCGATAAAAAGCAAAACAGAGAACAATCGAGATGTTTAAGAACGCACAGCGCTACTTCAAAACCACAAAATAGTATTAAAACATAACCCATTTCAACACGTATTTTTTTTTCATACACACATAACACATAAAACTCTAATAAAAAAAGTATTAATCATGCAAAAAGTGTCAATAAGCCGCCTTCAGTGTACTTTAAACAGCTTTTTATAAATGAATAATAAAAATATAATATAGCTAATTTATCTTGTCTCAGCTCTAAAAAATGTCAAAAATGTATTTAAAAATTTTAAACTGAAAAAAAAAATCTCATTTTTAATTGGGTTCTATTAAACACATTGAAAGGTATAAATCTATTTCATCCTTAAAAATATTCGATTATAAATTTTTTACAATTCTTTTAACTTATACAATATCTTTAATAAACAATTAATATAATTTTCAAACCTGTTAACTTTGCATATAATATTTACATCAAAATTTATCATAAGTAAATGAAACCATTTTTTCTCGTTCTCTTTTTTAATTATTGATGATGTTTTCTTCGCCGAAAGCTCGATCCGGCTTCGAACTCACATCGGTCGACACGATGTCGGTACACGTTACTACTGAGCTATTATTGCTTCAAAACATTACTTTAACATATTAATTCTAAAATACTTTCTAATTATCGATAACTAAAATAATATTATCACCCCTCACTCCGCTACACTAGAAGGCATGATGGCGCAGTTAACGGGAAACTATCAAATTATTAAAATCGAAATATTTTACGGATCTATTGAGCTGCCGGCTTACATCGAGGGAGTCGGTATCAACTGACTTCAAACTCCCGATGATATTAAGTAGATCTGTAAACAAAATAGATAGGATTATCCACTTTTTTAATATAATTGCGATGGTAAACAGGCCGCAGATATGGACCAGGGTTTCCTGATTTCTTGTCTTTTTTTTCTTGAGACTCGAGAATTCTCGAGTTCACGTGAAATTTCTAAATCTTTTAAAAGTTCATAATATTAAAATTAAATGCAAAATATAAATTTGCGCTTAAAAAAATATCAAAAAATAACAATGTTTGATAAACTTTTTTAATAACTTAAGACATTTACGTAACAAAAGTGGTTTTAATAAGCTCTGATTATCATTCTATTAGGTCTTTACCTATGAAATTGCCGTTTTGTATGAAAAAATTTAAACGAATTTTTTTCATGTATTTTTTATTTGTATTAATCGAAGTAATCACCCATGCAATCAATGCATCTTTGCCAGCGCAGTGGCAGTTTATTGATGCCCTTTGTAGTGACATCTACATAGCGACACATAGCGACATCTATCGAGCCACATAAGACGCATCCTACTATCCTACATTGCGCTATAGAAATTAACTCTTCAATTGAGTATATATACAAGAACCCGACTACAACCGTTGGGCAGCTGCCCGCCAGACATAACACCCGTCTGGTCGGAGGATCCTCCCTTTGCAATAGTTCTTCTACACCGGTGACTCCGAGCATGAACGTCAGCGCAACCTTCTTCGCACAGCTACATCCGTGACGTCATCATCACTTCCACAAACTTTCGAGCAGCAAGTCATACAGCCAGCCAGCATCCACGGCTACTACGGGTATCCTGACCACCAGCATGCAGCGGACGCGCGCATTCCTGGTCATCACCCACAGCCTTCTCAGCGACCTTGGCACAGCACACTGCACTTCGGCCGGTCAGCAAGCAGAGACGCACTTCTCTCCTGGTCGACGCAGCAGCCAGTGACTACGAAGCACTGCAACACTCCGACTCACTGGAGCATTCTTGCAGCATCACCCCGACTCACTGGGGCATCACCGCAGACAGTTCCGACTCACCGTGAACTATGCGGCATCTGGTTCCGACTCACTGGAACATTCCACTGGCCCGGCAAGCATCACAAGATGTATGGACGACTAAACCTGCTATCGACCTCCGGTCTCGGAGGGGAGTGATGTAGCGACACATAGCGACATCTATCTAGCCACATAAGACGCATCCTACTATCCTACATTGCGCTATAGAAATTAACTCTTCAATTGAGTATATATACAAGAACCCGACTACAACCGTTGGCAGCTGCCCGCCAGACATAACACCCGTCTGGTCGGAGGATCCTCCCTTTGCAATAGTTCTTCTACACTCTTCTTAAAGAAATCAGCTGGACGGGAGGTAACAAATTCTTCAAAGGCATTTTGTACTGCCTCTCGAGTATTGAATTTTTTCCCCGCCAAGGAGTTATCCAAATTCTGGAAAAAGTAGTAGTCTGTAGGCGCAAGGTCTGGTGAGTAGGGCTGATGAAGGAGAACTTCCAACCCCAGTTCTTGCAACTCGGAGACCGTCTGCTGTGCAGTATGAGGTCGCGCGTTGTCGTGCAGGAGCAGCGGAGACGAGCGATTGACCAATACTGGTTGGAGATGTGCCAGCTTCTCCATCATTGTGTTCAGTTCTTATCAGTACACATCTGCAGTAATGCTCACCCCGTTTGGTAAGAAGCTGTGATGAATCACACTGGTGTTAGACCACCAAACAGTGACCATCACTTTTCTAGGGGTAAGTTTTCGTTTAGGGCATTGTTTAGGTGCTGAACCAGGATCCAACGAACTTGCTGAGCGCTTGCGGTTATCAAACAGAATCCATTTTTCATCGCAGGTAACAATGCGGGTCAAAATTCCTTCATTTGTGTGTCTGTTGAGCAGTGCAAGGCACGTCTCGACGCGTACTTCGCGCTGGCGATCATTTAGTTCGTGGGGCACCCATTGTCAAACTTTTTTACCTTGCCAATTTGACGCAAATGGACCAATATTGTTTTGACGCTAACGTCGAAAGCTGCTGCTAATTCAGCCGTAGATTGTGTATCATCAGCTTCCACAATCGCCTTTAAATCGTCATTGTCGACCAAAGTCTTCGGACGACCGCGAGGTTCATTTTTCAGGTCGAAATTCCCAGAACGGAAGCGAGCAAACCAATAACAGGTGGTGCGTTGGTTTGTAGTGTTAGCTCCGTAAACGTCATTGATGTTGCGTGCCGCTTGTGCCGCGTTGCTGCCACGACGGTACTCATATTCCATAATTACTCGAATTTTTAACGTATCCATGATGACAAAAAAGATTATAATGCGATGAAAATGTAACACTAATCAATAAACAAATGACTACTTTTGGAAAAAGAATTCCATGTTTTTAAAATAAAATTAATTTGAAATTAGAATTCTTAGCCAAACAAAAATTATTTTGATTTGAAATGGCCAGTACTGCTGAACGGCAATTTCATAGGTAAAGAAAGACCTATTATAAAACTTTTCATAATAAGTATTTTGAATATCATTAGGTATGTGTAAATAACAATCAAACAGTATTTTAATTAGATAAAAATAATATTAGGTCCTTACATATGAAATTAGCGTTTTGTACGGGAGGAATATAAAGTCAAATTTTTTTTTCGAAAATATGTTTCATTAATCAAAGTATGCACCGTTGTTATCTATGCACTTTTGCCATCTCATAGGTAGTTCATTGATCCCTTTACTAAAAAAAAACCACGGGGGCGAGAACCAATAAACTCTTTGAAGGCGGTTTGGACTGCCGCATCGGAGTTGAATTTTTTTCCTTGTAAGAAGTTGTCCAAATTCCGGAAAAAATGGTAATCTGTTAGAGTTAAGTCCGGGGAGCACGGTGGATGTCGCAGACATACCAACTGTAGCTCGTCTAACTTAGTGGTTGTTTGTTGTGCAGTGTGTGGTCTTGCGTTGTTGTGAAGCAGCAGTGGCCTAGAGCGATTGACCAATCTCAGTTGTTTAGCAGATAGTTCTTCCTACATAGTTTGCAGTTGCTGACAATATATATCTGCCGTAATCGTTTGGCCAGATTTTAGAAAGCTGTAGTGAACGACACCGGCGCTAGTCCACCAAACACTCTCAAGTAACTTTTTCTGAGTCAATTTTCGTTTAGGGCAGGATTTGGCTGGGTCTCCAAGCCGATTATCGTACAGTATCCACTTTTCATCACGAGTAATGATTCGATTTAAAATCTCTTCATTATTTTGTCAGTTGAGCAAAGTAACACAGCAGTCGACGCGTGTTTGCAAGTTCGATTCACTCAATTCATAAGGTACACATCGTTCAAGTTTTTTTAATCTCCCGATTTGCTTCAAGTGGATTAATACAGTTTTATCACTTACCCCGAAGCCTGCAGCTATCTCTGAAGTGCTTTGTGATGGATCCGCTTCCACAATAGCCTTTAATTCTTCATTTTCCACTTTGTTCTCCGGCCGTCCACGAGGTTGGTTCTGAAGGTCGAAATTTCCAGAACGAAAACGTTGAAACCAAAAACGTACCGTGCTTTCTTTTGCGACACCAGCGCCGTACACAACACTAATCCTTCGAGCTGTTTCTGCAGCACTGGTGCCACGGTGGAACTCGTACTCGTAAATATAACGATATTACATGTTTTCCATTGTGCGGTAATAAGCGACGCCAAAGAAAAAAATAATGAGGAAAAAACAAATGAATGACTGTTTTCAAAACTAAAACGTACAAGCTAAATGAATTTATAAATTTGAATTTGGAATTCTTAACCAAAGAGGAGATATTTTAGATCAAAGTGATCAGTACGACAAAACGCTAATTTCATATGTAAGGACCTAATATTATCAACTAAAAGATCAAGAACAATTTAGCTATTTCGAGTACCAGTCTTTTAAAATCAAATTAATTAGATATACATAAAAAACTATGGCAATGTATACATTAGAATAGCTCATTAACTTTAAAAACAGGATGAGATATTCGAATCGAGATTCGAATGGTAAATTGTTAAAATATTTATCTATAATCTACATTCTCGAACGAAAATTCTCGACTTCTCGACACTTTTTTACGAGAAACCATTTCCCGGGAACTCTCGACCAGAAACCCTACTATGGAAGTTTGTAACACCAGAGGTATCAAACAGCGCGTCGCCGACCTCGCAGGAATACCGCACAAGGTTATTTCACCAGTCGGGATTCCACAGGTAGAGAGAAATTTCCAATGAAAATCCGTGCACTACCGCTCTTTAATTACTGAACATATAGCGACTGGTCAAAGCGTGCTACCATGGTCGGTGTTGTGTATGGTGTATAGTGGTCCCGATTCAGTCGGACATTATTTGTTATTTCTCAGATGAGATTGCTAAATTCCATCACTGTTTCACCGATCTCCATAAAAGTTTATAGATCTAAGTATTTTTCTAAGGTTTTCACGCTATTTCTGTAAGCGATAGGTGACGCTGTGATCGAGTTATTGACTGCAGGGGAGGCAGTACAACATCTGCGGGGCCAGCTCCAATCGAGTTATCAATAAGCCAATACCCGATGACAAGTAAAATAACAGGTAGTGGAATATTATATCCACATTCTGTGGACGTTGACTGTTATCTGCACTCTTCCTCCACCCTTCCTTTATACCTACATGCATGCACCGTTAAACCGCCAACGCAAACAGTCGCTTGAAAGCAGCCCTTTACGTGCTTGTCGCACATGTTTGTATGCCGTAGAAAGTGCTAGAAGAAAGCCGTACTGATCTGGCGCCTGCGTGACCTAACAGCCAAGTAAGTGTGCATGTTTTCTATCCTGAAGCTCAACTGACTCCGCCACTTTCTCTCCTTGTGGTTGAGCACTTCCATCTTAGTTACATTTTGTCGATACAGATAGCATCTCTCCTTCATTAAACCCGCAAGTTAATATGGTGAACTAGCCCGCATATAATAATTAAACATTTTTAATTGGCCAACAGGCAAGAGAGCAGTAGTCACAAAAACATAAAATAATCATTCTAATATTAATCATCTTATAATTAATTTTTTAATATATAAAATCGTATATTTTGTGGTGTTCTTCATGTCAAACGAAACACCAACAACAGCGCATGACGTCATTCGTGTGTAAGGAGGGAATGTTACCCAATTGGTTCTTGTACAACCATGCGTCTGTGGCGTCACCGCCCCCAGGTCTCAAATTATTGCGCATGGGTAGTACTTATAATACGTTGTTTATGTGAAATTATATTTTTCTTAGCTTTATAATAAATCCACAATGATTAATAGTTAACGATATTTGAAAAGTTGTTAAGTTGCCTATTAAAATTTCATTTATAAAGAACTTTGCTTTGTTTGTTACAGAACCAATCTAGACCATCTCTCAATTGTTCCCAGACTATCCATCCCGTAGATTTTACGAGCTGGTTGAAAAAGATGACACAAATGACATATTTGCCAATTAACCTTATGAATGAAAATTATTTAAACAGAATGTAATGGACCAAGGCATCTTTCACAGGATCTTGGCTAGATCTTCAAGTGAGGAAGCCAAAATGTAGTGGAAGTTTGTCATTAGTGGACTATGATAGTTGTGTGATACTATGTTTAGGTTGTGATAGCACTGACATGTTCTATTTCAAACCAAGTTCCAAAATAAAAATGGTTTCACGATTTTTTAAATTTCAATGATTAAATTTATTTGATGTTATATTGTGCTTATATGCAATATATGCCTTGACTATTATTAATTATTTAATGATACTATTACCTGTATTTAATATTTATTATGTACTAACTGTGCCCGCGGTTTCGCTCACGTGGACTAAAGAATGCTCGCGCGAATCATTCTTCCCTCGCTCCCGGATATTTTAGAGACAAAAATGCTTATTGTGGGTGTTCCTTAGAAGATAGACGTATACTCTCGCTGACTTTTTTGTAGGTCTGTTTAATGTCTACAATTGTGTTGTACATTAATTTGCTTTACTTAGCGTAAGCCATTTATGCGCCCGAATTGATTCACCAAGACGTTTTTTTTTTATTTATGCGGAACCCTAATTCCCTTTCTAAAATAAAAGTAGCCTAAGTTACTCATTATAACATCGGTAAAAATCCCTTCAAAATCGGTCCTACCGTTCGGAGATTACCCGGAACAAACAAACAGACAAAAATTTTAAAAATTGGTTTTTCCTTTTTGTTATTGGTATCGTATATACTTTCGTATGCATTAATTGTATTGAATAAATAAATAAACTTACAAACGATCACTAAGCATTCTTCCTGCAGTTGGGACAGGTCTGTCTCTCTTGCAGCCAGGGCAGGATGCATTGCGTGTGGAAGTTATGAGTGCACGGAAGCGACATCAGCTCTTGGTCTCTGAGCATCACCTCGAAGCAGATCGGACATTCCTCGAGCGACCACGAACGGTTACGGCTGTAATAGATTCAAATGCATTTCTTAGGAATTTGTTGGGTGTAATAAGTAAAGCAGAACCTAGGATTTTCGCCGTTCGAAAGGTCAAGCGGCATTATAGTGGTACCGCGCGTCGCTGCACCACCGCCACCGCGGCGGTGCGGAGCAGCGTGAGTCAATTTAAGTTCTACTCGAAAGTTAAAAAGATGATTGCACGATGGATGAGGT
Source organism: Saturnia japonica (assembly GCA_033032175.1). NCBI lineage: Eukaryota > Metazoa > Arthropoda > Insecta > Lepidoptera > Saturniidae > Saturnia > Saturnia japonica. Next base: position 7,655,653 of record CM065329.1, read on the forward strand.
AAAAATAATATATTATAAGCGGATATCCTGAAATGTATGATTTGCAAAAGAAAACTATATGAACCAGACTACAAAAATAATAATTGGAATGTGATAGGTATTTTATTCAAATACCTAGCTGCTTTCGCATGGGCTTCAGAAAGCCGCCGAACGGTCACACGCGCGATTCTTACTTGCTAAAGACAAAAATGCTTATTGTGGATGATCATTAGAAGACAGATATATTATTACTCTTGCTGTCTCTTTTGTCGTTATGTCTTATGGTTTAGGGGCCGTTCGAGTAGTACGTAACGCAAATTGGGGGAGGAGGTAGTCTTGTAAAACGTACGATGCGTTACAAGGGCGGGAGAGGGGGTTCGAACAACGCGTTACGTAACATATTTTTTTTTTATTTAAATAAAAAAGAAGACAATAAAAATTTCCCAAGATCGCAACCTTTTTCGTTTATGTCTTACGGGGAATCCCTCGATTGTATTGTACATCATTTTTACGTTTTGTCCCAAGTTGGCAACCCTTTTTGATTATTTTACGAGGAATCCCTCGACTGTATTGGTAGTCAGTTTTGTTAAAGAGTAATGTAATGTGCTCAAAACGAGGAGATTTGTATCATCAGCTGTTCTTGGCCTATAAAATCTCTCATGCTTACTTGGTTGTTACGTAACGTTTAAGGGGGGGGGGAGTAAAGGGGTACAGATTGTGTTACGTAATACTTGCGAACACCCCCTTACTTATCGTAAGCCATTTAAGCGACCGAATTTATTCACCAAAACCAGTTTTATTTATTTGCCCGGAAACCAAATTATTTTTCTAAAATAGAAGTAGTCTAAGTTACTCTTTATAACATCAGCTATCCGGCAGTGATGATCCCCTCAAAATTGGTCCAACCGTTTCGGAGGTTACCCAAAACAAACATACAGACGGACTATTGTAGTAGTGACTCTATTTTGGTTTGTCGTTTTTGGAGATCAGCTAGTGATATCCAGCTACTGAGGGGTTTGCAGACCTGCATGGCAACGATGAACAACGATAGATTCCGATCTCTTGGTGGTTGCTGTCGTTTTTGTATTGTACTTCATAAACATACAACACACCGGCACACCGCCAGCACTTTGATATGCTACTCGAAAAAAATAAACGTATTTTTACAAGACAAGTTTTAGTGCATTATTTAGCTAGTGGTCCTAAGCGCGACTGCTATGCACGAGGTTTTGGGTTCGATTCCCAGGTCGATAAACGTATTATTGGGTTTTCTTATGATATATTCAGTAGCAGCTCGGAGTTTGGCTTTATGCTTGATTAATGGCAATAGGCTCGCCCCCTATTACATGGGACATAAGCATACCCGGCGAACTGTGTGTATACATTAATACACCTCTGCCTAGCCCGTCGGAGATAGAGGCGTGATGGTATGTTACGTTAATTTTTAACAACTTACAACCAAAATTCTATGATTTTGACGAGTGGAAATTAAAATGAGACTCCTTCAACCATCTAAATCGGTTCATAAACAAAGAAATTGCCTCCTTTTTGAATAAATGTAAATAAAAGGATAAAACTATTTTTTCCCAAACCATATAAATAAATTACTATTTCATGCGAACGAAGCTGTTGTTAAAAGTTAGTTATCAATATTAGTAAATGCAGAAATAAACAAAACATCATAAAACATTGATTGCAACCAATAACATGCAGTAATCAAATAAACTAATTATAGCGATCTAATTGGAGACGTGCATGTATATACGTCATATCTTTGCCGTATTGTGAAGTTGTGGAACTGTCTCCCGGCTAGTGTCTTCCCTCCTGGTCGCCCACATTATTGGAAAACATCCATCCATCCATCCATAGCCCTGGCAAACGGTATCTCCGAAAATAGACGTTCGGGAAGCCAATTGCCCCAGTATAATGTACAAGTATTATTAAATCCTATATAATGGCAAATTAATTTGGTGACGTTTTTGCGTTTGTAGTAAAGCTAAAAGCTGGCGCAACTAAAGAGAACGCACGTCGTTTATTATAAACATCCACTGTATTGGAAAAAGTAATGATTTCCTTTACTCGAGGTAACATTATTGGATTTTGCATTTATTTGAACACTCCATTTCCTGCAATGCGAATTCACCGTTTCCCGCAAATTGAAGCTTCAAAGTTGATAATAGATTTATTACGCATTAAACATTAACATATTGGTTTGAAATTTTTACTGTGCGTACTAAAACAACTTTCTACCTAACACATAGCACGTTCAACCGGATATTTCCTTGTATTTTAAATTTCTTTTGTTATTAGTTTTTCTACAACGAATCTTTTTAAACGCTACTGTAAAATGTAAATGGTACCTTAAGGACCAAAACTACTAAAAATTTAAGAAAAATACATAGTACTCAGTTGTACATACATTTCTAGGATGTTATAAATTTACGATAAGTCCACCAAAACCTTACGACATTTATACAACACCCAAGACAATTTTTAACAAAAAAATTAAACCATCTTCAATGATTTTAAGGAGTTCCCTGAGATAGTGTATCTTTGTAGTACAAATTAAAATGGGACCACCCTTGAGGTATCCCCTTTCCAACGAAAAAAGAATCATCGAAATCGGTTCTTAGACAAAGAAGTTATACCCGAAATTATAAATATACAGACGAATTGAGAAATTCCTCCTTTGAACCTTTGAAGTCTGTTACAAATACTATACAGAACAAATTCATAAAAACCAACAAATCTTATATAATATAAAATTTATTCTTACAATGCCCAAGCTCTGGGCGCGTTATAATAGTCCCGGCTCCGTCTGCAAAATATATCAAAATACTTATAAGATGATTAAATTTTTAAAGTTAATCGATATAGAAATTGATATGTTTTGGAAAATAGTCCATGAAATTATACTTCTTGAGCAATTAAACCCATAAAAAATTTAGAAAAAAGAATCGAATTATTATCATTTATGGCCAAGTTCTGATGTTTGAGGACGTGGGACAAAATTTTTATAGTTATTCTTGTTTTGTCACGCCAAAGAAGTATCCTTAATACGCGCGTGCATAAGTACACACTATTTTGTTTAATAATTATATTTTAGAAGCTTTTATGTAATTCGCACATGTCAGCGTCATCGTAGCATAACTCTAATATACACATACATAACGGTTTATCTTTTTAATAATAATATTAGGTCCTTACATATGAAATTGACTTTTTTTTGAACTGGTCACTTTGATTTGAAATATCTGGCGTCTGGTTAGAAATTCCAAATTCTAATTTATTCCAAATTTAGGCTTGTGTATTTGAGTTTCGAATTTAGTGATTAATTTGTTTTCGCACCATTTTATTTTTCTTTGACTTCGTTCTTTTCACAAAATGAAAATTTAAAATATCGCATTATTTACGAATATAAGTTCCATTGTGGTATCAGCGCTGCAGAATCAGCTCGAAGGATTACTGGAAAATTACTGTTGGCGACAGAACTGTTATTTTCGTGTCTTGTGTTAGGTTATTATGTTATATTATTGTGTTTATGTGTTGTGTACTAAGTGTCATGATAGAATAGATTGATATAGATAAAATTATAGAGAAATGTTAGCGACTACGCTACATTATAAGTTGCATGTTATGTATTAAGTTGTATATAAATGATTATGTATTGTGTGTTACATATATGAAAATAGAATTGTTATAGAATTAGTAAATGTATAGAATAAGTGGATACAGTAAGAAATTTTCAATGTTACAGTAAGTTTACGGACGGAAAGCGGTGATGCCGCCCGTAAATTACATTGTTTTTGGCTTATATACGGAATATGTTCTCGATGTATATAATATGTGAATGTTCAATGGATAGTTATCACAATAAGGAATCTTTTGGTATATGACATGTGTACACAATAAATATAAAGAAAGAAATATAAAACGATTAACAGGGCGACCAAAGTGAAAACTAAAATAAAAATACGAATTAAAGCGGGGCTCTCCTTACGGTCACTCTCCGAACTACTTAAGCTCGAAGAGGCGCCGTATGGGGCACGGCGCAAATCATCGAGTACAAGTAACTACAAGAAGAAAGCTGTGGTCGTCCTGCGAGCAGTAAACAAGAGTTCGAGTTTCATTTGAAGACCCGAGACCTCAAGCGGTCGTGCATTATTGCACCCCCCCCCCCTCGCACAGAGGGGAAGTGACGCGTACCCAACACAGGAAAAGTGAAAAAGCTCGAGAAATGGGTACCGCATGAATTGACTGAAGCACGCCAACAAACACCTATTGAATTCTGCATTACATTACTCAAACGTCACAATAACGAGGGAATTTTGAATCGTATTGTTACTTGCGACGAAAAATGGATCCTTTAGGACAATCGGAAACGCTCATCACAGTGGTTGAACCTAGGAGAACCGGACAAATCCTGTCCCAAGCGAAAGTCGTCTCAGAAAAAGGTACTGGTGAGTGTTTGATGGACCAGTGCTGGTGTCATACACTACAGCTTCGTAAGATCTGTCCAGACGATAACGGCAGATCTGTATTGTCAACAATTGCAAACCATGATGGAAAAGCTAGCCGTTAAACAACCGAGACTGGTCAATATCTCAAGCCCACTGCTGCTTCAGAACGACGCTAGACCCCATACTTTACGACCGACGGTCGCTAAATTAGAGGAACTGCAGTTGGAACGTCTCCGAAACACATCATATTCCCCGGACATGGCTCCAACAGATTACCACTTTATTCTGAATTTGGACAATTTCTTGCAAGGATAATAAATTCAATTCCGATGCGACTGTCCAAACTGCCTTCAAAGTTTTTATTCATTCTTGCTCCCACAATTTTTTCAGCAATCGAATCAAGGAACTACTTTTAAAATGGCGAAAGTGCACAGATAATAATGGTACAACATACTTCCGATTGATAAAATGTGTAATTTCATTTTTTTTTCATTTTACTTTTACCATATAAAACGCTAATTTCATATGTAAGGGCCTGATAATAAGCAATTTATTTCAGCCATAGACTTTATATACAGACCGGCAACTCGAAAAAGAAAGAGCATAGTTTACGCTTGTATTAGAACGAGATAGGGCTACGAGACCATTTTTGTGTGCTATCGACGCTGTATCGGACTACGTAAATCGTGACCAAATCAAATCCCGCTCATTTTAAAGCACAATTAAAAAGCAGACGTGTTTAATTGTTGTTACGTATACTGGAACTGGATGTAACTGCCTCGTGTGAAATGGTGACAAATCTATTATTTTTTGTGGCACAACGAATTAAGCTATACCAATAGAAGTTGTGATAAATATAAAAATTTCAGAAAATGTTGTTGCCTTTGTTTATTCCTAAAAGTACGTTGAATTCGTTTCTTAATTATCTGTGTACATGTATAAAAATCCCGCCACCAACTCTGTAGTAAATGTAGTACTCACTGACGCATCCTTGAATTCCCTAAACAGCTTAAGAATAGCCTTACATCAGATTCGATTAGTTCCCGCGGTATACTGGCAGTGTCACCAATCATCTCCCATTGCATATCCGTTTCGGAGTCAGAGGAGTCTGAATTATCTCTTATGCCCTGAACAGAATTCCTAGGCATTGGTGTATCTGAATTGTTAATCGTACATCGCTCACGTGAACGACGGAACCAAGTAGAAGGTCGACGTAACAAAAAGCTGTTATAACTGGGTCCTGCAACTGAAAAGTTCGTCAGACGTACGTTGTCAGTCTGTGACAAGTTTTCGAAATCTGAATCATCACTTGACGTTGACGCTGCAGACTCGTATTCCGATGACGTGGACTCATTCTCTGAATCAGTGATAAAACTACTTGACTCTGTAGAACTGTTGTCAGCATTTGAATTGAATATTTCCTCTTCATCAACACTTCCCGAGATACTGGCGTTCGAACCAGTCGAACTTGTATCAGAGATGTTGTTTATGCTGGTATCTGTGGTGCTATGTTCCGATACAGTAGTGTAAGAGTTTGATTCTTCAAATGTATTATTATCGTGTGATGATCTGTATAAAAAACGTAAAAGAAAACATAACGGGCATCTGTATGTTGAACAATAATAAAGTGTATAAGATGTTAACCATCCAATTTAATAAGGTTTAAGAGGAAATGCGGGCAATAAACCATACGAACGGTTTCCTCCATTTTATCCCTGGACTATCTGTGTTCGCGGCTGTGGTTGCGATGTCGGCGAGCGAGCAACTAGGTCTCTTTAATATATACATTGTAAGCTATATTAATAAAAATGTAGTTCTGTTTGTACAGTAAATTTCCGATAGGCATAATATATTTACCATACCGATGACGAATATGCCATGAAAAACTTTAACTCAAAAACGGCTGAACCGATCCTTATGAAACTTTGTACACGTGAAGCTTATAGCATTTATCGATTGATAGGGTATAAGAAATTTCAATATAACTTTTAGAAATATATAAAAAAAAAACAAAAAACTATTTTCGTTAATTCTTACCGATTTTGATGAAATTTTGTACACGGGAAGTATTAGTCATTTCATAGTTAATAGACTATAAGGATTGTTAACATTATTTCTAAAAACCGTAAAAAAAAAAAAAACTAAGTTCAGAAATTTCTATTTAGGTACATCAATTCTCACCTGATTCTGATCAAATTTTGTAGACGGGAAGCATACATCATACCATAATAGAGTCTATAAGAATATTTAATAATACATTAGAGGGTAGAATAGAATAATTATTTTCAACAGGTTTTGATGAAAATTGTACACGGGAAATACATGCCACTCCTCAATTTATATGGCATATGAATTGTCAACAATATGAGTAAAAATAAAATAACGGGTATTTAAATAACTACTGCTTAGTAACAAACGCGTGCGGAGCCGCGGGCACATCGCTAGTTTGATATATATATATTCCTATGTTACTCCTTATAACATCAACTATCTGTCAGTGAAAGTCCCGTCAAAATCAGTCCAACCGTTTCGGCGATTACTTGGAACAACAAACAGACAAAATTAAAAAAAAATGTTTTTTTTTTGTTACGAGTCTACACTCTGCTTTGGAAAGATTAAAGGTACAGGGAAGAGTAGAAGGTCAACGATCTCGCGGCCGATAACCCGAAAGATGAAGAAATTTCATTAAATCATCTACGAAGTGCTCTCTCACTGATTGCCTTGAATAGAGTGAGATGAAGAAGTCTCGCAAAAGCCGCAACCAATCTATCAGATGATCCATGACCACGACCACTGCGCCAGGAAGTTTACGACTAAGAAGAAGACCGTATATCATTTCAAATGCATTTAGTAAAAAGATGTTATTTTGACATTACAAACAGACACGTAAATACTATTATTTGTGTACATTATATTTAATTAGTTCAAAATAGTGTAGTGTGCACCTCCCTGAAAGTAATCCTGGCCCTGATAAGCATACGTAAACCTAGCCAGAAACATAAATACGCTGTCTCAAGTGCACCGAGGCATTTGCATGGGAGCCTTTAGCAAGAGTGGACGTAAAGCAAGAACATGCTTGCCGAACCTGTGCTACGAACACAGGCATAACAAGTGAATACATACATTACACTAGCTATAAAACATAATACAGTGGAATAGAGTTAACAATATAAATAACTTAAGCTAAATTATTATAAAAAAGGAAACAAAAACCCAACTGCAACAAAATCACTAAAAAAAATTTATTTTTTACTTTTCATGTGAAACCCAGATGTTCTTAAATATTATACAGCCTATGTCACCCCCATAATTAAGACGAATCTAACGACACCTCGTATGCTAATATCTATCAAGACGTTTAATGTGCCAAAGAAATAGATATCGGTACATACATACATACACACGCTCGAAAAACATTACCCTACTTTTTGCAGTAGGGTAAAAAACCAGTAGTCCATAAATCTAACTTTATGGTGCCACCTCCAAGAGTTCGTCCTGCTATCGTCGGGTGATCTCCGAAACGATCATCCTTCAGAATGCGCATCGTCGCGATTTATAACGGAACGCCGAATGACGTCTCGAGCCGCGACTGTTTTCTGCGTGTCCAATCATTTTGCAGCGAGGGCGCGCTCTGTCTCATCTCCGCGATAGCATCGCCGTGTAGAGACAAGTTTAAACAGATGTTATAGAACGAATTGGCGGGATGATAAACATGCTCGTGGAGGTGGCGCTTAATAATTAAACTGTAAAGACCTTGTTTATGTGTGTTAAAGCTAATCAAAAATATATAAAACATTAATTAATTAACATTATTTAATGAAATTACATAAATTCCATTATAGTAATTAATTGTAACCTTCTCTTGGTGCTCAGCTAGCAAAAACTATATTAAATGTCGAATTTTCAAATTTAACCCTGACACTTTAAACCCCTATGATCTCCTGTCAAGGAATTACCTTCTCAAATGAATGATACCATAGGGTAATAGCCTATCTCATCATAGGGTAATTAATGGCTACCTCATCCACCTTATTTATTCTACACTTTAAACTCAACTAAGTTGTTGAAAATTAAATTTGACCTTGAAACTTTGACTCCCAATAACTCCAGCTAATGGGGTTAACTTCTCATTGGACTGGTTTCTACAGAATAGGGAGCTAGCTCATTCACACTTCCAGATTCCTCCTCTTACCCATTGCATGCCAAAAGATTCTAAACCTTCACCCTTAAATCTGTTGTACTGCAACAATGCTAACTTTGTTGTTTATTTATTTAATTAGAAGGGCCAGTGGATAATACACCAATACATTGATGTTTAATATTTAACAAACTTACAGCTTAAAGTGCATTGACCTTTGAATAGTAAAGAGAAAAAATATAGATAACATTGTGGTAAGTCATCAAGAATATTAATTGCTAAAAAAATTAAATAATAATAATTAAACATAAAGAGTTTGCAAAGTAACATAAGGTATTGATGGCTCAGTTGGTAGCGTGCACAGACTCCACATTGAATCAATGCAAGTTCAAATCCCTTCAATGACCCCGAGCTTTCGGTGAAGGAAAACATTGTGATGAAACCATAGCATGGTAGTAAGCCTTTTTCTAATACCCGCCAGACTTGCTACCACACTCATGTTGAAAATCTATCACCAAACACTCGGCCACATTGTCACTTATGATCAGGTAAGATTGTGGCCACAATGCTAAACCTATAACAATTTAAAAAAATTACATACCAATGCCAATTTAGTACAATAAATTCAATTCATACATACACACATCACACCTCTCTCCCAATGGGGTAGGCAGAGACTACTTGCTATGATCCAGGCAAACATCTTTTGCTTTTTCAACAATCATCAATATTTTCACACACACTCATCAGTTTAGAGTACCTACTTAACCTGATCTTTCCATAGAATGTCCCTTCATCTAGGCCTTCCAACTCAATTCAATACCAATGCATTCCTATTCAGTCCTCAGCAATAACAACCTGATAGAGACTATGTCTTTTCTTATTTAATGGCAACGCAATATGCACAATTATGCCAATGTCAGATGACTAGAATATTTTTCTAATATTCAAACTTCAGGCAACGCTTTAACAAGATAGTGGCTCTCTTGTTAAAACAGATAATTCAGTTCACTTGTGCACAACAAACAATCTATATTGTGCAAAATGCCAATAATGTTACTTAATATACATAGAGTCATTTATGTATTATGAATTGCAATAAGAACCACAACAAAACACATCCATGTTTCCATCTAAACTCATAGTGACTATGTCAACTGCAATCTGTGCTGATCTGATGAACTTGTTGAGAAAATTGCTACATCAACCTGTATCCACGATATAATCGGCTTTCATGCCAAAGTACATAAGAATCCGTCAAGATTTTGAAGCATGATTGAAGGACAAAAATACTTTCACATGTACATCTATTATTTTACAAAAATATTTGATGGAGTACAATATTCTAGAAAGTTCGAATGGGTTTATCTTCTTTTCAACCAATAATTTAATGTAAAACAATAATTGAAAAAAAAAAAGAAAAAAAATTCAACCTACCTACGTTTTGTTATGCGAAAGCGAAGCTCAAAGCAGCTATTATACATTTATATTTATACTTACAAGGGAACAGTGTTTTCGCATGACCATCCAGAGGTCGTGGCTCCAGCGGAGTCAGGGTTTTCGGGCCTTTTATTGAAATAGTAGTATACAGCAGCACCGATACCAACTCCAACCGCCGCGGCCGCGGCCAGCCCCAAGCCACGGCCTGGGCATCCCGTTTTCTGCTTATCTTCTTCACGTACACTCATTATTTATCTCGAATACGTCTCAATTTCAAAACTGCAAGCAATATATTTCTCGTTTTCTAATTTTCTTTAACCACTGTTGTTCCAGTTGTTCTCACTTGACAGTCACTTGAATTGAAAGATTTAAAAGCCTATCCTCTTCATAATCTGTGATTGAATAATTGATTCCAGTGTGACCGTTTCAAAATTATGTAATATACTAACAAAATGTCTGGCCAGTACTAAAATATACTAAATTAAAAATATAATTCGACTAAAAATTAACTAACATGTTAGGGTCATTATTTTCAGTTATTTTTCGAGTCATAGTTTAGTGTACTTTATGCTATAAATGACTTGTTTTATCACTTCAGCAATCCAGCGGTTATGCCAGTGTTATACACTTATACCTACTTTTTGGTGTTATAAAATTAAAATTAAAATCATTGTAATGTTGAAACTGTTTATTCTAATTCGACAGTATATAATTACAATGTTAATCATATCTGGTGAGGGGCCAATGAAGTACAACCTTCAGTCAAAGCTTGCTTGCAAGGAATGCAAGGAATGTTTTTAGTTATAAAACCTATAACTGTATTTAGTCTTAATGATAACAACTTGCAAAAAATATTTCACATTGTATATTGCAAATGGGAAAACACATTAAGCACTTTATAAAATTTGTGATATTTTTATACTTTGGGTTCATTTTCGTATCAACATTATTGTTGGGTACGCGTCACTTCCCCTCTGCATGAGGGGGGGGGACGCTTACAGGTTTGGACGGGCGTTTTTGTTGCGCCGCGCCGGATGCCCGTCTTGTAGACGCCATACGGATGTCAATGGGGCGAGATGGTAGTGATGGGTCCGGGGGGTGCAATAATGCACGACCGCTTGAGGAGCCGGGTCTTCAATTAAACTCGATGTTTTCAGTTTTTACAGTATTCGCAAGACGACCGAAGCTTTCTTCTTGTTTCTTGTTGTTGTTTCTTGTACTCGATAAACTGCGCCGTGCCCCATACGGCGCCTCTTCTAGGTTCAGTAGTTCGGAGAATTACCGTAGGGAGTGCCCCGCTGTATTTTGTAGTTTTATGTTTCTTTTCACTTTGGTCGCCCTGTTAATCGCTCTATATTTCTTTCTTTATATATGTTGTGTATACATGTTATATATCAAAATATTCCTTGTTCGTATTTACCTATCCATTAAACATTCACATATTACATACATCAAGTACATATTCCGTACATAAGCCAAAAACAATTGCAATTTACAGGCGGCATCACCGCTTTCCGTTCGTAAAGTTTCTATAACATTGAATATCCTTACTGTATTGACTTATTCTATGCATTTACCTATTCTATAATAATAAAAATAAATATATGTAACACACAATACATAAGCATTTATATACAACTTAATACATAACATGTAACTTATAATGTAGCTTAGTCGCTAACATTTCTGTATAATTTTATCTATTTCAACCTATTCTATCATGACACATAGTACCCAACACATAAACACAATTAATATAACATAATAACCTAACACAAGACACGATAAAACAGTTCTGTCGCTAACAAATATGGCCCGTAACACAACATGGCCCGAAACTGCTGTTGGCCCAAAACTGCTTTACATTATTTTTGATAGTCTGTGATTGATAGCATGTTACACTGCTAGCATGTTAGCACTGTTAGCATAGCATGGCTACACTGTAGCCAGATAGTAATCCTAAAAAATACCAAAAGTTTAATGTTTTGTGTTAAATTGTAACAATAAATACCAAAATTAGGTTTTATTCTTTAGCAGTAAATTGGTAATTGATTTAATGAAACTTAATAAATTTCATAGACTCCTAATAATTATACCAATTTAGTACTGAAAGTACTATAAACGGTCACACTGATTAACTCATTCGTTGAATTTGGCTCTAGGGCCTCACCTCACAGCCAGTGTTGAATCAGGGCATAGACTCTCTATGTCTACAAGTACTACAAGGAAAATAAGGCTATCGAAAAAGTATTGTTTATTGTTGGCAGAACGTAGATACTTAGCTAAAAATTATAACAGGGGGGGGGAGGGTGTCTTTAATAATGTAAATAATACTGGATGGATTAAAAAAAAGAGTATTATCTACTTAAAAAGTACCTCTAGTACTTCACTTTTATTTATCTTCATTACCACTCTATGGTTAAACTAAAACAAACTATGTCTGCTAAATTATATTGTCGGAAGTGAAAAAATATGTAATTAAATCGATGCATCGATATTTATAAAAATGTCAATATTCGACGTCGATTAACAAGTAAAAGCATCATTATATCAGCCATATTAAAAAAAAAATGCCGTGTTAAAATAACGTATTTCGTTTAGCCTAGTTCAATAATATCATTAGTAATTTTTATAGAAAATGTACATTATTTTAATGTAAAAAATCTCCATTTAAATGGAGGTATATTTATCAGTATTTCTTTGTAAAAGGTAAAATTTCAAAAATATCAAAGACTAAAAAAGCTATCTTCTAACTAATATTTTTAAGACCTGTTTATTTTAGCAGGCAGACGAGTATTTGTCCGGTAGTGAAAGTAGAAAAACTCTGCTTTTTATGTGCTTCGCTATCAGCTGGCTCCTATCCTAACAATTTAGGAACCGTCAGATTAACGGCAGAAGCCAATCTCTCTCTGAAAATACAGATGAAGTCGTAGGTGTCAAATATTTAAGTGTGCCAGATTTGAAAGAACTGGGGTAAAATTTCTTTTAGATGTCTGTCCAAAAGATTGAGATTAAGGTTATTTAGGTTCCGTGATCACTCGCGATAGCAAACACAATACTTATCATAACACATTAATTTTTTAAATGACTCCTTTCGTGTCGTTGTGGGAACGCGATAAATTCTGCCAATGTCAAGTGAATAAAGAAACATGTTCTGTGGTAAAATAGGCCGGTGATTTGAGTAGGGTTTCTTTAATTGTTTTTTGTTTTATTTGTTAATTAGACACACCACCTATACCAAAAATAAACGTGTACCTAATACATAGACAATACAACATTAGAAGGGATTTTCAGGCGATACATCAACATATCGACACTTTTTCAACAAGCCTATGCTAAATCTTCCATTTTTTTCATTTTTATCTCATCATCAAATTCAACTAGTGGTAAGCTGCGCCATTGATCGTTAAATAATTGTCAAGTCAAGTCAAGTCATTGTCGTTTATCGACAGCTTTAAACCTCTCTAGGTCCTCCTGCCTGTCTTCTCTGCCAACCAAAGCGGCAGCAAAAGTAGCCCATACCAGCTCTGTCTGAATCCGCTTCGTGTGTTTTGACGTCATAATTAACGAAAAGACTTCCAATCGTACAAAACTAAATTAAAAGAAAAAACAATTAATGGATAGGGAATAGAATAAAGAACAATTTGATAAATAACTTGTATGTGTAACTTATATATTGAAATAAATATAGAACGGGAAACAGGGCTGCCAGAGTGAAAATAGATATAAAGTAGAGGCTCTCTTTAAGATGACTCTCTAAGTTAAAGCTCGGCAAAAATCGTGTCGGGCACGCCGCACAGAATTAACATGCACGCCGTAAGGCGAGTATATGTTCCTTGGGCACGGTTCGAGTCATCAGGTACACTACTAGACAACGTTATATAGAAGAAAACAAGATTGGTCGTCCTGCGAGTGCCTCAGTGAAGTAGAAGCTTGAGTTTTATTACAGACCCGGCACCTTAAGCGGCCGTGCATTATTACACCCCCGGGCCACTCACCACCACCTCACCCCACTGGCATATCCGACGGTGTCTACGAGACGGGCATTCGGCTAAACAAAATCGCCCGTCCAAATCCGTCAAATTTGTTCAGGCATTTAAAAGTTTTGGTTTGTAAATAAATTCACATACATGAACCCTGTTAATATTGCACTGTTTTTTGGGCAGTTGATTAATAATTATTAAAAACACGTGTATACTTTATTTTTTCTTAACTTTCCAAAAAGTACTAAATTTTTTGCAATTATTTGAAAACTATACTATTTTTTTTCCAAAAAAAGGTGACATACTTAGACAAATAATTATTACAGCTACAAAATACAGGTTTCTTCCTTCCTTCCAGCCCATGCAGAGGTTCGGCCAGTTTAGCGCCCTTGAGCTTGTTGCAAAGCAAATAAAATCGCTGGTCATATTATGGCCTTGATATATTTTTATAGTGAAAAACATTTTATGAAATTACCTGTGAAAAATAATTATAATTATATTATTGCTTTAATATGAACTTTTAGAAAAATATATCTATTTATTTGTTATGCTACCCGATAAATAAAACGGCAACATTTTTGTATATGGGGAAAAACGCAAGTAACAAAAGTATCATGAAAAAAAATTCGCGCTACTGCTATCATTCTGTTCAGTTCATTCATCGCTTGTCTTGTTTGTAGTTTGGAGCGTAGACATCTAGACCACGTTAATACAAATTGATAATTCTTTTTCTATGTAATAAATATTTTCATTTAATTAATCTGTGACCCTGTTTACAAGTTTAATATAATCTCCTTGGTAACTGAATTTAGAAACAGATTATAGAAACGTCATTTTATAAAGTGTGTAATTAGATTAGTGTATATGACCTTCTATTTACACGACTGTTTTTGAGTGTTGATTGAATAATATAGTAGAAATAGTACAATAGATTACAGACGCGTGCGCAATCTCACGGAAGTAAGTTATAAATAATTTTATATACACTAATAATAATACACTAATATGTCACTAGCTTTCAGCTCGCGGTTTCGTCCGCTTGTACAATAGTACTATTGTATAGTTTATTGTTTAGGTAATTGTTTTGTATATTGTTCATATAATACATCAATGATGTGTTCTAACAATTTGTACATATTTATGCGAACAAAGCAGTCTATAGCAAGTGTTGGGTACGCGTCACTTCCCCACTTCCCCTCTGCGTGAGGGGGGGGGGGTGTGACGTTTCCCGGTTTGGACGGGCGTTTTGTTGCGCCGGATGCCCGTCTCGTAGACACCGTACGGATGCCAGTGGGTGGCGTGATGTTAGTAGTGAGGGGGTCCGGGGGGTGCAATAATGCACGACCGCTTGAGGTGCCGGGTCTTCAATGAAAGTCGATATCTTGAATTAATTGTTCGCAGGACGACCAAAGCTTTATTCTCGTTGTTACTTGTTGCTTGTACTTGTAGACTCGTTGAATTGCACCGTGCCCAATACGGCCCCTCTTCGAGCTTAAGTAGTTCAAGGAATGACCGTAAAGCGAGCCCCGTTTTATTTCGTGTTTTAACTTTGTTTTAATTTCAGTTTTTGTTTTGGTTGTCCTGTTAATCTCTTTATATTTCTCTCATTATATATCTTATGTACACATGTCATAGATCAAAATGTTCCTCTTTGAATTGCCTATCCATTACATATTCACTTATAATAAACATTACGTATATATTCCGTATATAAGCCAAAAACAATGTAATTTACGGGCGGCATCACTATTTTCCGTTCGTAAAATCTTTATTATATTCGATATACTTACTCTATTGGCTTACTCTATGCGTTAATCTATTCTATATTAGTTATATTTTCACATATGTGACACACAATACATAACCGTTTATATACATCTTAATATATAACATGCAACTTGTAATGTAGCATATTCACTAACATTTTTCTATAATATTGTCTGTATCAATCTATTTTATCGTAACACATAGTATATAACACGTAAACACAGTAATATCACATAATACCCTAACCTAAGACACGAAAACAACTGTTCTGTCGCCAACAGCAAGATAGAAATCAACAAAGTTAATTATTTTGTCTAGGTAGGTACCGACTTTTCACATTGGTGATTGTGCTGTCTGGTCTTATTATTTTGTTCCGAGTGTCTGGTGTTAAAATCATCAGGCTACTTGTTGAAGTAGCAACTGACTATGGAAGTTCTGGAACAGAACACACAGAATAAATCTGAAGCGAATATAATGCCTCTATACAAATTTGTTACGTCATTATCGTACCACGTTGGGACCGTTACGACGCAACGCGACGTTGCGTAGCTTCGTCTGGCCCATAAGGTGTTATGTTAGTCATTAATCATTAATAGTGCGCTGTACGGGTCAATATTAAGTACTCGTTAGTCAATAGTATGAAAACTAGATCATTAGTACGGATTCAATAATAACACTTTAGCGGAGGTGAGGAACAGAGAGTAAAGTTCCTCATCCGCCATAGAAAGGGGAGGATCATCCGGCCAAACGGGTGCTATGCCTGGCGGGCAGCTGCCCCGACGGTTGTTTTTTTTTTATTTTTTATTTTTTTTTAGAACTGACTACACTGTTAGCCTTAGGGGCCCTATCGTCAAACAGAGCCGCTGCGGCATTTACAGCTTCACCAGACTTGGGGGCGAGCGCTTAGGGCACTCAGCCGCGAAAGTTTGTGACGACCCGCACGAGGGTGCCAGAGTGGCCGAACCTCGGCTCGGGCGGTCGTCGCGAATGCGAAAAAGTCGCGATCTAGCTAATTCCCTAATCTTATGAGAATTCGAGCTAACTAATATATACTCATATGCACGTTCCCCTCCTCCTGGGAGGAAGGAGTGGACCATGCGTATGTGTATTTGTTAATCGGAATGTTTCTACACTAACTAGCGCATTAGTCTAACTAGCGCGAAAAAAGAAAAAAAAAAGGTCCCTTACAGAACCTATGTACCTGTGTGGTGTGGACGTGTGTGTGTTCATACGTGTGTAATGTTGTGTGAGGGTAACTAAGTGTTGCACGTATAGTGTCACTTTGTATCGCGCGGGCGGCTGCCTGACCCAAGGGCTTCACACCGAGGAACGGACCTAGGCTTGGGTTGCCGCTAGAGAGGGTGGACGTGACGGGTGTGCGGGAGCGAAGTTGACCGCCCGTCCTCTGCGGAGAGAACGGTGGTTACGCGGGCGTGGGCGGTGGCACGCTCTGTTTGGAGAGACGGTGTCGGCGTAGAACGCGTTAGCTTTTTCGGTTTGGTCGGGCGGGTCAGTGAATATATTACGCGGCCGGCGTTTTCTCCAGCAGGCGTTGGGGTCGGGAACATAAGAAGCTGCCGCTTTTATTAAGGGATTCGCGTGGTTCGACGCGGTGTCGAAATACGAGCGAGAAAGGTGTTTGGCATATGCATGTATCGAGGGAAGGTCCATATCTCTATGGAGATCCTCCATACGAACAAACCAGGGGGCACCGGTAAGGCGGTGAAGAAACTTGTTCTGGATGGCTTGTAAGCGTTCCCAGTTATAACTTGACATATGTGCGAACGCAACGCAGCTATATGTCATGATCGGACGGATACACATCTTGTAGAGCGTAAGCTTGTGTCTCGTGGACATTTTGCTTGCAGCACATAACAGGGGATGCAATCGGGCGAGGGTCCAGGAGGCCCTTTTCCTAACTAGATTGATGTGACGTATAAAGGAGAGTCTGCTATCTAGGGTTACTCCTAGATATTTGGTCGCCTTTTCCCAGGGGATCGGATTACCGAAGAGTTCAAGGGGATTGTCCTTGAGTTTTTGCGGTATCTGTGTGGCGGTTTGGTCGAAGAGCACCGCTGCGCTCTTCGTGGGGTTTATGGCCATTCGCCAGTCGTTAAACCACTTCCCGAGAGTGGTCACGGCTCTTTGGATCCTACATTTGAGGTTTCTCGTTTGCCTTTGAGAGGAGTATATGACTGTATCGTCAGCGTATAGACCTACTTCAACTTTCTCTTGAAGTTTTGGTAGGTCACTGACGTACAGATTGAAGAGGCTAGGTGCCAGGATGGAACCTTGGGGGACGCCTGAGCGTATGGGATGGGGTGTGGATAGTTCACCTTCCACTCTGTAGCGAAAGGTGCGGTCTTTGAGGTAATCGCGGATGATTTTAACTAATCTATCGGGGACTTCGTGGGAGTACAGCTTATAGACTAATCCTTCGTGCCAGACCTTATCAAAGGCCTTGGCTACGTCGAAAAAGACTGCCAGCGTGCGACGGGGTTTGGATAACTCGGAAAAGTTAAACAGAATGTGCTCCGTGAGGCGGTGCACTTGATGAGTGCAAGAATGTCTAGCACGAAAACCGAATTGCTCAGGCGGGTAGAGGGTTTTCTCCTCTATTACGGATTTGAGACGGTTCAGGAGGATCCGCTCATAGATTTTACTAAGGGTATTTAGAAGACTGATAGGGCGGTAGCTGTCGGGAAGCGACGTGCTCTTGCCGGGCTTGTGAATACCTATGACAATGGCCGTTTTCCAGACGGCTGGAAAATGGCAGTTGGCTATGGCTACATTGAATATGCAGACCAATAGAGCTATGAGGTGATCGGGAAGAAGTTTGAGTACTTCGTTCCTGATACCGTCGGGACCTGGTGACTTTCTAAGCTTAAGGCTTTTGAGAATGGCAGAGATCTCCTCAGAAGTGACTGGGGACAGGGATTCTGATACCGGGAGCTTATTCAGCTCCTCCACGCGGGCTTCGATGTCTCTGACTCGGTCGGTGTTCTTGACGCTGTTCGGGGAGCACTGGCTCTCCAGACAAGCGGCAAGGCACTCCGCCTTGTCGATGGTATCGAAAGCGGGTGTAGTGCCGGGACCCCTTTCGAGGGGGGGCATGCGAGGTTGGGCGTCTATTTTAAGGGCGTGGGCTACTTTCCAATAAGTCAGATGTGACGGCCTTAGCGCTTCGACTAGGGTGTCCCATCTGTGACTTTTGAGCTCGGTTATACGGGCTTTAACCGCTCTCTGAAGTGCGCGTAATCGTGCGCGGTTTGCATCGGTCGGATAAGAGTCATGCGCACGAGTCGCAGCGTTCTTCTCCGTCATCAACGCTCGTACGTCGGCAGGGAGTACAAAGCGGCGATCGTTCGCCGCTTCGACCTCTCTCGAGGCCTCTCCGATGCCGACTTGGAGGTGGTCAACTAGGGAGTCGATTGCGAGATCTACGTGCGCAACTGACTCTAACACGTCCGGGACCCTAACGAGACTGGGCGAGGACTGCCTATCCGCGAGGTAGTGTTTTAATTTTGCAT
Organism: Saturnia japonica; assembly: GCA_033032175.1. NCBI lineage: Eukaryota > Metazoa > Arthropoda > Insecta > Lepidoptera > Saturniidae > Saturnia > Saturnia japonica. The sequence goes on from CM065329.1 coordinate 7,674,950, forward strand.
AGTCAAGCGTTGTGACTGTAGGAGGGCTGGAGTCATCTAGTTGTCCTAGCTGTAGGATGACCGGGCGATGGTCGGAGTCGAGTTCGTGTACAACCCGAATGAGTCGTACCTGAAGCGCGATATTTTTCAGGAGGGCTATGTCAAGCACTGTCGGTGTACAGTGATCTTGAAAGTGGGTGGGAGTGGGAGGCGCTATGACGTCAAAGTTTAACTCGTCCGACAACCCTTCGAGAATAACCCCATTGCTGGTGTCTCTCCAATTGTTGAAGGACGTGTGTCCACTGTTGAGGTCACCTGCGATAATGACCGATGTGCCGAGCGAGAGTAGCTTCTCTAGGTCAGACCTGAGAGGTACTTTCGTCGGTGAGAGGTACGCGGATACGATCGTTATGGACGGATGATCGGTCATTCCTAGTCTACACACGGATACTTCCATATTGGTAAGTATCGGAGGATCTATCGGCATGCAATACAACGAGCGCTTGTAGTAAATGAGAGTGCCGCCCCCTCGGCCGTCGCGGTCATTTCTAACGATGTTATAGTTTGCGATACTCGGATTGCGTTTAGCACGCTTTAAGAGCGTTTCCTGTACTAAGAGAACGTCTATTTGGTGATCTTTAAGATAAGTCGCGACGAGATCACGCTGCGGATATAGGTTCCGCGCATTAAAAAAGGAGATGTTTAAACCTCTCGGCTTGAGTTTAGCCATTGAGAGGCCTGAGGTTGGCGGCTTCGCGATCGAGACGCTGTAACGTCTCTACGAGCCGGGGAAAGGCAGCTATGGTTTCGACGAAACCGTACTGCTCCATATGGGCCTTGTATGCGAGGATTTCGCGTATCTCATGCTCACGAGTGAGCGATAACATAAGGTCATCCATTGTGGTGGCGCGGGACGCTGGAGCGCGTGGTGCTGGGGCGCGGGGCGCTGGAGCGCGGGGCGCAGGGATGTCCATAGCTATAAGGGGCTGCGGTTTGGGGGCCCATGCGTTCTGAGTCGAACGCACGGGTTTGGGCTGCACCTGGGGTGCGGGGGGGCCTACGGTCGCCTGAGTGCGGCGGGGGGCAGGGAGGGACGGAAAGACCTCTGGATTGAGCAGAGGTTGCTGCGCCCGGGACCCTGAGGCGGGGGGTGCCCGCTGAGGGGCAGCCTGCCCAGGGCGGCGGGGGTGCATGGTGTGCGGGGCCTTGGGGCATCCGCGATAGTTCGCAGGATGTCCCTCCTCCCTGCATAGTACGCAGCTCGGGGGGGTGTTAGAGTCACGCTGACGCGTGCACTCCCTGGTTGGGTGGTCTTCGAGGCACTTAACGCACCTCGGACGAAGGAAGCAGTTGCGGGCAGAGTGTCCGTACAACTGGCAGTTGTGGCATTGGGAGGGCTTCGAATTTTTGTATGGAGGCTCTACGGTTATTCCGGAGAGCTCGCATACAATTTCTAGGTTAAATATTTTTTTGCCCTCAGGTGTTTTATCTAAGATTAACACGAGCATTGGAAGGGCTCGTTTCTCTTTATTATACATCCGATGGACCTCTCGGATGGGGAATTTTTGTGCTTCAATGGAGGCAAAGACTTCCTCTAGTGAGATTTCGACTGGGATGCGCCGAAGCACAACCCGTAGGACACGCTCCTCTTCGAGGGCGTAAGTGTAGTAGGGAATGTTCCTACTACGGAGGAGGGTGGTCAATCTGCGATGGCAGTTTGACGTGCTCATCGTCAGGGAGATACCTGTCGCGGTATTACGTGCTTTGGTGTAGCCTATTTTTAGTGTTTTAAGCTTATTGGTGAGCTTTGTCCAGACAGTTTTGTCGTGGATAATTATCGGAGGGGGTTTTTGCTTTTTACCGACGACCGGTTCGTCGGTATTCGAGGAGGGTGCGGGGGCGGCAGAGCCGTTCGCAGTTTTTGATGTTTTAGCCGCGTTTTCCTCAACGGTGCTATCACGGGGCGCGCGTTTGCGGGGTTTGACGACCGTGAATTCGTCATTTTCCGCGGTAGGTTTGGTCGGGATTAGGACCGGTTCTTGGAAGTGGAGCGAGAGTTCCATTTCCGAGGAGGGGGTTGGACTTAATGGTGCATCCATATCTGTTTCGGCTGGAAGGGCCGAAAAAGAGTTGGACACCGGTGTTGATTTTGTTGCCGCGGGGGCAACGGGTTTAGCGGGGCGGCCATAGGGACCGGGGGTAAAGGATCGCTGTTGCGATTTTGCTCGGGACTTAGGGGCGTGGCTCGCGTTGCGAGGTTAGTGGGGTGGGGGTACTCGGTCGCAGGGACCGAGGCGGGTCGCGTGAAACCGGGTGGCGCGGCGGCGGGTGAGATCGCGGCGGAGGTGGAGGGGATGGCGTGCGCGGTAACGGCGCTCTGATTGGCTGACGGCGGACGTAGCGAGTCCGCCATCTGTGACCTACTTATATACTCATTGCTGAGCTCGGGCATGTGAAGAGACATAAAATTAACTAGGCGCTGGTTTTCGGCTTCCAGCTGCCTAAAACGTATTTTTAATTCCGCGAGTTTTGATTCGGCCATCGCGGTGGCTGTTTGGAGGACGGGGGAAGTGAATTTATTCACCTCCCTGCCTGGAGGGCAGGGGGGTACGCCGAATGAATTTAACGGGCTATCCGAGCCCGGAGCAATGAGACCTGTGTGTCACGGTGTAATGAAACACAGGAGGTGGACCTATCGTTTCCCTAGGGGAGTCCCTAGCAGTCTTGTGGCAGAGGACGCAGGCCGGTATATACCGTGGCTCCGCCCAAACAACCACAAGGATGGATGGTAAGGATAGGAAGGGTTGGGTAGGAGACACCTGGGGCTTAACTATGCAAAAAGGCAAAGGCTAAGATTCCCAGGCCCGTCCGAGTTATCGTTTACCTCAGAAGGAAGTAACCGGAGAGCGCTCGGGTCACGCCCCGTTCGTCTTCGTTAGCACCGTTAGGTATCCGACGAACGACCACTAAACCGTGGATTTGCGTGTCTTTAGAAACAGGATTTCGCGCTGAAAAGCGCGTTTATTGTACTGACAAGTACGGTTTTTTCGTGTGCACCGAAGTGCTACACGAAATGTGCGAGCGAGACGGCGCTATGCGCGCAACGAGTACCTAGATACTCGCTACACAACAATAACACCGACCTCGCTATAACACGCGGTATGAATAGCTTAAGAACTAGCTTAAAACTGTGTGCTTTGAACCGGCAGGCCTAGGACCGGGTCCGTTGATCAAAACAAACAAGTCGTACACTAGTACAAGCAGAGCGCGAATGAGATAGCTTAAAAAACTAGCTTACACTGTGTACTCTGAACCGGCAGGCCTAGGACCGGGTCCGTGGATCAGAATAAACAAGTTGTACACTAATTTAAGCAGAATGCGATAATAATTCGGGAAGCGATCGAGAGCGCGAGCGGACACGTCCGTTCACGTCAGCGGTCGAAATCGGAATCCCCCCGACGGTTGTAGTCGGGTTCTTGTATATATACTCAACGATTGAGTTAATTTCTATAGCGCGATGTAGGATGCGTCGATGCGTCAGTTGTGGCGAGAGATGTCGCTACAACACCGACATTTAAATAAAAATATACATGAGAAGCAGTAAACTGAAGCTATTATAGTTTAATACATATCTTTTTTTATCTAACTTAAAGCTATAAATAAATTTTTACTGTAGAATAATTTGCGATAATTGATTGTCATAATGCGATAACTTAATCAATACTATAAAAATATTAATAAATAATCACGTAATCACGCTATCACCGTTTCTGGCCAGCTTATAAACATAAATACTTTGTCGAATACCCTATACAACGAACAGAGTTAGTAGGTATAGCGTTTTATAAGGAACTAGCTGTGCCCCACGGTTTCACCCGTGTTAATTTTATCCGACAAACACCGCAACACCAGTGCACCCGTGTTACCTATCATGAATTGTTCTTCCCGCAAGTACAAATTATTTTAATTTTGTCATTATCTCCTAAACATCATAATGCCAAATAATACGCTAAGCAAAATTTAACTTAATAAAATTGTCTTTATGACGAAACAACTTTCATTCATAAGGATTAATATGCCATGCTAAAAAATAATGATCATAAATCACTTTTTAATTTTCAAAGGACCTTTTTTCACTAAATACCTTATTGTGTAAGAACCTATATTTTTGTAGAACATGTTATTTACGTATCATTGACCATGACGCCAGCGCACGCGGATAAAACAGTTCGGGAAGCCTTCTACTTCCGACTCACTTAACAAAAATCAATATTTAAGGTTAGCTGAGAGTTGTAACCTAATGTTAAATATCCTATACTATTCCTCGTAAATCTGGCTATCCTATACAAGGCTTTTGAATCCGACCGGTAGTTCCAGAGATTAGCGTGTTTGAACAAACAAACAAAAAACTCTTCCACTTAATTATATTAGTTTAAATAGACCAGGATAGATGAATGCGTTTCGAGGTCAGTGGACGTAAACAGTTAACTATTGCCAAAAATGTAAAGATGCGTTTACATCATGGCTTAGTTTTACGAGAAGTAATATTATTTATTAGATTGTGTAGGAGTCAAGAGAAAGAGAGTGTTATTTACTTAGAAACCATTTATTATCAAGTAACATTTAACGTAACACAAATAGTTTAAGGCAAATATTAGATCCAAGATAAAAAAAACCAGGATTATAATCAGGGTTCACAACCTGAAGGGCGGCAGTTATCGTACCAGCATCGTCGAAATAATCGTATTTAACAAAAACTATCGGTACTTTACCGATTTTTACTGCGGAGGACCTATTTTATGAATTCTTAGAATGTTCGTTGCATCGTATTTTCGTGCAATACCTAGTTTGAAAATTGTGCTATCGTAGACACTACAAAATTATGAAATTGTCATTTAAGTACGGTAATTATTGTAAGGTTGTGAACCCTGATTATAATAGAGCGGGTATATGTATAGACAGCTTTATATAGTGATGCCACTTCTTGCACCTATTTTAACAACATTCCTACGTTTACCTCATAGAACAATTTTTATTGTATTATCATTATAATTATAATAATAAAATTTGTATTTGTCAGGAAGGTTATTAATGAAATTAATAATATTATTATTTTATGAAGGGTGTCTATAAGGATTGTTTAATTTAAAAAAAAAATTGTAGTTTGTTTAGTTTAGTACCTAGTTTTTTAGACATAGTATTAAGTTAGTGTAGCGACATCTCTCGCCACAACTGACGCATCGACGCATCTACATAGCGACATCTATCGAGCCACATACGACGCATCCTACATCGCGCTATAGAAATTAACTCAATCGTTGAGTATATATACAAGAACCCGACTACAACCGTCGGGGCAGCTACCCGCCAGGCATAGCGCCCGTCTGGCCGGAGGATCCTCCCTTTTCTATGGCGGATGAGGAACTTTGCTCTCTGTTCCTCGTCTCCGCTAAAGTTAGAAACCTGAGAAACAAGCCGATTCCTAGGGTAAACAGGAGAAATGTACATAAAGTACATAAAACGCGTCCGCACCGTGCATGCGATAGATCTAATGTAGACATTTTAGTGTAGACTGGACACTGGTATAACTTTATAAGTTATAAGCTAAATTAACTAAGGTATTTTGCTGGTATACAGGGATGGTAGGCAACGTTACAATAATCCTCTTACAACTGTAGCTAAAAGTTGGTATTTGAAAAAAATGTGAACAAAACGCACTTGATCGACCAGCACTAGCATCACTTTTACCTGGTACATGGGGCAAGACCCTAAAACCTGGTGCGTGTACCAGGAAACTTCTACGTCGATTATCCCTGCTGTCATGTGAACGCTTCTTTAGCTCGTTGCCTTGAACCAATCTCGTTAGTTGTGACTTTCTGGTATTATTAACCATGTTCGGTAAATATATTATAATATAAACGGTACACGACTTTAATAATATAAAAAAGCATAATACATTTTGACGTCGATTGTGATGTAAAATCTTACCGAGTATTCTATATTTCAGATGGAGACTCTTTTGAAGGGTGTGATGCTCGGCGCGGTGGCACTGGTCGCTGTCATTACGGTGGCTGTCGAGTGGTGGCAGTATCGAAATGTACCTCAAGCTTACTCCACTCATGGCCAGAGACGACCAAGAAACGACTAATGATGTAATTTGGTTTGTTGTGTTGCTTACTGTGACAAGATATGTCTCGGGGGTCGCGGTCGGCGGGGGTCAAAAGAAACGTTACGTTCGCAGCCTCATCAAACAATTTTGTCTTGGATTTTTATTTAATTATTGACTAGCTGTGTCCCACGGTCTCACCCGTGTTAATTTCATACGACAAACATCGCCAACGTACCCGTGTAGGCAATTTTTTATACTTTGTGTAAAACTATCGACATTTATATGAGGAATAAATTAGTTTTTCAAAGTAAAGCCTAATTACCTATTAATACTACTACTACTGACACTATTTAAAAGCTTACTCACTGATATTGTTGGGTACGCGTCACTTCCCCTCTGCGTGAAAGGGGGGGGGGGGTGTGAACCGTTTCCCAGTCGTTTTGACGGGCGTTTATCCAATGCAAACAAAAATTCGGATGCTTTCCGTCTCGTATACACCTTACGGTATGCCAGATTTGTGGCGACATGTCTCACCACAACTGAGGGGGTCCGGGGTGCACATAATGCGACGATCTCCGCCACAACTGAGGTGCCGGGTACTTCGCGATATAGAAATTAACCGATATCAATTGAATTAATATATACGCAGGACGACCTACAAGCTTTATTCTCGTTGGTTACTTGTTGCTTGATCACTTGATAGACTACGCATGAATTGCTCCGTGCCCCAGGAGAGGGCAACATACATATCGAGCTATAATGTTAGTTCAAGCTCGAATGACCGTAGGATTAGGGAATTAGCCCGTTATTTCGTGTTTTAACCTTTTCGCATTCACGATTCAAACGTTTTGAGCTTTGGTTCGGTCCACTGTGGCATCCTCGTGGGGTCGTCAATAAACTTTCTCGGCATTATATATCTTAATGCGCTCGCACCCATGTCCGGTGACAGCTCTAAAAGCCGCAGCGGCTCTATTTTTGGATAGTCCCCTAAGGCTAAGAGTGTACATCAGTTCGATAATAATATACATCGAATATATAATTCCGTATGGGCAGCTACAGCCAGACATAACGATCCGTAATGGTACGGGCGGCATCACTCCCTTTTCCGTATGGCGGTATGAGGAATCTCTATAAACTTGATATACTTACTCTATGGGCTTACTCTATGCGTTAAGATTTATTCTATATTAGTTATATTTTCACATATGTGACACACAATACATAATGGTTTATATACATATTAATTGCTATATATCATGGACGAGATAGGCAATCTATCATTCGTGACTCGTGACGCAATATTGATAGGGGTCGCAGGAAATGTGACATAGGTAGCGTGACGAAAGCCCTTCCTCTTTTGCTTGACATATTTTATGGACGGCCCCTTAGGCGCAAGAGTGAAATTCGAAGGGCGCGTTACGCTTAGGTCACGTTTCGTTACATGAGAGAGAAGTAAGATATAACGTAGAGAGATGGAAAAAGACAGCTATGCATTATTTATCTAATACACAGTTAGGCTATTCGCGTCTCCCTTTTTTAACTTTTTGGCACCCATACATAACAGAAATGTACGGAAAATTGGCATCACATCTAAAGATTCATCTAAGAACAGAATATAATATGAAGTAGTAAATCCTATTACAAGCGTCCATTGGCTCCGGTAGTCGCTTACCATCAAAGCGGGTCGTATGCATGTTTGCTCACCTTTGCTGTATATAAAGAAAAAAAACTGATCATAACTGACGATGTGGCCGAAGATGGTAGCACGCTAAGTCTAGTGGAAGACTTACCACCAACTTGAGGGTGGTAGTTAGCCACGAGAGCCATTGGAAAATGCCTTAGGTAGTAGATAAGTACCGTTTAATAACCTGCTTTGAAGTAATTATGGCTCAGAAGTAGACACCGCGTCGATTGATGTAAGTGAGAATCCATGCAATGAGCATGAGCTATCGGTGTAGGTACCATAGCACGGTGGTAGGGGGTAACAGTGAGCATGGTTTTCATAATCACAGGTAGGTTTGAAGGTGTAAATCCGCAAAGGGGATTTTCTAGCAGACCGCCCGGGAGACGAACTTCTCCTATTTCGAGAGGGAGATCGCGCTGGCGACACTCCTTTACGAGTACGAACCGGACTCGTATCAATAACACCGGTTCTTATTCTACCACTTTTAACCATCTACATGAAGCGCCATTCCGAGTAACAAACTGAGATTTGTTGTTTTAAAAAAATACAAATTCTTTAAACACTTCAATATACTTTAAATAAATGTTTTACACTAAAATAGTAATTACAAAAAAATATATAGAGATATAGTAAAGCACAAAACTTGTAAGTGCTTTCGACGCGGATGTGGGAACGTAAAGAAGCTAGCTTAGAGTGAGAAATGCTGACAGGACAGAGTCTAAATGATGTAGGCATCCAGCCGTACATCTTAGGGGTATAACAGAACGAGAAAATTGCAAGAGCGGGGTGGTAGGCATGGTTTACAACCTAAAGAACAGTAGTTCACGTACCAGTAACGTCAAAATTATCGTATTTCCGTATATTGGAGCAAAACTATCGTACTTTACCGATTTCTGCTTCTGAGGATCTATTTTTTTTATTCTTAGAATATAAAATTATCGCAATTTTCTTATAATTTGAAAACTTACTATCGTACGAGGTTGTGCATGTACGGTACGGTTGTGAACCCTGGTGGTATGGCTGTCTATCTCAACTGGGTCGCGACCACCATACATAAGGTATTTGGCCTATCAGTAATTTGCGTATGCGCGTAGTTTCGAGATCACCCGGTGCATGAGCAGTTTCTTGGTTACTTACATGGTTACTTACGAATTTGATAATATATTAATTTGTCATTACTTATTATCTCTTCACCAAAAGATATTACTGCAAAGTTTTAATTTAAAAAATTGGGTTTTATTTCTAGTTTCGCAATTGTGAGTTAGTAAGAATGGAATGTACTTACATTTAAAAAAAATATATAATTTAAACAAAAATCATTTTAAATTCTATGAAGTAGATGAAGTTAGTTATAAATTATGTCACTGCGGTGCACTCGCGACTATAATTATTGTGTAGGTACCTACCTGATGAAGTTCTCCGAGATTTCCTAAGTACGTCGTTTGTATGAAGATATAATACTGTTTATTTTAGAGTACTGTTATACATTATACCTTGTTCATCGTACGAAAACTTGCATGACGCATCCACAGTACGTAAATTGTTACGCCGTGCAAATTATACCATAAGTAACCTAAAAACATGCATTTCGCCTATCAATTAGTATCATTATAAAAAATATAACACTGATAAACGTTATAAAAACATTTTGCACGACAAAATCCTAAATAACTTTCTTCATACAAAGATTTTTGTAAATTTTCGTATTGTTTTATTACTACATGCAGCATTATTTTTATGAAACATGAAACTACAGTAGAAAAATATATTTACGTAATTCCTACATTTTTATTGCAATCTACTTCCAATTTAAGTTATCTATGCTAAATATATAAAATAAACATTTGACATGTGGCATGCAAATCTTCGTAATGTGGGTTCACACTGTCCGTGGTATTGCGGATTATCACGCACGGCCTACGACAACGGACAGCCGCGCACCGTACACTAAGGCTGAAATCTATAGAGCGTACTCAGTTTTAGCTAGACCTTAGCTTAGCTCAAACTTTGCTAAGTATTTACTCAGCACAATCTTAGCTTTCGAATTTATAGTCGAGTTACGCTAAACTTAAGCTTATCTGGTAACTTTCAAGTAACGCTTCGATACGGCATCGGCGCTGTAAAATTTATTCAACAACAAATAAATTTATCACGAATTATGTATAGAAAATTAAACAGCTATTTAAAATAGAATTTAAATTGTGTAATATTCAACTTGCTTTATAGTAAAAATGACAGATTATTCGTACATAAAATAAAAAGATTAAAGTTTCAAAACAAATAACGAGAAACAACTGCAAACAACAGGAATAACAAAACGTGTACGTAATAAAAACAGTCATTTCTATGTAGAAGCCGATAAGAACCAAGCAATACAGATAATTTAAAAAGTATATAAAATCACTGTTAGGTCACTATTATGCTATACTATTTTTTTAGTCGTATAATTAATACCCAACAAGTTTTCCGTAAGTCATCGAAGACTGAGTACGCTCTATTGATTCCAGCCTAAGGCTACGGACTTGCCTGCGATTTCACAGACGAAACTCTTCCCATGGCGTGTCGCGTCGGTGCAGGCTGGTCCGTGTCCGTCCATAATATCACGGACTTTAGGATGAATATAATTATATTAGGCATAGCTCCGTCACTTAGCCGTGGTATAATTTTAAAAAAAATACACGAACATAATTTCTTTATATTTTTATTTCAGGCAGAGGAATCTCATCATTCAGGATAATACGAATGCTTAAATCTATTAGACACGCTGGGTTATGGTTTCAAAGCAATATTTACTTTAAATATTAGATAATAAATAACTGAATCTTGCAAAAGTGTCGCACTTTATAAATGTAGATGGCGCCTGCTGCATGTTAATTGAATACACTTTTAAGAAAAGTTTAAATTAATTCAAACATTAATTTCAATCTATTTATCGTGAAAACCGCGGAACATGAGCTTTAAAATGATATTTGAATCATTAATTTTGATAAACAACTATGGGATTTATGGCGTTGCCCAAAAAAACTTTAAAAAAATAACCTCTTGGCCCGTAACCAAGAGATACAGTCTTGTATCCCAGTAAAACATATTCTACGCGTAATAAATGTATTAATATCAGTATTGTCTATGGATGTATTAGCTTACGACTAAAATCACAGATATTATTGAGTGATATAGTAGAAATATATAATAAGAAGAACATCGAGATTATCATAGGGAAGCTATGGACAACATCGTAAGAAAACCGGAATACTTGAGAATTATTCTTGTAGTACCACTGTATCTGGAAAAAAATATAGAACTGTTGATTACAGGTTGATATTATTATTTTTTAGTTAGACTATTTTCAAAAGTATTTTCACTATCTGTGGTTTTTTTTATACATTGTACTGTTAAATTATTTTTATAACGGTAATTATGAAAACTGTTATCAATAAACATGTTATTTTTGCTACTAACACGTTATAGATTTAGAGTTTTAGTACAACGTATTATGATTCACTTTGTATCAAAATTATATAGAATTTAGCATACATTTTTTAGACTTTTGATAAATTCGAATTAAATTTGGTACTTAAGTGTCATGTGTTATGACGATTCAGTATCATAACAACGTGGTAGCTCCCTTGTTAGAACTTTCAAGGAAGATTTTGTGGGACCTCAGAATGAATGCTTTCAGCTTATATTTATAATGCACTTCAATTGAGCACAAAAAGTAAACTATATCACGCAAAACGCTACCAATATTACATAATACAGGGTCAAAAACCTAAGTTAATGAATTAAAAATAAAAACCACAACATGTTACTTCAAGATCCCTCAGCAGTACTTGACCGAGATTTTTAGTAGACACTATATATAAAAATGTAAAGTCCCATACACAAATACCACTTTTTTTAAATTATGGCTTTCTGTCTATGCAGATAATTTCGCCAATGTTAAGTGTCACAAATGCACGATTTAGAATACTAATAAATGATTTAAAAAAATTTATTTAATTACTTTCAGAGTTACAGGTGGCTCCTCAGTTCAAATGTTTAGATCGAAGAGCTACTTACTTTTACGTTCATATAACTTTTGATACATTTTAATACAAATTTTAGAATTCAGAACTAAAGAATGAGAATTTCATTTAATAGAATTTAGAGTGGCTCCTCAACATGACATGACATAATTTGGTTTGCTTTTTGTTCAACCACTACATACACTTTTAAATGGTGTTTTATTTTTTGAATAAATAAAAATATGATCAGATAATGTCACACATGACTATTCGATTTCAAACTAGTACAACTTGTTCCATGGTAACCTAAAGCTTCACACATAACCTACATAAACATCCAGATACAAATATTACTTACCTTGCTAGTCACATAAAAGTCAGTCATGTACGGAATCGAACACACAACCTCTTAGCTAAATAGCTGGCTTACTACCAATTCCCTTAGAACCAATCTAAATCATTCCCTAAACTGAAATTGTATCGCCCACTGTTATATACTTCAACTTTGAATTGATCGTTTATTATTTTGTTTCTTAAATGAAATATGTACGTACTTTATAGATTTATGTTTGTGGTTTGCTGATAATTATATTTTTATAATAGTTATCTCTTGTTTTATTGTGATTTTTCCTTGTACAACCCAAGCAATAATGACTGACTTATACAACAACTTTATTATGAAATGGACATAAAAGATTTTTTAACTGATTTCCTTCTCGGTTTTTATCTGTTGGGAGTGTACAAAAAGGTTAATAAAAACTTCAAATAATATTTTCTTATGTGGGTTATATTTCGAAATTGTGGAACACAAATCAGTTTCCAATAGGCGTAGGTTACATAAAATCTGTATAGATGCGAGGGGCCCAGCGGCCGCTGAAGTTATCTTACTTTGAAAGATCTTACTAGTTTCAATAAATACACGGGCAATATTAGAAACATTTTAATATCAGACTTATTACAGTAATCCAAACAAACAGCGCGTCCGCACTGTACGAAACTCTATAAGTGTGTGACAAATATTGCCGATGAATTCGAGCGACACCTGCGGGTTGATTGCTGTTATTAGCTGTTCCTCACGCCCCCTACTAGTTGTAGGGGCTAGTCTGACGCGACGCTTGCATGTGGTTTTCTTTATCTCTAGGCCGAATCTGTAGCGATTTCGTGTAAGATTCTTCGGATATGGGACGTCAGATCCACTCTACCGCACTTTCGTGCGGCTATGACGGTTCCCTGAAATATCTTATTGATGTGGGCCACAACTTCTGTCTTGGGTATTCAGGTGTTGAGCGGGTAAATATGACACTTTGGCGTCATGGTCATCTGTTTTCCTCCTTCGTTGGCGTCTATTTGCGGGTCAAGGCTTGCAGTCACGGTGTTTGACATCATGCCACTCCTCTGTTGTATATAACACGAGCGGCGCAGCGAGGCGAGGCGACTACTTGTCGCCGCAACTGGACGTTATACGCGGCGGTAGATTTGAAATATCTATTTTTAGACTGCCTGCATCCAACACATATATATTTTTTGTTTTTGTTTTTTTTTTTTTAATAATTTAGCATATTCATACACAGAGATGATACTCCTGGTCTCTAGTCTTCACAAACTAAAGAAATAAAACTTCAACAACAAAAGGGAAACATGTATCTAATATATTTCTTTCGCATTATTATATTTACACACGATCGAGTAACAACCTCTTGCGGACTCTACAGCCTACGCAAATTATAAAACTTATCATCTAATTTTACATAAGAATTATTAATTATTGAAAGAAAAAAAAACAAAAAACCTTACAAAAAAGCACTTCGATTTTGTAATGGCAAACCTTATAATACGGTGTTGTCATTAAAAAAAAAAAGCGACTGTCAATTTTGTATCACTTTCATAGCGTTCTGCCAAACCGCAATTGAAATTTTTGATGCTTGATTTTCGTATAATGTTTAATTCTTGGAATTTATTATGATTGCTAATATAATTTAACATAAAAAGACAATTATTTTAGATATATTTAACAAAAAGTGGTGGGACTCGGGTGGTCAATTCAGGCGCCAAGAGGGTAAAGGTGCACCGCACCGCCTGTTAGTACGATAGTGAACTGATACGGTGATACGGAACTGTTAGTGCCAAAGGGCATTGCTTATTAGTACCATAGGGACGCCGCCCGTTAGCGCCAAAAGGGAACTGCCTGTTTTGGTCAAATTATTGACTAACGAAAAGAGGAGAATGACGTCTGTTGGGTCAACTAGTACTTATGTTAGGTAGGCACTAAGTTAAGCTAAGCGCTTAACTTAGTTTGGGATCAAATTGCAATCGCCTGTAAGGTTGTTCCAGCATTAAAAAAATAACGGTCATTTTTAATATTGATTTTTGATTGATTGTTGACGCTTTTTCAACCCAAGGAATGTACGTTTACATTTTGTTACGTGGAAATAAGATATAGTCTGATTTTTTTTTTTTGAAATAAATGCTGCAACAAAACTATGTGGACGGCTTGACAAAAATCAAAATGAATACGTCGTCGTCAATAAAAATCACCAATTTACGTATTTCAGTGACCAAATCTACGCTAATATTCCCCTCTTTTACACTCACAATCTCCCCGGGGGAGATAAAATTTATATTTAGATATTAATTTATGCAAGACAATCGCAATGATAATAATTAAAAACTAATTCACGCATAACACATACACACGCCTAATATATTTTGACGAGAACCAAAATCACACGAATAATACATTTAAATTTAGTTCAACAAATTTGACAGCCGCTCAGTCTCTCCTACATTATCATTTTAACTAGAGATGTAAAGATACCGTTACCGAATACGATATATCAGTATCGCCGAATAGTCATCAATCGATATCTAATCATTTGAAAAGCGCGCGTAGCAACATTGCCGTCTTCACTAAACGTATTATTTCGCGTGTATTTATTAATTTTTAAATTACATATCATTATAAAGATTATCTCTAGTTTTGCGTATAATAGAGAGGCATACAATCACCTAAAAAACTTTATCCTCCGCCAGGTGAGTAAAAATCTGTAGGAGCTTTTAAATACTATAAATATCGGTATCGGATCGGCAAACTGATGTATCATTAAATCCCTAATTTTAACGATTTAATTTCCAAGCCAAATACACTTACAAATATACGAAATAATGTACTTTTAATTGCTTTTCCGTGTTCATCAGGCACCTCATGGTAATTATTTCAAGTGTCAAGGAATTGGAAGGCAAGTGGAATAAAACTAAATACAGCCTTGATAACTAGCTAAGTGTATCAAATTGAATAAAATTACTAACACAATTTGGTGACTGGTGAGTTTTTTGATCGGGAAGAGGACCTTAAGTGGGACGTTTATAGGCCGGGATTGTTGTTTTATGCTATTACGTTGTTATTTATGCACACCAGAAAATCATTTTCCTTAGACGAAAAAGAGCAACGATGTTTATTATTTTTTTGCCCCTAAAATCATCTTTCTTAGATAAAAAAGAGCAATGATGTTTATTATTCTGAAATCATTGTGCTAGGATTGAAAAGTTATGTTTAATTACCAATATAATCACACCAACTTATGTATATTATTTATGTGCCCCCAAAATTATTTTCTTTAGTTGGAAAAGACTAATACTGTACCTATATTATTTATATGCCTTTGTAATTTTACTTAAGAAGCAAAATACCAAATCTTATGCCGTGTGCAGGATACACACCGCACTCGCTTGCTCGCTGTTATGTCCCCATAGAGTGCGGTCCTAACTGGCCACGCCCACTGAAAGCTTTCATTCGCGTTTGTTAAGAAGTAAAATGGCAAAATATATTTATTATGAATTTGTCATGTGTGAAATATTCCTAGCCCTATTATGAATTTCATTCCTAGACACTTTATCGCTTCACATCTCATGAAAATATACTCAAAATATGTATACAACATGAAATTAGAAATTCATTTGATTATTTTAATAGAGTAAGAGGTATTAAAAGCTTTACAAAAATAGCCTTATAATAAAACACACTAGTCAATTTCACGGCGTCTTCACTTTCTCTATCTCATTTAGGAAATACAACGTGGCACTACAATGGCGACATTAATATGAACACAATTATCGGGTTACGCAACTATAGTACACAGGTCATTCGCCGAGTTTTTGGCGGAATCTTGAAGTGAAATGTTGTGGTTTTTATTTTTAATTCATTTACTTAGGTTTTTGACCCTATAATTATGTAATATTGGTGGCGTTTTGTGTGATATAGTTTAGGTTTTGTGCATAAGTGAAGTGGATTATAAATATAAACTAAGAGCATTCATTCTGAGATCCCACAAGAACTCCTCTAGAAAGTTCTAACAAGGGAGCCACCATCTTGTTAGGATACTGAAGTCGTCATAAAACCGGAGACACTTTATTAACTTGATAATGGCAGTAATTGTCTTCATTAAAGAGGACTAGTTGCCAAGTTAATAAGAAGAAGACGATGGTCATCCGCCGGGATGACGGATTCTAGCAATGCATCAATTAAATGAAAACTGTTACTAATTAGAATGAGACACTTGACATTTCCGAGTAATGAAGGAAAGAGATAATCCTATGTTAGCCAGGCGTTACTGCTCCGAGTATGTTAGCTTTTTGAATGAATCGGTTCCACAGAGTGACGCGAATTTGTTTACCAATTTTTTTATTACAGTTCTTTTTATTTAATGACAACTGTGTTCTTGGACAATTCTGCCAAAGTCACGTCTATAGAATATTTTTCCCCAACTTATCTTACATCAAACATATGTTTAAAAAGATGACGGCTCCTAGTTAAAACTTTCCAAGGAGTTTTTACGGCAACTTAAAATGCGTGTTTATTTTATTTTACTTATCATCTACTTCATTTGTGCACAACCAAACTACATCACGTAAATTGCCGTCAAAAATATTTTATTTTATACCCAGTGGGTAGCGAACCCCATGTGTTCAATTAATGCGGCCATTGTAGCGTCACGTCGTATACCGAGGGAACAGTCTCGAAAGACGTGAAAAGTGAAATAGAGCCAGTAAAGAGGCGAGTCCTTGGCATAAGCCGCGACAACTTTAGAATAGAATAATTATTAGGGGAAAAAGCTTATCGACTACAACTTTGACAAGAATATATCGAACTCGTAATTTTAAATAGTCAAGAATGTATCCCCCCCTATTTACTATTTTTTTAAATATTATCGTTTTGTTTTTATTATTCCGAATCAAAAAGAGTTGCGCGTCATTTGAACGTACATTATATAGTAGACTTTAACCACATATCTATAATATTGTATTTATATGAGAAATAATAAGTTTAAATTCGTAAACAAAAAAATAATATAAAAATAATTAAAGACAAGAAATAACGTATAGACGCGTAATTTCACACAAACATGAAACCCAAGTGAACGTCGATTTGGGAAAGCAAGGCTCGGGAACACATTTCCAACTAACGGTAATAACCATATACAATGCGGGAGTGTTGATAACTTTTGGAAAACTATTTTAAACACTTTTTATGTTGAAAATAATACCTAGAAATAATTTATTTTTCATTATGGTCCCATGACGTCATCATTCATTTTATATGATAACAGTGCTAAATCTGAGGACTTACGCAAGAGTCTAACGTTCATATTTCCTGAATGGTGACGTGAAGTTTTCGAATCGGGGTTTCAAATCACATGACTCGCTAACAAAAAAATTAAATTTTCCAAAGCCAACTCCCGGATTATTAAATCGAATATTAATTTCTCATAAATAATTTTAACTGACCAACGGTTTTAAAACCCGGTTAATTTACCGATAAAAGAAACAAGTTCGGTTTTCGAGCCTCACTTGATAGAGAAAAAACGTAAAACTACACACTTCAACGTACCAGAAATCATCCGGTGCGTGTTAATTATATAAAGGGAAATCATAAACTTTGCTTTGTATTTCGGCGCGTTTGATGTCTACTCGCGCAGTTTGAGCGCGTGGTCCTTAATGACGCCTCCGTCGCCCTCGGACACGAAACGCTTGCGTCCTCTGAAACAAATATTTATTTAGAGAAAAAAAAAAACAAAATAATAGACAACCGGGTTATAAACACAGGGATTTTTTTTTAATGTACTTAAAAATAATCTTCCTATTGAAATAATAATCATTACTCGATCAATTTTTCTTTTTTAAATATTGATTAATGTATACAATTAATAAAGTGTCTGTTCATAGTGTCAAAATAACAGCTAGAAACTTTCCATTTATTATATTTGTAGGATAACACTGGTTAAAGTATGACTTTTACCGTGATAAAAAGTACCCTATGTGTTATTCCAGGTCATAGACTATCTGTGTGCCAAATTTCATTGAGATCTGTTCAGCCGTTTTAGCGTGATTGAGTAACAAACACCCAAACATCCAAATATACACACTTTCACATTTATTATATTAGTAGGATTAATCACCAAGTAGAAATAATTTAATTTAAAACATACAACATTTCTAGTAGATAATATGTTTTGGTGAAAAGATAATAATGCCATTTTAATAAAGCTGTTGCGGACAGCGAGCGGGGCGAGTGAATAACGATAGTGTAATAGTATAGAATGAACAAATAAATGAAATAATACGTGTTACGAATAAGGTTTATAAATACGTGTTAGGAATAGATATAATAATATGAACTGAATATGTGTATTTTAAAACGATTAGAATAAGAATATAGCTAGTTGTAAGTTTAAATGTATAAATTTCACTAGTTGTAAGGATGAACCATGCCAGACTCGGAACATCTGGCATGGTGACTCATGGTACTGCCGAGAGCGCGCACACAGGGCGTGCGCGCTCATTGGCTGAGCGACGCCCCGCACGGAATCCATCGCACTACCGGTTGCGAGGCAAAGGGCGAGGTTAAATATAGCGGAGAGGGCGGCAGTACTGCGATCAGTTCGAGAAACACTACAACAACAGCAAGCAGCGAATCACCAAGCAAACTACAGTCAAGAACGTTATTAAGAAACCACATTGTTACTACGAACTACTGTAACTTTATAAGAAACAAGAATAAAACAAGCGCTATTAATTTAGCACACATTAAAATATTGTGGACGTCCTTTTATTCACAATAAAAGCATTATCAAATACGTAAGTAGGTAACACTGTCAGAGGGCAGCCCTAGTGCGTGTTTATGTTACGAGCGGATTTAGATAACTATTTCAAGAACACAGCCAAGAGAACATACTGTTTACTTTAGCGTACTGTAGTGACGTAATGTCGTGCTACCTCGTCCCCGCCAACGTCTCTTCACATGGGACGGTCTCGCACGAACTTGTTCGACTATAGTACTGATCTCACGTATGACGTTACGCGCTCCTCGGTATCGTTAGCGCGGCAATTTAAAAATGTAACGTTTAGACTTTATTTTAAGTACATAAAATAAGTTACATGAAATTATATTTTTAATAGCTGTACAAATTCATGATCATTAATAATTCAGGTTTTTTGAAAAATTGTCCCGTTGCTTGTTGAATTACAGTGCAGTGCAATTCTTTAATCTGATCAGTCCATCGCCCTTCCTCTCATTCTAGTGCCATTCATCTTCCAAAGAACCTTGACTGATGCACCATATGATACAGAATCGACCGGAGAGGTCCCTACCTCACAGGCACGGAGAAATTTCTTCAGAGACTTCTCTACTTGGGGCTGCCTAACAGGTGGAATACCTTCACCCTGCAGAAGATCACAGCCAAATAACCTTGTGTTGTTCTTCCTGCGGTGAGTAGGGGTTCAAGATCGACAAAGCGCTAGTGCTACCTATAGTATTAAAGGCGTCCGTACGCTACCTTTGCAGTATAAAAAAACTCACCTAGTCGGTATACGTTTGAGCACACTCTCGCCGAGGCGGAACTTCTGCTGGCAGCGTTCCATGAACCTGTCGAGCATTATGTAAGCGAGAGGAACGTCCAGCACTATGTCGTTCATGTCTTCGAGTACGCGGATGAAACCCTGAAACGAGGGAAAGAGACTTTGTAGTGAGATGTCGTTGATAGGTTATATAATGTACACTTGTCGTAAGAGTTCCATAAAAGCCAATTTACACGTAACCAGTCGCTGTCGCCAATAGCCGACATACCAGCGCTGGCCTAGCAGAGCACTTTTGTACTAATCCAGTCTAATCTTTATATGCGGTTTAAGTAAAAACTATTTCAATTTAATAGTATACCTTATCTCCTAAAAGTATCCGACATGTACCTGTAACTTCATACTGGCATTATTTTTCGTCATCCGGCTCACGGCATCCTTCGAAGTAGTCCCCCTTCGACTGAACAAGACGCTCCCATCGGAGCTTCTACGTTCTGAAGCAGTTCTAATAATCGGTTTTCCGAATGGATTTAAGTGCACGCGTCGCTTTCGTTTCAACCGTATCTCTCGTCATCAAACCGGTGTCCTTTGAGCGGCATTTTAAATTTTGGTAACAGCTAAAAGTCACAGGGGACTATCTCAGGACCGTACTACAGAGGCTGACGAAATTGTTTAATATTGTGTTTCGCTATGCTTTTCGGTGTTATCGCGCTCGAAGGTCGACCAGAACGCCGATCGCTATCAACATTCGTGCGACCGTTTTTGAATCGCTTGTACAGCTTTTTTAAGCATCTTCAAAGGTCTCCTGACAACTCTCTCCGAGTTGGTGCAAATTCGTTGACCTGATCCCTCCGTCATTGTCAACGATAGCAAAATCCGACGAATGCGAAATCGACAACGTACGTAAAGACACGCTGCGTCCGAAATAACAGATCTCGCCGGTTGCCGTGGGAGCCGATGACTTCGTGAAAAGTCACTTGTTACGCTCGTACTTTATAAAGGTCGTTCGGACGTTTTTATGCGAAGTTATGGCTACAGGTCGGATAATTTTAGGACACACCTCGTATATTGACAATATAATGTACTCGTAATGTGCCAAGTATTAATTTGATTGACTTTACAGTTTTTTAAAACGCGACGTAGGTAATCCCATCTTGGTAAAATAATCTCATGTGTAGCAGTCATAAACCTCGGACGTGATAAGAGGTGTCCAATTAAATATTTAGAAATAATAATAATTTTTATTTAAAACACAAGATCAAGCAAAACATATATTGTTGGTTGGCTAGTTAGTAACTGTACCACAGATGCCAACACCCTCAGTTTGAATTTAGAAATACAAATCTTTGGCGTGCATGTGCGCGTGTGTGTGTGTGTGTGTGTGTATGTGAGTGAGTACACGTGTGTGTTTGAAACTTGTTTATGTGAGTGCAACTTTAAGTAACGTAACTACTATTATCACTCACAAGTATTTAAGCACAAATAAGTAGGTATTATGTAAGCTGCATGTTATGGTTTGAGCAGGTCTTCAGATTGTATATAGTTTAGACCACAAAGCCAAGTTTTAACTATTTTTTTAACAGTATACAAAGAACAACAAGGTAATGTTGTGTTGCAAGAGCAGTCCGATGAGGTTCCCCTTGACAAACACACGGCCTTGTCTTCTATTCAAATTTAAAATTAGGAAATAGGATAGCATACTAT
The DNA here is from genome assembly GCA_033032175.1 of Saturnia japonica. Taxonomy (NCBI): domain Eukaryota; kingdom Metazoa; phylum Arthropoda; class Insecta; order Lepidoptera; family Saturniidae; genus Saturnia; species Saturnia japonica. The sequence continues at coordinate 7,696,278 of CM065329.1, forward strand.
GCCTAAGAATAATTGTGTGGAATACAATGAGACGTCTCACAGACAGAACATTACACTCCATGAACAAATCAATAGTAGGGTATAGAATCGGTTTTCATACATGACTTTTAAAACTGCCTTCTAGGCACGATAGCGAGGTGGTAGAGCTTTATAACCCTACTGAGCCACGGCCACCATGCACGTAGTGAAAAGTCCGTCATAGTGACTCATTTTTGCGTTTCAAGTTTAACCAGTTAAATTTATTCGGGCCGGCATGTAATCAGCGATTGTCGATGGATTAAATTTCTCGACGGTCACCGTCGTGTTAGGATTATACAGTGGTCACCATCAGGGATGGTGTCGTTAATTTATCACGCTAATGTAAAAACTATACCCTATCTTTTGATTGCGTTAATTTTTTCACAGTTCCAAAGGCTCGCAGACCCTGAGCATTTAATATTAATATCAAAATTTATATCTCCATGCATTCCTAAGAAAAAGGGTTTTGACTGACAGACAGACGGACAACGAAGTGATCCTGTAAGGGTTTCTCCTTTTTCCTTTTGTGGTACGGAACCCTAAAAAAACCGCGAATACTCTACGAGACTCCTATTGCTGCCAATTTATTGGTCAGTCTTGTTTCCCTCCCTCGTCCCGCAGACCGTAAGGAGAGTCGAGCTTACTGCGGTCAACATATTATTATAGTATACATACTCTGTCCATCTGGTCTGGCGTGACGATGACGCATCGCCTCAGCTCAGCGAGGAACAAGCAGAGCTGCTCCTCCACGCTCGAGTTCACCGTCTCCAATGCCAAAAGTACTGTCTGAAAGCATCAGACCATTATAGCCAAAGCACCTATTCACTATGGCTATTGCTAGCCGTCCGATAATCTAAACTAAACTTATATAATATAGTGGATTTTCTGTTTGTTTGTTTAAACACGCTAATCTCTGGAACTACCGGTCGGATTCCAAAACTTATTTTTGTATATGATAGCCAGATTCACGAGGAATAGTATATAGGCTATCGAACATTGGATTACAAGTCTGAGTTAGCCTAAATATTTACTTTTGTTAAATAAGTCGGAAGTGGCAGCCCTCTCGAACCGCTGTATCTATTCACTAGCACTGACGTAATAGTCAATGACACGTACTAAATACGTTTGTCGGTTAAAATTAACATGGAGAAAACCGTGGGACAAAGCTAGTGTATTAGATAAACTATTATTATTACCATAATATATCAGTGGGGTAAGCAGAATGAATAATAACATCATATTATCTCCAGACAACTAAATTACAGTATGGTTATTACAATATATATATAGGTAATATATAAGTACCTCGTAGACAAGCTCGTGGTGGAAATGGGGCACCTCCAGCTCCCTGACGCAGCGCATCGCCTCTGCGAGGTCGCCGGACATCAGGTACTCCTTCAGGAGCAATTGGATCTGGCGGATCAGCGATTTCACCGGCCTGTTAAGTAAAGACATATTATACATATCGAAGATATCAAGTGCAGATTGAGAATCTTAGTGAAAGAAACGAGAGTTTACGCACATATATGACGTCATCAAAGGAATGTATGACGTCATTCAGCAATTCGGGTGTAGACAGCTTTTGAAAAATTTGGTATATGTAAAAAAATATTATTTATACATTACACATTTTTTATGTGAAATAAAAAATATGCCACTAAAATGCGGCAATATAACAGCGCGTGACGTCATCATTCAATAAATAAAGCTAAGTATTTATATTTTTACTTATTTTTTGAACACAAATGTCGAGGAAAAAATTATATTCCACTATCAGTGCTCGCGGCTCCATTTGCGTGGACTACGGAGTGCCGTCGGTCAAGCGCACGCGCGAATGGTCCTTCACGCACGCTGGTTCATTTTAAAGAAAAAAAATGTTATTTTGGGCGAACCTTAGAAGATATACATATGCTATTGCTACCTATTTTGTAAGTATTTTTAAGATTTCTAATTATGCAATACATTAATTTGATATATCTCTTACGGTTTACTCAGCGTAAGTCGTTTAATCGCCGCAAAAGCGTCTTTCTTTCCTGAATTTATTTAACATTATCTTCACTGCTTGTTTCCTACGTTACGTTATCTAACAAAATATATCTTATAAACTGGCCAGGTAACATAACTATGAGCTAAAAAAAGAACCATGTAAATCGGATAAATGGTTTTCGAGTGAAAGCAACATAAACGGACAGACAAAGAGAGAGACGTTGAGTTTTATTACCTGACTATTGTACCTGAGTATGTATGTTTATTTCTTTGGCACGCTCTGTAGCCTAAACGAATTGATGGATTTTAGTATAAAAGGTGTCTTTAGATGTCATAATTGTTGGGGTAACATAAGCTACAATATTTAAGTACAATGGCCTCATAAGGTTCGAATCCCAGGTCGAGCAAAGAGTTATTGAGTTTTTCTATGTAATTCTCAGTAGCATCTCGGTGCTTGGCTTTGTGCCCGATTAATGACAATAGGCTCGCTCCCTATTACATATATCTAAAAACATACCCGGTGAACCATGGATGTACATTAGTACACCTCTGCCTAACTCTTGAGGGTAAAGTCTGTATACCATCAGGTATATAATATTATGTATGTTAATGAAATAAGCAAAATTCGTTTTTTTACTAGTATCTTTTTGTTGAAATCGTATGTTTTGTGTGTTCCTTTTTAAGAATATGTATAGGATTTGTATATAAATTTACATAGATAAAATAAATACCTTAGACCCTCTACATTTGAAATCTTCAATCTTAGTAGATAATTGTGTAGTACTGGTACCTGATACCGCCGCCGACACCCCAGATGTTGTCCAGTCTAACGAGACCCTGCTTCATAGACAATAACGTCTCTGCTCTGTGTATCGCTTGCCTGGAAACATACGATTTTACGCGTGGACTTACAGAATGCCGTCGATCGAGCACGCGGTTATTTGAAAAGCAAAAAAGGATTATTGTGGATTATCCTTGGAAGATAAAACACATATGCTCTCGCTGACTTTTTTGTAGGTCTTCTTAAAATGTAAAGTTATGAAGTACATTGATTTCATAAGCCTAAGGCATCATAAGCATAAGTCATTTAAGCGCCCAAAATGATTCACCAAGGACAATTTTTTATTTTTTTATTTGCTCCTTATAATATCAACTATCTGCCTGTGAAAGTCCCGTCAAAATCGGTCCAACCGTTTCGAAGATTAGCCGGAACAAACAACCAGACAGATTTAAAACTTTTTTTTTGTTATAAATATTGGGTATGCTTTTATGTTTTTAGTAAAAAGCTGTTATTTTGACATTAAATACACATACTTCAATTTTATTTACTGTATAGATCAGCTTTGCACTTTAACTATCTATGTTATATTTTATGGGACCAACTCTCCACAGACTACCCGCACTCTACTCTATCTTTTTTATATACTACGATAGTGGAAAATAATCATGCGGCCCGCCTGATGGTAAGCGGTCACCGTAGCCCGTGGACGCTTACAATGCCAGAAACATCACATGCGCGTTGCCGACCGTTTAAAAACCTATCCAACTTCCTTTTTGAAGAACCCCATACTGTAGTTCCCTGGGAAAACCTCAGCAGGGAAATTCTTTAACATTTCGGAGCGTTCGTGCAAGGAAATTCCTCTTGCTATCGTTAAAATATATTTAATCCCAAACTGAGCAAAGTTTATATTCTGGCAACTAAACAGCTGATATACAATATGTTTTAAAAACCCCGAGATTATATTCTGTATATATTATCTATGTCAGATTATAAGTTCAAAAAAATACCTCTAATAAAAAGTAAAAAAAAATTAGTTAAAGGAGTAAAAAAATTAGTTAAACGATCAAACGTACCGCTGCGCTGCGCCGAGGATGGCGACGGTGTTATCACGTTTTAAAAATTTGCTAACTTTTAGGGAAAACTAAAACTAAGGACGACTTGCATAACACTTTTAAATGTGATTAAACTTAAGACTAAACAAACACATTTAAAATGGTTAAAAAAATTAGCGTCTTGCACAAAGAAAATTTGTTGCTAAATATGTTTAACAAACTATCAAAGTTAAATAACCATTTCTTTATTTTCTCGATCAAAGTTCTAATTTGATAATTGTAGTGTTGTGGCCAATTAAGTAATGATATCGATCGCATATATTTATTATATTTTGAACAAAGACAAATACAATAAAAACATTCAAATATATTTTTTCAAGGTGGGAACACTCAATCGCCCACCGCCATTTTGCAAAAGTACAATTAGTGAATATTTTAAAAATCAAAAAAAAAGCCTCCCTAAAGGATATGTTTTCGACGAAATAGCTGCCGAATGTGGTCATTCGGTTCTTCGACTTCCGCCGTATCATTGCCAGTACAATACTATAGAACTAATATGGGCACAAATCAAAGGACACGCCGCCCGAAACAATACCCATCCCCCCTTTAGCGCTGCTAAACACGTTTAAGTGACTCCTTATGAATTAAAAATACAAATTATGTATAAAAATTATAGGAATAAAGGAACAGAGACATCATAAGGGCCATCAGCGTGGTAAACACTTTTACCACATTTCTCACTCGTATCTAATAGATGATAATTCAATTGATTTTGACAGACAACAAACAATGACATCCATCTATGCACGTTTTATTGTATATACTATATACATAAGTTTATATTGCATCGCGCTTTTTGGGTTAAGAAACTCGTAAAAATGTGAAACGGAACGCAGAGAATACTTTACCGACTCGATAATTATGTTTAACTAAATCAGCGCACTGTATGTCTCGTGCAAGATGATGATAAGTCCATTTAAGAGGCTAACTGCAATTAACTAATTTTGTTTAGCAGTAAATTCAATGACATTTTGCACAAGTCGCCCTAAATATATTAATTTTAAATCGCAATAACAATTTTATTTTCTTAATAAATAAAATTTTGATTTTTTTTGGTAACGTCATTGGGGTACCTATATACCCTTTTCGGTTTCGACGGGGTTTTTTTTTATATATATTGTATATATATATACATTACACCCAGTCATACAACAGATCACGGCATATCCAGTAATCAAGCGAAGTGGTCGCAACCACTGTACACATAGTAATAAAACAAACATTTTCAGTGAATTTATTTTGGTTTATCACGTTTCGGGTATTTTCAGTAATCAATTTTTTGACTATTCCATATCTATTTCTTTTAATTAACCTTTTTTGCGAATTTCCTACACAGAATAATTTCGATGTTTCTCTACTGACAGGCGTGCCGCGATGGCTCAATTATTTCCGATAGACATCTATTATAAATTATCTGATCACGAATATGAAACCCCCTAGTAAGCTTCTAGAGTAATTTGTAGCTGAAGTGTAAACAAACATTATTATGTTACGGATGCGAAGGCGGTCTTCCGCGATATTTTCTAGTAAGTATCTAGTGTAATTTGTAGACGAAGTGCAAACAAACATTTAAATAATTGGGATGCAAGCACTTTTTCAATATCCCCTAGTAATCCTCTAGTGTAATTTGTAGATGAAGTGTAAACAAAAGCTGGTAGTCACCTGGCGCAAGGATTCAGGTCAGTGTTCGCCTGAGTCTGCACGAACTTCGGCGGGAGACAGTCGTCGGCGACACAGCGCGCTATGAAGTTGGACAGCAGTTGAACCGCGTCCGGCGTGTCGAGGACCAGGTCTGGCAGTTTCTCCAGCAGCCGTTCAAATGCTGCAAATCGAATTACATCTAATAATAATAATTTATTACCAAAAAAGTTTATATATTATAAAGGTTTAGCCTATATAATATACAATTTGACAATGGGAGAGACTCAGCTGATGCTGTGTGGTGTGGTATCAATTCACCACCACACAGTGCTGGTTTACAGTCTGCCCCACTTTCATAAATAGTCAACATTAAACGGAATCAGCAGCTCGGCTAAAATAAAAGACAATGTCATATAGTTACATGAAGATTTTAGTACAGTGGATTTCGGTTATAAGGACGATGAAGGGACCACTATAATCCGGGGGCTGACGATGAAGGGACCACTATAATCCGGGGGCTGACAACTTACGGAAAATTGTTTAAATACTTTATATTTTGCAAATAATACATATGAATTTTTTTTTTTCATTAATACAGCTTAAAAAGTGATTTAAAAATATTTTTTTATCTAAATAAAAAGTACGCCACAAAAACGATGCATTATGATCCTGTGACGTCATCATTCATATTATATGTAATTTTGTATGATAACAGTGACAAGTTTGACAACTAACGCAAGAGCTTAACGTTCATATTTGCTAAATGGTGACGTCACGTTTTCTAATTGGCGTTCAAGTCACGTAATTCACAGACAAAAAGAAATTATTCGAGATCTGTATTGTTATAGGCATTTTATCTCTAAACCAATATTACTCAATGATTTACTTTAATTTTTAAACATACAGTCAACTCGCGGATTTTGTCGCTATATCCGGACGTCGCTATATACTTAGGTAGAAAAAAAGCAATACGATAAATTATTAGATGTTTATTGGTTGTGTTTATTGTATATGAGGTTGTGGTGTATTAGTTGACATGGTCTTGTGTATAAAGACTCGTTTGCAATATCTGCGAGAGATTTCTGTGATTTTGTTACAAATAGTTCATCCGAACATCCGACATCCGAAGTCGCGATGGCCAAGAAAATATCCTCTAAAGGTATATTTTTAATTCGATGGACTTTAGTGTTACTTCGCTATAGCTAAAATAAATTAAATCCACTGTATTTCAATATGTGTCCATGATATTATGTTAAATATATTATTAGTGAAGAGAATAATATATTAATAATATAAAAAAAAGTAAGTAGATAATGATCGCGTGCACTGCATTAAATTCTAGTATGCGTTGGCGATGTTTGTCGTATAAAATTAACACGAGTGAAACCGTGGGGTAAAGATAGTGGCATTATAAAATACCTAAGTAGGTAGCCGAAGGGCAGCCCTAGTAAGTGTTTATCTAACGAATCACTCGGTCCAAGCGGCTGTAGGTAATTCACATAACATACTGTTTACTTTTGTGTAACGTGTAATGTAGTCGCGTGCTACCTCGTCCCCGCCAACGTATAAAGCCTAGGACGGTCGAGTACGAATTTGTACGACTATAGTCAGTGTTACCAATTCCTGAGTGGAAGTATTTTTTATAATGACCAGACTGTAATTGTGTATTTATTTTCTTACCATAACCGATGTCTTTAGCGGTGAAGACTCTGCCGTACAGATCCGATATGAGGACAGACGCCATTTCGCAGTGCGACGGCTTGTGGTCGAGCGCAATCTCGACAATTGTCTCGCAAATCTGACGAAAATATTTAAAAAATTATCATAGCGACACTAAAAAGAGACACAAACACACACCTATAGGATTTAACCTGGGAGAGAATGAGACAGAATACATTATACACGCCATCGAATTGGCGTAGCGGTGTGACGACCACACTTGTACGTATTGTTTTATGTACAGCTAGAATGGTCGATAGTTCCGAGCTCAGCTGATTTAGAATTTATAAAAAGAGATTTTAAAGAGGATGTTTTATGTTCTCTGTAGGTTTATACACATCTACTGCGTATAAACTGCAAACATGTTTTTTTATCAAACGGCACCGTAAAAGCGTTTGCCAGTGTCAATAGATAAAATGCGTGTGATATAAATATAGGCCAAGCATTTTTATTTGTAATCTATATTACTGTAGAATTACACTCAAAGCGTCATTTTTTGTTTAAATGTTTTTATTGATGAAACCCAGAGACCAAATCAACAACACGGTAAGTGTGATTTTAAGATTTTACCAGGTGGGTGCGTTTAGAGGTGACGAACTCGAGGAAGTCTTCCGTGGCGGCATTGGTGTCGCCATGCTCGAAGTATTCCAATATCACAGGTTCGGCTTTGCGCTGCGGATAAATAAAATATGCGCCTATTTAATAACTAACGCGTAGATAGTGGTTTTTTGTTTACCATTTTAATAAAGACAACAATATTATGTGTCGTTAATATTATGTCATTAGATATCTGTCACAGTTGAAACAACATGCATAAAGTATTGATCTTCAGATATAGGCTAATATCTCAATACCGTGTATATCCGTGCACACCCGCTGCCCCGCAACCAACAAACCACCAAGAGCGTCACGCTTGCGACGATTGGTACTAGGTTACTATAGTACTAGGTAGTAAATACTTGTACAATAGAATATAACACGGGTGAAACCGTAGAGAACAAACACCTAGTCATAAATAAATTTATCACAAGATGAAATGCATACTGGCATAAATACTGAGGAATCGGTAGATAAATAAAATTATGTATATTATTATTTTATGACTTAGCATCGCAACGTAAAACGCATCATTATCGCCGTGTCAACGACCCGTCGCTGCCATAATAAACACTTGAGCCAACTCGCTACACTACAAACGCAACCTACATAAATCGTAAGGTACGGAGTGTGCGGGGGGTCATTAGGTACGACGCCCCCATGTATTAAACTTCACGTAGAAATTGGTGAAATCCAGTTGCGTTTTCACAACCTATCGGTGTGCGGATAATAAACGAAATCTGAGTCTGTTTACTTTTATTAAATTTGACAGAATTTTTATGAAATTTGCTTATGCCAGTCCATTTACATTTGTTATTAACACTGAAAGGACTTTTACATTACTTGGTCACTAGAGCACTTTAGTTATCTAGTTATTTAGACATCCAGAATGTACATCTTTGGAATTTATCATATCTTTTATTATTAGGTACTCTTTTCATTGTGTACAGATATCTATACTATTAATAAAATTGAAGTGTCTGTTTGTAATGTCAAAATAACAGTTTTTTACTAAATATATATGATACCTATAACCAAAAAAGCCAATTTAAAAAAAAAATCTGTCTGTTTTTTTGTCCCTGGTAATCTCCGAAGCGGTTGGACCGATTTTGACGGAACTTTCACTGGTAGATAGCTGATGATATAAGGAGTAACTTAGGCTACTTTCATTTTAGAAAAAGAATTAGGATTCCGCACAATTAAAAAAAACTGGTCATGGTGAATCAATTCGGGCGCTTGAATGGCTTATGCTGAGTAAACCATAAGAGATATAGCAAATTAATGTACTACATAATTATAGGCATTAAAATATATATATATATATATATATTTTTTTTTTTTTTGTCAAGCGTTATTGTTGCAGTCGGGTTATTTATTTTCTTTTCAATAATTTTTGATTTGTATAATTTGCATATTTTTATACTAAGGCCGGCAGTTTTTTTAATTCACGAAGTAACAAACAAACTAAACGTGTGGTCGATCTGAAAGGCACTGTAGCCTATAATTGTGTATAGCCTATAATTCTGAAGACTAAAACTGAACGTCTCGTGTGAAAGTGCAAATGACTTATGGGGCCCCCGTTCAATCATAAATTTCACCCATCGATGTAAACACCAGAGTTCGACCCTGTACATCACGTACACAATGTATTTATGCTAATAAACGCTCATGGCCGAAACGAAACGTGATTTCCCTGCAGAACCCCACAACACTGACGACTGCGACAACTAAAACTGTACAAAATCTTCAATATATCTCTTCTTGATGTGGATAACCTAAGCGCGCCCGTTCATAAATAGCGATTCATTAATGACGAATATACGTTCACATTTATAAAGAAAATCGTGATTTAACCTAAATTGTCAAAACGATTGTCAACAGTTTTGTTTTTTCAATCATAGAACGGAAAAAGGCAGATACAGGTAATATATACATAGTTAGATATCGAATTTTACGGATAGGGAATTAATCAGATCGCAACTAATTTGCATGTAAGGCAACAGCCCAAGCCGAGGTTCGACCGCTTTGGCTCCCTTAGCTTGTTGCCTAGCTTCTGTGGAGCCATCTCCAGAGGCTTCAGGCTAACAGCATAGTCAGTTCGAAATAAAAAGTCGTTATGTTTGAAGGACTCCATGTTGTAGGAATGAACACAATGGCCGAAAGACAGTTCCACAGTTTCACTTTACGATAAATAAGAAATGATCAAACAAATTATTACGCAACGGTGTTTTAAGCCACACATCTTTTAAAACACGTTCTGCCAATCTAAAGCCGCATTTTCACTATACGGAGGACACTCGGACCGGGTGCGCTCTCATACGAACTAGATGGTATAGGAGTATTTGATTGAAACGTTACGAGTGTACAATTATCCAAGTAGCATTTGTCACAATTGCCGATCCTGAAATTGACAAGTTTTGGAAAATAATACCTATGAATAATTTTTTTTTTTTTCATTAATACACTATAAAAAAGATTGAAAAATATATTTTTTTAAATAAAAATTCCCCACAAAAACGCGGCATTGTGGTCCCGTGACGTCATCATCCATTTTATTTGATAATAGTGACAAATCTGACAACTTACACAAGAGTCAAACGTTCATATTTCCTGAATAGTGACGTCACGGTTTCTAATTGGCATTTCAAATCACGTGACTTACAGGCATAAATATCAATTTATCCAAATGGAAAATTAAATAAATAAACAATTACTTTTTACAGATTTTTATTGCTTTAGGCTTTTTATCTATGGATAAACTAATACTATTCAATGATTTACTTTTTTTTAATGGATGTTCAGCCATATTATATTAACTTCTTTGTTTATGAGCCGATTTGGATGAATTTTTTGTAGGATAGGGGATCCCTGAACTTCGAAGATACACAAGGAAAACCTCTTCAAAATCATTAAAGTTTGTTTTCTTAACGTCTTGTTAAACATGCAGTCAACAAATGGATTGAAGTCCAGCTATGTTGAGTCTATAAATAAGGCGTTGTATTGCGACATTTCGGGCATAATTTTTTTAATTCCTTTTTGAGTCTTACGTTCCACAAACCTCAGTGTCACTCGTTCATTCCACTTTCGAAGTGAAAACTTCTTTAGTAACGTTGTGATTTGAAACACGATGAAACGGAAAAGCGACACTATAAAAGACACATAATATGTATATAACTATAGGATTTAACCTACGAGAGAATGACATAGAATTCATTTACATTATACATGATTAACATGCAAGTCCTGATTTTCATAGTTAAGATCGTCGTCGAATTGGCCTAGCAGTGTGACCGACCAAACTTGTATGTACAGTACGAGTCGTCGATAGTTCGAATCCCGCTGATTTAGAATTTTCATAAAGAGATTTTAAAGAAGATATTTTTGTTTTCTGAAGTTTTCACTTATACCGCGTGTGAACTGCACACGTTTTTTTTTTGTTGGTTGACGCCTATTTCGACTTCAGAAATGAGGAAGTTCTCAATAGGGATGTATTTTTTTAATGGATTTTCAGTCATAACTTGTTAGTTTATGCACCGATTTAGTTGATTCTTTTTTTGTTAAAAAGGTGATACCTTAAGGGTAGTTTAATTTTAATTTCATTGACTTTGGACCTTCGACTTCGTACGTACACCAGGGAACTCCTCAGAATCATTGTAGTTGGTTTTCTTTTTTGTTATAACTTGTTTTCATAGAAAGATCCGAGTAACCTCGTAAAAATAGAACCGCGTCCGAGTCCACTTGTATTCATGCTAGTTTCACTTGTATAGTGAAAACGCGGCTCTATAAACGTCCTCCATTATTATCAACAAAATACAACGCGACAGTTTGCCGACTGAAGTGAAGTGCGCAAAAAACACGTTTCGCCAGTAATATTATTATCGAAACCGTATTTTTAAACGTTGTAACAGCAACAAGACTTCAGTTTAGTTTGTAAACAACATTATCGCAGTTTTCAAGGTCGCGTGCGGACGCGTCAATGAATCACAATTAATTCGCTGTATTATTAAACACTTGAGTACAAAAAAGATATTTTTAAATATGTAATTAGGCACCTATATTATTTCTCATAGCGCATTTTTTTTGTAACAATGCACAATCTTTAATTCTCAATCAAAATTATTGATTAATACATCATTTTAACGCTTGTGTTCTCCGCTACTAACGTCGATAATTGACAAATAGTTTTTAATATTATAAAGCGTATTTTCTTTGAGGATCCATCCGCCAATTGTGTTTTTTTCGTACTGACTATATACTGTTAGCCTTATGGGGCCTGAGGCGCTAGCCAAGTTACCTTTCTATAATCGTTAACGCTAATAGAAAACGAAAAATGTATGGAATTGACATATACGCCAATTCCATGCAGGTTAGGTCATCTGGATCAATTACGGGGTTTGACATCTTCACCGGGCTTGGGGGATCCATCCACCATCTATTTATTTATTTATTTACATAGGCACACATTACACAGATTATAAACGACATAAGAATAAATTTAAAATATTACATGTTTTAACTAGCTTATATTCCAATGTATATTAGTTACACATAAAGTATACCAGTTGTAACTATTTCACAAAAGGAAAAAAAATTGTCACTTACATGCAGTATTAAATTTTGAATTATATATCGGAATCAATTTATATTAAGTGAATGATGTCAAAAGAATCCATAAATTAACGATAGGTAAATATGTTTAACTAACATAACAGTTAGTTTTATTATTATTTATCACTGTTAAAGCGGAGTTCATTCTCTCTATATACCACACTTAAGTTAAAAATCTGTTGTCAAACACCTATAAGTGTTCCAGCAGCTGCACTTGAGAGCCAGTTTCCCCCCTACTGGGCATAACCTGTTATTATCTTGGACCGCATCGTCACTTAACATCAGGTGTCAGATTGTGTTTTTTAGGTCCCATGTAATAGGAGGCGAGCCTATTGCCATTAATCGGGCACAAAGCCAAACTCCGCGCTGCTACTGAGAATTTCATACAAAAACCTAGTAAAACTTTGCTCGACCTCGGAATTGAACCCAGGACATCGATCACAGCAGTCGCGTTTACGAGCACTAATCTGTTACATGGGGCCTAAAAAACATACACGGCGGTGTACTTTACATTAGTACACCTCTGCATAACCCTTCGGGGATACAGGCGTGACGGTATGGCGGTATGTCAGATTGTGGTCAAACGTTAAACCAATAAAGAATACGAAGGTTGCGGAGACGGGCCGTCCGCATTGTAAACGATGCAGACGTTACGAAGTTCATTGACCCGCTTCAGATGCACAGAGACATTATCTCACTGAGCATGTTCTACTATCTATATCATGGCAAATGTTCTGAAGAGCTGTTCAACCTAATCCCCTTAAAAAGGGCGCGTGCGTATGCCCATATACAAATGTGCTACGTCACCCTATACAGAGCGGGAACGCGCACCGAGGGCGCGAACGCAACGGAAACGATTCCCTCGTACTCTGTATAACCGACGGCGGATAACACGCTACGGTAACCAGTGCGTGCGAGTCCCTCTCACTACGTGCGACCGACCCTGCTCACACCCGAAACTACTAGGCGTGAAGAGGGCGAAACATTAAGGTACACACGCAGTGAGGTGCCTGCTGGTAGGCGCGGCGATGACGTAGCACGGAGCGGAATGGACTGGGTCGCTGGCGGGTTGAACACTTAGTGAAGATGCAAAATGACACACAGGCACCACAATAAAATTCGCTGTATTCTTCAAGACACAATACAATTTGTTGGTACTATCTTCTGCGTACTGTTTCTTCCAGTTTCTTGAGTCTTGAGTATTCAGCTTGTGGCACCCGTGTGTGCCGTTTGGCCCCTGTAGTGTGCCTTTTATATTGTTTGCCGGAGAGCGAGACGGACGATGGCGTCTCTATCCGTACTGCTCATTACCAAACTTGGGTGTGGTCCGGTAACCGCGGTAATGCGCCGTGGTTGCACTATCGCTGTCTCTATCTATTATTATTATTACTTGTATGCAGAATACAATAAATCGTTAATATCTCTAATTACAATTATTCAATTACAATAAAAACTATTTCACATTAATGTAGACACAAATATCTATCCAAAAACACTAACTTTAACATTATAGGTCAATAAACATGGTAGATACAAAGCGTTAAACATTGCAACTTTAAAACAGCTTGAAACTCGTTATTTACACACTATTTGATGTTACAAACGTTATAAAACATATAGAGAAGGCCAATTTACCTATATAACACAAAACATTACATACAACTTCTATATAATATGAATTATCGATGATATATGATTTCAATACTTTAAGTGATTATTTCTATTGAATTACAAACATTTTCATAACTTATATACTGTTCTTATATACCTACACGCTATAGTAATACATTCGAAACATTAGAAACACTAGATCTATGATTGTTTGTATAAATTATTCATCCCTACAACTTATATTTACAATTGTTATTCTCGTATCATTACGCTTAGACCTATGCGTCGCTAACACCCCTTCACAGTCTTTCTTAGCAAAACCACACACGCTGGGCTCCGGAGCCATAACTATTATGGTAACCTACATATCGCATTGGTACTGTAACATAAACCAATACAAAGTCTCCGACCCATGTCGGAGGAAATAAAACTGGCGACTTCGTTTGAAGAAAAAAAAAAAAAAAAAAAAAACCTACATATCGGCACGAACAAAAAAGTTCTCTCAAAAAAGATATGATCTTTGCCGTACTGTGACGTTGTGAAACTGTCTCTCGGGTAGTATGTTCCCTTCTTCCTACAATATGGAGTCCTTCAAACATAACGTGAAGACACATTTGAGCAGGCTGCCGATGTAGATCCCAGGGTAATCGTCTATGTTATTGGATTGCACTGTGCTCACCATCAGGTTGGTACATGCTGTCACTTCACTGACCCCTTACAACGACATAGGTCGTGGTGAAGTTACCAAATGCAAATAACTTTCTAATTGCAGTTTTTTTTTGTAATGTAACTACAAATTTATATTTTTCGGATTTTTTTTTACTTTACTTATTATGCTTTATGACAAAGCTTCTTGAGAAATTTCATGATTCTAGCAGAATTTTGATTTTCTTGTGGGTATCAAAATATGGCGTATAAACGTTTGTATTTTTTTATTGCAAAATATATAAAAATATTTAAAAAAAATCTTCTTCCACTTTTTTGTCAACTTATTACGTCTTGTTGCTGTTAGTTATTTTTATTACTATTTTAATTTAATTTAAAAAAGTTTTTGTGTTAATATATTTTTATGTTTCAATGTACGGAGCTATGGGAAATGCTGTATTCACTACTCCTTTAAGTAACATACGCATCAGGCATCCTACTTAAACATAATTATAATAATACTGTATAATGTGTAATGTTGTTGGAGAATACAATATTTTTTTTTTTTAATTGCACTGACTAAGAAGTTTGATTTTTTTCCCAGCTTCATTTTTTTTTTTTTTTAGTTGCCTGTTGCAGACCTTATGCTCGTTTTCACCAACATCCCCTAATTTTAAGGAACACTTAAAGTACATTTAAGTGACGACACCTTAAGGGTTACATAAATTTTAAGGAACAGAAATTCGACTCCTTCTCGCTAAGTGACGTTTATTTTACAAACAATTGTGGTTATTTTTGTTTTAAGCGTATTAAAATTTAAGTTCTTGGAAGCTTTAGAAGAAGAAAAGAAACTGGGAAATTAATAGAAGTCACGCATTTACAGACAAAGGCCTGGCTATTTTTTTTAATATTACAACAAAGATTTTTTGATAGATATAGATTATCAAAATGCAGTGTTTAAAAATATTTACCTCTTTTTGAACTATTTTATCATATAAGGTTTTATTTATTATTTTTGACAGGGCAAATCCGTGTTACCTATAAAACAGCTATGTACATATAGATATTTTGCGACAGTGGTAGATATGGGTGGTATCAGTGTTGTAGCCACTTGCAGCACGTATTTTAGAACATATTTTTACTGGACTATTGTTCAAACATATTCTGATGCCATTTCCAGCTCTCAATAACTCGGCCACGCGCCACCTATCACTTTTTTCAGAAATAATAAAGTATTACGCATATCCATCATGAGTTATGGTCTTGAGTTAAAAAAAATGAAATAGAAAATAATAGATAATTTATATTGATATAAACTTTAATTTTTTTTTTTTCCTAATGTTATTTGGATTATTAATACCATTTAAAAACGCCATAACGCTCCGGCTGTTCGCAAGTGCTCCGCTTACCAAGGAATAGGCATCTAATTTTTGTTTATTTAAATAATAACATATTTTAATCACTTAAGAATGATAAATAATTCATAAAAGTTTTTATTGCTAAATTATGGGTGTACCACAACGTTGAATTGACAAAAAAAAACTGACAATAACACTGGCTTGACATAAAAACTGACACTTAACTAAGTGTTTCCTTAGTAAGTAACTCTTAGCTTGGTGAAAACGAAATAAGTTAGGTAGCCGATTTAGGAAACACTTTAGCTTTAGTTAGGGGTATGTTAAGGGTACGTTGGTGAAAATGGGCATTAGTGCATCATATTAATTTCAACTCGATCCTTCCCAACGTTCCTGAGAAAAAGGAACTCGAGGCTGCGGGACCATTGAAGTGGAACGGAACTGTGCAAATTTCGAACAATAGAATTGCATCACAAGATTTTTAGTCGAAATTTACACTGTTCCGCTCCGTTCCGGTTCAATGGGCAGTCCTTACAGATAGACAGAAAAAAATTATTATAACGGTATTAAAAGGATCAATAGGTACTCACAACAACTTCCTCGGGTTCTGCTTCGACGATCACCTGCTTGAACTCGATGTCACCGTTGGTGACGGCTTCCGGATCATAGTTGGGATCGTTGGCGTCCTCAACGTATTCCTCAAGGAGTTCAGAACCGGGAGCGCCCCAGACACCCTTGCCGCCGGCACCGCCTTCGTTTATCAAATAAAAAGGATTTGTTAGACGATAATCGATTGAAAAGTATCTATCCCATGTCCTTTTCCACGAAATTTCCTACTTCTATGACAAATTTCATCGGAATCTGTTGAAACGTTTCCGAGTGATTAATGAACAAACATTCAAACAAACATACTTTGTACTTATATCAATACTAGCTGTGCCCGCGGCGGCGCTCGTGTGGACTACAGAATGCCGTCTATCGGGCACATGCGCGAATCATGCTACCGCCCACTCCCGGTTCTTTTTAACAAAAATGCTTATTGTGGGAGATGCTTAGAAGGCAGACATAAATATATACTCTCGCTGACTTTTGCAGGTCTTTATAAGATCTCTAATTTTGCAGAACATTAATTTGATATAAATTTCTTATGGTTTACGACCGAATCAATTCACCATCACCATGTATGTACATCATGCGCGGAACCTAATTCTTTTTCTAAAATATGAGTAGCTTAAATTACTCCCTATAAAACCAGCTATCTGCTAGTGAAAGCACCGTCAAAATCGATCCAACTGTTTCGGATTTCCCGGAACAAACAGACAGACAAGAGAGTACGTATATATTTTCATATGAATTTAGTAAAAAGCTATATTTTAGACACTAAAAACAGACACTTCAATTTTATTTATTTGTATGTATAAATATTTTATTAGATTATATTATAAGTCATACTTTGACCACAATCACTACAGATATTATGATGAATAAACATGTCAAGATTAGAAAGAGGGATATAATTATATGTATAAGATTTAGTAGGTACTTATGTATTTTGTGGTATTAATCTTGTATTTTATTTCTCAATGTGGTGGTGGGCGGGGCCCTTGGCAAGACGAGAAGGACGATATACCAAATAGATTTCGGAGTGGTGGCCCAGAAGTGGAAAACTGCTTTGCAGCCCGATGGTCGGATGACATAGCGAAGGTAGCAGGTAAATTCTCGATCAAGGCCACGAGGTTTGGTATGAGCGAGAAGATGCCTTTACTCAGCAATGGGTAAATCTGGGCTAAATGGATATATGTTGTAGTAGCGATACAGTACAACTGTATTGCCTTACCGCCCCGCTCTCCTCATTAATTAATTTGTTACACTTTAACATAACTTTAATAAAAAATAATTTAAAAATGAGTCAAGTGAAATAATCTGTATTTTGATTATTTACATATAGACACAAACACAAGATAAGCCGTAATCTGATATAGTGTTACAAAAAACCTAACTTTTATCACTAATAAATTATAGCTTATTTATCGTGACTTGAAGGCCGAATGCGCTGTCAAAGATTAGACCTCACGATAGAATAGATTTCGATACCATTTCTGGGAGTTCCAATGTTATTAATGGAGTCCGTAGCATACAGAGACAATGTCGTAAGACAAACTGAAAAACAAGAAGGATTTCACCTCAAGATAGAATAGGTAGGTTTCGGTATAATTTTTGGGTGTTACAATGTTATTCAATTACGACATAATATATACTGCTATACTAAATGCAATCCGTAGACTTAACGTACGGAGACAATGTCGTAAGACACACCTCTACTTGCCAATAGTCAAAGATACGTACAATCTGTCGAAAGATTTAATCTCAAGATAAAATAAGTTTCAGTATCACTTGGGTGTTACAATGTTATTCAATTATTACTATATGCAATCCGCCTCATCAGGGAAACAATGTTTAATTTCCTGATAGATATGCTATGTAAACGAAACTGATTAGGAACATGACGTTCAAAACTGTTTTGTCTATCTCTCTGGGTTTAACTTAAAAATGACTTGTCCGATTTTAAATAAATATTGTAGATATATACATAGACAGATAATATGCCATTCCATGTCTGCTAGGCTATAAAAATAGTTAATAATACTTTTAAAAGTCGTAAAAAGATATTTCGTTTTAACCGATTTTGCCGAAAATTTGTACACAGCGAGTATGTCATTCCTCAAACCCAAGTTTATATGTGGTTAATAATGTGAGTAAAAATAAAATTATGGAATGTTACTAAATACATCGAGCCCACTTCATTTGCGCGGGAACATCGTCTCGTTGAGCGTATTCTTAGTTCTACCTTCTTTATGAGTGATCTCGAAAGCTGTGCGACCTAATTCCCTCTTCTCCTTTACACAACAGAACTACACCCCCTGGGATTATGCTTTACGATACTCTCAATCTGGGTACGAGTTAAAAAAATCAATATATTAGCCCAATCATAAAAATATGAAGCCTTCTCCCAGTCAATGTGTTATTCCTTCTTATGAAATTGGATAAGTCAAGGGTAACATACAGAGATATTATATTTGTGCAGGCACAGTACCTACCGTTACTTTGCTAAAAAATCCCATGTATCCAGTTGGCACAGGAAATTGGCTTAAATGATTTGAAAGTTACAAAAATAAGAAAATTCAAATGTACACTTTGCAAGAATTAAAAAAAGAACATTGCGTTTACATTATATTCCCGCCATAAGTTCATTACGGTAAAAAATATTATCAAGAGAATGGATCCATTTCTCAGATCGAAATAAAACGGCAAAAATTTCCTTATAGTTAGAGACTCTTCAATCAATACAACAATAATCGTGTTTGTCCTTTATCTAAAAAAAAAGTATTATTCAAAGACCCAAGTGTATGAAAATAAAATAAATAGGTTGTGTGTACTGACATTCCTGTATGTCAGGGCCGTCAAATACTGATCTTATGTAATCTACTTTACAGTATATTCCGTGAAAACCCTGTTAGAGTAACCAAGACCTTCATGACTGTACCCAGCTTCAAGGATCACAGATTAGAATGTACTGTAGGTACTTACCAAAATGTAAAAAAATGTGCAGTTTACATGCAGGTTTCAGTTCTAAACCTTCACAAAACAAATATCAATCAATCAACAGGACTTGAACTATCGACCACTTGTACTGAACATACAATAGTGTGTACAAGTCTGGTCATCAAATCGCTAGGCCAATTCGACGACGTCCATAATTACGAAAATCAAGACGCATTAATCGTGTATAATCTAAATATATTCCATCTCATTTTTTTACACTAAATCCTATTAGTGTATGTGTGTATGTCTATTTTTAATTTCATTACATTTCAAATCACAACGGTACTAAAGAAATTTTCACTTCATAAAATGAGTCTGCAAAGAGACAAAAAATTATAATAGAATGACTATCTTTTATTGACTTAATATAAGACTATGATCTGTCCAGATTTCCTAGGTTTTCTCCTAGTATGAAAAGTGTCCGCGTGTGGTTTAAGAAAACACTTTTCAAGTCCAGAAAAAATTAGATAAATCAATTATTAAACAAATAAAACAAAATTTATTTAAAAATTTTGACCAAGTTAAAATTATAATAGAAGACTTATTATACAGAACTGGCTTATCTGCATCTGCGGTGTTTATTATATTAAGCAAGAAAATGCATAGCTGTATGTGTAGTGATTGTAAAAATCATAGTTTCTTAAAACTTTAATAACATATAGTAATTTTTTTTAGATAAGTATGTAAGGTGTAACACAAAATAATTGTTAAAAATCTATTGAGTAATTTTTGCATGTTGCACACACAGCGGAAAACTTCTATAACATATTACATACATATATACATACATACATATTACATATTTACATAGATGATTACTTACTTAGCCTATATAAAAACCTGTATTCCCCAAAGGGTTAGGCAGAGGTGTACACTAAGGGTTTATGTTGTCATACATCACAAAATATATCAAAAACTGTTTAAATTAATTCAAAGAATAAAATAAAAATGATTACCTACTTTATTATTATTAAAAAACAACATTTAATAAAAATATAACCCCTTTTACATGTTTGGACTAGTTCAAAATGAAAAAAACTGTTTTACAACACACTACAAAACATTAATTTAAAAAAAGGCATTTTAAAATATCCTTCAAATAGGTATTCATCAAGCAAACGGTGTCAAATGGCGGCAAACAATTTCAAATCCGAACAAATAAAAGTATGGCCAGAACTAGATACTAAAATAGCCTTGGATGTCGAAAGTTGTTTACAAACGGCAATTGCGTAACGAGTCATTCAACTATTAATCTATGCTGATGACCTAATCTCCCATAATGCCACATTATCAAATGCTATTACTAATTTCCAACTGCGCATAAAGAGTGCACTGATGACCTTGAACGACATTCTAAGTGTTAACTTAATAATAATACTACATGCTGCGTAGTAAACAAATGTTACGTAAAACGAAACAGAATGCACATTGATTTGATGACCTGACCGCGTCTTTCTAGAATTTTCTCCGGCTTCAAACGGCCCTTCTTATCAACATTGCAGTCCTTTAGTGAACGTAGGGCGGAAGTTACGTACCTTTTTTGGGTAGACCCCGGCCGTGGCCATGTCCATGCCGTGGTCTGCGGCTATTTTTCCAGCTGCGATATTTAGGGAGAGGCGTCACAGCGTTCATCGCATCTTTGCTGTTCGAACGAGCATATTTTTTGTTTTTACGACGTGAACGATCCACATGGGATGTGGCACCGTCCCCGGCACCCACATCCGCCACCGGCTTCTCGTCCATAGCCACGTTTTCCGTATCGGAAGCGATGCGGTCAACTTCCATTGCGGCGATGAATTAGATAAAAAGAATAAATAATATTACTGAAATTTAACTATTCGTTGCAATATTTTTATATTCTGTTAAGATTATAGGCCGATGTTATTTATTTTTGTCAGCGATAAACAAGAAATCGTACAACACGACGTACGCAGCAAATATTTGTTTTGAGCTCAACTAACGTGAACTTAGCAAAATAACATGGCGCAGATTACCACAGATAAAAATCAATTTTATCGTTTTCTTTATTTGACGTCGCAGAAGTATTTGCCAGTATTATAAGATAATATAAATTAGAATCTGTCGATTACGTGTTGGGTTGGTTTATTTTGCTAAAATTATGCCAAAATTTTATGAGCATTTTTCACGTGTATATTTTTATAATATACCACAATATTCATAGTAATAAAATAAACATCTTCACAGTCAATTCGTTTTGGTTTGTCGTGTTTCGGGGCACCCATTGAATTGTTTTTTTTTTAATATTTGCTTAGATGTACCGTGATGGCTATGACTATGCCATTTAGATTTATTAACATAAATTAACCTTTTATGCTTATTATTATGTGTACAAAATAATTTCGATGTTTCAGATCTGCCAGGCGTCCCACGGTGGGACGGCTCATTTTAAATTGAGTCTTCTTTGGGTACATACGACAATGAAACGTTTTCGTAATATGACGTTATATTAAGCGTTATTTTGTGTTAAATTTATATGTATGTAAATATATAACGACACTCGATTTAAAGACAAACTCCATATAACGTTGAAATTACTTACCTTTGGTTGGTTTACCGTATTTCATATACAATTATATTCTCTATTAGCAGCATGATCACTCTAAATAACGAAAAGAATACAGCATTATTAAGCATTGAGCAGACTTTCTAATTTGGCAAAATTAGTACTTATTACTTTATTTTTTTTTTGTTTTAACTCGACTGACAAACCGAAAATTCTAAGAAATTGTCTCTTTTGTTTTTAGTTTGTTGATTTCTTGCTTTATTATATAGAACGTATTACCTCGACTCGACTCGGCCACTAGGCTAACGTTAGGTTTGTTATACATTATCATAATCTTAGTTGCTTACAAACTATCAAACTGTTAACATGGCGAGTAAATGCTAATTTTTATGTATTGACAAAAAAGTTTTATTAATACGCTCAATAGAGGCGGGAGAAAATATAAGTGATGATGGAAAATGCTTTGGATTTAGCCGCTCTATCGTGTCTACAATATGGATAAACAAGGAAAAACCCTTATTTTTTAATCAAGTTGATCTCACAGTAACCCAAGATATGAGGAAAATACATAAAAAAAATACAATTAAACTACTGGAGCAGCAAAAAATCGCCAGACGTAGATAACAGGTTATACGCAATATGGGTCGTTATAAAGTAGTTTTTACGTTAGTACAATTTGCACTATATTAGAATAATAAAGTAACATCAATTTTGTTATATACTTGAAAATGAATGATTTACATAATCAAGATATATCGATTATGACTGTAATTCATAAACGAATTACGAATGTGAATGATCATTCATAATGTAGTCCTTGATGTATACAGGTGTGCGAGAGTGAAAAGCAAAAAAAAAGATCTTTCGGTACTTCGATTCACATTATCGAACAACAAGTACCGAACGACCTTTTTTTTCTATTATGAATATTTATGAATGATCACTATATTCAAAGTGCCAAACTACTTTTTTTTAGCTCATTCATTCACATTCGTAATTCGATTATGAATGATCACTCATAATCGAAGTACTGAACGACCTTTTTTTTAGCTCATTCATCAGGTATGATCACTCTTAATCGAAGTACCAAACGACCTTTTTTGTTTTAAAGTTTTAAAAACATTGACATTGACACTGGCAAGTGCTTTTGCGTCACCAAAACTAGAAGAAAAGGAAGTAAAGTACTTTGTGATTAGTAGGTAACATAGACATTTCTGGTTATTGGTCTATGATAGACATAGACCAATAACCAGAGGATAGACATAAATTGTTATTTATCTCTGATAGACATCATTACCCACAAACTATTATACCACCCATTATCTTTGATTATGATTACTCTATGATTATGATCAAGCTTTGTTTAATTTAGTCTGTTTTTTCAATATCCTTTGTTTTTGGATTTGAAAATGCAAAACAATAAAGAAAACTTATTTGCTGAAAAATTTCGTCTACTAAATTCTCAAGAATATAATGAAGAGATCAATTTGGCTACCAGCTCATCAAGTGACTACGAACCGGTGACGCACATTATTTCAGTTGACCAAAATAAATCAAGAACGAAAAAAAGAAAAAGAAAAAACAAATATTCAAAAAACGTTTCTAGCCTAGATATAACGATCAACGACGTGATGAGAAACTCTAAAAGTAATGAATCTGATAGATCACCATTATTATGTTGTAAAAATAGAGGTCTTGAACAGACACAAAATATCGTTCAGCAATCACCTATATTGGGATCAAAGAACATAAAACAGAAAAGTCCAATATTATCTCCCAAAATATTATTGCCACTTCATTCCATTAAAGTGAAAAAGAAATTATTATTTGAGAATGGTAATAAATCAAAAAACATAAATAGTATTAGTAAATTTAGTGAACTTGAGAAAACTAACACAAATAGTTTAAACAAAAGTTACTTTATGAGGAAAGATAACATTGATGTTTCAAGTACATCACAAAACCTAGACAATGATGTTGGATTCTGTGATAAAAATAGTGATAGTACAGTAGAAAACATTTCGAGTTCAAAGTTAGTGAGTGGAGATAACGCCAAAAAAGATTTGATCAAAAAGGTTAAATTATTTTTTGAGAGCCATTTCAGTTCAGAAGAAATATCACAAAACACCATCAGTGATTGTCAAACATCACCTAGAAGTGAAGAATCAGATATATATATTTCTAAATCTGAATTTAACAGTAATTGTAGTCCTATTTTAAGTTCAATTAAAGAAGAAACATTAAGTCCTGAAAATAGCGAAAGAAAAACTAAAGAAGCGAAAAAGACTAGGTATAAGAAGGATGGGTTAGCCTATCGTCTCGATAATCTGTTAAAAAAGAGAAAAGCACACATTTCTCTATGGCAACATGAAAGATATCTAGCAGGCAAGTCCAATTTCAAAATACCCAAGCAGGAATATATTGCGTTCCGTATTCAAAAATTCCATTTCAAATATGGCTGCTACCTGTTAGAGGCTTATGATATTAGTGATCAATATTATTGTGTTGTAATTAACAGTTATTATATAAATGAAACTGTAAAAAGTGAATCAGTACTTAAACTTTATAAGCCTTATCAATTTGTTGATTTTAATGATAATTGTAAATTAGTTATCAATGTATGTAAATTTCAAATTGTTGATATTAATAGTTAGATATTTAATGTAATTTTTATTGTTAAGAATTATCACTATACATATAGGCAAATATATTTTTTTAAATCCATTTTAGTAAATTACATTTAACTGTATCATTTTTTTGTATTTTAATTGCAATAAAATCTGTTGACTGAACAAGTGTTAGGGATTAAATCACCTCAAGGTGGTGTCCTAATTGGCCATAACTCGCATGAACGAACATTTGCATGACAATGTTGATTTGATTGTGCGAACATCAATTAGGACACTATAAAAATAAGTATGTTTGATTGCAAGTTCATAGGAACATTGTGAAGCAATCATCATTTGTTTGTGCAAGCCATAGTCTTAGATTTGTATAAAAATCTTGTCTCTTAAAATGATTGTGTAACTTCTAAACTTGACCAATTGAGCTAATATTTACATAGATTATGTTTTTTATAGCAATTAAGTTAGGATCCAATAGAAGGCACTTTTATTGGCCAATTTTTAGACCAAAATGATATAAATTCACAATATCTTTATATTAATTTAGGGACAAAAAAGTAAATCAACAAATCTGAACCTTTATGTGGCACTTTATTAGACCCGTATTAGTGTATTATCTATGGTAGTAGAGTTATTAAAACCGGA
Source organism: Saturnia japonica (assembly GCA_033032175.1). Taxonomy (NCBI): domain Eukaryota; kingdom Metazoa; phylum Arthropoda; class Insecta; order Lepidoptera; family Saturniidae; genus Saturnia; species Saturnia japonica. The sequence continues at coordinate 7,721,747 of CM065329.1, forward strand.
AAAGGCAGGACTACGTCTGCCGGGCGAGATGTCATGAGCCAAACAACGCTCAGTACTTATAAATAATGTATTCTGTGCAAACAACCTAATATTGCGCGAGCTATTTTATTTTATTTTATGCAGTGTTGCCAAACTTGACAATTTACCGACTTTGTCGCTAAAAATGACGACTTTTGCTTACGACAAAAGTTTTAACGTCAAAAATGATTTAGCGATTTATCTAACGACTACAAACTAAAACAATTTTAGACAATTCTAACGTTTTTTGTAGGCTTGATAAATTTTCAGTAAGTATGTAGTAGGTACACTCGTTTTCATAAATTCCTGGATCCATATTAGCTATAGTTAGGATCTCAGGCATTTATTAAAACGACTGTACTCTGTCCGTACTGTACTGTCTCTATTCAAGTTTAATCTAAACATAAGACGACTTGCACGAAAAAATATAAATTCAGTTTTAGCTTAAACTCAATTTAGTTGTGTCCAAAATGTATTAAACTGTCAATTTGTAATCATATTAATTTTTTTTATCTATGATCCTTAGTTTAAATAGATATTCCATCCCTAAATTGTCTGTAAGTAAAATAGAACCAGCCGCACTAATCACTAAAATTTTAACCCCAGTGGGTAACCCTATTCTATAGTCTGTGATAATAAACTCTTGCTCGATCGCGATTGGTGATTCGCTGCTTATATTCCGTTTGCTCGGCACTTCGCCAGTCGATAATATTCCCAAAGTTGTGTATCACATGCTTTTCGTAAATTTCATAATGAATTACCTTGTATAAATCCACATAAGTTATAATCTTTAAATAGATTGTAATGAATTAAATTAGGAGAGTTTGTGAAGAACGATACGTTTCGAGGATTATATTGCGCAAATAGATTTGTGAGTATAATTTCATTATTTTTTTATTATATTGATTGAATAAACACGTCCGATTATTGACGACTAGCAGACGTTATTTTTCTTTACTGAGTACTTAATATAATTAATTAGTTCTGGTCTTCTTGTACTTAATACAATTCAAGAGGTTTTAATCATGTTATTGCCGATAGTGTAACGACAATTAAAAAATGTGATAATTTTATTAAGATATTATTTTTCTCAGTAAGTTTTGGATAGCCTTGATTGGTAAACAATAATAAAATAAAGAGTAATATAAGATATAGACTGAGCAAAGGTCTTTTTCTATAACAAAACAGATGCAAGATACCTATCAGTTATCACCCACAGCTGATCTATTACACCTAGACATACATATACCCCGTGGATTCACCCGTGTTAAATTTTGAATTGTACATTTCTGTTTCATTTATATGATATTTACTTGCGTACAAATTATCTACCAGATTGGTTCACTTTTATGGATATTACCTCGCTCCTAAAGTTCGTAGCGCGTTTTTAATTGTTATATGGGTTAATCAACTATTATACCCACACTTTCAAGAGTAACCTCAACGTTTTTTTTTCGATTAAAAAAAAAATACTTTTCGTTTATTGTGACCAAAGGCTCTATAAAAGGGTATACCGTGTGTCAAACCCGTCTCCAAGTCACGGTTAATCTGTAAAAGCCGTCTGGGGCTTCAAGGCCTTTCTAGCTAACAGTACAGTTCAGTGTTCAGTAACAGTCAGTGTTCAAGTATTACGTAACGCAAATTTTGAAGATTTTGAGCCTTCCCCCCCCCCCCCCCCCCCCCCCCCCGAACGCGCCGTAACATTTTTCTGTATCCCCTTCCCCCTCCTTAAACTTTACGTAACACCCAAGTCAGCATGAAAGCTTTTGTAGGCTAAGAACGGCTAATGATGCAAATCTCCCTGTTTTGAGGACATTACAGTATGAACTCACCTTAACAACACTGACTACAGCCAATACGATCGAGGGATTCCCCGTAAAATATTAAAAATCAGATAGACCCCTCGTGTTCCCGTGGTCCCCCGTGGATATGAATGACGGAATTTTTTACATAATGTTTGGTGGTTATCATACAGTACGTGGATTTCATTTAACAAATCGAAATCGTAGTTTTGGTTTTGTATTCAGTTATTTTTAATTGCAGTCGCTGCCGCGGTTCGTGTTCAAAGGTGTTAACTTCAGGCCGTTTTCGAAACAAGTCTTTTTTCGTATCTAACAGTTACACGTTACATGTTTTTGTTTAGAAAAACATTATTTATAACGGCTTGTTACGTTTCAAACATGTTGCAAGAGTGTTGAGCGGGAGTTTGTTGTGGGATCCCGATCTGTTTTTTGATGTTATTTGAACCTATATTATGTGTTACTTATTGGTGGCATTTTTTTTTGTTTAGTTTGTTTTTTTTCTTCTTCCTAATTTGGCAACTAGTCATCATTATTGAAGACTATCACTGCCATTGCCGAGTGAATCCTATGATGATTTCATTAATCTAACTAGATGTTTGCTCTCCTATAACTTTCTAGGTAGTTTTTGTGACATCTCAGAATGTACACATGTCTGGATTTAACTCAAAAATGACTTCATTGGAAAAATGGATTCATGCCACGATAGATGCCTATCATATTAAACAATGCTATAAATCAAGCCCACAGATCTCTAGTCAAACTGTTTTTGATTGAAATCCAGACAAAAAAACTATATTTGTGTTTAACGGGAAATGTGAAAAAAATAATGACATACACACAGAACTACAGATTTATTTTACTATAGATTAGTATAGCTATAGGTATATGAATAAAAAATAATCTTAAAATCAATTATAAATAAGTCAAACAAATTGATCATATAATGGAAAACGTATTAATAACTGAACACAAAAATAAATTTTATATAAATAATTGCACCCTTGAAATATGGCGGTAAACACATATGCTACGAGCAGCAGATATTATCCCAGCGATCTTCGTTTAATTTTAAACTTTATGGATGTTATAATAAAGTACAATAATCGCTGTTTATAATTCTGTTTTATTTCGCAAGTTTGTACCAGGTAATGTAAACACATTAGCGGTGACGTGAATCAAACTCAAAACGTTGACTATTGTTTATTAATTTTACTGAGCCGTAGATACTTTTTGCTAGAATCGCAGATTTAAAATAAATAGATTAGATTTTTTTTAATCTATACCTTCGTATTCTTAATTAATAGCAATGTGTGTATAAACATAACTCTGCCAATGTCACGCGGATAGAATTATTTCCTGATCTCCTTATTTCAAACTAAGTACGCTCTAAAAAGATGGAGGCACTGTTAGAACAGACAAAGGAGTATATTTCTATTATTATTTATAATCAACTTCACTTGTGAACGCCATAGAAGCTATATCACATAAAATGCCACCAATATGATATAATTAAAAATATAAGTGAAATAAAATAACTTTATGAAAAAAAAAACTACCACATGCCCAAGGAAAAAAGACGACTCTTATTTCTGTGCACATGACAGATTAAGAATTCGTCAAAAACTGCGATTTATGTTTATGTGTTTTTTTTTCCAGAAACAACACTATGCCAGCTTTGGTCCTTCAGCCCGGGAATGTGATTATAACAGTTATAGTTTTATTATCGTGGATCACGTTAGGTAAGTGTATATAATACAATATTCAAAATCTACAAGACTAAATATATTGGCCTAAAAAGTGAATCTCGGCCGCAAAGCAACATGCAACTTGTAATTTAGCGTAGTCGATAACATTTCTCTATAATATTGCCTGTATCGATCTATTTTATCGTAACACATAGTACATAACACGTAAACACAATAATATCACATAATAACCTAACAAGAAACATGAAAATAACTGTTCTGTCGCCAACAATAATCATATAAATGTATTTTTTCCTATCACCACCATACGTCTGTTCATTCTTCATCAAAATTAATAACTCAAACATCATTTAATCATCAAATAATGTTATCATTTAAAAAAACCTTTTTTATGAGATCCACCTTTTGATGCTAAAGAAAGTATAGTACGCGCGTGATTTGAATGCAGTCGGGGCCTGAGCTCCCCCGCCGACCCAATTACTTTAGTGACGTGAGTAGTACCCAAGACACGGTGAAGCTGTAAAAGCCGTCCGAGGTTCCAGGCCCTTTGGCAAACAGTATAGTTAGTTTAAAAAGTGTTGTCTTGGACAATTGGCATTCAATGCTCAACTTGCGGTCTCGTTTCATTTTTGTTTTCGGAGTCCAACAAGTTTTGTTAAAAATAAAACATGTTTTTCAACGCCAAACACGGGCAATGGCTATAAAATGTATCTCATGATAATTAAATTTCAATGATTTATTTTATATTTTCAGTTTGATTTCTCTGTGTGGAGTATCTGATTGATGAAAAATATGTGATTAATTATTACCTCGTTTTTTCATTATGTTAACCAAGATGTAATTGTTAAATTTAAAACAACTTTGAAATTTATCGACAGTAATAATTCGAATCAAGTCGCACCACTAACAAATTCCTTAGCTCTGCATTCAACTCGCTTTAATCGCTCGCTTTAATATTCAAAGCGGTATTTATCAACAAACTGTTTAAGTAACATGATAGCTGTTAGATTACTTATATTCTTTAATATAGCTAGTTAGCTGGATAATATACTTAAAATGAAAATGATTTTTTTTTAAGTCCACAGCATCGATTGCTTTAAATGCGTTTCAATGAATGGCAAATTCCCGGCGTGCGACGACCCGTTCCACAACAACCATTCCTTGCAAATGCTCGAATCACCGTGCATGGGAGGGAGGAAAGGCCGCGATGGATTGTTCCCGGCTACTTCGTGTATTAAAATCGACGGAATTTTCGGTAATATTTTAATATAGATATATTTTTAAACAATTTACGTCGATTGATTTGCATCGTGTATTCATTATGTAAGTTTTTTTGCTAATGTATGCCTGGATCATTTTCTATTGTAGTACGACAGATTTAGACGCCAACTACACGAGCGAATATATCGCCACGAGTCCGCCCCGCTATCGTCGGATGGAAAATATAATTTTTTGCTTAGTTTAATAAAAAAAAAAGCAATTTTAATGTCTAGAAAATAGGTAATATAATATCTCGTCAGCATTTATTATAACTGCGGCGCACTCGCAACTATTATGTAACGAAGTTTACCTAGATTTCGAAGTACATATATCATTTCGGTCGTTTGAATGAGTACGTAATACAGTTTACTTTAGGTATACTTTGACTGGGCGCCCACGTCACGCAGTCCAGAGTTGACAACTTTTTTTCATTAATACACCATAAAAGATGATTAAATTATTTTTTTTGTAAATAAAAATTCGCCACAAAAACGCGGCATTATGGTTATTCATTTTATATGATAACTGTGACAACTAACGCAAGAGTCTGTAGAGACATAGGAGACATCTATCTAGGATGCGTCAGTTATGGCGAGGATAGATGTCGCTACATCACTCCCCTCCGATGAAATTTATTGAGTCATCCAAATGCATTGAATCACATTGTGGTTATAACCACCACCTCCATATTAAAAGAGAGGATCCTCCGACCAGATGGGCGTTATGTCTGGCAGCAGCTGCCCGACGGTTGTTGTCGGGTTCTTTGTATATATACTCAATAGTTCGGGTAATTTTAATATCGCGATATTGGATGCGTCGTATGTGGCGAGATAGATGTCTCTATGTAGGATGCGTCAGTTATGGCGAGGATAGATGTTGCTATATCGATGTCGCTACAAGTCTTCTATCGTTCATATTTCCTGAATGGTGACGTCACGTTTTCTAACCCGCGTTTCAAATTATGTGACTCACAAACAAATAAAAATTAATTAATTCCGAAGGGGAAAATTCAATAAATAAACAATTACTTTCCAGATTAGCAGTGCTTTTTATCTATATACCAATATTACTCAATAGTTGACTGTATGTGATTGCACGCGTTTCCCTTCTCCGCTACACTACCCGTCCCCGTTATTGTCAGTAATACCTCGCCGCTGCCAACGCCTGTCGCCACATAGGACGGTCGCGCACGAACTTGTTCGATTATAGCCGTAAGACGCTTTGACAAGTCGAATTCCTTTGTTTACAGACGACACTGGGGAAACGATCACAGTTCGTGGTTGCGGCTTGGACTCCGGTACTGCTACAACGGACACAGAAATAATAAGAATGTCGCACTGTGGAAGATTTTATTACGACGATAGGTAATGTAGTACCACCAAAATTTTCTAATAATAATCTACACTATTAACTATATTAATAAATCTGTCTTTACATGTAATTTTTTGATATCATATAGTACATATAAAAGGCACTGATCACGAACATGCTATTAAAAAATAAAATTGGTCTGTCTGTTTGTAAGTCCGGATTTAACTCAAAAACGGCTTAAACTATTTTTATGACACTTTTGTATACGGTAAGCTTATTTAACAGCTGGTAAAAAATGGAAAAAATATTTTATGAATTCTCAACCGATTTTGATGAAATTTTGTAAGCGGGAAACATGTCATTCCCTAATTGATAAGTTATAGGAATTATCAATATGAGTAAAAATAATGTGACATTGTCAATATTTTGGAGGGTCTAAGTTCAATGGCACTTGTCATTTTAGGATTCGCAGTATTAATTTATATATTAGTAATATATATTATAGATAAATTCTGCATTCCTTCGCCTATAAACTTTAACCATGCCAAATCTCACAATCTTCGGTGTACGCCATACGCTTAAAAAGGGGTAGAAAGCTTTTGCTTCACGTATTAATATATAGATTATTTACTAAGGGCTAATAATAATAATGCCACAGAAACCTATGATTCGTCAAGTTACGTAGGCATGAAACTTTACATAAGACTTGAAATAGTCTTCACATTAGGGAACAATTACCTTACAAAATAAAACACAAGCCATACAATCATAATATTGTGTTCAACACGACAGTAGGTATATAAGGCACATTTATATTCAATACATAAAAACTACCAAACAAGTAAATAACCATACAAAAAGGTTATAGATATGTAATCGTTATCTTAACATAAAAAAGGCGTAACTTTAATCATAAGGCATTCTAAAAGGTTTCCTAAGTAAATTGCATGGGCACAATATACAAGACAAAACTATTTGTAAGCAATATAACTACGAAATATCGGGTGTGTATAATAAGACGTTGTATATAAAAAATATTGTAAATAAACTATCATAAAACACGAAATAAAGGACATTGATTTGTTACCGTAAAAAATGCAAGGATGACAACTTAGACTCGCAACTTATAAACATTACAATTTCTTATATCTCATGCTGTGAGAACAATATACTTCTTTCCCTTATACTATTAACAATAAAGATCCACAGTCACAACAAGAAAACATTAAAAATATCTATATATCTCGTTGTGAGGCGCCTACTACTCATTTGTCCTCAACAGTGGCAAACATGTATACGCTATCGTAGCATATGGACGCTTGTAATACCATAAGGATCACTAGTGTGTTGCCGACGTTGAATCCTCTAGGTACCCCAAGGAACTCTGGAAACCCTACTCTTCGCAGGAACACAACATAAGGTTATTTAGCCTCGATCTTCTATAGGGTGGAGATATTCCACCAGTTATGCTACCCCAAAGAGAGAAATCTCTAAAGAAATTCCTCTGTGCACTCTAACGGCCGTTTTCAATTAGCTTTCTATCCTTTTGTCCTTACTTTCGTTTCAATAACCTATTTATGGATAGTATTTCGTATCTGCATATATCCATATCCTATAACTTGAATAAATAAAAGGGAAGCCGATAACTCTGTAAAGTTAAAGATACTTACATAGTTATTTCTTATTAAAAATATGTACCTACTAATCGGAGATAGTGATTTCAGATAAGTTATTGAAAACGGCCGTTAAATAAATAGGACCTATTATCTCTTGATTTAGATTGATGTAATTGAGTTTTTATCTGTTTTAGGTATGTCCACGGATGCCTGCAAAGCTGCAATGATGCAGACGCCTGCAACTCTTCAGATAAGCTGTCTCCGTACGTCACGTTAACCTGTGTTTTATACCTCACCGTATCGACCATGTTTAAAAGCTAACAGACATGCAATGTTCTTTACCTTCGATTATTTGTTTTTTAATTTAACTGAAAGTTTATTTTAAAATATACTTATTAGGTAAGTGATAACAATGTACGGTGCATAATTACGATAATAATTATAAAGCTCATCGTCGACTAGATGTTCCGACTTGAGTCGGGCCGATTCCCATTAATTTTGATTTTGATGATTCCATTGAACAATCTATATATAGCATTTAGAATTGGATCCATTACATCCGAACGGTAGGCACTAATTTACATAAGTCTGCAAACTCTATTGGGATATTTAGTTCGGTGCCTATTTGGGGTAATCTAAAGTCGAAAATATTTGGCAGACTGATTCCTTAATGGCACAACTAATATTATAGGCAATTATTGCATAGAGACAATTATTATTATTTGACCTCAATTATCATAGACGCGTATCATATTAGAATAAACTCGTGTGGTCACAGAGACAACTGGCGTTTTCCCCGAGGGGTTACGAGTAGCGTCAGTTAACGCGAATGCAGTTCTCTAAATATCCCATTTTATTTCTTAAACTGAGTCCATAAAAGTCTAAACAATGCAATTTCATATTGAATGATATTGAGAGAATTAATGGGATTCGGTTTTACTCGACTTCACGCGCCTGGTGAACGTTAAACCGAATACAGTTGCAAATTCAGGCTAAGTGAGTTCTCTGCCTTATAATTTTGAAAATTAATTACAACTTTAGAGAATTTGTTTATAGATTTAAGGGTTAAATAAGTCCTAATCGTTTTTTGGTCTGTAAGGATGTTTTAGAGTCTAAATTTGATTGAAGGCCTATTAATTCCCATACCTATAATTGGAATCGCCACTGCGTTTTTAGTATAATATATTTATCAAACATTGCCGGTCATTTGCCGAGTCAAAATTTAAATAATATATTATAATGTTCCGGTTACATACTCAAGCTATTTTACATGTTTATTTGTACAAACCAGTTTGTTTTGATTGCGTGGATAAGTTGTTTTAGTCGCGACTTTACCTTTACTTTACTCTTCTCTTAGTAATGTCAGTCTTTGAATGTCTGACTGCTTGCCAAAGGCCGAGGGAAGGCATTGGCTTAATTCACACTAGTGCACTACCTATCGGAAGTTCCAAACGCCAAGAAATCTACAGTTATGTGTTTTCCATTTATAGTCCTATAAGCGTTTAGTTAGGTTTTCGTACGATATTTCCCTTCACTGTCAGCCGACAGTGTTAAAAATACATATGCGAAAAATTTCAAGAATTTTTACGCGTTTCTTTATTCTCTAATTTCTACATTTCCTCTACTCTTTCTAACCTAACCTGGTTATGAAAAAAAAAAAAAAATTAACAAACTGTTGAATATTGTCTCTAACACTTGGGAGTATCAGTTTGCACAAACTGACAAGAAAGAAAAAGCATTTGGCGTGTAACCGGAACATAATAAATACATTGTCTAACTTACTTGGATTATATGCATAAATATTTATATTTTATAATCGATTAGTTGATTTATTGTTTAAGCCTATCGTAATCGTAATAATAGTCTTTGACAACACTATAGTAGATGTTACACGCAAATTTATCGACTGTATAAAGCCTAATTAGTTTAAGAAGTATTTTTGTCAGTTGCTGTGTCTAACATGTAATTATTCCAAGGCTGTCTAGGTTTATTCTGTCAATTTCTTAAAGAGAGAAATGTGTACAATTTTTAATTATTTACATGCCAAAGATTAGTTAAAAGCAGGGTTGCCAGGTACGCTATCCGGGTGAATATATTAGTTGAAATTCAAAGTATTAAATTATTAAAAAAATTATAACTATATAATATCTGTTTTGGAACAGATCTCCTTATGCACTTTTAATTTGTATATTTAGTACACATTCAGATAACTTTGAATAAGATTTTTTGAGAATTTTAGAATACTGCACACTTTATCCTATATAATCTAATCTAATTTCTCCTTCCAACATTATAGAGAGATTAATTTTAAATATTTGGTAACCCTGATGTAAAGTTATGAAAGCGATGTTCGTTTTTACAATTATATAACAAATAGCATCGAATTTTTGATGATTTTTTAAAACTATTTTACAGCCTAATTTAAGCTTCTAAGTCATTTATCGATACGTTCTATTATTTTAGTGTTTGTTGTAATGTTGTACGCACTATTTTAAGGCATTTAAACCGTAAGTGTGTCAATTTATTTGTCTAATGAACTTATGCTTACTGAACTAAACTTGAGTATTCAAAAAATATTTTCATATACATTTGACTGTGGTAACACTACAGTTATAAACATATTTCAGCAACAAAGCAGCAGTGCTTAGGGGTGAGCATAACAGGGAAAACAAGAAACTTGTTCATGTCCCATAGGAATAACGTTTCCGAAAACCTGTTCTAAAATAACATGCTATTTACATTATCCTATCTCTTTCTATTACTGCAATTGAAAAGAATAAAGAGATTGTTTCAAATTATATTTGTTTATATCTCTCTCTCTACAAAGTAAAGATCCTTAAGCTTGAATAGAGAAGACCATGTTCCAAACTGAAACAGTTTACTTCTACAGGTGTGTAGGGACAGTATTTCTAGTTTACAGAGATAACAGTCCAAATTGTTACTTGTACAACCGGTTCTTTTAAACTGTTCCGACAAATACGCCTGACTCTTAGCAGAGCTCGCGTTGGTGTTTTCCATTCCGAAAGTTGTGGTTAGTAACACGCACTAGTAATCAGGCCGTTGTCACTGCGGACTCAGAAACTAGCATCCTATTTCTGGTAAATCTCAAATGTGTTATATTTTTAAAGATGATTGATTACAGATGGCTAGGAACTGTGCTAATACACTACAAGATTAATTTTAATACTTATAAATTAAAAAAAAATTGTGTGTGTAGTATTCGCCAGTAAGCATAAACTAATCATTCTATTCTAGTTGATTTCGCTTATCTGTGATACGTTTCATACGGTTATCCGTGGAGCTAAATCGTATGGTCCGAATGGCGAGTTAATTAAAGTGTAACGTCGATCAGGCGTACCAAATCGTTTGGAATGAATCGCTACAGTTCCATAGAGAATTCGGTTCGGTTGCACTTAATGTACCTGGTGGACGTCAAACTTTATAATACGTTGTTTCTAAACCGCAATGGGAAGGGTTCGCGTCCAAACGAGTTTGTGTTATATATTATAAAGTTAGTATTCATGTTTTTTGATGTTTGTAAAATCTATTACGATATTAGGTGGGTGGTAGGTAGGACACGAAAATTGTCTCCAATTGAACAGCGACCAGGTGCAAGACCCGCCATTGACTAAATAATTTTTTTTTTTAGAACTGTCTATATTGTTAGCCATAAGGGCTGGAGCGTCACACGGCTTTTACATCTTCACTGTGACTTGGGGGCAAGTGTCTGAACCTCGGCTTGGGCTGTTGCCGTATATTGCAATGAAGTCGCGAACTGGCTAATTCCCTATCCGTAGAATTTGAGCTAAGCTAACAACATATATAAATGTTCCTGCCTCAAGGAAGAAACATGTATATGTAAACTAAATATATATGAGCGTGCTTCTCCTCTTTATAAAATATTTCGTTATTCGGCCATATCTTGAGTGAACATATCTTTTATATACTATTTTATACGCTTCTTATATTACTTATAGTAAAATAACTATTAGTGTTCACTTCGTCCATTGACAGAGTACCCGAGTCACGAGCGTAGCCAGGATTTTGGCTAGAAAGGGAGGGGGGGGGGGGAGGAGACAGGTAATGGAAAACTCATGTTAAATTATAATTTTTTATACTAGATTGATAAAATTATTTACTCTTCATTTCGGGCACTCCGACACGATCTTGCTAGGGCAGCTGCCTCCCCCCTTCCCGTACCTCGCTACGCTCATGATCGTTGCAATTAACAAGCCCATATGAGACATTCGGAAAACCATAAAAGTAATTAATACACATGTTATATTCCACTGCCGTCCTTTGCTCTTATCCGATCCTAGTCAAAAATAAACGTAACCAACAGAGAGGCAACTCCATAGACAATGTGAAAATTATGAACAATTTAACAAATAAATAACTAATCATCTCTATCAATGGACGTATTTATAAGGATTTTGTATGAAACAGCACCGATAATATTATAAAATATGTCTATTAATAATATATCATATATATATTTTGGTGTAATTATTTAAAACACAACTATTGACCTAGCGTCGGTACTATTTGCTGGACGCTCCGGCACGGCTGACTGCTAACCGTAAGTATCTCGCTACGTCTAAAAAATTTGAGACATTCACAATGTACGAAACACGGTTAAATCGCCGATTCTCATTTTCAGTACACCTTTTTATCAATGTTTTAGATACAGGAAATTCCATGAGACTAACTCGCAGGCACAACTAGTAATGAATATTTTTTATATGCTTTATTAATGAGTGTTTGGTTTTGAATTTTATTTGGCAACAGTCACATTGAACTTTGTCGTTATTTGTATCTTTCATTTTGCCACAATGCTGCCGTCTTATGTGGTCCTTTAAGTGTATCGGAGTACGGAATTCGTTCCCGCACCCACATTTAAACCTTCTCCCGTATTCTTCATGAACGATCTTAATATGTTGTGATACACCCTTTTTTCCTTTATACAACGCCCCACAGTATTTACATTTGCATACCATATTTTTCCCATGTTGCGAGGTCTTGTGATCACTTAAGTGTATTGGCGTTGGGAACTGCTTCCCGCACCAACATTCAAAAGTTTTCCCATAGACATGATGAACTCTTTTCACATGATGTATTAAACTCAGCTTCACACTAAACACCGCCCCGCATTGTTCACATTTGTGTACTTCATTTTTCCCATTGGCAGAATGGCGATATCTCTTGTGATCTACCAAGTGTACCGGTGAACGAAACTGCTCCCCGCACCAACATTCAAACGTTCTCCCGTAATCATAATGAACCATCTTCATATGCCGTATTAAACTCGGCTTTACACTATACACCGCCTCGCAGTGTTCACATTTGTGCGCTTCATTGTTTCCATTGGCAGAATGCCGATATTTCTCGTGTTCAGTCAAGTGTATCGGTGTACGGAACTGCTCCCCGCACCAACATTCAAACGTTCTCCCATAGTCATAATGAGTCCTTTTTATATGCTTAATTAAATTACATTTGAGTGAATAAACGCGCTCGCATGAGTCACATTTATACTTCATTTCCTCATCCACCTTACCGGTACGACATAGCTTCATATGTTTATACAATTCGTATATATTTTCGAAATCAACATTGCAATAGATACATTTCGTATCATCTGGAGTTACTTGATTTGGTAAATACATAAGTTTGTGTGCAAGTTTGAAGTGACGTTTAAGATTTGGTAAGCTATTAAATTGCTTTCCGCATATTTCACATTTGAGATTATTCACACTGTGAACATCATTGACGTGTGCAAGCATATTATTATAGTTATCATAACGTTTGTCGCAATATTGGCACTGGTGTAACTCATTGTCCGCTCGAGTGTTTATTTCAATTTTTATGTGTTCATTATTGTGCTTTAATAAATTGAAACTGCAAATGTTAAAAAAAATATATAATTAATAATGTGTCCATTAATCTGGTGTTCAAGGAACCCCCGATTTGTAGATTGAAAGACGCTGGGGCAAAGAAAAAGTGATCGGAATAAATTTAAAATCTAATTACGATATATATGGCATATTTCAATGGATATATAGGATGGTGGTATGGCTTTTTTAAAGCCCACCTGGATAGCTACACGGGCTACACCCCTCAAGTTGAAAATATGATGCTAAACACCAATAGGTGTCCAGGAAGCTAGTTGCACTTCAGAGCCAGTCTTCCACTATGCTTAACGTGCTACCACCTTAGGCCACATCGTCACTTAAGATCAGGTGAAATTTTGTCCACAATGCTAAACCTATAACGATTTGTTATATATATATATTGTTCTGTAATCGATCTGAATATGCCACATTATTTATTAAAAACTCATGTTTTTTTAAAGCACGCTAAACTATGATAAATATTTTAACGGTTTCTATAAAACTGCACTATTTTCGAACAATGAAGAAATGTCTGCAAAAATACAGAACATTTACAAAAATCGCGAATAAATTAATGGAAAGGCGATTCCGCGCCGTTACGCATCAATTCGCGGAACACGCACACATTGAAATTTACCGGTCGGAGTATCGTAAATAAACGAACACGTTCTAAAAATACTGTAACTCAAAATTTACGCTTTTCCTTTACACGTCATCGGGTCTGTCTCGAAACTTAGATGCCTTGTTTTTAAAATATATGTATAAGCGAGTCACAGACCTACCAAAGATAGTTTCGTTTTGTCATGAATACGAATACTAGAAGCGACAAACAAAAGAAATTTACGAGAGGTCTCTACGACTGCAACTAAGAACAGCTGTAAAGTGAGTTTTACTAATTTTGTCTCCATATGTGAATACATTGTTTTACTGCTGTAAACGGTATTTTACTAACCTCAAGTTTAACAATGTAAATCAAAAGAAAACCGATCATAGTGGTATCATCATCATTAACATCTGTACACTGCCGGGCATAGACCTTCCATGAGGAACACCATTGGACCCGATCTTTGTTCTTCACTACCCCGCACAGGTCCCCTCTCCATCTTACAGAGGGGCTTTCCACCTTAAATTGCATATACTCGGTCTCCATTCCTCAACTCATCTACCCCATTAGTTATCTGTTCTTCGGCATATGTGTCCAGCCAACTATTACTTCCTTGAACAAATCCTTAGATAGATCAAAGGTATGTGGATAGTCTTAGTTCTCTGTATTCATTATTTCTGATACTATGCTTCAAAGTAACCATGAGCATTTCTTTTCATATCGCCAATCGACTTTAATATAGCTAGGCATTATTATATGGGCGATACTGACTTTTTTTTAACACAGCAAACTGATGGTACCATCGGTAAGTACAGTACAATCCTAATACAACGGCGACTACTGAGGGATCGTAATCGATCGACGATCGCCACTATCATGCTGGCCTACAATAATTTAACTAGATATGCACAGGCTGATCCTGAACAGGGTCGATCAAATGCTAGTCACTATGATGGATTTTTCACCAAATACATGTTGGTCACTACCCAATCGGACTGTATAGCCCTACCATCCTGATTTCCTCGATTCTTACACAGCATGGTACACCTTGTGCAGGTGAGGTTGGCTTGGGCATCTCACCTTTAAAGATGATATTCAACAACATTTACACCGAAATGGGATTTAATATGAGTATTTCACCCTAAATAACACTAAAATTTATTAGAATCCCTTGTAACAGTCAACTATTTATAAAGAAATAAGAAATTTATACAATATTATTCCTTGTATCTCTCTCTATCTCTGCTTCCCCAAGGAAAAGATTTAAACTTTAAATTAATGTGTTCTACATTTTAAACAGGTAGATGAAATAGTTTGATGAGTACTCCACTCACCTATTTTTGAATATTCTATCACACAACTTGCATTGAACTTCTTGAGGTGTTACCAGGACATCATAATGTATGCTAGTCGCTTCAGTATTATCCAATATATCTTGCTCTTCTAGCCCCTCTATTTTTATTATAACCTGGTTATTTATATTTTCTTCCTTTGTAATTAATGGCAATCCCTCCTCTGTGTTTTCATGTTTTACTCCTTGTTTGTCCTTACGTTTTATTAATTCCTTATTCTCTAACTGCTAGGGTTAAACACATATTTAGAATAGTCATAAAGTGTGTTGATCATCCTATGTGAGACAGACATTGGTGGGGAAAAGATAGCATGTAATGATGAACAACACTACACAGTGCACTAAAGTAAACAGTATATTGTTTCAGTAGTGTTCTTGCAATAATTAACTATAACCACTCCTTAGATAAACACACACTAGGGCAGCCCTCTGATTGTGCTATATTAAAGTATATTTATTATCTTTTCACCAAAATATATTATAGCAAATTCTTATATTTTAATTTTAATTCTTCCTACTTGGGTTTTATTTCGTTTAAAAAGTGATCAATTGTGAGTTAATAAGAAGGGAACATAAAATTATTTTTTAAATATAATAAAATTTTTGTTTAGTTTAATAAATCAAAAACTCTTTTAAATTCTAGAAAGTAGTTAATATAATATTTCGACATTAGTCATAAATTACGTAACTGCGGGGCACTAGCGACTATTGTAAAGTTTACCTAGATTTTAAAGTATGTCGTTTCTAGACACAATACTGTTTACTTTAGTCTACTTTATTTACGCGGCTACGTCACACAAAATCACGCGCTTCCCTTCCCCCCTACATTACCCGTCGTCGTTATCGTAGTAGTACATCACCCCCGCCAACGCCTGTCGCAAACAAAGTATGGTCACACATGAACTTGTATAGTACTATAGTAGTTGATCTGGGCTGATTAAAAAGTGGCAAAAAATATGCTAAATTAGTGATAGAATAAAAGACCATCCTAAATATATATACAGTATGTCTGCAGCAGACAGTTTGCTTAGGTTATGGACAAAAAGATTCAAATTATTCTCATTCTGAGAGGAAAACTGATGATCAGAAATGGGATATAAAATTAACTAAAAAAAATAATTACTCACTTCAGAAATATTTGTATAATTAATACTAAAATCTGATTGAAGATATTCAGCTTCAGGTAATTCCTTTTTCAGATTATCCGCCACTAGACCCTTACTGTCATAATAATTTATATACTGTGATGACTCTAAGGACTCAGATGGATACTGGAATACAATAAGTGGCTTGCATTAAACATTTTTACATACAACATAAATTCTTCTACAACTAAACTACTACAAAGAAAAGTAATTAGTGTGTAAATTTTGTGACTAGTGCACAGAAAATATAGAAACTGGCTATAGATTAATGGAGGAATGTATTTTTCAGAAATAGGTAGTATTGTTTTACCAAATAGTATCAGATGACAAAAAATTAAGCAATAAATTCAAAATGGTAATAAGTACAAGTTACTAAAACATGGTGGAATATTTTTGAAATATGGTTTGAGGTCTGTTTCAAACAAGATGGGGGGGGGGGGGTAGTTCCATTATAAAACAACATTGGAAAAATCACATTTCCATAGGTTAAAGAGCATTCATTGGTTATTTTGATCTTTTAACAAGATAAAGACCAAAAAGACACTATGAATTCTGTTTAAAAGTTAAAAGAAACTAAACTAGTCAAATTATTTTGAACCCTATTAAAAGAAATTGTAGGAAACTTTTAAAAGAACATTGCTGAGAATTATAATCTCTTCTGAGATCTCTGTCTACTTGGAACAGCCCAATTATTGAAATACTCTACAGCCAATTATCCTCAGATTCATGTGGTGACTGTAGTTTCCAGAGCTCCTCGGGAAAGAGAATTCAAGGTTGGCAATAGGCTGCTGTGAAAACGTTATTATTTTTTAACTTTCACCCACTTCAACAAATTTTCACTCCACAAGCTTTTTCCATTATGATTAAATTATTTCCTTGAAGTTTTACAATGGTAAAAACTATAAAATGATGAAAAAACATCATTCCCTCTTGATAACACTAATGCGATTTTGGTGGGTTTTGAAATGTAATTTGCTGCTTATAGCTAGGCACGTTTTCAGCTTGTCCTCCACACAAAATGGTGCACATTACCTCTACTCTCCATACAAATATTTGTACATATTATATTTGTGTCACTCAACAAGACATAACTCAAAATAATAATTTTTTTATTAAGATTCTAAAATACCTTTTCCAGACATTTTAAGTCATATCTCCAAATATGAAACATTTTTAAAGTGAAGTTTGAAGTTATTAAACTAATTAATTAGTTTATATATTAATAATTGATTCATAAGTATTGACAGACATGTATGAGACATATTGATACTTTGAATAATATATGATACATTACCATATTGTCACTGCAAGGTAATTCTTCCTCATCTATGCACTCTACTTTTTCTTGTTTCACTGTAGGTGTAGACATCTGTAAATTCAACTGTGTGTCTGGAGCTGTAGTACTCAATGTATCACAGTTGAGTACCGAACATTCCCAGCTATCCATAGTTATATTTTTACCAAACCAGTCTTTCTATTCTACTTCTATTAAATACATACACATCTATTTATTATTTTGATTTAAAACTAGTTAATAATTTAGATTTTAAATATTTGATTTGTTTTACTTATAATTTTTGTCCACAATTATGCATTAGGTTTAGTTATTATATTGGAAAGAGGGTCAGCCACTATCCACCGATTTAGTGTAATAAATACAAAGGGAAGTGAAGAGACTATGTTTATTCATTTATTGTAGTCGACTTTTAATTACTGAGGTCTTCACGATCTGATAGCTGAGGCGAGAATCCCCTAAGCAGGTTGTTTCTCAACTGATTCTTGAAATAAAGCAATCGATTGTTGATTTCCAAAACATAATTAGTGGCATATTAAAGGATTATTATTGTTAATTATTATGAGAGAGAGCATATTTTTGTTTCTGGATATTTTTTTAGCTTAGCTGAAAAGTCAGAATCAGAACTGTCAAATGGTTGTCACTGTCACTTATCATCAAGACATCAAGGTACTTTACTAAACTAAGGTTGTCAAAATCTATTAATACACTACACTGTCAGTTGCTGCGAACTATATGCGCCGCCATCCCTACTACGCGGCCGACCATAGACCAATAACCAGAGGACGGCCGACCGTCATGCGACATGCAACACACAGACCAAAAATTTTGAGACGATCTAATTAATACTAGACACCATTTTTTGAAATAAATATTTAATATAATAATGTTTTAAATGTTATGTAATACTGTATTGAGTGCATTTTGTTTTTCGCCAACAAACTGTTTTTCAGTTTGGCGATTTTAGAAAATAATATATTATGTATTTTGTATTTTGGAAAATAAATTAAAAAAAAAAAAAAAAGTTTAACTTTAATAAACAAACAATACAAGATGCCACTTACACGACAGAAAAAGATGCAAATGACACGTTTTTTTTTTTTTTTGAACTGACTACACTGTTAGCCTTAGGGGCCCTATCGTCAAACAGAGCCGCTGCGGCTTTTACAGCTTCACCTGACTTGGGGGCGAGCGCTTAGGGCACTCAGGCGGTTTGGTCGAAGAGCACCGCTGCGCTCTTCGTGGGGTTTATGGCTATTCGCCAGTCGTTAAACCACTTCCCGAGAGTGGTCACGGCTCTTTGGATTCTACATTTGAGGTTTCTCGTTTGCCTTTGAGAGGAGTATATGACTGTATCGTCAGCTATAAGCCTACCTCAACTTTCGCTTGAAGTTTCGGTAGGTCACTGACGTACAGATTGAAGAGGCTAGGAGCCAGGATGGAACCTTGGGGGACGCCTGAGCGTATGGGATGGGGTGTCGATAGTTCACCTTCCACTCTGTAGGAAAAGGTGCGGTCTTTGAGGTAATCGCGGATGATTTTAACTAATCTATCGGGGACTTCGCGGGAGTACAGCTTATAGACTAATCCTTCGTGCCAGACCTTATCAAAGGCCTTGGCTACGTCGAAAAAGACTGCCAGTGTACGACGGGGTTTATATAACTCGGAAAAGTTAAACAAAATATGCTCCGTGAGGCGGTGCACTTGATGCGTGCAAGAATGTCTAGCACGAAAACCGAATTGCTCAGGCGGATAGAGGTTTTTCTCCTCTATTACGGATTTGAGACGGTTCAGAAGGATCCGCTCATAGATTTTACCTAGGGTATTTAGAAGACTGATAGGGCGGTAGCTGTCGGGAAGCGACGTGCTCTTGCCGGGCTTGTGAATACCTATGACACTGGCCGTTTTCCAGACGGCTGGAAAATGGCAGTTGGCTATGGCTACATTGAAGATGCAGACCAATAGAGCTATGAGGTGATTGGGAAGAAGTTTGAGTACTTCGTACCTGATCCCGTCGGGACCTGGTGACTTTCTAAGCTTAAGGCTTTTGAGAATGGCAGAGATTTCCTCAGAAGTGACTGGGGACAGGGATTCTGATGCCGGGAGCTTATTCAGCTCCCCCACGCGGGCTTCGATATCTCTGACTCGGTCGGTGTTTCCTTTGACGCTGTTCGGGGAGCACTGGCTCTCCAAACAAGCGGCAAGGCACTCCGCCTTGTCGATGGTATCGAACGCGGGTGTAGTGCCGGGACCCCTTTCGAGGGGGGGCATACGAAGGTGGGGTTCTATTTTAAGAGCGTGGGCTACTTTCCAGTAAGTCAGATGTGACGACCTTAGCCCTTCGACTAAGGTGTCCCATCTGTGACTTTTGAGCTCGGATATACGGGTTTTAACCGCTCTCTGGAGTGCGCGTAATCGTGCGCGGTTTGCTTCGGTCGGATAAGAGTCATGCGCACGAGTCGCAGCGTTCTTCTCCGTCATCAACGCTCGCACGTCGGCAGGGAGTACAAAGCGGCGATCGTTCGCCGCTTCGACCTTTCTCGAGGCCTCTCCGATGCCGACTTGGAGATGGTCGATCGCGTGATCTACGTGCGCAACTGACTCCAATACGTCCGGGACCCTAACGAGACTGTGCGAGGACTGCCTATCTGCGAGGTAGTGTTTTAATTTGGCATAGTCAACCGTTGTGACTGAAGGAGGGCTGGAGTCATCTAGTTGTCCTAGCTGTAAGATGACCGGGCGATGGTCAGAATCGAGTTCGTGTATGACCCGAATGAGTCGTACCTGAAGCGCGATATTTTTCAGGAGGGCTATGTCAAGCACTGTCGGTGTACAGTGATCTTGAAAGTGGGTGGGAGTGGGAGGCGCTATGACGTCAAAGTTTAACTCGTCCGACAACCCTTCGAGAAGAACCCCATTGCTGGAGTCTCTCCAATTATTGAAGAACGTGTGTCCACTGTTGAGGTCACCTGCGATAATAAACGATGTGCCGAGCGAGAGTAGCTTCTCTAGGTCAGACCTGAGAGGTACTTTCGTCGGTGAGAGGTACATGGATACGATCGTTGTGGACGGATGATCGGTCATTCCTAGTCTACACACGGATACTTCCATATTGGTAAGTATCGGAGGATCTACCGGCATGCAATACAACGAGCGCTTGTAGTAAATGAGAGTGCCGCCCCCTCGGCCGTCACGGTCATTTCTAACAATGTTGTAGTTTGCGATACTCGGATTGCGTTTACCACGCTTTAAGAGCGTTTCCTGTACTAAGAGAACGTCTATTTGGTGATCTCTTTAAGTCGCGACGAGATCACGCTGCGGATATAAGTTCCGCGCATTAAAAAAAGAGATGTTTAAACCTCTCGGCTTGAACCTAGCCATTGAGAGGCCTGAGGTTGGCGGCTTCACGATCGAGACGCTGTAGCGTCTCTACGAGCCGGGGAAAGGCAGCTAGGGTTTTGACGAAACCGTACTGCTCCTTAAGGGCCTTGTATGCGAGGACCTCGCGTATCTCATGCTCACGAATGAGCGATAACATGAGGTCATCCATTGTGGTGGCGCGGGACGCACGAGCGCGGGGCGCGGTGATGTCCATAGCCACGAGGGGCTGTGGTTTGGGGGCCCATGCGTTCTGAGTCGAACGCACGGGTTTGGGCTGCACCTGGGGTGCGGGGGGGGCCTACGGTCGCCTGAGTGCGGCGGGGAGCAGGGAGGGACGGAAACACCTCTGGATTGAGCAGAGGTTGTGCCCGGAACCCTTAGGCGGGGGGTGCCCTCTGAGGGGCGGGCCTTAGGGCATCCACAATAGTTCGCGGGATGTCCCTCCTCCCTGCATAGTATGCAGCTCGGGGGGGTGGTAGAGTCACGCTGACGCGTGCACTCCCTGGTTGGGTGGTCCTCAAGGCACTTAACGCACCTCGGACGTAGAAAGCAGTTGCGGGCGGAGTGCCCGTACAACTGACAGTTGTGGCATTGGCAGGGCTTCGAATTTTTATATGGAGGCTCTACGGATATGCCGGAGAGCTCGCATACTTTTTCTAAGTTGAATATTTTTTTGCCCTCAGGCGTCTTGTCAAGAATTAATACGAGCATTTGAAGGGCTCGTTTGTCTTTATTATACATCCGATGTACCTCTCGGATGGGGAATTTTTGTTCTTCAATGGAGGCAAAGACTTCCTCGGGTGTGATCTCGACATGGATACGCCGAAGCACAACCCGTAGAACTCGCTCCTCTTCGAGGGCGTAAGTGTAGTAGGGAATGTTCCTACTACGGAGGAGGGTGGTCAGTTTGCGATGGCAGTTTGGCGTGCTCATCGTCAGGGAGATACCGGTCGCGATATTACGCGCCTTGTTGTATCCTATTTTGAGCGATTTAAGCTCATTTGTCAACTTTGTCCAGACAGTTTTGTCATGGATAATAATTGGAGGGGGTCTTTGCTTTTTACCGACGACCGGTTCGTCGGTATTTGAGGAGGGTGCGGGGGCAGCGGAGCCGTTTGCCGTTTTGGCAGTCTTTGCCGCGTTTTGCTCAACGGCGCTGTCACGGGGCGCGCGTTTGCGGGATTTGACGACCGTGAAGTCGTCATTGTCCGCGGCAGCTTCGGTCGGGATTATGACCGGTTCTCGGAAGTGGAGCGAAAATTCCATTTCCGAGGAGGGGGTTGGGCTGACTGGGGCGTCCATGTCTGTTTCGACTGGAAGAGCCGAAAAAGAGTTGGACAGGGATGTTGTTGCCGCGGGGGCAACGGGTTTAGCGGAGCGGCCATAGGGGCCGGGGAAATGATCGCTGTTGCGATTTCGCTCGGGACTTAGTTGGGGCGTGACTCGCACTTGCGAGGCTAGAGGGGTGGGGGTACTCGGTCGCGGGTACCGAGGCGGGCCGTGCGAAACCGGGTGGCGCGGCGGCGGGTGAGATCGCGGCGGAGGTGGAGGGGATGGCGTGCGCGGCATCCGCGC
Source organism: Saturnia japonica (assembly GCA_033032175.1). NCBI lineage: Eukaryota > Metazoa > Arthropoda > Insecta > Lepidoptera > Saturniidae > Saturnia > Saturnia japonica. The sequence goes on from CM065329.1 coordinate 7,744,698, forward strand.
TCTGATTGGCCGATGGCGAACGTAGCGAGTCCGCCATCTGTGCCCTACTAATGTACTCATTACTGAGCTCGGGCATATGAAGAGACATAAAATTAACTAGGCGCTGGTTTTCGGCTTCCAGCTGCCTAAAACGTACTTCTAATTCCGCGAGATTTTATTCGGCCATCGCGGTGGTGGTTTGGAGGGCGTGGGAGCGAATTTATTCACCTCCCTGCCTGGAGGGCAGGGGGGTACGCCGAATGAGTTTAACGGGCTATCCGAGCCCGGAGCAATGAGACCTGTGTGTCACGGTGTAATGACGCACAGGAAAAGGACCTAACGTTTCCCTAGGGGAGTCCCTATCAGTCTCGTGGCAGAGGACGCAGGCCGGTATATACCGTGGCTCCGCCCAAACAACCACGAGGATGGATGGTAAGGATAGGAAGGGTTGGGTAGGAGACACCTGGGGCTTAACTATGCAAAAAGGCAAAGGCTAAGATTCCCAGGCCCGTCCGAGTTATCGTTTACCTCAGAAGGAGATAACCGGAGAGCGCTCGGGTCACGCCCCGTTCGTCTTCGTTAACACCGCTAGGTATCCAACGAACGACCACTAAAACGTGGATTTGCGCGTCTTAGAAACAAGATTCGCGCTGAAAAGCGCGTTTGTTATCGTACTGAGAAGTACGGTTTTTCGTGTGCACCGAAGTGCTACACGAAATGTGTGAACGAGACGGCGCTATGCGCGCAACGAGTACCTAGATACTCGCTACACAGCAATAACACCGACTTCACTATAACACGCGGTATGAATAGCTTAAAAACTAGCTTAAAACCGTGTGCTTTGAACCGGCAGGCCTAGTACCGGGTCCGTGGATCAAAGCAAACAAGTCGTACACTAGTTCAAACAGAGCGCGATAATTCAGAAAGCGAACGAGAGTGCAAGCGGACACGTCCGTTCGCACCAGCGGTCGAAATCGGAATCCTCCGAAAAAGCCGGTTGGCCCCGGTAGTTCGCCTTTTATATTGCTGCTGGAGAGTGAGACGGACGATGGCGTCTCTATCTGTACTGCTCTTTACCAAATATGGGCATGGCCCGTTAACCGCGGTGACACTATTGCTGTCCCTATCTACATTATTATTATTATTTGTATGAAATATCTAATAAATCGTTATTATCTCTAACTATAATTATTCAATTACTATCATCATTGTAGACACAAATATCTATACAAAAACACTAATTTCAACATATATGATACATTACCATATTGTCACTGCAAGGTAATTCTTCCTCATCTATGCACTCTACTTTTTCTTGTTTCACTGTTGGTGTAGACATCTGTAAATTCCACTGTGTCTCTGGAGCTGTAGTACTCAATGTATCACAGTTGAGTACCGAACATTCCCAGCTATCCATAGTTATATTTTTACCAAACCAGTCTTTCTATTCTATTTCTATTAAATACATACACATCTATTTATTATTTTGATTTAAAACTAGTTAATAATTTAGATTTTAAATATTTGATTTGTTTTACTTATAATTTTTGTCCACAATTATGCATTAGGTTGAGTTATTATATTAGAAAGAGGGTCAGCCACTATCCACCGATTTAGTGTAATAAATACCAAGGGAAGTGAATAGACTATGTTTATTCATTTATTGTAGTCGACTTTTAATTACTGAGGTCTTCACGATTCGATAGCTGAGGCGAGAATCCCATAAGCAGGTTGTTGCCTGCTGGCTGCTTCTCAACTGATTCTTGAAATAAAGCAATCGATTGTTGATTTCCAAAACATAATTATTGGCATATTAAAGGATTATTATTGTTAATTATTATGTGAGAGAGCATATTTTTATATTACTGGATATTTTTTTAGCTTAGCTGAAAAGTCAGAATCAGGCTCTGTCAACTCGCCTTTATATTTTAACACGAAAAGCTCGCGCATCTATTTCACTCAACATGGGAAAAATCCATAAGCGTACCCGCTACGTTTCTCTTTCACACAAACAAATACTCACACAAAGGCATACTCATTGATATTCTTCCGCCATATTGGTCTGTGGCCGCCATTTTCATTGGAATTGTCAAAATTGACAAAACAAATTGAACCGCCATTGTTCGTTGTTCATAATTAACATTATTAAACATTTTTTAATTGTTAATTTGTGGAATTGTTAATTTGCTCGAGATGGAGTAAAAACATTTGTTTTAAAGAATATTATCAAGGAGGTAGTATTTGCAATTTTTAAAGCTGGATTCATAGTTAGAGCCACAGTTAGTGATCAAAGCTCTGCCAATGTTGCAGCTAATAATATCGGACTCAAATAGAGAACTTGTACGCAGTGAAAGCTACAATGATAATAATGTTTCCTATAACATTAATAGTAACCGGCTATATCACATCTATGATGTACCTCATTTACTAAAATGTTTTCGCAATAAATTTTAGAAGAAAGATCTTCTCATCGGTAATCGGCGTGCTAAGTGGGAGTACATTGAAATTCTTTATAAAGTAGATGGAAATGGTGGACGAGCAAGAAGCACTAAACTCACCGACAAACATGTTAAACCTACATCATATGATAAAATGAAGGTAAGTAAAATTCTCACTGACCCATCTCAAAAATCAACCTGTATAGGCGTGAAATCATTTATATACACTATGTACCTATGTAAGTAAAATTATTAAAATCCCAGTCGCATGTGAAGTTTATAAAATAACCACTTTGCTTGACAAAAGTGATGTATGATTGCCCATACTAAAGAGATCTCAACATATTTTAGTCATTTTCATCTCCAATACTACTGAATATATATTTACTAGCTGGTACCCGCGACTTCGTCTGTATATTATGGATACTAGCTTTGCCCCGCATATTTTTTTTATTTTATAAATAAAATTACTTTATTGTATATTTCCAGGTCAAACTAGCTGCTCAAGTATTCAGCAGACAAGTGGCTACATCGCTTGAAGTTTATATGAAGTCCCTGCTTTTTCTACAGGAGCATGAATATTCTATTCCGAATGTGGATATTGATAATGATCTTTTCACAGTAGAAATACTTTTATTTATAAATGATTTGTTTGATAGTTTAAATCGTTTTGGTCACTCTGGTTATAAATTGCAACATGCTCTATCTTTAAATTCTGAACACATAGATTTCTGGAATAATGCTGTGAAGAAACTAAATTCAATGCGGTTTGATTCTTCCGTTGAAAGGGAAAGCAAGCCTTTGTCACTGAAGCATTTTATGCATAATATTAAAACTATGAAACATCTGTGGTCTGATTTACGCTCTATTGAGGGTGTAAAATTTTTAAGTCTCAGACGACTAAACCAATATCCATTAGAAAAATTTTTTGGTCTAATAAGAGCACATGGTAATTTCAATACCAACCCAGATTGTACTCACTTTGTCTCGGCTTATAAAACTTTATTAATTAATAACATCACTACTGGTAAGTCATTATTTACAAATTGTGCTAATGATGATGACAAAATGTTAGGTACCCTTCAAAATTTAGTAAACCAATAAAAATATGGATCATACATTGATAATTTTCAAACTGACGACACTGAATTCATAGAGAATTTTATTCCCCCTGAGAATGTTCATTGGAACAAAAAATTGATACTACATTGTACAATTGTGAGATGCACAAAGAAACTTTTCTCAAAGCTTTTTGGTTATTTGTTATTTATTAGAATGCAAGTAAAACAATGGTGGCATTAATTTTAACAGACGAATGCATAATATTGATTCCAGATCTAAAGATGTAGAAATGGAAAGTTTAATCCATACTAAAGCTACAAAAGGATTTAGTTACAGATCAGTTAGAAGGCGTAGTACTACATAATCATATTTAACTGTATAGGTACTACTTATTATTATCATAGTTTCTGCAACTAAAATTGTCTTTATTTTAATTCCTCTATTAACTATTATTATGTATAGATATATTATTACTGGATCTAGATACCTATATCTACTATGCCTTTGCAAAATATATCACTATGCAATTACTAACAGAATTCCTTCAGTATGCCTCATAGTTAATTCTAACGAGTATGCAAATTTTGTTTACATTGTTTTTAAAATATAGTACTACTACTAGTTGTAATATATTATTAATAATTCATTGTTATTATTAGGTAATGTTCTTAGTTATCTAATGTACATAATATAACATTGATTGATTAAATCAGAATCAATTATAAAATAAAATTTAAAAGATGCATGAATATACTCACATGTATTGTTATGATTTTTAAGGTAAATAATAATTATGTAATTCTAGTATGTAATCATGTCATAATCTAGCATATTTTCTTTGTTTCTAATTACTTAATTAGGCATTATGTGTAATATTTACTAATTATTCATACAAATATTTTATGAAGCATGCAAATTTGTCTGGTGTATTTTTTAACAACATTCATGATTCATATTAAGAAAATTATTTTATAAGTATACTTTTAATAACTTTTGTTTTATGTTAATATTTTGTAATGTTTTTATTCTTATGATCTTAATTCATTAATTGTAATATAAATTTGTTTTCCCTGTCTGTAATAATATTGAGAAATAAGTTGTGAGCGATTGATTTTTATATTGATGATTAATTCTGTTATTTCTGTAGTTTTTGTCTACATTCATGAGTCATATTAAGAAACTTATTTTATATACTTTTAATAACTATTGTTTTATGGTAATATTTTAATTCTTATGATCATTTAATTGTAATAATGTTCCATTTTGTATTTCCTTTTTTCTGGTTTCACTTTTAGTTCCATGCGCTCCGTCTTTCTTTTATTGAATGGCAACTGTTCGTACTGTTATTACACATTTCAGCCAAAGTCAATGTTAAACAATATTCAAATATTATAAATATATTGCAATATTCAAACATAGCTTCAACAAGATCGAGGCTCCATTTTTAAAATTTTACAGGGAGTTTTATGTGAACTTAAAATGCATGTTCCCAGTTAGGTATTTTTAATCCACTTGTGCAAAATAACCAAACTACATCACGTAAAATGTCGCCAAAATTACACAATATAGAGCCAACATAAGGTATGAATTAAAATAAAAACCACCACCTTCAAGATCCTGCCGAAATTCCCAAGTCTGAGGTTTTAAAACAATGCATAAAGCCGGTCCTAAGCCCGTGAAGTATGAAGGGAAAGTTTTATGGCATGTTAATATTTTAAAATATTTTATTACTCAAAAAACGAATTTTAAATCACTCAAAACACATTGCATCATTATTTCATTTTAGACAAATAAATCTTTTTCATAAAAAACTCGGATAGAAAGTTATCTTTACAGACAAACGAGAGTACCCAATAACTATTAACAAAATACAATAGATAATTCAAACACATATACATCTGCTGTGTTGTCAGGCGCGATCCTAGAGGGGGATAATACCTTTTAAAACGTGTTCGATGTTAAAAATCTTTGGGAAAGACAAAGCTTCAATCTATGATACTCTCATCCTCTCAAAATTTAAACTATAGATCCACGGCTATGTGTTTGCATTATACTACTATAAATTTCAACCATTGTTTTGCACAAGCAAAGACTTCGTATAGAATAGGTCGGCAATAAGTTGAAAGACGAGACAAAAACGGAATACACTAGCGTGCGTATTATTGAGTTATTTTTATTTGTTAAACGAGTTACATCCAGGTACAGTACACGTAACAACAATAATGAAATACGTCTGCTTAACATTACATTTTGCAAAAACAAGCGAAATTTGTTTTGGTAACGATTTACGTAGGCCGAATAAATACGAAAATGGTCTCGTATCCCTATCTCGTTCTAACTCAAGCGTATACTATACTCTTTCTCTTTCCAGTTGCCAATCTTTATACGTAAATTAAAACTACGGTAACAAGCAACGCTTTATCCATCGCCTTGATGAAATTTTGAGTTAATTATTAAATAACAAGTCAATACCATTTAAAGAGCAAAAATAATCGCTGATATTAATAATTTTCTTCTGGAATATTCTCCGGTTCTACCGTCGTACTCGCAGTTTCTGTTATTTCCGAATCACCAATATCTGCAATTTTTTTACGAGTTAGGTAAAGGGTAAAATTGAGAACTGCTGACGCATCATGTGACGAAAGTGCGACATTAATGTGAATTCATTTTACTGACTTTTATTTCTTTTTAATTTTTAACTCACTACAAAAAAGGAAGAGGTTTTCAATTCGAATGTATAAACTTTTTTTTTATAGATGTTCATCCATAATTTCTTTGTTTGTGTACAGATTTAGATAGTTCTTTTTTAGTTAGAAAGGGGAAACTTCAAGGGTGGTCTCATTTAATTTCATTGCCATTGGACCTTCGACTTCGAAGATACACACGGGAACTATTTACAATCATTGAGTTGTTTTTTTTTGTTTTATGTTAAAAACTGTCTCGTATAACTTAGCAGTGTATAAATAAACATTATTTATACCGACAGAAGTGAAAACTAAAAACTATAAACAATTTCCTAAACTTCAAAGGATATAATCTTATTATATTAAGTGAGCAATTCTTGTATATACATATGTAATTGGTTTCTCGGAAACGGCTCCAACGATTTGGATGAAACTTTGTATTTAGATAATGTTTTACATTCTATGTATACTTAAATAGGACACCGACCAAAGCTCAGTCGCCCAGATATTTAATAATAATAATAGAAATAATTATGTAACATATGAAAAACTCTTTTTTTTGATAATCGTTAACACGTCACGTGACCATCTCGTTGACGACTTACACGAATTTAGTCCCTATCCAAACCTTCCTAAACTTCACTTCAAAAATGTCAATAAAATGAATTTTTGATATCGGGTCTAGGGCATCGAGCCCGGGTTTACCCGGACCGAAAAAACCCGGGATTTCCCGGTTCTGTGAATTACAAAAAAACCCGGGTTTGATTTTTAAAACTCGGGTTTTTCGGGTTTTTTTTTAATACTTTTGTTATTGTTATTTATTATGTTTAAGCCACTTCGAATGCAATAATAAGTAAATGGAATAAAAACACGTTTTGATAAATTATTATTTATTATGTAAAAAGTAGCTTCGTTGCTACGTTCCTACCAATAAAACAAGCCATGCAAGTTAAATGGAACGCGCGCGTCCATCTCAGTACATGAATGAGGTGAAGTGTGGAGCTGTGGAGAGGGGAGCGTGTAGCGAAGCTCGTCGCGCGTTTCGCGGGTGATGAATACCTCCGCCATTTTGTTTAGTCAGTCTGCCATAAGTATTCGACGCGCCAGCACGGGTGGCGTGAACGTGAGGAGTGTTATATGTAGTGTTTAGTGACGCTCTTTATAGGTGAGTATCTACTAAATTAATTTTGTTATTCAATAAAACGTGACTTACAGTTTTAGCTTGTTTTTCTAGGATTCTAATGTAACTAATCCAATTATTTGATATATTGACGTGATGTCGTCCGCCACTCGTCGCGCTATTTTTAGGTGTATTTGAATTTATTTTTTTGGTATTTATATCCGATTTTTATTGCTAATATTTTAATGTAATACTAGCGCTAACTAACCATGAATAGGTAAGGCCTCGTAGCCGTTGCCTGCAAGCATTACATCGTGAAAAAATACGATTGCTATTATTATAATAAAACTAAGTTTGCTTTCAGATGAATCCCCTTCGTTGACCATAAATCAATGAGATATGGATTTTAGAGTAGTAACTAGTAAGGAAGGAGACAACACATCTGTTTGGCACTATTTTCTTAGAAACAAAAACAAAAATGAAGCTAAATGTAAAACATGCCAAAAAGTATTGAAATCAGCCGGTGGTAGTACTAGCAGTCTACTAAGACATTTAAAGAATATTCACACGGTTGATATAGAGGCTGCAAGGCATTCAACAATCGAAACAACAGCTCAAGGTAGTGCATCTTCTTCAAAAGAAATTCCCGAAGCGCCAAAAAAGAAAACTAAGTTGACACACTATTTTGAGACTGATGCAAACCCAAGTATGCAGGTTATGGTGTCTCGTATGGCTGCAGTTGATGGAATTCCTCTTAGAACGTTCTCAAAATCTCAAGATTTAAAGTACCTTTTTGAAAAGACCGGCAACAAATTACCCACTACTGCTGATACCGTTCGCAACATAATTCTCAAAGACTTTGATAAAAGAAAGCTAGAAATAATCAACGAGATAAAAATTATACTGTCAGATGAAAAGAAGTTTTCGATATCATTCGATGAATGGACATCCAATAAAAATAGAAGATATATAGGGCTCACTTTACATTCAACAAATTTTGCAAGGAATAGCAGTTTTCGAAATCTAGGTCTCATACGCATTCACGGGTCCATGAATGCAGTCTCATGCGTACAATTGATTGAGGCCAAGTTGGACGAATATGGGGTATCCCTAACAAATGACATCGTCGCTCAAACCACAGACGGTTGCAGCCTAATGGTTGCATTAGAGAAATCCCTTAAGTCATACCATCAGCTATGCATCGCTCATGCCGTTCAGCTGGCAATTGTGGACGTAATGTACAAACGCAATTCCGGCTTCGAGGAAAACGTCACTCAGCTTGCCGAACTTGACGAGGATGAAGATTTGCCTTTATCGGTATTGGCTCAAAGACTGCGAACTGTAGAATTTAACGACGACACGAATTCTGCAGATAATGACGAGGATGGCGTCGAATTTAATAATGAATCCTCGTTTATGGAGTCTTTCAGTTCAGTTACTTTCAGTTAGATACAACGAGCTGCTATCAAAAGTACGAAAAGTGGTAAAAATCTTCAAGAATTCTCCGACAAAAAACGATGACATCCTTCAAAAACATGTCAGAGCTGATTTTGGACAGGAGTACTCCCTGCTGTTAGACGGGAAAACGCGCTGGAGTAGCATTTCTGCCATGTTAGGTCGGTTTCTGAAATTGAAAATATCTATTACAAAAGCTTTAATTGATTTAAAAACAGACATTGCATTTACTGATGATGACTGGAGAAATATAGATGAGATCCATAAAATATTGGATGTTATGAAAACTGTCGTCGAGGCGCTATGTCGACGCGATGCAACATTACTTACAGCTGATGTTTCCCTAAAATTTGCATTGAAGAAAATGGATGAAATGAAGACACCACTAAGTAACAAAATGGCAACTGCATTGAGCAAACGATACGCAAAAAGAAGACTAACTCAAGCAGCAACACTACAGTACTTGACTAATCCAGGTAAATATTTTGAGAACATCCAAAATGAAGATAAAACTGTTTTTTATCGGCCTACAGGTGATGAAATGCTAAACGAAATTGTTAATCTGATTAAACGCACAACCAAAAAACAAAATATACTTCTTGAAAATTTGCCAGCGCCAGACCAAGACCTGCGAGAAATTGACATTCAGTTGTCTACTTTGACAAATGAAGAGGAACTGAACAGACAGTTAAGTCAAGCTGTTGCTACTGATAATACTGCTCCTGAAACTGGATCAGCTTGTCCATCAGACGATTTGCTTACTACTGTGAGGGTAGAAATGGCACTCTTCGAGAATGGCGGTACGCGACAGCGAGGGCGTTACCTATCGCTGGTATATGAACATTTAAAAACTATTCCACCTACTAGCGTCGAGCCAGAGCGTATATTTTCTTCGGCTGGAATTGTCTGCAATAGATTGCGTTCGTCTTTGAGTGACAAAACTTTGGATGCCCTCATTTTTTTACGTTCATTTTACATAAGTAAGAAGAAATTCTAATAATACAGTTCTGATTTCTGTTATTTTTATGTTATGTTACGATATATCCAAAATGGCATTAGTTATTATTTTATGTGAATATCTCTTTTTTTTCTAAAGTGGTCAGATGTTCAGAGGGTATGTCTTTACTATGTTGTTTCAATAATGTGTCAAATGCATAACTACTTTTTACTTAGTACATATTTTAGTTAATTAGATAAAGAACTGATTATTAACGAAACAACTGCAATTTAAATTATATTAGAATAGAAGACTAGAACTATTCGTTACTTAATTATTAATGAGAAGAAGAGTTTTATTAATGTTAAAATTATTTGTGATACTACAAAAATGTCTTTTGAAGATATTATTTTTATTAGCTTTTAAATTTGTTTGAGTGTGTTTGAATGTTACCAAAATAATTCATTTAATGTTAAAATTAATCTCTGCAAGTCTGTGATTTAAAAAAGACTAGATTACTTACTAAGTTTTAAGATATTCTGAAGAAAAAACAAATCTTTATCACTTTTTTAAACATTAAAACTGTTTTTATAATTTGTAAAGTACTGTTTAATTTATTGAAATTCTTCCTCATCCTTTATATTTTGTACTCATTGTAGGAAATCAATATATAAACGCAGATTAGTGTATTTTAAAAAATTACAATAAAAAGATCGAAATGCTCGAAAAAACCGGTCTACCCGGGTTTTGATTACTCTTAACCCGAAAACCCGGGTTTTCAAAATTGAACCGAGTTTCGATGCCCTAATCGGGTCACACAAAAAAAAAAATACAAAATCTAAAAGTTGTTTAACTAATTGAAGTTTTGTATTTATGTAGAGGTAAATTATAAGATTCTTATAAAAATATTTTATATAGTCGGTCCTACTTTAATAATCCTTTTGCCGTCTTTGGCTTTGTATTGCCGAGGTACGGGGCAGGAAGAAGGCTTACAGAAGAAATTGAGATATTATAAACCCAGGGCATGTCAAATAAAAATGTAACCATGCTTGACAGCTACTTTTTCTTACTAGTCACTACGGCCGTCTCTAGCGGATTTACCATTGAAGACTTTATCTTACCATCACTAGGCGTAGACGCGGGGGTGGTATCGCATTTGCACCTTCTCAACTCTTCGAGAACCCTCAGCTCAGACGGCAGCATGTTTGCGGCGTTTCGCTCGGCGTTCGCTACGGAAACAGTCAAAATTTGCAATTTATAAAGCTAAGGATATTTTTTTAGTTGTTCGAATGCATTAATCTCTTGTACTACCCATCAGATTGTATGAGAACGACATTACGTCACTACAGTACACTAAAGTAAACGGTATGTTGTCTCGGCAGTGTTCTTGAAAAAATTGTCTAAAGCCGCTCGGTAGACAAACACGTACTAGAACTGCCCTCTGACTTGACCTCTTGGGTTACCAACTTACATATTTGATAATGGTACATTAAAATGTCATTATATTCTTTTCCCCAAAGTATACTATCGTCTAAAAATTTTGTAAGCTTTAATTCAAACTAATTCTACTTGGGTTTTATTTCTAGTTTCAAAAGTGATTGTAAGGTAAAAAGAAGAGAACGTACATTTAAAAAAAAAATTGCCTGGAATTTAATAAATCAAAAACAATTTTAATTTCAAGGAAGTAAGTAATATTTCGTCATTAGTTATAAATTGCGTAATCGCGACTATAGTGTACTGAAGTTTACCTTGACTTCAACTTCATTTCGGCCGTTTGTATGAAGATGTAATACTGTTTACATCAGTTGCGTAACGCAATTGCACGCGCTTCCCTTCCCCGCTACATTACTTGCCGCCGTTGTCGTCTCTTGTAACTCGTCCCTGACAATGTCTATCGGAAACATAGGACGGTCGCGCACGAACTTGTACGCCTATAGTGCATACAATATAACTACATACGTTTGAGTATGTTATAGGTAATGTACGAAGTGCAGTCGATTAAAGTTTTGATTCTAATAGAATTACGTTGCTTAACCTTATATCTACCGCAATTCCTTACCGAGTTCGAGTTCAAACTGCACCTTGGCTGCTTCGTCACGACATCGGCAAGTCGGATCCGCCAGCCGCGCTTCTTCATCCGCTAGACGTCTGATCTCAGATGGAAGCACCTTCGGACCTATATTATTCAACGATTTAAGATTATTTTACATTAGGTGGCTGTACCACTCACGGTGGTTGCCTCCTAGTTATTTTAAAGATAAAAATGCTTATTGTGGGTGATCCTTCAGATAGACATATGCTATAACTTATTTATAGGTCTTTATAAGATCTAAAATTATGTAATATATTAATTTGATATGACTCACATATGTTTTATAACTATGCTGATTCCGATAAGCGATACACCGTAGGGTTCGAATGAAAAACGACGTTATTTAGATGCGGAGAGTAACTGCTGCGTGTCTCTCGAGTGATTTCTTAGACAGAACTTATTTTGCCACCCCGCTTCGGATCTATCCGCCCACAATGCCCATAACAGTGTGTACCGTTACCGCGCATAGTGACTGAGCGGGATCGCGAGACTATAGGGCGCGGGTACTCTCCACTTTCTTACAAAGGATTACAACTTATTACACTACTTACACTAGTTCAACTATTTTAAAATGTCGCGAACAATTATTATCACCGCATATTTATACCAAAGTATACTATATATAAATATTCTTAAAAAATATACCCTATTAACTGGCCAGATAATATTGCTATGAATTAAAAAAAACATAAATCGGATAAGTAGTACTCGCATGAAAAGAACATAAACAGACAGACAAAGAGACGTTGAGTTTTATAATATGTGTAGAATAGATGCAAGAAATTATATAGCAATGCAATAGACAAATAAATACTTAATTTTTTTTAAATAGTAAACGGCTAATTGTTGGTTCTTGGTAAGCACATTACAATTAGGTATAACATAACGGCGAATACAGAGAGAGTGTAATCGATTGACAGTCACCGCTGTTATGTTGGTCTTCATTCATTATCTGGTTGTGCACAGGATGATCCTTAAACGCGATACGCAAAAACGAGTCACTATGACGGACTTCTCACACACATGCATGGTGATCTCGACCGAGTACAGCTCTACCACCCCACTATTGCCATTTCCTCGTTCGTTACTCAGGAGGGTGCACCACGTACAGGTGAGGTTACCTCGGGAGTCCCGGGTTCAAAGATGTAATTGACAACATGTTGTAACTATACCAGGCTGTAAGTGTCCAACTGCTGGCCTCTATTCGGAAAGGCGTGGGTTTAACCATCACGCAAGATAGGGTTGCCAAATGTTTTAAATTAACAATTAATGTAATATTTTGTGAGGCTATTTATTACCTGAAAAAAATAGTACATAGCAAAAAAAATAGAAAATATAGGTTTCAAATTACAATTATATTTTTTAAAGAAATATTTTTTACTACTTGATATTGATATGACAAGCAATTAAATTAACATCGATTTAACAAGTTTGGTTCAGAAAGAGATGAAGGCTGAGGCCCGCGTTCCGTTTTACGCTTGAACATATTGTGATAAATAATTATAAAAAAGACGTTCGAATTCATTTCGATTGACGCGGTATCCGTACATGCCACCACTTAGACATGAAAACGTAAAGTTCCAATTAAGAATTATCTAGTACATAAATTACATTTTAATTATATCTAAAGATAAAGATGTGTATATTGTGTGTATGTAAAGAGATGTGTGTGAATGTAGGTGTATATTTGTATGTGCGTTAGTGTGCACGTGTGTTTAATAACATTTGTGCTTATAAGCGTGTTACACCATCGTAATGCATGAGAACCAGCAATTGCATTATTCTTTATAATTACGGATAAGTATTGCGACATGCCGACCACCGCCAGCGCGAGGCGTCGCTACGAGGAACTCCGACTCGTCACCAACGTGAGAATCGCTTCACATACCGAGTCTCATTCGGGTCACTATTTGATCATACTCCGATCGGTAGAAATGGTTAATATATTAAGTCTAAATGTAATTTATGATTAAATAAATATTAATTTTAAATAGTTTTTTTTAATAACTCTCGGTCGCGCCCCACATAATTAGCGTGTGTATGGATGATTATTATTTTGAGTGTTACTAACAGGTATGTTGTATATTATTGTGGCTTCGTTATATACTTACAAAGACAGGTCTTGAAAGGTTCAGTTCGGTCGAGAGCGTCGACGACCACACGCTTCATAGTGAAGTGCCCGCCGCCGGGAACGCGCACGGCCGGCGTAAACGCTCCCGTCGCGACATCGACCACTATACAATTAAAAAACAATTAGTTTAAAGTAGAATAAGTACTCTTTTGATCCATTCTCAAATAAGAGAAATTTTAATTTAAAAAAATAATTAAACAGGATACGAAAAACACGACAGTAACAATATATATTTAAAAAAAAACATTTATACTGACTGTGAGACACGATGTGTTTACAGTCGAGTGTGAGTTCCACTCTCTCCCTTAGCCTGCGATTCCACTCGCTGTTCAGCGCTGCCTCTTCACTGCGTCGGCGACGTGACTCCACGACAGCTGGTACACACATAAACATATATCATGGCTAACAAACTGCTTTAAAAAAAATCTCGAGAGATATCGCGGGACACCCGCCTATACACCCGCTATATAATATGTACTAGCTGTAACCGCGGCTGCGCTTGCGTGGACTACAGAATTCCGTCGATGAATTGTGCTACTCCCGCTCCCGTTTATTTTAAAGACAAAAAGGCTTATTGATGATCCTTAGAATATGGATATAAGCTCTCGTTGACTTTTTTGTAGGTATTTTTATTCTGCACTACATTAATTTGACATATCTCTTAGGCTGCCTGTCCACTAAAGCGGAGCGGAGCTGTACAAATTTCGGCCAATAGAATTGCGTAAGGATTAATGCAATTCTATTGATTGAAATGTATTTGTTTTATTTAGCGATAAAGGGTGATATTACAGCTAAAAACATATATATATACAGTAATATCGTTAATGAATTAGGTTAATAAAATTAGCTAAAAAATTGACTGGTTAGAGTTTTACTGGGTGGAAATTTTAAATTTGCTAGAAGTTCCATTCTGTTGGTCGAAATTTACACAGCTCTGCTTCAGTGGACAGGCAGCTTTATGGTTCACTGCTGGCGTAAGCCACTTATGCGCCCCAGAATCGTCCTTTTCCGAATTGATTTATATTTGCGCGACACTCTTTTTTCTAAAATAATAGTAGCCTAATTTGCTCTGTATAACATCAGCTATTTACCAGTAAAAGTCCCGTCAAAATCAGTTCTACCGTTCCGGAAATTAGCCGGAACGAACAGACAGACAGACAAACAGTTGTTTTTTTTAAAATTACTTTATTGTTATAAGTACCGTATATCCTTTCATATGTATTTAGTAAAAAACTGTTTTGACTTAAGAAACATAAGTGGTATACTTCAATTTTATTATTTGTATAGATTATTATAATAAAAATATAACCTGTATACCGTGGTTTCACCCGCCTATAATTTAAAATAAATCACTGATGATTTTTAATACTTTAGTATAGGCAATATTTTTAGAAACAAAGAGCTATAATTACAGTCTACATTCTTTAAAAATACCTTAAACCGATTTTTACAGTACCTGACTACGAACGAGTAGTTAGTACTAACCAACCACCTCTTTTATCAGTATAACGATATGAAAACAGAGTACGGACTACGGAGTAAGGCTGCCTGTCCACTGAAACAGGTCTGTACAAGTTTCGAACAACAGAATCCGCGAGTTGACTGTATGATTAAAAATTAAAGTAAATTATTGAGTAATAGTGGTCAATAGGTAAAATGCCTAAAATAATATAAATATGGAAAAAGTATTTGGTTATTTATTTAATTTTCCCTTTGGAAAATTAATATCTTTTGTCTTTGAGTCACGTGATCGGAAACCCTGATTAGAAAACGTGACGTCACCATTCGTTGTTAGTTGTCGAACTTGTCACTGTTATCATACAAAATGACATATAAAATGAATAATGACGTTACGGGATCACAATGCATCGTTTTTGTAGCGTACTTTTATTTTAGATAAAAAAAATACCGCTTGTTTTGCTGTATTAATGAAAAAATAATAAATTCCCGAATTGCATAATATTCTAGAAATGCCATTTGTCGAGATTTGCACAGCTTCGCTTCAGTAGACAGGCAGCCTAAAACCTAGCACATAATTACATACACAGAAAACCTTGTGGGAAAACACATACCTTCATCGACTATGACGTTAAGCATGCAACGTAGTTCGTGATGCGCGGGGTAGCGCTCCCCGAGGGACTTCGGTTCAGGGCGAGGACGACCTGGATCGAACAGAAACCAGCTAAATTATTTAATAGGAAACAAAAAAACCCAACTGCAACAAAATACAAAAAAAAAATGCTTTTCTTTTTTTGCTTTTTGATTCCCAGACGTCTTACTTATATATTATATAACCTATGTCACTCACTCAATTAAGACGAATCTAACGACACCTCGTATGCTAAAATCCATCAAGCCAAAGAAATAGACATACATACATAAGCTCGAAGAACAGCCCTTTTCGCAGTGGGATAAAAAAAAGAATATTCCCCGTCTCTATTGATATAAATTACGAGATATTTTTTTAACACTGGTCGGATTCGATGTAGAAAGAAGTTATACATGGAAAAGCACACAACATGATTTTCCCCACATCCAATGTTAACAGTTTATCAGCATTCCTACACAATTAATATATGTGATGTAGATATTATGTAGATGTAGGGACGATTCGATACTGCCTTTTGATCGATATCAAGTACTCATTCAGGTATCGAATGAAAGATCGATACCACTTCAAAGGTTCGATACTTGTGAGTACCCAAATCATTTTTTAATAATTATTTTTGCGGCGAGTGACCTTTTTTTTTGCTGCGGTTGACGTATAAGCGAGAAAGAATTGCAACCGATCCTGCGCGAAAGTGCGAAATATTTAGTCATTTCTAACTCATTAAGGAGTCATTTTTACATAACTAATAGTACTGCTCGATGTCATTCAGATGTCACATTGACTTAAATGACTGGGTAAGTAACGGAAAAAATCTGGTACTTTTTCTGTGAATTTTTATCTATCTTCCTAGATAAAGTTTTCGAATCGTATGATTTTTCTTTGTTTATTTTTGCTCCTTTTTACAATAAAACTAGTTTAAACCAAACGTCTTATCTAACCGACACAAGGTCGACGTCCGTCATGTTTGCTTATTCAAAACATACTAGCACACTCGCAAGCATGTGGATACCGATGTTTCGCTTGCCTATTTTATTCCAGCCCAGCGTTTCTTTGAAGTTTGCGGCAAGTGGCAAACGTGTGGATTCGGTATGAAATATTTTTCATTGTTAAGCCCTTTGAGTTATCTTACTCTTTCTTTTGCTAAAAGCAAGTGAGCAGTAAAGAGTGTACGCAATAATGGATAATGGATAGTTCTCAGTTAAAATAGGTAATAATTTGGTTTTTTCCCCCTCAAGATCGGAACGAAGTAAATACTCACGCCTGGTGTGCTTCCACCTGGGATCGTCCCTCGCCGCAGTCACCCTCGGCTCGTGCGTTCCCGGACACGTACGGCAGCGACAAAGCTCGTCCAGAGGAGATCCGCAACGTGTGCACGTCTCTGAATACCATTGATTTCAGAAATAATCATAAACAAGTCGTATTAAATCAGAAAAGTACAATAAGGTATCGCATCTGTTTTGTTAACCTATCTATTACAAATAAAACTCAACACACTCGGCTCAAGGGCGACATCTGTATATTATAGTCGGGACAATTTATTGTTTTTCTTTCCTTTCTTTATATGCTATTGTTAAGGCAAATAAATCGGTGAGTGGTCCTAACATTAATACGCTTCGTACAGTTGGTGTTTGTAGTTAGACTTAGAAAAGGAATAATAGATAAAATTGTACAAAGACGGATATTTTTAATATTTATATATTACTTATGTATACCTGGTTATACGAATATGACTCTTGTGTTAGTTGCTATTCCGGCTGAGTATCTACCTTTTGCGCTCGCCACAAAGCCCGGTGTAGCTGTCAAGACCCCTCAAGCAAACAGTGTAGTTATTTGAAAAAAAAAAGCGGACGAATGGATGTAGCAACGACTTGTGAAAGCAGTCTCAAGTAATAGACTGAGACGAGTTGGTGATGATGATGACAAAGTGAACGGTGAACGATACATACCATGCTTGATTTCAGCTTCGTCGACGAGTCCAAATATGGTTCCCCTAGCTGCGTCAAGTCTTGCGTTCTGCAGCGTCGAGATACGATGCCGGGACGCGGTCTTGTGCGCGTGCGGCAACAGGAACTGCTGCACTAGTTCAGCTACCAGCTCATTTTCCTCCGCCGTGGACCTAGATATTGCAACATCTTTTTATTCCGTCACCCCTTCTTCTTCTTTTGGAACGAAGTTCCTTATCGAGGCTACGGAGTTGACTCGTAGAATTCATCACGTAATGAAAAACCGTTATGCCCCCTTCATAAGACTCTCTATTTCTCTCTGTCTCTTTCTATTATGTATATTTGATTATTATGTTTATGGATATTTGAGTGCGAGTATCGAGATTCGAGCAGACGAGCATCGTGCGCGGCCGGTTGTATAATCTTTACTAGAGCGGGGCGCCTCAGGGTGGTCTCGCGAAATTAGAGAGCGTTTAATAATTCAATGGTGTATCAGTTTATTTATATGGTACATGTATATAAAACTTACGATATGTTGTTTATGATTTGAACGAACTTATTTTTGAATAATATTTTACTTATTTTATATTATTATATAGTTACTTCATTCCTGAGCCACCCCCCCCCCCACACTGGTTTTTATTTATCGGCAACTGTGTCCATCCATAACTCTACTAACGTCGCGTGGTTAGATTATTTTTCTTCAAACATGACTCTAATAATATCGCGGCTCGTTTGTTAAAACTATTCAGAGACTTTTTGTATCAACTTCTATCTTCAAAATTTATCGCCAAACAGGTATAGTTAGTTGACTCACTAGACTTAGCGTGTTACCGTCTTGGGCAACATCGTCGCTTAATAACAAATGAGATTGAGGCTAAAAACTAAACACATCAAGAATAAATTTAAAAAAAAAATCCTTTCTCACGTCCCGAAGTTTGAACATGAAAGGTAATTAAATAATACCGTATATATAGGTATAACAAAGTCAGTGTATATAACTCACATAGACTCGTTTCTGTGAAGGTCGATAGCATCTGCGTGTAGTCGAGCCCTCTTCACCGCGTCCTCTTCCGCGGCGAGTTCCACTCCCTCTTGCACTATCTCCATCAGATACGAATCGACAGTCTCCTGCGTAACTCCTAACACCTGCAATGGAAATGGTCACGACACCTTCACTCTATCGCGTTTGTCAAATCCTTGAAAGACATTATTTAAAGACGCTATTTAATTCGTTATTGCACACTAGCTGCCGTCGATAATACGCATACGCAATGGTATACACGTGGTTCGTGCTACCCCCGCTCCTGGTTATTTTAAAGACAAAAATGCTTATTGTGCATGATCGATCGATGAAAATTACCCGAAACATACAGGCAGGCATAAATTTTATTTTGCTGTTAAAGGAACCTTTGTAACAAAAAAGAATCATCCAAATCGATCCACAGCCATTAAAAAAATATATATTCGAATTGAGAACCTCCTCCTTTTTTTGAAGTCAGTCAAAAAGACATTTCAATTTTATTTATTTTTATCGATAATTTTTTTAATAATACTAATATTTATGGCTTTTGAAGGTTGGTAAGCGCACCGTTTTAAACATTTCATCGTGCTCCCGTCGCCTGCGTTCTTCCTTCTGTCTCCTACCAGCTTCTGCCGCTTCGCGCATAGTCTTCTCTCGAACTGGAATAAAGAATGCCGCAGAAGGTTCACACTAGGATGAATGGTCAATATCTGTAAGTACGAAATTTTATTTACCCTGAACTATCAATGATTAAAAAAGACATGTGTCCAGTTCACACGCGGTAGACGTAAAGTTTTGAGAAAACATAAAAATATGTCGTTTAAAATCACCTTTTAAACATTCTAAATCAGCGGGACTCGAACTATCGACCAATACTAGTACTAGTGTGGTTGTCACACCGCTAGGCCAATTCGACAACGAACATTTTCGTGAAAATCAGAACTTGCAATGTTTTTTATCTCATTCTTTAGCAGATGTATACGTTCGTTTCTTTTTTTTTCGAGCCTTTGTATGTCTATTTCTTTAACACGCTCTGTAGTCTGAACGGCTTGATGGATTTTAGCATACGAGATGTCGTTAGATTCGCCTTCATTGTAGGAGTGACATAGGCTATTTAATATTTAAGTACAATGTCTGGGAACGAAATAAAAAGAAAAATATATTTTTATACTCAAGCGTTTTTTTTGCAGTCGGGTTTTTTGTTTCCTTTTTAATAATTTAGCTTGTTAGTGTCGCTTTATCATGCCTTCGCTGAAATTTTCGTTTTAAAAAGGACCTATTTAGTTTATTGCCGCTCTTGTTTATTGTATTATCTTCAAACGCAATCGTAGGTCTCAAAGGTTAAACTCACGAGCTATGAGGATAAATGCGTGTTGTCGCCTCTCTTCCTTGAGTCTTCGCAATTCTTTCTCGAGGAAATCGAGTGCTGCGGAGACGGCGCCGCCACACAACTCGTCCACTAGAGCAGTCACCGCGTCCTCCTAAGCCAATATAAACATATCTTTTGTAAGTGGCTAACATGGGTACCCTATGGACGCTTGGACGCATGGGCATTACTATAGTCGACGCATTTTAAACTGAGTCGTCGGGCAATAAATTTCACTAACAGTAGAAATGTGCACGCAATCCAACCCGTTATCGATACTTAGCTACATGCGCACGCGGGGTCGATGCGTCATCGTGACCTTCATTAGCACTCGGACTCCTGATTGGTCGTTACGAGTAAGGGTTGTCGTTTTTCTATAAATATAAGATTTTTTGTTATTACTTACGTTTCGATTTTTGAAGAACTAAGAAATATCCCTAGAAAAGACAATGACTCAAAGCCTTAGTTCATAATGCGTCGACTATAGCGTGTTCCCGTCCTTTAACCCGCCTACCCCAAAGAGCTCAGGAAAGTCTACTCACCCTAGGAACATAATACAAGGTCATTTGGTTGCGATCTTCTGTAGGGTGGAAATATTCTCCCAGACGGGGCTGTCCCAAGTAGAGAGAAATGTCCAAAGAAATTTATCTGTACTCTGCCTCTCAACCTTCTCTTTATAGCACAACTCATTTTAGTAACAGGTAGTGGTGATCTAATGAAAACTGCTTCGAATCACAAATTGGACTAACCAATAGTCGCACCTATTCGCACAACTTCACCGATATTTTTTTAAATAAACAAGAGTGTAGAGTGATTAAATTTTTTGCATTTTTAACTTGTGTAATATACATACTTTAACTTGTACTTATGTAAGTACGTATATATGTATGTTCCTGTATATATTTACATTTACTGCTATTTTATTTTATATATTTGATTTTAAATACATTTTTAATTTTATATTTTTTTGTTTAATCATGTTTGTTTTTTTTTTAAGTTGCACTACCTACCGATAATAATAGCATTTCCACCATTACCGTTTTGATTAGCTGGTAGAAAATTCTTTATAGCATTAAGCTCGCCAGTGTACAAACTAACATTCAATTCATCGTTTTATTGACTTTATATATTATTCTCAAAATATTAATTTATTTGAAGTAAAACCTTGCGAATATTTGGCGCATTACAGAACGCAAACCGCTGTCATGTTAGTTAAATAAATTGTACCTTTATTATACTTTCATTAGCGTCAATAGATGGTATTCCTAATGTAAAGTGTGTTCTTAACAAAACATTCATTTTAAACTATTTCTCTATAATTCGTCAATAGCTGGGTACGTAAGTTTTAAAATGACGTCTGAATCATTCGTTTTGATCAACAATTAACGGAGATATGACGTTTACAGGTAAAAACATCTTTCATAAAATTAAAAACGCTGTCAAATGCTACTGCGAGGCTAATGAAGGAGAAAGTAAAATAAAAGGTATATTTCTAACCTTCTGTTCTGCTTCAGTCCGCAGCGCGTTGTACTCTCTAGCTTTGGCTTCCTCGCGAGCGATGCGCTCCTTGTCCTCACGCTGCAGCCCGTGCGTCGTCTTCAACTCCTCGGTCAGCTCTGCGGCCCTGGTGCGTCCTTCGTACATCTACCGCATTCATCAGTGAAATCAAATGAAGTCCGTAAAAGTCGGATCGGATACACGGGTGAAACCGTGGAACGCAGCTAGTACCATAAATACGGACGAAGGTTAATTTTTATGGCTATCTGCCAATGTAGGCAATTTCGCCAATATCAAGTATGACAAATACACGTTTTAATGTTCGGCATATTGTAGAACTACAAAGGCTAATAGAACAAACAGACAATTTTTTTCGGAAAAGAATACCAATTTCAATTATTTCGAGAAGTTCCAGGTCCAATGTCGATGAAATTATAATAGAAGTACCCCATAGGAATCCCCTTTCCACCGAAAAAAAGGACTATCGGTTCATAAACACAGAAAACATGGCTGAACACCCATAAAAAGAAATATACAATGGAATTGAGAAACTCTTTCTTTTGTTGAAGTCGGTTCAAAAGGAAACCAATTTCAGTTATTTTAAGGATTACCCTGGTGTATCTTCAAAGTCGAAAACCAATACCAATGAAATTAAAATAGAACCGCTCTTTAGGTATCCCCCTTACAATGAAAAAGGAATAATATAAATCTGTTAATAAACAAAGAAATTTGAACTGAACATCCATAAAAAAAAAACATTCGAAATGAGAACCTCCTCCTTTTTTGTAAGCGGTTAAACAAAAGGTACTAACCAAGATCTGTACAGCACGTCCCCTTATGATCCTCTGCAGCATCAGCGCCGATTGGTGGTTCACCTCCTCAGCTTCCTCGACCGCTTCCACTTCGGGCGTGGCGGGGCGCGGGGTCGTCACCACCCTCCTAGGCTTCAACACGTGTAGAGGTCCAGCCGAGTGACCGGCTGCTCCTAGACGAGCCTCTGGAAGGAACCGTATGACCCAAATTGGTAACACAATAAAATCAAAAAAGGAGCTTGCCTTCAACTGCATCTATACACGTTTTTCTGTGTTGTGTGTATGTGTATGTTTGTGTGTGTGAGCACGCATACGAATGTATGCGGGTACGCCCCAAATATAAATGTATGTGCATGTGTTGTATGAAAGCGTGCAAGTGTTTATGTGGGAGGTGCGCGTGCGTATGTGTAGGCGCGGGACGCGTATATGGCTTTCCGTATTCAGTACGTCCCCCAAGGAGAGACGAGCTAGATGTTAATTTCAATGTAAACAATTGAAGTTTGATTCATTGTATGTCCCCTTGAAGCGAAGAATTAGGTACCTACGCTTTTTCAGTTACAACAAAAGATTCATTGAGGACGGATTTCTGTTAAGTTTATCATTTGCAGTTGTTGAAAAATTCGTCGCTTTGAGGGGAAATTACAATGTATGATATTTTAGTTGTTTAGGTCCTTAGAAAAATATACCTAACTTGTCTCTCTTGGGGGACGTATTGAATACGGAAAGCCTTTTACGCGCGCGAGTCCGTACATATGGGTATTTATGTTGTGCGCGCGAGTTTATATGAGCGTGTTGATTTTGACCGCGTTTTTGTGTGCGTGTTCATGTGTGAGAGCAAGTAAGCGTCCGTATTTGTATATGTGTGTAAAAAAACGTTTATGAATCATCTCTGTGTAAAAAGCTAATTGCATTCTAACTTTTCAAATCGTTGTGCAAGTTCTCTAGGAACCGCTCGCTCCATTTCGTCTCCCGCTCGCAGAGCTGCATCGGGTCGCGAGGTAAATGATGACCAGAACAGGTTTTGGTCAGATCCTGACCGCAACGTTCGAGCCAGGCGGGCGGCTTGGCTATAGCCTCGTGGTCTTCTAGCGCTAGAAATGCATATTGTATTGTTACGAACTAATCTACTTATAAATAACTAGCAGTGACCCACGGTTTTATCCATTTTAAATTTATTAGATCATTTTTCCACCGCTCCACTGCCAACGCAACCGTGTAGCCTACCTAAGTTCTTGGTACATGTACTAGGTAAACATTGTCCTGGTACGCTATTACGTTCTACCAATGTTCCTAATCAATCAAGGCGTTTGCTGTTTTGTAGGTAAGTACACCGAAGGGCTGAAATAAAGAAGAAGAAGAAGATGATGATGGAATAAGGTCCCGGGTGTTTGCTAACTTGGTGCACCATCGGGCTAAAAAAAGGTCCTCCAAAAGGCGCGGAAGACGGTACTAAGTGGTTGTTATTTGCTTGAGGGTAGCGAGTACCAGCTTTTTTTCAAATAGGTGTCAACTTTTAGCTACAAATGTACCAGGATTATTGACTGAGTCTGTCGTTGTCCTTCATTACGGTACATGCAGTATAGATTTCCAGATTGTTTGACGTTCATGTTAAATGCTCCTAATTTAATGGGCTATAAATGAAACACAGAAATACATTCGAATTGAAAACGTCCTCTATTTTTATAGTCGGTTAAAAAAAAAAGAGAAAAAAAAGCTGTTATTACATAATAGTGTTGGGTCGTAGGATATCTCCGCGTGCCTCTTGCGCGCCTGGTACCCGTGTCGAGCGACGGGCGCGTGAAGGTCTGATGTGGGGTTTACAGCAGCACTCCTCATGGAACCAGCACCACGAGACGCTCGCATACTGGCCACCATACCGGTACGACCTCCGCCGCTATGCAGTGCATTCAGCTTTCGAAGCTCTATCAAATTTAAACACTCCAACTAGCGTTTGAAGCCCAGAACATCCTAACAGAACCTCGGTGACAAACCAAAAATCCACCAATAGGATTACTTCATTTTTCGAGCCTCACTTACTGCTGCTTTAGTGAAAAAGAGGTGGCAGGTTAGGTATTCGTACATATAAAAAAGCGAAAAGATATGCTAGCGAGGAATATGTGCGAGGGACGTAAGTGAGGAATGTGTGTGAAAGATGTGTGCAAAACGGTGTGAAGGAACTACAGCTACTGGACCGCTACGCATCCTCGCTCCGCCTAACTACCTCGCACATCTCTAGTGGATACACAACTCTAGCGTATGGAGTCGTACGATATGGATTCGAATGCTACAGTGAGCCCGAGCTTTTAGTGAAGGAAAACATCGTGATAAAACTATAAAACAGTGGTAGGGCATTTTTCTTATACCACCCTCAAGTTCAAAACATTTCGCTTATCCAATAGAACAACGACGTAATTACATTTAAGTAATTTTTAAGTAGACACATTTAGAAGTTTTGAATTGGTGAATATTTAGCGAATTTAAGCCAATTCCCCAACGACATTCACTCCCTCTATCATAAACTATTGTAAGAACAATTATGATTCTTTTTCTATAGATAGTTTTTGTAACAGGAAGTTATGACACCAAAATGTCAATTTCAGCTTTTTTATAATTATGTCATTGTAGTTTTGGATGAGCGATTTGTATAGGTGTGTCCCGGCAGATGTACATACTTGAGAGCTAGTCACACTTTTATTAATTTGGTTTAATTTTTTAAGGCCACAATCTGATTTTAATTGACGATATTTCCCAAGACGTATAGGCCTAGTGGGGGTACCGACACTTAAGTAACATCTGCTGGAACATAGCTGGGATGCTCGATGGCAGATTTTCATCTTGAGGATGGCTGGCTAGCAGATGTACATTAGAAAATGCCCTATCAACATGCTATGTTTTCATCACGATGTTTTCCTTCACCGAAAGCTCAATCTCATTCCAGGGATTTGAACTCACGTCGATTAACGATATTGTTTCCTTACACGCGACCACTGGATTATAATTGGTTGATTGTATGTAAAAACAAAATTTGTCAAACCTCTGTCTCTGGCGCGCCTTATGATCTCAATCTTACGTTCCATCTCTTGTTTCTTGAATGTCCAAAGTTTCTCCAATTTCTTACTCGTCCGGTTCGACTGCTTCTCCCTGGACTGCGCCTTTATGCGATGAAGCAACTCCAGTCGGATGTCCTGGAGTTCATCTATTTCCTACATCACACGCGGATCTATCAGAACCAGGTCGTTAGACCTGACTGATGGAAGATAAACGCAGAGTCGAAAGTAATGAAGCTAAATAAATTATACAATTTGAACAGTAGGTCAAGGACGTAAAATGCTTTTTAAGTTTAAATTTAAAATTGAAAAAAAAGAAGTAGTATTGAGACCATTCTACTTGTCTTATTAATTTTCAATGCAGAGTTCTTCGGAATTTCTGCTTTTTATACAATATCTAGTATAACCATTATCTTCTTTTCACTGTAGTAGGTAATATTCCTTTGTTTTTTTTTCGTTCAAACTAATGTGTGATGTTACTCTTTTTTGCCCAACATTCAGGTCAGCTACTGCGTATTGATTGACAATGGAGTAACGTTGTGTTTATGTTTTGGATTCTTGGTCTAGGATTATTTATTGTTACGAGAAATTTTTGGGTTCGACCAATTTTTTCGTGGATATGTAGCATGTACACATGCAGTATTGTACAATAATATTCCCTACCAAGTAAAACTTTTGTACGAAACGAATTAAAAAATTAATAAAAATCACAATTGTTTTTCCAACAATTACCGTTTACCATTGTATACGCCACCTGTTAACTTATTTCAACTGTCAAAGTCTTATATTCTAAACTCACCGCCTCTCTAAATATCCAATCCTTTGTTTCAATATCGGTAATAATTCCATCACGTTTCTTCATCCACCGCGGGAATACACCTTTCTCGGAGACCTCGGACCACATTCGCGCGTGACGCATCCTGTTTAATACAACATAACATTCAATTAGGATATTTATAATATTTTATAGTCCGGCCGCTGTTAGCGCGATCCTCCACATGGTTTGCGGGACGCGGGAGGGGAACAATAACGACCAATAAGCTAGTCTATATCGAAATGACGGCAGTACTAAGCGTTTGACGTGGGGGATTTCGTAGTTCGGTTCTGCTTCGCGAGGTCTACGTGACAGTATTACCACGAGACTACTTGAAAGGAGGTTTTTGGCAACTAATGTGGGAGCGTTCAAGTACACAAATAACATAACATACCACCATGCCTGTATTCCCGAAGGGTTAGGCACAGGTGTATTAATTTACACCAACAGTTTTCCCGGTATATTTATGGTTCCATGTAATAGGGGAGTGTATTGTCATTAATCGGGTACAAGGCCAAACTCCGAGCTGCTACTGAGAATTTCATAGGAAAACACAAATAACACCTTGCTCGACATGAGAACCAAACCCAGGACCCCGTGTATAACAGTCGCACTTAGTACTACTTGGCTATGAGGCGATAGTACATTACGAAGAAGTAAGTTCCAAAAACTTACTTGTTTATTATTTCTGTCGTATGAAAGTCCGCGGGCAAGTCACCAACTCGGTACGGACAACCTGGGCCTGTGAAGAAGAATATTAGAGAATTAAAAGTCGTCAGGATTTTCAGTCGGTTCTGAGCGCATTGTATTTAATGCTTATTTAAATCGAAATATTAAATATTATACAAGATGCCTACATGTAACGACTTGCACTTTGATTTACATAGAAATTGTTTAAATATGGCAAGGCTGTTTAACCAACGAAGAAATAGCGATAGCGGAGTGGTAGGGCGGCATGTGGTGTAAAGTCCGTCATAGTGACTCATTTTTGCGTGTCGTGTTTCGGGATCAGCCTGTGCATGTCCAGTTCAATTAATGCAGGGTGGTATGACAGCGACGACCGTCGACAGATTACGATCTCTAAGTGGTCGCTGTTGTCCTTACCATAATGCCTTGCTACTATAAAAAACACTGTGTTGGCAATGTCGCATACTACCTCTTCAACTTGTGCATTTCACCGTGTCGGGAACATGGTTTTGGCTAGTAAAATATAAAATTCAGTACAAATCCGGCTCGAAGGACCACAAACATGTACAATAAATTAAAGTTTATTTATCACAAAAAGTATATGAACTTCTCAGTTCCCTTCACTGGGTGGAACCCTTTGAAAATGTAAAACTAAGATGAAAAAATAATCACTGGGGTTGCCAGTTTAACATAAACAAAAAATAATTTTCATGAATTTAACAACATAAAGCTACAATCGTATTATTAATTTCACCGTTCATCTCCAAACTATAAACGTATTTACTAGGTAATTATATATGAAATTGGCGTTTTGTTGAACTGGCCAATTTGATCTTCAATATTTGGCGTTTGATTAAGAATTCCAAATTCAAATTTATTTCAAATTTAGGCTTGTGTATTTTTGTTTCGAATTTAGTGATTCATTTGTTTTCGCACCATTTGATTTTTCTTTGACATCGTTTTTTTTTTTCACAAAATGTAAAATTAAAATACCGCGTTATTTACGAATATGAGTTCCACCGTAGCACCAGCGCTGCAAAAAGAGCTCGAAGAATTAATTATGGGTATGGAGAAGCTACTGTAGAAGAAAGAACGTTACGATTTTGGTTCCAACGTTTTCGTTCTGAAAATTTTGACCTACGAAACAAACCACGTGGACGGCCGGAGACCCTAGTTGATAATGAAAAATTAAAGGTGATCGTGAAAGTGGATCCATCGCAACCCACGTCAGAGTTAGCGGCAGGCTTCGGTGTGAGTGATAAAACAATTTTAATTCACTTGAAACAAATTGGAAAAGTGAAAAAGCTCGAAAAATGTGCACCGCATGAATTGACTGAAGCACGCCAACAAACACGCATTGAGTGCTGCGATCCTTTACTCAACCGTCACAATAACTAGGGAATTTTGAATCCTATTGTTACTTGTTACAAAAAATGGACTCTTTACGACAATTGGAAACGGTCATCAGAGTGGCCAGAGGAGAACCGGCCAAATCCTGTCCCAAGCGAAAGTTGACTCAGAAAAAGGTACTGGCGAGTCTTTGGTGGACCAGTGCTGGTGCCATACACTACATCTTCCTAAGATCTGGCCAGACAATAACGGCAGATCTGTATTGTAAACAATTGCAAACCATGATGGAAAAGCTAGTCATTAAACAACCGAGATTGGTTAATCTTTCTAATCCACTGCTGCATCAGGACAACGCTAGACCCCATACTTCACGACAGACGGTCGCTTAATTACAGGAACTGCGGTTGAAATGTCTCCGACACCCACCATAATTCCCGGACCTTACAGCAATAGATAACCAATGTTTTCGTAACTTGGACAATTTCTTGAAAGGAAAAAAAATCAATTTCGATGAGGTTGTATAAACCGCCCTCTAAGATTTTATTAATTCTCGCTCCCACAATTTTTTCAGTGATGGAATCTATGAAATGGCGGAAGTGTGTAGATAATAATGGTACATACTTCGATTGATTGAATGTATAATTTCACAATAATATTTTCGTTTTACTTTTTCCATATAAAACGCTAATTTCATGTAAGGACCTAATATTATTCCTGTCAAATATTTTAGCAAAACTCACCCCATTCCAGTTTATCGAGATACAAAACTTCTGGTGTACGCTTGCAAGTGTCCGCTGGCTTACCATCCGGCTGCCACGGTATCGTCTGCGCTGATGATTCCCTTTATTTTAAAGACTTTATATATTAAAGAGCTACATAATATATATTAAGCATAGATTTACTATACATAGATCGGTAGCTTGAAAAAGAAAGAGTTGAAAAAGAAACCTTATGCTATACTTATATTACAAGCTTGTGTTAAAACGATATAAAGATACTAGACCATTTTAGTTTATACTATCGGTCTACATCGGCCTACGTAAATCATGATCAAAATAAATCCCGTTTAGTTTTGAAAAATTTCAGATTCTAAAGTGTAATTTCATGTTTAGTAAACGTGTTTAATTGTGGTTTCGTGTACTGTATCGAACTTATCTTTGTATATTTATACAAGATAACAAAGCAAATCAACAAAATAATACGCTCAATACAACATATACTTCTTAACAAACCCCTCACAGAGACTCTCTTCAAGTTTGTCGCATTTCGGCTAAGATGCTTGCAGGCCGGCATCATACCAACGACTGGCGATGGATTGCGCATTCTTTGATATTAGCTGATGTCTTTGGATTGTACTCTGCTTATTATCAAACAAAGTCGCATAATTTTGCCCGGTTACAATTAAAAAAAAAAACGTGTGCGTTTCGGGACGCTCGACAGAAATGATAACTTAAATAAGAAAAATGGTGGTTGTGGTTTAAAGTGAGAGAGGAGGAACCCGCCTACTGCTGCCGTATGCGTGAGAGAAAGAGAAGCCAGATAGAGTGGCGCCGTAACGCGATACGTTACGAAGCGGTTTACCCTCCCATAAGAAGAGTTTCGGAGCCATAACTTTACCGTGACTTCCATCTCTGAACGAACTAAAAAGTTTGTAGTACTTTGACGCTGTGGATCCTTCTCCCGACCAGGATACCTCTTAAAACGCAAAATCAGAGAAAACTATCAAAGCAACAGTAACAATCAACACCATTATAGGTGTGCCTAAGTAAAGAGATGAATCTTCTCACCTATACTGGCTTTGTGTACCCCTGTTCCTTGGCTTCGTCGGTCCGTTGACAACCTGTGCGGCAGACGGCGGATGGAAGTCTGGAGTCGCACTCGGCAGATGAAGCAGTTTCTTCGGACTGTAACCAGCAATGACCACATTCGTAAAAAGTATACCTACTTCTACTAGATCCCTTTACGCTACAAAATTCGATCGCATTTAATACGGAGAATGGCTCTATAAACTATAACATGAACCCGTTTGCGACACAAAAAAATTGCTTGTCGTGTATACACCATCGAAACATCGACATCTGTGTCGCATCGATGTCGTCGTGTATTTTAACCATTAAATGCAATTTTACCGCAACGTAACGTTTTCGGCTCGAAAGGACGAAAAATAGGCACTTGACCAGAGATAGAATAAGAAAAAGTGTACGCACGAGCGAAATCAAGCAACAAAAACGAGTAAAGTATAAGAAAAAGACAAGTATTTAATAAAGATATACTAAGCAGTTATTTTACAGTGAGTAATATTTTTGACCACCAAAGAAGATCCATTTTTGTTAAAGTACCTACTGAGTTATGCGTACTTCTTCTTTAAGCTAATTCTACCGACCCCGCTTTTCAAGGGTCTCCAAGATCTAAGCCAATTTGAAGACAACCCCTTACAGCGACACGACAAATCAATGTCGTTGACACACGTTCACACTCGGTCTACAGACTGAGTTACCAGTGTCTAGAGTCAGTGTATAATTCTACCTTTAGAATTTTACTCTCATCACGCCCAAAGAGGTTTCATTTCAAAACAGTCGTTTGAATGATCAGGTTATGAACGTAAATAAGAAGAGCTTTTGGCGAGATCTTGAAGTGACATGTTGTAGTTTTTATTTTTAATTCATTAACTTAGGTTTTTTGACCCTATATTACGTAACATTGGTGGCATTTTGCGTGATGTAGTTTGATTGTAGGTCATAAGTTTAGTGAAGTGAATTATAAATATGAACTGAAAAACAAGCATTTTGAGATGTCACAAAAACTCCGATAGTTCTGACAAGCCACCATCTTGTCCGAAAATCCCACTTTGTATATTCGAAAATTTTACGAAGGCTTAAAAACTTTGACACTGACAAGTGCTTTTTGCGATGCCAACACAAGAAGAAGAAAAACGAAAATATAAGAGAAATAAGTATTTACACAGCTATAAATTTGAACAGATCCTTGCCCCCGAGCTGCGGTGTCGGGACGCACCTTCCTTCTCTAACTCGTTGCACGTAAGCACCGTAAGACCTGTCTATGTGGTCTGGCAATCGGCAGTTTGGATGATACACTGCAAATAATGTTAAAATATCTGTTATAATATTGGGACCAATTTTGAATATTGCAACCATAATATTAATCTGACAGATTGTCATCTTTGTGTCTAGACAACTGTTCCTTTATTAATATGCTATAGCTCGTGTTCACTTGTTTAAGATTCTGTTTTCTGTACCTACGTAGTTCATCAGTAAATATACAAGAAATGTCTGTTTTATTTATTGTTTTCAACCAAGCGATCACACGAGTATACCTCTTTAGAGTGTAAGTACGAAGCAATAACCATCCCAAGAAATAGCACATCGCTTATCTAGTGATGTAGTACCACCGAAAGTAAACTATAGTTCAAATAGTTTACATCACATGAAGTTTCAAGAATTTAGTATATTAACTTTGTATGTTCGAAAACATTTTTGATACTTTTGAACTTGTAAATGATAGGCACAATTTTAATACTAGAAATAAATATAATATCTCATTCCATCTTATAGACTTTGTAAGACAAATGTTTTCAGTAGGTAATTGAGTTACGTTCTACAATAAACTTCCTAAGCATATTACCGACTTGCCGGATAATGAGTTCAAGAAACACGTTAAGCAAGTTTTATTATCAAAAGGGCTGATCATTACGTGAATGACGACGATATTTGAAAGCGACTCCCTTTCTGTACATCCACTGACAATGATAATAACTCTAATAATAAGAATTTAAAATATGTTCGTTGACTGGGATGTTTTTCGAACTAGCCATAGTGTATTGACTTGAACCTTATTGCCTAAATAATATTCCTATGAGCCTAAATTGAATAAAATATTTTTGATTTTGTGAATAAAATGTCTTACTTCAAAGGTTTACTCAAAAGGGTATCATTATAGGGATCCACACTAATGACTGGATGTGATTCTCTCTCTATACGTTCATTAAAATGAACACCATTACATATTTTTTTTGTAAAATCCGATCTAGTTTTCGCCGGTTCTCCTCGATGACTGCGATGTTTTCCGAACCGGTAGCAGTGTGTTGACATTTAACTAACCAAACGGCGTTCATAAGGCCTTCTTTGGGCATAAATTTTTGATATTTTTTCAAAAAAAAAGCGTCGTCTGCTATTAAAAAAAAATGAGGATCCGGCGGGTATGCAGTAAAAAACGCATCGCCGCGCCAACTATCACAATCACAATTGAAATGTCGCTTGCAGCTTACTAACAATTTCCGCGGAATACCCGCGCGGCAAAACCCGCCAACCTAGTGTGTAGAGTCTTTAACGAGAGGGAAATTTCTTTGGAGATTTATCTCTACTTGGAGCAGTCTGACTGGTGGAATACGCTACCCTACAGAAGAACTCAGCCAAATAACTTTGTGTTGTGTTCCGCGATGAGTAAAGTTTTCCAAAGCTCCTTTGGGAAAGGAATTTCAAGGTCAGTACTGCGTTTGTGATATCTCTGGTCGTATGCTTGTTTGCCATCTTTGTTGTAAAAAAAAACTACCAAACAGTTAAAAAAAAAACAATTCATTGCCGGGGTTGGTGGGGCTGTTTTGCGCGACTGGGTTGTGACCACCATACATGTGGTGAAAACCCCGTCATAGTGACTCGCTTTTGCGTGTCACGTTTCGGGATCCGCCTGCGCATATCCAGTTAAATTATTGCAGGCTGGCATGACAGCGGTGACCGTCGTTGGATTATAATCTCTTGACGGTCACCGTTGTGGTAGGATTTTACCGTGCTCACCATCGGAGACAATACCGAAAATATGCCGTGCTACATATATAAAAAGACAATTTATGATAAAAAAGAAAACCGACTTCATCGATTTTGAAGAGTTCCCTTGTGTATCTTCGAAGTTCAAAATCCTATCCCAATAAAATTACAAGGTGATCCACCCTTTAGGTATCCCCTATCCAATAAAAAAAGTATGAACCAAATCGGTTCATAAACAAAGAAGTTATGGCTGACCATCCATAAAAAAATACATTTCAAGTAACCTCTCGTGTTTCGTTGAAGTCAGTTAGAAAAAGGGAAAGGTTTAGGCTACTTCAGGTGACGAACCCAAGGAGTAACCATGAACATCTGGTAATTAGGCAAGCTGTAGGCATGTAGGCACGGGAAGTAACATCAACGATAGACTACACGAGTGCGTCGCTCGGCGGTTGAAAGTTGGCCGAATAAACTTAACTTAAATATATATACAACATACCGACTTGTATTCTCGGAAAATTCCTCAACTCCGAAAACATGGTCTTGTATATCGGTTGAATAGCCTGCAAAATACAAATTAGTCTTTATCACTGGCCCAGTACCCTTCTAACTCGTTTTTTTATAATATTTATACTTTTCCCGACTAAAATTCAGCAACATTCGCCACGCACTTTTTGCCTAAAGGCTGGCGTCCAATAACGACGGATCGTGTCTGAACGAGCAGCCACGCCATGGATGCTCATGCGTCTATACGTACAGGTCGCGGCGAACCGCCTCAGCGGATTTTTGCTACAGATGTTAAATTTGTCAAGAAAACACATGCACGCGCATAAGCCTGCTTTCGTTGACTAGTCCGGACGGGGGGAGCCGTCGACAAAATTACGTAATCCGTAGGTGATGTGAACGAGTGATCCTCAAATATGTTGCAGCCCTCTCACCCCGATCGTCGGTAATGTATACGATGTTTCATACAAAACATAGGCAGGCGGATCTTTGCATTGCGATGTGGCACGCCCCGATCCGCCTAGTGGACGCCAACCTTAAGGTCAATTCCTACTGGCGCAGAGTCGAAGCGAAGCCGGGTTGTGACAAATACTTACAATATTGAGTTCTATGTCCATTGCCTAATGTAGCTAGCTATATGTTGCGACGCTAACCAAAAAAAAACCAACTAACTCACGGAGTAAATAACTTTTAAGAAATTGTTTTAAACACTTTTGTATCGTGAAAATATAATACGTAATCAACGCGTGACGTCATCGTTCAATAAATATATACACAGTTGAGTTTTATTCTTATCACTGTATCCTCATTTGAGGTAATATTTAAAGAAAAATAAGAAACATTTTTACTGAGTCAAGGCAGTTTATATTCATACCAATGTTGCCTCAGTGACAGCGTTCACGGACTAACATCACGTTGATGGACCCGAGTTCGAATCCCTGCAGTGAGCCTAAGCTTTCGGTGAAGGAAAACATCGTGATTGAACCATAATAATAGTATGAAACATAATAGTAGTAAAACACTTTCCAATGCCCGCCTGGCTAGCTACCACCCTCAAGTCGATAATCTGTCGCAAAGCAATATATAGGTATGTTCCGGCAGCTGCACTTGAGAGCCAGTCCTTCCACTAGGCTAGTTGTTTACCATCTTAGGCTACTTACATCGGTTGACAGAGAGAGACAACTCGCATGTCACCACACGTTAAAAACCTTTAAAGAATTTAAATAAAAAACCAACAGCAGCACGTCTGTGGAATCCCTATCAATATCCAACAAACAAACTCTCGGGATTCCTTCAAGTATTTGCTACGTAGGTTATACTTTGAGTAATTGAATATTGGCTAGATTTTTCTTTGTTTTTACTAAATATTATGCACACCTTGTTTTTTTTTTTTTTTTTTTTTTTTTTTTTTTTTTTTTTTTTTTTTTTTTTTTTTTTTTTTTTTTAGAACTGACTACACTGTTAGCCTTAGGGGCCCTAAAGCCGCTGCGGCTTTTACAGCTTCACCGGACTTGGGGGCGAGCGCAGAGGGCACTCAGCCGCGAAAGTTTTGTGGACGACTCGCACGAGGGTGCCAAAGTGGCCGGACCTCGGCTCGGGCGGTCGTCGCGTTCGCAAATAGGTCGCGATCTATTCGAATCCCTACACCTACGATTCGAGCTAACTAAATATACACATAGGCACGTTCCCTTCCTCCTGGGAGGAAGGAAGGAACCGTGCGTATGTGTATTCAATAATCGGAATGTTTCTACACTAACTAGCGCTAACTAACTAGCGTAAAAAAAGAAAAAAAAAGGTCCCTCACAGAACCTATGTACCTGTGTGGTGTGCACGTGTGTATGTTCATACGTGTGTAGTGTTGTATGTAGGTAGCTAAGTGATGCACGTACAGTGTCACTTGTATCGCGCGGGCGGTTGCCTGACCCAAGGGTTTCACACCGAGGAACGGACCTAGGCTTGGGTTACCGCTAGAGAGGGTGGACGTGACGGGTGTGCACACCTTGCAATATTACTTACTTATATACTATACTTCCCCTGGAAGACTGGTAGAGAATGCTTTTTAGCATTAAGTCCTCCATTTGTATTTTGTTGTGCAATAAAGAATATCTATATAATTAATAAAATTGACGTGTCTGTTTGTAATGTCAAAATAACAGCTTTTAACTAAATGCATATGAAAGTATATACAATACCTATACCAAAAAATCAATTATTAAAATTTTTGTCGGTACTCCTAAACGGTTGGACTTGGATTTTGAAGGGACTTTCATGCTGAGCAAACCATAAGAGATACAGAAAATTAATGTACTACATAATTGTAGGCATTAAAAACACTTACAAAAAGTCAGTGAGAGTATAAGTCTATCTCCTAAGGACCACCCACAATAAGCATTTTTGTCTTTAAACCAGCCGGAAGCGGGGGAGCAAGATTCGCGCGGGCATTCTGTAGTCCACGTGAGCGAAGCCACGGGCACAGCTAGTATATGTATATAAATACAAAATGAGAAATGTAACTTACAACTTGCGCTGACATCATGGCTGCTTTGAAAGCGGTACGAGCGTAATCCCTGCCGCTGCATACAATATACGAAGAGTCTAAACAGATTGTAAATCACATCGTCATTCGGCTATTTACTTGAATGATTATATATATAAATAGGTAACAAAACAAGAAATAACAAGTGTAAATGTAAGGCACTTTAATACGGCTGGAAGGGCTGGAACACAGAAAACAAGGTAAATTGAAAATTTAATAAGCCTCCGACACACCTATACATTAACGATCGTTTTCAATAACCTATCTATCCGTTGTTTCAGTTACTGTTGTATGATAAAATATAGTTTATGAAGTTTATGAGCTGGCAACAGTTAGATTGTCTGTGGTGACTCATCCTCCTCTCTCTCGATGGTTGTTACGTGTGTTAGATGTATGAAAGTGAATACATCTAATAAATAAGGATTATCATTTAAGATAGGCAAATATAACCTTTTGTCGTTACTTTTCAATAATCATTATCCATTATTTTCCATATCCT
Source organism: Saturnia japonica (assembly GCA_033032175.1). Lineage (NCBI taxonomy): Eukaryota > Metazoa > Arthropoda > Insecta > Lepidoptera > Saturniidae > Saturnia > Saturnia japonica. The sequence continues at coordinate 7,781,563 of CM065329.1, forward strand.
ATAGCTTGAATAGATAAGAAGGAAGCTTATATCTGTCTTGAGTTAAAGATAGTATTTATTACAAGTATGCACTAATCGGGGATAGTAAGCTCAGATATGTTATTGAAAACGGTCGTAAGACCATTGCAATAACAACAAATACGCGATCTCTGTTGTAACTAGGATAGGAGTTAGGTATCCTACGCATTCCAGATGACGATGCAGCATCGGGTCAAGGTTTTTCTAATATTATTCAAGTAACAGAATACCAAACCTCGACTCAATCAGAGTGGACGAGGCTTACATATATTTATCAAATAGAAAAGAGCTGATAATCTTCAAACGGCTGAACATATTTACTTGAATCATAGATAAGAATAATCTCGATCAAGTCGCTTTACAAATGAAAAAAACTAGATCAAAATCGATTCAGCCGTTTGTGAGCTATGATGTCACAGATAGACACACAGATACACACGTTAAACTTATAACACCCCTCTTTTTGCGTTTGTTTATAATTATGTAAAAATTTAAACGGCTACCTAATAGTAAAAAAATAAATAAATAAGGAATGCCGACAAGAGTGAAAACTCAGTCTTGAATTTTTTAAATCAATTATAGTCTGAATTATTGCAGAGCATGTCGGTGACGCGAAATCACAAGATTTTACCCATTGAAAAAGTCAAACACACATAATTATAATACAGTCTAGTATATACAATGTATTAGTATATATGTGTACACAGGCCGCTATACTACGCTTCGCTAGTCTGGCGCAAGCGCAATACGTCACGAGCATGTCGAGGTCATCGGTGACGCGCACCCATAAGTTTTTCCACTACTAAAAATCGCTCAACGCGACTAAGGATGTTTTCGCTTCAAAAATACAGCCCTTTAAGACCGGCAAAGTAGCCTAAAAAGAATCCGTAATGGAGTACCTAGGCACCAAAAGAGTTTGGCGAAAACCCCATGGAACGGTTCACACCCGCACCGGCCGTGATTTCAGGCCTCCGATTCCCGAAATACAGATAACAAAATGTTCAAAACAGTAGTGAATTTCACGACGCATTTTCCATTCGTGTCGGCCAGTTTTTTCTCTTTAAGGGTTTTTACAGTTGGTGTATGCCAGCCCTTCGGAGCATATCCAAATTCAACAAAAATATATAAATTTCTACAATAAATAAAACTATTAACAAAATACATTTAAAAAAATACTACATACTTTTGAGGTTGATTCGTTAGCTACCTAAATAAATAACCGGCCGATTTGCGTTCATCTCATGCCAAGTTTCTGGGCTTTTTCACAACTGCATCAAGCTAAACGTGACCACACAAAACTGCCAGCAGTCCTAAGTTTTGAAATAAAATAGCCAACCCAAAACTGCGGTGGGTACGGGTGACAACTGTTCCGTACATTCAATTTTTCAGAACAGACTTCTAATGTAATATGGAAAAAAATACGTCGTTAACTTACCATACAAATAATCGTGTACAAGCATTTTAGACACGACAGATTTCCTAGGTCTCTCGTATAGAGTTTCCCCGCTCATTTTGAATGAATTAGTTAGAAATAAACACAATAATCAGCTGAATAGTTATTTTAAAACGCACCGTACAAGTAAATGACATTTCTTTTATGTCAATTGATTAGTGATATCGAATAAACATGATTGTTGCTAGGTAACTGTTGTGTTTTGCTCGATTGGCGGGCCAGATGATGTAGGATATGCAGCGTAAATTGTAGACGTACTTTTCTTTTTGACATAACATGACAGACCTTAAATATAGACCACGGAAGTACCATAGACAAACTTATATCTAGAGATGTGACGACTATGAACACGACAGTAACAAAGTGGGTGTTCAACATAGGTTTAATATACATCTATGTACTGTATCCTATATGTATTTTTAATAATTTTCTATCCCAATAAAATCGAAGATTCAAGAATTTTCTAGACTTCTCAGCAGTCGACGCAGTTTTCAATAACCTATCTATCCGTTGTTTCAGTTACTAAAGATAGATAAATATAAACTTTTGTCCTAACTTTTTTTTCCAATAACCTATCAATGGATAGTTTTTCTTATATATATATCCATATCCTATAGCTTGAATAGATAAGAGGGAAGCCGATATCTGTCTTAAGTTAAAGATAGTACTTATTACAAATATGTACTAATGGAGATAGTAAACTCAAATATGATATTAAAAACGGGCGTTAGACGTTTTCAATAGTCAAATACACTGCAACCATTTCGAAGAGCAGATGCAAAAATTAAAATCCCAAAATAATTACTAATACATTTTATTAAATCAAATAAACATACATTATGTATTTACAAGGTTTTATTTATAATAACATACAAAATTCACAAAGTACTAAAACCAATTATTATTAAATTTAAATTTATGTTACAATTATTTTTTTTTAATATACAACTTAAGAGGCATACAGGCTTACAGCCCACCTGATGGTGAGTGGTTACCGTAGCCTATGGTATAACTAGTGTCTATAAACTACGATAGATGTGGATCGTTTGCTCGTTTGCCAACAGCAATAGTATATAAAGATATACATACAAGATAAATTTTGTATTTTTAAGAATCACTTTAAATTTTCCTACAGAAGCGTTACAAACAGTCAAATCTCTCGTATCACGTCACATCTTGCAAAACAATTCGATTAGTGGAGTTTCGAATGGTTTTAAACGATGACGTCATGCCCTCTGATTGGTGATATGACCAAGGGATATATTTTTATTTCTTAAAATCTATACTTATAATTAAAGAGTAAATAGTCGAAATTTGAAACTATTAAGATATTTAAAAAAAAAATACATACTATGTTTAGAATCGAGGACAGAACACATGTTTTTGAAATATTTGTCTGCCTGTTATACCATTTCCGTTTCTTTATTTTCTCGATGACAGCTCCTGTGAAAACTTGAACGAGCGTCTTTTTTACATTATGTATGCATTATTTTATAAAAATATGACGTTTAGACACGTACAAGGTTATACCAGACTCGGAGAAACTGATAGGGATGGAGCTATATCGATAAACGTAACACAATAACAGACCCGATATTTTTTTATAAAATGTAAGAAACTAAACTACTGCCGGATACTTTTGTACAAATTTATTAACTAATATTATATTTCATTACAAAATGTTACACGTATTCATTCTTGATTGATAATGCCAACTTCTTTAAAATTTTCCAAGCGGTTGTAAAATAAATAGGTATAGGTAGGTACTCGACAATGAAACGAAATAATTGTAACGACAGGTAATCTTTATTTATTTATTTTAATCAAAATCTGATGAATCGTCACTGTCACTCGATGGTTATTACTTATTTGGTCACAACACTACAACTATCAAATTAGAACTGTCATCGAGAAAATAAAGAAATGGAAATAGTGTAAGATATATGAGAAAAAAAAATACATACTATGTTTAGAATCGAGAACAGATTACCATTAATCGGGCACAAAGCCAAACTCCGAGCTGCTATTGAGAATTTCACAGAAAACCCCCAATAACACATTGCTCGACCTGGGAATCGAACCCAGGACCTCGATCATAGCAGTCGCGCTTACGACCACTGGGCTAATGAGGCTATACACTGATATATCTGTGATTTATTTTTATCACTATTGTTCATAGATAAATATCTACGCGGATAGAGCCGCAGGCACAGTTAGAAAAAAAAAATTAAGAAATGAGTTTTACTTTGAATATTTTTAATTTATGAGCAATTGTGGAAAACAACCTCTCATCAGGTTTTCTCTCACTGTCATTTATACAAATAAATAAAATTGAGTTGACTGTTTGTAATGTCAAAATGTGTCTGCTGTTTACTAAATTTTTGTCTGTCTGTTTGTTGACAAGACTTTCACTGGCAGATAGCTGATGTCAAGCGTAGTAACTTAGGCTACTTTTATCAGTAATAAAAGCGTGCGTAGCCGCGAGCACAGCTAGTCTAGCCTACGGCCGTTCAGTGAGGAGATCGAAAACATAATATCGCGTGAACCGCAATGAACGTATTAAAGATATACAGGCACCAGACCGGAGCCTTGCAAGTCCCGAGGAGTCTCATCGAGTCAGGTGGCTTTCAGCATATCGTCGAGCTCGGCTAAGGACATGGTCGCTTGCCTCATCTGCTCGGCGTGCTTTCGACCGTTCTCGGTCAGAGCGCTCAGGCTCTGTCTCAATGTTGCCAGCCTCACAGATACGCGCTTTTTCTCTTCCATCAGGAGCTCGCGGGCCTTCGGACCTGTTCAAACGAGACAACTCTTTTGAAGTAATGTTTGCTCAACCGGACATCGCGTCGATCGACGTGGATTCGAATTCCTGCAATAAGTCTGTTATTTCGGTCAAGGAAAAGATCGTGATGAAACCATAGCATGGCAGTGGGAGGCATTTTCTACCACTCTGGGGTTCCGGCAGATGCACTTGAGAGCCAGTCCTCCCACTGGTCTTCGCGTGTCATCATCTTGGACTATATCGTCCCTTAACATCAGGCGAGATTGTGGCTATAACGTTTAAGACCTATAAAGTCGCCTTGTCTATATAATTATTAAAATTGAAGTGTCTGTTTGTAATGTCAAAATAAGTTTTAAAATGTTTATTTGTTTGTCCGTCTGTTTGTTGAGGGTAAATTCCGAAACGGTTTAACCGATTTCGACGGGACTTTGACTGACAGATAGCTTATGTTATAAAGAGTAACTTAGTCTATTTTTATTTTAGAAATAGAATTAGGATTCCGGCAAATAGAAATCAATTTGGAAAAACGACGATCTTGGGGCGCTTAAATGACTTACACTGTGTAAACCTTAAAATATATATCAGATTAATGCACTACTTACATAATTGTAGACATTAAAAAGACCTACAAAACTGCAAAGACAATATTAGTCTATCTTGTAATGATAACCCACAATAAGTATTTATATCTTTCAAATAACTGGGAGCGGGGGTAATACGATTAAGCAGTCTATAGTACACGCGAGCGCAGCCGCGGGCATAGCTAGTTTATAATAATATGTCAGGGATAATAAATGTAGGTAAAATAGTTTATTAAATCACAAATGAATACATACCTAAGAGCGGTAGGTAATCCCCTGCCCTTTCAGCTCTGATGTCCAGGGTGAACCAGTCGTCCATGTCTTCTGAATCCGATGAGGGTATCTCCTAATGACATTACAATATCCTATATCATAGCAGCCCAAGTTCTAAATCAATACATAGTATAAAGTCGCTTCCCGCTGTCTGTCTGTCCCTCCCTCTGTACGCTTAGATCTTTTAAACTACGAAAACGGATTTTAATGCGGTTTTCACTATAATTTAGAGAATTTTTCACGGAAGATTTATATAAGATTTCGTTTAGTAAAGAAAATTAAATTATTTATAATCAAGTCGCCAAAAAATGATTTTCGAGCGCTTACATGGTTTACGCGGACTAAACCTTAAAAATAATGTACTAAAGAATTGTAGTTCTTCGAAAAGCCTAGAAAAAAGTTCGCGTTGGTACATGTCTATCTCCACGGTAACCATTTTTATCTTCAACATAACAGAACGGATTTTCATGCGGTTTTCATTAATGGACGGAGAGATTAATGAGGAAAAAATCATGCCTACTGGGAACTTTATGCTGCCTCTGAAGCGGAGCGGAGCTGTGCAAAATTTCGACCAATAGAATTGCATCTCTAGCGAACTTCGACCAATAGAAATTGCATCTCTCGTAAAGTTCGACCAATAGAATTGCATCTCTAGATTTTTATGCAATTCTATTGGTCGAACTTTACTAGATATGCAATTTCTATTGGTGGATATTTGCACAGCCGCGCTTTACTGGACAAATAGCCATACTAATCAATCAATAGAGATACATGTGTTACTCTGCTACCCGTGTGAAGCCGGGGCGGGATGCTAGTTATCGTTATAACAACTTGTCCTTTAAACTTTTCATTGCCAAGAACTCAAGTAGTGGGCAAAAGTAATTTTGCCACATTAGATGTAGGTTTACTAGTAAAATGTATAGCGGAATGACATAATATGACCTAAATAAAAACTGTACAAGAGGTCAATGTATTAATGTCTTTCGTTTCCTAATTCGCGAGTGTTGTCAATGTGTGTGAGGATTAAACTTATTACTTTAATGATAGAAAGCCTAAAACAAAACAAATATGAACAAAAATATTCGCTTTTCCATTGGGAAATTCTTAATTTTTTGTCTGAGAGTCACGTGATTGGAAACGCCAATCAGAAAACGTGACGTCATCGTACAGTATTTATAACAGTTGAGTGTGATTCTTATTTTGTTTATTCGTAATTTTGAGTATATCATCTAACTCATATTTACAACGAGAGAGGCAGGGTACAGAGAAATGTCTTTAGAGATTTCACCCTAAAGAAGATCGCAGCAAAGAACCTTGTGTTGTGTTTCCAGAGCTCCGCAGAGAAAGGTGATTAAAGATAAACGCGCTAGTGATACCTCTGGTGTTATAGGCGTCTATAGGCAACGATAACCGGTTACCACCAGGCGGGCCACGTGCTTGTTTAGCATCTTAGTTGTTTAAAAAGACGATTTTTAAGAAAAAGGAAACCAACTTTGTTGGAATATAAACGCAGCCCAATAGCTTTAACTGGCTGGCAACACTTATTGTATTTTCGATATGCTCTGTTATCGCTATTTCCTGTTTCTTTTTGGTATTGTAATATAGATGTCATTTGTCATTCCATTCACGTCTGTCTTTTCTTTTCTCTTCTTTAGCTTAACTAATCGGATCTAATAATCAATAGTTTGCTATTATTAAACATAAATGATTTTGAGGACTTCCCTGACCAAAATGCCATTGCGATTGAAATAGTGGTCCCATTTTGAGGTAGCCCCTTTCCAACAAAACAAGAATCATCTAAGTCGATTCATAAACAACGAAGTTATGTCTGAAAATCTATATAAAAAAAAAACATTCGAATTGAGAAAGTCCTCTTTTTTTGAAGTCAGTTAATTACAACTGAGTTCGAGAAGAGATAATTAGTATTCGATTGAAACTTACATCATATAAGCTGCCGTCCTCGCTGTGGCTGTCCGCGTCGCTGGGCACCTCCTCGTCCATCCGCTCCGGTCTCATGATGCGCTGCTTTCTCGACCCCTCCTCCATATCTGACTCCTCACAGAACTCCTGGAAGCCATATCGATTTTTAAAGTAAAACTACTTAGGCGGCATTTATTTCGATATTTTTTTTGGACGACAATTGAGAGTGAAATTCAAGGACGACAGTATCTTTATTAAATAAATTTTAAATTGATTCTTCTTAGGTGGCGTTTGATAGTGGGCCGAAAATTAGGGAGTGAAATTTCAAGAGCGCGTCACGGTTAGGCATATTTCGTTACACGAAAGAGAAGATACAACGTAGAGAGAAGGAGAAAGATGGCTATACATTGTACATTATTTAATACACAGTTCAGTCTATCCGGGTCTCCCTTTTTAAGAAGTTTACTATCCACTACTTTTTTAAACTATCCAACTATCTATAAGTTTAGCCAACGACCAGTCCTGCGCTACTGTTTTACCAGGTCTTCGGTCCACCTTAAAGCGAATCTACCCACTTTGCGTATTCCGATGCGTCATAGCCACTCGAGAACTCTTCGGCCCCACCGGCCATTCGTTCTACGAGCTAAGTGCCCGGCGCACTGCCACTAAATCTGGCAACTTCTTAGGGCTATATTGGTGACTACGGTTCTACTGCGATATCCTCTGATTTGATCACACTTTTTTTTAAATATAGAGGGAGAGCTTAATCTCTGATGTTAGGTTTTCCATTTTAACTCATAAACTTTTCGTATTCGGCCTTATATTGTGTAACATTTGCGGCATTTTACGCGATGTAGTTTAGTTATTGTGCATAAGTGAAATGGCTTATAAAATAGTAACTAGATACATGCATTTCAAGCTATCACAAAAACTCTCTAGACAGTTTTAACAAAGGGAACCAACCACCATGTTGTTAGAGCGTTATTTTATGATAAGAAAAGAATTATATCCATGTGAAATTGGCCAAACTGAGTATAAATACACGTCGCCATTATCAGTAAGATGAAGAAACACAACTAAACATGATGTGTTGGCGACAGAACAGTGTTTTTCGTGTCTTAGGTTAAGGTATTTTGTGTTATTATTTTGATGTGTCATATATTATGTATTACAATAAAATAGATTAATATTAACAATATTATAGAAAAATGTAAGCGAATACGCTACATTACAAGTTGCATGTGGTATGTTAAGAGATATATAAACGATTATGTATTGTGTGTCACATATGTGAAAATATAGCTAATGTAGAACAGATTAACATATAAAGTAAGCCAATAGGTTAAGTATGTCAAAAGTTATAGAGATTTTACGAGCAGAAAATAGTGATGTCACCCGTAAATTACATTGTTTTTGGCTTATGTACGGAATGTATATGTAATGTATATTATAAGTGAATATGTAATGGATAGATAATTCAAAGAGGAACATTTTGATATATAACATGTGTACATAGGATGTATAATGAGAGAAATATAAAGAGTTTAACAGGGCAACCAAAGCGAAAAGTAAAGTTAAACATGAAATAAACACGAAATAAAACGGGGCTCTCTTTACGGTCATTCCTCGAACCACTTAAGCTCGAAGAAGGGCCGTATTGGGCACGGTGCAATTCAACGAGTCTACTACGAGTAACTACAAGAAGAAAGCTTTGGTCGTCCTGCGAACAATCTACGGTCAAGATATCGAGTTTCATTGAAGACCCGGCACCTCAAGCGGTCGTGCATTATTGCACCCCCCGGACCCCCTCACCACCAACATCACGCCGCCCACTGGCATCCGTACGGTATCTACGAGACGGGCATCCGGCGCAACAAAACGCCCGTCCAAACCGGGGAAACGTCACACCCCCCCCCCCCTCCCTCACGCAGAGGGGAAGTGACGCGTACCCAACATGATGGGATATTGAAGTATCTTATCACACCCCTGTCGGCTTGTCCATTGTTCTCCCTTTGAGAAACTTAGTGAACTAATCAAAACAAACAACATAAAAACGCTCTGAAACTTTCTAAATAGCTGCCTTAATTCATTATCGACAATTCTTGCTCTATACTTTAACGTTTCATTACGGATCGAACCTGTATAATCGATTATTTCTTTTTAGCTAGTACATGGCTATCGATTCGAATCAGTCCGATGAAGCTAAGCCCGTTTACGTTGTGCGAATCGTTCCACTTGCTTTATCGACTTAAAACAAATAGGAAAACATCTCGATGGTCCTTTAAAAATGTAATGACAGCGTAATGACAGTGGCCACCGTCGATGGATTTCGATCTTTCGGTGGTCGCTGTTGTATTTGTATTGTACTGTGCTTAACAACAGAGACAGTACCGTCAATTTGTCGAGGTACGGTAAACAAAAAAACGTATCATCATGCATTTAACCCAAATGTCAATTTGTCTACAAGTCAAATGACTATGACTAAACATTAGAATTTGTTTAATGTCATTTAAAATTAAACCTACCTCTTCATCGAGATTGTAATCTTCATCTTCCTCAAGGAACTCCTCTTCGTTAATGATTTCTTCATTCTCTTGCGGTTGGCTCTTCTTTATTGTCTCCGATTTTACTATCGGTTTCGAAGTGCCCAATTTTACTACCGGTTTCGAAGCCTCAAACTTTATTGTCGGCTTCGAAGTATACAACTTTACTACCGGTTTCGAAGTCTCAAACTTAATTATCGGCTTCGAAGTCTCAAACTTAATTACCGGCTTCGAAGTCTCCAACTTTATTGCCGGCTTCGAAGTCGCCAACTTTAATGACGGCTGCAAAGTTTCCAGCTTTACTACCGGCTTCATAGTCTCCAGCTTTACTACCGGCTTCATAGTCTCCAACTTTACTGCCGGCTTCAAATTCTCCAACTTTACTGCCGGCTTCATAGTCGCCAACTTTACTGCCGGCTTCATAGTCTCCAACTTTACTGACGGCTTCAAAGTCTCCAACTTTACTACCGGTTTCATAATCTCAGATTTCACGCTCGACCTCAAGACGTGTTGTTTCCTGTCTGACGACTTCGAAACGATTTCATTGACAGGGGTGATTTTCACTAAAAAAATAGACCAAATTGACATTAGAAAGCTATATAGAAGAGCTTTTTCAAGTAAGGCGAAATATTTATTTCAAATTTAACCATAAATTTAGATCTGAGTCTATGAAAAAATTGTCAAGAATTTCCACCAGAGATAAATTATAAAAAATAAAATAAAGAGATCGAAAGAGATAGCTTTTTTTACAATTATTATGATACATAAAAGTGAAATAAGTGAAAATAATTCAAACTACGAAACTAAATAAAAAGCTAATTTACCTAATTTATTATTTAGTTTTAATTTTAACAGACCTCAACAAAAGGCAGAAGGTTACTCAATTGGAATGTGTACTTTTTAATGGATGTTCAGCAATAACTTCTTCGTTTATGAACCGATATGGATGATTCTTCTTTTTTTGTTGGATAGGAGATTCCTCAAGGGTGGTCCCATTTTAATTTAATTGGATTGGACCTTCAACTTCGAAGATACCCAAAGGAACTCTTCAAAATAATTGAAGTTAGTTTTCCTATTTATTAAAAATTGTCTTGTTGTTTTGCTATTATACGGTTCAACCACTAGCACGACCCGAGTTGTTAATTAATGTCGCCACTGTGGCGCCATATTTTAAAACTATATTTTATTCTGACGAACATACTATAGAACCTATAACGCGGGTGAAATCGCAGGACGCAGTAAGATTAATACAATAAATTAACTCACAGTTTGCTTGGGTTTTTGTAGTAGTTGGTTTCCCTTGTACTTTGATCGCTGGCTTTACAGTCACGACGGGTTCTTTTACCTGTAGACTCTTGTTCATGTACTGCTTCGGCGTACTATGGACTATATTACCTGGATTTCGACAGGGTCATGTTTTAAACAGTGATCTCTATGATACCTATAACACCGGGGCTCGACCATGAAATGAGCAGAGTCATTTATGAGTCCGCTTAACTCGCAACGATAATTTCCATAGTTGAGGCCTAAACCATGAAAGAGTCTAGCGGAGCGGGCTGAAAGAGCACAAATAGGTCGACCCGGCCTCGCGTGGGTTGCTAGTTTCAAGCAGAGTGAGGCCCGAGCTCGACCGCGAAATCAGCGGGGTCGATAATGAGTGCGATTAACTTGTAACGATATTTTCCATAGTTGAGGCTCAACCCCACGGAACAGTTTAGCGGAGCAGGCTTAAAGAGCAAAAAATGTCGAAAACGGCCTCGCTGTGTCAACGCCACACTTAACCAATATCTGTGGATTTCAATGTTTTCTTTTACAATACCAGACCAATAAAAAAATATCTTATATTTAATCTGAAATTCAACTTCAGTGCTCGAGTCTACATACATTTTGCAACACACCCGTTCTGTATCTTATGTAGCACAACACTAACAACCCCTCGCTTCCAAAAAGATGCCAAGCTCATCATTGTACCATCATTTCACGGTAAGGCCCTGGCTTAAGAGTGTAGGTTATTGCCACAATTGTATCTGACTGGATGGTGATAACCACACACCAGGGGTAACAACCGCCATGATAATCGACTCACTTGAAGAATTCAAAGGTTTATTGATCTGTACGACGTGTTTCACCGGAGGCCTCGTTTGATTCATAGACGAGTTCGTCGTATTCTTAATCGTCGTCGTCGCCCTTGTCGAGTTCTTCGCCGTCATTCCGAACATCTTCTTCACCGTGCTCGCTTCATCTGATGACTAAAGCGTATTGACATCGTGTAGTAAGAATTATAGTCTAACTTATATACAGACGGACGAGAATATTTGCGATTACATCTATAATAATATAATAAAGCGGAAAAGGTTTTTTGTTCGTGTGTTTGTTTAAACACGCTAATCTCTGGTACTACCAGTCGGATTCGAAATATTCTTTTTGTGTGTGATAGTCAAACTATCAAGGAATAATATAGGCTTAGGCTACAACTCTCAGATAACCTTATATATTGATTTTTGTTATGTAAGTCAGAAGTCGAGGCCCTCCCGAACTACTTTAACCGCGTACGCTGGCGTAAACGTTAATGATACGGAAATATAATGTTCCACAATAATATTGGTCCTTAGTATATCTAAAAAAAAAGTCAGCGATAACATATGCCTATCTCTTATACATAAGCCACAATAAGGTATTTTGTGACAAAGATTTGTTGAAAATTAAAAAGTGATTTATAAGCATTGTTTTTAGACATAGCATATTTATTAATCTTTATGAACAAAAGTTACTTCATCATAAAGACAATTTTATGAAGTTAAATTTTGCTCTTAAGAGTAAGCTATTTCGACACAAGTTTAGGAGATAATGGAAAAAATAAAATTATTTGTACTTGCGGGAAGAACAATTATGATTGCGTTGGCGGTGCGGTGTTTGTCGGATAAAACAAACACGGGTGAAACCGTGTAGCACAGCTAGTGATTTCAAAAAAGGATTTAATATTGCCCTTGTTCAGGAATTTTATACTTTATTTGATGATATCCCACTGATGATGGTGTGATCCAAGTGCTGTTCTCTGAACACACCCTATTAGGTACTTGAAGACAGTTTTGCAACTTTAGGGTGGTAGCTAGCTAGGCGGGCGTTAGAAAATGCCCTACCACCATGCTATGGTTTCATCACGATGTTTTCCTTCACCAAAAGCTCAGGCCAGGCTTATTGCAGGGATTCGAATTCACGTCTATCGACTCGGAGTCCTTACATAGTACCACTGAGCCATCATTATTGAGTTTTTGGAGACCGTTTCTATCACTCGCCTATCAAGCCACCACTAATCTCCAAAATACAGTACTATCATAGTTTTCCAGCTGTGCTGCCAATTAAAACCAGTATCTTACCTATCCATCGACTGAACCGTTCCTTAAAAATCATCACATTAAGAAAAAGGAAAATAATTCTCACCGCAGCATAATTTCCACCGTCACTCAAATCTTCAGGAACCGCTTTGGGGGCAGGCCGTTCCTTCATCAGCACATTCCTGGCCACTCGAATAGTCTTCACGGAGGCGGCAAGCTGTACAAGTTATTCATAATATACTATTGAATAAATGTATAATATACATGGTAGTTGAATGCTTTGAAAATGCTATATTGATAAAATTAAGTTTTTATTGAAATGAAACTTCTTAGGAGGCGATACGTTACACAAATTTATAATCATATCTTTTAAATCTTTGTTTGTCGAATATAATACCTATGAACATTAAAAAAAAACTTTACTACACCCTAAGGACTGCTCTTATGTGGAAATGTATTTTTGTATAGCACTTAAATACCTACCTACACCTTTATAACAAACACCTACCTATAAAGAATTAAACTTATTTAGAGAGTGTTTAAAGGAATTACTCAATTTTAAGTGCTATTGCAACATAAATGACTCTATACGCTGTATATTTATATATATTATTCATTCACTCATTATTTCCTTCCTAGTTCCCACCCCAGTCGCTTTCAAAACGCATCGCCGAGTGGTCACGTCATAGAATCGCTCTTAACAAGTAGAAGTGACAGTGCACGCATTCCTCTCTCAAAAACGCTCCGCTAAAAGTGTTTTAAAAATTAACCCGCGCCCGCGCTGAACTATCTATAAAATTAGTGCTTATTGGAAAAACCAGAACTCGAGTGCCAGTGAGGATATAGAAACCAAAAGAACTTGCGACCTATGGAAACGGTAGACGTGGAGCGACAAGGTACCTATTTCCTTTCCCTTCATTCCTTCAATGACACTTTTATATAATCCATAATACTAAAGCATATATTAATCTAATAATTGTTTCAATAACAATTATTAATAATAACTAATTTGGACATTTAATTATTTTTATAGGTATTAATTATATTATGGTATAATTTTTTGTAATGAAAATGTATTTTAATTTTCATTTAATTGTTTAATAATATGCACGCCACAAATGGCAGAATATGATGGCGGCTTGTGTTTTCCTTATCAATGTCACTTGTCACATGCCAGTGCACTGCACGCCAGTGGAGGTAAAGCTTAATAACACAGTGTAAGCTATTCGCGTCTCCCTTTTTAAGACATTTTATTTCTAACGTATGTATGATATTGCATGTGTTTTTTTTAATACAAAAACATAACCCACTTCATAATTGAACTCATCATCGCTGGAGTCTTCCGCTTTGACTTCCTTCTTGGTGCTCTTCTTCACCAGCACTTTCTTCTTCAACTTACTATCATCGTCCCCGAGTAGTCTCTAAAACAGTTTTGTTTAATTTTGTCTTTTTGTTTATAGTTTTGAATAATAACTAGCTCTGCCCACGGCTTCGCTCACGGTGACTACAGAATGCCATCGATCGGGCACACGCGTGAATCTTGCTCACATGCACCTGGGTATTTTAAAGACAGATGTGCTTATTGAGGGTGTTCCTTAGAAGGTAGACAATATACTCTCGCTGCCTTTTTTGTAGGAAGACGATATTTGTCTTAAATTAAAAATAGTGCTTATTACAAATGTACTAATCGGGAATAGTAAACTCAGATATGTTATTGAAAACAGTCGTAAATCTATAGAGACAGTAAACTTAGGTCTAAAAAAAACTCACAAGTAGTTCATCAGTATCGTTTCCATCGTCGTTCTGTTGCTCCACGGCAGAAGTTTCTTTTTTCGCTTCTTTCACCTCGACCTTCACGCCTGGTTTCCTGTTTAAAATTTTAATTTAAAAAAGAAAGTCATTATACAGCTCTGGAAGATAAACTTTTTCATACAACCGTGCGTACAAGTCTGGTCGTCACACCGCTAAGCCAAATCGACGACGATCAAAGTCGTGAGAATCAGGACTCGCATTAACCGTGTACAATTCTATCTCTTTCTCTCGCATGCTAAATCCTCTAGATGTTTCTGTTTGTCTCTTTTTTGTCTCGCTTTTTCGTTTCATCCAGTTTCAAATGATAAAGGTGCTAAGTTTTTTTTTTAAATTCTTTTTCTAAAATAAAAGTAGCCTAAGTTACTCCCTAAATCATCAGCTATCTATCAGTGCAAGTCCCGTCAAAATAGGTCCAACCGTTTCGGAGATTACTCGGAACAAACAGACAGACAGACAAACATTTTAAAAATGAGCTTTTTGTTATAGGTATCGTATATACTTTCATATGCATTTAGTAAAAAAACTGTTATTTTGACATTACAAACAGACAGTTCAATTTTATTAATTGTATAAAAGACTAGCGACCAGCACGGGTACAATGAAGAAAAGAAATAGGAAAGGAAAAGCTCATAGATAAAGTAATATCGAAGCTTTTGGTTTTCAGCGTAATTGACTACGAATTTTAATTTCATAGTTTATATTTTAGTATTAAAAAGCGAATAAATATTTGTTCAAACCGCCATCCATTAAAAGCTTTTCCCTACTCGAAAAGAATCACGACCATTTTAACTTAAAAATTAAAATATTTAGAGTGGGTGTAGGAAAATTAAAATTATAGGTTGTATGTATTTTTTTACGAGAAATATATTATTATAAAATTATGTGTGCAATTCACACGTGGTAGAAGTGAAACCTTCGCATCTAGGTTTTTTTGAAGTGAAACTTCTTTATCGACGTATAGGAGAAATTTTTGTAGCAACCGTCACGTTTTTCGGTTACGCGCCATGTTGCTTTTTTTATCAAAGTTTAGTATAGTGACGTAAAGAATATAATGTAATATATTATAATAATAACAACAATATATTAGTTTTGAAGTTTGGTTTGAAATAAGAATAACAATATATTAATTTGAAAGTGATAAAATAAAAAGACATTCAAATTTAAGTGAATTTACAAGAAAAGTGAGAGTGATTATATATTTCGTTTTATAAATTCAACACGTATGAGCATGTTTTTAATATTTATTTGAGGTTAACCTCACTTTTTGATTGTAAGTATCAGTGAATGTATATAAATCTGTTAAAATTAGCAAGTATTAATAAATATGACTGTAAATCTAGTGAACATTATTAATTCTAAAAACAAAAAAAAAAAAAAATTAAATAATAATTTAAAAATAAAATAAAACACGATTACAAAATAAAAATATGTATATGTTCATCTTTTTTAATTATTCGTTTTTAATGATTTATTTATTCATTTTTAATTTTATAAAATCGTTGCATTTCTACAAGATTAACTGTCATCATATAATTGTATTACTTTGAAAAGATAGTTCCTGTAATATTATTACGCTACGGTTCTATTTATTTAAATTAAGGATTAAAATATTAACGAGGATTCACATGTTTCTCAATTCTCTTTATTTTTCTAACAACAACTGTTGCCAACGCAACCACTTCAAAAAACGAATACATTCGGATTTCACAACATCCTCCGCACACCGAAACAAAGTATATATCCGAATGTTATATTACTGAAGTACAATTATATTATATAAAAATTTAACAATTTACAACTTTCCTCGAAGCTCTATCACAATATGAAAAAATTACAACCATTGCCATTATTAATTATAATAATAGTTTTACAATTATAAATTAATATAATGTATCATATTTGTCTGACAGATAATTAGTAACAAAAAATAAACTAAATATGGAGATTGCTATAAAAGACAGTTTAGAATAAAGAATTTAAACATATAACTTATACTCACTTGGCAGTTTTACCACCCTACCGCTGCGAGTCTTCAACTGTGGTTTCTCAAGACTCATTGATCTTTGTTGATCTGCTGAATTAGAGTTTAATAAACTATCATTACCTGTTGGGCTATTTTGATCATCAGAATCTGTCTTCAAAAAACTAAAATCAGTACATGTGATTTCTAGTTTGTACAGTCTTTGAAAAGGACGAACCTTGTACCCTACAGATGTTCTCACGCGTGCAGATCTGCTAATACCATCTCTTCCAGGGTAAATTTCTTCGATTAATCCTAAAGGCCACTTTATCCTTTTATCTCCGGTTTCAATTAAAACAATATCTCCTACTTTCAGACTATCAGCCTTTTCTCTTCCTCTTTGCACTAACATTGTTAAATATTCAGTTTTGAATCTATGTCTAAATTGCTCTCGAAGATTTTGTAAGTATCTTAGACGTTTATTCATGCCTTTTGCGTCAATCTGATCAATATCAGTTACATCTGTGTTGCTCAAAGGCTGTATAAAATGTGCTGGTGTCAATGGCTCCAATGCTTCAGCTTTATCGTTGTTAACATATGTCAATGGACGGCCATTCATTGTGGCTTCACAGTCACAAAGAATAGTTTGAAGCTCATCGTATGATACAGATGATTTTCCTAAGACACGACGCAGTAAATCTTTCATTATTCTTATCAGACGCTCCCAATACCCTCCCCACCAAGCAGCAGAAGGTACATTCATTTTCCACGTTATGCGTTCTATCATCGAGCGTCTTTGGATTTCATCCCAATCTAACAAGGTAAGTAGATGTTTAATTCCTTGAAAATTAGTGCCTTGGTCTGACATAAGCGTGTCGATGCGACCACGTCGTGCTATAAATCTCCTTAATGTCATTATAAATGATTCTGTGGACAAGGACTTAGTCAATTCTAGATGTACTGCACAAGTGTAAAGCACAATCCAGCATTTCTCTCCATTTTTCAAATAAAGAGGTCCAGCGAGATCAACTCCTGTTGTTTGAAACGGTGCTGAACATGTTACACGTTCTGTAGGTAATGGAGCAGTCGTTGCTTGTACTGGTTTTGATCTATGTCTTATACATATGATGCATTTAGATATAACTGATCTCACTAGGCGACGAATTCCTATTATCCAGAATCTAGACCGGATGTCTGCAATTAGCTGATTGGTGCCTGCATGTTGTAGCTGTACATGTCTTTGTCTCACTAGTGCAGTCACAATAGGATTATTCGCTAAAAGTAGGTAAGGAGTTTTTATTTGTTCAGGAAAATCTGATAGCAGCAATTTTGTTTTAACTCTTAATATTCCTTCTTTATCATAAAACTGTGTCAGACTATCACTCTTCTTTTCAATCAACTCCATATTTTCATGTTGTATAAATTTTATTATATGCTTTTCAGCCTCGTTAAATTCACTGTATGCTATTTCACCAATCCTCTTATTATTTTTATTACGTATATTATATATAAATCTCATTACCCAGGCCAACGTTCTTACAATCTTTGTATATTTACTGAAATAGTTTTCCAATTGTTTTAATATACTCTCATTTAAACTAATGTTTATATTGCATACAGTTTTCTTAAGTTCGACATGTGCCTCTTTTTCCTCAATCAGCAACTCCGACTTAGGCCACTGATCAGGTTCCAAGTGCAACCACTCTGGACCCTCCCACCAATGCATTTCGGCGAGAACTTTTGCATTGCATCCTCTGGAAGCTATGTCGGCCCAATTCTGCTGACCTGGAATATGATGCCAATTATGTGAATTAGTATTTTCTCTAATTTCCTTTACTCTGTTTCCTACAAATGTGTTCCACGCTAGTTCTCTTTTTATCCAGTATAGAACTACACAAGAATCTGACCAGCAATATATATCATACTCAGTAAGCTGGAGACTTTTTTGTACATTTGTAAGTAATCTTGTCCCTATCAAAGCAGCAGTTAACTCCAATCTGGGGATAGTCATATTCTTTGGTGGTGATACTCTAGCCTTCGCGGCTACTAATTGTACTGATATTTTATTATTTTTCTGCGCCCTCAAAAAAACACAAGCTTCATATCCATCTTTACTAGCATCGCAAAACATGTGTAGACCCAGCTTGCATTCTTTAATTAATTCAGTAGTCAAACGTCGAGGAATTTTACAAATATTAAGGTATGTTATATATTTATACCAATCTTGAAATTTATTCAACAAATCTGTGGGTAATATTTCATCCCACACAAGCTCCCGACGCCAAGTTTCTTTTAGTATCAACTTAGGCGTTAACATAGCTGGACATATGAATCCAATAAGATCAAATATTTTCTGAGTTATTGACAATAGATGTCTCTTTGTGATATTTTTGATATCTTCATATGTAGGCAGATCTTGTGTATTACAGCAAAGTTTGTCTGAAACAGTATCCCACATAAGACCGAGTACTGATATTTCAGATTCATTTGTTTCATTAATATGCATTGGTGCTGTAACCCACTGTCTTAAGTCAAACTTAACCTTATTCATGATTTGTTTAGAGTCATATATAAATTTACATACCTCCGATTTATAGTCTAAGCTGGTTACACAATTATCTACATAGAATGACTTTTTCAGTAATTGTGCTGACTCTGTATATTCATCTGTTACCTGCCTCAAGTGATGCTGAATAGTTGCAGACAATAAAAATGGGCTACATGTTAGTCCAAATACAACTCTGCAATGTCTGTAAGTTAAAACTTCAGTCCTTTTATTATCTTTCCACCACAAAAATCTTAAACACTCTCTATCACTGGGCATAACAACAATTTGTAAAAATGCTTTTGCTATATCAGCTGTTATACCTATGGCTCTTTTTCTGAACTGTGCAATTAATGTAGGAATTTGCTCTAGAAAATTCATCCCTTTCTCTAAACAAGAGTTTAATGACCTTCCGTTAATATCACATGCAGAAGCATCAAATACTGGTCTTATTGTTGTTGTTAAACTCGAGTCTTTAAACACTGGCTTGTGGGGTAAGTAATGTGATTGACTTTTATTCCTTTCAGAATTTAACACAAGCTCAACTATACCTGATTCTTGCCAATTCTTTATTATAGCATCATAACTATCAAAAGTACCATTAGATACTAATTTCTTAGTCATTGACTCTAATCTTTTAAATGCTAAATCATAATTATTTAATAAATTATCATGACCTGGTTTCCAAGGAAGCTGAACTTCATACCTGTTTTCAGAATTAACTTTTATGCTTTCTTCAAACCTCATAATCACCTCAGCCTCTATTTCACTGTTAGATTTTACTTCAACAGGATCTCGAATACCTAATGTCTCCAACAACCAATAACCTGTTAAATCGTTTTTATTATTAATACAGAATAAAGTTGTAGTTATAATATTATTTAATGTAGAACTCACCTGTGTTCCTTGTAAAGTCCAACCTAGTTTAGTTTTTATACCTGTCATACCATTCTCCAATTGTATTACATTTGGTGTCATTAAAACACCTGAAAAATCTGAACCTATCAATAGGCCAATCTCTGTTGAACATTCTACATTATCTGTCAGAGTTATACCATGTTGTTGTAACATATTATAAATCTGTGTGTCACACTTATTGACCCTTGGAATATATTTACAAATACAAGATTGGCTTAAGGCTGTTATATTAAATATAAATGTACTGTCCAAATTCTCAACATTAAAACTATACACTCTGTGTTCCTTAGTGTTAACAGTCACTCCACCAAATAAAGAATGAGTTAAGAACTCCTTACTGATAGCTGGAATTTTCAGTTCTTGTACCACATCTTGTAGTATGTATGATCTCTGAGACCCATTGTCCAAGAGTGCTCTTACTGTTTTCTTCTTTCCAATCTCATGTGATGTTAACTGACAACGTGGACCGCATCAAAACTAGTGGAACTCTCTCTTGATTACAGCTGCTGGAACACACCTATTTGCTCAACAACAGTTTTCATGAAGTGAATGCTTCTTTAGGCGCTTATGGGTACGTGACCTTCTCGTCATCGATGACCTCGACATGCTCGTGACGTATTGCGCTTGCGACAGACTAGCGACGCGTAATATAGTGGCCTGTGTACATGTATACGCATATATACACTAATACATTGTATATAGTCGAATGTATCCTATGCGTGTTTGACTTTTTGGATGGGTATAATCCAACATGCACTGCAATAATTCATAGTTGATTTAAAAATTCAAAATTGAGTTTCACTTCTGTCGGCAGCCCTTATGACTGCCTCTGTTTTATAATTGAGTTTGGTATGTAACCAGGTTAGCATTAGAAACATACCTCCCGCCATTCTATAGTCTCATTCTGATATTTTCATTCACAGAAAGCTGGTTAATAATATAAATTTTTAACACATATAATTATGTTTGAAAACCTGTCTGTCACTTATTTTTAAGGCTGCCTACACAGTCTTGAGCACACCTTCATAGATGTAGAGGCTGCTGCAAGAGTGCTAGAGATCCATTTTCTCAAAACTGTGGTCGATCAGCTTGCTTCGTGCCTTGCGTCGAGGCATGTCGATGTTGTGTCGTAGAGTCAGCCAAAAATCGACACATGGCGGAGCGAAGGCGCCGTTCACACTTTCGCAGTTGCGTCACCTCGTCTTGTCTCCTGAGTGTAAATCCAGATATAGACATCCATAGAGTGCGGTTGATACGGACTCCGAGTCCTTTGACTTGTGCCAAAAAACCAACAACGAGCAGAGAACGGGCGGGAGGATGGGACAGCGCCATACACACTCACACTCACGTTGCCTCATCTCACTTCCTAGTGTGTATCCATGGTAAAAAACTGTGTGTATTCTCGATGTGTGTAAAAACAGGTTAAAAAAGGAAGATGAAGAGTTATTTCTGGAGTGTAGGATGCTGCCAGTCCATCGAAAAGCAGTCCTGTTAACAGCACTTGAACATTTTTGCAGTGATGAGTTTAAATTCAAGTCTGTACATGTAAGACCTCAGCGGGTTAATAGAAACATTAAACAATTCGAAGTGCCTACATTATGGGCAAAGATGTAGAAGTTTTTATTATTATTATTATTATAGCTTATTTAACTTTATATAGCACCACTAATTATTATTGTTTGCACTGTTATTAATTATTATTTTCGGAGCACTTTGACATAATTATGTATTCACTATATGACCGCCGGAAACGGAATTCGTAGAAGTTATTTAATTCGAACTATCTTTAATAACATACATACCTTGTGAAACAGAAAGTAATTGCTTTACTAAAAGATCTTTAAAAAAAGAGTTTTTATGAAAATTTTCATATAAATCTTAGTTTGGGAATAATGTAAAAATAAAATGAAACACTAAATAAATAATGATTTAAAAGGAAGCTACATTTGCTAACAAAATGCAATACAGTTTGGTAGAAGTAATATTAACTGTGTTATTTGAGTACCTATGAATAAATATTTTTTTATTTATACTTACTCCTGGATTATAATCATCGTCAGTGAGGATCCCTTCACTCAGCCACTCTTCTTGACCTTCACCCATCTCATCCTCTTCATCTGCTTCCAAATGTTCTTCCTCTATTGGCTTCACATCCTGGAAACATTTCAAATATTAGTAATTGTTGAAATTAAACCTGTTTTGTTTCCTTACTTCAACACAACTTCAAAAAAGGGAGGAGATTCTCAATTTGATGGATGTTCAGGAATAACTTCCTTGTTTTTTCCATTCTTTTTTGTTGGAAAGGGGTTATCTGAAAGGTGGTTGGTTCTATTTGAATTTTATTGACAATGAAAGACCTTCGACTTGGAAGATAAGAGGGAAGAAAAGTAACAAAAAATATAAATTAGGAATATTTCAACAATATACGGATACCACAGAGCCACAGCCAGGTCCACCTGGTTCTGGGACTCTTCAAACATTTCCAAACGATGATGCGACTCGGAGGATGACCGTTTGGTTGATGAACTTTAAATAAGTTTTTGTCTCATTTTTGTTTAGATAATTTACTAAATAAAAATTATTAAAATATTTGATATTTTAATTCCAAAACCCTGCCTTGCGCTATACATAGGTAAACTTATTTTTGTTCAGAAAGTTAATGATAGGTACTTGAAGTTACGAAAACTAAACTATACCTACAATCACTAATTTTTGATCAATCAAACAATATGGTTTCTATAGGGTGGTAATGTTGAACATATCAGTTTAACTCCAAATTTAAAAATAGTATTATAATCTAGTGCTTTTTTAATCACACTTGTTTAGCAGAATCTAGCTCTTTTCTTGAACTGATCTAGCACCCAACACTCAAATGGAGCTGGGAGCAGTGAGGCGGACCCATTCCATGGCCTGCGAGGAGTCCGGATAAAATAAATTACTAGTTTCTAAGATTATTGTGTTGTTTACATCAAATACAACATAACATACTTAAACATTTCATGCTGTTTTTTGTTTGGGTGAGATATTTTAATTTTTCTATTGTGGTAAGTAAATTGGTTAGGTTAGATTTGAACTGCGACCATAATGCCAAAAACAAACAGTTATTAGGTGAAAAATTATATAACATTCCTAGATAGACATAACCTCATAAACAATTTGTTTTAACTAGCTACTTGTTCACAGCATCAAATGTAGCAGTAGCGATTTTAAAGTCCATCCTAACCAGTAACGTCGGCCGTACCACTAACTAATTCATTAAACATAACTTGGTGATTATTTCACAATTCAAATGAGAATGCCGGGTACCAGAAGACAAATAACATTTTCATACCAAACACAGTTTAATATATGTATACAGTACGTATAGTAGCCATAATCTTAGACAGATATACGATGAAATTATATATAAAATCTCTTTCAATAGGTACATAGTTATTAGTTAAAGTGTGTTTATGTAATTTTTAAGCAATTAATACAATTACTTCACTGGAGGCATTCATGGAAGGAGTCCTTGTAAAAACAAATCACATTTACCTTTATTTTACTTATTTTAGTTGGAGGCTCATCTAAATCGGAATCGGTTTCAGACATTTTAATTATATCTTAATTGCTTAGTTTAGTAATAAATTAGTAATTACTATGTAATTACAATTAATCAACCTAAAAACCTAACCCCCATGTAACCAATTGTTAGGGATACTCGATATACATTGATGCATCGAATTCACTCGATGTTTATAGTACGACGCATGAAATCGCTCCAATGCTTTAAAAAACTGTTTATTTACTCGATGTACCTAAATAATTTTCAAAAAACATCGAATCAATGTTAATGATTATACCTATTTATTATTGTTTCAGTTAATCTCGAATAATAGGGTAAATTCATAACTTTTAAAAATATTTTTTTTTAATTCGAAGCATAAACTCGATGTATTATAACGAAAAGAAAAATCGATGTATTTTCTAAATTTACATCCCCACCTATTGGTAGGGATGAAGCGAAACGAGTACATACTCGATACTTTTTTTTCCATACCAAGTACGTTTGGCATCGATTCTTTGGAACCGAGTACCAAGTAGGTATCGGTGTAAAGTTCTTATACCGATTAAAATGGGCACACGTCTGCCCGTTACAAATCTGCTACGTCAACCAATATAGAGCGGGACCGCGCACCGAGGGCGCGAACGCGACGGAAACGATTCCCTCGTACTCTGTATGACCGACGGCGGATAACACGCTACGGTAACCAGCTCTCTGGAAACCAGTGCATGTGAGCCCCTCTCACTACGTGCGACCGACCCTGCTCACACCCGAAACTACTAGGCGTGAAGAGGGCGAAACATTAAGGTACACACACGCAGTGAGGTGCCTGCTGGTAGGCGCGGCGCTGACGTAGCACGGAGTGGAGAGGACTGGGTCGCTGGCGGGTTGAACACTTGTGAAGATGCAATGACACACAGGTACCACAATAAAATTCGCTGTATTCTTCAAGACACTATACAATTTCTTAGTACTATCTTCTGGGTACTGTTTCTTCCAGTCTTGTTTCTTGAGTCTTGAGTCTTCAGTTTGTGGCACCCGTGTGTGCCGGAAGGCCCCGGTAGCTCGCCTTTTATCTTGCTGCCGGAGAGCGAGACGGAACGACGGCGTCTATATCTTTACTGCTCTTTACCAAATATGGGCATGGCCCGCTAACCACGGTGACGCGTCGCGGTTGCACTATTGCTGTCCATATCTATTATTATTATTATTTCTATACAATGTTTAATAAATCGTTAATATCTCTAATTACAATTATTCAATTACTATAAAAACTGTTTTATGTCATTGCGGACATAAATACCTATATAAAAACACTAATTGCAACATTATAGGTTGATAAACATTGTAAATACAGAGCGTTAAACATTACAACTTTAAATGGCTTGAAACTCGTTATGTATACACTATTCAACGTTATAAACATTATAAAAACATACATAGTAGGCTAATTAACCTATACGCCATTAAATATCACATATAACTTCTATATAACACGGATTATTGACGATACATGAGTTCAATACTTTAAGTTACTGTTTCTATTATATTATAAACATTTTTATAACTTATTTACTGTTCTTATATACCTACAAGTCGTAATATTACATTGAAAACATTAGATTGATGATTGTTTATACAAATTATTAATCTCTACAACTTATATTTACAATTACTATTTTTTATCATCACGCATAGGCCTATGCGTCGCTAACACCGGTAATCGTTCGTACCAGATTACAATTTCACAAAATCTGTTTATAATTTTCCATTATTTTTCTATGAAGCAGTGGCACCTTTGTAGTTAATCTACAAGCAAACTACAGTCAAGAACGTTATTAAGAAACCACATTGTTACTACGAACTACTGTAACTTTGTAAGAAACAAGAATAAAACAAGCGCTATTAATTTAGCACACATTAAAATATTGTGGACGTTTTTTATTCACAATATTATCTGGTCCTATAAGCGTGCGATATATACACATGTTTTAAAGTTTGAATAATCTATGGTTGATGGAAGAAATATATCTATGATTTTGCCTAAGATTAGAGTCACTACATTTTAAGGGTGCGGTTTTAAAAGCTCAGAGGGAAATTTAGGAAAAAAAAATACATAGGACTGCGTATACATAATTTACTGCGTAAAAAAAGAAGTTGAGGGAATTAGAGTTTTTGGTATAACAAAATATGTAGTAACAGAGAATAGTTAAGTTGAAACTGAATTTAAATTTTTGGTGCAAGTCACCCTTGAAAGGCCTATATTAACTTATCAAACTAAACATTTACATATTTATCATATTACAGTTAAACGATACGGACTTACGACGACAGTAAGGCTTTATTTCGAAACAATACCGCACATAAATTACCATATAAAAAATATCGTATGTATCAATACAAAATGTGCCAATATAACGATACATCGAGTTGCAATTAATTTCAATAAGGTGTATTGATACAAATGGATTTGTTGCCTATCTCTAACGTAGGAAAATTAAACGAAAAGGAAAATTAAAAGGAAAGTAGTGGTAGGTGATTAATAATACACATATACAATCTCATTCGCTTACTAATATGACTCGAGTTGACTCGATTATAACCAATAGTAATTATAATTAATAATCAACTTTAGTACGTAAATCATTCAGTATTGATTAAAGTAGGAAATAAGGATGCCTTCGATATTATAAAAAATAATTTTGTAACGAATAAAGACGAAAACATACTTTTAAAAAGTAAAGAGTAGCAAAGAGAGAAGAAAAAGAGAAACTATGCTTTAAACCGAGATAGACAAATAGCGCGATGTCGCGTGTTTATTATAATGGTCATAAAAAACAGAACAATTTGATTTAACTCAACACGGGTAATGTGGTCATGTCGCGTCTGGTTGCATGGCGTATTTTGCATGTTTTTGACTTAGAGTTGTCAATAAAATTATACTATTATACAATTGGTCATTTTTGTAATAGGGTTAATTAAACATCGATTATCATTTGCATATTATTTAACAATCTATATTTGGGCTTAAAACTAACAATATTACGCTATGTTTTAAAAGGAAGGTTCAGGATGGAACGGCTATTTTTTAACTTGTCGATTAACAACATTAGCAAAAGCCAGGGACCTTGTTACGTCTTCCGCCCAAAGGGCCGACGCGACGAGGCGACGTGACAACTTTTTTCTAGGTTTTAGATAAAGTCATCGCTACCAACTATAATTTTAGAAAATTGATAGATGAAGTATCAAAAAGTGGTAGAAAGTAAAATGTAAACTCAGTAGATCTATAGACAGTTTAACGCGGCCCTATGTCCCTATGTGTGCACTGTGCTTATAGCGTGTAAAGAGGTATAGGTATAGTCGAGAACATAAGATAATGTTTTTAGTTATTTTACATAGGTATAATATGTCGTCAATTTTTACATCTTATTTGTTTGAATTTAAAATAATTTATCAGCTCAATTAGATAAATGCATGTTTGTTAAACATATTATTCTGTGTCACTAACACTATAAATACCAATAAAAATTTATTTTAATGTCATTACTTCTGTCGCGTTGTTCTGTTCACAAACATTAAATATTTTTACATTTTTCAAGTATTTTCTATAGGATTTAGGCTTTGATTATGTAAACGTCTAAACCCTGTAGAATATAAATAATTGCAGGGTTTAAGATGATATGGTGGCAGATGAAGAATTTTTATACCATATTGCTAAGTATAATTTAAATAACCCATTGCTGAATATCTATCATTTTAAAATTAAAATTTAGCGTTTTAATATTTTGATCATTTTGTTAGGAGATACGACGCATTGTAAAGTACAAGTACTGACTAGGTGAATAATTTTTTTCGTGGCGAAACGGACAAATGTACCCGTTGCCGCGATTCGACTAAATCCCTATCCGTAAAATTCGAGCTAAACTAACATATACATGTCCCTGCCTCCTGGGAGGAAGGAAGGAACATGTGTAAGTATATATGTATTTAGTGATTTGAAATATGGCCTAAACTAGCGTAAAAAAAAAAAACCTGTACCTATGTGGTGAGCACGTATGTACATATTGTAATGAAAATGATGTACGTACATAGCTAAGTGGTTGCAAGTGCAGTGTAACCTGTATCGCGCGAGCGGCTGCCAGACTCTAGGGTTTCACACCGAGGAACGGACCTAGTCTTGGGTTGCCGCGAGAGAGGGAGGTCGCGGTCTATACCTACTAACCCTAGTACTCTGGATGAGTACATTTCAAGGAATTAAAAATATATAAATGAAGTGCTCTAGAACTTTTTTTATTTAATTGTCGTCTCGAACCTTCTCAGTAGCTGTAGAGTAAGACGGTAAGACAATAAATTGGTTTAAATAAAACAAAATAATATTTTATAATGACGTTTATTAATTATAACCTCAGTTTTGCAGCATTCAAAGACAAACATTATTAAACATATATATATAATAATCATCTAATGTTACACTAAATACTTTCGGGCAAGGCATTTTCCAACATACGGGCTAGATGAAATCCTTACGCTTCAATGAAAATAGTTCAAAGTAGCTTATAACATCCTAATATTATGGATAAAATCAATATAATTCGGTTAACTACACACATATGAGGCCTAAAAACTATTAAGAATTATCAGAGTACTTTAAAATGTAATAATTTCTTAATATATACGATATTAATTTTCATAGCTTCTAACCAAGTCTCCGTAAACTATACTGTATTCAGATCTTCGAACAGCAGAAAAATAGAAATCACACACAGGGTCGGATTTAAAAGTCGAGGTGTCATGGGGGAAGAGAAGTGGGGAAACCTCAAATAATTATGAATACAAGAAATAAATATGGTTTGTGTTTGGAAAAAAAAATGCTTAGTGAATGTGAATTTTTCAATAACTTAGAATGAATGTTTTTTTTCCCCCATTCATCTGGTAGACCCGAGGCTGAAACCCCAGTTTCTTCTCTTAAATCCTGCCCCGATAACACTTGAAGTGATTGCATCGCTTGTAGCTAGAAATTACCCTCATACCCCCGCCCCCTCTCATACATATGTTTTTTTTTTTAAATAAATCATACACAGACACAAATATACAAACTTACGTAAGAGCCCACAATGTCATACAGTAGTTGAGGATAATGCAGTCGTGGGGACAGTAGAATAAAGGGGATATTAATTTCAAATTTAAATCATGATCGTAACATTAATATCTCTAGCTAAAAATTTCATCTGACCCGCACACAAAAAAACTTAACTATCTATATATAATTACAATTAGTGCCTATGCCTACATCTCTTTATACAAAAGAAAAAAAAAATCAACGCACAATCACACACTCATTGGGACAAAGATTCTAGCATTATTTTAGTACTTTAGTATATAAAAAAGAAATTAAAACGAAAAAAAAACTTAAATTTATCTATTAGTATAGCAACTAATACTATACAATTTATTATGTATAATATATATATATATATATATATTACATTTCCAAGTACAGTCGTGGTGTATTTAAAAAATAAACAGGCGGACACATAATGTGATTTTAACATGTTTGTATTCGTGATTGAACATTTTAAAATGTTATTTTTTCTTACTTTACAACTTTTCATATTTCATTCAATCCCTTTGCAGACCTCTTTAAAATTCTTAAACTGATATAAATTACGAACCACCTCCTTCTGCTTTAATCATAACATAACATTTAAAAAGAGAAGCGTAGGTATATCACTCAGGTATAATGTATTATAGTTGGCTCTAGTGAAATATTTTGTTTAATACGATCAGTGGTTCCAGAGATTAATTTACTACAAACACGTCATATTTAACTGTACAACCATAGTATCTTGCAATAAACTAGCTACGGGGTGGTCTAGCGAAATTAAATAAGGCTCCTGGCACCCATACAAGGTGACCGGCTTTCCCCCCAAATATAATAATTAATAAATTAAAACATAGTACAAAGTTTTTATGCTTCCAAAAGTTTTCTTTATATATTTTGCCTATATCTTATTTCACCTGAGCATATTTTGGACTTGTTTGCAATTTATCTGTAATGCTTCGGGCTGAGTGCCATCCCAGTAAAAGTTGCAAACCTAAGCGTATATTAGTAAACTCCTTAAAAAAAATTCTAGTATTTTGTACAATAAAAATCAATTTTGCAATAAAAAAAATAAAAAAAGAAGTAAAAAAAGGCAGTCACCATAAAATATTATCATTCGGGGATAATCTACGAACGATGACAAGGTCAATATGGTCATATTATTATTTACAAGAAATAAAAGTCTACACTGAATTAGAAGTGGAACAGCCATATGAAAGAGGATGCCCGACGTACCTTAACTCTCCATAATTAAAATTTACCAAAAAAAAACACTCAATAAGTTACCTAAATAGAAACAGAAATTTCTAGCGTAGCTAAATTCTATATACCGAGCACTAACCATAGAATTATATTAAAAGGAAAATTAACAAGATTTTTTTTTTATAAAATAAATTACGCATTATCATTATTATTACTATAGATTTAATATAGTATAGATCGACAACAGGTTGAATAAGACGAGACCAAAAACGGAATACAGTCGTGTGCGTATTATTTTGATTTTCTTTGTTATACGAGTTACATCCAGGTGCAGTATACGTACCCACTAATAAACAAGTCTATTGAAAATTAAATTACACTTTAAACACTTTTGATTTTACAAAAATAGGCGAGATTTGTGTTAGTCACGATTTACGTAGGTCTATACAAAGTACGAAATTGGTCTCGTATTGCTATCTCGTTCTAACACAAACGTATATATAACTCTTTAGATTTGCCGATCTATTTATATTAAATCTATAATTATTAATTTATGGATATGTAAAAGGTCGCATACCACGAGACTTGGGTTTAAAGTTTGACAGCTGTCAGATTTGACGTTTGTCAAATTAACTGACGGTTACCAACGCCTGCGACATCCCCACGACTGTACACATCATACATCACGCATCAGTACTTTTTTTAAAATATTTATTTACAAATCTTGTCATATATGTTGATAAGTAACATAATTAAACCATAGTTTATGCATATAGTTAAAGGTTAAACGACATGCCCAAACCTTTATAGACTAAGGGCAGATTTTTCAATCGCTACTAAGGAACAATTTGAATGTTTTGACAGATAATGTATGGAAAACCTGTCAAAATAAAAATAAAAAACAAATATTCCTCAAATAAAGTTATGTATTGATTGAAAAATCGGCCCTAAGTTATAAAACATATTATTACCTTGGTTATATATATAAAAAAAAAACTTTTTACTTGACGAAGGCGTTTACTTTGCGGAAATCCATCATAAATATTTTATCCGAAATATTTTTGTTACTTCTGCTTGAACACGCCTTGCCGGAAGACGTAACAGCTGTTAATGTGGTTTAGATCAAAGTACTTAGGTAAGATATTTCGAAAAAATTATCCATTTTTTTACTCTTTAACAACACGAAATATTTTTTTCTAACATTAATAAATAATCGTTCTTTTTTTTCAAAGAAAGTAAATAAAATATTGGCATATCTAGTTGAGGCCTTTAACGATACTAAAACGATAAAACCCCAAAACTACTGTATTAGGAACCATTCGCATTTGAGAGAATTATGATACATTTGGAAACCTCACAATTGGTAACTTTATATGGCAGTACTTATTGCCCGTAACTGATTACTTGTCGAATAGGTTTTCCCCTAATATAACTAGGGATGGGATGTAACCCGTGAGTTGACAGTATATTTAAAAATTAAAATTAATTGGTCATTTATTTAATATTTGCATTCGTTTTTTTTTCTTGTGTGTGAGTCACGTGATTAAATAAGCCGTACAGAAAACGTGACTTCATCATTAAATGAATGAATGTTATCTTATGATAAACGAATCTAAAATTATTAATAAGTATTGAAATGGTGACTTTACAATTATGAATGCTGAAGAAATTTCATAACTGATATTTCTGTAATATCAACTTTGCTCATAATAAATACCTTTTATCCAAACTTTTATTTAACTTTTACCTTTCAAACTTTTATCTAATATTTCTACAATTTTAAAAGCTTTTAACGTGCAAGAAATTTATTTTGTTTAAATCCTTTTTTATCCCTTTTTGTTTACGCGATAAGCTTTTAATTATAGAAATATTGGTTAAGTCCGATTTTAAAATTAATTACTTTTTGCTATTCTTTTCAACAAACTCTTTTGTTTGATACCCATATCATGTGGGTACATAAAAAACATCCGATCCGCCTTTTTTAGGAGTAACCATATTAAATTTTGAATGACGTCACTTAGTTGATCATATATTTTCATCCACTGTTAAACGTGTAAACATGAAAAATGTCAGCTCAATCGGTCGGGGATAACGGTTTTAAAATTCAGTTGCAAGATTTGACCCATACTAACAAGTTAAATAAAAGTTATTAAAAAACTTTGGTTAAAATATGCGAATTCATTTCAGTTTAATGTAGTAATTTAACCAAGCATATACACGACAATTTCGATAAGGTCGTTTATTCAAAATCAATTGTGAACGCAGGCACTCGCGACTAGCGTTCGACTGACTTGATTCGAGATCCTCGTACGTTACACATGTATGTGTGCGTGCGTTATTATCACTCGTTATAAGGAGTTGGTTTTCTGTGGTTATAGTCTTTAATGTTAACTTTAATTTTAGACTTTTAAATCGAACCTTTTCGTATCAGAATATCCTTAATTAAATTTTATAACCTCCATATAACCTATCACTACAGGCTCTATCAGAATATCAGCGCTGCAGCGCTTGCGCTTGTAGGCCTTCAGCATTATGCTGAGACAGAGACATATTCAACCCAATGCAACACTTCATTTATTGTATCAATTTGTTTGTTTTATTTTTTATTTAAACATTTGTATGTGTTGTGTGGTGTTATTGTTGAATAAATTCTTTTTCTTTCTTTGTTTCTTTCATCGCGGCACGAACAAAGTAGTTCTAAACATCATATCTTTGCCCAGCCAGTGTGTTCGCTCCTTCCTACATCATGGAGTCCAAGAGTCATTTGAGCAGGCCGGTATGAAGGCGGCAACCGTCCACAAAAGTATATTAATATTATAATGCGCTAATCTCTGAAACTACTAGTCAGTTTTGAAAAATCCTTTTTGCAATTTATAACCTACATATTGAGGTAAATTATCTATATCAATATTATAAAGAGTAAGATTTGATTTCTTGTTTGTTCTTTTTTTGTTTTTAATGGATAAACTCAAAAACTATCGGCCCGATTTCAAAAGTTCTTCACACCAATATAAAGCTACAGTATCAGCGAGTAACATAGGCTGTATTATAATTTGAAAAATTAATTTATTTCTCATAAAAACGTCGATAGTTTTATACATGTATAAAAAATTGTCAACACGGGTGCGTGGGTGATGTTTGTCGTATAAAATTAACACGGGTGAATCCGTGGGGCACAGCTAGTAGGATATATAACTTCACGGTATGGCTCTCAGTAGTGGAGCAGAAAACATGTACGTCAAGAAATCTGACAAGCACGGGGAAGTGAGGACAGCTGTAGCCTACACGGGTGCATTGGTAGAGTCTGTCGAATAAATTTAACACGAGTAAAACCGCGGAGACAGCTAGTATATACATACTAAGATACGATGGTTAACATTCATAAAAATGTATTTATAAATACATTCGAATTCAGAACCTCCTCGGTTAAAAACAAAAAACTTATTTTTAAAACTGTTATATCATCGAACGCAGTTTACATCGTCGAACGCGGGAATATTAAAAAAAGGGAAATGATTAAACAAATAGTAAGGCAATAAGAATTAGTGCCCATTTTTCAATAGTCAGATAACTTTACTTGAAGTATATTTTGACATATTGACCTGTCAAAAATTTAAAATAAAGTTATCTGAATTGGGCCTTAGTAGATACACAATATTCTGAGGGCAGAAAAAAAAAAAAAAGGAGATTGGACTCCCGGAGATTGGCATAAACATGTAATAAAGTTTAGTTTGAGTTTAGTGAACATTGCATTTTAAAAACTATTAAACTTTACAGCAGAATTACAAGTAATAACAAATTTACATGTTCAGCTTTAAAGATTGGAAGAACTTGGAGCAATAGAAAACACCCTGAACAATTTTGAAATGTAAAATGTGAACTTTTTGTTTTAGTCCGAGCGATGTTGTTTGTTACATCATAACCGCATAATTATTATGGGGTTGAAACCCCTGTCATCCACTCCTAAATCGTAAGATTTTGAATTATCGCATATAACAAAAACGTCAATTCAAATATTTAAGTTTTTCTATATTTATTATGATCAACTCCATTATTTATATTATAATCACACCAGTTTGAACTGAAGTCTTTATCACGCATTAAATATTTAAAATACTTTTATGTGGATGAAAAGGACCACCACAAATTATACAACCCATTACATTTTGTACAAAAGCGAGTTTACCGCCATCTGTGTCATTTACTCCCAAGTAACCTGCATCGTACACCACTCTATTCCCATTGTAAGAATCGCGTAAGGAAAAACATCTCGACATATCTATATGTTTCAATGAACCAACAATTTCCTTGTCTTGTATCGATATCAACAAACTTAAATGCGTCTCGGAGGTACATCAAAACTTGCGCTACCAACTGTACCTTGTATCAATCCTACTAATATAATAAATGTGAAAGTGTGTATGTTCGGATGTTTGTTACTCAATCACGCTAAAACGGCTGAACAGATCTCAATGAAATTCGGCACACAGATAGTCTATGACCTGGAATAACACATAGGGTACTTTTTATCCCGGTAAAAGTCATAGTTTAACCAGTGTTATCCTACAAATATAATAAATGGCTAGTTAGAAATAATAACAAGACAATTTTTAACAAAAAAGCAAAACTAACTTCAATGATTTTAAGGAGTTCCCTTGTGTATCTTCGAAGTTCAAAATCCAATGCCAATGAAATTAAAAGGTGGTCCCCACCCTTGAGATGTCCTCTACCCAACAAAAAAATAAGAAACATCCAAATCGGTTCATAAATTAAAAAAATATACATTCGAATTGAGTAACCTTTTCCATCTTTTCTTGAAGTCAGTTAAAAAAATCAACGATAATAATTTCATTTCAAAGCGCAAGTACCATAGATTATTACGTGACATTTAAATATTCAGACTATTAAAATCGACCAAAATATTTTTTTTTTAAGTAACCAAAAGTATTGGCCTGCACTGTCTAAGGCAAGGGGACACAAAATATGCCCACCAAGGCATTTTAAATTACCAGCCAACTATTATTAAACTAACCCTAACTGAAAATATATTTATATCTGAATTTATAATGGCTATTAAGAAGTATAATTCACTCTAAGAAGACCCGTCAGCTAACATGGACTCGAAATTATGACCCACCTTCTAAAATTAATGACGCTAGCCTTACAGTATGGAGACTAGATGTAAGTACTGACGTATGGGTTTCGATTGAAATATTGTCCACTAAAATGCATAAAATAAGGACAATAAAATTGTGCTACTATAGCAAACGGTATTGAGTGAAAAGTATGCTTGGAACTTTTGCCACAATTGGTCATTTTAATGTGACTCGATTCCTCGGTCACCTAGTACCCAGAGTCTGCTTTTTTTAACTTTTACCCTACATAAGTCTACGATGAGTTCAACAGAATCATCGGCCATTTTTACCAGACTGCGAAAAATGAGGGTTATGTTTTTCGCGCGAATATATGTATGTCCATTTCTTTGGAACGCTCTCTAGTTCAAATGGCTTGATAGATTTTACCTTACGAGGATTCCTCGGACTCTTAATACCCAGATTCTGCACTTTTTACTTTTACCCTACGTAAGTCTATGTTGAGTTCAACAGACTCATCGGCCATTTTTACCAGACTGCGAAAAAGGAGGGTTATGTTTTTCGCGCGTATATATGTATGTCCATTTCTTTGGAACGCTCTCTAGTTCAAATGGCTTGATAGATTTTACCTTACGAGGATTTCTCGGACTCTTAATACCCAGATTCTGCACTTTTTACTTTTACCCTACGTAAGTCTATGTTGAGTTCAACAGACTCATCGGCCATTTTTACCAGACTGCGAAAAAGGAGGGTTATGTTTTTCGCGCGAATATATGTATGTCCATTTCTTTGGAACGCTCTCTAGTTCAAATGGCTTGATAGATTTTACCTTACGAGGATTCCTCGGACTCTTAATACCCAGATTCTGCACTCTTTACATATACCCTACATAAGTCTACGATGAGTTCAACAGACTCATTGGCCATTTCTGCTAACATTTTTGTTAAATCCGTCTGACACAAGGTTTACAAGTATGTTGTGGTTCACACACCCAGCTTTAGTCCCGAGATGCATTCAAATTTGGCATCACTATACCAGCAGATGGTGTTACAATAAGTTGCCGCCCGCTAATTTACCAAACGACTAACTGACAGTCCATTTCAAGAACTTAACACACTTATGTTTGAAAAAAAAAACGGTTTTTTAAAAATCATTGCCAACATTATTAACAACAGCATTAGTATAATTTAGATCAGCGTATTTAGTAAAATATAAATAAATTAGCTAAAATGTTTTATTAAAATAGCACTACGCGTTTCAAATGGAAAGATAATTGCGTTTTGTCAACTTCACTCTGTACTTGTCAAAGTTGTACCGACAGCACAGAAAACATAAATTTTTTTAAATGTTTATTTACAGCCTTCACTTAATAAAATATTTGCTATGACAAGATGAAATTTAGATCTCAGTCATCAATCCGACACTTAACACGAATCATGGCTAATCAATTAGGTGCTAAGAATTCTATATTCTAAAACTCCGTACTGCACAATTTATTTCCCTTTGTTAACGATTTTTGAACAAAATACATGTTTATATATCAATATTATTACTGAAGTCGCATGTGAAATGAGAAACAAGATGGCGGTTTGACAGTTATCTTCGTATTTGAAACGCATAGTATATGAAAACCGACTAAAAGTACATAAAAGTAGAACGCATTAGGCGGCCAAGTCGCGGCGTACTGTTCACACGAGGTGAACGGACGACAATATGTCTTCCCACAACCATTTCGTTACCGAAAGATTTGTAACAGAAACTGAATCAAGAGGAGTATGGGATATGACGTCGAGTGATTATTTTAGTTGTAATTATATCAATTAACTGAAGAACTTATCTTCATAATTTTCGATATCCAAGTAATGGTGCACCCAATATTTTTTTGTGACCTTTTCTTCTTTTTCCCTAGCATAGCTACATACACAAGCACTCCCATACACTCCTCAACGTTCATTTGAAAGCAACCCGTGTAGTCAACTGAGAATTCATGGCCGCCGTGATGAACCGCCTGGCCGCTTAATGCGTTCGTACGCTAAGGCTGAAAACTCACGGAGCGGTTTCAATTCGCGCCAGTGCATGTACAAAATAGACGTCCTATTTTACGACGCGTATTTCGCACTGTCCGATCAGTACGTGACCGTAAAAATCTGCGGTTTTTTTCAAACTGACTATACCGTTGGCTAGTATGTCTTTACAGCTTCACCGGGGCTTGTGGGTGAACGCAGATGGTACTCAGCCGAGTAAAAAATTGTGCGGTGTCGTGAGATTTGAAATAAAACAGATGTCCCCCGCAAGCGTTGTGGGCGCGGTTGAAAACCGCTCCGTGATTTCTTAGTTTAAAGTGTTCACTTCTGAATACACAATATCAATAGACCCCGGTTGACCTCAAACCCTCAGAATGTTCAACTCACAATTCCAAATTTACATTTACCACTTAACCGCTTTCGATAATGCGGACCGTATTAAATAACATAAATCACTAATCTTTAAGCTTGAGACACACATCTGTCTCTGTTCCACACACGACCGAGGCGTAGCAACAGTACGCATTGTCATATAGTTTGTCTCTATTTTAATCATAAACACTATTTTTTTTAAATATATATTTATAAATTTATTTATTTAATTTAACGAATAGCGTAGTCTCATTGTGGTCTCTTGAATTACCTGAAATGGAAAGTATTTTGTTGTACTTTTACTGGTGATTTCTTTATTACTTTACGGAAAACAAATGGAAGTAATTTTTCCATATAACTTTACTACTTCCGACAGATATATTGACAGCTGTTACTTCTGTCTGCAACGGAAAGAATTACAGATATCTAAATAGGCTAACTACAGTTTTGGACGCTGAGAGAACGCGTTCCTGACGTCTGTCACAACAGACGACTGTTTTAGCGTCACAAAATGACGGCCAACACGCAATTTAGGTTTGCCTACTTTTTTGTAATATAAATAATGTATTTTAAGTTCGAAGGAACTTAAATCTTATTTTAGAAAAATTATAAAAATATTTTATCTTTTTTAAGTTTTATAAACTTGATGGGCCGCCATTTTGTGACACTAAAACAGTCGTCTGTTGTAACAGACGTCAGGAAAAAATGGTGGGAAACCAGCATAAATGTGTGATCTGTATGTAGTAAGTCTTACCCGGGCTAGTCGTAGGAGCGGTCGCGGTCGGGCGAGCGCGGCCGCGGGTGTGGCGGGGGGTGCGACGCAGCGGGTGACCCGCCGCCGTAGTTGAGGAAGTCCCACACGAGGATCGTGTCGTCGTGCGATGACGACACGATCTGGAACTCGTCAAACTGTAGCCTGAACACTCGCCCCGTGTGCTCCTGTGTCGATTTAGTGTTGCCGTTATAAAAATAAGAAGAGAAATTTATAAAAAAGCGTTATGTTTTCTGTCAAAATGACATTACTCCTTAGTAAATATAAGGTGTATGAGCCATCTAGTAACTGATGAAAGAATTATTCCGTTAATATAATTTCATATTTATTTCATTACATTCGTACTTAAGGTATTAACTCTGGTCGTGCGTCGGAGCGGATATTTTTTATCGTTATAGGTTTAGCTTTGTAGCCACAATCTCACCTGATCTTAAGTGAGGATATGGCCCAAGATGGGTAACACGCTAAGCCTAGTGGAAGACTGGCTCTTAAGTGTATGGTAATTGTATTGTATATGTAATTGGTGTTTGGCGACAGATTTTCAACTCGAGGGTGGTAGCTAGCCAGGCAGGCATTAGAAAATGCCCTACCAACATGCTATGGTTTTATCACGATGTTTTCCTTCACCGAGCGCTCAGGTTCATTGCAGGGATTCGAACTCACGTCGGTCGACGGTGAGTCTGTAAACGCTAAAAGAGCCATCATTGCTTCATTGTTTAAATAATTTTTTTTTAAGCAATAACGAAAGGGCTGGTATCTCACCACTAGCGTCCTTAGGCAAAGGTCCTGGTGCGGCGTGCGTACGTCAAGCGCCGCAGGCAGGTCCCACACTTTGATCTTTCCGTCGTACGCGCCGCTCACTATCCTCTTGTTGTCGAATCTGTAACGTCAACAAAATAGTTACAAACACCACAATTAATAAAACTTAAAACGGGCGCAACGGTACACTCCTAACAATAATTAGCTACGCCAACGATAAAAATACCAAGCGGGTCTGCACAACGAGAGCGCGGCGCAACGCCTGAACAAATCTCTAGGACTCGGTAGGCACTCAACGACGACGATGCGCCCTACGGTAAGCAGAGAGCTGCAAACCAGTGTGCGCGAACCGAACTCACTACGTGCGACCAACTCTGTTCACACCCGAATCTACCAGGAGTGAAGAGAGCGAAACAGACCGGCAAAAACGGAGGCGTGGCGCTGGCGTAGCTACGGAGAACTAAGTGGCTAACTACGACTGGGTCGCTGGCAGGTGAAAGATTTCTTGAAGACAAGAAACACACAAACACCAAAATCAAGTCGCTGTCTTCAACCTTCACAAGCAGAATGGCCGCTTACAATAATTTCTTAACACTATCCAGTGCTTCGGTGTCTTGACACAGAGCTTCTTGCCAGTCTTGATACTTCTTTTCTTGAGTAGCGTTTGAAGGCTTATGTTGCGACATCCCTTTTCCCTTTCTAATTTCTCCAATTCCTTGGGGGCACAATTGTATTTAAAATACGCGCGCAAATCTGCCGCGCATTTCTTCGTAAACCGAGAACGGTGTAATGGCCGCCGCGGAACTGCAGTGACACACACGCTCTGCATAATTTCGTTGTAAATTAATTATAACTATCGGAAAGCTGGTGAAATACGTCTTTCTAGTGCTCTAGAAGTGTTTTAGACTGTTCAAGACGTGTGAGGAAGTTCAGGGTGCACCCTCGGATCGTGGCAGATACAACCAGGATACGTGGTAAGTCCCCCTACTGCTCCTTTCTAAGTCTTTCCAGTCGTCGCATCCTCTTGGTTGTGATTAACTTGTATTCTAGCATCCTACGAACAGATGTTTGAAATAGCTAGCTTGCTCTGGTAAGCGGCCAGTATCATCCATTCAAAAATTGATCCATACGAGACGGATTCAGTAACATTGAATCAGTAAAATTATGACTATTCCGCTTTTTACTTAATTTCAAAAGAAACAATAGTCATTCAATTATCATTAGTTAGTTCAACAACTCATATTACGTTGTTACTTCAAAACTTGATCAAGAATTTATTTTTATCATGTAGTGTTTTCAATCTACCTACCTATTTATCCATCTGTTCCTGGGTGTACGATTGGCAAATTTAGGTAAGATTGTATGTACTCGGAATAAAAATCATGCTATCTATTTAAATAACATAGAATTAAACGTGTTAACTAAATGTAAACGTTACGTTGTACATTAACAAAGTTATTTAGATATACACAATAAAAGTGAGGTAGGTATTTATTAAAAACTTGTTAAGGCGACGACACTCGCTAGTTACAAATATTTTACTTTTGTTTTATTTATTTTCTATTTTGTTGGAGTTGTGCAGTTAATGATTAGTGTTTGCCATGTCGAAACCAGTTGAAAATGTAAACAAAAGAGTCGAAGCAGAAATAAAAACTCTTGTTTCCCGACGACAACATGACTTTCGTTCAATTCAAATTTTATATGATTTGTCTACTCAAGTTACACACGATAAGTCGAAATTATCAAATTTCCGTGCGAGATATAAAAACATTAATACTATAAGAGATAACTTTTATGAAATTAGTCAAACGATTGATCAAAAAAATTTAGAATACGGATTTGAAGTTGAAGCTAATACGCAAATATTAGATTCTTTCGACGATTTATACTATAATATAATTCAAATAGCAGAATCGATATTTGACACAGATAACTCAGATGCAAGTTCTCCAAAGGTTCCAGCCCTCACTAGTGCGGTTGAGTACAAGCCTCAAATACGTTTACCGAAATTACAAATACCATCGTTTGATGGCAATATTGAGAACTGGCCAACGTTCAAAGATAGCTACTTGCCCTTGATACATGAAAACAAGTCACTGTCGAACATGGAAAAATTTCACTATTTAATTTCTTATTTGTCAGGCTTCGCCTTAACAATAGCTAAGGGAGTTCCGTTAACCGCTTGTAATTATAATGTTGTTTTCAACGCTCTTCTCGATCGTTATGACAATAAGCGACTGCTAGCCACTAATTATCTCGATAAAATGGTTAACCTTATCCCGTTGCATAAATCGTCACTTAATGATTTAAACTCGATAACGAATACTTTATTTGAAAGTGTAAATGCGCTTCGCGCGCTCAATATTGATTCGCTCGGTGAATACATTTTATTTTACATTGCTTCCCGTGTTATCGACAACGACACTCGCCAACGTTTCGAGTTACAAAACAAAAATGAAATACCTACATTTGATGAATTATTAAAGTTTTTACAAAATTACATTAAAATACTAGAAGTTACCAAAGTACCAAAGTCAACAAGTGTAAATTCTAAACAAATTCAAAATAAACTTTACAGTCCGCTAAATAAAAAACCGAAGTCTTCGTTTGTTTCTTCAACTACTGATCAACAAACGAAATTATTATGCCCATGCTGCAATTTTTCACATAGTATTTATAAATGCTTTAAATTTCAAAAAATGAATGTTACTTCGCGTATTAAATTAATTCAAGAGTTAAAATTATGTTCAAATTGTTTGAGATCGGGACACAGTTCTATTTCGTGTTCTTCTAAAATAAATTGTTCCATTTGTGGTACACGGCATAATACGTTGTTACACGTAGACGTTTCCAGCCCTACCACTAGTACATTTTTACAGGTGGAATCGCCTACTGCGAGTGAGCAGTCGGCCAGTTCCCTTACTATAGGTTCGTCCGCTCAGATTGTTACTGAGAAATTAATTCAGGATTCAACGGCGTTAACAAGCGCGGCCGATTGGCCAAGCAATTTGTCAACTAAAATTTTAGGTTCTGCATTAGTGCGAATTTGGGGTACGAATGACGTCATGCATCATGCGCGCGCTCTCATCGATAGTTGTTCTATGGATTCGTTTATTACTAGTTCTTGTGCCCGGAGGCTCGGTCTGAAGGTACAAAAATGTAATGTTTCTGTTACTGGACTAGGTGAAAAATCGATACATGATATTAAGGGAGTTACGTTTTGTTCGATCATGCCTCGGAATAGCAAAACGCCTCAATTTAATTTACCTTTAATTGTTATCCAGAAAATTTCCTCAAATATGCCAGGGAGAGCTTTGCCTTCATCGCTTAGAGAACTTTACAGTCATCTCAACTTAGCTGACGAAACATTTGACAAACCATGCCGCGTGGATTTACTTCTTGGTGTAGAATGTTACGACCGTATCTATGACGGTACCCGCTTTGATCCAGGCCCCGGAATTCCGTGTGCTCTCGGTAGTGTATTTGGTTGGGTCATTACGGGCCAATTAGAGCACTCCAGTCTACGTTCGCCTAGTAAGGAAGTCACTTCGCTGTTAGTATCCACTCTAGCTCTCGATAATGTAATTCAAAAGTTCTGGGAGACTGAAGAGCCACCTAAGGCAATCATCTGTGCCCCAGAAGATGCTATTTGCGAACAAAATTATAAAAATAATCATTACCGTAATCCTGATGAACGATACGTTGTACCCATTATGTTGAAGGATAATTTTTGTCACTTAGGCGAGTCAAACCGACAAGCCTTAAATCGTTTGCTTAATCTGGAAAAACGACTTGCTTGTGATCCGGACATTCAAACACAATATGTCGAATTTATGCGTCAGTACGAACAGTTAGGTCACATGCAACCAGTTGAAACTTCGTCTACTGATAGCGCATGTATTATTCCCCATCATTGTGTCGTGAAACCGGATAACACTTCCACACGGCTTCGAGTGGTTTTCGATGCTAGCTGTCGCACAACAAATAACAATTCTCTAAACGACATTGTTCACGTAGGTCCGAAACTTCAGATTGATATTATAGATTTGATAACCAAGTTTCGCCTGCACGTGGTTGTATTTACAGCAGACATATGTAAAATGTATCGCCAGATATTAATTCGCCCTGAAGATAGGTGTTATCAACACATATTGTGGCGTGAATCTGCTAACGAATCAATAAAGGAATATGAGTTAAATACTTTAACTTATGGGGTAGCCAGTTCACCTTATTTAGCCATAAGGACTCTACGACAACTCGCGAACGATCATGAGTCTAAATTTCCTCATGCTGCATCAGTTCTGCGTGAAGAAATATTCATGGATGATATTACTACAGGGCAGTCTACTTTACAAAAGGCAATTGAGCTTAAGAACGAGCTAATAGCCTTACTAAATTTAGGAAAATTTGAACTCCGTAAATGGAGTAGTAATCATTGCGAGTTGCTTTCTGATATACCACCTGCGCATTATCAATCTCCTAATTTATTTATGGAGTCTGCTAATGACCATATACTTAAAATTCTTGGAATTAAATGGGATCCTTCCAATGATCATTTTTCTTATACCTTTTCGGATGACTTCAAGCTTGAATTCACCAAGCGGTCAATTTTGTCAACCATTGCTAGGATTTTCGATCCGCTAGGTTGGATTTGTCCAATTGTATTTTCTGCCAAGATGCTTATGCAAGAAATGTGGAGGTTAAATCTCACATGGGATGAATCAATCCCCAAATATTTAGCTAAGCAATGGCATCTTCTTGCAGCCAACTTGGCGGATTTGCAAAACATTAGATTGCCTCGTTTGATTTTACCTCCAGATCCAATGCAGATACATCTTGTAGGATTCTG
The DNA here is from genome assembly GCA_033032175.1 of Saturnia japonica. NCBI lineage: Eukaryota > Metazoa > Arthropoda > Insecta > Lepidoptera > Saturniidae > Saturnia > Saturnia japonica. The sequence goes on from CM065329.1 coordinate 7,825,417, forward strand.
CGACGGAAGTTCTAAAGGTTACGGCTGCTGTGTCTACCTTTGTGTAGTCCGTACAACGTCGCCACAGGCAAATATGATCAGTCTTCTAATAGGCAAATCTAAAATAGCACCTTTAAAACCGTTGACAGTTAACAGGCTTGAACGGTGTGCTGCGGTTTTATTGGCTCGTGTGCTGAGCCACATGTATAATTTACTTCTATCAAAAATAAAAATTGACTCTGTTAGAGCCTATACTGACAGTAGCACTGTTTTATCGTGGATTAATACTCCACCACATCTCCTTAAGATGTTTGTCGCAAATCGCGTGGTACAAATCACAAATTTGATTGAGTCTGACTTATGGTTTCACGTTTCTACTCGCGAAAACCCAGCAGATGTCTGTAGTCGTGGAACAACTTGCGATGAGCTAGCCACCCACAAACTTTGGTGGAAAGGTCCATCTTGGATCAGTCTACCTCTTGACGATTGGCCAAATCAGAAGAAGTTAGTTTCAGAAACGGATTTACCAGAACGAAAACCGCTCTCTACAGATTGCTTTCTAGAAGCTCAATCAGAAAATTGTTTAACTGACGTGATCGCAAAATGTTCATCATTTTCAAAACTCCAACGGGTTGTCGCGTGGTGTCTAAGATTTGTTAAAAATATAAAACTTAAACGAGATATGCGATATATTTTGCCGTTATCCACCACAGAGTTAGAAAATGCACTTAGGATTTTAGTTCAGCATACTCAAAGGGAATATTTCTCACAAGAAATCGATTCTTTAAAGCAAGGATCTACTTGTGTTAAATCAATTCAACGTTTGTCACCATTTATAGATAATCATGGTGTTTTGCGAGTGGGGGGTCGTTTGCGCCACTCTAATTTACCCGACGCTACTATACATCCGATTTTACTGCCAAAATATTCCACATTATCTCAAATGATAATTGATAGTTGGCACCTTAAATATTTACATTGTGGACCTCGTACATTGCAGTCTCTTATTCAGAGACAATTTTGGATCTTGGGTATAAGACTTTTGATTCGTTCACGACTTTCGAAATGCATTAACTGTTTTAAATCCAAACCAGTAATTTTACAACCAGTCATGGGAGATCTTCCAGCTGACAGACTATCTCCTGGGAGATGTTTTCAAACTACTGGGATCGATTTTGGTGGTCCTTTCATTGTAAAGGAAAGTAGGCGTCGTAATGCCCGTACTTATAAGGCGTGGATGTGCCTATTTATATGTTTAAGTGTCAAGGCTGTCCATCTCGAGGTAGTGACAGAACTTAGTGCCGAAGCCTTTTTAGCAGCCCTTGACAGATTTGTTTCTCGACGCGGTATATGTAATAAGATTATTACAGACTGCGGTACCAATTTCATAGGTTCTAATCGTCAACTGAACGATATTTATGACATTTTCTTTAGCAATCGTAACGATATATCAGATGGTCTTGCGGTAAGACGCATAAAATGGGATTTTAATCCGCCTGGGGCTCCTCATTTCGGAGGTATCTTTGAAAGCGGTATCAAATCAACTAAGCACCACTTAAAACGCGTTATAGGTTCGCAAACTCTGACATTGGAAGAAATGTTTACTGTGCTTACTAAAATCGAAGCAGTTCTTAATTCGAGACCTCTCTGTACGCTTTCGTCAGATCCAAACGAAGCTGATTTACTCACACCGGGTCATTTTCTTATAGGTGGTCCTCTCGTTGGCCTGCCTGAAACTCCATTGGACGAAACGACATGCCCCCGTTCTCGTTGGCAGTTAATAAAAAAAATTTGTCAAACCTTTGGGCGTACATGGCAACGTGATTATCTGCACACACTTCAACAGAGAAATAAATGGTTTAAAACTGTACCTAATTTAAAACTTAATGATTTGGTTATTATGGTTGAACCTAATCTTCCTCCTTTATCGTGGAAAATAGCTCGAATAGTTCGAATTCATCCGGGCCCAGATAACGTGGTAAGAGTTGTTACCGTAAAAACAGCTAATGGTAGCGAGTTTCGACGCCCTGTGGTAAAGGTTTGTCCTTTACCTTTGTAATAAGCTTGAGTTTATTATTAAAATTACTTAATCTAAGTTACTTAGGTATAGCGTTAATTTAATTTATCTTTAGACCCTAAAATAATAGGGTTATTTATTGTAACTTTTTTAGTTGTAAGGTAAACTTTAGATTCCGAGTACTTGCAGTTAACTTATTTTTGCTTTTCTCTGGAATCCTGGCGAATTCCAAGTGGGAGGTATGTTGCGACATCCCTTTTCCCTTTCTAATTTCTCCAATTCCTTGGGGGCACAATTGTATTTAAAATACGCGCGCAAATCTGCCGCGCATTTCTTCGTAAACCGAGAACGGTGTAATGGCCGCCGCGGAACTGCAGTGACACACACGCTCTGCATAATTTCGTTGTAAATTAATTATAACTATCGGAAAGCTGGTGAAATACGTCTTTCTAGTGCTCTAGAAGTGTTTTAGACTGTTCAAGACGTGTGAGGAAGTTCAGGGTGCACCCTCGGATCGTGGCAGATACAACCAGGATACGTGGTAAGTCCCCCTACTGCTCCTTTCTAAGTCTTTCCAGTCGTCGCATCCTCTTGGTTGTGATTAACTTGTATTCTAGCATCCTACGAACAGATGTTTGAAATAGCTAGCTTGCTCTGGTAAGCGGCCAGTATCATCCAGCTTAAAAACATTGACACTGGCAAATGTTTTTTGCGGCGCCAAAACAAGAAGAAGACCTAACAATGCTATCTCATTAGTATTCCTCCTGATTTGATCGTAAAATGGATAGGGTACAACACGACTAATATATTCAATGGAATGGAATAAACATCACTGAAACAAAAAGTCGTCCATGCTCTCAATGCATAAGAGAGACAGACAAACATCTTAGCATTCTATGGATTCATAGCGCGAGTGCCGGGTCCATCGTGTGGCGGAGAGGAAAACACGAGCAGCCCCCGGGACTTGCGATCCAGGTGTAGGTTTAAGGGGCCCCCCTATGATGCACATCAGCGCTCACCTTGACTGCCCGCGATACCCTCCCTGCCAAGCCAGATTTGGTGAGAGCATGTTAATGCTGCTTTAGATACCCGTTCTATAATAGAGCTTACTGCAGTTCTTGAAGGTTCTTTCTATCTTACCGTATGCAGCGTACGAGTTCCTCGTGGCCTTCGAGCACGCGGATGCAGGAGCCGCACTCGATGTCCCACAGCCGGATCGTGTTGTCCGATGAGCCCGAGACAACCAACCTGTCCCGGTACTGCAGGCACGCGATCCCGCGCTTGTGCCCGTTCAGCGTACGTACGAACTCGCACGACGACGTGTTCCACACCTAAACAATGTTATAAGTTACCGTTTAACATGATTGTAGGCAGTCGAAGGAGGCTTTCCCGTTGGTAAGCTTTTGTATTTCAATAAAGTATCTTCGGATAGCTAGTTCTATCTTCAGTAGCAATGACAGTAGTTAGTTAGAATATTGAAAACGGCCGTTAATAAGCGTCTATATACACTGGGTTTTACAGACAGCCCTCTGTGCTGAGGAGACAGCTGCGCACGTGTTTCTAGAGTGCAGTAAAATGGCGTCTCAACGAGCACACTACCTAGGGACGCCGAGGATGCCCAGGGAGTCCTGCGCTGGCATTAGCGAGCTGTTCGCTTTCCCGGAGGATATCAGTTAGCTGGATCGATAAAACCCCGCCAACCCATCAGACAAAAGGGCCCATCAGATGCCTAGTTGTGTAAACAGTCCGCTCACCAAGTACCAAGTAAGTAAGATACTGCTTTTTTGAAATTCCGTGGCACTCAAGGTAAATTTTTAAAATTACTCATTACTACTCATTGAGACCATTCCAATAACCCCATACACGACACACTACTGTAACTTGGTGAGAAGTTAGGCAGATATCAGGACAGCATTAGAGCAAGGATACTAATGTTCTCGTCTTTGTCGTACCATGGAGCTGTGGAAACCTTCCTCCTTATGGGATTGGGTCCTTCAAGTGGCGACCGCCGATGAATTACGATCTGTCAGTAGTCACCGTTGTGTTCGGATTGTACTGCGCTCACCACGACAGACAGTAGCGTAAACTTGCTGAGCTTCTAAAAAAACCCATGTTCTTGTAATATTATTCAAGTAACAGAATACTTAACTGCCGTTTTGTGATGCTAAAACTGTTGCCTGTTGGGACAGACTCCAGACACGCGTTCTCTCATTGGCCTATGAAGGTTAGAAACTTGAGTACCATCTCTATGTATGTAGAAAGTATCAAAATTAAGGTGGCGCCACGGTAGCACTTGTGTAAATTATAATTTTTCCATTTTCGCCCCACTTTTGTTTTTTTAGTTTTACAACACTAAAAAGTTTAACAACATTGAAAAAGTGTTCCCTCTTGTTACGCTAGCGCCATTTTGGTGTGTTTTTGAATTGTAATTTGCTGATTATAGCTGGACACATTTTCAACTTTTACTCCGTATAAGATATTTCTTCTCGTTAGTTCTTACCCTCCATACAGCGACTGAACTGTATGTTCCTATTGTATGGTGAAGGAACACAAGACATCATAATGATTAACGTGTCACTGTCTTCATCACTGTGTTCAAATGCTAAATACTATACGAGTATTAGAAAGCATAAAACCTTGATCGTGCGGTCTCCGCTGGCGCTGACGATGTACTTCTCGTCGAAGTCGACTACATTGACAGCGGCCCGATGGCCGACGAGCACGCGCCGAAGCATTATCTCGGTAGTGGACGTCATGTCCCACACGGCTATCGACCGGTCCTGTTGACAATGGGAAAAACTTCTATACACTTTTGCAATAAAATTAGACAATCTAACTACATAGAGATTTTGAGGAGTTCTCTGGTGTATCTTCGAAGATCCAACGACAGTTAACTTTAAATGGGATCACTCTTAGGTACCCCTTTCCAACAGTAAACGAATACCTTGTAAAAAGGGGGTGGTTGTTCACTTTAAATGTATATTATTTTTAAGTGACTCAGCAGTGTCATATAGTTTGACTAATGATACTGTGATAAATTTTTTAAACCAATAAATATGACAAAGGAGCAGGGTAACATAACAGTATTCCATCAAAATATCAATCGCTTCTCCGGCAAAATATTAGATATAGAATTATTATTACACAGAGAGAGACTAGATATATTATGTTTTACAGAAACCTGGCTTAAACCTGATAAGATGATATTTAATATAACACACTTTTCAGTTGCTAGTGTTTATAATCGTACAATCGCTGTCGGTGGGGGTTGTATCATATTAACCAATAATAATATCAAATTTAAAGACAGAAAAGATATATGTAATCTCTCAATAGATCGTATTTGTGAAGTGGCTTGTGCCGAGATGGATGGATTAATTGTATTATGTGTTTACAGACCTCCTTCATCAAATATATTACTATTTTTAGAAACTATGGAGGAATTATTAATGAGAATATTTAATATCAATAAGTCAGTTTTGATCTGTGGTGACTTTAATATGGATATTTTAAATTCGTCGCCAGAGGTCACTGCATTCACATCGCTATTTAAGTCGTTTAACTTTGATCCGCTTTTTAATGAACCAACCAGAACCACGTTCCAAACTGCATCTTGTGTAGACAACATTTTTAGTAACTTCAAAATCATTAGTAATGGCATTATTACTGGAATACGGTCTGACCATAAAGGTCAACTTGTTGAAATAAACTGCTGCAGACCTAGCAGTGATTGTAAGAGAATGGTTAGACTTATTTCAGACACTAGATTAGATCGTTTCAATGATAGAATTAAACAGCAATTATCTGCAGAGGTTTTACACGATATTGATCCAAATACTAACTACGGCAGCTTGTTTAATATCATAAGCACTGAATTTAGTAAACATTGTCCAACAAAGGTTATTAGTGTTAGGAAAAATATGGTTTTTAGTGAATGGGCAACCAAAGGAATTATAAAAAGTAGAGATCGACTATATGATTTATATTATAGGAAATCATTGACAACTAGTGATTCATTTCATGCTTATGTTAGAGATTATTCTAAAATATTTAAACGTGTTTGTGGAGCTGCAAAAGCGATATTTTTAAGAAATAAAGTTCTTAAATCTAGTAATAAGACTAAAACTGTTTGGCATATAATAAATAAAGAAACAGGAAAAGATAGGAAAAATGATAATTCGCTTAATCTAAACGTCGAGGGAGTACATATCTCAAACAGTTCAGAGGTTGCAACTGTTTTCCAGGATTAGTAGATAGTAACAAAAAATATAATATCATCACCCCATGGCGCTGCATCACTTTTGGATAATCTTATTACACCTGTGGATTCTAAATTTTCTTTTACATATGTTAGTGCAGGTGAAAAAATAAGGACTTTTAAACAATTAAACTTAAAAAGTACTGAAGATATTTGGGGTATGTCAGTAATCGTAGTTCAGTCCATAATTGTCAATATTTCACCATATCTGGCTAATATATTTAATCAGTGCATAGAAACAGGGACTTTCCCTAATTTAATGAAAATAAGTAAAGTAGTTCCTCTATTTAAATCAGGTTGTAGAAGTAATCTTGGAAATTATAGACCAATTTCTGTACTTCCGTCGATTAGTAAGATTTTCAAGAAAATTATGCTCAAGCAGCTAGTACATTATTTCAAAGCACAAGAGATTTTGGATAGTCGGCAATATGGTTTCACAAAATCTAAATCAACCACTGACGCTGGTGCAACACTGCTAAGTCATATATATAGGGCTCGGGAGGAGTCTCAGGATGCAATCGGTGTGTTCTGTGATCTCTCAAAGACCTTCGACTGCGTTGACCACAGTACCCTTATACTTAAGCTAAAACACTATGGTGTGCGTGAGACTTCTCTCGACCTCCTAATTTCTTATTTAACAGAGCGCTGTCAGAAAATAAGTGTAAATGGAGCAACCTCTTCGGGATCATTGGTTAGAGTCGGCGTCCCTCAGGGCTCGATTTTGGGACCATTTTTGTTTCTCGTTTATATAAACGATCTACCGTCCGTTGTTGAAAATGGTGCTGGCATGGTTCTTTTTGCAGACGACACTTCACTTATATTCAAAGTGAAGAGAATAGATTCGGAGCTTAGGCAATTAAACAACACCTTATTTAAAATCTCTGAATGGTTTGCTTTAAATAATTTACTACTAAATGCAAACAAAACCAAATGTATGAGATTTGTCTTGCCCAATGTTCGGCGTGTTGATAGTAGTATCAAGATAGAAGGGAATTTAGTAGGCTTAGTTGATGGTACTGTCTTCTTGGGCATTACCCTTGATTCAAAATTACAGTGGAGTCCGCATATTAAAACTTTGGCGGGAAGATTAAGTTCTGCTGCATTCCCAGTACGCAAAATTCGCCAGTTAACAGATATTACCACCGCTAGGTTAGTCTACTTCGCTTACTTTCATAGCTTAATGTCTTACGGTATTTTGCTGTGGGGTTCAGCAGCTGAGGTAGATACCATATTTATATTACAAAAGCGGGCAGTTCGAGCAATTTACAATATGGGACCCCGCGAATCACTAAAGAACAAGTTCCAGGAATTTAGTATTTTAACTTTGCCCTCCCAATACATCTTTGATAACATAATGTATGTCCGTAAAAACTTAGACAAGCTGGATTTTGTCAAAGATCAGCACAATGTAAATACTAGAAATAAAGATAAATTAGTCGTACCGTGTTTTAGAGTTAGTAAGACTAATAAAAGTTTTTTAGGTAATAGTGTTAGGTTCTATAACAAGATCCCGAAGCACATTACTGATTTACCTGACAACAAGTTCAAGGACCATGTCAAGCGGGTTTTACTGTCAAAAGGTTATTATAGGGTGGATCATTATGTGAATGATAGTGATGTCTGGAAGTGACTCCCTCTCTGTGCATCCACTAATATATTATTATTGTACCTGTTATATTTGTAACATTTGTACAGTTAACAAAAAAAAAAAGAGATAAACCCGATCGAGTTTCTTACCGGTTCTTCTCGATGTCTGGGATATTTTCCGAACCGGCAGTAGTGTTTTGACATTCATAAGTGCCTTTTTAGGGCCTAAATTGAATAAATATTATTTTGATTTGATTTGATTTGATGGGTATCCAGTCACAACTTCTTTTTTTATGAAAGGGGTTACCTCAAGGAAGGTCCCATTTTAATTGTAAATTGTCTTGTTTTAAGTAAACTTTGTCAAAAATCAACACTTACATACTATAAAAGCACAGATTCCTTATTCAGTATTTTATATTTTAAATGTGTTCATCATATTATTCATAATATGGAATACGAGATGGTACATGAGAGAGAAAAGATACACACAAGTCATGAAAGCGCGATAATTCACGAATAGAGTGAATCGACACGGCCGACGCAACGTTTCTGGCGAATTTTGGCCGAAATTGAAACCTAATCTTCGGGTAGGTCCTTAACAAAAAACTAGAGAAAACATGACGGCTTTTTAACTAACTTCATAGGACAATCCGCGAGTTGATTGTAAATTTAAAAATTAAAGTAAATTATTGTGTATTATTGTTACATAGATAAAAAGCCTAAAATAATACAAATCTTGAAAAAGTAATAGTTTATTTATTAATATTTCACGTGATTTGAAACGACGATTAGGAAATATGGCGTCACCATTCAGGAAATATGAACGTTCGACTCTTGCATAAGTTGTCACATTGTCTCGCACTTGTCACTATTATCATACAAAATTACATTTAAAATGAATGATGACGTCACGGGTTATAGCAATTTTCCAAATATTGTCAACTCCCAGATTCAATATCTATACAAATACTACTAAGCTCAAGAGATTATTTTTTCACAAACAAGTATGGAAAGTGAGAACGTCAATATGCTACACGGGGGAAACTTTGGGGCACATAGAAATGAAGAAAGCTAAATGTTACCTTACTGCACGTGACCATCATTCCATTGCAGAATCGCAGATGCAGCACCGCTTCGCAGTGATGGATGAGGGTGTTCAGCATGACGCCCGTGTTCACGTCCCACACGCGCACCGTGCTGTCCGATGAGCCGGATATAATCGCTCGCTCGTCGTACTGTAGGCAGAGCACCGACCCCGTATGACCCTGCAGCTCCTGTGGAACCAACCACACATACCCTCCTTATTATACAGTCCCGATTTGCTAGATTTCCAGTTATGAAAGGATATCAGGCAACAATGTATGGAAATTGCCCAATGTCCTTTCTTCCCCACATTGTAATTTTCAAAGCTTAGTATATAATTTTACAGTCATTTATAACAACACTAAAATGTCTATATTCATTGAACGATGTTTTCACTATGAATTATCCAATCATATGATTCAAAAACATTTTTTTAATTTCCGAAGGAAAAATTAAAGACCTATTTTTTTCCAGATTTCTGTTGTTTTAGGGTTTTAATGAATAGACTAATATTATTTTAGAAAAATCTTTATTTTTTAAACATATTTCCAACTCGCGAAAATCGGCGTCATTTTACGTGATGTAGTTTGGTTTGCACAAATTGAAATAGTGCGTGAATTTAAAAAAAATAGATGGAATCCATAAATATTATACAAGATTTTCCCGTCGACATCTCTGACTTGTGACAGTGAATAAAACAATTTTGACAAAAAACATAAATATAATTGCAAAATTTAAATACATAATGATAACCCAGTGGTAGCTTGTATGGCCATCAAAATCTGCCTTGATTGATTTGTGTTGGAATCTATACAATGAGCCAAAGCGTTTGGTGAACAAAAGTATCGCAATGATGATTAACATTTTTTTTTAGAATTGACTACACTATTAGCCTGAGTGGCCCTAAACAAATAGAGCGACTAATGGCTTTTACAGCTTTACCGGGCTTGGGGGCGAGCGCGTAGAGCATTCAGCCGCGACAGCGTGGGCAACAAGTGCGCACGGGTGCCAAGTGAATGGACCTCGGCTTGGACTGTTGCCGCGATCGCAATGAAGTTGTGATCTGATTAATTCCCTATCCGTAAAATTCCAGCTAAACTAACACATATATATATACATGTCCCTGTCTCCTGGGAGGAAGGAAGTAACATGTGTATATGTATTTACTGATCTGAAAATGTAATATACACTAACTAGCGTAGAAAAAAGGTCCCTTACAGATAAGATTAAAGCTAAACCAATCCAAACCAATATTATAAATCCGAAACTAACTCTAGTGTGTTTGTTAGGTATTCACGTCTAAACTGCTGACCTAGTTTCAATTAATTTCGAAAGAGGACATAGGCTACCGGCTGTCGCGAAAATAAAGCTTTAAGGGGTGAAGTAGCTGATGGAGGACCCAATATTCTCAAAAACCCAAAATTTATATTTATACTTTTGGTAAAAAATGAATAACATTCCGTGTTTTTTTTAATCACCCTCAAGGCGGTACAACGGGATATGATTTCAATATTTTTTGATCTTTGTATTCATAGTTATCCCAAACCGTTAGCAGATTTTCGATATTTGTCGGAAAGATATCCTACTAATATTATAAATGTGAAAGTTTGTATTTTTGTTACTCAATCACAAAAAAACAGATAAACGGATTTTGATAAAATTTGGCACACAGACAATTTATAACCGGGATTAACAAATAAGCACATAGCAGGACGAAGTCGTGGGCAGAAGCCAGTAAAGAATAAATGAAAAATCTTACCCTAACGCATTGTAACGTCTTCCTGTCCCATATTTTTATTGTGTTATCTCTCAAACCAGACACTATTTTATTATCATCATATTGCAAACAATAGACTCCTTTTGAATTTTCCGATCTGCAGTTTATCCTCTGCAAAGAAAACATATACATACCATTAGTAAAAATCTATTTATTTGTTTAAATGTATACAGTATATTTCTGGAAGTTTTTGACGGGATCTTAGATCAGTCATGTTGTGGTTTATTATATTTTAATTCATAAAAATACGTTATTTGACCCTATATTATGATCTTGTAGTTATTATAGAGGAATCAGCCTGGCCCTTTTTACTAATACCAGGATTACCCAGGCCAAAGTCAGTTAATTTGCCACAAAAAAAATTAAAGGAACAGCTTTAACAAGATAGCCTTCATCTTGTGCTTTGCTTAAACTTTACAGATTATACAAGTATTCAATCCAAGTGATATTGGCTTAATTGTGTCTAAATAAGAAAAAGAGAAAAGAACTATATAACTAGGTGGCTAATATTTCATTAGTAACATCAAAAGCTACTTTAATAATGAAAAAAAATCGTGAAAAACATCTATAAAATAAAACATTAACTTAAAAATTTAAGAATACTTAAAATGTCAACAGCAGATCATAATTACATGACAAGAAAAAATATAAAATAATCAACATTTATCCATAAAAAAAAAACAATAAAAAATCTTGAACAACAACAATTACATATTTTCATATGAGCAGTAAAAAAAAAACATTTTTATGGACAACCCTACTCTGCATTATATGTAAAAAACAATGTTTACTAAAGATAATACAAGTTACAATTGTAACTCTTCAGACTAAGAATCAACATTTTAGTAGATTAATATTTCTAAGTTCTGACAGCACACACAAACATAAAATCACACATTGGTACATTAGGATAATGACGTTAATATAAAAAAAATATATGTTTTAAAGAAATTTTTGTCATTTTTTGCAAAAAAATATATTCTAAAAATCAGTATTTTAAAGAAAAAAAGGGTATTCAAACTCACTTGTAAATTATGTTTTCCCATTCTCCAATTGTCCTCAATTGATTGTATGTCCTTAATTATTTTCGGGTAAAGTTGTCTGTAGAATGAGTGAGACGGATGCTGGCAACCTGGCTTCGGTTTGAAGAGGTACTGGATCCTGTTGGTGATGATTAAAGTAAATTAAGAACCATTGAGACCATTCCAATGAGCCCAAACACAATATCTCTGATGTAAGTCGGTGAGGAGCTTACAGATTCCAGATGGTGCTGCAACATCAGCTTAATGTTGCCATGTTCTTCTAATATTATTGAAGTAAAAATGCTCACATCCATTTATCAACTAGAACAGGTCAGATAATCTCCAAATGGCTGAAAATAATTTTCTGAATCATAGCCAAGAACACTCGATCGATCGAGTCATCTTTCAAACAAACAAAATTCGATCAAAACCGGTTCAGCCGTTTGGGAGTTCCTTGGGGTAGGGGTTTAAGGTTGGTAATGCTTTACTTGATACCTATGGTATTACAAGTATCCATAAATTACGGTAGCCGTTTACCATCAGGCAAATATTGTATGCAGATTAAGTGGTATAAAAAAAGGAAGACATACGGATTATGGAAAAGACAATATGAACACACAAGTACCAGGCGAACATAAAAATACAAGATATCTCACCATCCTCTGCGCTCAGCGAGCCCCCGCCACAGCGAATCCGTGCGGACTTTCCTCTCGATCAGTTTCTTCCAGAGCATTCCTTCCGATATGACCCGCAACCATTCCCGGCAGACGAGCTCGGCGGCGCATAGAGAGCTTGCGTCCAAGTATGACAGTATATTTTCGGCGACGTGGTCCAAACCTTTCTCTGTAACAATCAGAGATATTAAACTCATTTACAATTTGTAGATAGCACAAATATTTGACTAGGTCGATGTTGCTAATAGACTCAAGTGAACTGACGCGGTGTCTGAACACGCTTTCACTAAATCATCAACACCTGTCCAGAAGTGTGTGCATGTAGGAAATGGAAGAGATTTGCTTCTCATTCAAAATAAAACTCTTTTCTGGATCAACATTAACACAAAATCAAAACGAATGTACCTTACGTAAATGCAAACTATGGCGGGTAGAGGAAAGGAGCGCTGGGGCAGCGCATTCCCACAAAAGATGATTGAACAAATGATTACATGTTTTTTCGAACTGACTATACTGTTAGCCTTAATGGCTCTGGAGTCATTAGACACTGATAGCTTCACCAGGCTTGGGGGCGAGTGCGGAAGGCACTCAGCCGTGAAAGCGTGGCAACTAGCTCAAGGGTGCCAAAGTGGCTGTACCTCGGCTTGGGCTGTTGACGTACATGCAAATAAATCGCGATCTAACTAATTCCCTATCCTTGTACGTTGTAGAATGGAGTGCCAACGATTGCGCTCCTATGAAACAAACTTCAGACACTGATAAGGACGGAATTCAATGAGTGCGAAAGAGAGCATTCTACATACCTCGATACGTAAAACAAAAGATTTTGTATGAGAAATGGACCTAATCTGGAGCGGCTCTCCATTTTACACGTGAATTGTGTGGTTTTATTTGTATTTTATTATATTTGTTATTTGTTAAATGGTACACTCTCCTAGTATCTAACCTCCATAATTCAAACCTTCATACACAGCCACAGATAATATACCTATAAGTGAAAGAAAATAAATCAAAATTCATCATTGATATTCATAGAGTAGAAACTCTTGAAAGTGTATCAAAGGTATTTGAAATTCTAATATGAATTATTTGTCGAAGTCTCACTGAGGATATTTCTGTATTTAAATAAATATGTTAATTTGTCCCCTATTTGCTTTTCCCCACTTGAATTGCACAAGCAGTCAATATATCAGACTGACAATAAATGACTGGCAATACACTCAAGTAAGCTCACAGGCAAAACTGTGCAAGCCAAAACTGCGCATCCACTATTTTTAACAACTGCACAAGTCGCTTGCGCGAGCTACCGTCTCACCGTTCACACGCATACTCTTATTGCGTAAACCAGTTTGAGCAGGCATGCTCGCAGGTAATATAGTGCACATGGCCAGGGCATAGAAGTAAAAAAAAAAACATTGTGTTACATTAAAACCTAACAGAATAAGGACAGGTACATATTTTTAACACGCCACGCTACCCGACACCCACCATAACTCCCCCGGACCTTGCTGCAACAGTTTTTTCAGAATTTCAACAATTTCTTACAAGGAAAACAAATCCAATTCCATTGAGGCTGTGAAAACCGCCTTCAAAGATTTTATTAATTCTCACTCCCATAAATTTTTTACCAATGTAATCAATGAACTACCTATATAATGGAGAAAGTGCATAGATAATAATGGTACATACTTCGATTAATTAAAAGTATAGTAATTTCATAGTATATTTTTCATTTTACTTTTTCCATATAAAATTCTATTTTCATATGTAAGGACTTAATATAAAACTATCACAGATACTTCAATTATATTTACTTATGTAGATTTATATAAATGATTCATTTACGTTGATTTGGATAGCGCACATGCGTTTGTTTCGATTTGTTATTCCAATAGCCTACATGAATACAGAAATCGAGACTCACTGGGCAGCATACTGATGAAGTCCCGTTGGAGCATCGGTTTGAGATACGCATTGATGTGCCCATGCTGATAGTGACACATGCGTGCCAACAGCTGCTCCACAAACTCCACCTGGAAATATAGAAATAATAATTATTGCAATGTTTCTTACTACATTAGTTTGGCTTTTTTTTAATGGTATGATGCAATCAAGCATGCAATCACGAGTTGACAGTATATTTAGAAATTTAAATTAATTATTTGATAAATTATGTATATTCAATTAATTTTTTCTTCCGAAAATTACAATTTAGTGGAAACGTGATACAAAATATCTGAAATTATCCTTACGATATTCATTACAAGTATTTAATTTTCAAACAAAATTTCCCTTTACATGATTTGGTTTCAATTAATTATCCTTAGGAGATATCACAGTTTCAAAATAACTCTGCAGCATAATAATGATCAAGTACCGCGCGCGCATTTTTATTATCCGTAATGATGTAGGAGGCGGAAGGCACCTATAATACAGTGCCTAGGACCTACTCTCTCTCTCTTTCTCTTATATGACTCAGACGAAGTTGCAGGGGTCAGCCAGTATACAATATGTACGTTATTTAGAAAAAGTTTACTTGATCCGTTTCGTTCCATCTTGCAAAGTAGTTTAAGCAGGCGTCTCTCTCTGCAGCATATGTAGGGCTGCTTGGCAGTGGCCGCACACCAGAGTCCAAGCTCGTCAACGATGTCACTTGCTGCTGAAAAAAAAAATACAATTATTATTTATTATACTGCATTTTTCATTATGTGTTGCTAGTTATTGTGTTTTAAAATAGTGATGTCACCAGTCGATAGTAACTGTAAAACTGTATGAGATATTATACCTATTGGTAAGTTTTTTTTTTCAATAACATTGAAACCTTCAAATGTGAAGAGTGAACAATGGAGACAAATTCGCATCCCTCATGGGTCAACCATAACATTCTTTATAGTTTTTATTTTTTGCAGTTGTTCGCCATATGTACTTTTTAAAGTTTCCTGATTTATCTAATGGTAATAGTAAAAAATCAGGTATGTAGAATAACACAAACTATTTCAATTTATAAATGAAAACCTTCTATTCAGTATTTAAAATCATATAATTCAAATAATTTTACTGTAAAATATATAGTAGCACAACATTAAAAAAATATATCTGAAAAGATTATTTTCAAGTTAGACATTAGTGATTGTCAAATGTACTCCTTGGGAATAAAAACCCAGTAAGTATTTAATGACAAATCTTGTTTTTTATACCATGATTATTAAATTTATATGTAGCCTATCAATATTTGCACATCATGTAATTGCCTACATCTTGCTATATTGCTTGGTGTTGATGATTACCACTTCCCTCAGAATGATTAAGGAGTCATAATGTGAAGTTATATAGCCTATAACCCTCCTCCTTAATAAATATACTATAAAATGCAAAAAAAATAATTTCAAATCTGACTTATAGTTCTAGAGATGCAGAGAACATGTTCAAACAAAAAAAATTTATCTCTTAAAGGACAGTCAGGTAAATAGAGAGTTCATTTTCTCCACACAATGAATGAGTTGCTCAAATAAATTTGACACAGGTCAAACTGTGGAGCTGAGCCAGTACATTATATTTGCTTATAATTCTTTGTTCAATGTGAATATTTTCAGATACTAATTTTACCCAGTAAAAAGCTCAACAGTATAAGATATTTTCAAGAGCATTCTTATGGGCTTCAACTAATCTTATGTTTTTTTATTTATTCTTAGGTTGCAAACCAGACATAGCCTAGCGATTAAAAAAATTAATATATTTCTTAACTATCTGTGCCTCACGGTTTCACCTGTGTTAATTTTATATGACAAACATCGCCAACACACCCTTGTAGGTAATTTTTTATACTTTGTGTAAAACTATCAACATTTTTATGAGGGAAAATTAATTTCTGAAATTATAATATAGCCTATGTTACTCGCTAATACTGTAGTTTTATATTGGTGAAAGAATTGTTAAAAACGGGCCATTAGTTTTTGAGTTAATTCATTAGAAAAAATCAAATCTTTCCTCATTATAATATTGATATAGAAAAATGGTTAAATTATGAAATCAAAAACATTACTACAGATTCACATTACAACTATAAATTAGTTATGCATTAATGATGTGTTTTAACATAGTAAACATGAAAAGGGTTAAGAAAAAGAAATTAAAACAAAAGAATTAAATACAGAAGAGAGTGGTTATTTTAGAAACTAAATGAACTAGTAATTGTAGTGGTGAGTATATTAAAAAAGCATATCTTAATAATATGGTCTATACATAACTTTGTAAGAGAACTTTTGACTATTTTGTTAATAGGAAATGCTGAAGGTGTTTTGTTTATTTTCCTCTGTTTTATCTCTGAATAAAGGCCCTAGAGCAAATATTTTTATACTATATATCCAGTACTATAGGTGGCACTAGAATTACTTTCATGACCACTTCAACTTCAACTTTTTTTGAAATGAAGTCTCATAATGACTAATTCTGCCAGTGTCAAGTCAGTCCTAGGAGAGCCACTTTATTATTGAATTTTATATAATTTTGTTCTACCAGATTACGCTGCTGAAAAACACACAGACAAACACAACACAGAAATTTCCTCTTAATGTGAAATGAAACTATGGTTGCTGGTTCAAATATAGTCATAGTGTTTATTTCCTTAGTTTCTTATGTTAATTAACCTATAATTTATTGTGGTCTTATTATAAGAACTAAGCACATTAGTGGATAGTAGAAAATTCTTTATATTCTAATCTGTACAAAGAGAAAAAGCATACTTTATGTACACACAGACAGGGTGACCTTTCTAATGTATGGTAAGGTTTACTTTTTAAAAAATCACAAGTATCTAACAAGGCTTACTCATAGATTCACCATAGAAATTAAACCAACCCAGATGCCAATTTTGAACAATTTTTAAATTTGATTAGTCTATTTGCACTTGATACTAATATATATCTGTTACTATTTACATGTTTTACTTGTGTAATTAGAAAAAACCAAGCACCATCATCTATCATACCCTTTTCCTACAAAAATGTAAAATCTTTATAATATGTATATATATATATCTTTAAACAAACTTTAAGGTTCTGAAACTTGGTTAGGATTTGAATAATATTAATTTGGTTATTAATGAACTTTAAAAATACTAACTTTCACTGGATGACTAATAATGATATAAAAAATTATATTGCTGCATTTATGAGAAGAATTGAAAAAGGACTCTGTTAAATAAAGAATATATAAAATAATCCTGTGCATTGCTTATATCTGCAACCATACTACATAACCACCAGGACAACATAAAGAGAAAGGAGTCAAATTTCAAGGCAACAAATTGATAATATTCACTATGTATGAACTTGTATAAAAAAACAGATTTTTTAATATGAATACCCAATATTGTTATACTGTCATAGTGACTTCTAAATAAACGACATACATGTTATATCACAAACTTTCCGTTTAACAATACGTTATTGCAAAATTATAAGGAAAGTGGCACAAGAATTTATGTTCTCAAAATCGACCAATTTTTTTAATACTTTCTGTAGAGCAGATGTAAAACAGTTCCAAGGGTATCGTGTGGTTTTTTTCAGAGTCCTCAGTGGTGTTTTCTTACTATGATAATTAAAACAGCGAACTTAGCGCAAGCAAAGCTCTTTTCAAGCTGGTACCTATATAAACAATCTTTAGTTATTCATAACAGTAATACTGAGAACTCTTAAATATTATTATTATTAAAATAGTACAAGACTGTAATGGATTCGTACAAGGAAAAAAATATTTTTTGAAGATCCGCATTGCAGAATCAAAAAAGTAGTAAGGTCGGATCGGATATTCCTAAACGGAGTTAATTGTTTCCAACACAATTCAACTATTTCCAAGAGGGCAGATTTAATTGAAGAAGGTAATAACTGTAATTATGCACAATTTGATGATATAGTGCATAAAAACAGAGTAATTCAGTAGAAATGTACAAGGAAAGATGGCGGAATAATCGTCACAATGCCCCAGTTCCGATTTTATTGTCGTACCTGAGGAGGCATATTATCTTCTATTGTCCATTCAGTCTCCATTTCTGCTATTTAACAAGTAACATCAATAATTGTCTTTATCACCACTAAATAAATGTAAGCACAATCACTAAATAATCATCGTTCGCATGACGTCAAGCACTAACTCATAGATTACAATTTTTTTTTTTTTTAAATAAGATTTGTATATTGACACTGGAAATAAGATTATTCAGCCTATGAACCAGTAAGTATTGAGTAGGTACTTCATTCACTTCATTTTATGATTTTAGATTGATAAAAACATAGGTACCCCAAATTTAGTAAACTAATTAAATTTATGCAAAATCAGTATGTAAGTTTTACAATTATTGTTATTATTATAGTCGGTCATATTTAGAGCAATTTTTTTTAATTTTTTGTTTATATTATTTATAATTTTTCCAATGTTACTAATATCTTATGCAACTCTACTGGTAAAAAAGGAAAATTTTAAAAAAGTGAGCAAAATTGTAATAATCTACAGGGAAGTTAGCAACTGTATCATCTAACATTTAATCTCGAAACTATTTATCTCTCTTGACGTTGGCTAAATAGCGTACAATAATATGTAGAAACCAACATTAGACAAAAACACCCATTTTCTTTTGCTGTCTTTAGTAATGACAGCAGTATCAAAAACGTCATAAAAGACATCGTGAAATGTCATTATCAAGCGATTATTGCCAGGCTCTGTCAACTCGCCTATATATTTTAACACGAAAAGCTCGCGCATCTATTTCACTCAACATGGGAAAAATCCATAAGCGTACCCGCTACGTTTCTCTTTCACACAAAGAAATACTCACACAAAGGCATACTCATTGATATTCTTCCGCCATATTGGTCTGTGGCCGCCATTTTCATTGGAATTGTCAAAATTGACAAAACAAATTGAACCGCCATTGTTCGTTGTTCATAATTAACATTAATAAACATTTTATATTTTTTAATTTGTGGAATTGTTAATTTGCTCGAGATGGAGTAAAAACATTTGTTTTAAAGAATATTATCAAGGAGGTAGTATTTGCAATTTTTGAAGCTGGATTCATAGTTAGAGCCACAGTTAGTGATCAAAGCTCTGCCAATGTTGCAGCTAATAATATCGGACTCAAATAGAGAACTTGTACGCAGTGAAGGCTACAATGATAATAATGTTTCCTATAACATTAATAGTAACCGGCTATATCACATCTATGATGTACCTCATTTACTAAAATGTTTTCGCAATAATTTTTAGAAGAAAGATCTTCTCATCGGTAATCGGCGTGCTAAGTGGGAGTACATTGAAATTCTTTATAAAGTAGATGGAAATGGTGGACGAGCAAGAAGCACTAAACTCACCGACAAACATGTTAAACCTACATCATATGATAAAATGAAGGTAAGTAAAATTCTCACTGACCCATCTCAAAAATCAACCTGTATAGGCGTGAAATCATTTATATACACTATGTACCTATGTAAGTAAAATTATTAAAATCCCAGTCGCATGTGAAGTTTATAAAATGACCACTTTGCTTGACAAAAGTGATGTATGATTGCCCATACTAAAGAGATCTCAACATATTTTAGTCATTTTCATCTCCAATACTACTGAATATATATTTACTAGCTGGTACCCGCGACTTCGTCTGTATATTATGGATACTAGCTTTGCCCTGCATTATTTTTTTATCTTATAAATAAAATTACTTTATTGTATATTTCCAGGTCAAACTAGCTGCTCAAGTATTCAGCAGACAAGTGGCTACATCGCTTGAAGTTTATATGAAGTCCCTGCTTTTTCTACAGGAGCATGAATATTCTATTCCGAATGTGGATATTGATAATGATCTTTTCACAGTAGAAATACTTTTATTTATAAATGATTTGTTTGATAGTTTAAATCGTTTTGGTCACTCTGGTTATAAATTGCAACATGCTCTATCTTTAAATTCTGAACACATAGATTTCTGGAATAATGCTGTGAAGAAACTAAATTCAATGCGGTTTGATTCTTCCGTTGAAAGGGAAAGCAAGCCTTTGTCACTGAAGCATTTTATGCATAATATTAAAACTATGAAACATCTGTGGTCTGATTTATGCTCTATTGAGGGTGTAAAATTTTTAAGTCTCAGACAACTAAACCAATATCCATTAGAAAAATTTTTTGGTCTAATAAGAGCACATGGTAATTTCAATACCAACCCAGATTGTACTCACTTTGTCTCGGCTTATAAAACTTTATTAATTAATAACATCACTACTGGTAAGTCATTATTTACAAATTGTGCTAATGATGATGACAAAATGTTAGGTACCCTTCAAAATTTAGTAAACCAATAAAAATATGGATCATACATTGATAACTTTCAAACTGACGACACTGAATTCATAGAGAATTTTATTCCCCCTGAGAATGTTCATTGGAACAAAAAATTGATACTACATTGTACAATTGTGAGATGCACAAAGAAACTTTTCTCAAAGCTTTTTGGTTATTTGTTATTTATTAGAATGCAAGTAAAACAATGGTGGCATTAATTTTAACAGACGAATGCATAATATTGATTCCAGATCTAAAGATGTAGAAATGGAAAGTTTAATCCATACTAAAGCTACAAAAGGATTTAGTTACAGATCAGTTAGAAGGCGTAGTACTACATAATCATATTTAACTGTATAGGTACTACTTATTATTATCATAGTTTCTGCAACTAAAATTGTCTTTATTTTAATTCCTCTATTAACTATTATTATGTATAGATATATTATTACTGGATCTAGATACCTATATCTACTATGCCTTTGCAAAATATATCACTGCAATTACTAACAGAATTCCTTCAGTATGCCTCATAGTTAATTCTAACGAATATGCAAATTTTGTTTACATTGTTTTTAAAATATAGTACTACTACTAGTTGTAATATATTATTAATAATTCATTGTTATTATTAGGTAATGTTCTTAGTTATCTAATGTACATAATATAACATTGATTGATTAAATCAGAATCAATAATAAAATAAAATTTAAAAGATGCATGAATATACTCACATGTATTGTTATGATTTTTAAGGTAAATAATAATTATGTAATTCTAGTATGTAATCATGTCATAATCTAGCATATTTTCTTTGTTTCTAATTACTTAATTAGGCATTTATGTGTAATATTTACTAATTATTCATACAAATATTTTATGAAGCATGCAAATTTGTCTGGTGTATTTTTTAACAACATTCATGATTCATATTATGAAAATTATTTTATAAGTATACTTTTAATAACTTTTGTTTTATGTTAATATTTTGTAATGTTTTTATTCTTATCATCTTAATTAATTAATTGTAATATGAATTTGTTTTCCCTGTCTGTAATAATATTGAGAAATACGTTGTGAGCGATTGATTTTTATATTGATGATTAATTCTGTTATTTCTGTAGTTTTTGTCTACATTCATGAGTCATATTAAGAAACTTATTTTATATACTTTTAATAACTATTGTTTTATGGTAATATTTTAATTCTTATGATCATTTAATTGTAATAATGTTCCATTTTGTATTTCCTTTTTTCTGGTTTCACTTTTAGTTCCATGCGCTCCGTCTTTCTTTTATTGAATGGCAACTGTTCGTACTGTTATTACACATTTCAGCCAAAGTCAATGTTAAACAATAAGTATTTACCCAAATGTAATTATCTATCTTGCAATATTCAAACATAGCTTCAACAAGATCGAGGCTCCATTTTTAAAATTTTACAGGGAGTTTTATGTGAACTTAAAATGCATGTTCCCAGTTAGGTATTTATAATCCACTTGTGCAAAATAACCAAACTACATCACGTAAAATGTCGCCAAAATTACACAATATAGAGCCAACATAAGGTATGAATTAAAATAAAAACCACCACAACACTTCAAGATCCTGCTGAAATTCCTAGGTCTGAGGTTTTAAAACAATGCACCGGTCCTAAGCCCGTGAAGTATGAAGGGAAAGTTTTATGGCATGTTAATATTTGTAAATCCCAATAAGAATAAATATTATGTAATCCTTACGTTTCTTTTATTTTAAGATTCAGTTTGATAAATCTGGTAAAATGGTTGCCGTTGCAAAAATATCGATAAAAACCGGTAATTTGTTTAGTAAAATACCGATTGACACGAAAATACATCACTAGTTTACTTATTTACCGTAAAGTACCGATTTAAATGTATGATTCCATCACTAACGTAATTTGACAAGTACCATATATACAAATATAATGAGGGAAAGAGAGAGGTAGCGGACGGCTCATTAGGCTACTTCAAGAGTAAATGCGATGGAGATATCAATCATGAATGAAATCTATAAATTGGTATCTATAGAAAGTTGTGTATGTGTATCGTCTGTGAATATGTGTAAATCACCTCGCTAACGAAACAAAACGATTGTTCTAAGATGGTCGTCTATCCTCTGGTTATTGGTCTATGATTATTGCGATTAGCGTAGCGAATTGATTTACTCACAGGATTTACTTGAGTTGCTTGGTTTCGATTTGCATTTTGTTGAATTTGTTTTGCACTTTTTAAGAGCAATGATATTATTGGAACTTGAAAATTCTCGGATATTAATGAGAAATGCTGTGAACAAAAATGTTTGTCTTGTTTAATGAAAATTCTATAAACGTTCTATTATGTGGAAGTATACTTCTTCGTGAATAAGCATTTAGTGTTGTGCCTTTGTAGTATAGTTTGCAATTATTTATCCGGTCTCAGGTTAGTATTTACACAATTATTTAGAGCTACATATTTATACAATGCTCGTATTTTTTACTGCTAATAGGTTTTTTATTGTTTTATTTGAAATAGTATGTATAATATGCTCATAATGATAATTTACACCCCCTTTTCCTATAGTACGCCCATATTTATAATTTACACCCACTTTTCCACTCGTCGTTTTACGCTTCCGGTCTTCGCCACTATCTACATAAGATTTAAGCACGGTATTTTTGGTATTAGTTTTTCCACTAACACCATAAATTAATTTACATGTTTATACACATTTTGCATTGGAGTGCGAAAATCCATTTTGCGGCGCCAAAAGCTCTATTTTCCTAATTTAGTTTTTTTTTTTTATAATTTCTAAAATGGTGCATTATCTTCAGCACATATAACTTTTCCTGCACCTTGAGGCCATTGGGGCATATTTTAGTTTCTTAATCACTGGGTTGCTTTGGGCCCTGTATTCACAAAAAGAATAGTTCCACCAAATTACCTATATTCTTGTTATTAAAGTTAACAAAAGAGTTGTGGCGGGATCTTGGTGTCCTTTATGTGTTGGTTTTTAATTTCATTTATAAACTCATAATAATCTGTATTTTGTGATTTTCGTTACATTTTTAACATGTTACAACAACTCCCTACGTAGTTTTGACAAGAGAGCCACCATCTTGTCAGAAGACCCCACTTTGTATATAGGAAAATTTTATGAAAAATTGTAAAAGATTGAAACTAAAAACCCCTCTTTATATACAGTGTAAACTCTTTATAACGTTATCCTTTAAAACGATAAACTCCCTATAACGTTGAAGTGAGCCCAACTTGGTTGGTTTGCGTTAAAACCCACATATTGAAACACTCTTTATAGCGATACACCATTCTCTATTATGAAGAAATGTGTTCATATTTTTAGACAGTAAATATTTATTATCGGTATTATTGTTATGTTATCAGGTAACAAAAGACTTTGAAGCTCCGAAACATCCGAGGTCAGTCTATCTTTTGTTATCCTTAATTGCCTTGAACACATGCAGTATGACGCATTGTTTTCTCGGAAGTGATGGTCTTCGACCAAGCATACTGGGTACCTATCGTATTATCAGTCGTAAACCTACTTTGAAACTGTTAACATGGCCAGTAAACGGAAAGTGATTAGTGTTGACGAAAAAGTTTGATAGAAGAAGATATGAATAGAATACATCAAATAATACAAAACAAGTACTGTCAGCAAAAAACATCAGACAAAGTTATCAGACTTTATGTGTAAACAATAATTTATAAGTATTTATTATCTAAGACATACATATTAAAAATTCTTGTTAATTTGGTTGTTTTTTTGTTCACTCCATATAACGATAACTCTCTATAACAACAAAATATGCTCAGTCCCTTGAGTTTCGTTATAAAGAGTTTACACTGTATTTGAAAATTTTACGAAGGCTTAAAAATATTTACACTGGCTAGTGCTTTTCTCTTGCAGGCTAAATTCTATAGATGTATGTGTTTGTCTCTTTTGTGTGTTGCTCTTTTTATCATGTTTTGGCACTAAGAAGTTTTCACTTTAAAATAATCACAAAAAGAAATGTAATGTTAGTAACTATAATTCTATTCTAGCCTCAGCGTTATGCTGTCTGATGATATACTGGAGAACAGATTGGGACCTCCAGGGGTCAACTCTCGCTCACTCAGTTCCACTCATTCTGCGGCTGATCTTGAGGTAATTAATATTTTGGGGCATTCAAATTTTTTTATGACGTCGATAACAGGTATGCTGTCCACCTGATGTCAAGTGGTCACTGCACACTAATCTTAGCCGAATTCAGTTTTTATAGGTCATGGGAACCGCCATGAGTACTTTCAGGGAGGTGTATTAGCATTAGCATCTACACACAATTTTAAATAACTATAGTCATATAAGGTGTGTGCGACCATCATATGTTTCCAACTCACGTTGGTGGGGGTGAGGACTACTTACGATAATGGGGTGGGGAAGGAAATGCATGCAATTGCGTGTTGTAGATGCGCAGTCACCATACACTAAAGTAAACAGTATTACATCTTCATACAAAAGGCCGAAACGAAATTTAGGTAAACTTCAGTACACAATAGTCGCAATTAAACAATTTATAACAAATGACTGTAGAAGAACTATTGCAAAGGGAGGATCCTCCAACCAGACGGGTGTTATGTCTGGCGGGTAGCTGCCCAACGGTTGTAGTCGGGTTCTTGTATATACACTCAATTGAAGAGTTAATTTCTATAGCGCGATGTAGGATGCGTCGTATGTGGCTCGATAGATGTCGCTGTGTGTCGCTATGTAGATGTCGCTACATGACGAAACATTATATCCCTACTTACTAGAATTTTTCAATTTATTGATCTGATGATTATATGGTCTCCACTAATTAGTGTAAAAAAGAGAAAAGGGTCCCTTATAGAACCTATGTACCTATGTGGTATTATTATATATTCTTTATTGCACAAAAAAAAAGTACAAATGGAGGACTTAATATGCTAAAAAGCATTCTCTGCCAGTCTTCCAAGGGAGCAAGGGAAAGGTATATGCAAGGTGTGCATAATGTATGGTATGTATGAACATATTGTATGAAACGATGTATGTAGGTAGCTAAATAATCGCAAGTGCAGTTTTATATGTATCGCGCGGGCGGCTGTCAGACTCAAGGGTTTAACACCGAGGAACGGACCTAGGCTTGACTTTCCGCGAGAGAGGGAGCTCGCGGCGGTGGGTGTACTGGAGCGAAGTTAACTTCCCGTCCCCTGCGGAGGGAACGGTGGTAACGCGGGCGTGTGCGCAAACACACTCTTTTTAGAGAGACTCTTTTTTGAGTAATACGCGTGTTTTGCCTCGATTTCGTCATAGGGGTCTGTGAAATATGGTCGGAAACGCGCTAGTGATACCTATGATATTTATCATATGATATATGTCTATGATACATATCTATGATACCTGTGATAGTTTATTACAAGCGTCCATAGGTTATGGCAACCGCTTACCATCAATTTTGCCACCTTTACAGTATAAAAAAATATCTAAACAATTTTCCAGGTGCTAAGGGAGATAGAAAATGTATATTTCTCACCACCAACTGAGTTTGACGCTGGTCGGTACGTCTTGGAGCATGCTCCTGTACCGCCGACCTGTGAGGATATCGAACAAATGTTCACCAAGCTTAAAAGACAACAGCAGGTCAGTAGTTACATATCAACTGAAACAGTATTCATGACATTGTGATGTCACAACCATAGATAACAATATAGGTACAGCGTGTCGATACAATGGCGGCATTTATTAAACAGACTGGTTGGACTAGCGTTCAGTAAGCATAAAAATATAAATAAAATAGTTCCAAAAATAAATAAATAAAATTTGGTATCTAAATTCGCATCACTCTATGCAACCGATCCATTCATGAAGCTCTGCTCAAGCAGCAGGAGGGGTGGAGATGGCGACGGGACCGCGCCGGCGCGACCTGAGCAGTTATAATGTACTATTTAATATAGAAGACGTCACACAGAGCCGTCGCGCTCGGCGCTCAACTACTCATCGCGATGCTAAACGTTGTATTCTAAACTTAAAAAGGTTAAGCTATCAAAGCCTCTAATGGCTGTAGGATAAAAAAAAACAATTAAAAGCTTCAAAAGGATAATTTAAGAAGTTGTAGATAATACAATAATTAATAAAGTTAAATAAAATTGAAATATCTCTAAAATCTAACATTGCGTACTTGGATACGTGTGTTTATTTAACGTCGTCATTGTATAGCAAGTTGTATAAATGCCTATGTGTTAATTTGGCCAGGAAAAAGATTAGAGACTAGAGTGTGATTGTCTAAAAATCAAAATATTTTCAGCAAAGTTTCATGACTTTTTTAAATATGGCCCTTTATTGCCAGAAGATCAATGTCTTTACTGCCACTGGCACAAATCTAAGCTGTTCCTTTTTAATTATTTTTTGTTTCATGCAGATTAATTAATACCGATATAAATTCAAGCATACCCTACATTTTTCGTAAAAAAAGAAGTGACTTTTTTATACATATTATCGCTTACATGCCGGCCTGCAACTTGATTAACCGAACTGATTAACTGGATAATTCCGAAACTCATCCCACCTATAATAAGTTTACTTGATTTTATTATGGCGGGAATACACCTGGTGTATGAGGTAATCGCGATCCAGTCGGACACAATTGTCGTGTCATACCAACCAGCTTTGTTTGTATTTTTTCAAACTTGTAGTTTAGATAAACTTCCATCCACATTGTAAAAAAAATTTAATAGTCTATTCTAAGCGTAAGCTTGTTTATGGTAATAAAACAGATCAGAAAATACGAGTCCATAATATCAATCTAAATATTTACAGGTAGTATCCAGCAAAGCACTACATCTAATATCCCAACAGCGAGACAATTGCGACAGAGAATTCGCTGAAATACAAAACATACGCGAACAACTCGCTAAAACGTTGCAAACGTGCCAAAACGCTCGTCAACATTTACGTACTGCGTCCAATCATCTAACCCTATCCACATTTGTAATATTGGCCAATTTCCGCAAACGTCAAATAATACGGTCCGTACTTAAATCGCTAGAGTTGTTGAGGAGTTTGCGTAGTGTTGAAAACGATGTCGCCGATTTGTTGAATAAAAGAGAGTATTACAACGCTATAGAGTTGATTTTGAGAAGCAAGAAAGCTGCAGCGAATCATAAGGAATATACTTGTATAGGAGATTTAGGGACTAGGTTGCAGGATACCTTGGTTCTGACGGAGGAAAAATTGGATTCTGTGCTATCTAGCTTGTGTAGCAATTTCGATGACAAAATCTTTAGAAAGTTGAGAAAGGCTTACGCGTTGTTGGGTAAGACTCAGGCAGCGATGGAACAGCTCCACATGCATTATTCCTCTGTAGTCAACGAATCTTCAATAGATGCGGTCAAAAACCACGTGTCAGTAGCTTCATCAGAAATGAAGTTCGTAGAAATGTGCCAGTCCGTGCAACCTAACAAAGCTCCTGTCTGCTTACTTAACTTATGTGAGAACCTATTTTTGATAATGAGAAGTTACTATTTGCTTGTAGATTGGCATACCAAACATGATGAAGAAGAAATATTACCAAGTACGAACAACGTTTTTGATATAGAGAATAATGTAAGTCGAGAATATATTAGGCAAAAGTTAAAGGCCGGTTTAGTTAGGATTTGGCATGACGTTCAAGTGAAAGTGTCGACGTTTTTAAAGTCTTCAGGCTTGGAGGAATACCCTTTCGAGAAGTTTATTCAAATGTTAGGCATACTGAGGAAACTGACGCAAGTGGCTGAGGTTTTTTGTGGCGATAAATCAGATTCGTTGCAAGATTTCATTAAAACTCAAAGCGTTTTGTACATAAAAAATTATCACAGAGGTAGAATGGATGAACTAAAGTTATTTTTAGAGAATGAAGGTTGGGAACAGTGCCCGGTGCGTCCGACTTTTAATTTGATAAATCTACAAGAATTTAAGCAGTTTAAAAAGCATTTGACAGCCTTAAAGTCTGATGCATCGATAATTGCATCCAAAACTCAGTCAGATGGGACCTCGTCGGTCAATTCTCAAGATGACAGCGTCTGTATTTCCAAATACTTCAGTCCGAAGGCATCTCATACACCTTTTGACATTTTTAGAAACGATAATGTGACTAATGATGATATATTCGGTCTAGAACCAGAGGTGGAGAGCGAAGAGTCTGATGATGAACCTGAAGAACTCAAAAGGTCTTTTGTAGATGAGACAGACCGTCACGACTACAATACGACACATGAGAATGTCCACGAAAGTCCGTCAAAGACTAAAGAGAGTGTGATAGTTACAAACACAACATTATCTGTCCTTCGTAACTGTGGCCAGTATCTCCAGATATGTAGGTTTCTCCCTCAGATATCCTTAGAAGTCGTTCTGCTGATGAACCAACTCTTCGATTACTATTTCTACACGGTCCATCTTTTTTTCACATCTGATTTAGATGTAGCTTCGTCTACACTGTACAGCCAGAAATTAAATTCACTCTTGAAAAGAATCTCGAATAATATAGATTCAGCTGGGGACGGTGATGGAAAGTCATTCTTATGTCCAGAATTGCCCCAACATTTAGATCTGACTTCGGAAGCTAATCTTCACGGGTTAGCGGAGAGGATTGTCGGAGTCGAAAGTGTTGTTTTCTTAGCGAAACAATTTGAACTTTTGCAACCATATTTAGAGACCATTGTCGCTCCGCACCAACGTCTGCTCTTAGAACATTTTAGAGATAATACTTTAGCTGTTGTTACGGATTTAAGGCAGCCCGTTTATATGTGTTCCGCTTCTAAAGCTGTCGAAGCGAGAACAGCTCTGATAGCGATGTCCCAAGTAAAATGGGACGTTAAAAGTGTGGCCGTCGAGCACAGCCAGTACGTCGATATGATTATACGGAAGATTCAAATGTTCGCATTACGTTTAGAGAATATATGCAACAGGGTGTCGTTGAACATGGTCGTGTTAAACTCGATCTGGAGTATGGTGTCGAAGTTCGTGGTGCATCTATTGGTGGAGGGTTTCTCGAATGCGAGTAAGTGTTCAAACGGTGGTAGGGGTCTGATGCAACTCGACTATACACAGCTGTTGCAAAAATTGGAGAAGATATCCGGGTTGAAACCGATCCCTTACCAGGATTATGTTGATAGTTACGTGAAGGCGTACTACTTACCGCGAAAGGGCTTGGAGGAATTTATGATGGAGCGGCCGGAGTACTCGAACAAGCATTTACTTGCTCTAGTCGCGTGCGCATGCGAGAATAAAAAGGATAGGCAGGCATTGTCAGCTATTATTGAGGGACGGGATTCTGCCTTGTAGAATCGAAACCAATGTCACAGTTAGCACAATACGCTTTAAAACTATACTCAGAGATGTTGACAACACAGTAGCTGCTTTTGTTGCAATTGTCCACAAATGACTGTTAGTGACAAATTAATGGACCATCGCAAAAAATCCCGATAAGAAAGATGGTGAATCCAAAAAGACATAGTACCTACCTCATTGAAACTCTTTTATTATTTTTTCTTACCACCATTTATAACATGACAGTACTAATATTAACAACTGTATGAGGAAATAACGATCTTCAAGGCTCAATATATTTTCCAGTAATTTTTGAAAAGATCTGATTAGTAGTAATAAAATACTGTGAAACTGCAAATGAATACTTTCCTTTATATGTTAATGGAGTTTTCAATAAAAACCACGTATTTAAAACACATTGATTGTTTTCAATTAATAATATTATCTTTTTTTCGAAAGATTACTTATGGACTATTACATCATTCACATGACCACCTCGGCTTCGTATGGTAGCCTGTATATGAGAAGAAATACATATATATGTGATGAATAAGAGAAGTACCCAGCTATATTCCGACAAGTTCATTCACAACCCTCCTATGTGGCGATAACGGGACGGGTTGCATAGCGGGGAAGGGGAGTAATGAAATTTGCAGTAATATATTTTGAATAACAACAATTTAACTCCCTTCGTGTGTCCATCGGTCCGCTGCGGCGCGATTAAAAAATGGCGTCAAGTGTCGACCGGTCCCTCTGAGGTTAGCGGTTGACTTTTTTTACGCCTAATTTTAGCCGTATTACTATATGATATTGCTCAAACATGTTTATTCATATACCCAAAGACAAGGACAGATTGTATTAAACGTACATCGTCCCATAGCCATTTTGTTCGTAAATTCAGTTATTTGCCAACCGCCAGATATACACTGGACACATGTGTCGATATCGCGACGAAATCGGTGCCTTTTAATGTTTTGTGAGTGAAGTGACACTGTTTCTAGGATTAAAATCATCGACGAGTAAGTAATTTATAATATTAAAATAACTAGAACAGTATTATTTAAAGCCTTATTTCATGATTTGCCAAATTCGTCTAACAACTCGACATATCTCAGCCATGACGTAATGGTGTCGTTTCGAGCTTTTTTCTTTCTTGTAATAAAGTAGCTATATTTGTAGTAGGAGTATAATTAACATCTTGAATATATCAAAGCATAAATGTAATAAGAGTTCAAATTTGTTACAATCACTAGAAAACTGCCGAGACACCATACTGTTTGCTTTAGTGTACTATGTAGTGTTATGCTACCTCGTTCCCGCCCACGTCTGTCTCACATAGGACGGTCATGCACGGACTTGTCTGACTATAGACCGCCAGGTGTGTAATTTTATTGCAAAATGGCGGCACCTACAGGAACGTTAAGACACTTTTAATTATTTTTTTGTGTATAAATTAGTATCAATAGAATGTAATTATACTTTCAAATTAAATCAGAATGACACAGGGAATGTAATTTATATGTATATATGATTACCTTTTTCCATATTATAATTTAATGATCTTAAACAATTATTTTAAATAGTATTGTTAATTTGTATGTGCCTATTTGTATGTGAATCTCCTAAATATCCAATCGTATAATATAATTAAAGACGTCAATGTACTATAGCTTGACCGTCTTGCGCGCGACCATTCTAATTGTCTGCGGGACGCGGGAAGGGAACATGACTAACCAATAAGCTAGTCTGTTGCCGGTCGGCAGCAATAGACATTTGTCGTATCGTATGGAATTACGCAGTTTTATTTTCTATGTATTTTATTTATATTTTATGTGTCATGATGACATGAGATTATTTTACAAAAATGGAATCACGACTGCTGCATTTAAAAAAACTATACAGTCAATCAAATTAATGCTTTAACTCCGTTTAAGTTAATTGTACTATTAAATTCAAAGAAGTTTCAATTCAACTACATCTAAAGGTTACACGCACAATTTTTTGTCAATGTATTGGTTTTTTGATTAGCATTTTAATAAAGAGAGCAATATTTATATTAACTATATTATTTATCTGTCTCAGTTTCAATAATATGCATAAACGATTGATCTTAAGTTAAAGAGTATTGTCTCATTACCGTGTATATCGGTGCACACCCGCCGCCCCGCGTCCCGCAAAATGAGGTCACGCATTCTGACAGCGCGGGTCGGACTATAGCTATCATAATTTGACAATTAATGATTTATCGTTAGACGCGTCTTGATTATCCACCGGTTGTAGGTTATGTGACGTCGCACTAAATTCAACATGGCGGCATCTTGAGGACGTAAAGTCCTGTATTATTTTTTTTTTAAATGACCTGTTGTGTAGCAAATTAGCGGACTTAATAAGTATATTTCGAAGATATAGATCTTATACTTTTCAAAGCGCGTTGTTTCCTTAGTCGAATTTTAGTTTTTAAACTTACCTAGTTATGTGAAAGCTGTAAGTAAACTATGTATATCTTGTGTATAGTATACCGAAAGACTATATATACAAAACCTCGTATTTTAATTTAGAAAACGTAAAATGTTATCATATTTTTTTAAACTATCAAACTATTATTCTTATATTATGTACAGACTTAGAGATTATTTAAATAAATAAAAAATATTAAGGATTATAAGTGTTGTATTATTTTAAGATATTTTTTATCGTTATAGGTTTAACGTTATGGTCATAATCTCACCTGGTCTTACGTGACGATGTGACGATGACGATTTGCATTGGAAAAACGACAACGTCTTATAATTCGATGGAGCCGGCTGCACGCAAGAAAAAAACATGACTCATGCGGCGTTACCTCGCTTTGAGGCGTTCTATTTAAGGCTTCAAGTGCAAGCGAGAGCGCGGAACGAGCGACAAAGAGGCACAATCGGCCTCCGCGTTCGGCAGCGTTCGACATCTGTCTCTTTCCTACTTGAGTGAGCTTGTTTATACTTGTTTATAGGAACGATAATTGTCTGTAAAGTCGGTTTACTGACGATAGTTGAACGAGACAACGTCATAAGAAAATACTGATGGATGAAAATACTAATGATGATACTATAGTCTTGCAGCTGCTCGCGCGATACATGTGACACTGCACTTACAATCACTTAACTACCCACATACATCATCACACACAATATGCTCATGCATACGTGCACACCACACAGGTACATAGTTTTTGTAAGGGACCTTTTTTCTTTTTTTACGCTAATTAGTGTAAAGTATGTAGACCATATTTACAGATCACTGAATACATATACACGTTCCTTCCTTCCTCCCAGGAGACAGGAACATGTACTACTCGTGCGCGATAAGTTGAGACCCACGCGGAATGAGACTCCCCACCCGCTTCCCCGATAACAGCGCGCAACGCCATTATTGAATGTAGGTTTTTTAGTCTCTTACTATACTAAGCTAGTTGTGTTCTTTTTTGTTCACTGTACTAGGACCCGACAATGACGTCACCGCGCTCAGGTCTCAACTTATCGTGCACGAGTAGTATATATGTATATGTCAGTTTAGCTCGAATTTTCTATGGATAGGGAATTAGTCAGATCGCGACTTTTTTGCAATCGCAGCAACAGCTCAAACCGAGGTCTATTCACTTTAGCACCCTTGCGAGCATGTTGCCCACGCTTTCGTGGCTGAGTCCCTTAAGCTCCGCTAGTAGTAGTGTTCTGTGGCCTTAAGCGCTCGTCCGCAAACCACGGTGAAGCTGTAAAAGCCGTCAAAGGCTCTAGTTTTAGGGCCCTTCATATTAACAGTATAGTCAGTATTCCCTAATACAGTTCTATTTTTGGAAGCGAAGTGAAAACAAGCAACATAAAAGGGGAAATCTAAAAGTGGACCATAGAAGAAGCAACTGTAAGTGGCTCATGCGTACATTTGAAGAAGCGATTCGTGACTTAATTTTTTTATTTTTGAGTACGAATAAATTATTTACGCGAAAGATGACGGCATTTTATTATCCACGAGTGTTTTTTTGTATGTATTAGGTTCTTACATATGAAATTGGCGTTTTGTACGGGAGGAATATAAAGTCAACTTTTCTTTTGTAAAATATATTTCATTAAACAAAGTATGCACCGTTGTTATCTATGAACTTTTGCCATCTCAGAGGTAGTTCATTGATCCCTTTACAAAAAAAAAAAACCATGGGGGCGACTGGGCGAGAATCAATAAACTCTTGGAAGGCGGTTTGGGATGCCGCATCGAAGTTGAATTTTTTTCCTTGTAAGAAGTTGTCCATATTCCGGAAAAAATGGTAATCTGTTGGAACAAGGTCCGGTGAGTACGGTGGATGTTGCAGTAATTCCAATTATAGCTCATCTAACTTAGTGGTTGTTTGTTGTGCAGTGTATGGTCTTGCGTTGTCGTGAAGCAGCAGTGGCTCAGAACGTTTGACCAATCTCGGTTGTTTAGCAGCTAATTCTTCCTTCATGGTTTGCAGTTGCTGACAATAGATATCTGCCGTAATCGTTTTGCCACATTTTTGAGAAAGCTGTAGTGAACAACACCGGCGCTAGTCCACCAAACACTCACAAGTAACTTTTTCTGAGTCAATTTTCGATTAGGGCTAGGTAGAACTCGTACTCGTAAATATACCGATATTTCATGTTTTCCATTGTGCGGTAATAAACGACGCCAAAGAAAAAAATAGTGAGGAAAAACAGATGAATGACTGTTTTCAAAACTCAAATGTACCAGCTAAATGAATTTATAAATTTGAATTTGGAATTCTTAACCAAAGAGGAGATATTTCAGATCAAAGTGGTCAGTACGACAAAACGCTAATTTCATATGTAAGGACCTAATATGTTTAGAGTACAAATCAGTGGGCAAATCCGTTATCAGCATGGTATTCTAACTTTTTACTATGAATACCTACTATGTAGTCTGTATAGCATTAGTATGAGGAGAGACGAAAGTCATAAAACTAGAAGAGCGTTAAGTATTAATGTCGACGGATATAGGAGTAGAGGAAGACCGAAGAAGGTATGAATGGAGCGCGACTTGAGGTCCTTGGTTCGATTCCCAGGTCGAGAAAAGTGTTATTGGATTTTTCTATGAAATTCTCAGTAGCTGCTCGGAGTTTCGCTTTGTCCCCGATTAATGGCAATAGGTTCGCCCCCTATTACATAGGGCCTACGTACCCGGCGAACTGTGGGTGTACGTTAATAGGTACACTTCTGCAGAACCCTTCGAGAATAAAATATTAAAGATAAAGGAGAATGGAAGGAGGGAACATTTTGTATTGACCCTACTTAACGTGATATAAGCGACAACAAGCGAGCTACTACCGAGCGACAACAAAATAATTTTAACGAGGAAGAATTCAAAAATATATATGTCACAGAGAATTTTTTTGGAGATTTATCTATACTTGAAGCAGTGCGACTGGTGGAATACCTTACAAGAAGATCGCAGTCAAATAAACTTGTGTTGTGTTCTTGTGGAAAGTAGGGTTTTCACAGCTCCTTGTAGTAGGAGGGTTTATGGTCGACAACGCGTTAGTGATATACGCTATTTAACAAGCGTCCATAGGTCCCGGTAGCCGCTTACGGTCAGGTAGGACATATCCTTGTAACACCTTAGATGTACAATAGAACCTCTGTGAGTCGAACTCGAAGGGAGACGCAAAAAATTCGAGTTATAGAGTTTTCGACTTTGGAGGATTTTGATTCAACTTAAAGAGGTTGAGATTCATTCTTATACATTTTGAGTTAGAGAGGTAAAATAAATAAAAATTCAAGTTGCACAAGTGGTGACAAAAATACTTATATTTATTATAAATAAATTATTTATATTTAGATAATTTGGTTGTTCTCTATCTATAGCGCTTCGGAAGCTAGTTTACAAATCCCCCGTTTATTGAACTGCGCTGTATATTTATGCAATAAAAAACAGAACATGTTCAAAGACTTACTCGCATAGGTATTAAAATACAAAATACAGT
This sequence comes from Saturnia japonica, assembly GCA_033032175.1. Taxonomy (NCBI): domain Eukaryota; kingdom Metazoa; phylum Arthropoda; class Insecta; order Lepidoptera; family Saturniidae; genus Saturnia; species Saturnia japonica. The sequence goes on from CM065329.1 coordinate 7,861,445, forward strand.
CGTATAATAAAAGTAAAAAAAGAAATTAACAATAGCGTCTTAGCAACAATAAATTGAAAAAATAAACAAGATGACTTGCTTCGCTAAAGTTCAAATGAAATCAAAAAATAATAAAATTAAATACCTAACACCAAGCAAGCAAACACGTGATAACGTGAGTCATAAATTCGTGGTAATCCTATTTATTGTATACTCCTAAATTGATTTCTAAGAAATAATGGTGTACTTACATTGTCGATAAATTCTTACTTTTGTTTCTTCGAACTATAGAGGTAATAAGTTTCAAATATTCCAGTTGTGAAGGTTGTAAAATAAAACATTGCTATGTTCGAGATACAGAGGTCCAATTTAATTTTTCGAGTTATGGAGGGAAAATCTGTAACAAAATGGCTTGGAGGGACTCACTGAATATTTTGACTAACAGAGAGTTGATTTCGAGCAATGGAGGTTTTGGGGCTTGAACGGAAGGGAACACAAGATTTTTTCTGGTTTGGGAGGTTTTCGACTTATCGAGGTTCGAGTTAAAAAAGTTTTACACCACCGTTCTCTCCGCAGAGGACGGGCGGTCAACTTTGCTCCCGCACACCCGTCACGTCCACCCTCTCTAGCGGCAACCCAAGCCTAGGTCCGTTCCTCGGTGTGAAGCCCTTGGGTCAGGCAGCCGCCGGCGCGATATAAGTGACACTATACGTGCAACACTTAGTTACCCACATACAACATTACACACGTATGAACACACACACACGTGAAAACCACACAGGTACATAGGTTCTGTAAGGGACCTTCTTTTTTCTTTTTTTGCGCTAGTTAGACTAATGCGCTAGTTAGTGTAGAAAAACCATTCCGATTACTAAATACACATACGCATGGTCCCCTCCTTTCTCCCAGGAGGACGGGAACGTGCATATGAGTTTATGTTAGTTAGTTCGAATTCTCTTAGGATTAGGGAATTAGATAGATCGCGACCTTTTCGCATTCGCGACGACCGCCCGAGCCGAGGTTCGGCCACTCTGGCACCCTCGTGCGGGTCGTCACAAACTTTCGCGGCTGAGTGCCCTAAGCGCTCGCCCCCAAGTCCGGTGAAGCTGTAAAAGCCGCAGCGGCTCTGTTCTTGGATAGGGCCCCTAAGGCTAACAGTGTAGTCAGTTAAAAAAAAAAAAAAAATTACCCAGGCTCATGTCTGTATGAAAGAGTATCCGTCTCCTTTACAAAGTATTGTGTACTTATTACATTAAATACGCGATTTAAATTTTGTCCAAAATATTTTACATAATAGTTTCCACAACATGCTTTGTAAAACAACCGATGAAATTTTTAACAGCGTGATTTAATAAAAATCTTTTGTCACATCCAATATCGGTAGACTATGAACATGTTTAGAAAAGTCTTTGTAATTGCAACAGAAGCTATGCGTTCCGTCATTCGACCTCCATTTCAGCCACGAATAATTCTTATTATCATCACAGATATCACTGCAGAATGTTAGCTGTTCAATCATCGTCTTATTGTAGTAGGACGAGTTGATTGAAACAAAGGCAACCGCTGATTTGCTATGCGGCTCGTAGACTACCTGGAAATTATTATTTACCATTATTTACGTATAGTATAGAGGTTAAACAGAAAACCAAGCAAAATTATTAAAAAGGAAACAAAATTCCGACTGCAACAAAAACACGAATAAAAAAATATTTTTCTAATTTTGCTTTTTATTTCATTCCCAGTATAAAGCCTATGTCACACCACAATATTAGGACGAATCTAACGACACCTCGTATTCTAAAATCCATCAAACATAAAGGCTCGTGTAGACCGCATGATTACTATTTAACTGTATCTTTTTATGTAATACAGAACTAGCCACGAAAATTATACGTGTAGGAATTATGAAAATGTTGAGTTTAACTAAAAAAGTTAATGTTTACATTTAATAGGTATAACAAATTATTTGTGAATTTTTTGATATTCATTCAAGATAATCACAAAACTTACACTAATCTTTTCGTATGGTGTATGGAATCCACCATTTTGTTCTCTTTGCATCAAAATAGGCTGAACCCATAAGCGTATATTTGACTTCTTCCTTTTATTTAACCATTTCTTTACATATAGTATGCAAACACTACTTCCTTTTTTAGTTAAATTCATAATATTCATTATGCCTACACGTATGATGATCGTGGCTAGCAATGTATTACATAAAAAGGTACCGTGATGCGGCAAAGCCGTGGCGTGGCGGTTGAGGAACGTCCTCGGTGCCGTCTACACAAGCCCTTACCATCTTTTTTCGCAGTCGGGTAAAAGAGAGATGGTCACAGAGATAGGTAGCTGTTTAGAAATTGCTCTCTATTTGGGGCAGTCCGACTGGTGGAATACGTCCATCACAGAAGATCGCAGCCATATAAATTTGTGTTCATACGGTGAGTAGAGTTTCCAGGGTTCCTTGGGGAACGTGGGTTTCATGGTCGGCTACATTCACATCACTAAATACATATTCCTTCCAGGAAGCAGGGACATGTATATATGTATATGTTAGTTTAGCTCGAATTTTACAGATAGGGAATCAGTCAGATCGCGACTTCATTGCAATCGCATCGTTTGTTTAGGGCCTCTCAGGAAAACAGTGTAGTCAGTTGTAAAAAAGAGAGAAAGAAAAACCTCGGCAACGCGTTAGCGATGCCAATGACGTTAAAAGCGTCCATAAACTACGGAAGTCGCTTACCATCAGGTGGGTCGCACGCATATTTGTAGTGCAAAGTTTCCTCTTCACGTATTAATATATTGACATAATTATCAAAGTTAATAAACCTTATAAAAATACATCGGAACGGGTACGATTCCATTGTTGTTCGCGTCAACGGTGAGATAAATCTCTTTCTGGCAATTCCTGTTGTCTGGTAGAGTTAAGACGCCATGCGTTCCCGTGTACACCACCACTGGTTTTTCATATTTCTGTATACGACGTCTTAAAGCCTAAAATATATACAAATAATCTAGTAATTTATTAACAAATGGCTGTACCATACGTTTTACCCATGTTAATGTTACACCCGTGGGTATTAAAAATGCCGATGGTCGACGTGAAGGAAATTTATTTGAATTACATACAGCTACAAATTACACGAACTCACAACACTGTTATTTATTACACTGTGGTTTCGCTTCCTTTTATAATTAGTTGTTATCGCTTTGTAATTGAAAACTGAACTGCCTCGGCGCCGCGCCTGATTCGCTTATATACCTACACCCTAAACGACCGCAGAAACATCGTGAGGCGTCGCGAACTTTTCATTACGTAGTCGAGGCGATAAGCCTTATACATGTGTATGAAAACTGCAATTTTTACACAAACATGCGCCGCGGTTGTTTACGACGAGAACATTATTTCGATGTCCTGAGAAGTTTCTAGTTGCTTCGAGATATTTCGAGAACAAGACTCTTTCTATCTTTTTAATCCGGTTGTAGCAGGTCGTAACATTAATTTTATTCAACAATCTCCGCGCCGCCGCCGTCAACGCACCCATGTAGCGAATCATAATTGTTCTCAATTCCCATACATCTAATATCATGCAATATTACGTGTTTATCTTCAAAAAATCTAATTGTATGAATGAAAATTTAGTGTGACATTCTAGATAACAGATTCAAATGGTACCGTTCGCGAACGTGTTAACGCTGCATTTCCTTTAATTACGTAAATAAATAGACTATAAATGCAATAATCTCTTTTGCGATTAAACGATGAGGTACCCCTCATGAATTGAGTGAATCGAACTTGCAAACACGCGTCGACTGCTGTGTTACTTTGCTCAACCGACACAATAATGAAGGGATTTTAAATCGAATCATTACTTGTGATGAAAAGTGGATACTGTACGATAATCGGAAGGGCTCGTCGCAATGGTTGAACCCTGGAGACCCAGCCAAATACTGCCCTAAACGAAAATTGACTCGGAAAAAGTTACTTGTACTGAGTATTTGGTGGACTAGCGCCGGTGTCGTTCACTACAGCTTTCTAAAATCTGGCCAAACGATTACGGCAGATATCTATTGTCAGCAACTGCAAACCATGAAGGAAGAACTAGCTGCTAAACAACTGAGATTGGTCAATCGCTCTTCGCCACTGCTGCTTCACGACAACGCAAGACTACACACTACACAACAAACAATCACTAAGTTAGATGAGCTACAATTGGAATGTCTGCGACATCCACCGTACTCCCCGGACCTTGCTCCATCAGATTACCATTTTTTCCGAAATTTAGACAACTTCTTACAAGGAAAAAAATTCAACTTCGATGCGGCAGTCCAAACCGTCTTCAAAGAGTTTATTTATTCTCGCCCCCATGGTTTTTTAGTAAAGGGATCAATTAACTACCTATGATATGGCAAAAGTGTGTAGATAACAACGGTGCATACTTTGATTAATTAAATCATCATATGTAAGGACAATGTTAAGGAAGCTAATAGACTAAATAACTTCACGGTAAGACTCTAAGAGGCAGAGCAGTAAACATGAAGGTCAAACAATCTGATAAAGTGTAGGTAAGTACTGAACCTGAGAACAACTGTATAAGCACACGGATGCGTTGGCGGCGGCTTCTTTTTCTTCTTCTTACTCGTATATATAAAAATCGATGTTTGTATGTATGTTCCCTATGGACTGCGAAACGGCTGGAGCGATTTTGATAACATTTTCAGTACATCTTCATATTAACCCAGCGAGTGATCCTATAACTTTTGATAGTGATCGGATCAAGGTTCCCTATCAAAACGGAACAGCAACGCGTGTCCGGGTCTGCTGGTAATACAAACATACATACCATCACGCCTGTAACCCCGAAGGGTTAGGCAGAGGTGTACTAACATACATCCACAGTTCGCCGTGTAATGTTTTTAGGCCTATTGAAATTAATCGGGCACAAAGCCAAACTCCGAGCTGTCACTGAGAGTTTCATAGAAAAACCTAATAACACTTTGCACGGCCCTGAGAATCGAACCCAGGGCCTCGATCATAGCAGGCGCGCTTACGATCACTAGGTTAACGAGGCACTTTATAAACATAAATAACAACACTTGCGTCCTCTAATGCAGCCCAATCACCGGCGTTACCTCGCTGCCACTGCGGCGCTGTGTTTGCATATTGGAAGGTGGCTCGTTGCTCAGCGTACATTGTGTAATCCGCCCTGGCCGCTAGATGACCGCGACTTAAGTACTGGAAAAGAAAGTAGCATCTTGTTTTCACTTGGTTGTCCAAAACAGAACTATCCTGGTTTATTATTTCAAAGTGACTACTCTGTGAGCCGCTAGGGCCCTAAAGCCTCAGAAGGTTTTGGCAGTTTCACTGGGCTTGTAGGCGGGCACTGATCAACCAAAAAGTGTCGTGGTTCTTTTTCTCTATCTGTTAGCCGTAAGGTCTCCGAAACCTTAGAGGGTTTAGAGTTTCACCGGGCTTCTAGGAGGGCGCTGATCTGACGAAATCTGGCTCTGTTCTTATAACTGAATACACTGTTAATCAGAAGACTTTGATAGTTTCACTGGGCTTATGGGCAAGCGCTGTAGGCACTCAGCCGCGAAGTGTCCTGGCTCGGAACACGGCTCGCTTAAACCGGTATAAATCAGTTCTGATTTTACGGGATATTACAATCAAATTTTATTTTTGTTATGTAAATAAAAAATATATATACCAAAATAAAAGGGGGATCGAAATTATGAAAAAGGACTTAAAATTTTACGAAAAGTTTTAAAAGGTGAAGTGTTCTATTTTTAGACCACTGTTGAATTACCTAATCTTAGCGATAAGATTTAAATGTGTGAATAAATACATTGTCTTTTGAAATCTACGAATAAATACTTCTCGATGTTTCGAGTAGATTTTAGACGTTTCCAGATATTTTAAGAATAGTGATTTTTTTCTATTTTCACTCAGCTCGTAACAATACATCAATTCAATAATAGGGTTCCCACCTGATTCTTAGTGATGTACTGCTGAGACATATTTGCTCCAAGTATTTCGTCAAATCGCTTTCTTTGATTCTCATTTTTGTACAAAGTAGACATACGTAGTTTGTGAAACAAATCCCCTTCTGGAAAATAAAAATACATTTAAACCGTCACATCTTCCAAGTGAAACATTGAACCCGATTGACATAGAATTACATTGAAATAAAATTAACATAGTTAATAAAAACAAAAAAAATAATAAAATTGCTACGTGGGTCAATCAACCATTTTACCCACATTTTGCTGTCCTTGACATATTATCTATACAGTTGAAGTGTTTGTAATTTTAAAATAACAGCTTTCGCTATATAAATGCGAAACGCTGTATCCTTTTTACCCGAGTGCGAAAAAAGAGGGTTATGTTTTTCGTGCGTATGTCCTATTTCTTTGGCACGCTCTGTATTCTAAACGGCTTGACGGATTTTAGCATACGAAATGTCGTTAGATTCGTCTTAATTGTGGGAGTGACATAAGCTTTACCCTAACTAATATTATAAATGTGAAAGTGAGTTTGTTTGTTTGTTTGTTACGCTTTCACGCGTAAACTATTCGACCGATCATCCTGAAAATTTGTACACGTGTTCTCTAGGGTATAGTCAAGGCCATTCCATTAGGCTATATAACATCACGCTATGACCAGTAGGAGCAGAGCATCAACGAAGTCGCGCGGGTCAGCTAGTATTTTATAAGTACGATGTCTGGGAATCAAATAAAATGCAAAAATAGAAAAAATATTTTACTCGAGTGTTTTTTTTGTCGTCGGGTTTTTTGTTTCCATTTTAATAATTTAACTTGTTAAGAGTTATTATCACGGGTTATTCTACAGTGAACCGAACGTTTGGCAACTAAATTCTATAAAGTGAATTAGTCACACTTGACATTTGCAAAATTGCCTACATAGGCAGAAAGCCCAAATTAAAACAAAAAATAAATTTTAAAATATTTGTCTGTCACTCTATCTGTCTGTTTGTTCTGAGTGATCTCCGTAACTGTTGGACCGATTTCGATAGGACTTTCACTGCCACATATCTGATGTTTTATGGAGTAACTTAGGCTACTTTTATTTTAGAAATAGAAATAAGGTTCCGTGCAAATAAAAAAAACTGGTCATGATGAACAAATTCGGGCGCTTAAATTGCTTACGCTGAGTAAATCGTAAGACATTATATCAAATTAATGTAGGTAGTACACAAATATAGATCTTAAAAAGACATGGGTTTTTTCACCGAAAGTAGCTTCCGTTCTGTTTGGCTTCGATTGCGCGAGTTAACTTCGCTCCCGTACTTTGTACTACTTAGACATAGACAAAAATTAAAAGATCACTAAATACATATGCTCATGTTCCATCCTTCCTTCCAAGACGAAGGAACAGCTTGTAAGTTAGTTAGCTCGAATTTCTACGGATAGGGAATAAGCCAGTTCGCTCTTAAATGCGACTACGGCAATAGACCAAGCAGAGGTGCGGCCAGATTGGCACCCTTGCGGATGTTGCCACGCATTCGCGGCTACCTTAAGCGCTCGCCTCCAAGCTACGGTGAAGCTGTAAAATCCGTCTGAGGCTCCAGGGCCCTTATAGCTAACAGTATAGTTAGTTCTAAAAAAAAAGACGGTGCTGTTATAGGGCCATTTTAATGAGAATAAACGAAAAGTAAAATTTATTATTTGGAAAAAAAATGTTCTGTAAGCTTTCCAGACTATGGGTATATTAGTTGTTTGACCTACACGCACAAGATGCAAAAGTTGTAGCATCAAATCTCCATCACAATTAACAAGAAGATATTTTAAAATTTCGAAGAATTAGATCGACATTATAAATGGATTTAAGTGAGCTTAAAAATATTGTATGAATAATTAATTCTGATGAAGAATTAACGGAGATATGGTGTTGCATGGAAAAAACACCTTTGAGAAATAATGCGTGATGTATTATCTCACAACCATGCGGTAGAGCATAAACTGGTTATCAGACGGAGAACCGTTTAAAAAAACAACGACAGAAGTGAAAACTTCAATAAATCGAGGTTAATAATTTGAAATAGTAGCGTTACGGCTCAGTCTCATTCAATACTCACAAAATATAGTTCAGATCAGCGCGCCCTTAAAAAGTTTTCACCAGTTTTCACTTCAAAAACTTACCGATAAAGGAAGGTCTCGTTTGACCATTCTGCATGAAGTTGCTGACAGACGTAAGACGGTGTTTCACGTAATAAGTTGTGTATAGATGTTTATCGAAGCAACCTTCGTACAACGAATAGAATACATTCTTCAATCTGTAGCCAAACCTGAAAACAAAAGCGAAATAAACAATAACACGCATTAACTTCCAAATCTATACAATTAATAAAATTGAAATGTCTGTTTGTAATGTCAAAATAACAGCTTTTTACTAAATGCATATGAAAATATATACGATACCTATAACAAAAAACTTATCTTTTAAATTTTTGTATGTTTGTTCCGGGTAATTACCGAAACGGTTGGACATATTTTGACGGGAATTTCACTGATAGATAGCTGATATTATAGGGAGTAACTTAGGATACTTTTATTTTAGAAAAATAATTAGTGTTCAGCAGAATTGAAAAAAATCTGGTCATGGTGAATCAATTCAGGCGCTTAAATGGCTGAGTAAACCATAAGAGTTATAGCAAATTAATTTGTGTAGGTACTATACAATTGTAGACATTAAAAATACCTACCAAGACTACGTCTATCTTGTAAGGAACACCCACGATAAGCATTTTTGTCATTAAAATAGCCGGGAGCGGGGGAGCAAGATTCGCGCGGGGTTTTCTGTAGTCCACGTGAGCGAAGCCACGGGCACAGCTAGTAGTAAATAAATATCGGAAAAGATGTAGAATCCTCTAAAAGTCCGCCAAAGTGACTCAGTTTTGTGTGTCTCGTTTCGGGATCAGCCTGTGCTTATCCAGTTAATATTAATGCAGGTTGGTGTGACTGCGACGACCGTCGGTGGATTACGATCTCTCAGCAGTCGCCGTCATGTTTGAACGGTACTGTATTTACCATCAGAGACAGTACTGTCAATTTACAGTGCCACTAAAAACACGAAAATGCTAACCTGTAAATTTTATTCCCTCCATAACATTTCTCGTCGGTTTCCTCGGAACCGAACGATGGTTGTGATTTACATGTGACGTTCCTGAAGTCACCTATCCACCTGTTCAGTCTAAATGTGGTGTTTATTATACAGCTGGCTTCCTGGAATTAGTAGATTAGTTAAACTAGATTATTAACGTATAGAATTACCATTGAACTAATCTACAATAATATCTCTAGATGGACAAGCCAGGTTAACTTGTTGGGAGTACGTGCTACAGCCCTTTCAACGGTAAACAATGTGACTGTAGTCTAAGATGTTTTTATAAGTGTAGATGCGTTAACCGAGTCCTATTTTGGCTATACTAAAGGCAGGTAATCAGAATTTTTTTTTTTTCGAACTGACTACACTGTTAGCATTAGGGGCCCTATCCAAAAACAGAGCCGCTGCGGCTTTTACAGCTTCACCGGACTTGAACTTGGCCGCAGGATCGAGCGTCGCTTTTGGCTCGATTTCGCGGTCAAGCTCCCCCCCCCCTGCCCTCTTCCTGGAAATCGGTTGCGGTAGATCGCACGGTGAAATAAGCTCAATTGCCAGTGTTGCCAAGTTAGCAATTTTATAGCTATATTTGGCAACATTTAAGATTCATTTAGACAAAAATATCAAATATTAATGGCTAAATACTTTAGCCACAAATATAGCAACTATTATAATAATACGTAAACTTTTGTTTTTCTATAGAATAACACTTGTTTTCACTCATTTACAATGCGAGCGGTGATCAGTATTTCATTTATTGAGTGATTTGGCTTGGGTGGCTCTATTTCTGACATTCTTAACTGCTGAGGTAGAAAGATTATCATGATGATTGTGGCAAAGAAAAATAATAGAAATAAGACGAGTTTAGGCACACTAAACTGTTTACTACTAAAAATAAAGGATTATTTTTAAAAATCAGACGTTTGATTTTTACTAAATCCTCGTGGAAATGTTGGATCAGATCAGTAAGCAAGAATAATATGTTTTCCTTGTTCCTAAAGAACCAGAACCATCAACGTCCAATGAGTGTTATGTGGAATTAACCTATGATGATTAAATAAAACGTTTTTTAGGTTATGAACTTGTATTTGTTTTTATCCCAATTCTTTGGCCATTTTTAGCCACGTTATAGAGTATGAAATTTTTGTCATTCTAGCACCATTATAAAAGTGTTTGGTCATTACTTGTTTCCTTGACATGGCAACACTGTCAATACCCCGACATTCTTTCAGTCGCGTATTATCCATTGTCGTGGTTACACGTCACTACAGCTCAAAATATATATTCATTTCTTTCTAACAACAAAAATGGCATATAAACGTTTTATAATCTCTCTCTTTTTTTGCGTACTGTATAATCGGAAGCATTACTTATAGTTTCTATGTGGAAATAAATTGTGCTGTTATTTAGTGCAATGGTGTTGGCGTATGACGCGACTATATATAAAATGTCATTGGATGTAGTGGACTGTTAGAGTTCTTATTTCAACTGTATGACGTCTAGTATATTCCGAGTACTCTACCAAGAATCAGCCGCTCGGACCCCATCCGGGTAGTAGACCACTTTTGGAAAATTGTTTTAAACACTTTATACGTTGAAATTAATACAAGTGAATTAATACTTATTTATCACTAGATGTGCCCCACGGTTTCACCCGTGAAATAGAAACAAAATTCGGATAATGACACCCTAGTCACCTAGCGATATGAAATATAGTTTCCGACCTATTCTCATACCTACCAAATATACATTTAAAAAATCGGTCCAGCCGTTTCGAAAGATTACACATTAAACATTTACGAGTCTTACAAAAAAATTTTTGAATCTAAGTTCATAACTAACACGTCACAAAAATGCGGCCTGACGTCATCATTCAGTAATTTAATTCAATTATGAAATTCCTTCAACACGTTTATAATTTTAAAGCAACTATTTCAACGCTTAGTAATAATTTTAGAGTCACTTAAGAAAAGACACTTAATTATGTGCATTCATTGAACGATGACGTCACGTTTTCTATATGGCGTTTCCAAAAACGTGTCTCACAGACAAAAAACAATTTTTCGAAAGGAAAAGTTAAATATTATAAATAAATAAATAAATATTTTTTCCAGATTCTTATCCATGTACCAATATTACTAAATAACACAATTAACTTTAATTTTTAAATATACTGTCAACTCGCGTATTCTACGTACTAGACCAAGCACCGGTGGTGTGTTTAGGTTGGGTACCTTTTATTACTTTAGCAATAATGCTTTGTCTACACGTAAGCACCGGTGGTGTGTTTAGGTTGGGTACCTTTTATTACTTTAGCAATAATGCTTTGTCTACACGTAAGCACCTACGAAGTAGAATAGCGAGACATTACTTTCGGTTGAGTACTCAGACTACTCAGTACGTGTAACACGACCACGACCGTGTACTCGGTACGTGTAAATACTTCATCGAGTACTCGGTACGTGTAAACCTCGATAGCAATGTTTCTCCATTCTGCTCGATACGTGTTAAGCTAAGTAATAAATCGTTATCGCTGTGACAAATAGGAAACATACTATGACGTCATATTTCGCTGCATTCGCTCCTGCATCACTCCCAAGGACAATATAATTCCTGTTCCCGGGACATCCGACCAGTAATGTCTCGGACCTTTGCAGCGAGATGTTCCCGGTCTTATCTGGTTCTAAATACGCACCGTTACGTATATAAACCGGGGCCGGTGTGCCGAAGTCCGTTTTTAAATTCAATGTACAACCTAGAAATGAAAGAGAAAACAAAAGTAGTAATAATAATAAAGAATAATTTTAAAAACAAGCTTTTAAACAATATTTTAATGACTTTAAAAGCTTGAAACGTGCATGCAGTTTATTTAGTTAAATTCGCCTGTCTTTCTTGTTTATTTGCAAGATTTTAAATTCAAGAAAAACTGAATAAAAACTTGTTTTAATAAACTTGCTAGTACAATAAAACTTTTAACAAAAAAGAAAACCAATTTAAATGGTATTGAAGAGTTCCCTGGTGTATCTTCGAAGTCCAAAGTCCAGTGCCAATGAAATAAGAGGTGGTCCCACCCTTAAAGTATCCTCTACCCAACAAAAAAATGTTTATCCAAATCGCAATTTCGTATTATGTAACACCTTTAATGTACCAAACACAATCTGATTTTGCCATTTCGAAACAAATATTTAGCGATTTATGCTATCGCTTTACTATTTCGAAATACGTAATAAGGGGGCCGAACATATAAACGACTGCTATGTGAGAGGTCCTGGATGCAATTCCCGGGTTGAGTAAAATGTTATTGGGATTTTCTACGAAATTCTCCGTAACAGCTCGGAGTTTGGCTTTGTGCCCGATTAATGGCAATGGGTTCGCCCCCTATTACATTGTACATAAAAACGTACCCGGCGAACTGTGGGCGTACATTGGTACACCTCTACCTAACCCTTCGAGATATACAGGCGTGATGGTGTGTTATGTGTATCGGGAAATTGGGGAAAAAATACTTGTGCAAACAAAACTACATATTTATTCATATCATTTCCACGTTATCCACGTCTGTCTGTATGTCCGCTTACTTCTTTTAAACCACGCGACAGATTTATATACACTTTTCACTGTTTAATTAAAAACTAAATTAAACTAGATTCTAATAAAATTTTTGTATAGTAAAATCAAGCAGTAAAAAATTTATTTTGAGTCGCTTACATTGCTTACGCTGTCTAAACCTTATGAAATTAATCAAAATAATTTTCTGAAGAATTGTAGTCCTTCAAAAAACCTAAAGAAAAGTCTGGGACAAAACATGTCTATCTCGTAGGGTTGACTTACAGTAACCATTTTTATCTTCAATATAATAATTAAAAACAATTCCAAGCTATGTTCTCCAGTTCAGTATTAATTTTTATCCAGATAAACATGTTAGTTTACTTGGGCATTTAATGTAGATTCAAATTGTCTTTACATTATATTATTTGAATATATATGTACTGTAGAAGATAAAACGGATTTAAAATTACACGCAATCAAAGAAATTAAATTTGAATTGCAGATATTATGCGTCGCGAGATAATCCCGCTTTTCGTAGCTATGAAGTTATAAACTATCAACACTAAAGCGATAAATTCTAAATCATGCTTTTATAAACGTAAAATAAGCCATTTGGTTAATTGCACCCGTGAGAAACTGAGGCAGGTCGCTAATTATAATAAGGTACCTTAAGTTTGTAGGAGGTAATTTCTGGAACTATAGATCCGATTTAGAAAATCTTTCACCATATATCATCCCTGAGTGGTATAAGATATTTCTTACCTAACTGCGAAAAAAGAGGGAACTATGTTTTTCGAGCGTATGTATGTTTGTATGTCTATTTCTTTGGTACGCTCTGTAGCCTAAACGGCATAATGGATTTTAGCATACGAGATGTCGTTGGATTCGTCTTATTTATGGGAGTGACATAGGCTATTTATTTATTTAAGTACGACGTCTGGGAATCAATTATAAATTTATTTTTTGTCAAGTGGTTTTGTTATGCAGTCGGGTTTTTTGTTTCCTTTCTAACAATTTAGCTTGTTATTGTTATTATATTTTATATTACGATTAATGCAAACGAAGTATAATTAGTAAAAATAGTATATTCACATTTTATTTTGCTGGCAACTTCGTCTTTTGCTACGTGAACTAAAATCAATACTATAGAAAACATCTCCACAGTATGAATACTTTAGCAGTATATTTAACATTATTTGTGTTGGCGGCTGAATTATGGATTAGGTATTTATTATGTGTCGTGTGTTATATATTGTGTGTTTTATATAAAAGAATAGTTAGGTAACATTAATATAGAGAAACGAAATAGATTTATAGGGAAAATGTTAGCAACTACCGTACATTACGAATTACGTGTCATATATTATGTATTATATAGGTGCTTATGTATTATGTAACGTGTATACGATTAGAATTACGACAAAAAGGATAAAATGTATAGAGTAAGTTTATATGGAAAAAATGTACATCACATTTAATGTACGAACGAAACAGTGAAACCGCCGTAAATTCTATTGTTTTACCTTTGTATAGAATATGTGCTTAATGTATATAATGTATTGATGTTTAGTAGATAGGGAATAGAATAAGGAACAATTGGATATATAACTTGTATATGTAACTTATATATTCAAATAAATATACAGCTGGAAACAGGGCGACGAAAGTCAAAATAGATACAAAAAGTAGAGGCTCTCTTTAAGGTAACTCTCTGTACTACTTAATTAATCTCGACAAAAATCGTGTCGGGTACGCCAAGTCCAAGTTCGATGGAGCTCTTAAAGCCGCTTTGGTCGTCCTGCGAACGCCTCATCGATGAAGAGCTCGAGAGTTTGAAGATTCAGCACCTCAAGCGGTCTTGCTTTATTCAACCCCCCGGGCCCCTTACACCACCATCTCGCCCTACTGGCATCCATACGGTGTCTAGGAGACGGGCATCAAGCTAAATAAAATCGCCCGTCAAAACCAGGAAGTGTATTCGCACTAAAAAAGGTAATGCCTGCTTGTTTTTACCAAATCAGGCAATGTTAGAGTGAAAGGGGAATAGACGCCATCATTCCGTCGCACTCCAACACACATATAAATATGGGGCTGTTGCGGCTAACCGGCACACAGAGTGTCAAACGCTACTCAAGAAAAGAACACTCAAGACTCTGAAGACTTGCAAGAAGTTCTGTGTCAAGACTCCGAAGAACTGGATAGTGTTAAGAATTATTGTAAGTGGCCATTCTACTTGTGAAGATTGAGAACAGCGACTTGATTTTGGTGTTCGTGTGTTTCTTGTCTTCAAGAAATCTTTCACCCGCCAGCGACCCAGTCCATTTAGTTCTCAGTAGCTACGCCAGCGCCACGCCTCCGTGTAGGCACCTCACTGCGTGTGTGCCGTTCTGTGTCGTTCTCTTCACGCCTGGTAAGTTCGGGTGTGAACAGAGTTGGTCGCACGTAGTGAGTTCGACTTACGCACACTGGTTTGCAGCTCTATGCTCATCGTAGGGCGCATCGGCATCATCGAGTACCGAGTCCTAGGTCAGATAGGCCTCGCGCCGCGCCGCGCTGCGCTCTCGTTGTGCAGGCCCGCTCGGTACTGTTATCGTTGGCGTAACTAATTATTGTTAGGAGCATACCGTTGCGCTGTTGGGCTTCGTTGCGCCCGTTTTAGACATAGTTAAAGTCTATAATATATGTTACTAATATATTAAATAAAATAAATTAATACTGCGAATCCTAAACTAACCAGTGCCATTGAACTTAGACCCCCCTAAATATAGACATTGTCACTCAATGAAAAGTTACAGCAAGCGATATAATATTCATTCTTTAGATTCATACTGCTAATGTCAAACAGAAAATAGTAAATTAATAAAAAGTCGCTGGTCGAATTTCGATCATTGGGCGACCGCTATTTATAATTATTAGTTGTAAATATTATTTGCACACTCGAAAAAAAAAGAAGGTTTTTGAAACCCGATCGAGTTTATTGCCAGTGTTTTCCGAACCAGTTGTAGTGTTTACATATTGATGAGTGCAAGCTTAGGGGCTAAATTTAATAAAGTATTTCTGATTTTATTTCTGATTAACCAATAATAGGTAATTTACACCGTAGATACAATGAGCAAGCAATGGTTTTTCCTTCCGTGTGAAATATAAAAATAAAGTTATGCGCGTTTACCGCTTGAGGTGCGGGGTCTTCAATGAAAGTCGAAATCTTCAATTAATTGTTCGCAGGACGACCAAAGCTTTCTTCTTGTTGTTACTTGTACTCGTTGAATTCCACCGTGCTCCATACGGCGCCTCTTCGAGCTTAAGTAGTTCGGAGAGTGACCGTAAAGAGAGCCCCGCTTAAATTCGTATTTTAATTTTAGATTTCTCTTTGGTTGCCCTGTTAATCTCTCTATATTTCTTTCATTATATATATTGTGTATACATGTTATATATCAAAATATTCCTTGTCGTATTACCTAACCATTAAATATTCACATATTATATACATCAAGTATATATTCCGTACATAAGCCAAAAACAATGCAATTTACGGGCGGCATCACCGCTTTCTGTTCGTAAAGTTCCTATAACATTGGATGTTCTTACTTTATTGACTTATTCTATGCATTTATCTATTCTATATTAGTTATATTTCCATATTCGTAACACACAATACATAATCGTTTATATACAACTTAATATATAATATGCAACTTATAATGTAGCGTAGTACGTCTGTTTGTATGTCCGGTTTTAGCTGGAAAACAGTGTGACCGATTTTTATGAACTTTTGTATACAGAAGCTTAGGTCATTGCTCTAATGATAGGCTGGGTATACAATAACATTTTTAGAAACCGTAACAAAACAATTTCATTTTTTTTTATTCCATATCCGATTTTATTGAAATTTTGTACACATGAAGTACGTATATGCCATTTAATTATTGGTTGTCTATAATATTTTTAGAAATTGTAAAAAAATAATTAAATTTAAATTTGTTATATTGCCACGTTAGTCTAGTGGTCGTAAGCGCGACTGCTATGAGCGAGGTCGTGGGTTCGAATCCCAGGTCGAGCAAAGTGTTATTGGGGTTTTCCTATGAAATTCTCAGTAGCGGCTCGGAGTTTGATTTCGTGCCCGATTAATGGCAATAGGCTCGCCCCCTATTACATGGGACCTAAAAACATAATCGGCGAACTGTGGGTGTACATTAGTACACCTCTGCCTAACCCTTCGGGGAATACAGGTTTGATGGTATGTTGTTATATTAATACGGGAGAAGTACATTTTTTTACAATAATATGAGTAAAAATAAAATTACGGGTAAAAATAATTACCGGGCAACAAACGCATGCGGAGCCGCGGGCACATCGCTAGTTAATTTATATTAGCCTTCTGTTTTATTGTTTAGTAATAAATTCAGATTTATATTAATTCAAAATTAATCGCTATACTTCGACAACCCTAGTTAAATAAATGATGAACTATATGTATTAGAATTTATATATTTCTTACCACAATCTGCGTCATTAATTGTTTTCAAAAACATTAATAGAAACACACTACTATATTTTAAACTATACATTTTACGTTTTTATAATAATAATAAATACGTTAATTTTTAATATTAACGTAATAACGTTAATTATCGTAATTGTGTCTACACAATACTGTGATGTGTAACTGAAATGTGAACACTGAACTGTAAAGTGTAAAGGCAGACATGTTTATTTTAATAAGCAGTTGCTTCTAACTTTGCTGTGTTGCCAACATTTCTGGTTTTACCAAATCACCGGTATTTAAATCCGTGAATGTCTACAAAAAGGTAATTACGTGAAAATGAAAATCCGGAAACCAGACAACTTTTGAAAAATTGTTTTAAATACTTTAAATTTAGAAATTATGACAATAATACCCTTGAATTAATATTTATTCAATATTAGCTAGCCCGGCAGACGTTGGTCTGCCCTTATAAATTGACAAGAACTAGACCACAGCGCTACATTTATTATAACTTTTTCATGACCATTAACAAAACAAAAAGGTATTACGAATATCCATCCTTTGAATCGTGTGTTTTGGTCTTGAGTTCATACAAAAATCCGATAGCAAAAGGACGTTCAGTTTTCCCGAATTGGTACTAAAACGAACAATTAAAAAAAATTTGCCAAATCGATCCAGCCTATTTAGCCGATATTCAAGCTCTAAACATGTAGTTAGTTCAGTCGACTTGCGAATAAACTTATCAAATGTACAAACATGTTCGATTAATTTGATTAATTATCCATTCGTATGGTTAATTTACGGTTCATTAATATTATTATTTTGGTCTACTTTGATACTTAAGGCGCTGTGCAAGCCTACATAAAAATCATATTTTCTCTCTTCACCCCTCGCGACCGACCGCACGTCGCTCGAACGATCGCAACCGCGCACAGCGCGTATAGCGCGCTATTTGTATCGACTAGTCATTCGGAAGTTACACAATCACTAAAAGTCGCACACAACATTACATATTAAGGCTAGCTAGCGCAGTGGCTATTTTTCTGCCTTTTACTTTAGCCAATGGTTTGACCACAGAGTCTCCTATCTGCTTCAGATTTTGTGGTCCTCTTTTATAACATACATATTAAACTATGAATATTGTTGGCGACAGAACAGTTATTTTTCGTGTCTTAGGTTAGGGTATTTTGTGTTATTATTATATTGACGTGTTATATATTATGTGTTACAATAAAATAGATTAATATTGACAATATTATAGAAAAATGTAAGCGAATACGCTACATTACAAGTTGCATGTTGTATGTTAAGATGTATATAAACGATTATGTATTGTGTGTCACATATGTGAAAATATAGCTAATATAGAATAGATTAACATATAAAGTAAGCCAATAGATTAAGTATATCAAATGTTATAGAGATTTTACGAGCAGAAAATAGTGATGTCGCCCGTAAATTACATTGTTTTTGGCTTATGTACGGAATGTATACGTAATGTATATTATAAGTGAATATGTAATGGATAGATAATTCAAAGAGGAACATTTTGATATATAACATGTGTACATAGGATATATAATCAGAGAAATATAAAGAGTTTAACAGGGCAACCAAAGCGAAAAGTAAAGTTAAAACACGAAATAAACACGAAATAAAACGGGGCTCTCTTTACGGTCATTGCTCGAACCACTTAAGCTCGAAGAAGGGCCGTATTGGGCACGGTGCAATTCAACGAGTCTACAAGTACAAGCAACGAGTAACTACAAGAAGAAAGCTTTGGTCGTCCTGCGAACAATCAACAAGATATCGACTTTCATTGAAGATTCAGCACCTCAAGCGGTCTTGCTTTATTCAACCCCCCGGGCCCCTTACACCACCATCTCGCCCTACTGGCATCCATACGGTGTCTAGGAGACGGGCATCAAGCTAAATAAAATCGCCCGTCAAAACCAGGAAGTGTATTCGCACTAAAAAAGGTAATGCCTGCTTGTTTTTACCAAATCAGGCAATGTTAGAGTGAAAGGGGAATAGACGCCATCATTCCGTCGCACTCCAACACACATATAAATATGGGGCTGTTGCGGCTAACCGGCACACAGAGTGTCAAACGCTACTCAAGAAAAGAACACTCAAGACTCTGAAGACTTGCAAGAAGTTCTGTGTCAAGACTCCGAAGAACTGGATAGTGTTAAGAATTATTGTAAGTGGCCATTCTACTTGTGAAGATTGAGAACAGCGACTTGATTTTGGTGTTCGTGTGTTTCTTGTCTTCAAGAAATCTTTCACCCGCCAGCGACCCAGTCCATTTAGTTCTCAGTAGCTACGCCAGCGCCACGCCTCCGTGTAGGCACCTCACTGCGTGTGTGCCGTTCTGTGTCGTTCTCTTCACGCCTGGTAAGTTCGGGTGTGAACAGAGTTGGTCGCACGTAGTGAGTTCGACTTACGCACACTGGTTTGCAGCTCTATGCTCATCGTAGGGCGCATCGGCATCATCGAGTACCGAGTCCTAGGTCAGATAGGCCTCGCGCCGCGCCGCGCTGCGCTCTCGTTGTGCAGGCCCGCTCGGTACTGTTATCGTTGGCGTAACTAATTATTGTTAGGAGCATACCGTTGCGCTGTTGGGCTTCGTTGCGCCCGTTTTAGACATAGTTAAAGTCTATAATATATGTTACTAATATATTAAATAAAATAAATTAATACTGCGAATCCTAAACTAACCAGTGCCATTGAACTTAGACCCCCCTAAATATAGACATTGTCACTCAATGAAAAGTTACAGCAAGCGATATAATATTCATTCTTTAGATTCATACTGCTAATGTCAAACAGAAAATAGTAAATTAATAAAAAGTCGCTGGTCGAATTTCGATCATTGGGCGACCGCTATTTATAATTATTAGTTGTAAATATTATTTGCACACTCGAAAAAAAAAGAAGGTTTTTGAAACCCGATCGAGTTTATTGCCAGTGTTTTCCGAACCAGTTGTAGTGTTTACATATTGATGAGTGCAAGCTTAGGGGCTAAATTTAATAAAGTATTTCTGATTTTATTTCTGATTAACCAATAATAGGTAATTTACACCGTAGATACAATGAGCAAGCAATGGTTTTTCCTTCCGTGTGAAATATAAAAATAAAGTTATGCGCGTTTAGAAATACATTTCGTAGTTGTTTATAATTTATTTAGTAAATTTCATTGTAAATGAGGATAAATAATATAAAACCTGAATATGTTAATTTAGTTAAATAATTAAGTTTTATGTTAATAAGCTCTCTAAACTCGTAGCACGCCAGAATGAAATTTATATTTAAAAAGCTGTAGTTCTGTCTTTAAATTACATTTTTTTCATCCTTTATTTACCAAGGAGACTAATCAGGAATTTGGCTTTAAAATATTTTGTGTCTGTATGTCTGTTTGTATGTCCGGTTTTAGCTGGAAAACGGCCTGACCGGTTTTTATGAACTTTTGTATACAGAAGTTTAGGTCATTGCTCTAATGATATTCAATAACATTTTTAGAAACCGTAAGAAAACAATTTCATTTTTTTTTATTCCTTAACCGATTTTATTGAAATTTTGTACACATGAAGTATGTATATGCCATTTAATTATTGATGGGCTATAATATTTTTAGAAATCTTAAAAAAATAATTAAATTTAAATTTGTTATATTGCCACGTTAGCCTAGTGGTCGTAAGCGCGACTGCTATGAGCGAGGTCGTCGGTTCGAATCCCAGGTCGAGCAAAGTGATGTTGGGTTTTTCCTATAAAATTCTTAGTAGCAGCTCGGAGTTTGGTTTCGTGCCCGATTAATGGCAATAGGCCCCCCCCAATTACATGGGACCTAAAAACATACTCGGCGAACTGTGGGTGTACATTAGTACACCTCTGCCTAACCCTTCGGGGAATACAGGTTTGATGGTATGTTGTTATATTAATACGGGAGAAGTACATTTTTTTACAATAATATGAGTAAAAATAAAATTACGGGTAAAAATAATTACCGCGCAACAAACGCATGCGGAGCCGCGGGCACAGCGCTAGTTAATTTATATTAGCCTTCTGTTTTATTGTTTAGTAATAAATTCAGATTTATATTAATTCAAAATTAATCGCTATACTTCGACAACCCTAGTTAAATAAATGATGAACTATATGTATTAGAATTTATATATTTCTTACCACAATCTGCGTCATTAATTGTTTTCAAAAACATTAATAGAAACACACTACTATATTTTAAACTATACATTTTACGTTTTTATAATAATAATAAATACGTTAATTTTTAATATTAACGTAATAACGTTAATTATCGTAATTGTGTCTACACAATACTGTGATGTGTAACTGAAATGTGAACACTGAACTGTAAAGTGTAAAGGCAGACATGTTTATTTTAATAAGCAGTTGCTTCTAACTTTGCTGTGTTGCCAACGTTTCTGGTTTTACCAAATCACCGGTATTTAAATCCGTGAATGTCTACAAAAAGGTAATTACGTGAAAATGAAAAACCGGAAACCAGACAACTTTTGAAAAATTGTTTTAAATACTTTAAATGTAGAAATTATGACAAAAATACCCGTGAACTAATAATTATTCAATATTAGCTAGCCCGGCAGACGTTGGTCTGCCCTTATAAATTGACAAGAACTAGACCACAGCGCTACCTTTATTATAACTTTTTCATGAACATTAACAAAACAAAAAGGTATTACGAATATCCATCCTTTGAATCGTGTGTTTTGGTCTTGAGTTCATACAAAAATCCGATAGCAAAAGGACGTTCAGTTTTCCCGAATTCGTACTAAAACGAACAATTAAAAAAAACTTGCCAAATCGGTCCAGCCTATTTAGCCGATATTCAAGATCTAAACATGTAGTTAGTTCAGTCGAATTGCGAATAAACTTATCAAATGTACAAACATGTTCGATTAATTTGATTAATTATCCATTCGTATGGTTAATTTACGGTTCATTAATATTATTATTTTGGTCTACTTTGATACTTAAGGCGCTGTGCAAGCCTACATAAAAATCATATTTTCTCTCATCACCCCTCGCGACCGACCGCATGTCGCTCGAACGATCGCAACCGCGCACAGCGCGTATAGCGCGCTATTTGTATCGACTAGTCATTCGGAAGTTACACAATCACTAAAAGTCGCACACAACATTACATATTAAGGCTAGCTAGCGCAGTGGCTATTTTTCTGCCTTTTACTTTAGCCAATGATTTGACCACAGAGTCACCTATCTGCTTCAGATTTTGTGGTCCTCTTTTATAACATACATATTAAACTATGAATATAAATCATTGTCGTCCATAGATACATAATATCTTATTAAAGACTAAAGCACCACCTATCAGATTCTAACATATCTATAAACTATCGTTTGGATAAAACAAATACTATTTGTAAATATGAGTGCATTCGGTCAACTCTTTCAGAAGTTATAGAATTACTAACAGGTGCACACAAGATTTTTATATAGAAATTCATTATCTTTTGTTATATTAATAGAATTATATTTAACAGGGAAGTACATAACTCATCAAATAGTTTTATTTGTCACCTTAGCTCATTGTCGCAATAATTTTATTTTAACATTATGAAACCATTGAATCTGCAATCGATGCTTACCTTAGCTTTATTTGATAAAATTCTATTTATAGACTTTTATAGTGTGACAAGAAAGCGGCATATGTCCGTCGCATCGTCTATTACGTTTAGAGCTGTAGTAGCGTTGTCGTCGCTGAGTAAAATGAACCAGCATTTTTTTCTGAAATATGAATTTTAAAAATTATTGACAAAATAATCTAATATTTTGAATCCGACAGCCTCTAGAGTTTACGATTTGGAATTTTATGGTATAATTTTTATATAAGTTAAAATTATTAATTAACAGAAAAACTCGTTAAAAAAGAGCTATATTTGCGATTTTTTTTTTGCATATAATACGCTTAATTATGTTTTTGTATCCGACAAGCCCTGCACAGATAACTTAAGAATAACATATATGTTTTCCGGGGCTTCAATACCAAAGGACATAGACATAAACTCATTTTTAAAATATTCATTCCTGATATGACAACAGCTTAACATAGAAAGTAACACTCCACGTACCTAGTAAGAAGAAAATATGAAAATTCACAGATATCATTGTACCTTTATTATAAGTATTACTTTAATATAGTAATATGTAAGTAGCCTATATTCCCAGGAAGTCATTTAGGATTTTACCGTGTACATTTTTTATAACGTTTATCGGTATGTATCATTTTTTTTTAAATTGATAATTGATAGTCGAAATACATGTTTTTAGGTTGTTTTGAAATTTGCACGTCCAAACAATACCCGTTCTTAGGACGTGTAACGTAAGATTTAATCCTTCTTATGATGAGCGTAATTGTAATAAATTTAATTATGACATTTTTACATGCATTTTCAATGAACGAACTCTGGCAACCCTGTCTTATTGTCTTACTGTGGTGTTTAATATCTAATCAGTTTTCCAATCCATCTAATGATTCATGGAAAGTTTGATTATAAAATCATATGTTTGTAATGTCATAATAACGTTTTTACTATATACATGCATGTAGAAGTATACTTACTTGTAACAAAACACCCATTTTCACAATTTTTGTCTGTCTGTTTGTTTGTTTCGGGTAACCTCCAAAACAGTTAGACCGATTTTAAGGGGATTTTTAATGGCATAAAGATTTAGGATTCCGTACAAATAAAAAAAACTGGTCATGGTGAATCGATTCGGTCGGTTAAATGGCGTACGTTGAGTAAACCGTAAGAGATAACTAACAAATTAAAGCATCACATTATTGTAGATATTAAAAAGTCAGCAAGATCACTTTTGTCTATCTTTTATGGATCACTCTCAATAAGCATTTTTATCTTTAAAATAAACGGGAAGCGGGAGCACGTGTGATTAATCGACAGCACTTTGTAGTCCACACGAGCGCTGCCGCGTTCACAGCTAGTTCTTCACAAGTTAGCATAGTAGTTTAGCGTTTGGTGTAGTATATATAGAAGACTACGTGACACTTGTCACCGTCACCATGGCATAATGACTGTCAGCGGGATTTTTTACATAGTATTTTTGTGACCTAAATTAAATTTAACTACAAAATTATGTTTCCTTCCTCCATAAATAGATAAACAACTAACGCAGCTCAGCTACCATAGAACACGTTACTAGGGCTGTAGTATGATAGTTAATTTATAACTTATTTCCCCTCACATAAGGCTGATAGAGCCACAGAGATAGAGCCCCTAATTTACCACCGGGGAGCGTCAAAACTGAGTTTCTTTTTAATACGTAAGGGTTATAACCCGGACACTTTTGCGTCCAAGGAAAATTAGGTTAATTAATTACATTAGTCATCAAATAAAATAAGTATTATTCAAAAATTTTACTTAGCCTACATAGACAAATTAATTTTTTATTAAATTGATGCCAAAAAGTAGAGATTTGGAAGTTTTTGACGGGATCTTGAAGGTGTCATGTTGTAGTTTTTATTTTTTATTTATTTACTTAGGTTCTTGACCCTATATTATGTACCTAATATCGTTGGCGTTTTGTGTGATATAGTTTGGTTGTTGCATAAGTGAAGGGTTTTAAATATAAGCTGAAAGCATTCATTCTGAGATCCCACAAAAACTCCCTAAAAAGTTCTAACAAGGGAGCCACCATCTTGTTAGGCTACTGAAGTCATCACAAGATAGGACAATTTATTTACTTGATAATGGCAGTAATTGTCTTCATTAAAGAGGACTAATTGTCAAGTTACGAAGAAGAAGTGATTTACTAATTACTAACAAATGTAAGAAGTACCTAAGTAATTATAAACAAACTATACCTACTTTCTGAAGTTATCTTGATTATTAATAATATATACTTTCAGAGTAAATCATAATTAACATTAATAGATATTAGGTATGTATATAATTTGTTTTGCTTAATAAGTATCGATGTTATTAAACTTCACAAAAAATCGAGAACAAACCGTTCAAAAAAATCTAATAAAGTTGTTTTTTAACTGAATTCAATTAAAGGAGGTTCTCAATTCTACTTTAATTCAGACGACTGATTTATTTATCAGTAATTAATTCGCTATCAAATCTGGATAACTCGCCCTTGGGGAGTTTTTGGCGGGGTCTACCCATGTAATGTAATGTAATGTAATGTGGTTGTTATGTATATTTTGTAATATTGTTGACATTTTGCGGTATATAGTTTAACTATTGTGCTCAAGTGAAATGAATAAAAATAATTACAATAGATATAAATTTTAAGTTTAGCGATTCATTTGTTTTCGCACAATTTGATATTTTTTTTGACATCGTTCTTGTAAAACTTGTTGTTGGGTACGCGTCACTTCCCCTCTGCGTGAGGGAGGGGGGGGTGTGACGTTTCCCCGGTTTGGACGGGCGTTTTGTTGCGCCGGATGCCCGTCTCGTAGATACCGTACGGATGCCAGTGGGCGGCGTGATGTTAGTGGTGAGGGGGTCCGGGGGGTGCAATAATGCACGACCGCTTGAGGTGCCGGGTCTTCAATGAAAGTCGATATCTTGTTGATTGTTCGCAGGACGACCAAAGCTTTCTTCTTGTAGTTACTCGTTGCTTGTACTTGTAGACTCGTTGAATTGCACCGTGCCCAATACGGCCCTTCTTCGAGCTTAAGTGGTTCGAGCAATGACCGTAAAGAGAGCCCCGTTTTATTTCGTGTTTTAACTTTACTTTTCGCTTTGGTTGCCCTGTTAAACTCTTTATATTTCTCTCATTATATATCCTATGTACACATGTTATATATCAAAATGTTTCCTCTTTGAATTATCTATCCATTACATATTCACTTATAATATACATTACATATACATTCCGTACATAAGCCAAAAACAATGTAATTTACGGGCGACATCACTATTTTCTGCTCGTAAAATCTCTATAACATTTGATATACTTAACCTATTGGCTTACTCTATATGTTAATCTATTCTATATTAGCTATATTTTCACATATGTGACACACAATACATAATCGTTTATATACATCTTAACATACAACATGCAACTTGTAATGTAGCGTATTCGCTTACATTTTTCTATAATATTGTCAATATTAATCTATTTTATTGTAACACATAATATATAACACGTCAATATAATAATAACACAAAATACCCTAACCTAAGACACGAAAAACAACTGTTCTGTCGCCAACACTTGTAATATCGCGTTATTTACGAATATGAGTCCCACCGTGGCATCAGCGATGCAGAAACAGCTCGAAGGATTAATCATGTATATGGGGAAGCTACTGTAAAAGAATGCACGATAAGACAAGATAAACAAGAAAGCTGCGGTTGGAATGTCTACGACACCCACCATACTCCCCGGACCTTGCTCCAACAGATTACCACTTTATTCGGAATTTGTACAATTTCTAGAGAGGAAAAAAATTCAATTCCGATGAGGCTATCCAAACTGCCTTCAAAGATTTTATTAATTACAAAAAGGTGTCAAAAGTTATTACGAGCGGTCTCGTGTACAGGTTTGATGATTTCCAACCTCCCAAACAAGTTGGTTTCCGAAAAGACTTCAGTACCGTAGACCACCAACATACACTACGGCAAATTATACAGAAGACCGAAGACGGCCTCTTTGCTTAGCATTAGTGGATTATAAAAAACTGTGGGACTAGTCTTTTAAAGTCCTATCATTTTGTAGTCAGGAGTAGATTCTCCGAAGGAGTTGGTCATAAAATGAACATGGCCAAACGAAGGTTATATCGAACGTTCATCTACCGTATAGTTGTTATTGACTATGTTTATCTGGGACAAACTGGCCTGTTAGGTACATCCAGCTTCGAAACAGAGGTTAATCGTCGAATCAACTTGCTGGGCAGCTTTCTGCAAGCTACGTAAAGTCTTTTCGTCCAAGATGCGGTATCTTGTTTGAAGATTCTTGACCTGTATGTGTCTGAGACATGGTGACTAACAATGGGCCTCATATGTAAATTCCTGATCATTCAAATGGTAATGGAGCGTGCTATTCTCAGAGTATATCTGCGTGATCGACTCAGAAATAAGGAAATCCGTAGTAGAATCAAAGTCACCCATATAGTCCTCAGAATCGCTAGATATAAGTAGCAGTCGATGAAGCACATTGCTCGTAGAACGGATGATCGATGGGCCGAAGAGTTCTCAGGTAGCGATCAAATATCGGAAGATGCAGCATACGAAGACTCGCTACAAGGTGTACTCACAACCTGGTAATGGTTGCGGGTACCCCGTGGATGTGAGTAGCGCAGGATCGGTCGTCAGCTGAATGGGAGGATGGAATATTTGATTAAACAACTACATAGATAATGTAATTTTATCTTTTTTACTATTAAAAATAAAGTATAGTGCAAATGATAATTTTATTGCTTTACGCAGGCAATGTTTACGTTACCATAATGTGATTTGTATTGTATTTTAATTATAACCAAATTATGAAACAAGTTTTACAACATTTAAGTGGTTTTTATATCAGTAAATCTTTGCTAAAATAAAAAAATTAAAATTGCACATTTCTGTAATTAATAAACATTGAAAATAAATAATTAAGATAAATAATAATAATGAAATAATGTTATAATAATAATAGGAGAAATTGATACTAAAACAGATAGACAATAACTCAGATATACATATAATAACAAACAATATAACCTAATGATTAAAATAATATGTCCGTACTGAATATTTTATTACATAAGGCATAATGTGAATAATGGAATATTACAATATTGTAAACAATTCATCCGGAGTATTTATGTTTTAATATAATTTCTTGCATGAGCTTCCTCGAAATTTATGTAATATTCTGTAATATGTTACATCTATGTTAAAAGCTTTAGATCTCAGAACGCGACCACTGAAGCCAGCATTTTCTCGAGAGCTTTTATTTAATTACCACCCGGTCGAGCACAAGTATTTAGGTTATAAGTATAGAATAAAACATACCAAGTATAATGCAAATTACAAGTTAAGTGGAAAATGACGGCACTTCAAGCACGACGTCTGTCGTAGGAGGGGAGCGGCGTGTTTGACGTTCTTCGCCCGGTTCTGGACTGGGTTGCTAAAAGTTGCGTCAGTGTATGCCCGTCTCAAATTAGATACCTAGATGCCAGGGGTAACGCGTGATGATAATGGATGTAGTGAATGAAGTACCGTGAAGTCAAAACTGCATAAGTACCGCTTGAGTGCAAGCGTATTGCACGAGAATCGATGATCTTGGCCGTAGATTGTTCGCAGGAGCGACCAAACTATAAATCTATCTATAGATAGTTACTCGTAAAGTGACTACATACTGAATTGATACCGTGGATCCTAATACAGGACCCGTCTTCAGCTTAATGGTTCGGATGGAATGACTAAAGAGACACCCAAGTTATTAATTTCTTGTTTATTTCATAGTGCAAATGTAACTTTATGTTTCGCTTTGGTTGCCCTGTTCGACATACTGCTGGTTATTATTTAATTACAATTATAACACTATTTAACTAATGTTTTATATCAAAATGTTCCTCTAAATAGAATATCTACATTACATATTCTTAATAATAACATTGACATATAATTCCGATAATAAGCAAAATAAAATGTTAATATAATAGGGCGAATGATATTTTCTGCTCGTAAAATACTCTATAACTTTATGACATACATTAACCTATTGGCTTACTTTATATGTCTAATCTGATTCTATATTAAGCTATATATGATTTCACATATGTGACACACAATACATAATCGGTTTATATATCTCTTAACATACCACATGCAACTTGTAATGTAGCGTATTCGCTTACATTTTTCTATAATATTGTTAATATTAATCTATTTTAAGTTGTAATACATACATATATGACACATTTCAAGGTATTAATAATAACACCGAAAATACCTTAACCTAAGACACGAAAAAACACTGTTCTGTCGCCAACACAAATAACAATATTAAGTAGGAAAATGACAAGGCTCTTAAGACGACGCTAGTCGTATAACGCGCCGCGTGTCTTGTCTTCTATCGCCCCTTCGGTAACTGGGTTGCAAAAGTCACGTCAGTGTTGTTGGTCTACCAAATTATGTCACCTAATTAAGTCCCTTACGGGGTGTAAGGGATAAATTGATAAATTTATTATTGTATATTTAATACGTGAAGCAAAAACTTTATAAGTACCCTTTTATAAGCAAGCGTATCGCGTGCACGGAAGACTGAGATTTGGCACGGTTAAAGCTTATATGAAGAAGGAGTGCAGAAAACTAAAATTTATCTATAATATTTTTTACTAATATATTAAATAAAATAAATTAATACTGCGAATCCTAAACAGACCAGTGCCATTCAACTTAGACCCCCCTGTCACTCAATGAAAAGTGACAGCAAGTGATATAATATTCATTGTTTAGATTCATACTGCAAATGTCAAACAGAAAATAGTCTATGATTAAAAAGTCGCTGGTCGAATTTCGATCATTGGGCGACCGCTGGTTATTATTAATACACTAAATAACATAGTTTAATAATGTTTTAGAAAAAAAATGCTCCCGAAATAGAAATCGACTAGAAGGAAAAACAAAGGATATTGTTTAAAAGGAACATGCCTGATTATATGCTCATAATGAAGCAAGAATAAAACTTTATGGTAATGCTGGATACGGGAAATGCTAGTGATATTTTTACAGGTATTTTATAAAAAAACTTCATCAGCATATAACATAACAGTTTGTATTCATGTAACAATACAAGTTATGATATCGATACGATACCTTTAAAGTTCCAATTTCAGAATCATAAATTTCGTCAACAAATTAACTAAATTAAAATACATAGTAAATTTCGTCGTATTCGCATTTTGTAGCCTAGGTATTTACTGAGGAAGGTTCTAGGCTACAACTTCACACTAACTACTACTCTAAAGAGTAAAACCATAAAGTGCTATAAATTTCAAGCAATCTAGAAAACTGTAGGCTAGTACGGGAAGTATTAACACTATAGAGTACACTGCAATGCAATGCTAAGAAACCTTGGCGTACAATTAGATAAGTTAATAATAGTCTCGAATTCGTATTTCCTATTTCTAATACTGTAATTGAAATTTCAATTTATTGCGATTATGAATAAAAAAATTTGATAAAATTATTTTATTGAATTTCTTTGGGGTATTTTTATTTTATTCCTTTTGATAGATTATTTCGTTCCTTCCTTACTTCATAATGAAAAACGGGATCCTTAAAGAATCACTCGGTTGTATGCCCGAGTGTTAAATAGTTTGTCTCGAAAACTACTTGTTGAAACTAATATCGAATCTTAAGGTGTGCTATAAAAACTGAAGTCTTTTTGATAATGCAATAAGTAAATAAATATGCCACTTCATAGATACTACCTACTCCAATAATTAATCCCTCTCCTTAACCGATTAACAAAATCTATAGGGTATTTGAAAAATTAGTCCAAGATCCCTGGGCCGACAGATTTTTTTGAAGTAAGTTGAAAACCAGTTTCACAAACGATTTGCCTTTTTTTTTTGCGCAGTAAATTTTTCTGCTATTTTATTTGTATTTAAGTGTCTATAATTCACTAAATTCACTTATTTTTAACTGATATCAAAAAAGTCGAAGGTTACAAACTCAATTCAAGTACTTATTGTATTTTTTTTTATGGATGTTCATCCCTATCTTTTTTTATGAATCGATTAGGTGATTGGTTTTTGGTTTGATAGTGGATACCTCAAGGGTAGTCACATTTTAAATGCATTGAAGTTCATTTTCTCTTTTGTTAAAAATTGTCTTCTCATTACTTCGTCAAGCTTGTGTGTGGTACCTACTTAAAATTATAAATTATAATTTACAACGCCCTCTGGTGGTGCTTACTCTCATTGCTTTATAAGTATTCGCATACAAGACACACCTAATGTTATTTTTATACGCTAGATGGCGCGTGAATAGTTATAAAGTAATCATGTTATATCAAGGAAACTACAACGCTACTATAACTTTAAATAAATTATATTGAGACTCATCGAGCAACGAATTCGAAAGTATGACTCTGGCACTGAGTATGACAGGAAATATGGATATATTCTCTCATCAAATATCCGTGGATTCAGATACGGATATCCGGCACATCTCTAGGCTGAAGGGTCTTTACTATGGATGATTCAATACCGAACTTTGATCGATACCAAGTAGGTACTCATTCAAGTACCGTAAACTGCCGCAACTTTGCCTGAATTTGGAACATTTTGACCCATATCTAAAAACTGACTGATTATTTTTCAATTATATTACATGAGAAATAAATTTAAAAATAGGGCCTTCCTAATACTGTTTATTTTTTTAAATAAATCTTTTTAACGTTATGATTCTCAAAATCTAGAAGCTAAAATGAACCTTTAACTTTAGCTTACTTGATTGTAATTCTCTTGTCATTATTCAAGTCTTAATTTTCCGTATAAACGACAGGGCTATGTTAGCACAATATTTTTCAAGTTTTCATACATTCAACCAGTAACGTATAGGGCTGACACACAAAACACGATTCAGTTTTTTAACCATATATCTGTAATTATTAATATTTTTTATGAACTTAACATTTTCTCATCTTCATTCATGTTTATAGTATGAATATATAATTTGCTAAACTTAAATCACTATTCAAAGTCAAATTGTGCATATTTTTTAGATTTTACGCTCATATCACTTAAACTCTATTTAATAGTTGGCATTAATCAGTGTGAGATTAAAATTAGTATATTAATATTAAATAATAAAAAGTACCGACCTTAAAACGGCGCGTAACGGTTCGCCGGTATAACAAACAATGTGCTACGCCAACGATGATAGTACCGAGCGGGCCTGCACAAAGAGCGCAGAGCGGTGCGGCCCCCGATCAACCCTCGAACTCGGTACCACAAAGATAGCGAATACGTACGTTAAGCAGCGAGCCGCAACCAGTGTACACAAGCCCAACTCACTACGTGCGATTAACTCTGCTCACACCCGAACCTACCAGGCGTGAACAGAGCGAAATATCAAAGGTGCACACGCAGTGAGGTGCCTACACGGAGGCGTGGCACTGACGTAGCACGGGAAGCGTAGAGGACTGGGTCGCTGGCGGGTGAAAGATTTCTTGAAGATAATGACACACACGAACACCTGTATTCAATCTTCACAAGTAGAATGGCCGGTTACAATAATTCTTAATACTATCCAGTATTTCGGTGTCTTGAAACAGAGCTTCTTGCAAGTCTTCAGAGTCTTGACTATTCATTTCTTGAATAGCGTTTGACACTCTGTGTGCCGGTCGCAATACTAGTCATCTCACACAATTAGGTGTGTGGGGAAACCGCTTCAGGGCTGTGCCAATTAAATTCACTTTAATTAATAACATAAATTAATTAAGATAAATAATAATAAGAAATAATGTTATAATAATAATAGGAGAAATTGATACTAAAACAGATAGACAATAACTCAGATATACATATAATAACAAACAATATAACCTAATGATTAAAATAATATGTCCGTACTGAATATTTTATTACAAGGCATAATGTGAATAATGGAATATTACAATATTGTAAACAATTCATCCGGAGTATTTATGTTTTAATATAATTTCTTGCATGAGCTTCCTCGAAATTTATGTAATATTCTGTAATATGTTACATCTATGTTAAAGGCTTTGTTAAACGCGACCACTGAAGCCAGCATTTTCTCGAGGGCTTTTATTTAATTACCACCCGGTCGAGCACAAGTATTTAGGTTATAAGTATAGAATAAAACATAACCAAGTATAATGCAAATAACAATATTAAGTAGGAAAATGACAAGGCTCTTAAGACGACGCTAGTCGTATAACGCGCCGCGTGTCTTGTCTTCTATCGCCCCTTCGGTAACTGGGTTGCAAAAGTCACGTCAGTGTTGTTGGTCTACCAAATTATGTTACCTAATTAAGTCCCTTACGGGGTGTAAGGGATAAATTGATAAATTTATTATTGTATATTTAATACGTGAAGCAAAAACTTTATAAGTACCCTTTTATAAGCAAGCGTATCGCGTGCACGGAAGACTGAGATTTGGCACGGTTAAAGCTTATATGAAGAAGGAGTGCAGAAAACTAAAATTTATCTATAATATTTTTTACTAATATATTAAATAAAATAAATTAATACTGCGAATCCTAAACAGACCAGTGCCATTCAACTTAGACCCCCCTGTCACTCAATGAAAAGTGACAGCAAGTGATATAATATTCATTGTTTAGATTCATACTGCAAATGTCAAACAGAAAATAGTCTATGATTAAAAAGTCGCTGGTCGAATTTCGATCATTGGGCGACCGCTGGTTATTATTAATACACTAAATAACATAGTTTAATAATGTTTTAGAAAAAAAATGCTCCCGAAATAGAAATCGACTAGAAGGAAAAACAAAGGATATTGTTTAAAAGGAACATGCCTGATTATATGCTCATAATGAAGCAAGAATAAAACTTTATGGTAATGCTGGATACGGGAAATGCTAGTGATATTTTTACAGGTATTTTATAAAAAAACTTCATCAGCATATAACATAACAGTTTGTATTCATGTAACAATACAAGTTATGATATCGATACGATACCTTTAAAGTTCCAATTTCAGAATCATAAATTTCGTCAACAAATTAACTAAATTAAAATACATAGTAAATTTCGTCGTATTCGCATTTTGTAGCCTAGGTATTTACTGAGGAAGGTTCTAGGCTACAACTTCACACTAACTACTACTCTAAAGAGTAAAACCATAAAGTGCTATAAATTTCAAGCAATCTAGAAAACTGTAGGCTAGTACGGGAAGTATTAACACTATAGAGTACACTGCAATGCAATGCTAAGAAACCTTGGCGTACAATTAGATAAGTTAATAATAGTCTCGAATTCGTATTTCCTATTTCTAATACTGTAATTGAAATTTCAATTTATTGCGATTATGAATAAAAAAAATTGATAACATTATTTTGTTGAATTTCTTTGGGGTATTTTTATTTTATTCCTTTTGATAGATTATTTCGTTCCTTCCTTACTTCATAATGAAAAACGGGATCCTTAAAGAATCACTCGGTTGTATGCCCGAGTGTTAAAATAGTTTGTCTCGAAAACTACTTGTTGAAACTAATATCGAATCTTAAGGTGTGCTATAAAAACTGAAGTCTTTTTGATAATGCAATAAGTAAATAAATATGCCACTTCATAGATACTACCTACTCCAATAATTAATCCCTCTCCTTAACCGATTAACAAAATCTATAGGGTATTTGAAAAATTAGTCCAAGATCCCTGGGCCGACAGATTTTTTTGAAGTAAGTTGAAAACCAGTTTCACAAACGATTTGCCTTTTTTTTTTGCGCAGTAAATTTTTCTGCTATTTTATTTGTATTTAAGTGTCTATAATTCACTAAATTCACTTATTTTTAACTGATATCAAAAAAGTCGAAGGTTACAAACTCAATTCAAGTACTTATTGTATTTTTTTTTATGGATGTTCATCCCTATCTTTTTTTATGAATCGATTAGGTGATTGGTTTTTGGTTTGATAGTGGATACCTCAAGGGTAGTCACATTTTAAATGCATTGAAGTTCATTTTCTCTTTTGTTAAAAATTGTCTTCTCATTACTTCGTCAAGCTTGTGTGTGGTACCTACTTAAATATTATAAATTATAATTTACAACGCCCTCTGGTGGTGCTTACTCTCATTGCTTTATAAGTATTCGCATACAAGACACACCTAATGTTATTTTTATACGCTAGATGGCGCGTGAATAGTTATAAAGTAATCATGTTATATCAAGGAAACTACAACGCTACTATAACTTTAAATAAATTATATTGAGACTCATCGAGCAACGAATTCGAAAGTATGACTCTGGCACTGAGTATGACAGGAAATATGGATATATTCTCTCATCAAATATCCGTGGATTCAGATACGGATATCCGGCACATCTCTAGGCTGAAGGGTCTTTACTATGGATGATTCAATACCGAACTTTGATCGATACCAAGTAGGTACTCATTCAAGTACCGTAAACTGCCGCAACTTTGCCTGAATTTGGAACATTTTGACCCATATCTAAAAACTGACTGATTATTTTTCAATTATATTACATGAGAAATAAATTTAAAAATAGGGCCTTCCTAATACTGTTTATTTTTTTAAATAAATCTTTTTAACGTTATGATTCTCAAAATCTAGAAGCTAAAATGAACCTTTAACTTTAGCTTACTTGATTGTAATTCTCTTGTCATTATTCAAGTCTTAATTTTCCGTATAAACGACAGGGCTATGTTAGCACAATATTTTTTCAAGTTTTCATACATTCAACCAGTAACGTATAGGGCTGACACACAAAACACGATTCAGTTTTTTAACCATATATCTGTAATTATTAATATTTTTTATGAACTTAACATTTTCTCATCTTCATTCATGTTTATAGTATGAATATATAATTTGCTAAACTTAAATCACTATTCAAAGTCAAATTGTGCATATTTTTTAGATTTTACGCTCATATCACTTAAACTCTATTTAATAGTTGGCATTAATCAGTGTGAGATTAAAATTAGTATATTAATATTAAATAATAAAAAGTACCGACCTTAAAACGGCGCGTAACGGTTCGCCGGTATAACAAACAATGTGCTACGCCAACGATGATAGTACCGAGCGGGCCTGCACAAAGAGCGCAGAGCGGTGCGGCCCCCGATCAACCCTCGAACTCGGTACCACAAAGATAGCGAATACGTACGTTAAGCAGCGAGCCGCAACCAGTGTACACAAGCCCAACTCACTACGTGCGATTAACTCTGCTCACACCCGAACCTACCAGGCGTGAACAGAGCGAAATATCAAAGGTGCACACGCAGTGAGGTGCCTACACGGAGGCGTGGCACTGACGTAGCACGGGAAGCGTAGAGGACTGGGTCGCTGGCGGGTGAAAGATTTCTTGAAGATAATGACACACACGAACACCTGTATTCAATCTTCACAAGTAGAATGGCCGGTTACAATAATTCTTAATACTATCCAGTATTTCGGTGTCTTGAAACAGAGCTTCTTGCAAGTCTTCAGAGTCTTGACTATTCATTTCTTGAATAGCGTTTGACACTCTGTGTGCCGGTCGCAATACTAGTCATCTCACACAATTAGGTGTGTGGGGAAACCGCTTCAGGGCTGTGCCATTTCTCGGTGGCTGTCTTCGCCGCCCGTAACGACGGGCGTGTCTTTTAATAAGACGCGCGACCTGTTGAACTATCCTCTTTTCCCACGCCTCTCAGTCCGGCTTAGGTGCACGGACGAGTTGGCGCGCATGAGGCTTCAGAATTTTTCTTTTGCAGCGATGATATAGGTTTTCAGTTTCTTCTGGAGGTCTGGTGTGAAGCGGCGCAATGTTTCGAAGGTGTACATGCGCCGACATGTCCGCTCTTCGGAACATTTTTGTTGTAAGGCTGCTTACGAAATCGTCCAGGCTTTCAATCCGCAGATAGCGGTGGATGGTCGAGTTCCTCACGTAGCGTGGAGCCCCGACTATCATTCTGAGCGTCTGATTCTGCTGGATTCGTATTCGACGCTTCAAATATTCTGCTGCGCAACCGAACCATGCAGGGGCAGCGTACGTGAGGCGCGATCTCACGTAGGTCTTAAATATATAGGCCTAGTTTTATGTCTTCGCATCTCTCTACATGTTTCCTGATCGTTAATCCTCGGTCAATCTCGACTTCCAAGTAGGTAACCTCGCTACTCCATGGCAAGGCCCTTCCCTGAAATGTCAGGGGTGGTGTATATTTGTTAGAACGTCCAAGCAGTAATGCCTGCGTCTTATCTACGTTTACGGTCAGCCGCCACTTTGCTAACCATTCCGGTAAGGCGCTGAGCGATGGTTGCAATAAAAGTGCGGCTCTCTTCCTGTTAATAGATGATGTCCAGTATGCAGTGTCGTCAGCAAAGAGAGCAAGCTCCGCCTTGCCGACCACTGGTATATCGTTGGTGTAGAGAGCGTAGAGTAATGGGGACAGACAATTGCCCTGTGGAACTCCCGCCTTCACCGAGACCTCTCCTGATAGGTGTGTTTCGACCCGAACACGTACCCGACGATCTTCCAAGAATGATTTTATCACTCTAAACAGCTGTTTAGTAACCGTTGTGTCCATCGACAGTTTAAACAAAAGGCACATGTTTCTTTTGATTGTGTTGTTCGATTAAGGTGTGGATGGTAAACTTCGTAAATATTAAAGTTTAAACATTGCAACACAAAACGGCCTATAAACACGTTATATGTGAATTATAAACATTACAATCACGATAGAATGCACATATAAGCCTAACTATTCCTATATGTATAATCACAAACATTACACATAACTGGTTAAACAAAGATTATCAATGAAATATAAGTTCAGTACGTTTCTATGATATTCTTACGAAATTATAAGCTTTATTACTACGTAATTACTATCTTTAAATAGCTACACTTTATTTCTTTAATACATAAACAGTAAATCAATGATTATTCATATGTAAATGCTTATTCCTTAAACCTAACAACTTATACCTACAATGATTTGTCCATGTTATTTCCTAAATCATCACGCCTAGCCCTATGCGTCGTTAACATACCTATGAATGTATCATCTTCTTCGGTTATCTGTGTAGGCAAACTTACATTTTTAAGGTGTATTTTTTTATTGTTTGCGATTGTTCGGCGTGTAATGCCAAACTGCTTTTCGGTTTCATAAGACGTCAAGTGTTTATTTCCCACTAAATCAATGGCTGTTTGAAGCAAACTTGGATCGTAATCTTTATAATGTCGAGCGCCTAGGTTTCTTCGTTTCCACAATTACTGTAAGGCAAAATAGCAAAGAAATAGCACTTGCAAAATCTAATCAAAGTAATCTCCATTGAAAAAATTTTTAGATGCGCAGTTTAGTACCTACGACCTTTATATATATTTTTTAAATAAGTACAAGAAATATTTTAAAGTATTTATTCCTTTTGATAGATTATTTCGTTCCTTCCTTACTTCATAATGAAAAACGGGATCCTTAAAGAATCACTCGGTTGTATGCCCGAGTGTCAAAATAGTTTGTCTCCAAAACTACTTGTTGAAACTAATATCGAATCTTAAGGTGTGCTATAAAAACTGAAGTCTTTTTGATAATGCAATAAGTAAATAAATATGCCACTTCATAGATACTACCTACTCCAATAATTAATCCCTCTCCTTAACCGATTAACAAAATCTATAGGGTATTTGAAAAATTAGTCCAAGATCCCTGGGCCGCCAGACTTTTTTTGAAGTAAGTTGAAAACCAGTTTCACAAACGATTTGCCTTTTTTTTTTGCGCAGTAAATTTTTCTGCTATTTTATTTGTATTTAAGTGTCTATAATTCACTAAATTCACTTATTTTTAACTGATATCAAAAAAGTCGAAGGTTACAAACTCAATTCAAGTACTTATTGTATTTTTTTTTTATGGATGTTCATCCCTATCTTTTTTTATGAATCGATTAGGTGATTGGTTTTTGGTTTGATAGTGGATACCTCAAGGGTAGTCCCATTTTAAATGCATTGAAGTTCATTTTCTCTTTTGTTAAAAATTGTCTTCTCATTACTTCGTCAAGCTTGTGTGTGGTACCTACTTAAAATATTATAAATTATAATTTACAACGCCCTCTGGTGGTGCTTACTGTCATTGCTTTATAAGTATTCGCATACAAGACACACCTAATGTTATTTTTATACGCTAGATGGCGCGTGAATAGTTATAAAGTAATCATGTTATTTAAAGGAAGCTACAACGCTACTATAACTTTAAATAAATTATATTGAGACTCATCGAGCAACGAATTCGAAAGTATGACTCTGGTACTGAGTATGACAGGAAATATGGATATATTCTCTCATCAAATATCCGTGGATTCAGATACGGATATCCGGCACATCTCTAGGCTGAAGGGTCTTTACTATGGATGATTCAATACCGAACTTTGTTCGATACCAAGTAGGTACTCATTCAAGTACCGTAAACTGCCGCAACTTTGCCTGAATTTGGAACATTTTGACCCATATCTAAAAACTGACTGATTATTTTTCAATTATATTACATGAGAAATAAATTTAAAAATAGGGCCTTCCTAATACTGTTTATTTTTTTAAATAAATCTTTTTAACGTTATGATTCTCAAAATCTAGAAGCTAAAATGAACCTTAAACTTTAGCTTACTTGATTGTAATTCTCTTGTCATTATTCAAGTCTTAATTTTCCATATAAACGACAGGGCTATGTTAGCACAATATTTTTTCAAGTTTTCATACATTCAACCAGTAACGTATAGGGCTGACACACAAAACACGATTCAGTTTTTTAACCATATATCTGTAATTATTAATATTTTTTATGAACTTAACATTTTCTCATCTTCATTCATGTTTATAGTATGAATATATAATTTGCTAAACTTAAATCACTATTCAAAGTCAAATTGTGCATATTTTTTAGATTTTACGCTCATATCACTTAAACTCTATTTAATAGTTGGCATTGATCAGTGTGAGATTAAAATTAGTATATTAATATTAAATAATAAAAGGTACCGACCTTAAAACGGCGCGTAACGGTTCGCCGGTATAACAAACAATGTGCTACGCCAACGATGACAGTACCGAGCGGGCCTGCACAAAGAGCGCAGAGCGGTGCGGCCCCCGATCAACCCTCGAACTCGGTACCACAAAGATAGCGAATACGTACGTTAAGCAGCGAGCCGCAACCAGTGTACACAAGCCCAACTCACTACGTGCGATTTACTCTGCTCACACCCGAACCTACCAGGCGTGAACAGAGCGAAATATCAAAGGTGCACACGCAGTGAGGTGCCTACACGGAGGCGTGGCACTGACGTAGCACGGGAAGCGTAGAGGACTGGGTCGCTGGCGGGTGAAAGATTTCTTGAAGATAATGACACACACGAACACCTGTATTCAATCTTCACAAGTAGAATGGCCGGTTACAATAATTCTTAATACTATCCAGTATTTCGGTGTCTTGAAACAGAGCTTCTTGCAAGTCTTCAGAGTCTTGACTATTCATTTCTTGAATAGCGTTTGACACTCTGTGTGCCGGTCGCAATACTAGTCATCTCACACAATTAGGTGTGTGGGGAAACCGCTTCAGGGCTGTGCCATTTCTCGGTGGCTGTCTTCGCCGCCCGTAACGACGGGCGTGTCTTTTATTAAGACGCGCGACCTGTTGAACTATCCTCTTTTCCCACGCCTCTCAGTCCGGCTTAGGTGCACGGACGAGTTGGCGCGCATGAGGCTTCAGAATTTTTCTTTTGCAGCGATGATATAGGTTTTCAGTTTCTTCTGGAGGTCTGGTGTGAAGCGGCGCAATGTTTCGGAGGTGTACATGCGCCGACATGTCCGCTCTTCGGAACATTTTTGTTGTAAGACTGCTTACGAAATCGTCCAGGCTTTCAATCCGCAGATAGCGGTGGATGGTCGAGTTCCTCACGTAGCGTGGAGCCCCGACTATCATTCTGAGCGTCTGATTCTGCTGGATTCGTAATCGGCGCTTCAAATATTCTGCTGCGCAACCGAACCATGCAGAGGCAGCGTACGTGAGGCGCGATCTCACGTAGGTCTTAAATATATAGGCCTAGTCTTGTGTCTTCGCATCTCTCTACATGTTTCCTGAACGTTAATCCTCGGTCAATCTCGACTTCCAAGTAGGTAACCTCGCTACTCCATGGCAAGGCCCTTCCCTGAAATGTCAGGGGTGGTGTATATTCGTTAGAACGTCCAAGCAGTAATGCCTGCGTCTTATCTACGTTTACGGTCAGCCGCCACTTTGCTAACCAATCCGGTAAGGCGCTGAGCGATGGTTGCAATAAAAGTGCGGCTCTCTTCCTGTTAATAGATGATGTCCAGTATGCAGTGTCGTCAGCAAAGAGAGCAAGCTCCGCCTTGCCGACCACTGGTATATCGTTGGTGTAGAGAGCGTAGAGTAATGGGGACAGACAATTGCCCTGTGGAACTCCCGCCTTCACCGAGACCTCTCCTGATAGGTGTGTTTCGACCCGAACAAGTACCCGACGATCTTCCAAGAATGATTTTATCACTCTAAACAGCTGTTTAGTAACCGTTGTGTCCGTCGACAGTTTAAACAAAAGGCCTTCGTGTCACACTATGTCGAAAGCCTTCTCTATGTCCAGAAACACAGCATCGACATGTTTCTTTTGATTGTGTTGTTCGATTAAGGTGTGGATGGTAAACTTCAAAAATATTAAAGTTTAAACATTGCAACACAAAACGGCCTATAAACACGTTATATATTAATTATAAACATTACAATCACGATAGAATTCACATATAAGCCTAACTATTCCTATATGTATAATCACAAACATTACACTTATCTGGTTTAAACAAAGATTATCAATGAAATATAAGTTCAGTACGTTTCTATGATATTCTTACGAAATTATAAGCTTTATTACTACGTAATTACTATCTTTAAATAGCTACACTTTATTTCTTTAATACATAAACAGTAAATCAATGATTATTCATATGTAAATGCTTATTCCTTAAACCTAACAACTTATACCTACAATGATTTGTCCATGTTATTTCCTAAATCATCACGCCTAGCCCTATGCGTCGTTAACATACCTATGAATGTATCATCTTCTTCGGTTATCTGTGTAGGCAAACTTACATTTTTAAGGTGTATTTTTTTATTGTTTGCGATTGTTCGGCGTGTAATGCCAAACTGCTTTTCGGTTTCATAAGACGTCAAGTGTTTATTTCCCACTAAATCAATGGCTGTTTGAAGCAAACTTGGATCGTAATCTTTATAATGTCGAGCGCCTAGGTTTCTTCGTTTCCACAATTACTGTACGGCAAAATAGCAAAGAAATAGCACTTGCAAAATCTAATCAAAGTAATCTCCATTGAAAAAATTTTTAGATGCGCAGTTTAGTACCTACGACCTTTATATATATATTTTTAAATAAGTACAAGAAATATTTTAAAGTATTTAAACTATAGGTAACTCACGGAATAGATATATTTGACCGAAATGAACGATATTTTAAGTTTACAATTAATAAATAAAATATTAAAATACATGACAACCCTATACCAGGTAAAGATAGGTCCTCAATTTTTGATTATGTTCTCAACTTTGCCTCAACGTAGTTTTTTCGAATTCTACACATTTGTGACAATCAATAGGTATCGAATCTACTAAATAAATACCGTAGCATGAAAAATAATCAAATAACAGTATAATTATTCTATTATTCAACTTACATTAAAAGTTATTGGCGCCAAAAAATATCATGACACGTCCGATGATGCTATTCAAGGGTTTACTCGGCTTACTGACGTAAAGTGTAAACTATGTAACGTTTTAAAAATGGGGACATTCGTCATGGGTTGCCAATTTTTTTTTTTTTTTAGAACAGACTATTATACTGTTAGCCTTACGGACCCTGAAGCCCCTGCGGCTTTTACAGCATTTTACAGCTTCACCGAACTTGAGTGTGTTGCCAAATTTATAATTTTTATAAATACTATGTTTTCGTTTGCCGGATGTAAAAATTTAAAGAGATAAAGGGATATTTATGTTTTAGGTAAAGATAAGCATCGAAGACAATATTGCGGCAGTAACGGGATTGAATCAAAGTATCGACACCTCATTCGATATCACTTCAAAGGTTCGATACTAGTGAGTACTGAAATCAATTTTTAATAATTATTCAATTCTTGAACCAGGCTTGTTCTTGCCTTACATAAGGATGAATCGATATGGTCCTCATTCACGTATCGGATCAAAGTATCGTATCCTCATTCGATACCAATTCTAAGTTTCGATATTTGTGAATTCTTTATCAATTTCATTCAGTCTGACAGATGCGACGGGGAATTATTTTTTATGATATAGAGATGATAACGATTACTATCCATTGTCCAAAAAACTATGTTTATCAATCAAATATCACCGCCTAGTCATCCGCCACGTGCCACTATTCATCAACACGCCCGCCCGCAAGGGTTCGTGGCGGGGGCGATATCGTGAAGGCAATTGATTCGATACCACTGTTTTCATTCGATACCAGTACTCAGTATCGAACGGTGGTTTGATCTACTATAAGTACTAGTTTCGATTGAAAAGGTTCGATAACAATATATCTATACTTAGCAGTATCGCATCAACCCCAGACTTTACAGCTAGTTTTTGGCAAGTGCAAAAGGCAATCGGCCAGCGGCCTAAATAATGACATTAAGAGCAAAGGTGCCAAAATGGCCGAACCTCGTCTTGGGCTAGTGCCGTACATACAATTTGGCGAACTTAATATAACTATACATATTTAGAAATATTTCTAGGTATATATGGTTAGTTCATCTAAAATAGATTGTGATCTGTACTGTCGAAATAATTGATAGTTAAATATAACAATCTATAGTCATATTGTTAGCATTTCACATTAATCAAACGTTAGTATTTTGTAAATTTTTATAAAAACTTACACAGATGGCTAATAGAGAACAAGAATCAGGTGTTTTGTTGAAAGACTGAAGACCAAATTATCATATAAGAACTGTTAATATAAAACTAGAAATCACCTGTATATAGATTGTAAAAACACAAAAAATAATAATTTCATTAAAATCGTTTGAGAATTACTTTAAAAAAATTGAATTTCAATACTTTCTAACGATTTTAAAAGTAACATTGACAATTCTTATATCTTTATGACAATTCTTGTAGCAATATTAATATTATGCAATGATATAAAAATTCCATAAATAAAATAGATCAAGCCCTTTTTGAGTTCAATCCGGACATACAGACAGACAAAAGAATTTTAAATTATTTTGGTGATCAGTGTCCTTCACTTAAAATGTCTATCAAGAACTTTGAAAACAAAAAATACATTTACCTAAGTTTTAGACCTAATAAAATATCATTGTACAGAAGTACGGATTTATTAATATAAATTGGTATAAACTTATTCAGTACAATTATAATTGAGTGCTATTGTTTAAGTTTACAAAAACTATAATTAAAACAGTTCATTTGAAGGGATGATAATAATAATCGAATGCGCTCGATTAAAATGTGGATATAAATATTCGCAACTCTATTACTCTACGGAAACTTAGCGGCAAATGCGGCCGCGGCACACCGGCATCGGCAACAACTCTATTTCTATGGGTAACAAAGTCGGAAGCGAGACGTTGTCCTACGTCAAATCGAATAATTAACGCGGAAATTACAAATGCTTTTGGTACGAAATTATATAAATATAAAAATTTTGTACATTTAAATATTATTTACTGTCCTATTATACGAATAACGTAGTAATTAGATTTTATTTTGTGGTTGGATAATTAACTTCGTGTTTAAACGTGGAATCAAGGTTACCGCTTCGGGAATTTATTATCAAAAACAATAATACAAGCGACATTATCTCATCCCACCGAGGCTTGAGGCCCACTAGGGTGCGGCCTTTCCGTCAACAATTCAGATTCTATTATTGGGCAGTAGCCACAACTCTACGTGTAGAACATTACGAATTATTTTATTAAATCGTTTGCTATTATAAAAAAGTGATGAAGAATAAATTCATCTGATGGAACAAATTATATCTGTGTAAGTGTTACATGATCTTTTTCTAATTTTTTTTTTTCAATTAAATCAAGTTTAATTGAATTTTGCATGTTAC
Organism: Saturnia japonica; assembly: GCA_033032175.1. NCBI lineage: Eukaryota > Metazoa > Arthropoda > Insecta > Lepidoptera > Saturniidae > Saturnia > Saturnia japonica. The sequence goes on from CM065329.1 coordinate 7,906,432, forward strand.
CTACATAGTAGTGTATTTTGTAGTGCCCCTCAAGTTCAAAATCTATCACGAAGCATCTATGGGTGTGTCCGGCAGTCGTACTTGAGAGCCAATCTTTCCACAAAGTTTAGCATCTTACAACCTTGGGCCACATCGTCACTTAAAATCAGATGAGATTGTGGCCAAATGCTAAACCTATAAAGGATTGAAAAAGGATAGTAATTTATTAGACACTGTCCTTTTTTAAACTCTTTATAGGACTGGCTGTGCCCGCGACTGCGTTCACGTAGATTATAGAATGCCGTCGATCGGGCACACGCGCAAATCGTGCTACCCCCTCTCCCTACAAACAATTACGATCTATCTGACTTTTTAATATGTACACATATGGTTATATAGCGTAAGCCACTTAAGCTCCCGAATTCATTCACCATGACTAGTTTTTATTTTATTTGCGCGGAACCCAAATTCTTTATCTAAAATAAAAGTACCCCAAGTTACTCCTTAGAAAAGCAGCTATCTTCCAGTTTCAGAGATTACCCGGAACAAATAGACAGACAAAATTAAAAAGAAATCGTATTTTGTTTTAAGTACCGTATATAATCTATACCAATATTATTTAGAGGAAATATTTGTTTTTTTTTTGTTTGTAATGGATAAACTCAAAAACTACTGGGCCGATTTAAAAAATTCTTACACCAATATAAAGCTACAATATCAGCGAGTAACATAGGTTATATTATAATTTTAGAAATTAATTTATTCCTCATAAAAAATGTCGATAAATTTATACAAAGTATAAAAATTACATACATGGGAGCGTTGGAAATATTTGAATTATAAAATTAACACCGGTGATACCGTGGGGCTCTAATATCACCGCAAGTAGGCACATAATGACACCTGTAATCAAACTGTGACTTTTTCATTGCTATTATTCACAAGTGAGTTATAGAGTATCATTGAAAATTATTATATTCATTCGAGCAATGACTTAAGCGCATAAATGCTTCAAATTACATAATTTTACTAACTGCACATTTACTAATTGTTTCTCTAAATAAACTTTTTATGTACTAAATAAAATGATTCTTTATTAATATTTTCTTCACAAGTGTGTTGAAAAACGTCGTATGATACACGTGTGTATTGGTGATTACCGTCCTCGGCTCTCTTAAGACCCTCACCTGATGGTGCCTCACCGGTAATTACCAAGATTACACACTTGTACCATAATGTACTATAAACGTATTTTGTGCGTCACAATTGGCTATGAGATATCACTAAATTAATTAGTACAAAATTTAGAATGTCCTTTCGGCCCTCTGATAAAACTTCTTATAATTACAAGTAACACCCTGGGGGAGTTTTTGATGGGATCATTTAGTGGTTTATATTTTAACTCATAAACTTACATCATTTGACCCTACATTTTGTAATATTGTCCGATGCTTAGTGGTATTGCAAGCGTCCATAGGCTTACAATCAGGCGGACAGCATTCTTGTTTGCCATCATCGTGGTATAAAAAAAAACATTTAGCGTGCGTGTGAAGTGAATTAAAAAGAGAACAGGAAACAAGAAATTTCAGTTACCACGAAAACTCCTCGGGAAATAGCTATAGGTGGGGTCGTTCGTAAAATCTTGCTAAAAGAGGCGTACAAGTGTTATGTAAGTAAACGTCCAGTGATTTTAGACCCTCACCTCCTCCTGTGTAAGTATAAACAAGAAAATTGTGAACTCCCATCCGCCTTCCCCTAGTAACAAGCGGTAAGATTATTTACAAAACTTAAAAAAAAAATTGTCAGTCGTGAAACGGTTCGCCCGAAACAATGTGCTATGCCAACGATGATAGTAGCTAGCGGGCCTGCACAGCGAGAGTGCAGCGCGACGCGGCGCCCGACCAACCCTCGAACTTGGTACCACGGCGAATACGTACTACGGTAAGCAGCAGAGAGCTGCAAACCAGTGTACGCAAGACCAACTCTGTTCACACCCGCACCTACCAGGTGTAAACAGAGCGAAACATCAACGGTAGACACGCAGTGAGGTGCCTACACGGAGGCGTGATGCTGACGTAGCACGGGAAGCGTAGTGGACTAGGTCACTGGCGGGTGAAAGATTTCTTGAAAATTTACACACACGAACACCAAAATCAAGTCGCTGTATTCAATATCCACAAGCAGAATGACCGCTTACAATAATGTAAACTTCGTAAATATTAAACTTTAAATATTACAACACAAAACGGCCTATAAACATTACAAACATGATAGAAACATGATAGAATTTGTGACCCTAACTAACCCTGACTATTTCTATAAAATCACAAACATTACACATAACTGGTTTAAAACAAAGATTATCAATGAAATATAAGTTCAGTACGTTTCTACGCTATTCCTACTAAATTATAAGCTTTATTTCTACGTATTTACTATCTTTAAATACCTACACTTTAATTCTTTAATACATAAACAGTAAATCAATGATTGCTCATACGTAAATGCTTATTCCTTAAATCTAGCAACTTATACCTACAACTAATTGTCCATGTTATTTCCTAAATCATCATCCTAAAACATAATTTATAGTATTTATTAAAGGTATCTATTTACCTTCCCCGTTTTTAGTGGTTAGCGTGTCACGTGACACGTAGGCCTCTTCCAGTTTTTTTTTCATACTATCCTATCTACTGCTTTCATAGCCATATATTGTACCTCCAGATTTCGTTATGTCATGAACGGTGAAGAAAGGTTAGGCCATGAGTACTCTAAACCGACGAGCATGCATGAAAAGATTAATGAATGTTGAAGAAGCGAAAGAGGTATGCTAGGATCGTAGCAGGTGGAAGGACGTGGTCTCTGCCTACTCCGTTGGGAAATAGGTGTGATTTATTTATCTATCCATCTTTTTACCATCCCGTGTATATCATTTTAATATAAATTTTCTCCATTTTATCTTGCTGTCTCTATCATGTGTATCGTCCATCGCCATATTTCAATTACTTGATTTTCTTTATTATATCTTCCACTTTTGTTATTAACTATATTTTCTGTACTATTTTACGGTCTTTTAATGTGACGCCCATCACGCTCCTTTCTGTTACCCTTTGTTATGTGGTTATGTTCTCAATTTTATTTAATGTTTCTGCGACAGCGCCCAAGTTTTACCATCCATAAGTGAGACATGGCAGGATACATAAATCAAATACTTTTTTCTGGCTACCATAGGAAAGTTTTCTTTCTTTTTCTAAACCAAATAAATGTTTCCTTTCACATTATTTTAGATCGACATTTACTTAATAATCAATAACTAAAAGGTCAAGACAGGATCAAGGTTCATAAAATAAACATCAGCCTATAAACTGAAAACGGAATTACAGATATGCACGTTAGAAACGAAGAATATAACATACTGGCTTGCCCCACGGTTTCAGCCATGTTAATTTTATCCGACAAAAACCGCGCCAAAACACCCGAGTAGCTTCTTCCCGCAAGTACAAATTATTTTAATTTTTCATTATCTCCTAAACTATGTGTCCAAATAGCATACTCCTAAAATTGTCTTTATAATGAAGTAACTTTTGTTTGTAAGGATTATATGCCATGTCCAAAAATAATGCTTATAAATCACTTTTTAATTTTCAACAAATGTTTGTCACAAAATACCTTATTGTGGCTTATGTATAAGAGATAGCCATATGCTATTGCTGACTTTTTTTAGATATACTAAGGACCAATATTATTGTAGAACATTATATTTCCGTATCATTAACGATTACGCCAGCGCATGCGGTTAAAGCAGTTCGGGAGGGCCTCGACTTCCGCCTTACGAAACAAAAATCAATATTTAAGGCTATCTAAGAGTTCTAGCCTAATGTTAAATAGCCTATACTATTCCTCGAAAGTCTGGCTATAATACAAAAAGATTTTTTTGAGTCCGACTGGTAGTTCCAGAGATTAGCGTGTTTAAACAAAATAAAAAACTTTTCAGCATTATTATATTAGTATAGATAGATATCCTGGCCAGTTACTGCCTTAATATAGTATGAATTAAAAAAGAAATCATGTATTAATCGGATAAGTAGCTACTTCTCCTTTAAAAAGAACATTAACGGACAGACGACGTTGAGTTTTATAATATGTATTTATAGTTTATTTGTTTGTGGGTGCAGTGTGCTCGCGGCTCCGCATGCGTTTTTTACGCAATAATTATTTACACCCCCTAATTTTAATTTGTATCTAATTATTAACAATTCTTATACTTATATCGATTGAGGAATAACATGTTTTTACTATGCCTGAATGTATTGTTGACAATTCGTAAACGTTATCAAATAGTATGCTTCCCGACTACAAATTTATATAAGAATCGGTGATGTTGATAATTTATGATTTTTTTTCTTTTGAAGTTTTTTTTTTTTTTTGTTTCTAAAAGTAATATCGAAAATCGTTATAGCCCATAAATTGTGGAATAACTTATACTTCTCGTGTACAAAATTTCATAAGGATCGGTCTTCCCGGCTTACTGTTTTTCAGGTACATCCGGAAATACAAAGAGACAGAAATTTTTGATGCCATATTCGTGATCATTGTTCTTTATAAAGTACGCCTGTCGGGAAAATTTGAAAACATATTACATGCACAGACACAACAACAGTTTTATTAATATGGATTACTATTAATAAACTAAATGCAATTGTTTAATGTTTCAGCAAATAAATCGATAAGAGATAAAAATCGTCAAGAAGGAAAAAATACAAACAATATTCTATAAACGGAATGCGGAATGTGTCTACTGAAACAATACTTTGAAACAAACTTTATGATAATGCTGGATACGGGAAATTCTGTTTATATCCATGTCTAAGAGAATTGAAGTTACGATAGAATACTTTTAAAGTTAGAATATCAGAATTATAAATTTCGTCAACTAGATTGGTAAAAGATTTTGAAAATTGTCAAATCGTTACATATGGATACAATCCAATATTTATTAATTAGTTAAAAATTATAACAAAAATCATAATGGTATCAAATGAAGGTACCTCGATAAGTAACGCAAAATTACGGAAAACATTAGTAACAAGTGAAACTACTGAAGAGAAAACAGAAAATTTAATAAAAGGTCTAAATGAATGTGCTAACCTAAATGAAAGTTTTGCAAACAACTATAATAATAGTTCACTAGACATTGCCGTTGGGGAAGAAGAAAAACATATACTAAATCTGCTTCTGGAAAAGGGAGCAAATGTAATATCAGAAAATAATTATGGTAAAACTGCTTTGGACGTACCAAAAGATTTAAATACAGACGACAATGGGCAAATAATACAAGCACTTGACAAGAAATTACAAGAAAAGTATAAAATCATCAAATTTATAAGAAATGTATCTAAAGAGAATGATGTTGTAACAAATATATTATCATTATTAAAAAAAAATAAAGGTATCACGAGTATAAAAGGAGAGTTATATGAAATTAATTTATTCAGCCTCATTCTTTTGCGAACATTGCTAAGTCCAAATATAGATCAGTTCTATTTAGATACAAGTGTTCAAGAAGTAGGAACATTGAAAGATATATGCTTAAGATACAGAGAAAATAATAAGGAATCTCTAATATTTTTATATCCAGAACATACAATTAATGAAAAAATAACAGTGAAAGATTTATGGAACTCGACAGGAAATTTAAGTTTATCCAAATATTTCAATAGTTATTTGAATATAAGGCACAAGTTTGTATCAAGGGCCAATGACGGTATGATTCAAGGCACATATGAGGAAACGAAATGCCATTTTATAATTTACACTACAGCTGAAGAAGAACTGTCAGATAAGAAAATTTTGAACCAAAACTCAATACTTGATAAAACAGTACAAGACATATTAAGTACCGGTGACAATTATCACAACATATTCCAATATAAATACGATGATGAAGATCTTAAGTTATTAATGAAGAATGTAGTGGTAGATCGAATGAAAAAACTAGGGAAAAAATTGCATGAATCCATGCAGGGAAATAAATACAAGAATATGTTATGGGACAAACATATCAGCAGCTATCACGTTTTTTTGGCAAATACAATAATCGCTGTTTCTGATATAGTTATCGATGACTTTCGCATCGGATCTTTTCGTAAAGAGTTTTTATCGAGCACAAACGAATCGCTGGCGGTATTTAGAAAAGCATTTTTTAAAGAAGCTGTTAGATATACTAATATAAGTGATGAAAACCTAGTAACTATTGTAGAAAAGGTTTTGCTTCTACCATCAGCCGAAAATGTTAGTGAATTATTGCAGAACGTTCCAACAAGTTATGATTTAAGAAATAATAGACTTTATATAATACATAATAAGATAAAAACAATACTTTTATCGTCGCTATATGAAATGGTTATATCACATACAACTTACAGTGAAGCTTTTCAAATAGCTATTAAAGAGAAACTGGGTTGTTTTTATTTTAAACTTCCATTGGCATTCGGAAATATTGATATCAATGTAAATGAATTTGATGTAGAAAATAGCTTAAATAACATTTCGTTAACGATAGAAAATATAATTGTTAAGAGTGAAGACAAAAACATTCTTTTATACAATAAGGATAAATTAGATCCTTCATTACTCAGCAATCTGTTAGTTTTTGATAAAGATAGCAGTATGTTTAAATTTAACACATGTGCTGAAGCACTGGGCCAAAACGCAAACAAGATTATCAATAAATTAAAAAATAAAATAGAAGATTTAGATGCGTATAGATTCCAATTTAATATAGATAATATTCTAAAAATATCATTTGATGCTGATGAATATGATTATTGTTTAGCGAAAGATTTTTTAAATAATTTATGGTTTTACACACGACAAGCTAAAGGGCATAAAATTGAAACATACGCTAATTATAATCTGTCATGGTATTATTTCAGGAATTTAAATCCACGTGGAACATTCTTTCCGCAACAATTATGTGATATATTTTCGAATATTCAAAACGAAATAAGAAAATGGTGGTTCTTGGATACAATACAAGTGCATTACGTAACAAATTACATGCAGATTTTTAATGAAACTTTAAACGATTTAGCCAACGATTTTATAGTAAGTAATCCAAATAAACCTTATCTTAATAAAACTCAAGAGCATAACATTGCCTTTAACAGGCAAACTATTGAATCATTAAACTTAGATACGTTGACTGATCTCACTGTTATAGAAACTGAAAATACAACTCTGTCAGCAACTAAATTATATCAGTATTTCAGAGAAACGAATTATAATTACATTTTTATTGATTTCAATTACATATGTCTTCTTCCGTTAAATGACAAATTTATAAAAATACTTGAAAAGATTTACAGACAGAGAATAATCATTATCTACGAACATTTATCGATTGACAACGTCAATATAAATGATCTTTTAAATCCATCTTTAGCGAAGACCATTATATTAGTTATAAACGAGAATCATCTTGAAAAAATAATGGAAAAGGCACCTATTAAAGATTATATCAAGGTAAGAGATGAAAAAAATAATTTTCGAGATCTAACATTATTCAGCCAGCAAAAAATTTTACAAACGAAATTATTATTCCAAGGAATGAAGGTCAGTTTTGAAACACTAATAGATAAAGAATCTCAACATTTAATATCAGCAAATATATTATACAGAATTGGTAACAATGAAACGATTAAAATTGGTGAATATCTCAGTACTCTAAATTATGAACAAATAAAATATTACTATGTGCAAAGATATTTATATCGTTCAAAAAAAAAAACATGTGAAGAAAACATTCGTCTACTTTTTTCTTCTAGTAAAAATGTCTGTAATGCATCTTCGCAAGTCCAAGAAGAACTTATTGAAATAAAAACACTTGAAGAAATAGAAAACACCGTTGTATTAATAGCTGCGCCTGGTATGGGCAAGTCAACATTACTAACACATCTATCTATAGAAACGAAGAAAAACAACCCACGAATATGGATCGTACGCGTTAATCTATTAGATCATGTTACAGACTTTCGTAAATGGCAAAATGATAAACTTAAAATTGGTCAGTTAGACGCACTTAGATTTTTATGTAAAACAGTTATATGTAAACATTTGATGACACAAAGTGTAAAATTTGATAACAAAATAATAAATTTCGATATCGAAATTACTAATGGAATATTATCACTTAAAAATTGTAATGAATTAGATTGTTTAATTCAGTTTGAACTAGAAATATTCATACATTGCTACAACAAAGGAAATACGATTTTAATTTTCGATGGTTTTGACGAAATATGGCCGTATTATAAAAATGTCGTTTTAGAATTACTCAAATGCCTATACTCTAAACCGATTTCTAAGTCTGGGAATGATTTTGAGATCAAACAACATATGTGGATAACAAGCCGTCCTTACGACAATATCAAAGAAATATTAGAGGCTGAATTCGGCGTTTCCTATAGCTTAAAACCATTCACCGATGTTGAACAAAATCTTTTTATCGAAAAATATTTGAAAATAAATTTGAACCTGAAGCAACTTAATTACCGACAGTTTCAAAATATAGATAATCTGTTTCATTACATGACAGAATTTAGCAAACTTCATAATGATATAAATGAAATTATGTTAATAAAGCCAGCTATTGCTCCACTACACAATTTCTATTGTGCATTGTTTGAATATATGCAGAATGAAATTAGAAATGCCCCTATATCCGACGACCTAGCGGGGTTTAAAGCAAAGTGGATTTTATATGTATATTGTTTTAAAGCTTCAGAATTACTAGCGAAATGGAATCATGTTTCTAAAGAAGCAATGTATTTAATTCGAACACCCCTTCATGTATACGTTGCAGTAAATTATTTTGTAAATAAAATCAAAGAGCCTCAAATGTATTTTTTAACAAATCAATGGGATTTAGATGCAAACACATTTGCATTCTACGAAAATTATCTCAAAGTTAATTTAAAGAACATACATTTTGAAGACAGGAATCACATGGATCTTCAAAATTCAGATATAAGAATAATATATGAGAAAGAACTCGAAAAGTTTGTAACTAAGCATAAACAATTAGCTTTCTATTCTATATTTAAGAATGAAGCAAGTAATACTCTTGATAGTAGAGAAATTCATGAAATTCAACAAAAATTTGGAAAAATAGAAAACAGCGAAGAAAATTCTGAGCCCAAAGAAAACGTGTTAGGTGTTCCAAAGTTCGTTCACTTAATTTTCGCCGAATATCTAGCTGTCGAGTACATTATAGATTTACTAGAAACAGATTTACACGAGAAACAAACAAAAACATGGGAATTCGTTCTTGGCGTTGTTCTACCGAGGTGTTCTTTTAGGATTTTGGAAATTCTGGATCGTAAAGTATATTTCAATTTGAAATTGAAGAATGTTATTGCGAATCTGAGCTTAAAAGGCTTTATTTTTGATACTTTATTTAACAAATTTCGATATTCCTTGGATACCCAAAACTTAATTATTAAGTTTATGACAAGATCTTCGCCATATGTAATATACGTCAAGTCCCCGTTAGATATAGCAGTATATTGCGGTATGACAAACTTTGCTATTATGTTGTTAACAGCAATAACTGACAAAGTGACTGAAGATAATTTGGATAAGTTCATCGATTTTATTCAACAACAATATTTTTTCATGTTATCTATTAAATATGGTTACAACGAAATATTGAAACTCGTCCTCGAGTGTGTGAGACGTGTAGACAATAAAAAAATGCATAAGGTTGGTATGATAGTGTATCGACTCGAAACAAAACTACCCGACATGGTAGGTACTAATGAAGAAATTATTGATTATTTAAAAGCTACTGTTAATTTTAAGGGGAAATTGAAGGTAAGGCGACAACTACGGCCGACGAAATTAATCAAAAACATACTGATAAATCTGAGGCTGTGAATCATTTCTTAATTTTTACTTTAAGCCTAAGTCTTGTGAATTTAATGTTTTAATTTTGTACCTACTTGGATTTGTAATTTCAATATATTACAATAAATAAATACGTTTTGATATTTTGTTTTGATTAATTATTATTCAAATTTTATTTCAATCATATTAATGAGATGAACTTTGTTTAGAGCATTTCATGCGTTCATTCAATGAACTTCATATCGTAGTGTGTAGTGATGTAGAATCTAAATCAGATATCTACCTAATATCATTATACATGTAATTAAACATATTTAAGTAATTGGTTTCTAGGAAACGGGGATGAAATTTTGTATTTAGATAATGTTTTACATTCCAAGTTTGCCTAGAGAGGTGTATTACTTTATATTTTTCAAGACTTCGAGAACATCTCGGTCGCCCATAAATTCATCTTTTAGAAACGGAGGCTTTATTTAAATACATCTTAATTTGGTACTGAAATTCTTTATTACAAATAAATAAGTAAACTTATATTTTCCAAATATTTTCAAAATAAACCCTTAAAATGCTGTAGAAGTATATGAAGGTTTGGGATTTTCAAACATTTAATTAGAGATAGATAGTTCACAAAAGCGAGTATAAACTTGTATCAGTAGAGATGAACAATCTCACCTGATGTTAAGTGATGATATGGCTTTAGGAGGGTGGCTCCTAAATGCCACACACAAGTCTCTGACGGAACACACCTATAGACGCTTGGTGAAAGATTTCGTACATAAAGGGCTTAGAAAATGCACTATCACCGTGCTATGGTCATCTCCAGATCAACTCTGCTGAAAGCTGAGACTTATTATAATATTCAAATCTATAACCCGCAAGAGTTAACTTGAAACTTCGTCGTTTTTTGTAGACTGTACCGTACGTATCATAAGGTGATGTACTTACAGATATTTCGCTACAAGTTAACTCTTGAGGGTTGACAGAACTAATGATCATATTATAGTTAAATAAATACATTTATATCCTGACTTGCGCTACGCGGTCTTACGTGATTTTTACATCCTTTAGATTCTAATCGCTACACACTACGATATGAAGTTTCCGTATTATCTAGGAGCTATTGTTTGTAGGTAGCGTGGTATCTAGTTGTAGTGCCTGCACCAGCGGCAACCAATCATTAATCTATGAGTAACCTTTTTTCAATTGAACTGAGACTTTCTGTCAAGTTTGTAAACCTCATTTCATATTATTTAGATCTAGAATATAAATCAATATATACGAAACATTTCATGAATAACTCTGGTCTCAGGGGATGCTAATGCCAATTTTTAATACATTTTTGTTATGTAAGGGAGTCAAAAGGTTTAAACGCTTATTTGTCCTGCTAATGGGCAAGGGAGTGGCTGGGAGTACGGATCGATTAGCGCACACCCTCTGATACCGCTCCTATAAAAAGGTCTCTCTGACTTAAAACATAAGGCAAAGTTTCTATTAAAAAAGGTCAACCAAATTGAACTTTCCTACCCGAATGAATTGTTTCTTTTAATTTAATTTTACTAAGATATTCTCATAAAAATCAAATAATTAAAACTCATATTTGAGAAAAAGGAATTAAAAGGGCAAAAGACGGGATCAGGGATTACAAGAAAAACAACACATAAATTTAAAAGGGAATTACAGGTATGCCAATAATAGATATAAAGCTAGCTGTGCCCGTGGCTGTACTCGCGTTAACTACATCATGCTTTCGGCCACCCGCCGGTCATTTTAGAGAAAAAAAATGCTTTTTGTGACTGATCCTTAGAAAATAATAAATGTTATCTCTAACTTTTTGTAGGCCTTTTTAAGGTCTACAATTCTGTAGTACATTAATTTGATATATATAATATACTTCTTATTGTTTACTCAGCGTAAGCCATTAAAGGTAGGATCCCACTAGAGCGGCGCTGTACTGCGTGTCGCGGCATATTTGCCTCCAGAAGTATATTTTGACACGCAGCGTCGCTACACAGTGTTAAATTTGGTCTGAGTTTGGACGCTCAGTGCAGCGCCTATTTACAAAAATGAAAATTGACGAAGATATATTAAAGAATACTGTTAGTACTTATCGAGAGCTGTTCGATCTCCAACACGAACACTACAAGAACCAGATAAGGAAAGACAATATATGGGCGAACATCGCAATAGAAATAAGTGTAACAATAGTGTATATATATTTTTATTACTCAGTAATCGAATGAGGATCAGTCACATTTTGTATCATATTTTATAAGTAGATACGACATTGACTCTCTTTACATTGCATTGTGAACGAATAGTAATTTGCCCTCAATTCACTTTAGACTTGATACCGGCGTGAGCGAAAAGAAAGTTTTATTGTTGGGTACGCGTCACTTCCCCTCTGCGTGAGTGGGGGGGGGTTACGCTTCCCAGTTTGGACGGGCGTTTTGTACATATTCCGTACATAAGCCAAAAACAATGCAATTTACGGGCGGCATCACCACTTTCCGTTCGTAAAGTTACTATAACATTGAACATTCCTACTGTATTGACTTATTCTATGCATTTACCTATTATATAATAATTCTATTTTCATATATGTAACACACAATACATAAGCTTTTATATACAACTTAATACATAACATGCAACTTATAATGTAGCGTAGTCGCTAACATTTCTCTATAATTTTATCTATATCGATCTATTCTATCATGACACATAGTACACAACACATAAACACAATAATATAACATAATATCCTAACACAAGACACAAAAATAACGGTTCTGTCGCCAACATTTGTCCTTTTTTGACAACAGAGTTTTTAGACGATGGCAGGAGCTATCAAAATATGCGTCAAAATATTCTTCAGGAGCAACTATGTCGCGATGATACAAATAATATTTTGTCGCTTTATGCCGCACCATGCAACGACGCGCGGTGCCGCTCTAGTGCGGTCCCACCTTTATGCGCCCCAAATGAGTCTTTTTCTCCAAATTCATACACCAATAATGTCAATGAAATAATTACAAGAATATGTTACGTGACAAACATATTAGCAGTTATCATGTTTTGGCAAGTAAAGTGCTTTGTCTTTCTCTAATAGCTGTCGATGGTACTCGCCAGGGAGGGTTTCGTGAAGAATTTTTATCGAGCAACAATGCATTGCTGATTGTTTTTTTTAAATAGTTGTACTTATTTTAGATTTCACTTCTGTTTTTAACCGCCTTCAACAAATGACTGGAGGTTACTCTATTCGTTTTTTTTGAATGAATGTTCAGCCATAAATTCTTTGTTTGTGAACAAATTTGGATGATCCTTTTTTTGTTCGGTAGGGGAATCCTCAAGAGTGGTTCAATTTTAATTTCATTACCATTGAACCTTCAACTTTGAAGATATATGAAACATAATTTTTCTCTAAGTATTTATGAGACTGGTTTGTACATTGGACAGTTGTATATTGTAGGTGCTTTCGATGAATAAGAAAATACAAAATAAATTCTTGTATGTTCATTAAAATTTTGGCGGTAGAAACTGAGCAGTAAAATGGCTTAACGGGTAGTTGAATTAGTAGTGGTACCTATGAAATATCTTTCTAAATAGGTAGTTCACAAAACATTGAACTGTGACGTGTCTATGAATTCGCATTGCACGCGTTAGGATATTGTGCTCGCGTTATTTTTTATTGCAAGTTTATTATAATTCTTTATTGATTTAGTATATGACCACAATATCACATAACGTTAAGTGACGATGGTACTGGCTCTCAAGTGTAGCTGCCGGAACACATCTATAGGTGCTTGGCGGCAGATTTTCAACTTGAGGGTGGTAGCTAGCCAGACGGGCTTTAGAAAAATGTCCTACCACCATTCCATGGATTCATCAAGATGTTATTCTTCACCGAAAACTCACGCTCATTCTAGAGAGTAGGGATTCGAACTCACGTCGATCGACGCGTATTCTCACGAGCTACAACTGAACTATATTGCTTAAAAAGTCCATCGTGCTCGTGACAATATAAAAAAAATTAAAACTTAAGTTTGACTTCACGTTTTCAAAGAAATCTCGACCCAACGAACTCTGGACTACTCCAATCCATTGAGTTAATAAAGTACGTCTGTAATCAAATTTAAAAAGTGATCTTCCTATCACTTTCCCAAAACAAGCGCCAGCAAACAGCGTGTAGGAAAATCATCGTGTCTTTTTAAACCTTCAATGATAATACAGTTAAAAATAATTCAGATTATTGTGTGTCCTCCAAAAGCAGGGCGTACGCTGGCGCCTTTTCGGCGCCTCAATGACGCGACGCGTTGCGTATTGCGTAACAGACCACGTGGTACAAGTATTCATTTTATAAACAAGGTCACTTAGTCTCTTAATCTGTTTACAAGTGAATGTTATATTAATACGTCACTGGATTTATTAAACAAACGAACGAAATTGTTAATTAATAATATGTACAATGGCCACTACAATTTGTAATTATATAGTATAATATAATTATATTGTATATAATATTGTGGACGTCCAGGTTCCGCGCGGACAGACCCTATTCTCGTTTTTTGGGTATTTTCTCGACGGTGCAGCCCGGTAGAAACTTTATAAGTTAAATTTTCAGAAAAATATAAATAAGTAATTCGTAAGTAATTTATTACTTTTAACTATACAATTAATAAAATTGAAGTGTCTGTTTGTAACGTCAAAATAACAGCTTCTATCTAAATGCTTTAAGTATAACATTATTAAATGATAAACAATATGTGTTTATTATCTGTAATCAAATAAAACGTTTATTAACTATGCCCTCATACAATAATTATTAAAACAATATTAGTTTCACCTCGTCTGTAATTAAAGAAACGACATGAAATTTTATTTTACAGTTCTTACTTTTAAGTTTTTATAATTAAAAAAAAAAGAAATAACTTGTAAAAATACTTCAAATAATCAAACGATCTCCTTATACAAACCTTCTTATGTGTCTAAGTTATCACATATTTTGACGGGACTTTCACTGGTAGATAGCTGATGTTTTAAGGAGTAAGTCAGGCTACTTTTATTTTAGAAAAAGAATTAGGGATCCGTGCAAATAAAAAAAATCTGGTCATGGTGAATCAATTCAGGCGCTTGTTTGAAACAAGTTCATTAGCCGCATCGTACGATGCCGCGATCGCTGTGCTTGGCGAATTGTATGCGCGGGGGCAATCGTTCTGCGCAGCTACTACGCCCCCCTGCCCCCCTGGCTTCGTCCGACGGCACTGCTGGTCACGTAAGACAGTCTACTTCGTGCTCCGGCCGTGAACTCGCGTCTGCTCGTGCTTGCTACAGTGCTCCTGCGTGCGGTCTTGAGTTGGTGTACCAAAGAGTTTTTGCTGAACTGATTGCTTGAGTGAGAGTGTCCTATGAGATTTGAGGCTGCACATACACTTACACACAGTTCAGCTCAAGGTCAACGCCCGCTCCGGACGAGGTGAGCGTCTTTGTTTACTGTGTATCGCAGCAATAGGTTCGAGAGGGATTGATTCGCGATAGATTAAAATAAAGGCCCAGCACATATTTCGCGAACCCTCCTTCACACAACAGCACATATTAAAAGACCTACAAAAAAGCTTTTCCATAATGGTTTGCAATTATTGACAATACAAATCTACCGTTATCGTCTGGTCATATCTTACAAAGCTGTAGTTTATGACACCAGCACTGGTCCACCAAACACTCGCCAGTACCTTTTTCTGAGACGACTTTCGCTTGGGACAGAATTTGGCCGGTTCTTCTGGGTTCAACCACTGTGATGAGCGTTTCAGATTGTTGTAAAGGATCCATCTTTCGTCACAAGTAACAATACGATTCAAAATTCCCTCATTATTGTGACGGTTGAGTAATGTAATGCAGAACTCAATAGGTATTTGTTGGCGTGCTTCAGTCAATTCATATGATACCCATTTCTCGAACTTTTTCACTTTTCCTGTTTGTTTCAAGTGAATATTTTTTTATCACTCACACCGAAGCCTGCCGCTAACTCTGATGGGGTTTGCGAATGATCCGCTTCAACGATCAGCTTTGATTCTTCATTTTCAACTAGTCTCCGGCCGTCCACGGGGTTTGTTCCGTAGGTCAAAATTTCCAGAACAAAAACCTTTGAACCAAAAACGTACCGAGTTTTCTTTTACAGTAGCTTTCCCATACACATCATTAATCCTTCGAGCTAATTCTGCAACGCTGATGCCACAAAGGAACTTATATTCGTAAATAAGGCGATATCTTAAATTTTCTATTTTGTGAAAAGAACGATGTCAAAGAAAAATAAAATGGTGCGAACACAAATGAATCACTAAATTCGAAGCACAAATACACAAGCCTAAATTTGGAATTTCTAACCAGACGCCAGATATTTGAGATCAAAGTGATCAGTTCAACAAAACGCCAATTTCATATTTAAGAACCTAATATAATAAAGTGGAAGAGTTTTTTGTGTGCCTTAGTTTATTTAAACACTTTAATTTCTGTAACTACCAGTCGAACAGCCAGAATTATGAGGAATAGTATAAGCTATTTAGAATTGAGCTACATCTCTCAGCTAGCCTTAAATATTGATTTTTGATAAGTAAATCGGAAGACTCCCGAACTGCTTTATCCGCGTGCGCTGGCATATTTGTTAATGATACGTAAATACAATGTTCCATAAAAATATTGATCCTTAGTACATCTATAAAAGATTCTGCTAATACCATATGCCTATCTTTTAAATATAAGCCACAATCAGACTAATAGTTACAAAAAAAAAATTCAAATTAAAAAGTTATGTGCGTTGTTATAAGAAATATTAATCCTTACGAAAGAAAGTTCCTTCATCATTAAGACAATTTCATGAAGATAAACTTTGCCCTTTATAGTATGTTATTTGGACGCATAGCTTAAGAGATAATGGAAAATTCAAATAATTCAACACTCGGGTCGTTAGAACAGAGTGCGGTGAAAACCGGTATATTTTAATACCATAAAAAATGTTACTATAAATATTGTCTATGACGGGGAAAACACGGCCTCAAAGCCAGCATTTTGAATTCGGTTTAATCAGCTTACTTGTACATTATAAATTATAATATAACACTGTTTGTTGTTCTAGCATACAAACCAAGAAGAGATAAAAATCGCCAAGAGGAGGAAACCATCAATACTCTTTAAATGATTCTTTATGATGATGCTGGAATGCTGGATGGGACAAACGCTTGTTATATTTCTGCTGGTTCTCCTCAATGTCGTCAACAAAGAATGCAACAATTATTTTTTTTACTTGAAGTGATACAGTTGTATTCGTGTTTCCTTACTGCAAGCGAAAATTTTATTATTTATTAATTTGTCAATAATTATAATATTAACATCATAATGGCATCAATTAAAGATACCTTCATAAATAATACAAAATTACTCAATACATTAGTCACAAGTAATTCGACTGAGGAGAAAACTGCAAGCATAATAAAATGTCTAAACGATGGAGCTAACGTTAATGTAAATTTTACAAACTACTGTAATAATACACCACTGCACATTGCCGTTATTAATAGAGAAAAAAATGTAGTAAAACTGCTTCTTGAAAAGGGAGCAGATATAACATTAAAAAATAATGAAGGTAAAACAGCTTTAGATGTAGCAAACGATTTAAATACAAATACGGGACGAATAATTATTGAAATACCACAAGCATATTATGATAAGGAATTACAAGAAACGTATAAAATCATCTATTTTGAAAGAAATGAAGATACTGTGAAGAATATCGGAAAAAATAAATTGTCTTTGTTTCAGAATCTTATAGGTACCACAGTTATTAAAAAGTCACACGAAACCAAACTACTCAGTCTAATTCTCTTACGAACATTATTAAACAAATCAATAGATCAGTTTTGTTTAGGTACAAGTGTTGAACGTATCGAAGCATTAGGAGATATATGTTTAAGGTATAGAGAGAATAATAAGGAATCTGTTATATTTTTACAACCAAATCATAATATTACAGGAAAAGTAACACTCAGTGATTTATGGAAAAACACAGGAAATTACAGTTTATACAAATATTTTAATAGTTATTTAAATCTAAGGCAAAAATTTGAATTAACGACACATGAAGATATGTTTCAAGGCAGATACGAGGATACGAGATGTCATTTTATAATTCACACAACAGCTGAAGTCGAAATGTCAGATAAGAAAATATTAAATTTGCACTCAGAACATAAAACAATAAGAGAAATTCTAAGTACCGGAGTGAGCAACGATATCCTACAGTATAAATATGATGAAGAAGATATTAAACTATTAACGAACATAATAAAGGTGGATCACATGAAACAAATAGGGAAAAAATTGTATGAATCCACACAGGGAAATAAATACAAGAGCATGTTATGTGACAAACATTTTAGCAGATATCATGTTGCTTTGGTAAATACAGTAATCGCTATTTCTGAAAAAGTTGTGGATGATGCAACGACGAATTGCTGATAGTGTTAAAAGAAGCTTTTTTTAAAGAAGCTGTTTTAAAAACTAACATAAGCGATGACAATCTGGTAGTTATAGTAGAAATGGCTTTACTTCATCCAACAGCAGAGAACTTTAGTAAATTATTGCAGACCGTTCCAACATATTATGATGTAAAAAATAAAAGACTCGATATATTGGATAATAACATAAAAAACATATTTTTATTCTCACTATCTGAAATGTTTTTATCAAATACTACATTCAATGAAGCTTTTCATATGGCAGTTTTAGAAAAACTAGGTTCATTTTATTTCAAACTACCACTGGAGTTCGGGAATATCGATATCAAAGTAGATGAGTTAGATGTTGAAATATCTTTAGATAACATTGCGTTAAAAATTGAAAATACAATATCGCACTTTGAAGACAAACGTATTGTTATAAACAATAGTGATAAAATAGATCCTTCATTAATCGGTAACTTGTTAGTTTTTCATAAAGATAGCAAAGTATTTAAATTTAATACATGTGCTAAGTCACTCGGTGAAAACGCTAATAAAATTCTTAATAAATTAAAAATTAAATTAAAAGATTTAGATACATATAGTTTTCAATTTAACATAGATAACATTCCAAAAATGTCATTTGATATCTCGGATGAACATGATAATTGTTTAGCGAAAGATTTTTTAAATAATTTATGGTTTTACACACGGCAAGCTAAAGAGTATAAAATAGAGACATGCATCAAATATAATTCGGTAGATTTTTCCAATCTCTTTGAAATACATTTCGATGCAATATTCTTGAAAATCCACAACGAAATACAAAAATGGTGGCTGTTAGAGACAACACAAGTGCATTACGTAACAAATTACATGCAGATATTTGATGACATTAAGAATAATTTAACGAGCAATACTTTAAAAACATTAAACTATATTTATATTAATAAAATACAAAACCTTGATATTGACTTTAATGAGCAAGCTATTCAGTCATTAGGTTTAGATACATTGACTGGTCTCACTATTTTAGAAACTGCAAATAAAACTCTGACAGCAATTAAATTATATCAGTATTTCAGTCAAATGAATAATTATACCTTTATTGATTTCAATTATGCGTCTCGTTTTTGGTTAAATAATGAAATATTGTTAAATGAACTTGAGAAAAGTGATAAAGAGACGATAATAATAATATTCGAATATTTGAATTATGATTATTTCGAGTTGATAAATGATCTTTTAAATAAATGTTTAGCGAAGAAAATTATATTAGTCATAAACGGTAGTTGTCTAGAAAACCTAATGAAAAAAGGCCTTATTAGAGATTATGACAAACAAAGAGATGAAAAAAATTATTTACGAGATCTGACATTGTCTATTCGAACAAAATTTTTACAAAAGAAATTGATATTCCAAAGCGTAGAAGTCAATTTTGAAACACTAATAGATGCGGAATTTCAATATTTGATAACAGAAAATACGTTAAATGCACTTTGTTACAATGAAACTATCAAGATAGGTGAAAGCCTCAGTAATCCAAATTATGAACGAATCAAAGATTATTACGTGCAAAGACATTTATATCATTCAAAAAAAAATAATAACATATTATAATGAAAATAAATGTTCACTTTTTTCATCTAGTAAAAACGATTGCAATACATTTCCACCAGGCCCAGAAGAATTAATTAAAATAAAAACACTCGAAGATATAGAAAGCCCTGTTGTACTAATGGCCGGACCTGGTATGGGCAAGTCGACATTACTAACACACCTATCTATAGAAACGAAGAAAAACAACCCACGAATATGGATCGTACGCGTTAATCTATTAGATCATGTTACAGACTTTCGTAAATGGAAAAATGATAATCTTAAAATTGATCAGTTAGATGCACTTAGATTTTTATGTAGAACTGTAATAAGTAAACATTTGACGGCGCAAAACGTAAAGTTTGATAATGAAAAAATAAATTTTGATATCGAAGTTACTAATGGAATATTATCACTTAGAAGTGACAATGATATAGATTGTTTAGTTCTATTTGAACTAGAAAGTTTCATACATTGTTACAACGAAGGAAATACGATATTAATTTTCGATAATTTCGATGATGTATACTCGCGCCATCATTGCTGTAATGTTTTAGAGTTGTTAAAATGTTTAGCTTTTAAAACGTTTCATAAATCTGGTCATAATTTAGCCGTCAAGCAACAAATATGGATCACAGGCTCTACTTCAAGCCACACCAAAAAAGAATTAAACAATGTGTTTGGTATTTCCTGCAGGTTAAAACCATTCACAAATATAGAGAAAAAAACTTACATCGAAAAATATTTAAGAAAAAATTTCAACCTGAAGGATCTTAATTATCAACAGTTTCAAAATATCGATAGTCTGTTTGAGTACATGTTACAGTTCTGCAAATTTTATAAACGTAAATATAATATGTTACTAAAACTGATTGCACCTTTACACAATTTTTATTGTACTGCGATTGTATACTTTCATAGTGGAATAAGAAACACATCTATATCGGAAGATAAAACAATATTCAAAGAGAAATGGAATGCAGATATAGTTTGCTTGAAAACTTCTGAGTTATTCGCGCCCTCGACCGATGTCTCTTATGATTCAATACGAAAACCTTTTCATTTGTACGCAGCAGTAAAATACTTAGAAACTAAAATCAAAGGTTTAGAACAATCTAATTTATTGAATCAATGGGATTTAGATGCAAACAGATTTGCATTCTACATAAATTTTCTCAGGGAAAATGACGTAGATTTTCAAAATCATAACTTAAGAATATTTTATGAGAGAGAATTCGCAAAGATTGTAACTACGTATAAACAATTAGCATTCTATTCTGTTTTTAAGAACGAAGCGTATGATATTCTTGATGGTAGAGAAATTAATGAAATTCAACAAACAATTAAAACTAGAATCACAGAAAACATCATAAATGGTGATCCAAAATCTCGACGTATAATTTTCCCTGAATATTTAGCTGTTGAGTATATTACAGATTTACTGCAAAGTGATTCATACGACATACAAATAAAAACATGGGAATTCATTCTCGACGTTGTTTTACCGAAGTGTTCTTCGTGGATTTTGATAATTTTCGAACTGAAACTAAATTGCGATCCAAAATTGCTGAACGTTATTTCAAATCCGAAGTTGAAAGAGTTTATTGTTGATAAATTATTCATCAAATCATCATATTCACTGGATACTGAAGACTCTCTAATACAATACGTCACTTCCCCGTTAGATATTGCTGCATATTACGGTATGAAAAACATTTCTGTTATATTGCTAACTGCCATAACTGATAAAGTGACTAAATATAATTTGGACCATTTCATTGCTTTTATTGACAATCAATACTTTTTCAAATTAGCCATAGAAAATGGCTACAATGAAATATTGGAACTTATCCTCGACTGTGTGAGACTTGTGGACAATGAAAAAATGTATAAAGTTTTTATGAATACTTGTCACCCCGATTCAAAATTACCTGCATTGGATAGCAATAATGGACAAATTATTGATTATTTAAGAGCTAATGTTGCTATTGGATTCGATACGGCGATTTTAAAAAGAATGCTTTCTCTACTATGACGGTAGCTCGAGTACTCGACGTTTTTTATGGTTAAGTTTTGTGTGCGTCACGTCATTGAAGCGATTGATTTAAACTGATAGCGATTGACGGAGCATTAACTACGTTTGTTGATTCTTCAATACTGAATTTGATTAGATGTTGCATTGTTACAAATTTGTTCATCTATCCGTTTATTTGGAAAATTCCTATTAAAAATAGCATATATGTACATAAATGTATATTTCTTTGGCACGCTCTGTAGCCTAAATGACTTTATGGATTTAAGCTTTCGAGGTGTCGTTAAATTCGTCTTAATTGTGGGAGTGACATAGGCTATATTATATTTAAGTACGATGTCTGGAAATGAAATGAAAAGCAAAAATAGCAACATATCTTTTTCTAGTTAAGTGTTTTTGTTGCAGTCGGGTTTTTATTTCCATTTTATTGAAGTGAAACTTCTTTATCGACGTATGGGAGAAATTTTGTAAAAATCGTCACGTTTTTCGGTTACGCGCCATGTTGCTTTTTTTTATCAAAGTTTAGTTTAGTGACGTAAAGAATATAATGTAATATATTATAATAATAACAACAATATATTAGTTTTGAAGTTTGGTTTGAAATAAGAATAACAATATATTAATTTGAAAGTGATAAAATAAAAAGACTTATTCAAATTTAAGTGAATTTACAAGAAAAGTGAGAGTGATTATATATTTCGTTTTATAAATTCAACACGTATGAGCGTGATTTTAATATTTATTTGAGGTTAACCTCACTTTTTGATTGTAAGTATCAGTGAATGTATATAAATCTGTTAAAATTAGCAAGTATTAATAAATATGACTGTAAATCTAGTGAACATTATTAATTCTAAAAACAATAAAAAATATAAATTAAATAATAATTTCAAAATAAAACAAAACACGATTAGAAAATAAAAATATGTATACGTACATCTTTTTTAATTATTCGTTTTTAATGATTTATTTATTCAAAAAAAATATTTTTCTTAAGGCTTAAACCTTATCTAACCCCATTTTCGTGAAGTTGCAAATAGTAGAAAAATGATATGTCGTAAAGAAGTTTCACTTCTTACATGTGTACTCTGGTACACACACACATTTTTTATTTTTAATAATTTAGTTTATAAATTATGTACTTAATAAATAAACCGTGTAATTATACCTACAGAGTTATTTGCAGTTAAAAGGCTGACAAAGATATAACCATTAAATAAGTAAGTACAGTAAGATGATCCAAACTACTTAATATTATTTTGTTAACTAGAGCAGTGCTCCGCAAAAGGTGTTCACGTCACATGTAAATGCCGCGTGTCGTGGTAATCTGTAGGTGTACCGCGAAACCTTCAGAAAACATAAAATTATCATCTTTAAAATCTCCATATAAAAATCCTAAATCAGCGGGACTTACTGTACAACAACAGTACATACAAGTCTGGTCGTCAAACAGTTAAGCCAATTCGAAGACGATCCTAGCCGTGAAAATCAGGACTCGCATTAAACGTGTATAATTTATTCTAATTTTCTCGCAGGCTAAATCTTATTTATGTGTTCTTTTTCGTTTTAAATCACAAAGGTGCTAAAGAAGTTTTCAGGTAAACATTTTTTTTTCATTAGATGCACCCGGTTTATTTTTAAACGTCCTTAGATGTACTTTGAACGTCCGAGTTTGCGGAACACTGAACTACGTACTCGTACATATTAATAGAGCTAATAGTATACTATGTAACAATTGTTCATTCTTATCTTTATTATTAAACTAAATTTGATTATTGACAAAATGAACGTTTTATTTATGGAACTAGATGTGCCCACGGCTGCACCTGCGCGGACTACAGAATGCCCACACGCGTGATTTATGCTATCACTGGTTATTTTAAAGACAAGAATGCTTATTGTAGGTGATTCTTAAAACTGAGACATATGCTCTCGTTGACTTTTTTGCAGGTCTTCTTAAGATTTACAAATATGTAGTAATAAGGGGTAATAAGTTATGCAGCACTGGGTTAAGACGCTTACACCCATTTATTGACCATGGGCTTTTACGAGCAGGAGGTAGACTAATTAATTCTTTATTTACTTACACAGGTAAGTGTTCGTTAATTTTGCCTCATGATTCTCATTCTTCTTATATATATTATTATCATTTAATATTTCCATTAAACATCTAATTTGTTAATAGTTATCGGTGTTTAGTGTAAAATTCTCAATTTTATCAGCTAGACGCGTTATACGCACCTGAGTTTTTAAATGTTTACTTTTTTGCCGCCTAAAATGTCAACCCCCAGAAACCGTTACGGGTAAATTACCTCTCAGACGCGCTAACCAATCTTACAGACCGCTTCTATCAGTTGCAATTGATTTTACTGGGTTTTTCAATGTTAAAGTTAGCTTGCTTCGGAATACCAAGATTGTTAATGCCTGTGTTGGCGACAGAACAGTTATTTTCGTGTTTCATGTTAGGATATTATGTGATATTATTGTGTTTATGTTTTATGTACTATGTGTTATGATAAAATAGATCGATATGGATAATATTATAGAGAAATGTTAGCGACTACGCTACATTACAAGTTGCATGTTATATATTAAGTTGTATATAAAT
Source organism: Saturnia japonica (assembly GCA_033032175.1). Classification (NCBI taxonomy): domain Eukaryota; kingdom Metazoa; phylum Arthropoda; class Insecta; order Lepidoptera; family Saturniidae; genus Saturnia; species Saturnia japonica. The sequence goes on from CM065329.1 coordinate 7,931,045, forward strand.
GATTATGTATTGTGTGTCACATATGTGAAAATAGAACTAATATAGAATAGATAATTGCATAGAGTAAGTCAATAGAGTAAGGATATCCAATGTTATAGAAACTTTACGAACGGAAAACAGTGATGCCGCCCGTAAATTACATTGTTTTTGGCTTATGTACGGAATATATACTTGATGTATATTATATGTGTATATGTAATAGATAGGTAATACAAAAAGGACCATTTTGATATATGACATGTGTACTTAAGATATATAATGAAAGAAATATAGAGAGATTAACAGGGCAACCAAAGCGAAAACTAAAATTAAAACACGAAATAAAGCGGGGCTCTCTTTACGGTCATTCTCCGAACTACTTATGCTCGAAGAGGGGCCGTATTGGGCACGGTGCAATTTCAACGATTACAAGTAATAACAAGAAGAAAGCTTTGGTCGTCCTGCAAACAACAAACAAGATTTCGACTTTCATTGAAGACCCGGCACCTCAAGCGGTCGTGCATTATTGCACCCACCGGACCCCCTCACTACTAACATCCGTACGGTGTCTACGAGACGGGCATCCGGCGCAACAAAACGCCCGTCCAAACCGGGGAAACGTCACACCCCCCCCCCCCCCTCCCTCACGCAGAGGGGAAGTGGCGCGTACCCAATAGCCTGTGTATGTGTTTTCGTATGTTCTACTTCAAAATCTGTAGTAACCTAACTACAGAAGTATTCCTAGCTGCGTTACAGCGGTTTGTAGGGAGACATGGACTTCCTAAAGAGAACAAAACTGATTCAAGGGCGCTCAGAATATTCTAAAATATTTGTGTGAATATATAGTGACTCCCATTACCTCCTTTTCCCCTAACAGACGTGTAGAAGAGATGAAAGTCAAGAATATCTCGATACATTACAGCAGAGGAACAAATGGAATTCATCTGAATATGATATTAAAGTAAACGATTTCGTGTTACTCAAGGAGGATGCGTTACCACCCTTGCAATGGTGAATGGGATGAGTGGTTAGGGTTTTGTCTGGACAGGACTCGATCGTTAGGGTAGTTGCAGTAAAAACAGGCAAAGGATTATTCATTATAAATGTTAGCGACGCATAAGCCTAAGCGTAATGATATAAGAATAACATTTGTAAATATAAGTTGTAAGGATGAATAATTTGCACAAACGATCAATAATTAAATGTTTGTAATGTTTTAAATATGTTACTATAGCGCGTAGGTATGTAAAGACAGTATATAAGTCATGAAAATGTATGTAATCTAATAAAAATAATCACGTAAAGTACTAAAATAATATATTGTCAATAATTCATATTTTGTAAAGATTATACATAATGTTTCGCGTGATATAGGTAGAATAGCCTTCCGTATGTATTTTATAACGCGTGTAAGCTCAAATAGTACGTATATAACGAGTCACAAGACGTTTTAAGGTTGCAATGTTTAATGCTTTATATCTCCCGTGTTTATTAACCTATAATGTTAAAGTTAGTGTTTTTGAATAGGTATTTATGTCTACATTAATGTGAAATAGTTTTTATTGTAATTGAATAACTGTAATTAGAGATATTAACAATTTATTGTATTCTGTATACAAGTAATAATAATAATAGACAGAGACAGCAATATTGCAACCACTGCGCATTACCGCGGTTAACGGACCACACCCAAATTTGGTGATGAGCAGTACGGATAGAGACGCCATCGTCCGTCTCGCTCTCCGGCAAACCATATAAAAGGCATTCTGCCGGGGCAAACGAGCGCACACGGGTACCACAAATTGAAGAATCAAGACTCAAGACTCAAGAAACTGGAAGTAACCGTACCCAGAAGATATAGTGTTAAGAAAGTGTATTGTCTTGAAGAATACAGCAAATTTTATTGTGGTGCCTGTGTGTCATTTCTTCGCATCTTCACTAAGTTCAACCCGCCAGCGACCCAGTCCATTCCGCTCCGTGCTACGTCATCGCCGCGCCTACCAGCAGGCACCTCACTGCGTGTGTGTACCTTGATGTTTCGCCCTCTTCACGCCTAGTAGTTTCGGGTGTGAACAGGGTTGGTCGCACGTAGTGAGAGGGGCTCGCACGCACTGGTTTCCAGACAGCTGGTTACCGTAGCGTGTTATCCGCCGTCGGTTATATACAGAGTACGAGGGAATCGTTTCCGTCGCGTTCGCGCCCTCGGTGCGCGGTCCCGCTCTGTATAGATTGACGTAGCACATTGTATAATAGGCGGCCGGCTCCGCTTCGGGTCCGCGCTCATTTTAAGAAAGCTATCTAAGCTTTGTCCTTTGCCATTTAAAAATCAAGTTGTTTAATTTCATGCAGTCGCGCTGCATATATTTATAGTTTTAAGTTTATTCTCATTGTTTTATTTTTATACCTAATTTTAGTTGTTTTTTTTTATATAGTCCAATTTTTACATTTAATAAAACTTTTTAATGATGTGTAATTTTACCGGCATCTGACTATTATGGAAAAAGGGGTCACCCCGTTTGGGGCAGGGTATTTTCATTCAAAGTATGCATAGAACGTACACGTTCCAATATGGACAGATTTGAATGGAGAATTGCAGTTCCCTCCATTCTGGTGCCCCGTTCACCCCCTTCCGCCCCCCCCCCCCTTCAACCCCCTTCTCTCATGCGGCGCACATGAACGAACGTCGTTGCCGATATAAAATTAAGAAAAATAAAAAAAACTGTGAATCTGGTTGAATCCAAGTATCATGAACCTGATCTAATTAAAACTGGTGAGTAATTGTGATAATATATCCAACAGATAGTCCTTACCAGAGACAAATCTAATATTTTTCTCGGTAGCTACAGTGCCACAGGTATAAATAAGTTGGTGTAAGAGTGCACTATTCACCGTGTTTATATATTGTGTTCATAATTTAGATTACCACTATGATTGACTCTAGTGAGTTGTATTAAGTTCGTACGAAATTAACACACAAAAATATTTATTTCAAATATATAACGCGCGGTTCCACCCGCATATAATTAAAAAAAAATCACTATTGATGATCTCAGAATACAGAACAAACCAGAAACCGCGAACGCACATAAAACTGAAGATACAAAAACCACTCTTAAATAGAGTGGTTTGACGTTGTTGCGATTAGTCACTCCTTTGTAAGTAGCGCGTCGTGACGTATTGTACAAGTGCCAATTTTAATTTTAAAATGCCGTCTTGTGTTGTTCCTACATGTAAAAATGCTGCAGGGATTATAAAAAAACAAGATGGGATCACATTTCATCTGTAAGTAGCGCATTCTAAAGTATATTTATTTAATTGTTTAATTTATTTTACATTTAGAAAATTACGCGTCCATTTTTTAAGTGTTGCCATTTTATTTTCATCGAAAATTTTACCCATTTTTTTTTTAATACTCTTGTAGAATACTTACTATTTTTGTGTATATAGGATCTTTGTAATTTTAGTTTCCCTGCTGATGAAAATAGAAAATCGGACTGGATGAAAGTCATAAAAAGAGCACGGCTAGATGAGTTTTGGAAACCATCAAGCCGGAGCGTACTTTGCTCAATTCACTTTGAAGCGCAATAATTTTTATGATACAAAAGGTGGTTTGAAAAACTGAAGAAAGTAGCTAATCCAACTAAGGTAGATATAGTCATAATAATTACTATATTTATATTGTATCCCTCCTGGTGAAAATGTATGTCATGTATTTTGAAGTAAGGTTTTGGTCCACATATATATATATATGCTCACGCCTGTAATCCCCGAAGGAGTATGCAAAGGTATAACAAGTATGCTCACTTTTTGTCGAGCTTATCCGTCCCTCATCGTGATAAGGGGCCGAGCCTAAACCAGGCGCAAATTTCAGATTCCGGGCTAATGAAACTTCGGTGAATTGAATATATGAATAATGTAATACTAACGTTCTATTTCAGTATTTGGCCTTGACACCAGAATTTTCCGAGTTACACATAGAAACGTCTAAACCTTCGACATCGGAAAATGTGCGTACCCACCTATGGATAATAAATAATGTTTAATTTTTTTTTTAATAATATTGAAAGGCAAACAAGACACTTAATCGATATACTTAGTTACAAGTAAACTAATGTAGTAAATAAACACTAGTAGTAACAGTAATAAATGTAAAATAAACTAAGTAAGGCCCATGGACATTTGCAAGCTCAGGCACAAAGTGCTATTACTAATGTGTTTCCATTCGTGAGGACTGAAATGTCATGCCTTGTACGGCAGAAATATTCTGTATTTAATTAAAGTTTTTTTTAATCTATCACATGATACAACAACATACAACTTAAGGTTTTTCATTTCAGGTTACACAACCACAAACTCCTGCGAGATCGAACTCAGAGATCGGTGATGTCAATATTTCTGATTTGGAATCTGTGTTTGATACGCCGAGAAAGGTCAAACTTAAATCTCAATTACGACGAAAACAATTATTTTGTGAACAACATGTTCGACGAATGAAAACATTACAACAAAAATACAACAGTCTTGCCAAGAAGTACGAATCTTTAAAAAGTATATTAAAAAAATTAAAAAGCAATTGCTACATTAACAACGATGTGTTATAAGACTACCCCATAAAGTGGGAAACCGCTCCCGAGCTAGCAACATTATGCGTATGGGAAGTGGGGCAGGTGCGGGACGTACGTATTGTTTTTGGACACCGTGCAGCGTATGTAATTATTCTTGAACGCGGCTTCTGGTTTGTTCTGTATTCTGAGTTGATGATATAGAATACTTCAGTATAGACAATATTTATATTGAGCAGCCAGGGATATGCGTCATATCTCTACTTAGTCTGTGCGTCATATACTATAGAAATAGACCCGAGCCGAGTGTTTAATTTTTTTTTTTTTTTTTTTAGAACTATTTTTTTGAACTGACTACACTGTTAGCCTTAGGGGCCCTATCCTAAAACAGCCGCTGCGGCTTTTACAGCTTCACCGGACCTGGGGGCGAGCGCTTAGGGCACTCAGCCGCGAAAGTTTGTGACGACCCGCACGAGGGTGCCAGGGTGGCCGAACCTCGGCTCGGGCGGTCGTCGCGTATGCGAAAAAGTCGCGATGTAACTAATTCCCTACTCCTATGAGAATTCGAGCTAACTAATATATACTCATATGCACGTTCCCCTCCTCCTGGGAGGAAGGAGTGGACCATGCGTATGTGTATTTAATAATCGGAATGGTTTTTCTACACTAACTAGCGCATTAGTCTAACTAGCCCAAAAAAAGAAAAAAAAGGTCCCTTACAGAACCTATGTACCTGTGTAGTGTGCACGTGTTCATACGTGTGTAACGTTGTGTGTGGGTAGCTAAGTGTTGCACGTATAGTGTCACTTGTATCGCGCGGGCGGCTGCCTGACCCAAGGGCTTCACACCGAGGAACGGACCTAGGCTTGGGTTGCCGCTAGAGAGGGTGGACGTGACGGGTGTGCGGGAGCGAAGTTGACCGCCCGTCCTCTGCGGAGAGAACGGTGGTTACGCGGACGTGGGCGGTGGCACGCTCTGTTTGGAGAGACGGTGGCGTAGAACGCGTTAGCTTTTTCGGTTTGGTCGGGCGGGTCAGTGAATATATTACGCGGCCGGCGTTTTCTCCGGCAGGCGTTGGGGTCGGGCACATACGAAGCTGCCGCTTTTATTAAGGGATTCGCGTGGTTCGACGCGGTGTCGAAATAAGAGCGAGAAAGGTGTTTGGCATATGCGTGTATCAAAGGAAGGTCCATATCTCTATGGAGATCCTCCATACGAACAAACCAGGGGGCACCGGTAAGGCGGTGAAGAAACTTATTCTGGATGGCTTGTAAGCGTTCCCAGTTATATCTTGACATATGTGCGAACGCAACGCAGCTATATGTCATGATAGGTCGGATACACATCTTGTAGAGCGTAAGCTTGTGTCTCTTGGACATTTTGCTTGCAGCACATAACAGTGGATGCAATCGGGCGAGGTGTGTTTAATTATTTTATTTTCCATTATCTCTCAAATTATGAGTCCAAATAACATGCCTTAAAGTGCAAAGTTTACCTGCATAAAAGTCTTGATTTTTTTTAAATATTCTACGACAGTTGAAGACAGTTTAGAGGTTATGAAAAAACTTTCGTTCATAAGGATTAATATACCGTGCCTAAAAATAATGCTCATAAATCACTTTTTTTTTTATCAACAAATTTTTAACACAAAAAACCTTATTGTAGCTTATGTATAAGAGATATGTATATGCTTTCATGGTCTTTTTTTTAATATATTAAGGACCAATATTTTTGTAGAACATTGCATTTACGTATCATTAACCATTACGCCAGCGCACGCGGATAAAGCAGTTCAGGAGGGCTTAGACTTCCGACTTACTTAACAATAGTCAATATTAAGGCTAGCTGAGAGTTGTATCCTAATGTTAGATAGCCTATACTATACTTCGTGAGTCTGGCTATCATATAGAAAAACATTTTATTTAGAATCCGACTAGTAGTTCCAGAGATTAACGTGTTTAAACAAATAAAAAAACTTTTCCACTTTATTATACATTCAGTCATAATGGATATAGGATATCGATAACGTATACATAGATTTATTATAGAATAGAACGTAAGTAGCTATAAGCATATTGAAATAAATAGTATACATTTTCGCCTTGTCATTTCCCTATAATTTAAGATTAAAATAATTACTTATGTGAATACAAGCTCGGCCCGCGTCCCGAAACTATGTAACAACAGTATTGATCTGTGTATGGGACCGTGTATTTTGCTTATACAGGCGCGTAATATAGATTAAGCATAGAATAAGTTATATGTATCGATAGGGAATACGACAAAGAATAGTTAGGTATAAGGCATTTGTATATAGGTTTTTTAAATAAATAAATATAACGTGAAAACCGAGCCGACAGTAGAGAAAATAATCTCGACGAGAGCCGTATCATAGTCGTAGCATCACCGAAGAAACGCAACGTATAGACATCAGCGCCTCGACGGAATTTCATTGAAGACACCATTCGGTTGTATTGACATGATCGGTCGACTCGGTTTACGTTTAGTAGTGAGCTTGCGCGATAACGTACCCCTTAGAACCCTGCATCGAGTGCTTCAGATCGGCACGAATAATCGCCACGAGACGGACATCCAGCATCTTATAAGATTTTCAAGAAATCTTACAAGATTAACAAACCCGTCCAACCCAGGTTGAGGTCACTCATCTTATCGACGTGTGTGACGTGCTGCGTACCCAACAAGTCTAGAGTGGAAAATATTTAGCTACAAAGAAAAAACAATATGATTATGAAATGGTTTTACTAGACTTAAAAATTAAATATGTAAGTGCAAAAAGGACATACAAACTCACATAATATAATTTCTCTATACATTTATGCATCAAAATGCACATCTTAATTCACATAATTTTCATAGGATGACAAACAATTAATTACTGAGTTCAAACCTAAAATGCTAAGTGTATGAAAGTTAGAGAATGCAATAATAAGACTTCATTATTTTCATAACTGAAAATGTTAATTCATATTAAGTTGAAATCCTGCTCTGACACAGTAATTAAATGCTTGCCTTCCCTAGAGAACAGGCCTATTTTCCCAGCTGTAGGACTCTTACAGGCTGTTATTATTACTATCTATGCTACAAATAGCAGGAAACAGTCATTTTTATTTTACAGGCAACAAATCTCCCCAATTTGATGATCTTGCACATCTGTAAGTTGTCTGATCGTATTTGGCCTTTGAAAATATAATTTCTTTCAACTCTCCCTCTGATGTACACAGTTGGCATATTGTATGACCTGAACGTACTATCGGAGCTCTTACTATCCTTGGCCACTTTGGATCATCAACTGGACGGGTTCCCTTCTTCAAAATGACATATGAAAATATTTCAGCATATACTTCTGACTTTGACAAAAATGGCAATGACTCATACTTCATCAAGAAATTACATGGAGTCTTGTGTTCTAAATATCTAGGACACACATTGTCATTTGGGCATGGAGAAAATACATACCCATTATTTTTCCCTTGAGGCAAATTTAATACAAACTCCCTTACTTCGTTGACAACTTGAAATCCAGCATTGGTACCTTGCTCAACAATAATGAGGAAGTCTTCAGTTTTATTCCATAATTTTTGTACAGTTTCCAAACGAGATTTCATGCTTGGTAATTCAAACAGAGAAAATGCTGACAAAACTATGCTATATTTAAGGTCTGTTGAGGCTGGTAGAAACTGTCGTTGGAAAAAACCTTTCAGGGGTAATTTAACATTACCTTTTCCTTGGCATAGTATCAAACGGGCCAAATCATGCATATCTGAGGATGTGTCGACACAGAAGTATTCAAAAATATCATTTTTCCAAAATGTATTCATAGCCCATATACCAGTGCCTATGCCAGAACCGAAATCAAAGAAACTCCTTGGTTTATACTCTGGATTAAATTTTCTAATTTCATCTAATACACGTACCAGGATCGCATATTCCGGTGAAGATCTTGTCATTAAATACTGTAAACAAGTTGCTTTATCATAAGATATATTACCCCAGTTGTATACATTTTTCTTTAATATATTAAAAACTTTATTCTGTATTTGTTTGTTTACATTAAGTAACTCATCTTGGGTTAATTTGTTGTTAATTTTAGAGAATACTTGACCTGAAACTGTGCTATGAATTTTAGCTGTTCTTTCGTTTATTTGGTTTTCTTCGGGCGGCAGTAACCTCGATCTGATGTAGTTGTTTAACGTTATACTATCTTGGTAGAGAGATTTAGCTTTGTTATCTTCTAAAATTAATTTTATCGCTTTCAGTATGTCCGGTGGTATAGATGCTATTTTTATTCGATTCGTACCGGGATGGTTTCGCGGTTTAAACTCTTTCGATTCAAAGTTATCCTTCAGCACTGGATCGATGGCGAATCGTGTCGAATAATTCATGTAATTCATTAAAAAATATCGTAGTTTACATTTTTTAAACATTTTTATAACCTATAAAAAACAATCAATCGTCAGTCAAAACACAATCCCAATGTATTTATTACTCTGCTCTAGAGGTGTAATGAAAATATTCGTAATAGGTACAGGGATTATATTACGCGCCACGGACTATTATATTATGATAAACGAACACAGAATAATAGGTTACCAATAATTAGTCAAATAATAGGCACGCGATTCACGATCCGTGCGGCGAGTCAAGACATCATTATACATGTCGGGCTTCGTATGAAAAATGCGTGGGTTGGTAACACAGTAAGCAAGCAATGAGAACAAAATCACAATATTAGGCGCCGTTTTTAACGAATATCAGTGTATTAGCTAACACGGATATTAGTTAGATTCATAGATTATTTTGTAATTTTTGTGTTAGGTATCTATTGGTATTTCGTATTATAATAGCAGTTCCTTCAGTTCCCTGTAACTAGCTGCGATCGCATACATGTTATCGTATCTATATATTTTAGAGAAATTCAAATGTAAATATTTATTATTTTGTGTTTACAATCAACTGAAAATCAATCGATTGACTTTTTTAATGGACATATATAAAAATCTATGATTGTATTCCATGACATAGTGATATTTTTTACTTAATATATTTTAATATACCAAAGAATTTGACGTTAACGACAGTCCGTAATCTATACAAAGAATAAAACTTAAATGTCTGTTTGTCATGTCAAAATAACAGTTTTTTTACTAAATCCATATAAAAGTATATACGATACCAATAACAAAAAACCCATTTTTAAAATTCTTGTGTCTGTTTGTTCCGGGTAATCTCCGATACGGTTAGAACGATTTCGACGGGATTTTCACTGGTAGATAGCTGATTTTATAGGAAGTGACTTAGGCTACTTTTATTTTAGAAAATGAATTAGAGTTCCGCATAAATAAAAAACAACTGATCATGTTGAATCAATTCGGGCGCTTAAAATGGCTTACGCTGAGTAAACTTTATGAGATATAGCAAATTAACATACCAAATAAATGTAAACATTAAAAAGACCAACAAAAAAATCAGGAAGAGTATACGCCTATTTTCTAAGGAACATCCACAATAAGCATTAATGTCTTTAAAATAGTCGGGAGCGGGAACGCACGATTCGCGCGGGCATTCTGTAGTCCACGTGAGTGAAGCCGCGGGCACAGCTAGTTTATTAATACGAAAGAAAATTTAATCACTTTTTCATTTACGTTATTTAATAAACATAAGGATAATAATAATAAATATTAATAACAATCTTTTATTTCATACTCACATTCTTTAAGTAGAGAATAGATACGCTTAATGGCAGTATTACATTCAAGTAGGTAGCGAAAAGCGAATATTCAATCGGTGACTATTACTTGACTAATACCAAATAATAGATACGGGAACCTTATATAAGTTAACTAATATATTTCATATTAGGGATATCATAATATCAGCCTAATACAAGGTATCCAGAAAGGGTATCGGGTATTTGTTTTCGCGCCATATTCGAAACGGGGCGTCTAAAGGGTGCGGGGAGGGGTTCGTGGCGTCCGCCATTTTGTGGAGTTTTAGTCACGATGGAACAGTACTCGGGGACGCATCGCGCATTTTGCGTACGAGCGTATTATCGTAATGGTGATTCAATAGTGACTGCTCAACGTCTCTATCGTGCGGAATATCGTACACGCCACGCGCCAAGTGACGATAGCATTAGGAAATGGATCAGGATGTTCGAGAATACAGGTGCGCCAGTTAAAATTCAAAACTCTGGTCGTCCTCGTTCAGTTCGCGATGAAGAAACAATTGAAGAAGTTGAGGCGTCGGTTCGTCAAAATCCGTCTTTATCCATCCGAAAGCGAAGCCAAGCGTTGAACATCAAAAAATCGTCTTTACATTCGATTTTAAAGAAAGACTTACATCTAAAAGCCTATAAAATTCAATTGGTTCAAGAATTGAAGGATACGGACTATGCTAATCGACTGAATTTTGCGAACGAAATGCTGCAGCGATTTAACAACTTTAACAACATACTGTTCAGTGACGAAGCAAATTTTCACCTGAATGGTCATGTTAATAAGCAGAATTGTCGGTACTGGGCAGTGGAGAATCCGAGACGAAAGCATGAACGACCCCTGCATAGCCCAAAGGTCGTTGTTTGGGCCGCTATGTCTGCTAAAGGCATAATTGGTCCTTATTTTCATGAAGATCAACGAGGCCGAGCAATTAATGTGAATAGTGACCGTTATTGCGATATGTTGCGAAATTTTTTGGTCCCAGAGTTGCAGGAGTTTGCAGGTTTCAACTCAAGAACGTGGTTCCAGCAAGATGGGGCCACTTGCCATACCTCAAATGACTCAATGGAAGTTGTTAACGAATTATTCCCTAATAAAGTCATTTCGCGAAGGGGTAACATCAACTGGCCTCCCAGAAGCCCCGACCTTAGCCCGCTTGACTATTTTGCATGGGGATACCTTAAAAGTAAGGTTTATCAAAACAATCCGACGAATCAAACCCAGTTAAAGCAAAACATCAGGTCAGAAATGGCAGTAATATCGATAGCTATGTGTCAACGTGTTATCGCCAATCTTCGTTTCCGTTTAGAAGAGTGCCAGCAACGTAACGGTCATCATTTGGATAACATCATCTTTTCCAAATAATTCTCCAATTCATATGCTAATAATAAACAATAAACTTTTTTATTGCATACAAATAATTTTTCTTTCATTGAACTTACAAATACCCGATACCCTTTCTGGACACCTTGTATAACACGTCTCCTCTACTCTAAGACACAACCACACAACCACTCCGGTTATTCGTAGAGGTGGGCGTTTACGAAATATACTTAGGTAATCATTCAAATACGAAGATATTTTGATTATAGCTATTAGTAATTATAATTACTAATTGGTAACTAGTAATTCGAATATGAATTATCACTCATAATTGAATACGTAATAATGATCATTGATAATGGAGATCTTTGAAAGAAAACTTTATAGAAGAAAACATAAGAATTCATTCGGTACTTCGTTTATGAGTGATCAATGATCATTCATAATCGAATTACGAAAGTGAAGGTAAGAGCTAAAAAACAATATCAGTACTTTTTGTTCGGTAATGTAAATCGTAGTACCGAAGACCTTTTTTTAGCTCTCCACTCTCGCCCATCTGTATGTAATACCTCAAAAACCACTATGAATGATTATTCATATTCGTATTTGAATATGAGTTATTGCTCATAATTGAAATATCTCGGTAAGTAAATCATTTATAATCGCCCACCTCTAGTTATTATTGTCCATGACAATCACATTTTACATATCTAAACGCTAGACATGGGTAACACTGCGCTTAACCGCATAATTGCGCCAGATGTGTCACATCACTCATCCCAAAACATTATTACTTACGTGATAAATTTTCATTGTACGGCAGTTGCGCGAATCTTTTACTATAAGTTATTATTCTATTCCTTGTACATTGCATGAACTATTATAACTTATACAAATATTAGTAACAGATAATTGTAGTCCTTTATAGATTTTACTGGCAATTACGTTTCGTGTCAAGCAGCACAGTGCGTCCATGATTACTTAAATAACATAAACGCACCACGCCGATCAACCACCTTATTCATTATTGATTAGATAAATACCTGTAGAGAGAAATTGCCCACAGTCTAAGATTAGTGGCACAATTAAAACACTTGAGAAAGTCCTTCGAATTGATGACAATAATTATTTATAATTCAAAACAACTTTTAAATGAATAACTTTTCTACTTTACACACATTTTATTTTTTATAGTCAGAAATTTACTAGGTAACCACTTTTTTCATTCAATTTAAATTAGGTATATGCTACTGTCTTAAAGTAAAGAGTACTATAACTATTCATTCTCTTAATTGTTGCGCCTGCTGCGCTAACGCTGAGCCTGGTTATCGAATGCAAAGAATTTTGCTGAGTAACCGTTTCTTAAGATAAAAGTTAAGTTTCATTTCCATTAAGTTGTTACGTTCTTCCTGCAAAAGTTACATAGGTACATATCGTATTCGTTTCTGGAGTGAAAACTTCTTTAGTACCTTTGTGATTTGAAATGAAACGAAATGAAAAAGCGACACTAAAAAGAGACCAACATATGCATACGAGAGAATGAAATAGAATACATTTACATTATTTGAATAATGTAAGTCCTGATTTTCATAATTTTTTACAATCGTTGTCGAATTGGCCTTGCGGTGTGAGATGACCAGACTTTCACGACCTGTTCTGTTATTGTACTTATGTACCAAATTTAAAATTGAAAAAAAAAGTGGTAACCTAGTAACTGTCAGACAGTAAAATATATGTTCGTCAAGTAATATCATAAAAAAGAGAAGTGTTGAGAATTAATTATTAAACTATAAATCGTGATTCTCAGGACTTTCTCGAGTGTTAATAGGTGTCTTCACTTTGAACTTACTTTCCACTGAAAAGGTAATATTATTTCAATCATATTATGTTTTCCTTTTACCGTTTATGAACTCCATTAATAAGTTTTTTTTATTATGGCTTTTTTTCGATATAGGCAATTTTGCCAATGTCAAGTGTTACAAATACAATACGCATACGTTTAGTTTTACAGAAGTAATACTTAGGTATTAGGGTAAAATATATTTATTAACATAATTAAAAAAATATGAGTGTTTGTTCATGAATAATTTATTTTATGGAATATCTAATTAGAAGTACCAAATGTTTAGAGCTTCAGCCTTACTACCAGTATTATAAAAAATGCACTCTATTTCTTAAATTAAATTTTATTTTTAGATCCTATAGTGCTCCACTATTAAGCTGAGAATGATGTGCCATATTTTAGTAGTTTTAGACACCATACACAAATTTGGTTATTATTTGATTTGGCAACACTTGAATTCCAGTTGCATTATTTAATAAATAGTTCCTATTAATTTATTATTATTTTAAACCATTGTTTTGCTTCATAGAAGAGTTATGTTTATGGCTTCCACTAAGGCTGAAATCTATAAAGCCTACTCAGACTATGCTTAGGCTGAAATCTATAGAACGTACTCAGTCTTAGCTCAGACTTATAATCATAGATAATACACTATTAGGGAACTTATATCAGTCTTAATTTCGGAAATTCAAATTTATAGTCGCAAACTTAGCATTAGCTGAGCTTTACCCGAGTAAAGTTTATGTCATCAAATTCGATAACTTACGGAAAACATGGGTATTTTATATGAATAAAAAATTTGTATGGCATAATAGTGACGTAAAAGTAATTTTGTATACTTTTTTAATTAACTGTATTACCTAATTCTCATTGGCGTAAACTACATAGAAACTGTTTTTATTACATACACATTTTGTTATTCTTGTTGTTTGCAGTTGTCTCTCGTTACTGGTTTGAAACTTAAATCTTTTTATTTTATGTACTAATAATCTGTCATTTTTACTCTAAAGCAAGTTGATTATTATACAATTATACAATTTGAAGTCTATATTTTAGATAGTTTTTTAAATTTTCTATACATTATTCGTGATTAATTAATTTTTTTGAGTTGAAGAAATTTAACAGTCCCGATGCGGTATTGAAATGTTAATTGATAGTTACCAAACACTCCCTCAGTTAAAGCTAAGCTTAAGGTTAGCGTAACTCGACTTTAAATTCGAAACCTAAGATTGTGCTGAGTAAATACTTAGCAAAGTTTGAGTTAAGGTTGAGCTAAGACTGAGTGAGTACGCTCTATAGATTTCAGCTTAAGCTTCTTAATATATATTATTTGGAAATTTTCAAACAAAATCAAATTAGCAGTTAACTCTTATGTTGTGATATCTGTTCTTGTTTATGTTTGTTGATACAATCTCTGAAGTCATTTACAGCACTCTGACATTTCCTCCAGTCCTTAGTTTCAGCTATACATTCCTACAAACATATAAATACATTGAAAATATCTAAATTAAAAACTTAAAATTGTTAGTGACTTGTATGTGAAACTAAAAAGATTCACAAAGTAGTGGAAGTTCTCTATGAATTTTGTCTAGGGTTTGAGCTATAACAGGCAAAACTGGCAAAATAAGAAACCTGTTTCTGTTGCAGATAAATAACACTTCCAGCAACCTGTTTCAAAATCTTACACTTTCTTTCTATTACTATAAAATCTTAATCTCTTTTTATTACTTTAACTGAGAAGAGCAAAGAATTTGTTCAAATTTAAATATGTTTGTCTCTCTCCAACAATGTAAAGGTCCTTAAGCTTGAATAGAGAAGAGCATGTTCCAAACTGAAACAGTTTACTATTTTATCACACAACAGTATGTAGAAAAGGTACTAAAGTATTTAGGAACAGCTTTTCCTTTATCAGTTTTCAGATAGCTTTTATCAAGAAAGCCAAGCTGTTACATGTAAATACATATTCTTTTAGCAGTTCCAATAAATATGCTTCTCTCCTTTTATGTATCCAGTCCACCTCACTAGAAAAACAGATAATTTCAGAGAAATACAAATAAACAGTTGTATATGACATACAACGAACAGGTATTTAAAAGACAATAAATAAATTTACAAAGAACTGGTACGCAAAGTCTTTAGACTTCTCAAGCATATTTATTTTTGTACTTGGAGATGTTGAATATTTTATGAGAGGATTATGAATGATGACTTAATTGAGATATGTATTTATTAAAAGTTGAAACTAAAAAAAGGTTTTTCAATCATAAACAAAGTTCTTTAGAAGAACATAATAAATACCAATAAACTACAAAAAAGCTCATTCCGTCGTAATAATTAGTAATTGTATCGAATTAGTAACTACTAATATTAGTAATTACTAATGGTTATAATCGAGATATCTTCATAATCGAATGATTACATTAGTATATCTCATATTCGTCCACCGCTATATTTTACTTTTACACACTTTTTACATACACCTTTTTCATGAATACATGGAAGTTTGTTATAGAATGTTTATTGACATTAAATCCTTCATTCGAAATTAATGTAATGTGTGCAAAGAGGAAATTAAAAAAAAATGAGGCTCAGCTTTCCATTGACGTCGGTCGAGTTGGAGGATGAATTTTTTTTTACAAGATTACATTATTATAAGCACATACGCAAAGTTTCAACATGCGGAAACCCGTAGTTTTAGAGAAAAAAAAAAAAAACAAAAAAAAATATTTTTGTATTAATTGTCAATCCCTACCACAGATTATATAGAATTCACGCCATTGAACATTTCGTTTTACCTACGGTTAAGTTGTCATACATTCAGTAATATTTTATTTTATATAAATATACGAAAATAATTATATTTTGTACTCATTTCAATAATTTATCAAGCACATATATATTTACCAGTTTATATATATTAAATTATAGAATTATTTTCATTATGATTCATGAAATTAAAATGTGTAGAGTTAGTCTTTGGTGGCTTGCAAAACGAAACGTAAAACTGACGCCATTTTGTACTGTCATTGTCAGTGTCATCGTTAGTCTTCCGTCCATTCGACTAATGTATATGTTCAGCCAAAAGTAGTTAAAAGTACAGTTATCTTCAAGTAAAATTAGAGACAGCCCGTGAAGATCGAGAAGCAGTTTTATCAACAAGGACAATAGCTGACTGGTTTTCTTACTGCCGGGAGACAGTAGTTTATGTATTGGAGCACCAAGAAGTTAACGGCAAGATTTGTGGTCCAGGCAAAATCGTACAAACGATGAATCAAAATTTGGAAAAAGAAAGTACAATAGAGGGAGACACATTGAAGGCCACTGGGTGCTGGGGATGATAAAAAACGGAAAAGATGATTTAAGATTAGAAGTGTGTCCCGATAATGATAGATCTGCAGAAATGTTGGTGCCACTAATAGAAAAGCATGTGGAGGTAGGCACTGAAATCCATACCGATTTTTGGAGAGCCTATGATTGCCTACCTCAATATGGATACATGCATAAGAAGGTAAATCACAGCAACCCTATAAATAAATTTGTGGCACCAGAAGGGACACAAACACAAAGAATCGAAAGCCACTGGCGAAATTTAAAAGTGATGTTCCATAGGGATGGTTATAAAAGAAACTTCACAGACTGGCTCATAAATATTCTTGGCAAAGAAAAATAAAAATAGTGCATAAAGATGTTTTTCAAGAATTAATACAATGTTTATAAAATTGATTAAAATATTATTAATTAGTATTTAATTTGTTTTATTTTAACAGTACCTATTAGGGAAGATAACAAATAAAATAATAGGTTAGGTTCAACTTATGGCAAAGAACTGAATTGATTGACTCCAACTCTACCTGGTATGAGTCTCTCTTACCCCTAGAGTGTTTTTATAAAGCCGGAGGCGCGTAGGGAGAGTAGCCTCCGCCTGCTGTAACTAATTGTAGGCATCGGACGAGCCAAAGCGGCTGAGGCTGGTTGCCGAAGATGACCAATAAGCCGAAGCTGCGGAGGCGAGAATGGATGCCTACAATTAGTTACGCAAGGGCGTAGAGGCTACTCTTCCCGCAGCGCTGGAGATGTTGCAGTCTCAAAATAGATATAAAAATCCCTCTGAATCTGTCCCCCTATTTTTCACTGATGAAGGGAGTTCTACTCCTTTCATAGGGACCCCTTCCCCTCCAAGGGGTCGCCCCTTGTTTTTTACACTTTTTTGTTTTTATACATTTTACACCAATAAAATGAGGAAAATTAGCTGAGAATTAAAAATTTAAAAAACTCGAAAAGGGGGGTGCTCCGCAACTTTTCATTTTAAGGGGGGGTAGTAGCCCTCCCCCCACCCAGCCCGCCCCTCTCCCGCGTATCAATTCGACGGACGTCAATGGAAAGTCGTACCAAAAATGATCCTATTCTATTACGCCACGCCGTGGTAAAATGAGATTAAACTCTGGACGATATAATTTGTTTGAGTTTCTCTTACAATTTTAATATTACAAACCTGAACTTTGTAATGCAATTCTAAACATCCCGTTTTCTTCAGCATTGTTTCGACTGGATCATCGTCCCCAACTTTCTCTATAGGTTTTATTGTCATATTTTTTGCAAAATAAACTCTAGATTTTTCAAAACAACCTGAAACTGAAATCAAAAAAATATTCGAATTATCAAACTAAATGCTAAATTACAGGGTTACCAACTCATAAAAAAAAATATCCCTAAGATTAAGATGAAATAGCACTAAGTAACCCTAAATGCAATATTCAAAAGCCCCAAAAAAAAACCCTGTATTGTGTATCTATTCAACGGTATTGTATAAATGACTTTCCCGTTTTTTTCACTATTTTAACGGCAATATTAATTTTAATTCACATACGAATTAAACAATAGTTAACAGACATAACCACGGAGTTTTTGGCGAGGTCTTGAAGTGACGTGATTTGGTTTTTATTTTTAATTCATTTGCTTAGGTTTTGACCCTGTGTTATGTAATATTGGTGGCGTTTTGCGTGATATAGTTTGGTTTTGTGCATAAGTGAAGTGGATTATAAATATAAGCTGAAAGCATTCACTCCGAGATCCCACAAAAAATTCCTAGAAAGATCTAACAAGGGAGCCACCATCTTGTTAGGATACTGAATCGTCCTAACATATAACACTATAATTCACTCGATAATGGCAGTAATGGTCTTCACTAAAGAGGACCGGTTGCCAAGTTAGGAAGAAGAAGACATAACCACACTTGTTGGGTACGCGTCACTTCCCCTCTGCGTGAGGGTGCGTGGGGGTGTGATGCTTCCCTGGTTTGGACGGGCGTTTTGTTGCGCTGGATGCCCGTCTCGTAGACGCCGTACGGATGCCAGTGAGACGCGATGTTAGTGAGGGTGTCCGGGGGGTGCAATAATGCACGACCGCTTGACGTGCCGGGTCTTCAATGAAACTCGAACTCTTCAATTCATTGCTCGCAGGACGACCAAAGCTTTCTTCTTGTTGTTACTTGTACTCGTTGAATTGCGCCGTGCCCCAAACGGCGCCTCTTCGAGCTTAAGTAGTTCGGAGAGTGACCGTAAAAAGAGCCCCGCTTTAATTCGTGTTTTAATTTTAGTTTTCACTTTGGTCGCCCTGTTAATCGCTCTATATTTCCTTCTTTATATACATGTTATATATCAAAATATTCCTTGTCGTATTACCTATCCATTGCAGTTTCACATATTATATACATCAAGTATATATTACGTACATAAGCCAAAAACAATGCAATTTACGGGCGGCATCACCGCTTTCTGTTCGTAAAGTTTCCATAACATTGAATATTCTTACTCTATTGACTTATTCTATGCATTTATCTATTCTATATTAGTTCTATTTCCATATATGTGACACACAATACATAATCATTTATATACAACTTAATACATAACATGCAACTTATAATGTAGCGTAGTCGCTAACATTTCTCTATAATATTATCCATATCGATCTATTTTATCATAACACATAAACACAATAATATCACATAATATCCTAACACAAGACACGAAAATAACTGTTCTGTCGCTAACAACACTGATCACTAATAGTAATGAAATTTTGAATTTTGAAGGTGTTATGTGGAGTCCCGTGCTGCCGCGAGATGGCGTGCGTCAGCTTGACCAGAAACATGACTTTGACCACAGACTAACAACTTCTTTAGTATTAATTCTTATTTTTCTCTGGTATAGTACCCATACACAAATAACAAAAGATTACTTGTTTTGGTCAGTCAAATTAATGACGCATGAAATACAATTTACGCCCCTAAAAATAGCCCTAAATCTAGCGCTAAAAGCCCTAAGTTGGTAACCCTGCCAACTTAACAGCCGCTGCTGTTTACGTTCATGTAAGAGACAGAAAACGTGAATAGTTTAAAAGAGATATGCGTCGATTGAGATTATTAAGCGTTTTTATTTTGGTCGCATTATTGTACGTTTCTGTATACGCAGAAAACTACACTATATAATTTAAAAATGTAAATTAACAAATCTAAAGACTACATATAGATTCCTAGTTTTTAAATAAATATGTAAACATATCTTATTTACACAGAGACAAGATAAAATTATTTTATAATATGAATTCTTATAATTTACACGTATAACTAACTCCCAAAGTAAGTAGCATAGTGTGAAGGCCAAGGGAGGGTACCATAGTTAGCATCAGGCACTAGGGTAAAGTAGCGGTGTACTTATAATACCATATTCTAATGCCAAGGGTATGGATGTAACCACATATTTAATATGTAATGGCAATAAGCTAGTGCCTTGTGCAGTAGGTTTGGCATAAACCTAGTGGAGCCCTTGAGTTTTGCAGCCGCTCGCACGATACAAGTGACAGTGCACTTGCTATCACTACCTACCCACTCCCGTGTACACCGCCCTGGTATAGGTTTTGCAAGGGACTTTATTTTTCTTTTTTCGTATTAGTACTATAGATTTTTTTTTATAAATTACTACTGTTAGCGACGCATAGGCCTAAGCGTGATGATAAAAAATAGTAATTATAAATATAAGTTGTAGGGACTAATAATTGTATGAACAATCATCAATCTAATGTTTTGAATATAATGTTACAACTTGTAGGTATATAAGAATGGTAAATAAGTTATGAAAATGTTTATAATATCATAGAAATAGTCGCTTAATGTATGGAACTTATGTATCGTCAATAATTTGTGTCATAAAGGAGTTATGTGTAATGTTTTATGTTGTATAGGTTAATTAGCTTGCTATATATGTTTTTATAATGTTTATAACGTTGAATAGTGTGCACATAACATGTTTTAAGCCGTTTTAAAGTTGTAATGTTTAACGCTCTGTATTTACGATGTTTATCAACCTATAATGTTGCATTTAGTGTTTTTATATAGATATTTATGTCTACAATAATGTAAAACAGGTTTTAGAGTGATTCGATAAGTATGTTTAGAAATATTAGCAACTTATTAGATATTGCATACAAATAATAATAATAATGTAGATAGGGATAGTAATAGTGAAGCCGCGACGCGTCACCGCGGTTAACGGGCCATGACCATATTTTTGGTAATGCGAGAGCAGTACAGAGAGAGACGCCATCGCTCCGTCTCGCTCTCCGGCAGCAAGATAAAAGGCGAGCCGCCGGGGCCTACCGGCCGCAAGTCCGGTGAAGCTGTAAAAGCCGCAGCGGCTCTGTTTGACGATAGGGCCCCTAAGGCTAACAGTGTAGTCAGTTCTAAAAAAAAAAAAAAAAAAAAAAAAAAGGCCTTCTGGCCTTCGCGGCTGAGTGCCCTAAGCGCTCGCCCCCAAGTCCGGTGAAGCTGTAAAAGCCGCAGCGGCTCTGTTTTAGGATAGGGCCCCTAAGGCTAACAGTGTAGTCAGTTCTAAAAATAAAAAAATAAAAGGCCTACCGGCACACACAGGTGCCACAAGCTGAAGACTCAAGACTCAAGAAACAAGACTGGAAGAAACAGTACCCAGAAGATAGTGCTAAGAAATTGTATAGAAAAAGTTATTGTGTCTTGAAGAATACAGCTAAATTTATTGTGGTATCTGTGTGTCATTGCATCTTCACAAGTTCAACCCGCCAGCGAACCAGTCCTCTCCGCTTCCGTGCTACGTCAGCGCCGCGCCTACCAGCAGGCACCTCACTGCGTGTGTACCTTAATGTTTCGCCCTCTTCACGCCTAGTAGTTTCGGGTGTGAGCAGGGTCGGTCGCACGTAGTGAGAGGGGCTCGCACGCACTGGTTTCCAGACAGCTGGTTACTGTAGCGTGTAATCCGCCGTCGGTCATACAGAGTACGAGGGAATCGTTTCCGTCGCGTTCGCGCTCTCGGTGCGTGGTCCCGCTCTGTATTGGTTGACGTAGCACATTTGTAACGGGCAGACACACGTCCATTTTAGTTTTGGTCCTCCGAGCCGGATGGACCCATTTTAACTACATAGGTTCATAAGTTCCTTCCTTCCTCCCAGGAGGCAGGGACATATTGTATATGTTACTTTAGCTCGAATTCTACGAATACTATTCAATAAACTTATTTGTAAAGGCGGCAACAGCCTGAACCGAGGCTGCCGCTTCGCTTCGCACACATCGACTACAGAATGCCCGCGCGAATCTTACTCCCCCGCTCCCGATATTTTAAAGATAAAAATGCTTATTGTGGGTGTTCCTTAAAATATAGATATATTCTCTCGTACTCTTTTGTAGGTATTTTTAATGCCTATAATTATGTAGTACATTAATTTCTATATATCTTGGTTTACTCAGCATAAGCTATTTAAGCGCCGAATTGATTCATCATGACCAGCTTTTTTTTATTTGTGCGGAACCCTAATTCTTTTTCTAAAATAAAAGTAGCCTAAGTTACTCCCTATATCATCAGCTATCTATTAGTGAAAGTCCCGACAAAATCGGTTTAACCGTTTCGGAGATTACTCGGAACAAACAGACAGACAAAAATAAAAAAAAATGGGATTTTTGAGGTATCGAATGTACTTTCATATGCAATAGGTAAAAAACTGTTGTTTTGACATTACAAACAGACGCTTCAATTTTATTAATTGTATAGAATAACCGCAAGTGACATGTCAAAATTCATTTATAATGGAAGTTCACAAATTAATCCATTCTTTGTATAGGATTTTTTTGTATGGAATGGATATATGTATGTATATGTATATCTTGAGTTAACATGAAATTTTATAGAAACAAAAAAAAATTAATGAAGTTATCCAGTTTCCCATTGTGCCTAATAATCTCAGATGCAATTATGATATTACTTATTGTATCTGCTATGTGTATGACTGTTTATCGATCAGTACATATTTATAATTATATGTCTAAGACAAAAGTGTGGGTAAATACTTAATTGCCCCCATATACAGTGTCTTCATACAGTGAGTTTTCTTGTCCTTGTACCCTTGAAGCTTGTCCCAGATACACATGAGCAACGAGCAAACATGCTCATAGTTATTTAAAAACAATAAAAAGCATTTTATTAATTAAAATAGGAATTCATTTTTAATTTTAAACTTAATTACAATAAATAAATTATGCTAAAATTTTGCTTTTGTTCCTGAGGGCAATGTATGCAACTACAATAGACAAAACTGTGGCAAGGACTTCAGAGTTCACCCAGGGTCCGGAGTAGCCTGGAAAAAGATTTTTAAAAATATAATATGTAGTTACTGTCATTGTCATCTTTGGGGTGTAGGGGTGAAAGTCTGATAGATAAAAAAGTTGCTATCAATCTTTGAAAGGAGGCTTGAAGAGCCATTTATGCACAACGGCAACAACTGGAAATAGAATTTTTCACCGTTGGTCATTGTTCTTTATGGCCAGCTGCATATTTTCTGTCAAGCATAGGTAAATCAGCTGGAAGATGTCTTTGAGTTTATTGTAGTGACAGTGAGTAAAACCACAATAAACTAGTTTGCGCCTCACACTCTGACTAAAAACGTACATTAAATACTACCTAAATGTATGTATTCATACGTGTACGGTATTCCGTACACTACTACAAACGCAAAAACGTCTCCAAGCTGATTTCCCTGTACATTTTGGTGAGCTACTATTAGGAAAAAAAGTGAACTGTTCCTGTACATCTAGAAGAAATGAAACATCAAAATTATTTCCTACACATAATAATGCTTAAAGGAAATAAATATGGCATAATCAAAAATTTTTTCAAGAAAAAAGATGTTCGTTTATTTAAGCGCATGGCGACGCGTCACCACACCTTATTAGGTATTTCATACTATCCTATAGCCTGGCGACCGTCGCCGCGACAACACTAGGTCAGACCCGGCGCTTTAGGTGTTTTCCAAAAAGTCATCCTAACAGCTACCTAGTTGTCTGCAAGTAACCTTAAAAAACAGCCATCTGGTTACATAACATAAGAAGAGAGCTGGGTGATAGAATAGCTCAACTGGGTTACAACTATAATTTATATGATTAAAAATCCGGGAAAGAGTAGTCCAGAAGTCAAGATCTAGACAGTCTAGTCTAGACCAAGAATCAACAGTTATATAACATATAGTATGTTACTATCATAGGTATCACTAGCGTGTTGGCGACCTTAAACTCCCATGTTTCATAAAGTTCTGGAATTCCTACTCACCATATTAACACAGCACAAGGTTATTTGGCTGCGATCTTCTGTAGGGTAGAGGTATTCCACTAGTTGGACTGCTCCAAGCAGAGGGAAACCTCCAGACATTTCTCTGTTCCTAACCTCTCTTTAATTTTTTATTCTTAAAAATAATATCAAGTTACGAAAACAATAACTTTTTGCAACGTAACTTAAAGAATTTCCGTAAATACTTACTACCAGGATGGTGGAGTTGGATAGCAAGTAGGGGAGCAACGGTGGCGGCTGGATCAGAACGACGAGCGCGACGGAGCGAAGCCCAACCTTCCTCATCCAGGATGTTAATTTCATGAACACCGGATCGGGCTTTTCCTGGCTCTTCAGTCCAGGATACCTGAATTATTTGTATTTATATCAATTATAGTTCATAGATTTGCAATGTAAATGTTTATGACCACTTATCACCAACAATGGCTTTGACAGTTCTGAAACATGTTATTTATAATGCTTTTAGTGATTGGAAATGACAAGTGAATTTTCTATTGTCATTTGCAAGCCTCATAGTGCAGAGGTACCTTAGTTAGCCCTACTACTGAGTCAAAAGTTTGGAGACCTGAACCCCATTCATGAGTATTGTGTGATGAGCATAATCATCCATTGAATATCTGTGTTTTAAACATCTATATAATGTATTATATCTAATGATACTAACCTAACTTAATCCTACACAGAAACCTAAACATAAACCTAGCCCTAATAATATAATTCATACAACAAACAATAGAGTGATTCTGTTTAGGTTAGAATAGGGCTTCTTAAACTATGGGTTGGGACCCCAAATGGGGTCGCATAGCAAAATTCTGCAGTCGCGAGAGATTTTAATTTCAAATATTTATATATACCATTTCATAACATCACTAGAGTTTTATAATTTTTTGTGCAATTTTTAATTTTAGATTTTGTATGTTTCAAAACGAATTCTAAAACTATATATTTTCATATGTATATGTATATTGTTTGTTACCTAATAAATAAATCATCAAAAAATATTAATTTATTTTTCTTTTAATTTGTATGGGGTCGTGAATGACAAAAGTTTAAGAAGCCCTGGGTTAGAACTATTTGGTTAACATAAGACATACTTGGCTTATTTTGGAATTAAGTGTTATGTGAAATTGTATCCCCATATTTATTTTATTCAATACTGATCTTGTATTTTACGAGTAAATTCTACTCATTATTTTACGAATCAGACTTTATATTTTAAATTTAGATTAAATTTACTATTACAATTGCAAAAAACCACGGTATGTAGTCTTACAAGAACATTTTACAAATCGACTCCAAACATTCACAATATTACGATCTTATGTTTTTACAAGGTCACATTGACCCTATGCCAATAACATATGTTCCTTTTAAACTCTAACTTTTTTGTGTTAGTGATTGTAACAAATTTAAACTCTTATTGCATTTATGCTTTGATATATACAAGATGTTAATTATACTCATACTATAAAATAGCTACTTTATTACAAGAAAGAAAAAATCTCGAAACTACGTTATTACATCATAGCGGAGATATGTTGACTTGATATACAAATTTGGCAAAACTTTAGCTATAAGCTTTTGTTGTGGGATTGGATACCACTCTGATGTTAAGTTAAGTGAAAATGATAGAAAACATCAAGCACTGTTTTAAGTGCACTTACATAAAGAACCACACCAACACAGCTTGGTATCATTAAAATCAATTTGATAATTTTAATAGTAGTTACCTGGCTAGTTGTAAAAAACATTAAGGGAGAGCTCAAGCTTATGATAGAATTTGGAAACAATGTGTCGTCTATATTTTACATTTTAGCTCAAAGTTAGAAGATATAATATTCAAAGTATTTGCAAAAAAAAATTCTAAATTACTTAGGTATAAATTATTTTTTAAACTATTGCATTCTGTAATTTCAGTATTTATATAGTTTTTTCAAATTTTTTGTCTAAAAATAAATATAATCATCATATATATATAATTGCCTATCACATAACCTAACTTTTAATTCTCTAATATTCATGATCAATTTGTTTCTTCTTTATTTTATCAAAACGTAAGAACAAAATAAATTTTATTATACATTTATATTTATTTATTTATTTTATAGGAAGAAAAATAGATTAGATTATAAGAGTTAGTTAAATTTGGCCTACTTTATCATGTAGTTATTATTTTTCTTTTTTGAAAAGATTAATTCGAAATTGCAATCTTTACACGCAGAATTCTATTTTTTAATACCTATTTACTCAGCTAAGCTTTAACTATTATTCTATTCTTACCTGATACTTGTTTTCTCCAACTCGAGCCGCTGTTAATGTTCTTCCATCGACTTCAGCGTACAGCGCATAGTTCTCAGACAGAGCGTTGTCGCATTTCAACGAAAATTCAGTAATATAAGCTATTTGAGTCACAACTGTAGCGTCCAAGCTTGTAAATGAGGTAGCTTCAACTTTTGGATTTTTGCAGCTCTCTGCGTTTCCTCCACTTATGCAAGCAAAGGCAAGTAATACAACAAAAGGTATCTTATTCATTTTAGGATTTCTTAAAATTAATTTGTGACTTACACTATAGATATTTACAGACGTACTGAAAACACTAACGTAGCTAATTAAAAATTCACTTTTACAATTTTACCCACTAGCGTTCCACGTACTGTGATGTTCTGAAATGTCATAAAAAAGATAATTTAAAAGAAACTTATTAATTTAATACTCAAATTAAAAATGAATTATCTTAAACTTCAAATGTAGAGTATTAACAGGGAAATTAATTCTTTATTTATTTGTTTAGATATTGATTAGACACTGTTTTAAATAAAAAAAATTAAAGTTTGATTTGGTAATTTAATGTAAAAAATATTTGATAGTAATTCCGAACGCAGTTCCAAAACGTCAGCAGCGACGTGTGCTCAACTTGTCATTTTCTCTTTTTTTTATTAACTAAGACCTCGGGATACGTGTTCTTTAAACCTAACTTTAGTGGTTAATTATAAATATATGAGGACGTCAAACTATATTCAACTCTGCTTTTTTAAATTTTGGAGTACCCATAGTGAGATTGCGTTACGAAACCCAATGTCTTCATTAATTATTTGTAGATACGCTTCATACTTGTACAATATTACCATGAAAATAAACAATTAATATTTTTACAACCATATAAAACAAAATAAAATCCATCGTTCGAATCATGAGTTATTAAAATAATCCAATAGAAAAAAGCAATGAGTTTTACCAAAATTTTATGATTGGAGTTTTTATTTTTAATTCATTTAATTAGGTTTACCTCCATAATATGTAATATTGATGGGGTTTTGCGTGATATAGTTTGTTTTTTTTGCTTATGTGAAGTGAATTCTGGGATCCCACAAAAATTCCCTAGATTGTTCTAACGAGGCGGAAACCATCTTGTTGGACGTCACTTTGTTTATAATGTATATGTGTATATGAAGGCTTGAAAACATTGACGCTGGAAAATTTTACGAAGACATTAACATTGACATTGAAAACCCCACTTTGTTTTGTAAATGTTATAAAGGACACTGGCAAGTGCTTTTGCGGCGCCGAAACAAGAAGAAGAATTTTATAATTTTCTGGGTTACTCAGTTTTCAAATTCTTATTTCTCATAAAACCTAGTTCCAACTACAGTAATAATTACATTTAAAGAAAAGAATTAACCAAATCGGTACAGCCATTCTCAAGTGATTCACTTACCAACAAACATAATTTAATCTCATTTTCAGCAAGAGCAATTCTTGTACATATAACAAAGATTTCCATGAAACTTTGCATTTAGTTAATGTTTTAAATTCCAAGTTAACCTAGATTTTCTTTTTTTGTTATTAAGACTCCGAGCACATGACACTTTTGATGATGGGATGGAAAAAAAATTGATCCTGATTAAAAAAAAATCATATTATTAAAACCAGCAATGAACACCAAATTAAATACAGCTGATTGCTCGGGTCAAATAACGCGCAGGCGCGGCGCGTCGCGGCGCCAGTCCAGCGCGAGCGCGGCGCGGTGCCATTCTCGCGCGGCCCGCAGCTGGCGATCGCACAAATACTTATTTACAATATTGTCTAAATACCTAACTTATCTACTTTGCCACTGTGCTAGTGTCTACCTGGCCACTTTCATTCGAATTCTCCGGTTGAATTAGAAAAGTAACGGGTTAGATTCCCCGCGAATGAAAAAAATACTTAAATAAAATTTTAACAAGCATTGAGCCATGTTTTTTAATCCATCGTGTAAGAATGTTTATTATTCTGATGTATTCAGTTATGTACCTATTCATATCAGTTCAGTACTAAGTTATTTATAAAAAATGTAGGTATGAAACAGCTTACCGATCTAAAGCTTCCGTGGTCTTATGAGATGCGGCTCAAATTGTGCCCCATTCATTTCGAGGCAGATTTGGGCTCGGCGTTGCGTATCCTCATGCAGGCATCATCGTGGAGTCCTCGACCCAGTCCGCACGTAGTTTGTCGAAAACATCCACGGTCCTTTGGTGCATTTCGTTGGCACTAACACACTTACGATTAAAAGCACATTCTCTCACATACCCCTACAGAAAGAAGACTAACGGGGTCAGATCGGGTGACAGAGGTGGCCAAGAGTATGGTCCTAGTCTGCCGATCCAGCGATCATCAAATAGCTCAGTGAGGCGCTCACGGACGAATCTGAGGATGTGGGGGTGCACCATCATGCTTAAACCATTTTCGGCGATATTCAGCTAATGATAATTCGTCTAAAATGTCCTCCGACTGTTCATTTATGAGGTTTAAATATCGCTGTCCGTCAAGTTGCTGTGGCAGAATCATTGGTTCTAGTATGCGATCCTTAAATAAACCTGCCCATACGTTAACCAACCATCGGGTTTGGTGCCTGGTTTGTAGAACAGCGTGCGGGTTCACCTCGGAATAAACGTATGTATTTCTTCGGTTCCACAGCCCGTTTCTTGTAAATGTCTACTCGTCCGTCCAGTTCACGTGTTCAATGAAACCAGGCACACGTTGTTGCGGGTCTTATCCAATGGTAAAAAACTCGCCAGTGATCGTTCTCACCGGATACCAAGCTTGCACTTTGTGCACTTTTTATGGGCACATTCGTTTCGTAATTCGTAAACTGTCCAGTATAACACACTTGTTACATCTCGAAGCCTTAACAATTTAGCAATACCTCGTTTAACTAAGTTCGGATTTCAACGAACGACATCAAAAATGCTCTCCTCGAACTGAATAGCCACTTGACTTCCACCTCCTGTCGCTACTGGGGCAGTAGGCCCATTTTCCAACACTCGCTGAATAGCTGCTGTTATCAGGCGAGAGTCAGTCGGATGTCCAGCTGTCGGGAATCTCTCTCGGTAAATTCGTAATGCACGCGAAGCATTCCCGCGAGCTTCTCCAAGGCACATTATTCATTAACATGCTACCGTATTCACGAACACTATAAACGTATGCTTTAGGCATTATTAAAACAAAACTCTCATAAAATCAACACAATCTTAAAAAGAAACAAAAAACGTAACAATAAAATAATGACAAGAACTTAGTTAACAATACGATTGAACGAATATCTGTCGCCCACGCACGCGCACATGAAATGAAAGTCAAAGTGTAACTGTCTCAAGAACTAAAAATACTAAACTTAATAATCAACCCCGCCAAAAAAGAAATAAAGCGCCGCGGGCCGCCTCCTTGCAGTAGCCCCTCGTTAGCGTCGAAAGCGGCACTTTGATCGTTTCCGCAGATCGATAAACCGTTATACCTACATTTACGACTATTATTTCATAAGTTTAGTTATCTAGTCTTCATATGGAATTTAGAAGTTATAATTCAATTTTTTTTTAATACATTTATACAATCAATTGTACACTGACGTAACAAGAAGCTCGCTACTAAAAAAATGATATTAGAATATTAAATTAACCTAATTGGATTATCACGTACACAATTAAAAAAATTACAATTTTGTACAAGAAATTAAAAATGAAATGGTACAGAATAATGTAATAGTTGAAGAAACTATTTGCAATTATGATCGACAATTAATTAATCTATCAGAATGAATTTAAAATAGAATTCTTGTACTTTATGTTAACAGACTTTCTGTTTTTAGTCCGGCCAATACTTTAATTTGAAAACAGGTAGGTACGTCACATCTATCGAAAATTACGGCCGGCAGATGGCGATCGCACAAGTACTTATTTACAACATTTGTCTAAATACCTACTTTGCCACTATGCTAGTCTCTACCTAGCCGCTTTCAATCCGATCAAAGTACCGGGTTCCATATCCCACTAATTAAAAAAATACTTCAACAAAATTTTAGCAAGGGTAGAGTCAAGATTTTTAATCCATCGTCTATGTTTAGTAGTATTCTGATGTATTCAGTTATGTATCAGATCAGTTCAGTACTGATTTGGGCCAGGCGTTGAGATAGCTAAGTGCCGGGTTCGATTCTCCTCCAAAGTACGCAATGACGAAGTTGGAATGTCAATTCTAAAGGAACCTTGTGACGTAGAATCTCCACATACTAAATTAATTATTGTCACTACTGTGTTTTGTTTTGTAAGATTCAGAAATACACACCGTAAAATTTTCCTCATTTTTTCTATCTAACTCTGTACAAAACAATGCATTATGAATTATTACAGCACTACACTTTAGGTTTTTCGTACTTTCGCTCATTTTAGTCGTTCATTTTACACACACACCGGCGGTGACACCGCGTCACCGCGCTCTCCCCGTGCCAGCGCGCCAACACAGCACTGGCACGCGGCCGCGGCCGCGGCCTGCTGGTGTAGGTACTAAATTTGCAAGCGACATAAAAGAATTAGAGGCGGCGCCAGCGTTCACGATAAAACTTGCAAGTAATTTTTGTAAGTACCTACCTGTTTTCAAATTAAAGTATTGGGCGGAATAAAAACGGAAGTGTGTTAACATAAAGTATAAGAATTCTATTTTAAATTCCTTCTGATAGATTAATTGACTATCGTAATTGCAATTAATTTCAACTATTAAATTATTCTGTACCATTTCATTTTTATTTTCTTGTATAAAATCAAAGATAAAAAGATTAAATAGTTTTTATAAATAACAGCTAAGCTTATAAAATAAAAGTTGGGAATGTCTAACGCTTTATCGATCTGTGGAAATGTACAAAGTGCCGTCAACGGCGGCCGCGGCTCACCGCCAAAGGAGCGGTTTGTTTTGGCGGGATTGATTATTAAATTTAGTATTTTTAGTTTTTGAGACAGTTTCATTTAGACTTTCATGCGCGCATGAGCGACAGATATTCGTTCAATCGTATTGATATTTAAATTCTTGTTAATATTTTATTGTTACATTTTGTGTATCTTGTTAAGTTTGTGTTGTTTTTATTATTGTTCTGTTTTAATAATGCCTAACGCGTACGTTTATAGTGCTCGTGAATACGGTAACATGTTAATGTGCCTTGGAGAATCTCGCGGGAATGCTTCGCGTGCATTGCGAATTTACTGAGAGAGATTCCCGACAGCTCGACATCCGGCTGACTCTCGTCTGATAACAGCAGCATTTCAGCGAGTGTTGGAAAATCGACCCATTGCTCCAGTAGTGACAGGAGGTGGAAGTCAAGTGGCAGTTCAGGCCGAGGAGCGCATTTTAGATGTCGTTCACCGGTATCCGAACTTAGGTACACGAAGTATTGCTAAATTGTTAAGGTGTCGGAATGGAACAAGTGTGTCGTACTGGACAGTTCATAAGGTGTTAAAGCGTAACCGAATGCGGCCATACAAAGTGCACAAAGTGCAAGCTTTGGTACCCGGCGATCACGACCGCCGGCGAGTTTTCTGCCGTTGGTTATTATACCAGCAACAATGTGTCCCTGATTTCATTGAACACGTCATCTGGACGGACGAGTCAACATTTACCAGAAACGGGTTGTGGAACCGAAGAAATACACACGTGTATTCCGAGGTGAACCCGCACGCAGTTCTACAAACCGGGCACCAAACCCGATGGTCGGTTAATGTATGGGCAGGTTTATTTAAGGATCGCATACTAGGGCCAGTATTTCTGCCACAGCGACTTGACGGACAGCGATATTTAAACATTATAAATGAACAAATAGTGGACATTTTAGACGACCTATCATTACTACGTGCGGACTGTGTCGAAGACCCCACGATGATGCCCCGACTGCATAAGGAGACGCAACGCCGAGCTCAAATCTGCCTCGAAATGAATAGGGCACAATTTGAGCCGCATCTCATAAGGCCACGGAGGATTTAGATCGGTAAGCTGTTTCATACCAATTTTTTTTTATAACTTATTTTTGAACTGATCTGAGTAGATCGTACATAACTGAATACATCAGAGTAATAAACATAATTACACGACGGATTAAAAAGCATGAATCTATCCTTTTTTAAATTTCATTCAAGTATTATTTTCATAAGCGGGGAATCGAACCCGGTACTTAACTTATTCAACCGGTGAATTCGAAAGAAAGTGGCTAGGTAAAGACTAGCACAGTGGCAAAGTAGATAAGTTAGTTATTTAGACAAATGTTGTAAATAAGTATTTATTTGATTGTTAGTTGCGTGCAGCGCAAGATTGACGCTGCGCCCGGGCGTTCGTTGATCCGAGCATCAGCTGTTTTTGATTTTGTGTTTCATTGCTGGTTTTTTTTTATAGTAAAGTAATCCATTTTTTATGAAATTATCGTTTCATTTAGCTGTACTAACACGATGGAGCGTAAATAATGCTAATAAAAAGTTTAAATAATATGATTTTTTTTATCAGGATCAATTTTTTTTCCATCCCATCATCAAAGGTGTCATTAGTACTATCGTCTGTCTTCATTTTCGGGAGCGGTCTACTAATACCCTGTATAAGCTTAAATAAGGTACAGCACACATATGAAGACTACATATGTAAATTATTAATCTGTAATAAATGTTATCGTTATTTGTAATTTTGCAAAGTCACTGAAAACCCTATTAATTGTTATTTGTCTGTGATACCTATGTTTTATAATATTACCATCTCTAATAAGATGTATAAATATATTTTTATTGGAAATATATCGGTTGCTAAGTATACCATACTCATTGCGGTAGAATTACTGCGTAGTTAGAAAAAAAAAACGATAAAATAATTAAAACCTTTTATTCAACATGGAAATCATTAAAAAATCCATCTTATAAAAACAAAAATTCACAACACAGCCAAATCAGGTTTTTTTTTTTTTAAATAAATAAGTAACCCAATATTTATTTTAATATTTATAAAATATATTGAAAACGTACCTCTTATCAAGAATACGTGATAGTACTTATCGTTTTTTACTAAAGATAACCGTTGGCACTGTCTGCCTTAAAATATTACCGAAATATAAATTATTTATAACCTAGCAACACTACTACAATGGAAGTCAAAATCTAAAGATATTACGTAAGTATTATTATGTACAACAGATTTCACTAAATGCGTTAAACAACACCACAACACAGTTTACCAAAAGCTCGTTCACTGCATTACGAAAATATTGAAAGTTCCGTTATTTACCTATACGGACAATTACAGTTCCTCTAGGTCAACTAGTGTAATACATATGTGTTTAATTTTTATAAAATTAACGGGTTCGATTTCTGGTTACGAATAATGATTTTTCAAAAATCCAATGATGCAGTTTTAGTTTTTATGAATATCGGGCTCGAGACTCATATGAGTATTTTTCGCTATGCCTTATAGTTTAGGATTTCGCCACCCACGCCCACTTGAAAAATTTACTTGTAAATGAAACAGTTCATCTACTAATGTAGGGTGATGTTTAAATAGGAGGTTCACTGAAACATTCTTTTTTATATAATAATAAGTGTAACCCGCACTTTGCCTAGGTGGACTTCTGAATTGGGTCTTTACCAAGACACAAAATATACTGTTTTAATCCGGGTTATAAGCCATTTGTGTGTCGAATTTCATCCAAATCCGTTTAGACGTTTTTGCGTAATTGAGTGACAAACGAACACAGTTTAGTATTTGCAATATTAGTTAAGATTACCTGTGTTCTCAACATCGCTTGCGTGGGCTACAGAATGCAGTCGAACTGGCACACTCGCGGATTGTCCTACCCCTGCTCCCGGTTATATGCTTATTGTGAGTGATCTTTAGAAGATAGACCTATGCTCTCGTTAACTTTTCTGTAGTTATTTTTAATATCTACAATTATTACTACGTACATTAATTTGAAATCTCTTATGGTTTACTTAGCGTAAGCCATTTTTAAGCCCCCAAATGATTCGACATGACCATTATTTTTTTTAATTGCCTGGAACCCTAATAATTTTTCTAAAATAAAAATAGCCTAAATTGCTCCTTATAACATCAACTATCTACCAGTGAAGGTCACATTAAAATCGGTCAAACTGATTCGCAGATTACCCGGAACAAACAGACAAAAAAAAAAATGGTGTTTATTATAATAAACAAACTGTACTTATAAGTACAGTGTATACTTTCATATGCATTTAGTAAAAAGCTCTTATTTTGACATTACAAGCAAACACTTCAATTTTATTAATTATATAGATTAAAACGTAAAATCGTGGTGAATTTTATTATATTATATATATATTATATTATATATATATTATATATATATTATATTATATTATATATATATTATATTATATCAGGTTATGCGCCGTTAACAACTTTGCAGTTCATGATGAGTGGCTCGGAATAATGATGCTTTACTGTTTATGTAAATAATCTGCATTATTTTTACAAAAAACGAAGAAAATGCAACAATTATAAGAAAAACTATAAAGCAAAAACTTAGTATGAAGGACCTGGGTCTAGCAAGACAATGTATTGGTTTTCGAATCAAACAAAATGAAAATTAGATTACTCTTGACTAAACTCTTTACATAATTAAAATCTTACTTCTATTTATTACATCCCTTGATCCGAATATCTAATTAAAAAAAGGCATAATGAGCCATACCAAAAACTAAACTAGAACTTTTTTTTTAAATATAATATTCAACGTAAAATTGTGGACAAGTTTATCATATTATTTTATCAAACTTTCTCAATAAATAGGCTATAAAATGCAATAAGAATTTTTCAAATCTGAATGGTAATTACAGAATTACGTGTTCCAACAAACAATATTTTGAACTTTATTACATTAAAGTGATATAGTATAGATGATAATGTTAACATGTAGTTCAAATATTTATTTTCATTCATAAACAAAATCATTGCTCTATGAAACGTCATTCTAGTGTGAAATGAACGAGCTGTTATTGTTGTCACTGTGTCTATGATGTCTGACATTACGATTACACAAGGGATCACATTTATTTTACTATTATATTTTATTTATTTTAATATAATATTTTATCGGAATTAATAGATATTTGGGTCAATCAACCATTTTATCCACTTGACATGTTCTTCAACACCCCTGAGACAGCACAATGGGAAACTTGATTACGTTTGCAAAAAAATTTTTGTTTCTATGTTTCATGGTAACTCAGGATACGAAATATCCGTCCCATACAGAATTTTCCTTTCCGAAGATCATCCTATCTTATGAACTTTCATTATAAATGAGCATCTACATGTCAATTGCGATTCGATTTTACAACAGAACTAGACGGTATGGTTTAAGTAGTTTATCGTGTGTAAATACAAATTAGCTA
The DNA here is from genome assembly GCA_033032175.1 of Saturnia japonica. Taxonomy (NCBI): domain Eukaryota; kingdom Metazoa; phylum Arthropoda; class Insecta; order Lepidoptera; family Saturniidae; genus Saturnia; species Saturnia japonica. The sequence goes on from CM065329.1 coordinate 7,966,829, forward strand.
TGAAGAAAAACAGCGTTCCAAAAAAAAAAAGTCTATTATTTGTATCCATGGCAGAATACATATACTGAGTTACCTTTAGGAATTTCGACAGAAATCATTTAGATGGGTTTTTTCGACCTAGGTAGCTTCCATTCTGTTTTCTCTTCACTCACACGGGCGAGGCTCACTATGCCCTTTTGAAGGGCCTTTGATCAGAATAAACGAAAAACAGAAAAAAAAAAACCTTCACAAAGATATCCTTTACAAAGTTTATATTAGTCGATTGACCCATTTCTGCATACTCAAATGATGTCTTTTTCTCTTTTATTTTATACTTTATACGTGTGTCCAAAATCTCGCCTGGAAAATCATGAATTGACGATGAGGCCAAAGGTAGTAAAACACTAACTTCAGGAGTGCAGTTGCCGAAACACGTTTACAGGTGCATGACGTCAAATTTTTAGTTTTCAAGTCATGATTCATCATGTTTTGTTGCCCCAAACTCTCAAGCTCATAAATTTATAACCCATCGAGTTATAACGCCTAGTTTTTGATGTGTCACGTCTACTGCGGCGGGTCGGACCAATTGTTGGTTCCAATGTTGGCGGATGTTTGCGTGGCGACGCTTTAGCTACCGTTGGCGGTGTGGAGCCGAGTTCGTTGTTTTTAATAGACAGACTGGACCATTTCGAAGTTTCTCTTACTTACAAAGTTACTTTATACAGGGTTATTGGTAATTCGACGTAATCCCGTTAGGAGGTGAAAAGGGTGACTATTTGCGATAATTTTAACCCCCATATGCATTACGCAAGAGTGAACCATTTTTGAGTTATTATGTTTTTTAGATTTTTTTTCAAAATAAGTAAAAAAATGCAACATCAAAAATTTATTTTAAAAAGGTATCAATTTGATTGTCACTTTTACATCTGATTTATAAAAACGATTAAACACTAGTTATTTATCAATATTAAAACAACAATTATTATCGGTCCAAATTTAAAAATGCGAGACCCTAACGGGAATACATCGAATTACCATTAACCCTGTATAAGTTACATATAAAGCCCTAACATACATCGCCTCTGAAAACCAGACGAGATTGTATCCAAATATTAAACCTTATTTATTTAATTTAAATAAACCTAAGTTTTATTAAATGTCTACTACAATCACCAAAATATTTGATGCATTTGAGCATTTAGCAAATTTTTTTCTTTTTTAAATCTACATTGCTAATATATAGTTTAGTAATCATCAGCCATGATTAGGACCAGTAGACCGGTCCAGCCTGTGAACGGCTTGCATCCTGAACCTTTACCATCCTCACCGGAGTATTGCTCCCATAAGTAGCCAGTCCTTTTGTATTCCGATAGGATGTTACCTGTAAAAATCATTTTAACTTATAGGCTGTTTTTTTTATAGCATCAATGTAAAATCTAGAAAAAGTAATTTTTTATTTGTTGAGTACATATGAGTAGACATCGCCTCACAGTATGTAACATACGAAATCTAGTTTTGATATATTGCGAATCGTAAGTTGTAACCTTTGTATTTTTTTTACCAGTCAATGTACTTTATTTCGTGTTTTTATGGTAAATTATACCATTTCCATTTCTTTATTTTCTCGATGACCACTCCTGTGAAAACTTGAACGAGCGTCTTTTTTACATTATGTATGCATTATTATATAAAAATATGAGTTTTCACACGTACAAAGTTATACCAGAGTCGGAGAAACTGATAGGGATGGAGCTATATCGATAAACGTAACACGATAACAGACCCGATATTTTTTTACAAAATGTAAGAAACTAAACTACTGCCGGATACTTTTGTACAAATTTATTAACTAATATTATATTTAATTACAAGATGTTACACGTATTAATTCTTGATTGATAATGCCAACATCTTCAAAATTTTCGAAGGTGTTGTAAAATAAGTAGGTATACGTAGGTACTCGACAATGAAACGAAATAACTATAAAGACAGGTAATCTTTATTTATTTATTTTAATCAAAATCGGATTAATCGTCACTGTCACTTGATATGCGATCGATATCATTACTTATTTGGTAACAACACTACAACTATCAAATTAGAACTGTCATCGAGAAAATAAAGAAATGGAAATAGTATAGAATATGTTATAAACGACATCTTGTTATTTTGTACTTTTATTTGTTGTTATAAATGGTTTTCTCTTATAACGTATGACTATATGCTATTAGCAACGTGCTTAGGAAATGTATATGGTTTAAAATGACTTAGTTATAATATTAAAGTTACGTGTCTCATGAAGTTAGGGTAAGGATTACCTAGCTTATACTGTGTTTTTATGACTATTTACTCGTTAGGAACTGAGATTCATGTAGTGAAAGCAACTACGTCTTATATACTGCCATGTTGTGTACAATAAATAATTTGTGTGTTTGTGTTTTTATTTGTACGTGTTAGCGACGCATAGGCCTAAGCGTGATGATAAGAGTAATTGTAAATATAAGTTGTAGGGATTAATAATTTGTATAAACAATCATCAATTTAATGTTTTCAATGTAATATTACGACTTGTAGGTATATAAGAATAGTAAATAAGTTATAAAAATGTTTGCAATGTCATAGAAATAGTCACTTAAAGTATTGAACTCGTGTATCGTCAATAATCCGTGTTATATAGAAGTTATATGTAATGTTTAATGGCGTATAGGTTAATTAGCCTACTATATATGTTTTTATAATGTTTATAACGTTGAATAGTGTATAAATAACGAGATTCAAGCCATTTAAAGTTGTAATGTTTAACGCTCTATATTTACGATGTTTATCAACCTTTATTGTTGCAATTAGTGTTTTTATATAGGTATTTATGTCCGCAATGACATAAAACAGTTTTTATAGTAATTCTATAAGTGTATTTGGAAATATTAGCTATTTATTAGACATTGCATACAAATAATAATAATAATGTAGATAGGGACAGCAATAGTGAAGCCGCGACGCGTCACCGCGGTTAACGGGCCATGACCATATTTGGTAATGCGAGAGCAGTACAGAGAGAGACGCCATCGATCCATCTCGCTCTCCGGCAGCAAGATAAAAGGCGAGCCACCGGGGCCTACCGGCGTCCCCAGTCACTTCTGAGGAGATCTCTGCCATTCTCAAAAGCCTTAAGCTTAGAAAGTCACCAGGTCCCGACGGTATCAGGAACGAAGTACTCAAACTTCTTCCCGATCACCTCATAGCTCTATTGGTCTGCATATTCAATGTAGCCATAGCCAACTGCCATTTTCCAGCCGTCTGGAAAACGGCCATTGTCATAGGTATTCACAAGCCCGGCAAGAGCACGTCGCTTCCCGACAGCTACCGCCCTATCATTCTTCTAAATACCCTTGGAAAAATCTATGAGCGGATCCTTCTGAACCGTCTCAAATCCGTAATAGAGGAGAAAACCCTCTATCCGCCTGAGCAATTCGGTTTTCGTGCTAGACATTCTTGCACGCATCAAGTGCACCGCCTAACGGAGCACATTTTGTTTAACTTTTCCGAGTTATATAAACCCCGTCGTACACTGGCAGTCTTTTTCGACGTAGCCAAGGCCTTTGATAAGGTCTGGCACGAAGGATTAGTCTATAAGCTGTACTCCCGCGAAGTCCCTGATAGATTAGTTAAAATCATCCGCGATTACCTCAAAGACCGCACCTTTCGCTACAGAGTGGAAGGTGAACTATCGACACCCCATCCCATACGCTCAGGCGTCCCCCAAGGTTCCATCCTGGCTCCTAGCCTCTTCAATCTGTACGTCAGTGACCTACCAAAACTTCAAGCGAAAGTTGAGGTAGGCTTATACGCTGACGATACAGTCATATACTCCTCTCAAAGGCAAACGAGAAACCTCAAATGTAGAATCCAAAGAGCCGTGACCACTCTCAGGAAGTGGTTTAACGACTGGCGAATAGCCATAAACCCCACGAAGAGCGCAGCGGTGCTCTTCGACCAAACCGCCTCACAGATACCGAAAAAACACAAGGATCATCCCCTTGAACTCTTCGGTAATCCGATCCCCTGGGTAAAGGAGACCAAATATCTAGGTGTAACCCTAGATAGTAGACTCTCCTTTATACGCCACATCACTCTGGTTAGGAAAAGGGCCGCCTGGACCCTCGCCCGATTGCATCCTCTGTTATGTGCTGCAAGCAAAATGTCCACGAGACACAAGCTTACGCTCTACAAGATGTGTATCCGACCGATTATGACATATAGCTGCGTTGTGTTCGCACATATGTCAAGATATAATTGGAAACGCTTACAAGCCATCCAGAATAGGTTTCTTCACCGCCTTACCGGCGCCCCTAGGTATGTTCGTATGGAGGATCTCCATAGAGATATGGACCTTCCTTCGATACATGCCTATGTCAAACACCTTTCTCGCTCTTATTTCGACACCGCATCGAACCACGCGAATCCCCTAATAAAAGCGGCAGCTTCATATGTTCCCGACCCTAACGCCTGCCGGAGAAAACGCCGGCCGCGTAATATATTCACTGACCCGCCCGACCAAACCGAAACAGCTAACGCTTTCTACGCCACCGTCTCTCCAAACAGAGCGTGCCACCGCCCACGCCCGCGTAACCACCGTTCTCTCTGCAGAGGACGGGCGGTTAACTTCGCTCCCGCACACCCGTCACGTCCACCCTCTCTAGCGGCAACCCAAGCCTAGGTCCGTTCCTCGGTATGAAACCCTTGGGTCAGGCAGCCGCCCGCGCGATACAAAGTGACACTATACGTGCAACACTTAGCTACCCACACACAACATTACACACGTATGAACACACACACGTGCACACCACACAGGTACATAGGTTCTGTAAGGGACCTTTTTTTTTTTTTGCGCTAGTTAGACTAATGCGCTAGTTAATGTAGAAAAACCATTCCGATTATTAAATACACATACGCATGGTCCACTCCTTCCTCCCAGGAGGAGGGGAACGTGCATATGAGTATATATTAGTTAGTTCGAATTCTCTTAGGATTAGGGAATTAGTTAGATCGCGACTTTTTCGCATTCGCGACGACCGCCCGAGCAGAGGTTCGGCCACTCTGGCACCCTCGTGCGGGTCGTCACAAACTTTCGCGGCTGAGTGCCCTAAGCGCTCGCCCCCAAGTCCGGTGAAGCTGTAAAAGCCGCAGCGGCTCTGTTTGACGATAGGGCCCCTAAGGCTAACAGTGTAGTCAGTTCATTAAAAAAAAAAAAGAAAAAAAAAGGCCTACCGGCACACACAGGTGCCACAAGCTGAAGACTCAAGACTCAAGAAACAAGACTGGAAGAAACAGTACCCAGAAGACAGTACCAAGAAGATAGTACTAAGAAAATTTATTGTACATTGAGAAGAGTTTATTGTGTCTTGAAGAATACAGCGAAATTTATTGTGGTATCTGAGTGTCATTGCATCTTCACAAGTTCAACCCGCCAGCGACCCAGTCCTCTCCGCTTCCGTGCTACGTCATCGCCGCGCCTACCAGCAGGCACCTCACTGCGTGTGTACCTTAATGTTTCGGCCTCTTCACTCCTAGTAGTTTCGGGTGTGAGCAGGGTCGGTCGCACGTAGTGAGAAGGGCTCGCACGCACTGGTTTCCAGACAGCTGGTTACCGTAGCGTGTTATCCGCCGTCGGTTATATACAGAGTACGAGGGAATCGTTTCCGTCGCGTTCGCGCCCTCGGTGCGCGGTCCCGCTCTGTATTGGTTGACGTAGCACATTTGTAACGGGCAGACGCACGCCCATTTTAGTACGGTAAGTATTCCCTAACCAGAAGACTATTTCAAGTCCCTTGTGAAATAAATAGCCTATGTAAATGGTCTTATGTGAATAATTCGTATGTAAAAACTGTATTACGTAACTCAAACAAGTCAATGATTTTTATGGTATAATTATTATTATTATTGTGTAATAATTATTGTTACGGATTAATTTGAAAAACCTATGATTGGTTAAATATAAGTCTAAGCATATAACGGCTAATGTAATAGTTATAAGTACATAAATCGTTTAAATTCCGTGCCAAATTGTACGACGGCACGGCTCGAAAATTCAGTTCACATCCCGATTGTATGGGATTACGGTGCCTGCTTAGAAGGAAAATAAATACAGTCCGTGCAAATCTGGTGCTGTTTTTTGGACCAACCCCAACATTATTTATTTAATTTTCCATTCGGAAAACTAACATATTTTGTCTGCGAGTCACATTAATTGAAATGCCTATTATAAAACGTGACGTCACCGTTCAGGAAATATGAACGTTTAGACTTTGATTTTTAATTTATTTATTGACATCTGTGGATGAATTCCTCAGTTCGGTCAGTGTCATGTAGAAACTATAACTATCGAAGAGAAAGGTACGTTTAAAATCTTTCATGAGTTCCGTGAGTTGTTAGTTCACTTATTACCTGATTGTCGTCACCTTTGACGGCTTTCACATATAAAATGAATGATGACGTCAAACCATAATGCCGCGTTATTGTGGCGTTTTTTTAAATCTAAATAAAAATATGTTTTAGATTACTTTTTAAGGTATAATAATGAAAATATTTTTGTTCATATGTATTATTTTCAACATATAAAGTGTTTAAAACAAATTTTCAAAAGATGTCTACTCCCGGATTGTCGGAATGAACATCGTTTCAATTAAATAAAACGTAGAACAATAAAAATATGATCATGAGACTGGACGTTTGTTTTATAAGAAAAAAATGTTAACTAGCTGTATCCGCGGCTCCGCCCGCGTTGAAAAATGCTTATTGTGGGTGATCCTTATAAGATAGACATATTATGCTGACTCTGTCAGTGATTTTTTTAAAGGTCTTTTTAAAATCCACAATTAATATGTGTTATTTCTTATGGTTTATTCAGCGTAAGCAATTTAAGTGCCTTTTTTCGAATTAATTCACCATTTTCGTCACTGCTTATTTCGTATGTCACTTTATGTAACAAAATGTATCATATAACCTGGTCACATAACATAGCTATGAATTTTAAAAAAACCATGTATATTGGAATAAGTGGTTCTAGCGTAAAATTAACATAGATGGACAGACAGACAAAGTGACGTTGTGTTTTATAATATGTATACATGATAACAAACTACTAGGATGACATAACATCAAAAGAAGTATTAATACTCACGGACTACATTATCCCGTAACCTGGCGTGCAGCTCTCTCGCTCGCACCGAGTACGGTCCTTCGACCGTAGCGTAATGTTTAAGACCAGACAGAGCGAGATAGTTGATGTTTATCCAGACCTGCCCGCGCCAATACGGCGGATCGTGTTCCGTATTTCTCTTCATATAAAGAGGCGAAGATTTCGAAAGTGACCTTAAAACAAATTCAAAAATTATTCTAAATTCCAAGAGAAAGGAAAACTTAATTATCTATTTCAAATATTTTAATGTATAATATAGTTTCATGACGATGACACTGGCAAAAGGTAATGCGACACTAGTCGTAAAAAAACGTGCGCGATTTCAGTATATTATATTAAAAGTTTTTACCTCAATTAAATTATAGATTTTAAAATCTTCTTACCGAAGCCCATAAGGAGACCACAGTAGTTCAGGTTTGTCCAGATCTTCGAAGATTTTGCCCAATTTTGAGCTGTCGGGCTTTAGAACTTTCAAGAGCATCGGGAACAAGGATACATAACCTGGAAGGAAGGAGGTACAATAATTTAAAATCTAGACACACGGCAGTATTTCATAAAATAACTTGTAATGGACACGCAGCAATCCGTCGCCAACCGTCAAGAGTCGCAACGGTACGCATACGGAAGAATAATCATTTCGTAGAGATTGAACTTGTGGCGATACACTCGCTCGTGGAGGTGGCGCCTTAGAAAATTATCTTTTATTTTTAATTTGGTTCACAAACTAGACTACCAGACCATTTTGGTGAAACTCTTCAGATGTTCAAACATATGAAATAATTTTTTTTACTCACCGAAAGCTGACGTCACGAGCCTCGGTTGCGGAGTGACGCTTATGCTTCTCACCACCTTACCGGGTTCCGAAGGGTTCTTGCTTTGCTGACGTACTAAGCGAACTCCATCCGTATGCAGACCTGCACATACAATAATTTATTAAAAAGGAAACAAAAAAACCCGACTGCAATAAAAAACACTTGTGAAAATATTTTCGATTTTTTCTTTTTATTTTATTCCCAGATGTCGCACTTATTAAATATTATATAGCCTATAATCACTTCCAAAATTAAGATAAATATAATCTTGTATGCTAAAATCCATCAACTACAGAGCGTACCAAACAAATTCACATACTTATATACATACTAGCTATGCCCCACGGTTTCACCCGAGTTAATTTTATACGACAAATATTGCCAAAGCGCCCGTGTAGGCAAATTTGTATACTTTGTGTAAATTAATTTTTCAAATTATAATATATCCTATGTTACTCGCTGATACTGTAGCTATATATCGGTGAAAGAATTTTTAAAATCGGTCCATTATGTAATTTTTGAGTTTATCTATTACAAACAAAAAATCAAATCATTCCCCTTTATAATATTGGTATGGACGCTCGAAAAACATAACGCTCCTTTTTCGCAGTCGGGTAATAACACACATTGCTTCCCGAATTTACGGGTAAACCACTTATATGTGTGTCTAACAATGCTCACACGCCTCTTAGCTAGTAGGTACACCTCGTCCGATTTATCCATTTAGACACGTCAGTCGGTCAACTGTTTGAATTTTATCTACATTTCACAAACTGAGATAATAATTATTAGCGCTGCTAAGTGACCGCATGACCTTTATTTGACATCACATTTAGATCACACGTATCATGTTTACATAAAATTTACACTTATGAGGCATGTAATGAGGCTTTCCACGTGAAGCGGACAGGTAAAATATGCTGTGTAATTAATTAACCCGACTATATACTGTAAAAGTGTATAGTGTAAAAGTATCCGGATCGAAGGCATATAAATGTACAACATAATCAAAAAGTTGCCAACGATTATCCATCCTGCTCCAAAGAGCTCTGGAAATCCTACTAACCGCAGGAACACAACATTAAGTTATATGGCTGCGATCTTCTGTATGGTGAAGGTATTCCACCAGTGAACTGCCCCAAGTAGAGAGAAAGCTCCAAAGAAATTTCTCTGTGCGGTTCTCTTCGGTAGGGCTGTTATGCTCCACTGGGTCGCGACCACCATGTTGGTGCACGGTATGAATATGGTGACAAGTCCGTCATAGTGACTCATTCACTTTTGACGTCACGTTTCTCGCATTTACATGAACGGCGACTGTACATGGATTACGATTTCTCGGTGGTCGCTGTTATGATAGCATTGTACCATCTTCGTACCATCAGGGTTAATAATGTCTACTTGCCAAGGTACTATTAAAAAAAAAACGCTAATGTTAAATATAGGACACAGTGTTCACAGGGTGGTTTATCGATTTAACACTTACGTACCATAGTCGGCGTATGTCTGCGTGTGGGACGACCAGTGGAGGTCATTGAGCAAATCTTCATCGCCCAACTGATCACGAACCGCTTCAAATCTGCAAATATAATATCATTAGTCCATACTAAATAACTTAAGCCTTAAATAGTGATTTATTTCTACATCAATTGACGTTTTTGTGCAACGGTTGTGTTTTTTTTTGCGATTTATTATTTACCTTTACACTATTTACTGTTGATTTCCAATCCGTGAGTTGTTATGAATTAAAGTTAATTATTGAGTAATATTGATCTATAAATAAGAGTATTATACCAATACAAATCTGGGCAAAGTAATCATTTATTTATATAATTTTCTCTTTGTAAAATTAATATGTTTTGTCTGTGAGTCACGTGATTTGAAAAGCCGATTAGAAAACGTGACGTCATCATTCAAGAAATACGAACTCTTGAGTAAGTTGTCACATTTGTCATTGTTAACATACAAACTGACATAAAATAAATGATGACGTCACGGGACCTTAATGGCGCTTTCTGTGGCGTGTTTTATATTTAAATTAAAAAATACTTTTAAATCACATTTTATGATGAAGGAATTATACATAACTATTATTTGCATCATATAAACTGTTTAAAACAATTTTCCAAAGATGTCAACCAGCGGATTTTTTTAAGGAACTCATAAAATTATGCATTTAAGGGTTAAAAACATTGAGGAGTCTAAATATAAACATTCTTTTATATAACGATGGTGGCAAACAAGCATACGGGCCGCCTGATGATAAGCGGTCACCGCTGCCTATGTACGCTTGCAACACCAGAAGCATCAAATGCGCGTTGCCGACCTTTTAAGAACCCCGTACTATAGTCCCATCGCAGCTGGAATGCCTTAAGCACTCGCTCTAAAGTCCGAGGAAGCTTTAAAAGCCGTCTGGAGCTTCAGGTCCCTTGAGGCCTACAGTATAGTCAGATCGAAAAAGAAAACTCTTCAATCATACTAACTTGCTGGACTCCCGTTGAAGTGTATCCGCTATGACAGCCATCGCGTCTGCTGCGGCGTACATCCAGCATCTGAGGTCCACGTGACGCTCTATATCCGAAGGGTGTGACGCCCTAACCAAGAAACAAAAAAATATACACTTTTCTAGAATGTTCCACGATCGTAGAACGAACAACTAAAAGAGTTTCACGACGAACTTAAAGAGCGACATATAGACAATGAAGAGCAAAAGAGAAGGGGCTATAGATTTTGTATCTCCATCGTTATAACTGCTTTTAGATGCTAAAAGCTCCACAGTTGTCAAAGAAGTTTCACTTTAATCTTTTGTAAGATTACACGTAAAATTTTTCAGGTGGACGTGGATGGCCAAACCATGAGGGCTAGCGTAAAATACTCAAGAATCTCGGATCTGATTTCCATGAAAACTAAAACTGCATAAGTAATTAGATTTTTTTAAATCAATTAACTTTAAGGATTTGTCCATCCACGCCCACCTGAAAATTTTGTATATTTGTTTCTTCATTACCATTTTAATACAGAACAATATAATGTATAGTGGTCCTAGGTTTGATTCCCAGGTCGAGCAAAGTGTTATTGGGTTTTTCTATGAGGTTCTCAGTAGCAGCTCGGAGTTTGGCTTTGTGCCTGATTAATGGCAATAGGCTCGCCCCCTATTATATGGGACTTAAAGCATACTCGGCGAACTGTTTGTGTACTTTAGTATACCTCTGCCTAACCCTTCGTGGAAACAGGCGTGATGATATGATGGTATGATTACAGTTGCAATAACATGTATAAAATATTGATCTAAAGATATCTTCTCAACATTGTGTATATCCGTAAACACCCGCCGCCCCGCGTCCCCAAGCCGTAGAAGGGTCACGCTTACAGCGGTCGCACTGTAACTCGCGAGTACTGTCTAGTACCGTATAATCTCGGGTTTTAACGACGATTACCTGGGATAGTCATCAAGGCCTGAAGTTAGGGTCTTTGGGTTCAGTTGCAGACCATCGTCCTCCCTGCCCCGCCAGCGGTACGAGGTCGGCTCCTCCCCTTTTTGAGTGGTTTGAAACCATTGATACCAAGCCTGGGAAACAGAACTATAATTGAAATTGAAGGGAGTTTTATTTTTAATTTAAATATTTTTCGTGTTAATCCATGTACCTGATAATTTCTTACTATATGTACCTTATAAATAGGTATATGTAATGCCACATGCGGGTTTAGGATTATTGCTAATTAATACATGCATGTCTATTTTAAAATCATAATAAACTAGCAACACATGAAGTGTCATTCTACTCTGTGGGAATAAAAACGCACTATAATTACAAAAAGTAGCTTTCAACATTAGTAGTAAAATCCCAAAAAACCTGGTTGTTTCAGTTAAATAAAAAGATAGATGAATTGTATGGGTAATTAAAAAAAATTTATTGACAAATACTTTTAAAGTAAAAAAAGTACCAGGAGTGCATAGCATACCTGAAGCTTATTTAATACAAAAACTCGCTTGAAGGAACTAAAAGGTTACGCTGATATTAAAAGTAGGGGTAGGTAGGTGGTACCAAAAAAAAAGAAACTGAATGTTTCGGTTAAAAGAAAAATAAGTTGTCTATGGGTAATTTTTTTTTTTAAAAGAACGAAATAATCAATAGAATATAGCTTATCCATGGTTTATTGACAAAATAGTTTTAAACACATTTTAAAAAAATTATGTGTCTGTCAGGTCCGACGCACGACCGGAGTTTACTCCTTAAGTACGATTGTCTTTGAATATGCAAAGAGATGATTGATTGAATAATTGATTGATTGAGTGGTTAATTATTTATCCAAAAGCAAGATGAAGTATGTACGTTGCGCAGAAAAACGTAACACGTTTTGTTAACGCTTTTATAAATTTTATAAAATTTCCATACCGGAAGCCTTATATGAAAATCGGTGATTAAGCAGTAATAATCTACAAAATTAAAATTTCATAATTTAAAAATTGAATTTATTAACATTAATCTTATTTTTCACATACTATATATAGACACTCCGAGTAATACAGTAAAGTATAAGTAAAGAAAACACTCATATACAAGCGCTTTTCTTAAGTTTGTCTCTTCCGCTTTATCTGTGAAAAACTTACTAGATTTCAAAACGATTTCAAAAGCAAGTCGGTGACGCGAACCCATGAGTTGTTAACCTTTACCAAAAATCGCACAACGTGTCCTATAGAAGTTTTCACTTCAATAAATACCAGGCACACATAACATACCTGAAGCCTACTGAACATGCGGTCCAACGTGGCCCTGAAAGGCGCGTGCGGCACGAACAACTCCGGCCAAGTTCTGACGAACCTCGCTAACGTTATTAACAACATAGGCGGGTTCGCGGCCGCATTACTCTGCACTACAAACTCTTTTGGAACTCTTGCTAAAGCCTCCGATCCTGGTACATAAAAAAAAATTAGCGTCTATATTTCATTTTTTGCACAACTACAAATTTGAGTTTTTGGCAGGATCTTGGGATAGTTGTACTTTTTATTTAAATTAATTTTATTTTACCCTATATAATTGACATTTTGCGTATACGTGAAGTGGTTTATAACTATAAACTAGAAAACATACATTTTGAGTTGCCACAAAAACTCCCTAGATAGTTCCTCCCAGAAGGCAGACACGTATATCATTATATTAATACGTGAGAAGAAAACTTCGGACGCCTTTTTAGGTATATTGTGTGCACGGAAGTCCATGAGATTTGGCATGGCTAAAGTTTATATGGAGAAGGAGTGCAAAAAGCTAAAATTTATCTATAATATCTGTTGCTAATAAATTAAATTAAATAATACTGCGAATCCTAACCAGTCAAGTGCCATTGAACTTAGACCCCCTAAAATATTGACATTGTCACTCAATGAGAAATGATAGCAAGTGATTTAATACTCATTGTTTAGGTTCATACTGCAAATGTCAAACAGAAAATAGCCTATGATTAAAAAGTTGCTGGTCGAATTTCGATCATTGGGCGACCGCTAGTGTGCATAGTTAGTTTGATCAAATTTTACGGATTGGAAATTAGTTAAATCGCGACTTATTTGCAAAAACGGTACAGCTCAAGCCGAGGTTCGGTCACTTTGGCACCCTTGAGTCCGCAATCGTCCCCGATGAAGCCGTCAAAGCATCTAATGGCTGCAGGGCTCTTAAGGCGAACAGTATACTCACATCGAAAAAAAAATTAGGAAACGCTTTAAAGGCGTATTCACGTTCAAAAATTTTATTCCTCGTACCAAAAACATGATGAAGTTAGCCATCGATGACAATAATATAAACCCACCTGATCATCTTATGCTTACCTAGTATCTGCTCTCGTGGTATCCAACCTTCGACGTTGATGAGGTCCAACCAGTGCGCCGCTATGTCCATCTGGATGGCAGGCGACCACCTCCCTATCAGCAGGCCGTGGAAACCCTCGTCCCAAAGGAAACCGCGAGGGAAGAACGACCTGGTGAAAGCCAGATTGCTTTGGACACCTCTCTCTACTTATGGCAGCCAGGCTGGCCTCTTCCCTTAATGAGAGGAACAGTCAGCCTCCTCCCTACAGAAGTTCGCAGCCAAATAACCTTGTGTTGTGTTCCTATGGTGAGTAGCATTTCTAGAGCTCTATGGGAAAAGAGGGATTGAAAGATATATAGTACGCATAGAAATTTCTTTGGACATTTCTCTCTACTTGAAGCAGTGTGACTGGTGGAACACCTCAACCCTAAATCAGTTCGAAGCCAAATAACCTTTTTTTAAAAACTATTTTAATTTAGGGCCTTGGGTTCAAAAAGAACATGTCAGTCCCATTATAACCTAAACATAGCATCACATAACTATTTCACTCCACTAATGACAAGCTTCCACAAAATTTTGGCTTACTCACTTGAAGTTCTAGCCAAGATCCTGTGAAAGATGCCTTGGTCCATAACATTCAAGTGAAACTGACATATAACATATTTTGGTTGAACATTGTTCTGGTCAAATTCTGTCAACAAGTGTTGCAAGTCTTCAATCAATCTATAGGTCTCACATTTTGGTCAATTTACTTTTTTCATAAGGAAACCAAACTTGTTGAGAGGCATATGTTCGGAACGCACTCTGTTAACAGTAACAATGAGGGATCTACTTAAACCACTGTTAGCAAACCATGGTATACGAGGCGGCTCACATTAACTCACGGATATAACCTCACCTGCTAGGAACCGCAGTGTACAGCGGAGCTCTCCAGTAAGGAACAGACTCCTTGGTATACTGTGATTGCACCCTGCCAGCTCCGTAGAAATATCCAATCCCACCCACCATATTAGACATTGCTGCTTTGGCTATATGTATATCCTCGTCCCTATATCTATTAAATAAAAAAAGGAATTAAACTGGTGAGTCAAGAAACTATTTCTAACTTTGGATGTTGGACAATATCAACAAAGTTAACGGCTCTTTTCTCTTTTTTGTCCTTGTGTCTAGAATTGCTATATTACAGATTATATTTGAATATTTCACAATAAACAATAAGATAAATTACACTTTGGCAGCAAAGAGAATGCGTTCCTGATATATGTCAAAACAAACGACTGTTTTAGTGACTCAAAATGGCGGCCCATCACACCCATTAATGAACAGCAATTTATATTTTTTAAGTTTTCTAAAATACTATTTATTTTCCTTCTCCGATCTTAATATACTTTACTTCTTGTACAAAAATTGGGTAACCATTTAAAATAGTAGCTACAATACTTTTATATTTCTGGTAAATAATGGAAACCTCAA
Source organism: Saturnia japonica (assembly GCA_033032175.1). NCBI lineage: Eukaryota > Metazoa > Arthropoda > Insecta > Lepidoptera > Saturniidae > Saturnia > Saturnia japonica. The sequence continues at coordinate 7,982,089 of CM065329.1, forward strand.
ATGGCGTGTTTGATCGCCATTTTGTGACGCTAAAACAGTTATCTGTTGTGACAGACGTCAAGATCACATTCTCTCAGTGGTCAAACTGTAACTGACCCATGAAATTATATAGTGATAGACACAAAACCTATAGCCCTTTCTCTTTCGCTCTTTATATGTCGCTCTTGCACTTCGTAGTGAAGGAGTATGTAGTATCATTATATCTTTTAGTTACCTTTACGGTAGATGAATAGAACTCACCCCTTCTCTTTCAATTTAAATTTGTCCTCAAAATCAGAGTCGAAATATCTCTTCTTCTCTTCTAAAACCCTGGTATATTCATCCCCTTTCAACGGTGGCGTCGGCAGGTCTCCCGTTGTATACACCACGTCCAATATAAACGGGGATTCAACCAGCATTTGTATTGGAATGAAGTTTACTTCTTTTTCCTGAGTGATGATATTAACTATGGCTCAGCGGTAGTTTGTATGGATAGCGCGTCGATCGACTTGAGTTCGAATTCTAGGAGCCTGAGCTTTCGGTGAAGGAAAACATCGTGATGAAACCATAGCATAGTGGTAGGGTATTTTTCTAATGTCCATCTGACTAGCTACCACCCTTGAGTTGAAAATCTGTCGCCAAGCATCTATAGGTCTGTTCCGGCAGCTGTACTTTAGAACCACTCTCTCTCTACGCTTAGTGTATTACTTATCTTAGGCCAAAACGTTACTTAATATCAGGTGCAAAAGCAGTCAAATGCTAAACCTATTAAAAAAGTAATTAAAATGATTATAATTTATTTGTTGATTGAGTCAACAATAATGTTCTAGTTTTAAACGATTTTGTGTTATTTCAGTGACTTTTACCAAAAATAGTTTAACCGAGTAAAACACAAGTATAGTAGTATAGAAATACAACGAACTCACTTCATCGTTGAGTTCATTGTCTTCTCCGAGTACAGCTAAGCGTCCAAAAGATGAATGCTTTTCTACTTTCAATAAAGAATAGAATTTCTCCTTCAGAAGATGAATTCCCGATGCATGCGCCTCCGAGTATGATTTGTGGAGCAACTTTCCTGAAAAAGACATACGAAAAATAAAAAAAGTCTCTTTGGAGTTTTTTCTCCACTTTGGACAGTCCGACTAGTGAAATACCTGGAGTTACGTACGGCCCGCCTGACGGTAAGCGGTTTCCGTGGCCTATGGATGAGCTCTGGAAACTCTACTCACTGCAGGAACACAACACAAGGTTATAAGGCTGAGATCTTCTATAGGGTGGAGGTATTCCACCAGATGGCCCACCCCAAGTAGAGAACAATATCGAAAGAAATTTCTCCGTGTCCCTACCTCTCTTATTCTATCAATGTTAATTATTTTATTTCTATGAAATGGCAAGAAGCGAAGTCCCATAAGACAGCTTTTACTCCCGTTCAAATGCCATTAAAGGGTTTATATCGAAATCTTATTTCACAATCTGTAATTTAATATAGCAGTGCAACCTTCTCAAAAATATCTTAATGACTCGAACTATTGACCAGTCATACTGTATATACAACAGTGCGTACAAGTCTGGTCGACACACCGCTAGGCCAATTCGACGATAATCATGGTTGTGAAAATCGGGACTTGCAATAACCGCGTATATTCTATAGATGTATATGTTTATCTCTTTTTGGTGTCGCTTTTTCGTTTCATCGCGTTTCATATCAGAGGTACTAAAGAAGTTTTCACTTCAAAACATTGATTGATACCTTTTTGTGGCACTAGATTGACCCTGAAATTGTGCAACTGTGGCGTGTGACCCAGCATGGATCCACCTTCCATCCAGAGCCGGGAATGTGGTGCCGCCGGGCCTAACGACTCATCTAGTGCTCCATACCAGATCAACATGAAGGGTGCATTATTTGTTACCTAAAGAAAATACATTGTAATATGTATAATAAAAAATTATAAGGCTCAAATATAGAACACGTGAATCTTTTGAATTACCAGTCAGATTAAAAAAAAAAAAATTTTGATTATTTAACCTATTTATTGAGAAATGTTATAGGCTATATAAGTTTATGGGTCGACTCTAAGGAGCGGAACAGTAATCATGACGGTAAAGCAATTAGGCACAATGGGAAATTTTATGGTAACTCAGGATTACAAAATATCCCTTCCATACAAAATATTTCTGTCGGAAGACAACTTTCACTTGTCACTTGCAGTTATTTTTTTATTATAGATTAAGACGGTATGATATAATTTATCGTGTCTAATACAAAATAGCAATAAGGCTTTTGTTACAAAAATAATTTCTTATTTATGTCCCTGACAAAATTCGTATAGTGACTTCCCTTCAAGATTTTTCCAGAAAACACTCAAATAAACTTTTCCGCCGTAAACAGTTTTCATTCTGACTGCCTTCAAACGCATGGGCGCGACGGGTTTATGGGGTCTCTTTGATCAGTATGTACAGTAATCATTAAAAAAAACCATTATCAAACCTTAGAGGTAATATTAATCCTGACTGTCCAATGTCCACCGTGCTCCCCACCAGGAGTCTTCACGAAGGAAGTTACAATATCATGCGGCGGATCAGATATCAACTGCTCACCGAATGTGAACCCGTCATGTCTCAACCAACTGTATGTTGGTAAGTTGTCGTTTTGATCGCACCAATGCCTTGAAATTCAAATATTTTTCTTTTAAAGTTTTTTATGTGAAGCAGCTAATAGTCTTTGCGGTCGAGTGGTTTTTAATGGTGGAATATCAATTCGGTGTCCTCAGGTTCCGGCCAACAAATTTGTCAGAATTTGTTATGTTTTACACTGTTTTTATTAACATTATCATAAAGTTTAATTTCATAGGAACAATACAGAGGTATTTATTTTATCCTCGTCTTTTTTATCGTTTATGATAGTTTATCAGTTATTTTAGGTCATAACATAGCAAGTTCGACTAAAATATTTTGTCCCAATAAATGGTGAATGACAAAAGCAGGAACTTGCATGTGTGTGTTATTGGTATTTATGTAAATTTAAATTGTAATTTTATTTAGTATATATAGTTATGTGTTTTCAGCCAGTGTGCTTGTGTTTTCATGTTTACTTTGAAACAATGTACCCAATTTTCGTAAATAAAAGATTTATTATTATTACCTAGACAAAGTCTCAATGATTTTAAGCATTTTCTAATACCTGCCTCTACCACCCACAAATTGAATATCTGTAGCCAAGAACCCCATAGGTGTGTTTGGACAGCTGCACTCAAGAGCCAATTCCTCAACTAGGCTTATAGTTTTACCTTCTCAGGCTACATTTTCCTCATCAGGTGAGAGGCAAATCTATATAAATAAAATGATTGAGGCTTGCCATTATGAGCACATCACGCAAAAACTACTGGATAGATTTTGACCATTTTTTTTTTTATTTTAGTCCTTAGATACTATTTCCTTATCAAAAAGAAAATTATTAGGACATCTTCATTCATTAAAAGTTATTAAAGTTTTAAGAAGGTATGATTTTTGTAAGCACTAAGTGTTCTTGAGTGGGGCCACAAGCAAATCTAGTCACAAATAAATAAATGTAATGATCATAATAAATTACCTGATACCCTTATGTGATGCAGCAGCAAGTTCATACCACATCAGTCCAAACACAGGAGATCTTGGTTCTCTGCTTTTCATACCCATATATACTCCAGGTCTATATGTACCCCAGTACCTATCCCGAGCTGACAGTCCAGACTCTTGAACCACCTGCAATTAAAGTCAATTTTTTTTCAATACAATTTCAGGGGCCATGTCAAGCTGGTTACACAGAACCACCAGTATAAGTTGGCACAGCAGTGCCCCATCATGCACATAACCTGTGTTCATTATTTAGACTTTACCACCATGATTGACTCTAAAATTGAACTAAGTTCGATACAAAATGAATACACAAGAATATTTAGTTCACATTTATGATATTCTGCATCAGTTTGCTGTGACAATGCAAGACCGGCCGTTTTAGTTCCTCAAATTTCCACTGCCAACTTATAATGCATCTGATCTGTTGATTAAATTATAGTGATGTACGGAAATGGCTTCTTCTTTGTAAATGCACTAAGTATATTATTAATTACAATTACAATTACAATAAATATTAATAACAATATTTGCACCACAATGTCATCTAAAGTTAAATGATGATGTAGCCAAAGATGGCGGATTGGATCTTAAACAAAGTCACTTGAATTTAAAAATTCTGAGAGTTTAGGGAGGTCAAGGGGGTCCGTCTCAAACCTCCCCATATAATTTTCGCCACTGGAAATAAGTTTAGATATTTTAAATTATTTTTTAAAAATTCCATAAAATATTACTTAAAGACTCGCAAAAGCATGTAATGGCATGGAATTATTCTTACTTTGGTTATGTTTCTTAGTGTCTTTTATGCTACAGCTGTCAAAATATGTGAAACAAAACACAATTGCCATTTTATTTAGTTCATGTGTTATTTTACCATCATTCCGTTGCTTGTATAAGTGAATGTGCTCTTTCGGGGATTTTTCTATTATTTCAACAACTTCTCTAAGCGTTTGGACACCGATTTTTTACAACTTGGCTATTTTTTTTGGACAACAATTGGATTGTTATACTGTATGACCATGACTTCTCTTACTTGAAACTGATTGCTTTCTTGATTTCAACAATGTAAAATGTACCTAGACTTGGTCAAGTGCCAGAACATGTTGGTCACCATTTATTCATTAATAGCTATAAACAATGTTTACAAGTCAAAATTCCACCATACTGATCTGTTAATCTGTTATTAAATTTAAAAAACTATGCTTCTCTGGCAAGGGAAAACAGTGGGGGGCATCTCCTTTACCTCCCTCCAACCCCCTAAACCCCTTCCTCCCAACCATTAAGGCAACTTAGTTTAAGATTTCAACCAAGATGGCTCTTAGGAACACCTGCAGAAAAAGATAACACAGCACAATAAAATTAAACCTTTTTTTTATTGCATAAAATATTTTAACCTCTGTTTAGTAATTCGAGGTCACAGATTTCTAATATAGTTGATTACTAAACTATGACTGAAGTGTAAAAACATACAATTTTGATATTATTGTTCAAATCATCAATGTATTAATGATTGATTGATTAATAAAATTGATAAAAAAATGTGTTAATATGAGATTCAATGATACCAGGGCATAAGATATTAATAAAAGAGATATTCTGTATAATGCCTCTCAGTGTTTTAAAGGTTGCACTTTGGAGAGTGTGCACAGGAATTGCATGATTTAATTCTGCCCAATCCATTCCACCATAGGACAAATAGACGCAGTGAAGGTTTTCACTCTTATGTCATGAAAATTCTCCTGATTCAAACGAAGCGTTGTGCTTCGTCATTCATTATGTGAACAGCAAAGGAGTGGGATTCACTCCCCTCATCTGTTTCCCCATCCACCTATAACTTGGGAGTCTTCAAGCGAAGAGTGAATAGGCATTTAATAGGAAAGCGCGATACATCGTCGGCCTCATCTTTACTTTCCATCAGATAAAATTGAAGCCAAGCACAAACCGGTATTGCATTTAAAAAAATGTTTTTAGCTCTAATCAACTAGTCTAAAACTTTTTTCATACATACCTTTACATCATCAAAAGGAGTATTTACTCTCGTTTCTAAATATCCCAACGTGCCAACGTATATCGCAATGATTAGGCAGAGAAATCCTATTACAGTTTTCCACAGAGATAGCATTTTAAAAGTTCTACTTCCTACTGACGTGTCGCTTGAACCAGAACTGCTACTTGTTTCATTGGTCGTAGTTTTATGCTGATCTTTAGTAATTTTTCTTTGCCGAACCATGTTTAATTAAAGTTTATAGCCATTACACTATTACATTCGAATGTTTAATTGACGAGTTATTTTATTAAACATTTGTTAACCCCACATCACCGGCGGCAATATCTAGAACATAGACCATTAACCAGAGGATCTAGAAGCAGAGTCCAGCATAGACCAATAACCAGAGGAGTCCAGCAGTATCTCCATGACACAGATTAATAATGGACTAAGATATATATTGTAGTCTTTGGGACTATGACTAAGTATAGATCTCCATGAAAATCAAAAGAATGAAAAATGAAATGTCAAAAACCTGACTTATGACGGTTCTAGTGTTGTGGCTAGAATACATCGATTAATATTGAAAATACAAACAATGTGTTATTTTCAGCCTTGAAAGAACTTAAATTATACTTAAAATAAAACATTGGGTTATAAGTTTTTAATATGTGATTTATAGTGATTTTTCTAATGGGTTGTTTTTCTTTTTCAAGATTCTTGCATCAGATTCGGGTGTCCAGTGTCAAGCTTGCACGGGCTATGATTCTGCAACTCACGTATAGACGTTTAAAGATGCAGATATTTTCTGTGACCAACATACCAAGAATAAATGAATGAGAACTTTATTGCGCTTTAGTGTCAACCTGCAGTAATGTGGAAAAATTATAATTGTAGGAACTACAATAGTAAACTAAATTTAAAAATAAAACAATCATGAGCAAACACAAAAATATAAAACTAGAAAAGTAATAAAATTTAAATACAACAATATTATAATATACAAAAATAAATAAATTAAAATATAAAGACTAAGAACATAAAATCAGTCAAAAAAGGATCGGGAATGGATGGTTTGTTTATGGTTGTAATTCTTTTCGTTTTTGTTCGATTGGCACAATTGTTTTTCATTTTGAGTTGCATTTGTCATTTAGATTAAATACAGTGCTTTTTTTTAGTTAAATCATAACTAGTAGAGGTGATGAATGATTTACATAATCGAAATATTTCAACGATGAGTGATCATACATAATCGAGCTCTATAAGTATACTCAGAGGTGGGCAATTATGAATGATGACTGAATTGCTATACAGTGGGAAACTAAAAAAAAAGTTTGCGCAGTCACCAAAAAAAAGGTCGTTCGGTAGCAATAATTACTAATTGTAACAAATTAGTAACTACTAATATTAGTAACCTACCATTAGTAATTACTAATGGCAATATTCGAGATATCTTCATAATGGAATGATTACATTAGTATATCTAATTTTTTTTCTGACTGACTATATTGTTATCCTTAGCCTTTGATGGCTTTTACAGCTTCACCGGACATAGAGTACAAAAAATTATAATATATATTGTGTATTGCGAATTACTAAATAGACAAGAACATCGAACAAAGAGTATGTCTTAAATTTTGCATTGCCAATGGATTTCGTGTTAGGAGACACTGAATATGTTACAGAAGGCTTACGGACTTTATCAAAAACAAGTGCTTAGGAGTGGTACAAAGTGTTCAAAAGCGGTCGAGATATGCTGGAAGATTTGCCTCGCCCTGGTAGATCATCAACCTCTTCAACTGAAATTAACATTGCAAAAGTGAAGGAAATAGTGTCTGAAAATCCTCATTCAAGTTTGAGAGAGATAGCCGCTGAACTTTCGTATACCACGAGTCGGTCCGTATCATTTTAAATAATCACTTGGGTATGAAATATGTTGCAGCTCGGCCAATCCCAGGAAACCTGAATTTTCTCCAAGAACTCAATCGCATAAGAGTCGCTGAGTATGTGCTAGAAGGAGTCAATTCGACCCAACGACCCAACTGTTGTTACACATTGTTACTGATAACGAGGCGTGCGTTTACGAGTTTGACATGCAAACTAGTCAACAAGCTTCGGAGTCAACTCTTCCAACTGAACCGAAACCAAAAAAACCAGGCCAAAGTCGATCAAACGTCAAGGTAATGTTAACTGTTTTTCCGGCTCTCCCATTGTAGTGCACTCGGAATTCTTACCTGAAGGACAAACGATAAATAAAGTATATTATTGGAGCGTTATACGGCGTTTCAGAGAGCCAATACTACGAAAATGGCAGATTTGTGGAAAGATAATTCTTGGATTTTGCACCAAGATAATGCGCCTTCACACAAGGCCATCATTGTAAACTAATTATTGACCAAAAACTCAACAAATACCATCAATCAACAACCTTATTCATCAGATATGACTCCAGCCGGCTTCTTTCATTTTCGTAAACTCAAATTACCACCACGTGGCACCCATTTTTATTCGGTAGAATACTAAAAGAGAATTCGCGACGAGAATTAAGCTCAATTCCATAAAAGGCGTTTAAAAATGTTTTGATGATTGGATTATTCGTTGGCGTAAGTGTATTGTTTCTGAAGGACCATACTTTGAAGGCGATAAAATAAATTTGGATGAATAACTAACATTTAGTTTATGATTGATCTTTTCCTGGTACTTTTTTGAAAGAGTAGTATATACGTACTTATATAATTATGTACAAATACAAGTATGTATATACACAACTTATAAATGCAAATCGTAAAAACTTTGATAACCTTGTATCTTGATTATTAAACAATCATCGGTGCGATTGTGATTTGAAGTTGGTGGTTTTTTTAGCATTTTGAAGTTATCTCGGTAACGCATTCCACAGTTGTATGGCAGTTATCGTAAAGGAGTCCGAATAGAATGATCACAAGGGTGCTTTTTATAACGTGGAAAAATCCGACATGAGTACTCACGCGCTCGGGGAAGCGAGTGGTTGTGTGAGAACTGAGACTCCTACTCAATAAAATTCCAAGGTGCACTGTAAGCCACCGCAATGGGGCGCGACGGATCCGTTAGTAGAATTCTACTACGTCACCCCAGGTGGCCAGGCCCGGAAAGGCCAACTTCTGACGTTGCAACGGAACTGTCTCCCCATCCACCGAACCAGTGCAATGGAAAGACGGGCCTTTGGTTAGGTCTGGCAGAGGAAGGAGGCGAATGAACGCACCCGCTCCTTTGCCCGTCTAACGTTGGGTTTTTATAGAGGTTTTCTCCTCTACCTCTGCAATTCGTGATTTGGCATATGGCAGACGGAAGGAGGCGAATGAAGACACCCCCTCCCCCACTAGTCCGGCCATTATTTTTAATGAGGTTTTCTCCTTTGCCGTTGGTGAAACAACAGGGGAAGGGGCGAACGAACGCAACCCTCTCCCCACCAGTTCAGCGTTGGTTTTTTATAGAGGTTTCCTCCTTTGCCGTCGTTGGTACCTCCTGTCATTCTGTAAATTCCGGCATTGATTTTTTAACAACGTGCTCATCCTCGACTCTCTGATAATTTTTAACGAGGTTGTCTTCCTAGGTAATTTTTAAAGTACTTTCTTCCACTGTGATCACAAGGGTCCTGCTGTTAGCAGAGCGAACATAGTGACCACTATCGCCTAGGACTATAAATTATTTCTGTAGATATTGTGTGTATTTATAATTTTATAAATTAACAATATAAATGTACAGAAGGCACATAATAATAGTAGGTAAATATGGTTGAAATATGGACTCAGCCCGATTTTTTAACGTCTTACTGTTGAAAATAGTTATATTTCAGTTTATTAACCTAGTATGTAACTAACATTAATTTACAAAACAGTACTGTATTGGTTAATAATAGCATTCAGTTTTATCTCAAAATTTTGCTGAAAATGTGTACAAATATAGAAATAACACTATAAACAGAATCATATTGACTTTAAGAGATAGTTTATATAACACAATAAGGATCGTATTTAGAATTTGTCGTACTCTCATACTAGGAAGAGTATAAGCCAGGTTTACAGGTCTTTGAAACCTTAAGGCAAAATCAAATAAATCTAAATAAAGTTTTGTTCAGCTTTGTTGGAATGACAATAAAATTTCCAATATTGTAGTTAAGTTTTAAAGGACTGATCGTTGCACAAAGTAAACAGAGTAGCTATAATTAGATCACATATCATAGAACATATATGTAATAACCTAATAACTTAATAAGAATACGATACGACTGTGTACATCACTAAACATCAATAAGTTTTAAAAATTTAATTGTATTTTTTTATATTCGTTCAGGAATTCATTAGCCACCACAGTAATTAATGACTACGGAGAATGACTTAAATCTTGATTTAAATAAAAAGAGTAGTTACAAAAACAAATTTACAATGTTTTTAATTTATTTTAATCTCTTCTCAGTCATTTCACTCTTCACAGTGCCGTCTTGATCGTGAAATTTAGTGTAGGCTTTTAATATTTGTCTCACAATATTTTATCATTAATTAATCTTCTTGTATCATAATATTATTTAATAGTTAGCTTAGTGCACTCATGTAATGAGATCCCCAGAATGACAGTGCTAGCTTTAGTGATCCCAATGAGCCAGGTGAAATATTTTATATCGTTCATATTTGGTTTCAGCTGCATCGGCCATCGCTTTCAGAAGCAAAACTCAAAAGCGGATTTAGTCTATGCGGAGCCAGTAGCAACAATGATTGTAACTTTACAGAAAAAAAAACGTCACCCGCTTGGAAGCGTATTAAAAAGTAAGGTAGCTCTTTCAAGAGGCCACATGATCTCTTTCTCGGGTAAAAAGGATGGAATAGCATTTTGAAACATTCAGGGCCATATCATTTGAAATGCACCATTTACATAGCCTATATAAGTCCTTCTGCATCAAAGATATATCGGCATAACAATCAAAATACCGGAAAAACCTAAGGTCGTCAGCATATAGAAAATTATCAGAATTAGTTTAGCACTTACCTAAGTCATTAATAAAAATGTTAAAGAAAAAATTACGGGGTGCACTGCGGGACTGCCGACAGAAGTGAAAACTTGATCCCGACGGCGAAACGCCAAACTAAACGTCTACACTCGGTATATGTTGCTATGATATCGTAACATTAAATTTATTAAAAAAAATATTTATTAATCGGGAGTTAACAATTGTTGTATTATCGGTTGTTTAAACACTAGGCAAAACAGTTGTTATAAATTTTATAGCAATAAATGTTTTTTTTTATTTATCTAGACGCGTTCGCGGTCTGCTATATATACATGCATATGTTCATACACTATAGCTGCGTCTCGTAACGGTGTCGCAAGTCTAGAGATTTTATCTCATGTAAAAATATGCGTACCGCGCTACAAGAAGTTTTCACTTCAATAATGGGCCCAGATGGGAGCCTTGAGGCACACCAGAACAAGCTGGAAACCGGGCAGAGGCAAGGCCATTTAACTACTACGCTAGATTTTCTGTCTAATAAATAGGATGAGCACCAACTGAGCAAGGACTGGGCGATACCGTGGGTAGAAAGCTTGGCAAGTAATAAGTCATGGTCACTTTATTGAATACCTTGCATAATATTATCCGTGAGGACCGCAAATTCTAAAAATCCAAGATTTTCTGTCTAATAAATAGGATGAGCACCAACTGAGCAAGGACTGGGCGATACCGTGGGTAGAAAGCTTGGCAAGTAATAAGTCATGGTCACTTTATCGAATACCTTGCATAATATTATCCGTGAGGACCGCAAATTCTAAAAATCCATTTAACGAATAGTTTAACGAAGATCGAGTCTGTGACCTTTAGAGACATATTGACATTGTTTTAAAAACTCAACCACCATGGTACAATTAATTGGAATTTCGCCTGTATTTGTGTAAATAAAAAAAGATGCTGTCCAAAAATAAAATAATGATGAAGTCGTACCAGTATATGTAACTGTATAATTTATTAATTAAAATGGATGGCCAGTGGCAAATACACTAAATTTAATTTTTAATTATGGAGTAACTAATTAACCATATGTACTTTAATTGTGATGTTTATCAAATATAATAATTATTAAGCAAATTTTTTTGAAGTGAAAACTTTTAGCTTGGTACGTATATTTTTAGATGAGATAAAATCTCTGGACTTGCGACACCGTTACGAGACGCAGCTATAGTGTGTGCATATATGCATGTACTCTTTCATAAAAGAATATTAAATGTATTTTAACGTTTCTAATAATTCATAAATAAAATGCAATTCCTAACCCAATAAATAAGTTTTCACTTGTCGGCACGCACTACCGGAGTGCAACATTTTTTTTAATAAAACAATTTTGAGAATGTTATGAAAAAATATGAATAGTTTAATGAATGATTTGATGACGATTGTACGAGCGTAGAAAAGGAGTTAAAAAATTTAGTTATTTTTAAAGATTCGAAAAATTGTAATTATTTAAAAAAATGGTAATTATATTCGTAAGAAAGGTTGTAAAATTTGCAATCAATTATCAAAAAAATATTTATAAATTAGCAATATTGTGTGGACGAAGCTGCATAAGAGTGTTATTAAAAAGTTCTAAGCAATATTATTCGGAAAGCAGCAACGCCACCTGAGAAAAAAGAAACTTTTTAGCAAACTTTCCATATGGTACACTTAATGTATCATTAGATGACGCTACATATGCTATCTATGAGGAAAAGTTATAATAAAATTATTTTAAGAATTAGGTAATTGAAACTATAATATTATAAAAAATAATTAATTTTGAAATATTTTTCTCAATTTTAATTTTAACATTATGTTAAATTAATTCATCTTCAGATAAATATTGTTGATTAGAATATTTTGCGACTCGTAGTGGTAGATGCATCATTGTTTATTGAGTTCAGCGGATGAAGCGCTGTAAATATAATTAGTGATTAATTATATTATACATTTTAATTATCAATTTATACTATATTAAATAATTATTTAGGTGAGGTTTTTCAAAAGTTAGGTAGACAGAACACTATGTTCCTAGCTATACTCGAAGTGTTGAAAATGATAAATTTAAAAACTTTTAGTATATTTCGACCCCTCATTGGATATGGTTGATTTGATTTAAACCATGAATCAAGTAATCAGATAGCATTTTTATGCTTTATTCTATAAATTCATTCTAGACAATTAAAATGCAAATTTCAATTAAATAAAAAAATGGGTTTTAAAATTTTTAAGGAATTTGCTCTTTAGATTTTATTTCCTACCCTATTGGTTTTTGACATTGACAGTTCAAGAATAATTTACATCGCTGTAAATTATGCCAGTGTCGCTTGAAGCGCGCCCAAACGGGGTGACCGACCGCGCCACCTGTCTGTGTAACTGTCGATAAAGTAGCATCGCGCGCGAACCGCGTCGCTGGAGCGCACAGCTCCTCCCCCCGCGGCGGCGCTAGTCGCCGACCCCCGCTGACGACCGACAGTACCATCGAGCGACACAAGCTGTGCGTACTAAAATACACACCTTTATACAATGCGCCACGCTACGCGGCTGTCATGATACGAAACGCTTTATTTTCCTCAAGTGATCAGTGAAATAATGTAAAACGTTAAATTTAAACATTACTTATCGTGGTTTATTTATCTCCCGGGTTGTTTAACAGCGGCCGGCCGGTGGCAATACGACGGTGTATAAAAAAAAACTAGCGAGAACGAAATATTTCGATGCGAGTGTAAAAGATACTGTGTGTGTGTTGTGTAGTTATTATTAAATAGTTAAATGGATAAACGTCGTGCAATGATCGTATGAGGAAGAAAACCAACCGAAACATAGTAAGTGAGGAGCGAACGCTCAGTGTTAATTTTTGTTTGTGTTCGAGAAGAAATGTGGGGTAGCGCTCCCCGGTACCAAGTTTTTACGTACGACAGGGGCGGCCGCTGAACGAAATACGGAGGTACGGAGGTCCATCCCTCGGTATACTCGATGTTATATTTTTTTAGTACAAACCACCCGAACAGGTCTGTTTTCGTAACCCCTTTTTTGTGCCATGAATTTTTTGGAGGGAATGTTTATGAATCGATATATTATAGGTTATGTGCGCCTGGTAGCGGCGAGTTTGAGATCGCGTTTTTTTATGATAACAAAACTGGTTTGTGTTTTAAAAATATATATGTAACCTTCTTACGTACACATCTTACAAGCTTCTGTGATCCGAATACTTTATATATTTAAGTGTTCTCATTTTTAAAGTAAGCAGAGGTCATTTTTATTTATTTATTTATTCAATTAACATTTATTATCTTTGACCATGAGTTAAATACAGATAAGGCAAATAAACAACTATTTAATAGCTCTGAAATACTTTAAATATGTATTGCGAATTTTATGAAATGATTTTATTAATATTATTCAATACATCAAGGTAAAAAGTTTGTTTAGAATCAAACTTCACACTTAAAAATGATCCAACATAGTTTTTGATTTAGTGAGATGACACAAAACATAATACTTAAATAATTGGTTACTGCCTATCGAAAAAGGGCAGTTTATTCATCGTTCATAGTGAATAAAACTTTTACTCACAAGTGAATATAAACTTTTTCTTGGAACACACGCAAATAATGTAAAAAAATTATTGCACGTGCAAGCACCGTACACGTGATAGAAATAAAACTTCATAAGAAATGTAAATCTATATAATGGGTTTATCAGACAACCTTAGCACCCTATTTTTTTACTGTATAATAATATACATTGACAGATCCCTGAGCGCGACAAACCAGAAGAAAATCAGTGATGGGCTTATTACTTTGTGTATGGTGGTCGCGAACTTTATTACCTCGTTTTATTACCACATATACACCGACTGATCCTGGAATGCGAAAATACAAAGTAATATCAGTAATGGGTTTATCACTATGTTTATGGTGGTCGCGATGTTTCTTCTCTCTCGTGTAACGAAATGTTCCTGAACTTTGTACTTGAAATTTCACTCAATTCTCGTCAAATTTTGGTAGCGCCGGCAAAGCAGTTTTCTCACAGTGGTAAAAAGTAGAGTACTGAACTCGTGAAAGAAAATTTCAGTTTGGTCCTTGTATCCCTCGAATTAAATTCCCTCTTTTTTCATTTCTTGTGTAATTTACTACTATTTAACGTAAATTAACCAAGTAAATAGAGACGATGGTATTAGTTAGTGATATACGAAGTCACTCAAGTCGATTAGATTACAGTTCGATCAATGTCATATCTAAATAATAATTTCTAAACTTCACGATGCGCTCCGCCCCGATCAGCGATGCGTTGGTTGGTGTACGATGTATCATACAAAACATAGACCGGCAAATTTTTTGGTTGCGATGTTGCCTGCCTCGATCCGCCTAGTGGACGGCAGTCTTAACTATGAAGGTGCAGGGCCGGATTTAAGGGATGGTAATAGAGGCTTTAACCAACGGCAACCATAAGAGAGAAGACCCAACATAGATTGAGCTTTTTTATTTATTAATAAGACTAGCTGCTCCCAACGGTTTCACCCGTGTTTTATCCGTTTACGGTTTTATCCGTCGAAGTCCGCGCCGCCGACGCGACGCACCTGTATAGCCTATCATAATTGTTCTTCCCGCAAGTACAATTATTTTAATTTTTTATTATCTCCTAAACTATGTGCCCAAATAACACGCTTTAAAGAGCAAAACTTAATTTCATAAAATTGTCTCTATGATGAAGTAACTTTTGATCTTAAGGATTAATATCCCGTGCCTAAAAATAATGCTCATAAATCACTTTTCAATTTTCAACATATGTTTGTCTCGGAATACTTTGCTTTGGTTTATGTATAAGAGATAGGCGTATATATTTTTTAGATATACTAAGGAACAATATTTTTGTAGAACTTTATATTTACGTATCATTAACCACGCGGATAAAGCAGTTCGAGAGAGCTTGCACTTCTGACTTACTTAACAAAAAACAATATTTAAAGCTATAGCCTAATGTTAGATAGCCTATAGTATTCCTCTGAGTCTGGATTTTATATACAAAAAGATTTTTTTGAAACCGACTGTTAGTTCCAGAGATTAGCGTGTTTAAACAAACATAATATTGGTATAGATTTTGTAACAAATAACGTATGTTTATGAATTTCACACGGATTTAGAAAGGGATGTTTAGACGGTTTGGGAATGAAGTGAGGATAAATGAAAGAAGAATGACTAAAAAAATTATAAGGCGTGTGTGAGTGGGAACATTGGAAGAGTAAGGCCTAGACGAACGTTCCTCTATCAAATCGAGAACGATCTGAAGAAAGGTCAGGTCAAGAGTACTCTAAACCGATGAGCATGCAAGAAAAAATTGATGAATGTTGAAGAAGCAAAAGATGTATACCAGGATCGTACCAAGTGGAAGAACGTGGCCTATGCCTTCCCATTTGGAAGAGGGCGTAATGTATCTATGAAATAAAATAAAAACCATAACATGACAGATAAAGATCACGTTAAACACTCGGCCACACTTATTTCTGCTGCATGGCAGTAGTTTCCGCGCCTGTGTATTCCATTTCGAAGGGTGTGGTTGGCAACACGCTTCGGTACAATAGATGTTCTAACTGAATCCTTGGAAGTAACGACTTATTATGACTGACCTCGGGACTGCGGTCTGTTTGAGGCTGTTTGTCCATAGCCATAGGTTGCAGTGACCACTTTACATCACGTGGATTCTGTCTGTTAGCTACTTCATACAGGGCATGTGCCCAGGGCCTAGGGGTTCCAACTGTTTTAAATATGAAATATAGTAATTTCGTGGCTATTAAGTATCTGAAAAATATAGTATCATACCATCACGCCTGTATTCCCGAAGTGTACTAATTTACACGTACAACAGTTCTCCGACTATGTTTTAGGTCCCATGTAATAGGGGACGCGCCTTTTACCATCGATCGGGCACAAAGTCAAATCCCGAGCTGCTACTGAGAATTTCATAGTAAAACTCAATAACACATTGCTCGACCTGGGAATCGAACCTAGGACCTCGAGTATTCCAGTCGTGTTTATGACCAATAGGGTAATGAGGCAATAAAATAATATTAAGTGACAAAAAAAATTTGTAGGTTTCAATATTTTACTGCTTGATAGACAGACAAATAATGATGATAGTGACAAATAATCAAATTGACAATAGCATACAAGTCTCGGTCAGAAAGCGATAAAGGCTGCGACTTGCAATTCGTTTTACGCTCAAACATTTTGGGATACTTAACGTTAGCTAACTTTTCTGTCCAATAAAAATATATTAGTTTCGGTTACTCTTTATATTTTTTAGAGATCTAGTAGTCGGATGTATAATGTAGTTAGTGTTACCAACACTTTTTTGCGGAAAATTCTTTGAGTAGGTAAAAAATAAAGTACCTACCTATCTGGAGAAAATTATCAAATTCATGCTTTGTAAAAAAATATATTTGGTAAGTTATTAGATGTGTTTTTAAGAATTTATTGTCATTTAATTTGTCATCAGTATTTTTCTCTGAAAATTCTTTAATATTATTAGTTAGATTTTCTCTTTGATCTATGCTTATAAGTTATGTGTACCGTTAATTACTTCAGTAATTGTTTAATAATGTAATCATTGAAAACCGGTATGAGTGTTTCATTTTGAGCATCACAGTATAGATTGAAAATAAAATAGGATACGTTATTATAAAGTATGGTTGGCAACCCTAAATATAGTAGTACATAGTAATATTATGTAGTAGGGTTGGCATCCCTACATGGAGGCCGGGGCCTCACGGAGACCCCTGAAATGACGACATAATTCGTTTACGTAGAAAGGAGAGAAGCTCAATTTTTTGTCTAATTTGTTTCTAAAATATAACATTATTTATTATCGTGACTAATCTAAAACAATAAAGCAAATCGTAGTTGTAAATTGAAACTAGTATTGTTAAGTATTTAAGAACATAAGTTTCTTCATTTTAAACAGTTGATTTGAATTAATTTGACCAATAGAACCATTACTTAAAAGTATATATAATTGATATTTTTCATTCACAAAAAAGAATTCTAAAGGGGCCCCTGTTTGGATTAAGACGGCCCTGCTAACAATATTCCAATCTCTCACTTCAAATAATTAAAAATGTGTCGATTTAGATCCTGAAAAAAAGACCGAATTTCATGCAAGACTTGATTTAAAGCTTGGCAATTCAAGCAGTGGAATCCTAGACTAATCTATTTATCTATATAAATAAAATGATATAAGTATGCCGTTGTGCGCACATCATGCGATAACTACTATACCATTTCCATTTCTTTATTTTCTCGATGACAACACATGTGAAAACTTGAACGTTCATCTTTTTTACATTATGTATGCATTATTTTATAAAAATATGACGTTTACACACGTACCAGGTTGTACCAGAGTCGGAGAAACTGATCGGGATGGAGCTATATCGATAAACGTAACACGATAACAGACTCGATATTTTTTTACAAAATGTAAGAAACTAAACTACTGCCGGATACTTTTGTACAAATTTATTAACTAATATTATATTTCATTACAAGATGTTACACGTATTAATTCTTGATTGATAATGCCAACTTCTTCAAAACTTTCGAAGTTGTTGTAAAATAAGTAGGTATAGGTAGGTACTCGACAATGAAACGAAATAATTATAACTACAGGTAATCTTTATTTATTTATTTTAATCAAAATCTGATGAATCGTCATCGACATCGGTATATGCGATCGATATCATTACTTATTTGGTCACAGCAGTACAACTTTCAAATTAGAAATGTCATCGAGAAAATAAAGAAATGGAAATAGTATAGATATTGATTTTTTTTCTGCTCTTTAGTTATTTGGTCCTTATCTAAAAAATCACGATATGTGTATTCAATAAAAAGATGTGAAAGTTTTAAGAAACTACGATTTTTTATAAGAATTACGCGTTCAACTATTTGTCTTATACGCGAGCGAAGCCGCGGGTACAGCTAGTCTATATAAATAAAGTAATTGATGTTTGTCGTTGTACGCGTATTACGCCAAAACTAGTAGATAGATATTGGATTATATTTTGTACTTGTTAGATACTTAACCTTATGTAAAAAAATAATTACGATATTATCTGCATTCAATAAAGAGTTAAGTTTTAAGAAAGTACGATTTTTATAAGCTTTAGTCGTTCTTCTGTTGTCTTCGCGAGTGAAGCCGAGGGCACAGCTAGTTTTGAGTACTCATGATTTTTTTAATAGTAACACTGCAATTGATATCATTGTGCCTGATGGTGGTAAACACAGTAGAATCTAAAAACAATGGCTACCACGAACAGATCGGCAATTTATTAAATAGTAATCGCTGTCATGCGGACCTACAAGCCTCTCGATAAATACCGACTGACCCTGAAATTTGACAAACTTACCACTAGGGTTGCCAACACTACTATATTTCAAATAAAACATATATTAGGCTATGTACTCTATTTTTATTGGTATAAAAAAAATGAGGCAACATTATTTATTTCAAAATGTTTATGTGTTTGTAAACGAGACGCAGGCCGCATCCATTATCTCTTTTTGAATGAGACTTGGTATGTCATTGTCAATTTAATTATTTGTTATAATTACATATCTATCAAGCAGTAAAAATATTTCTTTAAAAAATAAATTTTTCAAACCGAGCTATATTTTTTATGTCTTTTGGCCATCGCATCGAAATTACTATATTTGATATTTAAAAAGTTGATAACCTTATCTACCACCCCGCCTGATTACTCTATACCTACATCAAAAACCAAGAAAATTTGTTAACACATAAAAATCGTTTTCTCCGATCACACACCGTGATTTTGTTAAAAAAAAAACGGTATTAGTTATCGCCGACACTTCTACGCCTCCCGTTGTTTGAACCACGAATTGAAGAAAACATTGTGACCTATCGCCGTCGCGTCGCCTAAATAATTCGTAACTGGGAAGGAATAAAGGTCATTTTTGCATTATACGTTGTCAAAAGGATGATAATTTTGACAGCTCACAGTAAGGATGAGGTAGAGTATAATTGTTAATAAACCTATTCGATCATCGATAGTATTCCCATAGAACTTGGAATCGATAGTTGCATTGTTTTGCTGTATGCCTAATCTAATCCAAAAGCTTTCCGTACCTCTTTAAGCTTATTGCATGCACGGAAGACTGAGATTTTGCATAGTTAAAGTTTATACGAAGAAGAAGTGCAGAAAGATAAAATTTATCTATAATATCTGTTGCTAATATATTAAATAAAATAAATTAATACTGCGAATCCTAAACCAACAAGTGCCATTGAACTTAGACCCCCCAAAATATTGACATTGTCACTCAACGAAAAGTGACAGCAAGTGATGTAGATAATATTCATTGTTTATGAATACTGCAAATGTCAAACAGAAAATAGTCTATGATGAAAAAGTCGCTGGTCCAATTTCGATCATTGGGCGAACGCTAGTATGTATTAATTAATTATGAAATCTGACGACTAGGGTGACGGTAAATCAAATAGCGCGCGTTTCCCGGGCTTCCTATTACATACTTTCGTCCCTTTTCACGAAATCACTCCCACAGATTCCAGGAAAGCGAGAGGAAAGATGTTATACATCAACAACTAAGACAAAGATACGATACTTCAATAAATGCATATCATTTTGAAATACGAAAGTCTTCATTGTAACTTGTAGTCAGTTTTGTTTATCTTTTGCCCGCCACAGAAACATCTTTCCGTACTAAAAATAATACTTGAACCAATGACTTCTATGTTGCAATAGAAACGCCGCGTCGTATTAGTTTGTATCAATAAACAGAAAAAATTTATTGTTATAACCTCAACAAGAATTATCAGAATATCGGCGCTGCAGTGCTTGCGCTTGTAGGCCTGCAGCATTATGCTGAGACAGGGACCTATTCGACCCCATGTAACACTTCATTTATTGTATCATTTGTTTGTTTTATTTTTTATTTAAACATTTGTATGTGTTGTGTGGTGTTATTGCCAAATAAATGCTTTTTCTTTTCTTCTTAAATACTCAACGCGATAAGAAAAATATTCTGTGTTACCACTTGCCATCAGTGTTGTATACGATAGTAGTAATCCGATATTTATACTGGTATTGCAAAGCTCAAGAGAGAGGACATCTAGTTTCTTGAACTGCTTTTTTTATCGTTATAGGTTTAGCTTTGTGGCCACAATCTCACTATGTCGCCCAAGATGGTAACACGTTAAGCTTAGTGAAAGACTGGCTCTCAAGTGGAGGAGCCGAAACTCACCACCGGATTAAGGAGTAGACTGTATTTATTTCCTTTTTTGACTAGCCACCAGTGTCCCGTAAAATCGAGATGTGAACTGAATTTTCGAGCCGTGCCCTCAGACAATATGGCACGGACTTTAAATGATTTATGTACTTATAACTATTACATGAACCGTTATATGCTTAGAATTATATTTAACCAATCACAGGTTTCTAAATTGATCGGTAATAATAATTATACACCAAAAATCATTGACTTGTTTGAGTTACGTAATACAGTTTTTACATACGAATTATTCACATAAGACCATTTACATAGGCTATTTATTTCAGAAGTGACTTGAAATAGTCTTCTGGTTAGGGAATACTTACCGTACAAATAAAAACACAAACACACAAATTATTTATTGTACACAACATGGCAGTATATAAGACGTAGTTGCTTTCACTACATGAATCTCAGTTCCTAACGAGTAAATAGTCATAAAAACACAGTATAAGCTAGGTAATCCTTACCCTAACTTCAACAGACACGTAACTTTAATAACTAAGTCATTTTAAACCATATACATTTTTGAAGCATGTTGCTAATATCATATAGACCTACGTTATAAGAGAAAACCATTTCTAATTTTTATACCTATAAAATAACAAGACATCGTTTACATATAAGATATTCTCAATTTTTTACCATAGAAACACGAAATAAAGTACCTACATCGACTGATTATACATGAAAAATACAAAGATTACAACTTAGACTCGCTATATAACAAAACTAGATTTCGCATGTTACATGCTCTGAGGCGATGCATACTCATCTGTCCTCAACAACACCTACTTGAGGGTACTAGATAGCCAAGCGGGCATTACAAAAAGCCCTAATGGTTTCATCACAATGATTTCCTTCACTGAAAGCTCAGGTTTATTGCAGGGAGTGTACACACTACCAACACAGTCAACATTTCTTCAAAATACTTATATTGTAGATAAGAGGAAACGCGGGCAGTGTTTTGTCCATTCAAACGTATTCCCCTGTTTCCTCCCCGGATAATAGTACTAGAGCATATATTTTTATACCGTAAAATTTATATCTACATCTACCATGTTTGTGTGTTTTGTTTTTTTTTTTTTCATAAATGAATTATTATAAAAACTAGGAGCCTTTTAAAATGACGAAAATTCCCCTTTTTTACCGTCATGTTCAGACGTATAAAAAAGAAATTTGACCATTACACAAAGAAAAAGAAAAACATACAGACATAGTCAAAGTCCTTATATTATCCCTGAAAAAATATTTAAATCGGTTCAGTTTTGGAGGAGGAAACAGGGGAATACGAAACTATGATTTTGTCAATTTTACTTAGGTATAATCAGTTCGAACTCCGAACTGCAGTTGTCACTCTCGCACTCTGTTCAGTGAGGTTCCGGGCACAGCGCAACAGCAATAGATTTTAGAAATACTTATTATTGAAGTGTTTCTTAGACCGCGCATCCTTTAACGCTAACGAAATTAAAATTCATTCGATCAACCTACTCTCCACGCACCGCCAACGCACCCTTTCGTTCACACCCCTATCTTTGTTCTCATTTCTCTACGGCTTCTCTTATTGCTTGACGTTCATATTTACTGCTGTACTACTTAGGTTCAAAGCGTGAAGTTATAATATAGTAAGCCAAGTAATTTATTTCATATTATAAAAAATATAACAACTTAACATACCATCACGCCTGTATTCCCCGAAGGGTTAGGCAGAGGTGTACACCCACAGTTCGTCGGGTATGTTTTTAGGTCCCATGTAATAGGGGGCGAGCCTATTGCCATTAACCGGGCACGAAACCAAACTCCGAGCTGCTACTGAGAATTTCATAGGAAAAACCCAATAACACTTTGCTCGACCTGGGATTCGAACCCAGGACTTCGCTCATAGCAGTCGCGCTAACGACCATTAGGCTAACGAGTCAGTTAAAAACATAACAGTAGTATTTAAAATAAATAAAATAGTACAGATATATATCTCCCTTTTTTTATGTTGTACTAGTATGTTATAATATATTATTCGTTATTTGCTAGTAGCAAGTAGTATTGTTAACTATTCTACCTTACGATTAGCCTTTCATATCTGTGGTTCCAAATTACTTGTCTAGTCAATGGATGGAGGTTGCCGACTCGAAATACATTTATAAACACAATGTAATAATTACACTCACATTTACGAACAAATACTCACACAAACAAACAAACATTTGATATAAAAGTATCTACACGAGGAATTCATTCGTTTGGTGGATTGTCGAAGCTAGAGAGTAAAAAATATTTGAAACGTGCCATATTTAGGTAACCTCGAAAGTCGAAACTAGTTTTGTGGCGGTCGGCGTACTTATAGTGTATGAGTGTGCGCAGGGGCGTATTTACCCCTAGGGCTATGGGGTCATGGTTCAAGGCAGCAGCATTTTATATTGCTTTTACACTTGCTTCGTCGTATTACTAACTAGCCGTGTCCCGGGGTTTTACCCGCGTACAATTTAAAAGAAATCACTGATTAATAATTTTTACTTCAGTAGGTACAGGCAATAGTTTTACTGGGAATGCCGGGGTTTATGCTTCACACTCATACGGCTCGTTCATGCCACTTACTACTATTCGTAAAACCCGTACCGAGTGTTAAATTCTTTTAATTTTCCACTATCTCCCAAACTATGCGTTCAAATAACATGCTCTTAAGGGCAAAGTTCATTTTCATAAAATAATACTCATAAATCACTTCTTAATTTCCAACAAATCATTGTCACAAAATACCTTATTTGTGGATTATGTTTAAGAGATAGGCATATGCTATAACTTAATGTACTAACAACCTTACTTTGATAGAACATTGTATTTACGTATCATTAACCATTACACCAGCCCACGCGGATAAAGCAGTCCGAGAACACTTCCACAGCCGACTTACTTAACAAAAATCAATATTAAAGGCTGGCTGATAGTTTTATCCTAATGTTAGATAGCCTATACTATTCTTCGTGTATCTGGCTAACATATACAACACGAATTTTTTGAATCCGACTTGTAGTTCACGAGGTTAGCGTGTTTAAACAAACAAACAAAAAGCTCTTTCGCTTTATTATATTATTATAGATTTACCAGATAATAAGTTGAAGAATCATATCAAGCCAGTTTCATTGTCGAAAAAGTATTATAAGGTGTATCAATACGCGAATGACGGTGATGTCTGGAACTGACTCCCTCTCTGTACATCCACTGGAAATAATAACTGTAAACATAAATAAATGTAAAAAGGTAAAAAAAAAAACATATAAAATGTTGTTTCTTGCCGGTTCTTCTCGATGACTGGGATGTTTTCCGAACCGGTAGTAGTATATTGACAATCATGGATGCTTTCTTAGGCCAAAAAAGAAAAAGAAATAGTTTTTGAAAAAGTATGTACATAGTATCTAAGTACTTATTTTCATTACTTTATTCTATTTCGTATTTATTTTATTGTTTTTAATTTATGATACGGGGTTAATCTTAAAACACATAGCTGTGTGTACGATTGTACGTAATTATAAATTTTCACTAGGTCACCACCAACGCACACGTGTAGGCCAGGCCTATCTTGGTTGTTACTTCCAGTACTTGCCTATCAACTTGCTAGAGTGCTTGACGCTCATAGTTACTGTTCCGCACCAATTGAGTCTTACCGTGTTTACCGTGTTACTGTATTTTTACTAATACAGTGTATAGAATCACATGAAATTACAATAGATTTACGTATTTACAGTGCATCTGGTAACACTAGGTAGGACGGACAGCTAGACTTCGCGAGCCCCATAGTGTAGGTATTCCATTGGGAGTATATTGTGTCTAAATAATTGAATATTATACGTTTTTATAGCTTAAGTACATTTACCTAAGTAAAATTTAATTCAATGTGGGTAAATAGTAGTTATTGATCCGGTCTCTCTAGACTCTCTACCGCCATGCGTGGGGTTACCATATTCGTCAATAATATATCGGGACTGTCATAGTTATGACGCATTGTGTTTTTTTTTTTTCGAACTGACTATACTCTTAACCTTAACGGCTCTGGAGACTCAAGCCCGATGAAGCTGTCAAAGCTTTCTCTGTCTCGACGTCCCGACAAAGTACTATTACGTATTGGTTTTCCGTACGGTCACGGTATTTAAAAAATTTGGAGAAAATGATTTAGAGATTTTGAGCAACGGTTGCTTTTAACAATAAAATATGGAATCCAAGTTGACTCTGTAGAGTGGAAGGTGAAAAATTCTGTAGTAAAGATGTGGTTTCACTTTGTAAATGTAATAAAAAATCCTGAAAAAAAAAAGTTAAATTATTTGCTACTAGCTGTGCCCGCGGCTGCGCTCGCCTGGACTACAGAATGCCTTCGATCGAGCACACGTGGGAACCGTGCTACCCCCGGTTATCTACACTCTATACAATGAATAAAGTTGAAGTGTATGTTTTTAATGTCAAAATAACAGCTTTTGACTAAATGCTAGAGATGCGTCGAATATGGGTAAAACCGATAAGAATATTCGGTAAACAATGTACCGAACGGAACATTCGGTCGAATTATTCGGTTTATTTTTAATAGTTCTTTAGAATAACAAAAAGAAGCCAAATTAAAAAATATAAATATTTTCGAGAATTTATTACAACGCCATTTGAGGTCTTCTCTCACAGCGTGGGTGAAAACCAAGGAAAATATGAAGACATAGATAGCGGTTTTATCCAGAATTTTCATTCTATTTTAAATAAAAAATAAACCCTGTATTCCAATATTTGTTCCAATTTTATGATAGCATCAAAATATCATAGAATAAACGGCTTGACCGATTGTTATAAAATTTTGTACACGGAAAGCTTATGTCATTGGTCAATATGAATTTTCAGTATTACTTTTAGAAATCGTAAAATAAAATCATTAAAATTTTTTACTAATTTTTAACCGATTCCGATGAAATTTTGAACACAGAAATTATAAGTAAATCCGTAACAATTTTCAATATTACTTTTAGAAATACCAAAAATAGTAATATGAAAAATTCTAGTCTATTTTTGTAGACGGGAAGTATACTATAATAAATAAGCTGTAAGAATCATTGACATAGCACATACATTTAGGCATAGTAAAAATATAGTAAACTAAAAGATTTTGATGAAATTATGTACACGGGAATTATAATATATCATTTCTCCATTGATAGACCATTTGAACTGTCAATAATATGAGTAAAAATAAAATTACAGAATGTAAATAATTACTGCGTAGTAAAAACGCGTGCGGAGCCACGAGCACACTGCTAGTTTTCAATAAAACTTGTATAGGTTTTTTGTGAGTAAATTATGGTTACTCATTGTAATATTTGTTTCTTTTACAAATACAATCTATGTACAGTTTTCAAGATAAAGCCTCTACAAAATATTATGTAAATCATAAAATAATACTATTTAAATATTCGGTAACTGTTTTGTGAACTAACCGAATATTCGTCCGAACCTTCGGCGCATCTCTACTAAATGCATGTGAAAGTATATGCGACACCCATAAATAATTTTGTGTGATCCTTAGAAGATAGACATAATATGCTCTCGCAGACTTTTTAAATGGCCTAAGTTACTCCTTCTAGCTTAAGCTATCTGCCAGTGAAAGTCCCGTCAAAATCGGTCCAACCGTTTCGGATATTACTCAGAACAAACAAAAAGATAGAAAAAAAAAATGGTATTTTGTTATAGGTATCGTATATATTTACTTTCATATGCATTTACTAAAAAGCTGTTATTTTGACATTACAAACAAACACTTCAATTTTATTTATTTGTTACTAATATTTGCTTTGGATAGCTGGCCACAACGCGTTGGTTATGTTCAGTTATATCGAACCAGTGGACTGATGGAAAAGATCACCGGTTGCCTATGACTGTGAAATCAATATTACAGTTCTAATGAATTACCAAAATATGGAGTCATCCATATATATAATACCCGAGAAGAAAACTTCGGACACCTTTCTAAGTGTATTGCGTGCACGGAAGACTGTGAGGTTTGGCATGGTTAAAGTTTATATGGAGAAGTGCAGAAAGCTAAAATTTATCTATAATATCTGTTACTAATATATTAAATTAAATCAAATAAATAATGCGAATCCTAACCCGACCTATGCCATTGAACTTAGACCCCTCCCAAAATATTGACATTGTCACTCAATGATAAGTGACAGCAAGTGATTTAGATAATATTCATTGTTTAGGTTTGTAGCGACATCTATCGAGCCACATAAGAGGCATCCTACTGTCCTACATTGCGCTATAGAAATTAACTCAATCGTTGAGTATATATACAAGAACCCGAATACAACCGTTGGGCAGCTGCCCGCCAGACATACCCGTCTGATCGGAGGATCCTCCTTTTGCAATAGTTCTTCTACAGGTTCATACTGCAAATGTCAAACAGAAAATAGTCTATGATTAAAAAATCGCTGGTCGAATTTCGATCATTGGGCGAGACCGCTAGTTAATGTGAATTGTTCGGAACTTTATAATCATGTAAAAGTGCAGAAAGTATTACATAAAGTAAAGTCTTCAGCAAAATAAGAACAAGCTACGTCTAACACTGCATGGTCAATATATAAATAATCGTTTTTACTTCGTGTCCCAACGAGAACCTAGAGCTATTTAAGGCAATCGTAGTCACGCTATGGTTTCAGAATATCCTTCGAAAGCTATTAATGTAGTATATTTTTAATATTCTTTATAGATTTTAGTGTTATGGCCACCGAAACACACCTATAGGTGATTAATTGGTGACAGATTTTCAATTTGGAGGTTGTAAATAGCTAGACAGGCACTAGGAAATGCCCTACCACTTTGCTATGGACTTAGCTCACTCTCATTATAGAGATTTGGTTGGAAAAATGTTTATTATTGGTAGTAGGAATGTCGAAATCTGCGTCTCTAAGAACGTTCAATACCAGATGACGAGTTCGAATTTCCTAAATACAAACTTATGTTTATATACAGAGATAACATTTAAATGAGTCAGTCTGGGAACTCGTCAAACTAACTATAAGAGATAAAGTAATAGGTTCTAAAGAACCATGACATCGATTTTAAATACATATATGACAAACGCATTCATAAATTTTCAAAAAAACTTATTCACGTGTCGGGCCCCCGCTCCCGGCCATTTTAAAGACAAAAGTGCTTATTGTGGGTGTTCCTTAAAAGATAGACATATAGTCTCTGTGACATTTTTGTAGGTCTTTTTAATGCGTACAATTATGTAGTACATTAATTTGCTATATCTCTTATGGTTCGCTCAACGTAAGCCATTTAAGCGTCCGAATTGATTCACCATGACCAGTTTTTTTTATTTGTGCGGGACCCTAATTCTTTTTCTAAAAAAAAAGTAGCCTAAGTTACTTCCTATAACATCAGCTATCTATCAGTCAAAAGTCCCGTCAAAATCGGTCCAACCGTTTCGGAGATTACCCGGAACAAACAGACAGACAAAAATTTTAAAATTGTATTTTTTTTTTGTTTATTTATCGTATATACTTTTAAATGCATTTACTAAAAAAACTCTTGTGTTGACATTACAAACAGACACTTCAATTTAATTTAATTGTATAGATCAGTTGATATATTAGGTCGGGGAAAAAGTGTTTTCGCATAACGTAGGTATAAACTTGTTATAAAATTTTTTTGGCTGTACTATTTGTATCTGGCTGGTTTTGGTAACACTAAAAAGGTTACATTAAAAATAAAATAAAAATGTTAAAGATGCGCCTCGCTTTGGTCGCCTCGTGACGAATAAAAAGGACGACATTTTTTAAAAAATGGAGCAAGAACGGCATATCAGTAGTTACGATGTAGAACTGGAAATTGACCACAAAACAGTTTTAAACCCATATGAAGAAGGCTGGCTATGCCAAGAAGAGATTGATAACTGGCGAAAAAGGTCGTGGTCTAAGGTCGGCCAAGCTTCACAGACTGTGGCTAAACCAGGGCTAACTCGAAATAAGATGATGCTGTGTGTATGGCGGGACTGGAAAGGCATTGTTCATTATGAGATTTTATCGCCCGGCAAAACCATCGATTCGGATCTCTACTGCCAACAACTGATGAGATTAAAGGAAGCAGTTGAGAGAAAGCGGCTGGAATTGATCAACAGGAGGGGTGCGGTCTTTCATTACGATATCGCTAGACCACACACATATTTGGCCACTCAGCAAAAATTAAGAGAGTTTGGCGGGAGGTGTTAGTGCATCCACCATATAGCCCTGACCTTGAATCTTCAGATTTTCACCTGTTTCGGTCACTTCAGTATTCTTTAGGTTCTGTAAGGTTTAACATCAAGAGAGGACTGCCAAAACTATTTGTCGCGTTTTTTTAATAAAAAGTCCCAAAGTTTCTACAGCAACGGGATCATGTCTCTACCTACAAAATGGCAGAAAGTCATCGAACAAAACGACACATATATACTGTAAATAGATGTAAATAAACTTTGAAAAAAAAAAAATGTCTTGAGTGTTCATATAAAAATGCGAAGAAACTTTTTCCCCGACCTATTTACTATCAAATAAATCAAATATTTTCATGGTTACTTTTCGCATTGATAAGAGATGGCGCTGTCACGATTTTGTACTAGGTATCGTTTGATTTATTTCATCGTGTTTAAAAGTTTGTTTTAATAAAGGAATTGTCCTAAGTCCGGTGAAGCTGTAAGAGCCGTCAGGGGCTCCAGGGCCCCTAAGACTAAACAGTATAGTCAGTTCTTAAAAAAAAAAACGAATTGCGTATAACAATTGTAAATAATTTTTTAGAAATTTGAAATTGTATACACCAATATATGGATGCTTGCCCTTCCCGTACTATATGGGGAACCAAGTGGATTTAAAATTTAAACTTATACAACTCGAGATAAAAAGTACCAGGCGATCATGTTATAAAATAAATATTTTCAATCAGTTCAAATAATGAAAATTATTTTAAAAGAACGCGTGACGTCATATTAACAGAATCTAAATGATAAATAAACAGGGTATGTCTTTCCTAGAACCGAGTCGGAGAGTGCACCGAAATGAATGTAACTTCTGAGCACCCGGTGTTCCGCACTTGACCGTGGATATTTCTAATTTCTATCTCCCTCTCTCACGTAACGGTAAATCGAGAACGGGTGGAGATAGATGTTTATAAATTGTTGTTATATATTAAAATACCAGGATCACTCTGATTTTAGAGGTACATACCGTTAGTTTCTAAATTTGTATGGATATTAAAACTTTACGTCTATAAATAATTGAAGAACGGACTACCGTTGGCGTGGATGAGGTTTTTTTCTTTCTACAACAATCCAAATATCGTCGCAAGATTATTTGCCAGTATCTAATTCTATAGAAATAATAATTCGACTCTTCAATTCTAAACCGTTTTTATTTAACACCAGTTGTGCCCCACAATTTGCCCCGTGTTTTATAGAAAATAAAGCTCAATAGATTGTTTGTTTGTACGTGCTAATCTCTGAAACTAACAATCAGATTAAAAAAAAAAACAAAGCAGTCATGAGGACTGCCGACAGAAGTGAAAAATAAAACAAACAACAACAAACAAACAGTTGTTATTTTTGGAAATCCAAATTAATTGCTTGATCTTAAATTAAAACTTGTAAATCAAAACTGTTTCACACAACAAATTTGTTTTATCACGTTAGTAAAATAACTCCTACATTACTATAAAGTACGCATTGTATAGTAATTGTAGATATTAATAAAAAAAAATTATATTCTTAATTTTTAGGCTATAATGCTACAAAGACTCCGTTTATCTTTAACACGTCACGAGACCATGTCGATGATGACTTACATGAATTTACTCCATATCCAAAGAAGTTTTCACTTCAATAATATTTTTACAATTTATTGCTTATTTTTTGTGGAAGGTTATATACTGTACATATTCACGCTAAGACTCTAAGGGGCGAAGCAGTAACCGCGACCGTCAAACAATTAAGCAATATGTACTCTGTAGCCAATTAAATTAACTGAGAACAGCAATATGCTACACGGATACGTTGGAAGCGGCCTAGTATAGATTTAGTCGAATAAATTTAACACGAATGAAACCGTGAGATATAGCTAGTATATCTTTATATATGTATAAAGGTTTAGCGTTTGACGATGTGCCCCAAGATGGTAACATGCAGCCAGACTTTCAATTTTTGAGCTACCAGCTGGCAAGGGGGACATCACAAAAAACCACCACTATGTTTTCATCACGATGTTTTCATTGTAGGGATTCGAACTCACGTCGATCGACGTGATGTCCGTACACACTACCACTGAGTCATTATTGCTTCAAATAGGTAGACAGACATAAAGTTGGTTGTAATTCTATGTAGTTATGTGTCAATGTTACTATGTAGATGTAGACTTTTCAACAATTTTGTTTTTGTTTAAACTTAGAATATTGGATCGCCATCCACTTAAATATTATTAAAAAGGTAACAAAAAACTCGACTGCAACAAAAACACGACAAAAATTTATTTTTTCTATTTTTGCTTTTTATTTGATTTTCAGACGTCTTACTTAAATCACATATATCATATGTCACTCTCACAGTTAAGACGAATCTATAGACACCTCGTATGCTAAAACCCATGAAGCCGTGCAAGCAACAGAGCGTGCCAAAGAAATAGACATACATACGTACCTACATACGCTCGAAAAATTAACCCTCCTTTTTGCAGTCTGGTAAAAATCAGTGTTTGTCATGTGTTTCTATTGGAAGGATAACCAGTAAAAAGTCGCAATGAAAAGTTTCGAGTTTTGGATTTATTACACGTATCTTTTGGCCGGTCGCTTAGGGGACCGTGACTCAATTTATACCTGAGGTTAGAGAGAAAAAAAAAACGAAAAACAGTCGGATTTCGAGTGTCGTGTTCAGCTGGACAATAAACACGCTTGTGTTTTAGAAAGAGATGGCATTATAAACGGTCAATTGAAACTAAAGCGATGATAGCATAGTTACCAACTAACGGCTGTTTTCAATAACCTATCTATCCATTGTTTCAGTTACTAAAGATAGAAAATATAACCTATTGTCATTACTCTTTTTTTAAATAATCTATCAATGGATAGATTTTCATATCTACATAATATATATCCATATTCTATAGCTTAAATAAATAAGAGAGGGAAGCCGATATCTGTCTTATGTTAAAGATAATACTTATTACAAATACAGTGTAAACCCTTTATAACGGTATCCTTTATAACGATAAACTCCCTATAACGTTGAAGTAAGCCCAACAAAAATGCTCAGTCCCTTGAGTTTCGTTATAAAGAGTTTACACTGTATATTCTAATCTGGGATAGTAAACTCAGATATGTTATTTAAAACGGCCGTTAGTGCTTTCGGTACTAGATCTAGCGAACTTTTTAACACTATTTAAAATATTTCCCCAAAATATCGGATGGGTTGGGAAAGTGATCCTAAATCATGGTCACTGGAAATGCAACAAATGTTATGTGTGCTTAACTGCTTATTGTACAATAGAAATAAATGTAACGCTAAAGAATATTAAAATAAAGGCAATCTATTGCATTTTCGCGGACAATTTAGCGCGTTTCATCGGATAGCACTTGGCAACACCGGATGATAGCTTAGCAGTGGCGTTTAAGAACACCACGTCGAAAGAAGTGAGTCCAAATCCTAATGAGACTGAGCTTTTGGTGAAGGAAAACGTCGTGATGAAACTATAGCATTGTGGTTGGGGGGGTTTTTCTAACACCCGCCTGGTTAGTTACCTCCTTCAAATTGAAAATCTTTCGGCAAGAACCTATAGGTGGTGTGTTCGTTCCATCAGCAGCTATTTAGGGCCAGACACCCTTTATACCTAGAATTAATATAAGTACTTCGGTTATATCTAAGTGATAATTTTTTTCTCTGCTCCTTTAAGGGCGTAACGTGAAACTGTTTTGTGAAGAAGTTGTACCTAAATTCTTAAACATGTTCAAACCACAGCGAATGATTTATAGTTGATCTTGACTTTATACTTGTATACTTGTACTTTATAGTTGACTTGTGCGTTTTGATCGCATTTACAACCTAACCAATCCAGTGTGCAACCAAGATTGTACAATTAGAAGATTCGATCCCGAGAGTCCGCCCGTATTTCGGTCCTAAAAATTTTGAGATTGAATTTCGACAAAACCCGGGATTTTCGCGATTGACAATAAAATTAAAAATTGATATAAAAACATTGCATAAAAAGAAAACATTTTGTCAGCCATACTGTTTTTCCAGGTGATTTGATTAGTTTTCGCCGACTAGTTTTTTTGTGATATTTTTTATTTTATAAACAGATGACAGAATATGGTATGTACAAGCGGGATTTAGAAAGAGTATGGGATGTACGCATCAGGTCTCTTCCTTAAGGTGCATAATTGAAAGATATTTGGCAACAAACCAAAAAGTCTTTTGTGAATTCTTGGATTTTGGAAAGGTCTATGACAACTTGATGAGGAATGAGTTGTGGTTGGCATTGTCTAGGCATGGGTTTAGCGGGGATCTTATACAAACATTGAAATCTCTCTATGAGGATTCCAGTGCTTGTGTTAGAATAAATGGAGCATACAATGAATGGTTTGATATCCGAAAGGGTGTCAGACAGGGATGTGTAGCTTCTCCATGCTTGTTCAACCTATTCATGGATAATTGTCTAACAGATTTGAAAGAGTGATTGTGGACTGAGAATGAACAAGTTACTTGTCAAATGTCTTCTTTACGCTGATGATCAAGTTTTAATTGCATCGTCGGCTAAGGATTTGCAAGCGATGGTGACTATTACAAATGAGACTTTGGAAAGAAAGGGAATGAAAGTAAATGCAAAGAAAACGAATGTTTTGGTGTTTGAAAAGGAAGAAAACATGACAGAAGTATGTGTCCGGATTGATGAGGATGAACTGGAGCAAGTAAGTGAGTTTGTATACTTGGGATCGATGTTTACCAGGGATGGAAAGTGTGAGAGAGATAAAAGGAGATTAAATGCCGGTAATATGGTGAATGGGGCATTACACTCCTTTGTGAGCAGCCAGAGTATTTCTATGAAAGCTCGTTTGGCTGTGCATAAAGAAGTGTTGGTTCCAACACTCATGTACGGAAGTGAAAGCTGGGTGTAGCAGAAAAATCATGAACGTAAAATAAATGCAGTAGAAATAAGAGCGCTAAGAGGTATGTTAGGAGTGAAATTGAGTGACAGGATAAGAAATAGTGTGATAAGAGAGCTTTGTGGTGTGAAAGAAGATATAGTCACACGGATTGAGAAAGGGATGCTTAGAAGGTTTGGGCATGTTGAGAGGATGAAGGAAAGAAGAATGACTAAAATAATTTATGATACAAATGTGAAAGGAATCGTTGGAAGAGGAAGGCCTAGACGAACATTTATCGATCAAATTGGAGACGTTCTGAAGAAAGGTAAGGTCAAGAGTACTCTAAACCGACGAGCATGCATGAAAAGATTAATGAATGTTGAAGAAGCGAAAGAGGTATGCCAGGATCGTAGCAGATGGAATGGCGTGGTCTCTACCTACTCCGTTGGGAAATAGGCATGATTTATGTATATATGATATTATATTCACAATAGAAATAACACGTAACCTAACCATTTTAAACCATTTCTGATTATTTTAATTTAATAAGATGAATACTGATCTCTGTACAAATCTGCTTGTTATAGGACCTTAAGTGTCATTAAGTTTTTTTAAATTTATTAATTTTAATTATTATAGACAGCTGATGGTCTTAAGGGAAGTTTGAAATGTTTTGATTTTGTTTCATCATTCATATCTGCTCATTTTTATTTATTGATTCATATTGATCTGTGTAAAAGAATATTGTATGTTATTACGGAATTTGTAAGTCTAATGAAGTTTATATTTGTTTTAGGAGTTTAAAGTGTTATAGACAGAAGTTGTTTGTTTTAACTGACTTCAAAAAAAGGAGAAGATTTTCAATTCAAATGTATTTTTTTATAAATTTTTGGGGGAATTCCTTTATTTATGAATGTATTTAAACGATTCTTTTTTCGTTGGAAAGGGGACACTTCAAGGGTGGTCCCATTTTTATTTCATGGGCTTTGAACCTTAAGAGTTCGAAGATTCAGAACTCTTCAAAATAATTTTAATTGATTATCTTCTTTTTTTTTTAAATTGTCTTGTTTATTGATTTCAGTTGAATTTTAATTTGTTTCTGTTTTAACTGATTATGAACGTTCAATTATTTTGTGAATAAAAAAAATCGTAAAAAAGCTGATTTTTATACTCTTTTCAGACTAATCTTTCTATCTTTTTATCTTTCGACAATCCCGAAAATCTGGGATTACAAATATGGGCTGGGATCAATTCCTCTAGCCATATAAACCATAAGAAACAAAGTTATTAATATTATGATGACTGGAATAAGTAAACTTTGGCCGTGTTTTCTCTTTCTGTATACAGATTTTTATTTGTTATTTTATTAGAAGTGCCGTTAATAATCGAGTTCGTCCAACTTTACCCTCGGATCTTAAAATATTAAAATAAACAAACCGAACGAGATAGTTCAAAAAGGTGCACCTGCAGCGCGCCGGTAAGTTCACGGCCTCGGAATAGCACGCGATAAGTTGGCACGCGATCCGAGCTATATGCGACCGCTTCTGCTCGTATGCCGTCCTGGTATTTTCATAAGCTGCCACTTGCATATGTACCTTCTTCATATTAGATTTGTAATTTATATAAAATATTTAATGGTGTCGCAATTTTTTGCTACTGTGTCGACAGGCAGACTTGATCGAACTTTTTTCTATTTGCTGTAAATACCATCAGCGTCTCTAATAAGGCCAACTAAATTTGTCAGTACGAGAAACACTAAAGTTTGTTTGTTAAGTAAAGTAAGCTTACAAGATTTGTACAAAAGAGTTAGTAGGACACATAGAAAATGTCATCTTTTTCTCTATCTTGGGCAGTTCGACTGGTGGAATACGAAGGAATTTCTGTAATTCTGTAAGGGGGTGACCTTACAGAAAGTCGCAGCTAAATAACCTTGTGTTGTGTTCCTACGGCGAGTAGGGTTTCTAGAGCTTATTGGGAAGCGGTGCAAGGTTGTCCTGTTTCTTATACGGATCAATAAACTCTATCCACTGAGGTTATAGAGTATTGAACATGTCAGAAATCCCAAAAATCTTTTCCCATACATTTCGTTGGAAATCATGGTGGCTTCAATAATTTATTGTAAGAAAAGAGACACCAATTTATTTTTATTCTTAATTGAACTTTTAAATTAAAATGATAGATTATCTAGACACTACAAAAAACTGCAAGTCAAAATATCTCAAAAAGTTAAGGACAGTCTCCACAGAAAATATTCATGTAGCTACAACAGTTAAGGTAGCCTACCTTTAGAGCGGCCACATACAGTCGGAATTCCGTTTCGGAATTTCGATTCGAAATATCGAATCGGGATTTCGAACGCAATAAGTCAATACAAATCTATGGACCTATCTATCACACAAATACAAGTAGTTTTCCGTTCCTAGTTTTCTTTGATTCGAAATTTTGCATGGTAGGTAGTAGTTGTATGGTAGTATCGATTAAGTGAGTTCGAATCTTAATGAGACCGAGCTTTCGGTGAAGAAAAACATCGTGATTAACACATAGGTACCGATAGTGCATTTTATAACGCCCGGCTAGCTACCACAAGTTAAAAATCAGTCGACAATCACGCATAGGGTGTGTTCTGTAGCTGCACTTGAGATCCAGTTCCCCCATTAGGTTTAGCGTGTTACCATCTTGGGCCACATCGTCATACGGCCGTTTTCAATAACCTATCTATCCGTTGTTTCACTTTCCAAAGATAGTAATATTTAACCTTTTGTCCTTCCTTTTTTTCAATAATCTATCCATGGTTACTTTTTCGTATCTACATAATATATATCCATATCCTATAGCTTGACTAGATAAGA
This sequence comes from Saturnia japonica, assembly GCA_033032175.1. Taxonomy (NCBI): domain Eukaryota; kingdom Metazoa; phylum Arthropoda; class Insecta; order Lepidoptera; family Saturniidae; genus Saturnia; species Saturnia japonica. The sequence goes on from CM065329.1 coordinate 8,018,977, forward strand.
GGGAAGCCGATATGTCTTAAGTTAAAGATAGTATTTATTACAAATATGTACTAGTCCGTAATAGTAGTAAACTCTGATATGTTATTGAAAACGGCCGATAACGATAATACTACTGTCTAAATAAATAAAATGACAGCTCAGGATTGTCGTTGTACGCGCATCGCAAAAAAACAAATGGATAGATTTTGATCAATTTTTTTTTTGTTTTATCCCTTAGATACTGGGTCCTTATCTAAAAAAAGTATCATGAAGTCTTCATAAAGAATATGTAGTTAACACGGTTGGAGCTTCGGGCACAGTTGGTAAAGAATAAAAAATATGTGGGCAGTTCACACGTGTTACAAGTGGAAAACTTTCAGTAAACACAACAACATATTTAAAATCTCTTGTTAGAGATCCTAAATCAGCGGGACTTGAACTATCGACCTGCGTACAAGTCTGGTCATCTCACAGCGCTACGCAAATTCGACGACGATTAATTATGACAATCAGGACTTGCATTAATCGTGTATAATATTAATGTATTCTATTCCATTCTCTTGTAAGCCAAATCTCTGTAGATGTATGTGTTTGTCTCTTTTCAATGTCGCTTTTTCGTTTCATCGAGTTTCATGTCACAACGGTACTAAATAAGTTTTCATTTAAATAAAAGAAATACTGATCCAAGTGATTCAATCCACGGTTCGTTTATTTTGAAATACTTGGATTATCCTTGTTTACCCTTGAAGAATGCAGCGCGTCATTATTAACAAACCCGCGGACTATGCGTCGGTCGGGCACAAGCGCGGGCGCACACAGCGGGCACTGCCGTCAACGATTACGTCATTTAAGGATGCAGATACAGCGCACGAGCGACCGGGCAGCGATAGCGGTTATTTTATTTATGAAGCTCATGATTTTGTGCGCGTTAATTTAACTACGCAGAGATTACACTTGTTTATGTTTAAAATTTTGGATTACTGATAGGAACCTTGCTCAGTACTTCAATATTTTTAGTTTAGGTATCCGCAGTTCAGCCCTTTCACAGTTCAGTTCGCGTCAGGCAACCAACCAGCAGTCAGCACCCCATTATCCGCTATTACTTACTTCATTCTCGCTTAGCGTACTTACTACTGACTATCCTATACATTGTATGGTGATTACTGTGCTGTTGTAGCGTATTCATAGAGAAAGCTATAAAATAAAAAACAATCTTTTGATTTTTTTTAAATTACTGTATAGACTAGCTGACATTTCGCACATTATAGAATTTAAACCATATAACAGTTGTTACTGTCGTGTTAGTTAAACAGACTGCTAATAGATGGCGCCATGTTTAAATTTTCATTAGTACCAACAGATGGCATTCGTATTGAAAGAGTTTTTAGACCATTTGTAACGAATACATTAATTTTTCAATATGTACTTGTTTAGTGCGTAACATAGACTTTAAAATAATGTTTGAAACATTAATTTTGATGAAGAGTTAGCGTAGATATGACGTTGCCTGAAAAAAAAGCTTTTGAAAAATAGTATTATACTATATGATAAAAATAAAAAATAGCCAAAAAATAGGCAAGTAGCCACTCAGGAGAACGCAACTTTCAGTGAAATTTTTCAGAATCGTATCTGTAATTCCAACGTTGACAACATGTAAACTTTACAATAATAGTAATCTAAACCAGAATTTACACTTTAATGACTAAAAGTAAAGCAGAGGTGCAAATACCTTTTCTTTTTCAAAAAAGTGTATTGAATCTCTTTGAAAACATTTCGATAGGAATTTGAAAAAAAAAACCCTATTTGTTTTGTGATATTTTTGACAAATTCTTACTTCTTAACATTTGGGGGAGGGAGAGTTCACAATTTTCTTATTTTTGCTTACACAGACAGGTGTCTAAAATCATTGCAAGTTTGCTTACGCAATACTTGTCCTATCACATTGCTATCGTACTAGCACGAAGCTGTTCCATCAACGTACTGTCACTATAGGTTTTCAATCCAGTTACTTCCACGTGCCTTCTAAATAATGTAATATACTACTGAACAATCATCAAAGGGAATGTAGACCAGCGATGAAGCGTGTTATTTTCAATGTGGTAGGACACGACGACTGTATCGCCACTACCATACACCAAAACACTGTTTAAGTGGCACTTTTAAACGGGTCATGTTCGGGAATCGGCCGGTGTGTATCCTATAATCAAGCGGAAAGGTAGTGATCTGTGCCCGAGTGGTGGCGATTACCACGCTCATGTTGATAAATCCACAGTGACTTTCACTTGAGCAGCTGCTTCCAGGCTGGAATGAAAGCGATGGTTTGTTGATCTATCGGTGGTCACCGTCGTTTTTGGATTGTACTGTGATCACCATTCGGCACAGTGCCATTGCCGTGCTACTATTAAAAAATGTGGCCACACGCTATTTTTTTTTTTTTTTTTTTGTCGTAAATGACATATATACATACTTGAATAACTATCCTACTAATTAGGGGTCGGCAACGCGCATGTGATGCTTCTGGTTTTGCGAGCGTCCATAGGCTGTGTTGACCGCTTATAATCACACGGACCGCATGCTTGTTGGCCACCATCTTGGTATAAAAGGAGTTTATCTATATCTATACATATAAAATGCTTTGTCCTGAATGACTGACGGATCAACGCACAGCCTAAACCGCTGATCGTAGAGACCAGAAATTTGGAGGGTGTGTTCTTTGTATAACGTAGGCATCCGATAAGAGAGGATTTTCCGAAATTCTACCCCTAAGGAGGTGAAAAACGGGGCAAAGTTTGTATGGGATGACGTGATTCCTTGGTCCAATCTACTTCAAATTTTGCATAAACCTTTTTTAACAAAATTGATTGAAGACGTGTTTCGTATTTTATTGAAATTCATCCCCTAACGGGGTTAAAAAGGGGTAGAAAGTTATTTTGGCGGTGATTTGCTTCGGAGTTGATATCAATACTCCTTAGTGCTTTTGATTTAAATTGCGTTTTATTTTGACAAATGTTTGAAAACTCAATCCGATTTTATTCAAAAAAGGTTGAACTTACTTAAAAACATAAGCAAATACTCTTTAAAATTGGAATGTCTCGAAAGTCACCGTACTATATTAGCAGTTTCTAGCTAGCCTTAAATATTGATTTTTGTTACGTAAATCGGAAGCCGAAGCCCTCGCGAACTGTTTTAGCCGCATGCGCTGGCTTGATGGTTAATGATACGTTCATACAATGTTCTACAAAAATATTTGCCATTAGTATATATATAAAAAAAAGTCAGCGATAGCATATATTTATCTGTTATACATGAGCCACAATAAGGTATTTTGCTTTTTTTTTTTGTTGAAGATTAAAAATTAATTTATGAGCATTATTTTTAAGCATGGCATATTAATCCTTACGATCAAAAGTTACTTTATCATAAAGACAATTTGGACGCATATTTTGAGAGATAATACGAAATTAAAATAATTTAACACTTGGCTCGGGTCTATGTCTATAGAAGTTAGCGGCGCGACCAAGCCGTGCGATGACGCGATGTGACCAAATTAAAAACATTGTCTATACTGAAGTATTATAAATAATTAATCAGTGATTTCTTCTAAATTATATGCGGGTGAAACCGTGGGGCACAGCTAGTATATGTAGAAGAACTATTGCAAAGGGAGGATCCTTCGACCAGACGAGTGCTATGTCTGGCAGGCAGCTGCCCAACGGTTGTAGTCTGATTCTTGTATATATACTCAATTGAAGAGTTAATTTCTATAGCGCGATGTAGGATGTGTCGTATGTGGCTCGATGGATGTCGCTGTGTGTCGCTATGTAGATGTCCCTACATATACATATGTAGTGACATCTCTCGCCACAACTGACGCATCCTACATCGCGATATTGAAATTAACCAAACAATTGAGTATATATACTAGATCCCGACAACAACCGATGAGCAGCTGCACGCCAACATAACACACGTCTGTTTGGAGGATACTCCCTGTTAATGTGGAGGTGGTAATAATCGCCCCCACACATATATTATTACTAGTTCCGACTGACTGACAGATTTAACAACGCAGAGCCTAAACCGCTGGGGTTGCACTGTAGGTGAGCACTAAAACAGGATCTTTGGAAATTCAACCCTTAAGATGGTGAAAATGGGATAAAAGTTTATATGAAATCCATCATTTTTAAATATAGATCTGTGAAAATTGATTTTTAGCAATACAGTTAGCAGTACAAAAAAGACGTTTCATAGATTTTTCAAATTCAGTACCTAAGGTTGGGTGTAAAAGATGGGGTGAAAGTTTGTACAGGATGGGCCAGAAAGATTTGCGAATTAAAAAAAAAAAAAAAACCAAATACAATACACATACACATCTTTATTTCAGTTAAAATAGAAATCTGGGAAATTTATTTCTTAAAAATTACATCATTTAGGTGTGCACCATCCCGCTGCAAACATTCCTCGAATCTGAACCTCAAATTTGTTAAAAACTCGCTGACACATTGCGCGAGGAATAGCTGCCACTTCTTTTCGGATATTTATCTTCAATTGGTTAATCGTGGCTGGGTTACTGGAGTAGACTCTACTTTTCAGGTTTCCCCACATGAAAAAGTCCGGTGGCATTAGATCCGAACTTCTATGCGGACATGCAATGTCACATCGGCGCGATATTAGTTTCCCAGCAAACATCTCGTTTACGGCCACAAACGAAGCATTAGATGTATGGCATGTTGCACCATCTTGTTGAAACCACGTCGCACGATTATAGGCTTCAAATTGTTGCAGTTGCGGAAAAAAAAATCCCTTAACATGGCTATGTATCGGTCGGAATTTACAGTGACAAATTGTCTTTGTTGATTTCCATAGAAATGGGATCCGATAATTCCGTGTGCTGATATGGCCGCCCAAACGGTTACTTTCGGCGAATGCAGAGGCTTTTGATGTTTTGCACGTGGGTTCTCTACGGCAATTCTGTTTATTGACATGCCCATTTAAGTAAAAATCGGCTTCGTCAGAGAACAGAATGTTGTTGAAACTCTGAAAGCGTTCCAACATTGTTTCAACAAAAGCTCCTCGTAAAATTGGGTCATTTGGTAGTAATTCCGGCACAAGTTGAATTTTATACGGGTGCAAATTCAAATCTTTCAACAAAATGCGTCGCAAAGATGTTCTGGACACCACAAGTTCAGCTGATCACTTGCGAGTCGATAGACCAGGATAATGTTAAACTGAAGCTCTAACTTGTTCCATTGTGTCTTCCGTTCTTGTTAACCTTGGGCGTCACGCAGGCTTCTATTTGAAAGTCGAACCAGTAGCTTCGAACTTTCTGACCCACAATCGAATCACACTTTCCTTCGGACACTGATTTACGTCATGTAATCCAAACTCACGCCGAAATAACCGTCGAACAATAGCGCACGAATCGCCATTTTTATAATAATGTTTAATGCATAATGTAGGCTGCGCTCCGGTGAAGCCATCCATCGCGACTAAAATTCCGAGAACCGAGCTTCTCATCCCCACCACCCGCGCAGCCCCCTCTCATAAGTTTCAAACGCAAGAGTGTTTTTAAAATCGTACGCCTTTCTGGCCCATCCTGTATAATAAAAATAACGTCACACTGTGGGAGACTTTTTATGTACATCTTTTTTTGCTTAATCGTAACATATGTAGAGCTTAAACTTAGTCTAATTGATGTTCCGCTTCCATACAACAAGAATCTACGAAGACGTTTTTTTACTTAATTATAAATAAAAAAAAAATTAATGTATATATATAACTCTTATAATTGTGGTCTAAATCAAAGTACAAAAACAGTTTTTTGTTAAAAACGAAATAAAAATTTGACAATCATATTTCAACTAGCAGCGATTTTTTTCTCACAGTGCGACATCTATAGCCAAAAGCAGTACCAACGAATAATTTCATAATAAATTAAAAGGTAGGCTACACTGATGCGCTCGCGGCGGTACGGCTCGGTGGAAAGTTAGTGGAATAAATTTAGCTCGGGTGAAACCGTAAGGCACAGCTAGTATATTAGTATGGTATTATGAATGTTAATTTTTTAATGTTTGTTACTTAATAGCGCAAAAACGGCTTAACAGATTTGGATACAGATAGTTTATAACTTTGATTAACACGTAGGATATTTATCCCAGTAAAAATAATGTCTTTAGTTGACGCGAGCGGAATCGCGGACACAGCTAACAGGTTATAAGCATTGTCAATAATATAAATAAATATAAAATTAGGAGACGAAAGTAATTCTCGAGTAAACGCATGCGGAGCCGCGGGACACCGCTAGTAATAATATAAAACATCTCTGTGTTACTGATAATCTATAGTTAACTTTTGTTACAATAATTTCAATCATCCAACCGGCTGCGGCACTCGAGCGCAGACTATTTCTATAGCGGTTGCGCAAAGTGTACAACCACGTGAAATCATTACGTGAATAAACCAGCTAACATAGAGCATGAGCGAGAGCGATTTATTTATGTAGTAAAATTGAAATTTTATTATTAATAATCACCTCAATATTTGTTTGAAAGTTATACTTGTTATAGTAGTATTAGTACAGGGTAAAATTGAGAGCAGGGCATGCATCATGTGACATAAATATAACTCTTTACAATTATTGAGTATTTTTATCTAGTAATTCAATTAAAAAATCTTATATGATATCAAAAATGATGTGAGCTTGAGTTAAGTCTTCTAAGCATATGTATTTTTTTATTGACGCATGGTGGTAGAGCATTTTTTAACATCCACCCTCAAGTTGAAAATCTGTCGGCAAGCACCTATAGGTGTGTACCGGCAGTTGCATGTAAGAGCCAGTTCGTTCAGGCATAGCGTGTTTCTAACTTCGGCCATACAATCACTTACCATCAGATGAAATTGTACTAAAATATTATACCTATTAAATTAAAAAAATGCCAGATCTATTGTATGCTTCAAAATCTGTGTTTTTTTCAATCAATCATAGACGTTTCAATTTGTGAATATATGAAAGACTTTGCTATGATCGGTGTCTAATATGTCAGTAATAATTATTTTGACATGATATCCTGAAATAATAATAAGAAATAAAGTATATATATCATAGATTTGGTATAGTATTATAGATCGGCAAAAGATTGAATAAGACGAGACCAAAAATCGAATATATTATAAATAATTTAGGTATTATTTTGTTAATTTTCTTTCTTAAACGAGTTACATCCAGTTATAGTACACGTAACCACAATGAAACACGTCTAATGAACATTAAATTACACTTTAAATCTTAGATTTACGAAGAATAAGTGCTATTTGTTTTGGTTACGATATACGTAGGCCGATAGATAGCACATACGAAAATGATCTCGAATCTCGTAACACAAACGAATACTATGGCTCTTTGGAGTTGATGGGTATATATATCGCACCTTTGGTAAGACATGGACACGATTGTTAAAAATACGTACAAAAAGTTAAGTACTCACTAAGTTTTTTAAAAACATACTTTTATCAGGAAGAACTAAGACGCTTCTAAAAAGTGTGAGGCATATTTTACTCGAAGAATAATTACTTCAGTTTTGCCTTTGTCTTACCGAAGTTGCGATATATAAATCTATGGTGTTTGTACAAGAACTGTTCACTTACATACACATACATATTATAAAACTCAACATATTTCTGTCTGTCTGTCCGTTTATGTTCTTTTCACGCGAGAACCACTTATCCGATTTGTATGGTTTTTTCTTTAATTCATAGTTATGTTATCTGGCCAGATTATAGGATATTTTTTGTTACATAAAGTAACGTATGAAATAAACAGTGACGATAAAGAAAAAAAATGCCATTAAACTAACCGGCGGGAGTTTAATATAAGTGCGTACGGTTAACGAAACCGACGTCATACATGCGCAAGCGTAACAGCGATCATAGCTAAACTGTATAAAATAAAAATCGCTAAACGCTCCTCCTATGACAATGTGTGTAGCGCGTACCTAACATATATTGCTAAATATAGAAAGTACGGTCAATTAGACTTTTCGCAACTTATTTTTGTATTTTAAAACGATTGCAACTCATGATTCGTCTGTTTTAAATTCCTTCTTGAATTCTTCTATGAACTTGGAGTATGACATCCTATATCCAGTAATCTAACTAGGAAGGCAATCATATCCGACTAGTTTCAGAATCTGAAGCACGACAGTTATCGTACCAGCAACGTCGAAATTATCGTACTTTACCGTTTTTTGCTTCGGAAGACCTATTTTATGTGTACTTATAATATTCAAATTATTGTATTTTCGTACGATAATTATCGAGTGATTGTGACTCTGCCGAGAGGCATGACAGTCGCGTCTGTCGATGGATTACGATCTCTTGGTGGTTGCCGTTATGTTAGGATTGTACTGTGCTTACTATGAGGCATATGCAATATTAACGTAGCTATCCCGTACTATAACAATTAATAGCTCACTAATGGACAAAAGCATATTTTTCAAGTGCAGGCACAAATATAGACGCACATAAAGTAATGTCGATTGAAAAAAAAACCTACTGTTATTAATTTACTTTTATTATTAATATTATAAATGTGGAAGTTTGTATGTTTGGATGCTTGTTAACCAGTTACATAAAACGGTTCAACAGATTTAGTTAAAATTTGGCAAACAATATATAGTTTTATATTTATATATATATATAGGATACTTTTATCTCGGTAACGACCCAATTCTGAAGTTCACGCAGACGAAGTCGCGGGCAGAAGCTAGCGAAAAATATTGTATTCAATTTAGTCTCTAAGAAGGCACTTACGAACGTCAAAACCAGGGACTTATGGATATCTGGGTATGGGTACGGGTATCCGTATCCGATATAAATGTTTCTGATGATTTCAGATAGAAGAAGTCGAAAGTGATAGTTACTAATACCAAAAATGACTTGAAATTTAATTGATCCATAACCAAGTTAATATTGTTCAGTTAGAAAAGTTCTAACAAAACCGGCTTTAGCTTCTAGGTATAATTTATAAAGAAGACAAATTTGATTTTTCGTTTGTAATGGATAAACTCAAAAACTACTGGACCGATTTTAAAAATTCTTTCTTCAATATAAAGCTACAATATCAGCGAGTAACATAGGTTATAATTTGAAAAATTAATTTATTCCTCATAAAAGTTTTACAAAAGTATAAAAAAATGGCCTAAAAATATGCTTTTAACACGGGTGAAACCGTGGGGCACAGCTAAATAATTCCATATTCTCATATCTTCTGGTAGTTGGGTAGACACTGGACAAAATGTAGTGACGACCTGCGCAGGGTAGCTGGAATCGACTAAATAGTGTTTAAGATATCCAGATCCGAAATCTCTTAAAAGCTGATTTATATACTTATCCAGTCGCTGGCGTCAGGCTATTTTTTTGTAATATCACTGCAAATTGACAGTACTGTCTGTCTTTGATGATAACTACAGTACAATCCTAATACAACGGCGATCACCGAGAGATCGAAATCCATCGACAGTCGCTGCTGTCATGATTAATTTAACTGTATATGCACAGGTTAATCCCGAAACGCGACACGCAATAGCGAGCCACTTTTTACCACATGTATGGTGGTCACCCCAAATGTCTTAAACTTTTTCGTGCCAGTCCTATGATTGCCGCCAGCCGCTAAAAGTATTTATACGGAGCCAGCGAGATTCGCTTCAGCGACCTGAAATCAAAAGTGCAGTGTAAATACTTGAAGAAATGCTAAAATTAGCTTATTGAATGTTGATAATTGTGATTTTTGAGAATGGAACTGTAATGTTGAACGTATGTTATTCAGATGTCGGTGGGCCTGCAGAGGCGCGTCCCGGCGCTGGACGAGACCGGCGGCGGCGGCGGCGTCCCGCCTTCATGGAAGAGCGGGAACAGCGAGCCGCCGTTCCCGACGTTCGCACCGCCCGCGGGGTCACCCGCAGGGCCCGCGTTCGCCGCGTCCCCCGCGCCCTCGACGCCGGGCCCGGGGTTCGCGGGGCCCCCGTACGCGGCGGCCGGGCCCTTCGGCAGCCCCTCGGCGCGGCCCGGCTCCGGCGGCGGCTTCCCTCCGCCCCAGCAGGCCCACTTCCCCGGGCCGGGTTTCGCGCCGCCCGGCTCGCCCTTTCACCCGCACCCGCCACATCCGCCGATGCCGCCTCACCCGCACATGATGGCGCCACTACCGCCGCCTGTTGACAGGTCAGTTGAACTAATCTATTCATACTATATACTAGCAACTGCCTGTGACTGCGTTCGCGTTAAACTATACTAATATTATAATCCCCACTTCTTCACGGCAAGAAAACACATCACTGAACATGAAGTGCTTATAAAAATCATAAGTTTCTTAAAACTTTTATTAACTGTCTATTGAATGACGATATCGTAATAATTTTTCTTTTAGGTAAGGACCAAGTAGCAAAAGAGTAAAACAAAAAAAACTGATTAAATCTATTCAGTAGTTTTTGCATGATTCGCGCACAACGGCAAACCATAAATCACTTTATTTATTATAGTTTTTTTTAAAATAATAGTTCGGCACATTGACGGTGCTGACCATGATTTAAATCTATCGGCCGGCGGTCGCCGCTGTCAATGCCGGCCTGCATAAATATCTCTTAACGTTACGCTTGAAGGATCCGATGTCGTAGGAAGGAAGGAACATACAGGCCGGGAAAGGGTTCCACAGCTTCACGATTTAACAAAGATAAGTTATAGGGAACATTTTACTTTGTGCCGAGATGGAGGTTACTGTAAAACTGTGACTCCGGTTTTGTTGTGGAAAGGTGAGGAGAGTATTAGATTTAACAGGTGTTTAGATAACACCATGATACAGACTGTAGAACACGCTCAACGAGGCGATATTCCTGCGTAACTGAAGCGGCTCAATGTGTTTGATAACATCTGCATCATTAACAACGCGGAAAGTCCGTCTCTGCAACCCGACCATAGCATCGACGAGGTATTTTGCGGATCCATCCCAAATTAAGCAATAAGCGAAATACCACTCAATACGAGATTTTCGATTGACTTCAAATTTAGTATAGTTCCTCCTTTCGCGATGTTACCGTACGCTCACAAAGAACGGATTTTAGACAACTCCAAAAAAAAAATACACTTGTGAAACCGCGGGGTACAACTAGTTTATATAAACACATGTTGCAATTAAATAAGACCGTGAACTCGTACCTATTTCATTTGCAAAACCATCGTGACCTTCTCAAGGAACCTATTTTAGAAATCGCTCCTATAGGATATACTGAGTGGTCTCGTATGTATGTCAATTTCTTTGTCATCTCTGTAGCCTAAACGGCACGATGGATATCAGCATACGAGGTGTCGTTAGATTCGTCTTAATTGTGGGAGTGACATAGGCTATATGATATTTAAGTACGACCTCCGGTAATCAAATAAAAATCAAAAATAGAAAAAAAATGTTTTTGTTGCTGTTCAGGTTTTTTAATCAAATGTTTTTGTTACATTCGGGTTTTTGTTTCATTGTTAATAGGTAATTTAGCTTGTTTTTGGATAACATCGTGATGAAACCATAGCATGGTGGTAGGACATTTGCTAATACCCATCTGATTAGATACCACACTCAAGTTGCAAGTCTGTCGCCAAGCATCGGTAGATATGTTCGCCGGACCTTACAGTTTACCTGAAGTCTTTCGTCTGATCAGTCAGTCTTCCGTCCAATATTAGTATAGTCCACTCATTAAGTGATTCTCGCACTAGCAGGCGGCTGCCGGAAGGCGATAGTCGGCAGTTCAACACTGCAGAAAATCATCAGTTCACACAGTGCACTTGTAGCCTTGAGGTTATCGGCCGACCTGTCGACTGAGACTCGCGTCGCCGAGGTCCACACATTCGCAGTTCTTTAATCCGTCAGTTCAAAACCTTAAAAGAAACACAGTATGTGGTGTATTACGATTAACTGACAGGCTAATATCATTTGGCCAACTGTTAGTCAGTGGGGCCCTTTAGAGAGGTATTCCGCTATAATGGAGTACCTAACCACATTCGCTGCATTGTCGAGGCGTGTCTCAGTGAGAGAAGAGCTGTTTGATCTTTTCCGCCTCGAACTGCGGGTGAGACATGCCTTGCTATATTCCACAGAGGTCGATCTCTGTCCTCTCCAGTGGAACATCGGATATAATTGTGCGTTGTGCAGTGCGCTCCTCCGTGGCCTCGGTTACATCCATTATGCGGAATCAGATCCAGTCTTCCTTGGCTTGGTGTGCTATCATCTTGGGTGACGTCACTTTTATTTATTTATTTATTATACAACTCCCGGAACATATCTATTGGTGCTTGAGACAGACTTTCAACTTGGTAATAACTAGCCAGGCAATCATTAGAAAATGCTCTATACCACCAAGTTATGACTTCATCCTGATGCATACTTCACGGGAAGCTCAAGATCGTCGTAGGGATTCCAACTCACGTCGATTGATGTAGAGTCCGAGCATGCTACCACAAACCCATCAATTCAAAAACCCTACATCCGATGGTGGTTTAATATACGTAGACAACATCGCACGATAGTATGACCCTTCATATAATTATTATGTATATTGTATATAGTGACGAACCGGTTCACACACTGCCCATATGAAGGTATCAGCGATAGATTTTATTTTGACAACGATATCTATTCAGGCGAGAACTCAAAATGCCGTTTTATGGATCCGTCACAATATCTCCCTTCAATCAATACTTGGGTATATTTAACATTTTCATAATAGACAGACTTTCAAATATCAATACAATGGTCCCCATATCTCTACTTACCTCTATAAAATACGGTATGAAGGTTAAAAAAAGGTACGCTGCAAAAAATTATCCTCGCGATGGAGAAAATAAAATACTCCAGTTCTGTATGTGTGAGGGGGACAAAGCTCGTCGGTGTTTCACGTTGGTGTGTGTGTGTACGAGCTATAAATTTGTGTTTGTGTGCGAGCACAAATAAATGTAGGTGAACGGCATTTGTATATGTAGGTATGTATATACATAATTGTACCATCAGCAAAATTATTTCTAATATTAATTAAATATATATTTTTAATTGATAAGTGTAATCAATGTAATCATAAATTCTTTATTTAAATTAGGAATTCATAAAAGGCACTTGAAATTTGTGAGCAGTTCGGAAATTCAACCGGTTGCGAAGAACTTATAATAAATTCGGTGACAAAAACTTATATTTTTTTTAAATATACAACAGGTGCCAAAGAAGCTGTTATCGAAGCCTACAGACTCTTGCATCACCAGAAGCATCACATACGCGTTGGCAACTTTTTAAAACCCTATTACTATTGGATTTTATATAAAAAGCGTAAGAAGTTTCGCTTCTGCCGGCGTTTCCAAGACACTTCATTTTTACCCATCTACGGCAAAGCTAAAAGGGTTATGCGTATGTTTCACCGTAGCTCCTAATTTAGTCATATGGTTTTGATGAATAGGGTGTCAATCGATTTGTTACCATGGTCTGGTTTTTACATTTTATACACACGAAATTAATATGACAAATGTTACTTCAAAAATATAGGGATCTCTTTTTTGCTATTGTGTCAAATGGAACGTCTAAAGATAGAGAGGAACATTTTGAGTTCATAAATATAATACAATGTATATAAATAAAATGATTGAGGTTTGCCGTTGTACGCAAAAACTACTGGGTAGATTTTGATTTTCTTAATGTTTTACTCCTTACATTTGGTCCTTATCAAAGAGGATAAAATAAAAATCACGAATCTTCATTCAATAAAAAGTTATTAAAGTTTAAAGAAAGTAAAATTTTTAGTATTTTTCGTTCATCTGTCCCTCACGCGAGTGAAGCCGCGGGTAGAGCTAGTATTAAATATAAAAAATATATACCAAGGGAGAAAAAAAAATTTTATACTGTATTTTAGTATTTATGAATACTACTAGCGCTAACTATCGACAGTTATGAATACCAATGATATAACAAAGGTTAAAACGGAAAAGTTTACACAATAAAAAGAAATACTTTTTCCTTTAATTATAGAATTTTCCGTAGTTGGGTTACCGATTTTTAAACGTTTTTAGCTTGCATTATTATTTGATTTGTTTGGCTGCTACTTCTGAATAGGTTTGGTGGTTGCACAACGTAGATAGTTATTGTAACTATCTATCGTTGCAATAGGGGATAGCGGGTTATTGTATCGTAGCGTAACTATCTATTTCTTAATAGCGGTTTTTGTTGTTACTCAAACACTAAACGTGCGACAAAAAAACGTTGGTGTTTTCGCTATTGAGTCGAAGTTCGTTGTACGTGATTATCGAAAGAAAAGATAAAACATCATTGCCGCCTCGTCCCCATCTCAAACATTACAATTTAGACCGTTGACTTTTATCTTTAGTAATATGGCCTTGAAATAATATTTGTAAAATATGCAGTATAAATTTAAATGTTTGAGTTCGGGTTTTGTCAGGATTTAAATAGTGAATTTAGAGAACTGTGAAATATTTGACATTGTTTTTTCAATATTTATCGGTAATTTAATTTGGTGTAAATTGTAAATAATAACTATTGGTTGATTACAAATAGGGATAGGTAGTGTATATTATTGGTTATGAGTAATTGTGTTTTTTTTTCAAGTGTAACGTGTGACGGTTTCATCTTAACGATCACAATTTTGATGATAACACCTGAATAATCACCATATCGATGGTTACATTTTGACGGTCACTATCTCGACGATCATTTATATCAGCCTGCCATGGTCAGTAGCACTATTCTGAAAAAGAGTAGGTATACGAATCTGACATAAAAATAAGTTAAAAAAATAATATTATATAAATATAGTGTCAACATAACTTCGTAACGTATACAATTCTATCAAAACGACTGCGATAATAACCTTGTGCTGGCAACCCAGCTACTAAATAAACAGTTTTAGAAACTGCTATCATGTTCAATAGACAGTTTCGCTTCGTTGCTCAAAATAGCCGCTGTTACCCACCGCTATTTTTGAAGTATTATGACTGGTTTAATCAATTCTCGGCTCTAACATTTAGTTCCAAATTTATTTTGCCCTTCGGACCTTGAACTTGTGGACTGAATTTAATTCAAAATTGCTGAAGAAATCGTTCAACTCCTTCGCTAATTTTTCGGAACAAAAATTATTGATAAAAAATAAAACTGCTGTTTTTTTTGTACACTGTACTCGCCCACCCCGCCCCGACATCTCTCTATCTATACGCGCCGAGTTCTATGTATTCGTTGGTACCGCTCCGGCCGATTTAACTCGACCTACTTCGCCTCCGGCCCGCTCGAACATTATCCGCGGTACCTCGGCAGCAGGTTGACATTACAGAGCTCACCGTGAACTGGTCACCGTGTGTACATAAAGACTATGTGAAGTGAGACCGCGCTCCGTTGCTCGAGTGTCGTCTGCCGCGGTTGCCGATCAAAATTCGAAATTTGAAATGGGGAATTTGACGTTTTAATTTTTTTTTTAGTTTTATTTTTAAGAGAAAGGAGGTGAGGTTATGCTTTTGTTTATGTCATCTATTTACTAGATAAAAAATAAAATGGTAATACTACAAAATCAAAATTTATCTAAAAAAGCTCAAGATATCGTTTGTTTTCAAACGCGGTAAAATACGAGTCACATGAGAAAAAATTCATAATGCATTTTATATTCTACTAGCTGCGGCCGCGGCTTCGCTCACTTGGACTACAGAATGCCATCGATTGGGCACACGCGCCAATCTTTTTCCCCCGCTCCCGGCTATTTGAAAGACAAAATTGTTTCTTGTGGGTGACCGTTAGAAGGTAGGCATATACTGTCGCTGACTTTTTTGTGAATCTTTTTAACGTCTACAGAATTATGTGGTAAAAGAACTTGATATATCTCTTATGGTTTCGAATCCCCGTGACCAGTTTTGTTTTATTTGCACGGAACCCTAATTATTTTTCTAAAATAAAAGTATGCTAAGTTACGCCTTATAAAATCAGCTATTTGCCAGTCAAAGTCCCTTCAAAATCTGTCCAAACGTTTCGGAGATTACCTGGAACAAACAGACAGACAAAAAATTTTAAAATTGGTGTTTTGTTGTAATTATCGTATATACTTTTATATAGGTACATTTAGTAAAAAAAACTGTTATTTTGACATTACAAACAGACACTTCAACTATATTAATTGTATAGATAAGCAAACAATGTGTCGACGAAAGACAGTTCTGTTTTGTCAACCAAGTGAATACAAGAGGCGACAAAAGGAAGAAATCTAAAAAAGGATTACAACCAAAGAGTAGAGTAAGCCACCATAGTACGTAAATACAAGCACACAGTAGTTATACGAAGTTGTTTCTTTTAACTACAACTGCGACTAACATACATACATAAATCACGCTTATATCCCAACGGGGTAGGCAGAGACCACGTCCTTCCATCTGCTACGATCCTGGCATACCTCTTTCGCTTCTTCGACATTCATTAATCTTTTCATGCATGCTCGTCGGTTTAGAGTACTCTTGACCTTACCTTTCTTCGGAACGTCTCCGATTTGATCGATAACATCTGAAGAGTTTTTTCTATTTGTGCCTTTCTTTATTTGATACGAGCTGTGCCCGCGACCTCTTACGGAATGTAAATAACTCCTACGTAGTAACAGTAACAAACGCGTACGAAGCCGCGAGGCACCGCTAATCATGTAAATATGAAATTTGAAATGGGGCAGTAAGGGTTGTAAATAGCTACATGAAAATTTTCTAAGGAGACTGTTCTTAACTTTTTGAGAAATATTGATCGATTGATCGGATAGCTTTAACAAGATTCGCGCGGGCATTCTGTAGTAAAAGTGAACGAAGCCGCGGGCACTGCTAGTCATTAAATAAAAAAAGAAGATTAAGAAACTAAAAAAATTGCAATTACTTATTATTTACTAAAAGCTTTCTAATAAAGAAGTGATTCAATACGAAAATTGTGGATTTTTAAACATACATTAATTTACACACATACTATTCAAAACTCGCCTAAATATAATATATAAATTTATTTTAAACCGTTTTAATTACTTGTATTTTCGGCAACCCTATTTCCAGAGAAATTTTTAGAAACCTTAGAAAGTCAACAACTCAGCGAGATCCTGCATTGAAAAAAATTTCATTTTTACAGTATATTAAGAAATCGTGTTTAAAATATTTTTTTTACTAAAGTTTTTTTGCGTAATGTAATGGGAAACCGAAAAATTCATAAAAACATAAAAATTACCGAAACCCTAAAAACTGTGAGGTTATTAGTTACAATGCTCAATTTAATGTATTTTGTGCACTTCTGAATTTATTTGTTTTCAGTACCCAGGGTAATGATTTTTTATATAGGTTTTTTTAATAGAATAGGTATCTGTTTTTGAGAGGTCATTATCCTTTCACAACAATATATAATTCCTAAACTACTGAAAATAAATTTATTGGAATTGAACTCGGAACTTTTAAATGACCCAGTCTACCTATTAAATACATAAAAAAAGGAAAACCTAGCCGCAACTCGCCCAAAATAAAAAGACTGACGGGTGCGTTTGGGGTAGGGTTGCCAACTTTTTATATCATATATAGTATATTGTAAAAATACCAAAAAATATGTAGTAAGTTTTAAATAAATATATAATTTTTAAAGGAATTTGTACAGAAAGAGATAAAGGCTTGCAACCTGCGTTCCCTTTCTTTAGAAATACAGTAGTCGGATGCCTAGTATAGAAAATACTATATTATATAGTATGGTTGGCAACCCTAGTTCGGGGCAAGTTGGGCGAATAAATTTAATACGTGTGAAAACTTGGGGCCCATCTAGTAACAATACATCTGACCGTTTGTATACATTGTACGTATTCTAAAGTTGGATGCCTGGGAGATGTGAAACATCTTAGTAATTATTATTTTTAATTTTGTGTCTTTGTGACTGACCCACTGAAGTATGTATGTACATACAAGATTTAAAAGTGAAAGGTACACAAGGTATGTACGTTGCGCTGAAAACCGTAATGCTTTATAAATTTCAGTCCTGAAAGAAACTCACTGTGAATAAGACTGTGAAGATGTTTATTTTATTACTATGTGTATGATGGTGGTCACAATCACATCAACCGGTTTTAATTTATCCACGTTTTAACATGAAAAACTTTGAAATGATGCGCCCCTTTATTACGTATTTCACAATAGCAAAGCGGTGCAGAATTCGCTAAATATTTTCTTAGAAATCGCAAATTCGTATTATGTAACACCTATATATAACGTACCAAACTCAATCTGATTTTGCCATTTAATTTTTTAATTTTTCATTTTGCCTGTCTGTCTTTAAAAAAGAAACTATCGCCAACGTTGGCCAAAGCGTCACCACGTTAACGTCTACAACATTGGGTTTAAGAATCAGTCTGATACCGCCCCGCCGCATTAGATGTTTCACATCAAAACAATTTTTTCTGTTTTTAACCAATTTCAATAAAAGACGGGAGGTTACGCTATTCGAATGTATATTTTTTTTAATGAATTTTCAGCCATGAATTCTTTGTTTAAAACCGATTTGGATGATTCTTTTTTGTTTGATGTGGGGGGGGGGGGTATCCCACTGCGGTCCCATTTTAATTTTATTGGCAATGGACCTTCAACTTCGGAGATACCCAAGGGAACTCTTCAAAATCATTGATATTGGTTTTCTTTTTTGTTAAAAATTGATTCTTTATTATTAGTTAGGTACTTTAACTTTCAAAAGTGTCGACCTCAACACAGAAATGTCAGCCCTGTACGGGAAACGAATTAGTTACCACTTCGCTTATCTGTAAATATTATAAAATTCAACGTCGCTAGGTCTGTCTGTCCATTTATGTCCTTTCACGCTAAAACCACTTATCCGATTTACATAGTTTTTTTTCTAATTCATAGCTATCTGGCTAGGATACCTATAGGATATAATAATTTCTTGGTTAAAGTATTATACAAGATAAGCAATGGCGATAATTGTGAGTCAATTCGAAAAAACGACACGTTTGGGGCGCTGAAATGGTAAATGCTGAGCAGTGGCGTAGCTACCGGAGGGCTAGTCGGGGCAGTGCCCCGGGGCCCCAAAACTCAGGGGGCTCCACGGATTCTGACTTACAAACTATAAATTGAACTAGTGAAAATTTCTCCCACATTGGGATTTTAAATAAACCAGATTCAAAGAACGCGACTTTAATAATGGCAACTTATTTGAAAAAATACGGGGGAATTCCCAACAAGTCTCGAACATCTTCGTTTGAAACTTGCGGGGAACTCCGATGTATTCTTAGGCTGGTTTCACAGTCACACTGTCGCCGCGTCGCGCGAACAGTGCGTTTCAACAGCATGCGCTTGGCGCAAGTTGGACCTATTATTATTATGGAGTCTACTGTATTACTACGAATCTGGAGTACGTCGAATTCGGAATACGCCGAATACGGTACGAAACGATTTTAAATACTTTAGTTGGGGACCTAGTTTATTTTTTGCCCAGAGTCTTCGGTTACCTAGTTACGTCGCTGATGCTGAGTAAACTAAAAGAGATGTAACAAATTAATGTACTACATAATTGTAGATATGAAAGAGACCTACAAAAAAGTCAGCGATAGCATATTATGTTTTTCTACTAAGGGATCGCCCACAATAAGCATTTTTGTCTTTAATATAGCCGGCAAGCGACCACCGCGCCGTGAGTGGGAGCGGGGGCAGCACGATTCGTGCGTCTGCTCGACTGACGACATTCTGTCTGTAGGCCACACGAGTCGAGTTGAGGGCACAGCTAGTCAACAATAAACTATAATATTATTAATAATACTATAAATAACCAGCTAAGTGCGAGTTGAACTCACGCTTCGAGGATTCCGTATTGTACAGCCACATCCACCAAAACAAATAGGTAACATTACTGAAGAAAGCACCGAACAATTCTAATGAAAAGGTTAACTATATTGAGAGGCAAACTTAACTTTGCCGTTAGAAAACTGTTATCCGCATACATCGGCATATGCCATGGTCGCTTTACCAACTACCAACCGCAAATAAGTTTAAATATTACAAAAAACAATTTGTGGTGTAACAACAAATTTACGGTTTTCAGATATTTTCCTTTACTTGTGCTATGCAAATTTCATGATTCTAGGTCAACTAGAAGTACCCTATAGGTTTTTATTCCCTTTGCGAGTGTTAAAATATGCGACATAAACGGCGATATCCTTTGATTGCGTTGACTTAGAAGTTTCACTTTTTCAGGGATTGCAGACCTGAGCATTTGATATTAATTACAACTTTATACCTCCATGCGCACCTGAGAAAAAAGGGTTCCTTTTTTCCTTTGTAGGAATTGAAACCAAAAAAAGACTCTTTCACGCTTTTAGAATATAGAATTGGACAATGGTAAGTGTGTACGTATACCTCGTCGATTGACGTCAGTTCGAAAACCTGCAAAGAGTTTGAGCTTTCGGTGAAGGATTTTTTGTTTATCTGACTATACTGCTAGCCTTAGAGGCTCTAAAGCCTCAGACAGATTTTACAGCTACCGTGGCTAGGGGGCGCTTAAAGCGCTCAGCTGCGAGAGCATGGCATCACGCTCAAGTTTACCAAAGTGGCTGAACCTCGGCTTGGGTTGTTGCCGTAGTTACAATTAAGTAACCTTTATTACCATTATCCGTAAAATTCGAGCTAAACTAAAATATACATGTGTAGATATATATGTATTTAGTGATCTGTTAATTTTTGTCTACCTAGTTCGAAAAAAAGAAAAGAAAAATCCCTCGCAGAACCTGTGTACCTGTGTGGTGAGCACGAGTGTGGTGGTGCAGTGTAATGTGGTGCCTGTGGTCCCGAATTGATTTATCTTGGACCAGTTTTTTGTAACCTAAGTTGTTACTCGTTATAACATCAGCTATCTAACAGTCAGCGAAAGTCCCGTCAATATCGTTCCAATTGTTTCGGTGATTACCCGGTACAAACAGACAGACAGACAAACAAAAATTTAAAAAAATTGTTTTTTTTTTTTTAAATACATACCGGTATCGTATATACTTTCATATGAATTACAAACTACAAACAGACGTGACACTTCAATTTTATTAATTGTATAGACTAGCTGTGCCCCGCGATTTCACTTGTGTTAAATTTCTTCAACAAACTCGCATACGCACCCGTGTATATCGGTTGTTCTCACTTCCCGTACTTGCCTATTGCTTGCCTGATTGGTTGATGTTCATGGTTACTGCTATGCTCCTTGAGATAGTAGCGTGAAGTTTTATAGCCTATAACCTTCCTAAAAAAATGGGCTATAAAATGCAAATATAGTTTTTGAAATCCGACTAGTAGTTTCAGAGATACACTTGTTCAAACAAACAAACAATATGTTGAGCTTTATAATATTAAGTATTTAAATAGATTTTATAATCTATGGTATTACTTTTTATTTTATTACGATTTTATTATTAACTAGTAAATAACTGACAAACAAACATATAACCTCACCTCATTACTCTAAAAAATAAAAGTATATAAATAATAAACTGGGAAATACATAAATTGTAGCGAGTTGTTGGCGGATTCTTTAGCTACCATTTTGTGATTTTTATTCTATTTAATTAACTTAGGTTGTTTGACCCTATATTATGTAATATTGGTGGCTATTAGTGTGAATGTTGTGCACACGTGAAGCGGATTATAAATATAAACTGGAGACACGCATTTCGAGTTGCCACAAAAACTCCCTAGTTAGTTCTACCAACGATCTTTTTGGACCCACTTTGAATATTAGAAAGTAGACACCCGAAGGCTTATTGGAACTGGTAAGTACGTTTTACGATGCTAAATCAAGAAGAAGATGAAGAAAACACTTAAGCGTAGGTAATTTAGTTCCCATTTAAATATCGATGAATGTTTTCGTAAATTAATACAATATCATCAGATACTTAAACTGCGTTAGATAATTGTTTGAAGCCCTAAGAGTTTTATAGATAGTAGATACAGATTTATCACGCTCAGTTCTTAATCTATATATTAATAAGTGAAGCAACAGCTTTCGGTACCTTTGTAAACATATTGCGTGTACGGAAGACTGAGATTTGGCATAGTTAAAGTTCATAAGAAGGAGTGCAGAAAGCTAAAATTTTTCTAAAATATATGTTACTAACAATATATTAAATTAAATAAAGTATTACTGCGAATCCTAACCCGTCCAGTGCCATTGAATTTAGACCCCCCCCCCCCCCCCCCCCCAAATATTGAAGTTGTCACTCAATGAAAAGTGACAGCAAGTGATGTAGATAATACTCATTGTTTAGGTTCATGAATACTGCAAATGTCAAACAGAAAATAGTCTATGATCAAAAAGTCGCTGGTCGAATTTTGACCTTAGGGCGATCGTTAGAATAGTCTAAACAGTTTCATAGTAAAACTGAAAGAAATGTGACAGATTCAAATATAATTACTTTACCTAGATCTTAAGTCTGTAGATGTATGAGAATTTCCTTTACAATTTCACCAACGCCCCACTGACTGTTCGAACGGACCTAAATAAAGCTGATTTATACATATCCAGTCACTAGCAAGATACTGGCTCCGTGTAAACACAGTTTCGTGTCAGTTCAATAGGTGGTGGCCTAACTGCCAGCCGCCAAAGTGTTTACACGGAACAAGTACATTGCTAGCGAAACTGGCGCCATAAAAAAAACTTTTACAGCTAACAATGTAGTACGAAGCATAAGCACATAGATGGCGTTAAAACAACATGCACAATTAATTTTTGCTTGATCACCCCCCACGTACACCCTCTCTAGCTGCAAGTCAAGCCTAGGTCCGTTCCTCGATATGAAACCCTTGAGTCTGGCAGCCGCCCACGCGAAACAAAGTGACACTGCACGTGCAACACTTAGCTACCCACATATAACATTACACACATAATATGTACATACACACCACACAGATACATAGGTTCTGTAACGAACCTATATTTTTCTCTTTTTACGCTACTTAGTGTAGAAATACTTTCAGATCACTAAATACAAATGAGAACTTATAATTATAATTGAAAACTACAACATGACAATTCAAAGTTCCTGCCAAAAATCTCCTAATAACGTTAAGACGCGGATATAAATGAGAACTTACGGGAATTGGGTATGTTATCCCTGAAACATAGACGCTTGGTAGCTGATCTGATGTTTTTTATATAATTTGATGAACAATAAAATCGATTGTTCATGTTTGTTGGAACGAATTGGTCTAAGGACTACAACTAAACATATCCGTAAACCCCAGACCTTTCACGTTCGTTCAACCAAGACCAATTATGCCCATAATTCAGTATTGATAAGATGTACACAGTTATATAATGCTAAAGCTGAAAATTTCGACATATTTTCTGACAGTAATGCAGCATTTAGAAGAAAAGCTATTGATTTATTCAGAGTTTGATAAATATATGTAATTATTACACACACACACACACACACACACACACACACACACACACACACACACACACACACACATCACACACACATTCACGCCAGAAGCACTACATCGTTCTTTTTGATGCAAATAATATTTATTTAATAATTTCGTTGGGGTATAGAATTATTAATAAATAATAACTAACTAACTTTATTGTAATACGATTGAAATCATTTTTGGCTAAGCCAATATGTCAACTTAATTATGTATGTAAGTTAGAATTTAAGAGCTGTACATTTCTTGAAATAAATAAATAAATACATAATATACACATGTTTCCTTCCTTCCTCTCAGGAGGCGGGGAACATGTGTAAATATATATGTTAGTTTTAGTTAGTCAGATAGCGACTTATTTGCAATCGTCGGCAACTGCTCGAGCCGAGGTCCCCTGACTCCCTTGTGCAAGTTGTCTATACTTTCGCGGCTGAGTGCCTTAAGCTGTGAAAACCATCTGAGGCTTCAGGGTCCTTATGGCTAACAGTGTAGTCAGTTTTAAAAAAAAAATTGCTTCATCTGGGCAGGGATATTATAATGGCGAGTGTTCTGAAAAGCTGTTCAAAGTAATTCCCTCCTCTTAAGGTCCTCCGAAAATGTTATAGCAATCACACGCACTGGGTTCTGGAATCACAGCTCTACAGTAACCTCCATCTCAGCACGAACAAAGTAATTTGCTGTGTCTTATCTTTGCTGTACTGTGAAGCTGTGGGACTGTCTCCCGGGTAGTGTGTTCCCTCCTTCCTACAATATGGAGTTCTTCATACATAACGTGAAGAGACAATTGAGCCGGCTGTAAATGGATTGTATACATCATGGTGGTCACTGATATTATTTGATTGCACTGTGGTCACATCAGGTAGGGTTGTCAATTTACCAACCTACGATACGATACTTCAAATTGCGCATTATATTTTTTTATTTCAATTATGATAGCCAGTGGCCAATACATTATGTTTATATATAATATATAATAAAGGTACAATTTAAAGTGCATTGAACTTTGAAGGCTGCCACAGCATGCACTATTATAATATGTTAGACAGTAATTGAAAAGTACAAAAAAATATATATTAAAATTTCATAACAGAGACCATATGTCTATAAAAATAAGAATTGTGCGATTATTGGCAAGTCAACAACCAATTATAGAATCAATATTATACATTTGAAAAACATGTAACACAATTAAATGGCATTAAAGCAAATAACAATAATAAAACAAGTTATTTAACAAATTAAAAACAAATCAAAAAACAAAAAAAAAAGACCCCGAATTAATAATGCAAATATAATTTGCACGGAAATCTTACACGAATTAAATTAATTATTGTTTAGTATATTAATACATATTATCATGTTCGTAGCTGTGTACTAGGGGTACTAGCACGTGGTAAGCGGGTGGTAAAGTAGGGTGGTGCCTGCTAAGGTACGTTACCACTGCGATTATGAAGTCTTGGTACTTTATGAAATAATTAATAATTTTACGTTTTTTTGTGATAGATTTCTCGGTGGCGAAGACATACCGTGACAAATTGATAATTCAGTAATTATTTCTACGCAAAGGTTTATTTATAAATGAAGGGGTATTAAAATAATGATGTCAGTCAGGACAGTCCAGCAATCCTAACCTGCCGTGATCGCTCTGCCGACATATGTAGGAAAGGTTTTTCTTAGTATACCATTCTTGTATTTTTTTGTGTAAAAAGTTTGATTACAATGTTTTTATTTATTTTAACATATTTTGATGAATTCGACAAAACTCAAATAATATAATTGGTTTGAATTATTTTACTTCTAAGCAAAATGGCTACGTAAACCTGATTGAATGTAGTCTTAACGTTATTAGATGTTTTTGGCAGGAACTTGAACTGTCATGTTGTAGTTTTCAATTATAATTAATAAACCTTACTTTAGGCCCTATATTATTGGAGCTTACTCTTTAAGAATCGGTTTTCATATAAAAACCCCGGTATGGAAATTTTGAGGAGTGAAATTTAAAAAAGCATTACGTTTTAAGTGTTAACAAAAAGCGTTACGCTTTTCTGCGCAACATATCTTGTGCTCCTTTCTCTATGAAATCATGTATGTGTGTTCATATATCAGTCACACTCGCTCGGTCGGTCAGTCAGTCAGTCATCCAATCATCTATTTGCCTACAGCATATTCAAAAACAATCTCACTTAAGAAATAAACTCCAGAAGTGCGTCGGAGATGAGACTCACACACACACAAACTTTTTTAAAATATTGGTTGCATTTTGCGTGACATAGAGAGGGAAATTTCTTTGGACATTTTTCTTAACTCCACTCTACAAAAGATCGCAGCAAAATAATCTTGAGTAGAGTTTCCAGAGCTTCAGCTAAGGATCACCCACAATAAACATTATTCCGGGAGCGGGGGTAGCACGAATCACGAGCGTGCCCGTTCGACGGCATTCTGTAGTCTACGCGAGCGCAGCCGAGGGCACGGCTAGTTATGAAAACATTAAAAGAAAAGTCTAAAAAAAGATTTAAACGAGATCTAAACAATTTTCAAATAAACTTGCAAAAAGTACCAAGACTTCATAATCGCATAGTGGGTGGTTCCAGACCGCGGTTGTCACGCACCCATCAACCTCCCTCGACCGAGAAAAGTTAGTATAAAATTTATATATAACTATAGTACTTAAATATCATTATACCCTGTTGTGAACGAGGTAGGAAGAAATGGTGAACTTTCGTAGTTTCGCCAGCAAAGTTATACCTTAGTTCTTGTCCTTTGTGATTTTTTGTTTATATCTTTTGTGGTAGATACCGTGTTTGCTTACTTAAGCTCGCCTGGCCGTCTACCACCTTCAAGTTGAAAATATGTCACAAAGTATTTTAAAAAACATACCTGAGTTTTTGGCGGTATCTTGTTTTGTCTTTTATTTCAATTCATAACCATAATATGTTATATTGCCCTATTTTATCTAATTTTTGTAGTATTTTACGTGATGTAGTTTGGTTATTGTGCAAAGTAGATTGTAAATAATAACTATAAACGATTTTAAGTTGCCACAAAAACTCCCTTTGCGGTTTTAATAATAATATTTTTTTCTACATTACCTCTAGTTAGCTGGTAATAAATGCTTTATAGCATTACGCTCGCTGTACGAACTAAAAGTACAATAAAGTATTCATTTACAAAACCTCCCTTGATAGTTTTAACTAGGGATTTGCCATAAGCTCCAGAGGTCTTTGAGGAAGGGAGAGGGGCTGTTCAAAGAGAGTTCTCTCTTCTTGTGACAGTCCGACTGGTGGAATACCTCCAGCCTACAGAAAATCAAAGACAAATAACCTTGTGCTGTGTTCCAGCTAAGATAAGAGTTCCAGGGCTCCTTGGGGCAAGGGGGTATGATATTACAAGAATAATTATAATAGAAAATATTCAAATCCCATGACGTAGACAGTAAAATTGGCAATTTAATATGGATAAACACAGTTGCCATTAAATAAAAAGAAGAAAAATATACCTCTTACAAAAATAAGAATCAATAAATATTATATATATCAAGACAGTTTTTAACAAAAAAGTAAAGCAACATCAATGATTTTGAAGAGTTCCCTTATGTATCTTCGAATTTGAAGTTCCAATGCCAATAAAATTAAAATGGGACCACCTTGAGGTATCCACTATTCAACAAAAAAAAATTATCCAAATCGGTTCATAAACAAAAAAGCAATGGCTGAACATCCATTAAAAAAGATATTATTACATTGTATAGGCTAAGTTATAAATAATGATATTAAGACTAGACCCTTCTTTAGATTCAGTTCTGAAAATTAAATTCAAAACAATGAAATATTTCTTGAAACGATTCGCGCGCCACCTTCAGTACCTGGATGGTACTATATCAAAATCTTTCACTCAAACGCCGACAACAACTATACAAAGTTTCAACTCAATAGAGAATGCATACAACATGCACATGTACGTTATCAACTTATCATCTATGCTATTATTTGAAAGTACAAGAGGTTTTGTTTATTAGAACGCGCTAATCTTTTGGAACTGCCAGTTACATTTCAAAAATCATTTTTGCATTCTATAGTCCACCAGTAGTGCCGTAAAGTTTTACCCGCGTTAAAATTGTGGATAGGAACCCCCTATACACCCCTATGCGGGTTGAATTTTTAAAAAATCCGTTCATTTATGTTGTCTATGTCATAAATCGTTTGTCTCTGTATGTAGAATATATTCTTATTTTAATTTGTTGTGGTTTAGTTTGTTAAAGTATATTTGTTTTTTCTTAATGTAATATCAAATTCATTCCTGCCCTTTTTAAATTAATTATTTTAACTACTCAGCATGTGTTATCGTATCATAAACTCCTATAATTAATATTGCATTTGTTGTCTATTTTGTTGGCTAGCTTATAATTTGTCAGAATGTAAATCTTATTGGTGTTTTTATTATAAATAAATAAATAATAACTATTTGTGTGTCGAATTTCAGGCCAATCAGTTTAGTGGTTTGAGCTCTGTCTTGGTAGATCAGTCAGACAGTTATAATATATATTTAGATTTATTAAGAAAGGTTAAGCAACATCAAGTTACGAGTCTTAAGAAGCGGACCGGTAACTATAAACGTCGGAGTTTTTGACGGGATCTCGAAGTGACATGTTGTGGTTTTTATTTTTAATTCATTTACTTAAGTTTTTTACCCTATAATATGTAATATTAGTGGCGTTTTGTGTGATATAGTTTGGTTTTTGTGCATAAGCGAAGTGGATTATAAATATAAACTGAAAGCATGCATTCTGGTATCCCACAAAAACTCACAAGAAAGTTCTAACAAGGGTGGCTCCCATCTTGTTAGGATACTGAAATCGTGATAACACAGGACAGTTTATTAACCTAATAATGGCAGTAATTGTCTTCATGAAAGAGGACTAGTTGCCATATTAGAAAGATGAAGAAGAAGAAACGTGAAGCACTTTGGAAAACTCTAGGCAAAATGCGGGTGATAATAACTGTAGGCTACACGGGTGTGTTGGGAGTTTACGGTGACAGTAGCTTATCGGTTTTTTCCTAATTTATTAGTGTTTTGTATAGCGAAATCTACACATGTATGTACATTTAATAAAAGTAAACAAAATACAGTAAAATTCACACGAAATATATTGAACTAAAGCGTCATATAACAGATTAAATCTTTGGATTGCTCTAGTGTGTCATGTCATGATCATATACCAAGATATCAGAATGCAAAGAAACTCCGCGCAAAATATAATATACATGTTCAAAAGCCAAATTGTTGACTGCCAGTCTACGTAAAAATTTAGACCATAATAACGTTTGAACAAAGTTATGATTTGCTGCCAAGAAATTACTTAAACGGACCTATTGCGTACTTTCATAACAAAACTGGACGCACGGTTGACGACGCGACACGTAAATATAACTTTGTAAATAAGCAAGCATGAATGAAGGGTGTCCGTATATATTCACCCTCTATTAATAAATATATCGACTCGTTCGCACTCGTAGAACATCTGTATCGCTGTCCCATTCTGAATGCAAATGAAAAATCAATGGTGCACTTGATCACGTGCCACTTTGTTTACTCGAATTTGGATGTTC
Source organism: Saturnia japonica (assembly GCA_033032175.1). Taxonomy (NCBI): domain Eukaryota; kingdom Metazoa; phylum Arthropoda; class Insecta; order Lepidoptera; family Saturniidae; genus Saturnia; species Saturnia japonica. The sequence continues at coordinate 8,048,052 of CM065329.1, forward strand.
CAATGTTGAGTCCGCATCAAAATTGTGACTGTAATAATTATTCCTCATTCTTATATTAACCTAGTATATTGATAATCTATAAATCAATTATTCCTAATTAATATATATTTTTATAATTAAAGCTGTGCCCGCGGCGGTGCTCGCGTGGACTACAGAATGCCGTCGATCAGGCACACGCACGAACCGTACTACCCCCGCTCCCGATTATATGTGATCCTTAGAAGATAGAGACATATTATCTTGCTGATTATAGAAATTGAACCCTAACACTTTTTCTAAAATAAAAGTAGCCTAAGTTACTCCTTATAACATCAGCTATCTGCCAGTCAAAGACCCGTCGAAATCGGTCCAACCGTTTCGAAGATTATCCGGAACAAACAGAGAGACAGTTAATGTGGTCTTCGGAAAGAAATAATTTGTATGAAACGGATATTTCGTATTCTGAGTTACCATGAAATTTCATTAAAAAAATTGTTTTTGAGAACGTATGCAGTATGCACCTAAACAATGAGTATTATCTACATCACTGCTGTCACTTTTCGTTGAGTGACAATGTCAATATTTTGGGAGGTCTAAGTTCAATGGCACTGGTCGTTAAGGATTCGCATTATTTATTTGATTTAATTTAATATATTAGTAGCGGATATTATAGATAAATTTTATCTTTCTGCACTCCTCCAAATAAACTTAACCGTGCCAAATCTAACAGTCTTCCGTGCACGCAATACGCTTAAAAAGGGGTAGAAAGCTTTTGATTCACGTATTAATATATGGATATGTCAGAGACAGCAAAGAGTGAGTAAAATAGTTGATTAAGCTAAATAACAACATATCTAAAAGTCATAATAAATATCGAATTTCGCGAACTAGGTGTGTGTACAGTCAGTCACCTTAACAAGCAAGATTTTTGTAATGACAGTCGAGTGCCAATTATTGTTATTTTACCGTTACAAATTCATAGAACGGTAACCACTTACCATTAATCAAATTACATTCCGGGAAGTTGTAAATAACTAAAGAAAGAAGAAAGCAAATTTTATTGTCGAATCAAACCTGGGACCTTTGTTGAAGAAGGTTGCTAAATTACATCATAACCATGTGACATTAGTTCATGTATAATAAATACTATAAAGAAAAAAAATGTACCAGGAATGTATAAGTGGTTATTTTCTTTTTTTTCCAATACAAAATTAGAGGAGAGATCATTTATCTGTATACATACATATAATTTCTTATTTCTGTTTGTGTGTTGTAAAATAATTGTGTACTAGAACACTGTGTACTAGGAGGTGTTAGTTAAGGATCGAGCAATCTTGATATTTTGAAAGTTATAAATAAAAATACAAAATATGAAATTGTAAAATACAATAATAATACGTTTATATTCACCCAATAGAATAGAATTCGTTATTAAGTGAAGAGATAACTTTGTTCACCCCATTTTGTGCTTATGGTGGGGTGTAAATTTTGACACAATTAAAGTTGATGTTTAGAAGAAATTCAGAAAGCTAAATAACTTAAATGATGTTATAAATAAACTAAATAAAATAAAACATTCATTGTTTACATTCATAGTACAAATATCAAATGCATAATTTTCCGTGGTAAATCCGTAATTCCGTATCCGATATGTTTAGATAAATCTTACTTATTAGGTTTTATAAAATATAAAGTCAATGGATACTTCACTGCATATATTTGATACACCAAACTGTTATAAATTGAATTATTACAGGTGAGTGCGTCCTCGGCATGCCGGACCGAAACTTGTGAACATTACAAACTGTGCCGTGCTGGTGGTCCGTGTTGACAGTATGTCGCTACACGAATATGATATTATTTCAGATGGATTGTGTGAAGAATAATATGCGTATAAAAGGTGTGAATACTGAGATGATATTAGAGTACAGTGGAAGGAGAAAACATGTTGTGCCAACCCTGCTTTAGTAGGGTAAGGGTAAGAGAAGATAAAGATGATGATGATGCGATAGTTTAGGATAATTTCACTTTGGATAGTACATTTTTCAAAAAATTGTATTTAGAAGGAATGTATGTGCAGATAGGTTTGTATATGATCAGTATTCATTTTTCGAAATTATTCGAAGCGTTTTAAGTTGAATTCGGTACGGTTTCTGATGAATTTTTATTTCGGATATCCGATAGTTTCAGTTGCTGGTACGGAGTTACAACAAATATTATTCTTTTTGCTTAAGTACAATATTTTTATTTTTATCCAAATACTCTTAGGATATACATAACTATATCCGAAATCTCTTATCCTTAACGTTTCTGACTGAAATTACTTATGATATAGGTATAGCTTAACCATAATCTAAACTATGTAATTGTACAATTCATCGTAAAAAACTTAGTTAAATGGATAATCGAGTATCAAGATGAGGCGATCTGGTCACACACTGCAGACGCCTCTCACTCACACTCTGAAATAATTTTATTGTCTCCATGTAAACTCTATTGATGCCTGTGTGCGTGTTGTTCGTCTCGGCGCATCAGTATAAGGTGCTACGTAATTTTTTATTATTATTAAAGTTCCAAGTTCAATTCCTATAATTTCTAAGTGAAAACTTTGTACTAATCACGCGTCTTCTAGTTTTTTTAGGTGGAAATATAATGGAATTGTGAAAGCCTCTTTAAAAGTAATTCAGTCGGTAATTAGTGAAGCCTAACCAATGACCAGTCAGTATATTAAACAATAAGAAATTCGTAGGACTTGATTGAATGTATGTAACAAATTTTTTTATTATTATTACATCGATAATTGGTTTTTGGTATTTTTATTTTGATTAATGATTTAATCTATTAATTTAAAAAAAAATAAAGTAAGTTATTCCATAAGATATGAGATATTAATAAAAAAACTAAAAAATACAATTCTGGAAAAAATAATTCTTAATTTTATTTAATTTTCTCAAGGGAAAATTGAGGTTTTTGTCTGGGAGTCACGTGATTGGAAACGCCAATCAGAAAACTTGACGTCATCGTACAATATTTATATTATTTGAAGTTATATATTATATTTAAATAATAGAGTGTTATTCTTATTAGGTTATGTAGTGATAAGTGACTCTAAAATTATAAGTAAGTAAAGAAATAGATGCTTTAATATTATGTGCTAAAGAGATTTCATAACTGAAATTCTAGTAAACTCGACTTTATACAATACATTTAAGATTAGTTTTATTTATTGAATGATGACGTCACGCACGGTCACATTAACATAATAAGGCGTATTTGAGGATATATTTTTTATTTAAATTAAAAAAGGAATACATATTAATTCACGGGTATTATTGTCAACCTACTTATAAAGGTTTTAAAACAACTTTTCAAATGTTGTTTATTCCCGGATTGACAACTCTTGGTGAGACGCCTACAAAGGTAGTTTTAAATTTTATTCTCATGATAATGTGAAGACACGAACAAGAATACCTACTACATGAATACTTTATATTATATTAGTTTTCCTTATGATGTTTTCCTTCACCGTCACAGGACGGTTTTGCATATTAAATTCAAATTAGGAAATATACGCCAATTCGGAAATTTCATCAAGCACAATAACACAGGAAAAATACAGCACAAGCATCTGCCCATTGTTTTACTTGCGTATAAATTGTATATTTGTTTATTTGAACAAGTAAATTATAATAAACACTTTTAACTAGTAAAGAAAACTAGACAGAGGATATTGCTTAGTGCTAGTATAATTAAAAAATATATAGACTACATGATAAATAGGATAACGAGTAACAAGAAACAGGTACAAAGGTAACAAACAAATAAACGACTATATAACATTGTAACATTGTGTATGTATAATATGAACGTCATATTTTTCACACAGTCTCTAGATTTAGGATATTGTGCGTTCTTTTATTTCTAACACTGTTTGCTTGTAGTCCATGGATCATAACTGAAAACCCGTTCTTGTATGATTTTGTTATTCTAAAAGAATCTGAATAGAATGGATCACGATAGTGACAAACAAGCATGCGGCCCGCCTGATGGTAAGCGGTCACCGCAGCCTATGAACGCGTGCAACACCATAAGCATCACATGCGCGTTTTTGATTTTAATAATCTGTTTCTTTCTTTCTGTTGCTGCGATATGAAGAACACATTGTTCCCTAAATATTTTCCACTATTATTTTCGGTTTAATTGAAATTAAAAAATTATACAACACTTTGTGTCTAGAAAAGAGCTGCTTTTCAAATGTAGCTGCCTAAAAATACCCGTTGAAGATTTGCGACTTTTTTCAGTTCTATGTGATACCGCTTAGCTGTTATCGCTACAAACAATAACTTTTGAAATTGTTTAAGATAAGTAAAAAAATAAACGCGTACTTTATTTATTGGATAAATTTAGTGAAGTATTCAATTTTAAAAAAATGTATAAAACAAGGAAAATTTTGTTACGGCGTTATCCAAGTACGTCGACTGCATGTAATAATAATTCAGTGTAGTGTGCGTGTGGTTGCGTTCGGCTGATGCCTTGTTCTTATTGGTGTTGCTTTGTTTTTACTAAAACGAGTTAGGCGTTAGTCGAGTCGACTTGCCTATTCCATTGGCCTTATTATTTTCAGCATTTATATTATTATATTTTTTGAAAATCTGCAGGTCGATCGATGTGAGTTCGAGTTCCTCGAATGTGCATCAACTTTCTATGCAGAAAAACATCCTGATGAACCTATAGCATGGTAGTAGGACAGGCTAGTTATTAGCCTGAAGTTGAAAATCTATCGCCAAGCACTTATAGATGTTTTCCGGCAACTGTACTTGAGAGTCAGTCCCTCTTAGCTTATCGTGATACCTTCTTGGGCCACAAATATTAGGTGAAATTGAACGAAATGCAACACCTATAAGAATTAAAAAAAAAACTTATTAATCGTTATGTGAAAATGAATCGAAATATTAAGGTATTTATTAACTAACAAAGAACAGTTGTAAACAGTTAGAAAATATATACAAAGGCACAACAAAGGTATATTATCGATATTACTTATGGACATTTAAAAAATGGTGAACTTTAATTAAATGATTAGTTACTTTAACTGTACCCCCCTTAACCCTGTAAAATACGATAAAGTATAATGTTAACGATTGGGCTTAATGAAAAATAAAAACTTTGATTAAAACAGAAAAAATTTAAAATTGCAAGAAAAGTATAAGTTCAATGTTCCTTCATCTCAAAAATTAACAAATTTCTTTGCGTATTTGCACCGAAATATCATTTAAATGTTCTTTCTTTTATCTAAAAAAAGTCTATTAAACATATTTCCTTTTAGATCACATTAGGACTAAGGTACATATCAAATTAAGTAAATAAATAATATATTTTTCACTTATTTGTTATTTTTTAAGTTACTGGCCGGATAGTGTTCTAGCCAGTAAATTAACGCCGTCTGAATGCGTCACAAACTGCTGATAGCCTCTTATCTCATCTACTACTACGTCAACAAATTCTCCGTCCTTGTCCGACACACCACTCGACTATTTAGCCGTCTCACCCGCACTTCGCTACCTTTCACTCATTCAATGCGCATTGTATATAACGCCGTCTCACTTGCGCTAATGAATTAAATCAACAACCTCGCCCGCTCCCACTCGATAGATGATCAGCGTTCCATATTTGAATTTTATTTCGAAAATAGTATTTCGATTCCCAGGTTGCATATTTTTAAAAACAGATTCGTATTGGTATCATCATCCTTACAATAATGTTTTTGGATGTATACAAAGGACCTTTGATTTTTATATATCAATTAATAAATAGAGAAAGCAATATTTTATGTGATAGTGGCGTGAGACTCATAAGATATGCTAGCGTATTTTTATCTTTCTAAACAATCTAAGAATGATATTATCTCACCTTGAATTCCAGCGCGAACCTTAAGTAAAAATAGTGTTTGATTTATTAACGCTTAATTCTGAAATTTTTCGTTTAGCATAAAAGTTATTTAATGAAAACTAAATAGATTTGAAAACATACACTTAAGACAGAACTGAGCCCAGAAAATGAGTGCTCACTGTGAGAAAATTTATTAAAAAAATGTGTGTGTGTACCAGAGTACACAGGTAAGAAGTGAAACTTCTTTACGACATATCATTTTTCTACTATTTGCAACTTCACGAAAATGGGGTAGATAAGCCTTAAGAAAAACAATTTTTTCCGTATTAAATTAAAGCTATTTTATTATTATAGACATGCATACAATTAATGAGTAATTTATTTTATCATTGTTCTTATTATAATATCATTGCTATTTATTTATTGTATTATATTTACAAGTTATGAATAAATAATTGGAATTATCTTTTCAAAGTAATAAAATTATATGATGACAGTTAATCTTGTAGAAATGCAACGATTTTATAAAATTAAAAATGAATAAATAAATCATTAAAAACGAATTATTAAAAAAGATGTACTGTTCACTCGTTTTAAAATACAATAAAATCAACATTTCACTGAATTTCGTTATTAGTTTTATTCCAAGATTGACATAGAGTGATAGATTAAAAAGTGTGACCAAATTAACATAAAAATTACACAGAATATTTTTCTTAATGATACCAATGTTTTCAAACATCTCGCCCACCAAGAACTTCGTTCTTAAATCAAATTAACAAACAAGAAAAAATCACCAATACCTACTTATTGATATAACTTAAATTCAATCAACATAAGTATACAAAGTAATAAGCACATAAAATCAACAATCACACACAAGCAACAAATACAACAAATAAGCAAATTTATAAAGGCATGCATAAATATACTATAGAAATGTTTACATAACAACTCTTTTTATTTTTTTTTTAATATTGAAAATTTACGCAACCTTTACAAATTTTTACATCTCAAACCTTTACTTAAACGTTTTATTATCATTTAAGAGGATACACAACTTATTTAAAGATCGTTTATATAATCCAAATTTAGTTTTCACTGTTACAACTCTAGTTATACCGTCTAGACCTGTATGTTTTTGTATAATTTTTCCTAAAAGCCATTTTGCCGGTGGAACATTTTCGTCTCTAATGATAACAATATCTCCTATATTTGGTTCATCTCCTTTAACTGACCACTTATATCTATTATTTAAAGTTATTAAGTATTCTTTAGACCATTTATTCCAAAATGAATTTACCATTCTTTGACAAAACTTCCACCTACTTAGATTAGAACATTTATTAATTGAATGATCTTCATCAGGTATAGTGATAAGAGGTTCGCCCACCAAGAAATGTCCTGGGGTTAAAGGAAGTGGGTCGTTAGGGTCATCACTAATATATGATATAGGTCTAGAATTTAAACAGGCTTCAATTTGAGTTAAGACTGTGCAAAGTTCCTCAAATGTTAACGTTGAATCTCCAATAATCTTTTTTAAATGTGTTTTAGTTGATCTTACACCTGCTTCCCACAGTCCTCCAAAATTAGGGGCATGTGGAGGAATGAAATGCCAGGAGGTGCCTTCACCTGCCAACATCTGTTGAAATTCACTTGTTAGTTGAGATATATTCCTCTTATACATTTCACACAACTCTTTTTGTGCTCCTAAAAAATTGGTACCATTGTCACTGTATAAATTTTGACAATGTCCTCTTCTGGAGACAAACCTTCGAAAAGCAGCTATAAATCCTTTCGACGTTAAGTCTGACACAGCTTCTAAATGTATAGCTTTTGTTACCATACATATAAATAAGCATATATAGCCTTTATAAGACCTTGCACCTCTCCCAGGTGAAAATCTTATATTTATATGCCCTGTGAAATCCACACCTGCACTTTTGAATGGTCTGGATGGTGTAATTCGAGCCTTCGGTAGTTGACCCATAAACATGTTGTTATTTTGCTTTCTGTACCTAACACAAGTGACACATTCTCTGTATATCTTCTTCACTAAAATTCTACCGCGAGCTATCCAATACTTTGATCTTATATAATTTAACATGATTTGTGGACCACCATGCAAGGTTTTAATGTGAGCATCCAAAGTTATTAACCTTGTTAAATGACTTTCATAAGGTAGAATTACAGGATGTCTTTTATCATAGCTTTCTGGTGAATGAGTCACTCGACCACCTACTCTTAATATATCATTTTTATCTAGAATAGGACTGAGTGTATGAAGAATACTTTTCTTTGATACATTTTCTTTACATTTTAAATCTTTTATTTCTTCTTCAAAATATAATATCTGAGTTGCTTTTATACAAATGTTAAGTACTTCCTCCATTTCTTTCGTAGTTATAAATGTTATATTTTCTTTAGGTCTACTGTCTTTTGGTAATCTAAATTTCAAAATTCTTCGACAATATGATAAAATTCTTAAAGCCTTTTTTAAATTCGAAAACTTTTGCCAAACAAAATTCTCAATAGGTTTTACAACTGTGGCTAACAATTTTATAGGTTTAATCTCTTCTGTGGTTATAAATTCATTAAATTCTGTCTTATATTTATTCTTTTTAATTAAAAAATCAGGCCCATGCCACCACATATCTAACTTAATCAAATCGCAGCTTGACAAACCACGCGAAGCAGGGTCTGCAGGATTATTATTTGTAGAAACATGATTCCACTGATGACTATCTAAGATGTTTAGAATGTCTGACACTCTATTGCTAACAAAAGTGGTCCATCTACTTGGTTCACCTTTTATCCACGCTAAAACAACCGTAGAATCAGACCAAGCAAACAGATTAACTTTAGGTATTCCCATTATCACTGAAACTTCATAAATTAATTTAGCTGCTAGGACAGCTGCACATAGTTCTAGTCTTGGAATAGAAATTTGTCTATCAATTGGCGCAACTTTAGTCTTTGCGGACACCAAATGTACATAAATATTTCCTTTATTATCAATTACTTTAATATATACAACAGCAGCATATGCTGAACTAGATGCATCTGCGAAAACATGTAATTCACATGCATAATCTGTTCTATAATTAAGCCAACGAGGAATTTTTATATGCTTTGTGTTGCATAAATCTCTTTTAAAAGCAATCCACTCATTCAAAAGTTCAGAAGGAAGGATATTATCCCAGCTCAGATTTAATTTCCAGAGCTTTTGCATGAGAATCTTTGATATAACAATGACTGGAGCTAACCATCCTAATGGATCATACAGCCTACCTATATCCGACAATACCTTTCTCTTTGTTACCACATCTTCAATACCTTCAATTTTATAATTATATTCAAAACTATCTGTAATTTTGTTCCAAGAAATTCCCAACACTTTTACTATATTGTCTGTTTTAAATATTATAGTCTCTGTATTTTTTTGTTTTTCACTTTTTATGTAGTTTAATAAGGTATAGCTGTTTGTACACCATTTCTGTAACTGAAAACCACCAGAGTTCATTAAATCATTCATTTCATTAAATATTTGTATAGCATCATTTTCCTCTTCACATCCAGTTAATAAATCGTCCATATAAAAGTCTTTTAAGGTTATTGCTGATGCAAGAGGAAAATTTTGTTGTTCATCTTTAGCTAATTGTTGAAGTGATTTTACTGCTAAATATGGAGCACAAGCTGTTCCAAATGTAAGTCTCAATAAACGATAATGTTGTATTGTTTGGTTCGATTCTCGTCTCCAATATATTCTCTGGTAGTCTGTATCGTCTTCATGAACCAGAATTTGTCGATACATTTGAGATAAATCAGCTACTATACAATAAGGATGATATCTCCACCTCATCAATATATGACGGAGATCTTGTTGAATTTTAGGTCCAATTAGAAAAGTATCATTTAAGGATATGTTATTCGTACCTTTACAAGAAGCATCGTAGACCACACGAAGTTTCGTTGTTTCTCTGTCTTTCTTAATCACAGCATGATGAGGTAGATAGACAGCCTTTGGATTTTTTATTTCTTCAACCTTTGTAATCTCTTCCATATGGTTTTGATCAATGTAATCTTCTATAGCTTTGGTATATTCCTTCTGTAAAGTTTTATCTTTATTAAACCTTTTTTCTAATAAATTAAATCTATGTAGAGCGATTTTGTCTAAACTGTTATTTAGACACCTGGGTTCAGAATGTTTAAAGGGTAAACGAACTTTATATCGTCCATCTTTCTCTCGTATGGTAGTTGTATGAAATAACTCTTCACATTTATTCTCATCGCTTGTCATTTTCTTATAAACTTCATTAGGTTCTTTTTCTAGCTCCCAAAATTTCTTCAATATTTCGTCTTCTTTTACTCTAAGGTGTAAGTTTACAATTTTCTTAGGATTAGGATTTTCAATCCGGCCTGATAAAACCCATCCGAGTTGCGTATTTTGTGCAACTGGACCACTGTATAAAGGATGTTTCAAAAGACCACTCAAAATGATCTCACTATATATCTCAACTCCCAGGATAATGTCGATTTTACCAGGTGTTCCGTACTGAGGATCGGCTAATGGTAGTGTCTCAATATCTGACCATTCTTTGACCACAACATTATTGGTAGGTAGAAAAGATGTCAAAGAACGTAGCACGAAAGCTTGAACCTGCACAGAAAAATTGGGAGTTTGGATTGACTCTAAATTAAATAAAACCTTACTTTTAATTTTCATATCACCATCACCTACACCTGAAACAAGACCATTCATAGGGATTTTATACAAGCCTAATCTTTGTACTGTGTCTTCGGTTACAAAAGATGCTTCAGAACCCTGATCTATTAAAACTCGAACTATTTCGGAAAACCCAGATGGGGTTTTGATCTTAGCTAACGCTGTTGCCAGTAGTACTTCACTATTACTCTCCACAGCAAAGTGAGCCAAGATCTTTTTCTCATTATCTTGATTAGAGGACTCTTTGTTGACAGAAACAGCACGAGTTCTTATATTCTCCGTTGGTGAGGGTCCGCAAGCTGTAGCTCTCTCAATATGTAATAAGGTATGATGTCTTCTTCCACAGCGTCGACAATAGGTAGGTCGGTGACAGTTTTTCACATTATGGCTTGAGGCAAAACAATTGAAGCATAGCCCCTTGGATTTTATAAACTCTATTCTCTTTTCTGGGGGCTGGCTTTTAAATTGTTCACATTGGAATAATAAATGTTGATTATTGCATTTTATACAAGCTAAATTTTTATTTATATTTGTTTCTAGTGTGCAGTGATATGACTTCTGTTTTGATCCCATATGTTTATTTATTTTACATTCTTCCAACATTTCCAAACTTCTGAATCTTGTCTCTAAGAAGCTCACAAGATCGTTCCATGTTGGAAGACTATCAGAATCGCATTGACTCAAGTTTGATTCCCACAATTTTCTAGACTCTATATCCAGTTTTGTTACAATTAAATGAATTACGATAGTATCCCATGAATCAACGATTATGCCCAAATTTTTGAGTAATTTTAAGCAAGACGATGTATTATCTAAAATTTCTTTTATTGCGGTCGAAGATTCAGTTGTTATAATTCTTTGTGCAAATAAACGCTTCATTACTTCATTCACATTATACCTTTTGTTATTATATCTGCGTTTTAATTGATTCCAGGCTTCTTCATAATTTGTCTCTGTAGTATTAAGGTTCATAAGAAGTTTCTCTGGTTCACCGGACAAGCAACTTTTCAGATAATGTAACTTTTGTACTGGATTTATATTATTATTATTGTGTATTAGGGAAACAAACATGTCATGAAACATTTGCCATTCTTCATAACTTCCTTTAAAACTCGGCAATTGGATTTGTGGCAATTTAACTTCACATAGTGATTGTGATGGAACAGTTATAGTTTTTGAATTGGAGTCTGACATTTCCGTCAACATTTTAAAATCTTCCTTAAGCTTTGTTTTGTAATCCGTATAAATATCGTCGAATTCATAATATACATTGCTTATAAAATACTCGTTTTTCTGTTTTTGTTCTTTTGACACTTTACTGACAATGTCCGAATGTAAATTCATAAAATCTTTAGAAATTTTCTCTAAATTTTCGAGTTTTGATTCAACGTAATATTTTGTTATACGTGTTTTCGGCGATTTTTTATAATTCTCGAAAGCTTTTTTTACCTTTTCTAAATTATCATCTTGCCGCAGATAAAGTGACTCCATTTTGTTCGTATAATTTACAACGTAATAGTTGTACTAGGGATTTTTTCCAAGTTCACTTCAAACTAAATAAACGAATAAACTGTTCTTTTACACACTATTTATTAATTTGGTTTATTTATTTCCCGTGTTTCGGCACCATTTTCACTCGTTTTAAAATACAATAAAATCAACATTTCACTGAATTTCGTTATTAGTTTTATTCCAAGATTGACATAGAGTGATAGATTAAAAAGTGTGACCAAATTAACATAAAAATTACACAGAATATTTTTCTTAATGATACCAATGTTTTCAAACATGTACGTATACATATTTTTATTTTCTAATCGTGTTTTGTTTTATTTTTAAATTATTATTTAATTTATATTTTTTATTGTTTTTAGAATTAATAATGTTCACTAGATTTACAGTCATATTCATTAATACTTGCTAATTTTAACAGATTTATATACATTCACTGATACTTACAATCAAAAAGTGAGGTTAACCTCAAATAAATATTAAAATCATGCTCATACGTGTTGAATTTATAAAACGAAATATATAATCACTCTCACTTTTCTTGTAAATTCACTTAAATTTGAATAAGTCTTTTTATTTTATCACTTTCAAATTAATATATTGTTATTCTTAATTCAAACCAAACTTCAAAACAAATATATTGTTGTTATTATTATAATATATTATACATTATATTCTTTACGTCACTATACTAAACTTTGATGAAAAAGCAACATGGCGCGTAACCGAAAAACGTGACGATTGCTACAAAATTTCTCCCATACGTCGATAAAGAAGTTTCACTTCAAAAAATCATTTGAAAACCAGAGTCACGGTTAAAGGTAAAGTGGTTCTAAGAGGCATCAACTGAGTAGTGGATTGGTCATCTCTCGGAGAATCGACAACCGTTTTAGTAAATATCCCTTAGGCGTCAAAAAGTTTCAAAGTTACGGTTTCAACAGTGGACTGTCAAAAGCGACTTTTTTATGTATCTGGAAAACTCTGGAAAAATATCCTGGTATCTTAATTAATTAACTCTATACAAGTAGTACTAGGCTACCATATGCTTAAGGATGCTTATTACCTGTCGGAGTAACTACAGACTCAAAACTACCAGGGGACAATAAAGCCAAAAGTTTTATCTATATAAACCATTGCCAAAGTCACCGCTCTCGTCATTGGAGCGTCAAGTCAAACGTCCGAGGCAGTCAACGCCAGCCGTCGTCAGCTTTCACTGCCTTTCACCGCACAATGGAAACCGTTTGATAGGTCTTCACTCGAACGAGTTACTTGTACAACGTATGTCTGTCAATTAGACGATTGTAAGAATAAACGTCATAGAGAAGTCCTTCAAGAACCTTGTTCTTACCTAATGGCAACTTATATTTATATATAACTTGCTGTGGACAAAAGAAATTCCGTCGGTCGAGCGCACGCGCCAATCGTTCTGCCCTCACTCCCACCCACGGCGCGGCAGTTGCCTGCCGATTACTTTAAAGTCAGAAATACTTACTGTAGGTGAGTGATCCTTAGAAAATGGATATGGGATCGCTTACTTTTATTTAGGTGTTTTCAATATCAACAATTATGTACTACCGTAATTTGATACATATCATAAGGTTTACTCAACATAAGCCATTTATTAGCGCCACGAAAGCGTATTCTGAATTAATTCACTATTGTAGCACTATGTAACTTGAATTTACTATGACCTGACCTGATAACGATTGGTATGAGTTAAAATCAAACCATGTAAATCGGATAAGTTGTTCTCGTGAAATGAACATAAACGGATAAACAGACAGAGAGACATTGAGCTTTATAGTATGTATACATATAGAAGTTATACATCGATTATGCCACTGTCACTCGGATATTTTTTTTTTACTAATCTTCATAGTTCAAACAGTGCGATAACAAGATGGTGGCTCTTCTCTTAAAATTAAATTCTCTTTAGACACTTATCTCTACTTGGGACAGTCATACTGGTGGAATATCTCCGCCTTACAGAAGATCGTAGCCAAATAACCTTGTGTTGTGTTCCTGCGTAGGGTAGGGTTTCCAGAGCTCCTTGGGGTAGAGGGGTTCAAAGTCGGTAACGAACTATTAATATCAATGATATTACAAGCGTCCATAAGCTACGGTAAGTCGTTTACCAACAAGCTTTCCGTATATTTGTTTGCCTTCAGTTGATAAAAAAACTATTCATGGCGTTTTTGTGGCAACTTAAAATTCATGAACATCGTTGTTATTTATAACTAGCTGTGCCCGTGGCTTCGCTCACGTGGACTACAGAATGCCTGCGCGAATCTTGCTCCGCCGCTCCCGGCTATTTTAAAGAGAAAAATGCCTATTGTGGGTGTTTCTTAGAAGATAGACGTATACTTTCCCTGACTTTTTTGTAGGTCTTTTTAATACCAACAATTATGTGGTACATTAATTTCCTATATATCTTATGGTTTGCTCAGCGTAAGCCATTTAAGGACCCGAATTGATTCACCATAAACAGTTTTTTTTATTTGGGCGGAACCTTAATTCTTTTTCTAAAATAAAAGTAGCCTAAGTACTCCCTTTAACATCAGCTATCTATCAGTGGAAGTCCCGTCAAAATCGGTCCAACCGTTTCGGAGATTACCCGGAACAAACAAACAGACCGAGACAAAAAATTTAAAAATTGTTTTTTTGTTATAGGTATCATATATACTTTCATTTGCATTTAGTAAAAAACTGTTATTTTGACATTACAAACAGACACTTCAATTTCATTAATTGTATAGATTTATTTCACTTGAGCACAAATAACCAATTTATATTACACCAATATTACATAAAATATACGGTCGAATAGCGTAAGTTTATGAATTACATGACAAACAATATGACAGACCAAGATTCGTTCAAAAACTCCGTTCAAAAATCAAAAAGTTAAGTAGTATGTACCTCATAATCATAATAGGGCCTCCAAATTAAGAATTTCGCGCAAGTAAAGCGATAGTAGAAATCAATAAATGACAAATTTATATTATGTTTGATTTATTGTGGTTAGTATTTCCACTAGGCATCTTGTGCCACATTATCTCTGAAGAGTAATATTTTTTTTTATGATTTAGCTTTTAGTCTCAGATGTGGCCCAAGATGGTAACACGCTAAGCTTAGAGTGCCTGGCTCTCTAGTACAGTTGCCGGAACATACCCATAGGTGATTGGCGTACAACTTGAGGGTGGTAGCTAGCCAGGCGGGCATTAGAAAAACATATATAACCATGCAATAGTTTCATCACGTTGTTTTCCTTCACCGAAAGATCAGTCTTAATACAGGGATTCGAACTCACGTCGATCGACGCTGTGTATGTACGCGTTTACCTCTAAGCCATTATTGCTTCACTTAGTTTAATCATTGACTATTGCAGCAGTAACGTGGAAATTTGTGCTCGCTACTACCTTAGGTCTACTTCTTTGTGCGCGCCCTTTGTGATTCTAATAACCTTGACCTCTAAACCGCTTAGGTAAGCTGATAATCATTTATCGAAGTTTGCAAAAACTGTATCTTCGTTTACTATGTTTTCAATGTTGCAAATATGTTTGTTGTTACTTTACGGCCCGAGGCCAAACGTAAAAGCACTTGACGGTCCCGAAAACTCGTATATAACTCAATTGTAACCCGGCAGATGTGATTGACCTTACATAACAACCGGTTTCTAATATTAATCATTCTGACATAATCTAATCGTGTTAAAGGTGTGTGTATCCGAAGTTGCCGCGTCTCGAGCCGAGTAATGGCGGAGCCCGCCGACAGACGCCGAGCGCGTGACAGCTCGTCACTCGTCCGTCACAACGCGGCACACTTCTCCTATGTATTGGATTACATAGGTGCAGTGTGTACGCTCTGTCGCGCGGCGCGGCGTTGGCGTTCTCTTTTTAAAATATCAAATTTGGAATCGTTTTAATACCCGTACTATATGTACAGTCGTTTACTATAGTCGATTTTTATCGATTACGTTGGTTTGATAGGTGATTTTTGCGCGTTATCGGTATATAGACGCGGTGTAGGTTTTCCAGGTCATATGTACGTAGATTTTCACTAGGCGTTAGACGTTTTCCACACGTGCCGGCCGTGTTTACGTACAGCTCTCGGTACATCGGCGCTAACTACCTAAGTGCGGAGTCATTGACACGCTGTTGTGACACACATTCTTTGACTGACGGAACGCTAGCACGTCTGCGGTTTCTTGCAGATTTTTTTTCTTTTTTGGTGTTCGCACTAATTAATTGTTTTACAACTGTTTTTATCAGTGTTTGTATTAATTTATTGTTGCGGTGAGTGTGACATGACGTAGCGCTGTGATGGTCGCTCTGTTATCAGTGTATCTTCGTGATAACAATATAACTCAAGGCAGCGTTTCGGATCTCGCGAATTATTGTGTGATTTCCGTATTGTCTATTGTCCGACTGCCATTGTTTTCGTGGTTAATTAGGTATTACTCTGTTATTTGTTTCGGTTGCATCGTAATTTTTTAATTTTAAACGTGTTTTTTTCTTTTTTGTTAATATCGTATCTATTGTAAACGAAATAAAAATATAGCTTATTCTAAACGTTATTTTTAGTGCGATTTAAAAAATAATATACGTATTTTTTTATAGTCAAGTAGTAATAATAAGTACGCCATATAAACAAAAAATATTGATCGATTGAACTAGGTATGTCTGTCTGATCTATACTCTAGATTAACGAATCTAAAGTATATAGGTATTTTAACCACGTCATAATGACGTCGGATCGCGCGGCAAGTTCAAATTTCGAATTTATCATTCCGAATTGTCGAGACAAATAAATTGTTCAGGAGTTTTCACGGGCGCATTTATTATTAGACATAATGTTTGAATTGTGTACGAGAGCTAGCTACACATATCTACGTCGAACGGTACGTATATAATGTAAATCTTGCACTATGTAGTCCGTATGTATTACGGATATAACACAATATCATGCGCTGTTTGTGTGTGCGTCGCAGCCTAGCGTAATGTGCCGAGAAACAGTAAAAAGTATGGCGCGAACGTACAGTGCGGCAACGTCTCCCGTATTCCGTAGCCTTGCCGCGTTGAAAACAATAGTCGCTTCTATGTATTTATATGTCATTGTGTAGTATTTTTTGAATAAATTTAAATTTTTATCACCATCTTATGTTAATTGATATGCGAATTTAACTTGATTCTGTCATTCCAGGTATTTATGCCGCATTTAAATGTTAAAATTTAGCAATACAATTAAATTTAGCGCTTTTTTAATATATTGACTACCTATTCCTTTAGATTTCATTACTATTGTTGTTTAATTAATGACTGAATTGAATTTCGAATCGTGCTACAGGATTTCAATAGACATTCTTTAGTAATAAAAAATCAATAGGTATGTCGGTGAAAAAACAAAGTATGACCAAAATAGCCGCTTCGGGTTTATATTAAAAAAATGTAACCGATGTTGACCTTTCCAAGCGCGGCTTGTACTAGTGCGGCCAGCTGACGCGACGTTGCGAGATCGACAACATTGGATCGCTGTCCTATGCCTTATCGCCTCTAACGCAATAGAATTCGATTTAAAATCGCATAGCTACGTCAAGTATATAAAGAACATACGGCCTTTCTAAAGAAAACGATGGCACTTCCCGCGCGAAAAATTCGAAATGGTTTTATCAGTCCCCATTCGTGACGTGATCGCGACGCGTTCGATTGATTTCTGCTGTCGTAAATAATACGCATTCACTTGATTATTATTTAAATACTAAATAAACCAAACAATTTTTATAGTATTATTACCGCATTAGTAAGTGCTAAGTGAATTTAATCTACGTCCAAAAACCAAAGTGACCAAAGTGTTTTTTTTTTTTATAGTATTAATAAAGTGTGTTATATTATTTATCATTAAATAAAAAAGTGTATTAATAATATTTATTGTATGTATATTCAATGTAATTGAGTAAAAATTAAACTGAAAGACTATGAAATATTTGTACACGCGCATCCAAAGTACCAGGAGAGCATAGTGCACAAAGAGATCAGGGGAAAAGGTGTAAACGATTTCGGCACAATAGTAAATACCCAGAGATAGATGTCGCGGTGACAAAGTGGCCTACATGCCGGTGGCGCTGGGCTCGCTCGGCGGCGAGGGCGAGTACCGCGACTACGGCCATCATCTCTCGCCGCACCATCCCTCACATCCGCCGCACATACAGTACCATGAGTACGCGCCGCCGCCGCCTATCTACCACCCAATACCGGACCCTTACTTCAGGTAAACCTCTACGTAGCTTCTGATTACCTGGTATTGAAGCAATGATAGCTCAGTGGACGTGACCTGAGTTCGAATCCCTGCAAATGATGAGCCTGAGCTGTCGGTGAAGGAAAACATTGTGATGAAACCATAGCATAGTGGTAGGATATTTTTATTCTAATGCCCGCCTGGCTAGCTAGCATCCTCAAGTTATGAATCTGTCGCCAAGACCAGTAGGTGTGTTCCGACAGCTGCATCAATTGAGAGCCAATTTTGTGTCACTTTCTTGGGTCACTTAACATCAGATTGTGGTCATAACGCTATACCTATTTATATATTATACACAAAAAAAATCTTTCTCTTCCTCTTGGCAACATGTGCTTAAACACAATTATGCCAGTGTCACTTCTTCTTCTTTATGTTTTGGCACTGCAAAAAGCATTTGCCAGCGTCAATATTTAGAAGTCTTCGTAGTAATAGGTATTTTATTAAAAGTCCAGCGTCACTTGGATATAAATCTTCAGAGTTCAAGCAACGCTTAACAAGATGGTGGCTCCCGTGTTAAAACTGTCCAGGGGGTTTTTGTGACAATTTAAAACTCCATGCTTCTTTTCTAATTCACTTCACTTGTATACAGTAACAATATCAAACTACATATATCACGCAAATTGTCACCAATATTACATTTTAAAGGGCTAAATAAACTAATATTATGAATTTTAAAAAATCGCAACATATCAAATCAAGATGCTTCCAAAAACTACAAATAAGGTTATATTTATGTCACAGTTGTTTAATTGGGACATGCTGATATTATTTTTATTTAAAAAAATAGTGTAAAAAGTTTTAACAAGCTCATTTCAAACTAATTCTTTATGCTATCACTAAAGAACTGAAATAAAAAAAACAAATGTACTAATTCAAATAACGCTGAAATTCGATTATTTCGCACCAACATTGGTGCTGAATCATTATCGAATTATTGGTCTTTGATTTTTTTTTTTTTTTCAAAAATCCTTGCTAAGTAAAAGTATGTCCGAGTTTTTGGTGGGATGTTGAAGTGACATGTTGTGTTTTTTATTTTTTATTCAATAACTTAGAATTTTGACCCTGTATTATATAATATTGGTGGCGTTTTGCGTGATATAGTTTGGTTTTTGTGCATAAGTGAAGTGGATTATAAATATAAGCTGAAAGCATTCATTCTGAGATCCCACAAAAACTCCCTAGAAAGTTCTAACATGGGAGCCACCATCTTGTTAGGATACTGAATCGTCATAACACATGACACTATAATTCACTCGATAATGGCAGTACCTAATGGTCTTCATTAAAGGGGACCAATTGCCAAGTTAGGAAGAAGAATAAAAGTATGTCACATAAATGTATATAACTAGGAACTTGTACACTTTTTCACCCGACTGTGTAAAAGGAGGGTTATGTTTTTCGAGCGGATGTACCTAGGTTGTTCCGAAAATTGTTAGCCACAGAATAAAAATAATCTTTTTCTTCTTGAAACTATTTTGAATTGATAAATAATTTCAATACTCTTCGGTGAAAACGATTTTCCACCTATGTGGAAGTGGCGGCGGTAAATCATTCCAGAATCGCGAAGCCGCAAACTTAAATGAACCTCGGAAAGCCATAGATCGATGCTAGAATGATGGAATATTTGAATACTTCGGGGGCACAAATGTTATCCCATCCTCTGTACAGCCCTGATTTTTCTCCATGCAATTTTTTATTATTTCCCACGGTTAAAAAAAAATGCTTCGTGGGTGAAAATTTAACACTGCAGAAGAAGCCGCCCGCCACCGGCAACATACATTTTTTAAATGTTTCGAAAGCTGGTTCACGTGAACACATAAGTGCATTAGGGTTGGAAGAAAATATTTTGATTTGTTATACAACCCACGTACGTAGTATGTCTATTTCTTTATCACGTTCTGTAGTCTAAACGGCTCGATGGATATTAGCATACGAGGTGTCGTTCGATTCGTCTTAATTGTAGGAGTGACATAGGCTAAATAATATGTAAGTACCATTTCTGGAAATCAAATAAAAAGCAAAAATAGAAAAATATGTTTTTAGTAGTGTTTTTTTTTTGTTGCAGTCAGGCTTTTTGTTTCCTTTTTAATAATTTGTCATGTTATAATATTCTTAATTTAATTCAGACATTTTACATCAGATTCAATAATTTAAAAAACATAAAATAAATTCTATAAATTGTTTTTGCCAAAAGCCATGAAAAGCTCTAAATGATTTTATAGATCATAATGTCTGTTCCTCACAGTTTCATCCATTTAAAATGTATTCGACCACCTTTCTACTGGCGACAAGGCACCCGTGCAGTCTATGCTGGCTGTCCTGGTTTTATTTTATTTATACACAAACAAGACATACACTTCATTAAAGTTAACAATACAAACATGCTTAAATTAGAATCTTAAGTGTTGCCTTATTCCAAAACATTGTCTCTGTGGCAATTGTAACTTTGGCCAAATGTCTATGTTGTGTTCTTGTGTTATTATTGTTACTATCGGTCGCCCAATGATTGAAATTCGACCAGCGACTTTTTAATCATAAACTATTTTCTGTTTGACATTTACAGTATGAACCTAAACAATAAATATTAGGTCCTTACATATGAAATTGGCGTTTTGTTGAATTGGTCATTTTGATCTCAAATATCTGGCGTCTGGTTAGAAATTCCAAATTCAAATTTATTCCAAATTTAGGCTTGTGTATTTGTGTTTTGAATTTAGTGTTTTCGCACCATTTTATTTTTCTTTGATATCGTTCTTTTCACAAAATAGAAATTTTTATTTAAGAATCCATTGTGGCATCAGCGCTGCAGAATAAGCTCGAAGGATTAATGATGTGTATGGGAAAGATACTGTAAAAGAAAACACGGTATGTTTTTGGTTCCAACGTTTTGGTTCTGGAAATTTTGACCTACGAAACAAACCCCGTGGACGGCCGGAGACCCTTGTTGAAAATGAAGAATCAAAGGTGATCGTTGAAGCGGATCATTCGCAAACCACATCAGAGTTAGCGGCTGGCTTAGGTGTGAGTGATAAAAAAAAAATTATTCACTTGAAACAAACAGGAAAAGTGAAAAAGCTCGAGAAATGGGTACCGCATGAATTGACTGAAGCATGCCGACAAACACCTATTGAGTTCTGCATTACATTACTCAACCGGCAAAATAACGAGGGAATTTTGAATTGTATTGATACTTGTGACGAAAAATGAATCCTTTACGACAATCGGAAACGCTCATCACAGTGGTTGAACCCAGGAGAACCGGCCAAATTCTGTCCCAAGCGAAAGTCGTCTCAGAAAAAGGTACTGGTCAATGTTTGGTGGACCAGTGCTAGTGTCATAATCTACAGCTTCGTCCAGACGATAACGGCTGATCTGTATTGTCACCAATTGCAAACCATGATGGAAAAGCTAGCAGTTTCACAAACGAGACTGGTTAATATCTTAAGCCCACTGCTGTTTCAGAACAACGCCAGACCCCATACTTTACGAGACGGTCGCTAAATTAGAGGAACTGCGGATGGAATGTCTCCGAAACCCACCATATTCCCCGGACATTGCTCCAACAGATTACCACTTTTTTCGGAATTTGGACAATTTCTTACAAGGAAAATAAATTCAATTCCAATGAGGCTGTCCAAACTGTCTTCAAAGATGTGATTGATTCTTGCTCCCACAATTTTTTCAGCAATGGAATCAATGAACTACAGTAATACCCCGCTTAGCGCGACCCCGTTACGCGCGGTTTCACTATAACGCGAATTTCAAATTTCGCGTTTAAATGCCTCGCATTACGCGAAAGAGTGCGTATAAACATAATGTAGTCATTAACTTCTCTATGGTCGCGGGATCCCCGCTTTCTCTGAATATTCTCTTTGAACAATTGGGAATTCCCTGTCCTTCGACTTTGTTCTATGGGGATTTCCTCGTTCGTTTCGTGTGTTCATTTGTTCCGTAATGTTAGTTCGGTCGGCTGGCAGTTTTGTTTCAACATTTATTGGAGATACATACATAATTTAACCCTACATTAAAAATGCCGCCTGTAAAGAAAAAAGACCGTAAAAGCGTCACTTTGGAATTGAAGATGAAAGTGTTAAGAAGAATGGAAAATGGAGGCAAAGCAACAATTGTTGGGAGAGATTTTAGACTCTCAGAATCGACTGTGAGAACGATTTATAAAAATCGGGAAAAAATTAAAATCTCCAGCGAAAGTTCAACACCTATAAGTGCAACAAAACTTTCTCGTTCGAGATCATCTATCTTAGAAAGAATGGAGAAATTACTGTCAGTCTGGATCGAAGATTTGAATAAGAAGAACACACCACTAAGTCAAGATCTCATATGCACAAAAGCAAAATCTTTGTATGAATTGCTGAAAACAAAAGAAGGAGAAGGGAGTTCCACTCCGACTTTTGCTGCCAGCAGAGGCTGGTTCCATCGGTTCAAGCAGCGTTCTAATTTTTACAATATCCACATAACAGGCGAGGCGGCCAGCGCGGACATTCAAGCTGCAGCTGAGTTTCCAGACAAGTTTCAAGAGTTCGTTAGACGAGAGTTAATTCCTGCTTGTCTCATCTTCAATGTTGATGAGACCGCACTTTACTGGAAAAAAATGTCATCTCGAACATTCATTTCTAAGGAAGAACGTCAAGCCAGTGGTTTCAAAGCTGCGAAAGATCGACTAACACTTCTGCTGGGTGGTAATGCCACTGGTGATTTCAAACTGAAAACTTTACTAGTGTACCATTCAGAAACACCCCGTGCAATGCGAGGCACAGACAAGACAAGTCTACCAGTTGTGTGGCGGTCAAACAGAAAGGCTTGGGTTACACGGGAAATTTTTCAAGAATGGTATTCTAATAGTTTTTGCCCATCACTCAAATCATACTGTGACAGAAATGGGCTTGAACCTAAAGTTATATTACTCTTAGACAATGCCACAGGACATCCAACCTCACTTGATACGCCCAGAGACATAAAAGTGTACGTAAAGTTCCTTCCACCAAACACTACGTCAATATTACAACCTATGGACCAGGGAGCAATAGCAAACTTCAAAGCTTATTACCATCGCCGCACTTTTAGCCAACTAATTCATGAAACTGACGGGGAAGGAAAACAGTCTATGCGAGAGTGGTGGAAGTCATACAACATTATGAAGTCTATTCACAACATAGAAGAGGCTTGGAAGGAAGTTAAAATGAGTTGTATGAACCAGGTGTGGCGTAAACTTTGACCAGATGTAGTGGAAGCACCTACAAGAATTGTCCAGATGCAGAGACAAGTGCTTGAAGACATTGCTGCAATGATTGAGGGGTTTGAACTTGAAGATGTCACGGTAGAAGATCTCGTAGAACTTGTAGCAACGCACGACGATCCTATCAGCAATGAAGATCTGATCGAGTTACAGAATAATCCTATCTACGATGAGGAAGAACAAGTATAAGAGAAAGTTTTATCCTCAGGGGAAATACAAAATGCACTTTCAAAAATTTATTCAGGTTTGGACATATTGCAGAGTATAGACAATAATGATGACCGTGTCTTGTGTGTCAAACAATTAAAAACAGTGTTGGGTGTTATGAACGTATTTTACGAGAACGCAAACAAAACGCTACCCAAAAGACAATAGATGTATTTTTCCGTAAAAAATAAGAGAATGTATTGCATAAAGTGTTCTTAGAATTAAAGTGATTGATTAAAATGATTTGTTTTTTTTTTTGTATTAAATTTTGACTATGTTTAATCATAAACCTCGATATACGCGATTTTTTTCGGAACGTATCCCTCGCGTAAAGCTGGGTATTACTGTACCTTTAAAATGGCGAAAGTGCGTAGATAATAATGGTATACATACTTCGATTGATGAGATGTATAATTTCATAATTTTTTATTTTTTTTACAATATAAAACGCTAATTTCATATTTAAGGACCTAATATTATATATATCACTTGCTGTCACTTTTCATTGTGTGACAATGTCAATATTTTGCGGGGTCTAAGTTGAATGGTGCTGGTCTCTTTAGTATTCGCAGTGTTAATTAATTTAATTTAATATATTAGTAACAGATATTATAGATAAATTTTAGCTTTCCGCACTCTCCATGTAAACTATAACTATGCCAAATCTCACAGTCTTCCGTGCACGCAATACGGTTAAAAAGGGGGTAGAAAGTTTTTGCTTCACGTAATAATATATAGATTATTTCCCGTACTTGCCTATAGTTTACCAGATTTCTTAACATTCATGGTTACTGCTCGGCTCCTTTGGGTCGTATCCGTGAAGTGATAAAGCATTTCCCTATTAATTTGGCTATAAAATGCAAAAATATTTTCTCTAATCTGACAGGTATTTCCAGAGATAAGCGCGTTCAAACAAACAAACAAAAAACTCTTGAGCTAAATATTTTTATAGATTACTACTAGCTGCCACCCGCGACTTCGTCTACGGTGTTTGGCATGGCAAGACAACACATCGCTGAACGCATAGCACCTATAATAATAGTACTTTTAGAAAACTTTTGTAACTTTTTATCGAATGAAGATATGGTGATAATCCGGGAGTTGCCAACTTTTGGAAAATTGTTTTAATCACATTATATGTTGAAAATAATATATACTTATAAAAAAAAATTAATTTTTTTTTTTTAATCTAAATAAAAAGTACGTACCAAAACGATGCATTATGGTCCCGTGGCGTCATCATTCATGTTATAAGTCATTTTGTATGATAACATTGACAAGTTTGACAACTAACGCAAGAGTCTAACGTTCATATTTCCTGAACGGTGACGTCACGTTTTTTAATAGGCGTTTCAAATCATGTGACTCAAAGGGAAAATTAAATAAATAAACAATTACTTTTTCCCGATTTCTATTATTTTAGGCTTTTTATCTATTTACCAATAGTACTCAATAATTTACTTTAATTTTTAAATTTACAATTAACTCGCGGATTTTTCTTTTTGATAAGGATCATGTATCTATGGAGTAAAAAAAAAATATCAAAATCTATTCAGTAGTTTTTGTGTGATGCGCGTAAAACGGTAAAACCCAATCATTTTATTTATATAGATAGACTAGCTGTGCCTACGGCTCCGCTCGTGTGTACTACAGAATGTCGGTAATGTGGTGAACCGGCCTCTACCCACGA
The DNA here is from genome assembly GCA_033032175.1 of Saturnia japonica. NCBI lineage: Eukaryota > Metazoa > Arthropoda > Insecta > Lepidoptera > Saturniidae > Saturnia > Saturnia japonica. Next base: position 8,073,603 of record CM065329.1, read on the forward strand.
AGGTCTCCCGCGCGCCGGTTATTTTAAAGATGCGTTTTTTTTACGCTGAACTCTTATTAATTACTGTACAATGCCTGAAGACTCAACACTACAACCAATGACATAATATCGTGCCGAAACATGGACGCTCACGGTTACTTCACGGACTCAAAATGATAATGAATATATGGTGAAATGGTTAATCCGACGTGGTATAAAGTACCACCATCATCATCTCTTATGACGGTCCTATTTTTATAAATGAATACTATTTGATTTCGGTTGATGTAATAATTACATATCTTCTTTCAAGTTATAAGTACATATCGATAAATAGTGCTGTAATTACCCATATGAGTGTTTTCATTTTACGCGTTAAAGTTAAGATTGGAAATAAACTATTTTCGCATAGTGTATTTTTATGCAAAAGTATATTTATAGAAAATAAAGTAGAGACACATTTTGTATTTGGCAAAGTTACACTCCTCCGTGCGCGCGATATGCTTAAAAAGGAGTACAAAGTTACACTCCTCCGTGCGCGCGATATGCATAAAAAGGAGTACAAAGTTTTCTGCTCCTCCATTAATAAATAAATATTTTTATTAATTGGGCTTTTTTCTTTTTTATATTTCAGGCGGCACGCGCCATATTTTGGTCAACCGGATTACAGAGTTTATGAACTCAACAAACGGTTACAACAAAGGACAGAGGTCAGTACTTTTCATTAATTTCTTGTAGAGGGGTTTGATGAAGCCAATGGGAATAAGTCATGAAACAAAGATGTACGATCGATCGATGTACATACAGTGCGTCGATCGACGTGAATTCGAATATCTAAAATTATTTTAAGCTTTCGGTGAAGGTAAGCATCGTGATGAGACCATATCGTGGTGGCACGGCATTTTCTAATGCCTGCCTGGCTAGCTACCTACCACTCTCAAATTGAAAATCTGTCGCCACGCACGTATGTGTGCCGGCAACAGCACTTGAGAGGAGCCGTTTTCCCTACCAGGCATAACGTGTTATAATCTTGAACCACATCATCATGTGATTTTCTGGATAGTTGCAATAGATTTTGGACTGGGTATTATAATTAAATAGCAGTGAAATTAAATTTTTAGCATTGCATTTTACAGGTGATAAGTGTAAATGTTAAATGGGTCCACGAATAATCCTTTTTAGTCGAAAAAGGAGCGTTATGTTTTACGCCCGTATGTACGTATGTATGTCTATTTCTTTGGCACGCTCTGTAACCTAAACGGCTTGAATATATTTTAGCATACGAGGTGTCATTAGATTCGTCTTAATTGAGTGAGTGACAAAGGCTATATAATATTTAAGTATGACGTCTGGAAATCAAATAAAAAGCAAAAAATAAATAAATAATCAAATGTTTTTGTTGCAGTCGAGTTTTATGCCCCTTTCAATTATTTAGCTTGTTTTCAAGCTTTCCTATGACTTGCATAGTTCGTTTATGCATATAACATTCAAAATTTGCAAACCATTTTAACCTCTTGCCGGTATCCGCTTGAGAGAAAATTTTACATATATGAAAATTACTTGACAATGCCAATATTATGGTACCATGGAGTTGATAATAATCCCGGGATGTAGGTACTGAAACTGGAATAAACACTTAGAAGTTTTAGAAATTTTAATATTCCTTAAAACCCGGAGGTGGCTTCAGTTTAAATTACAAGACATTCGCACTAAGCTTTTAAAGAAATATAAAAAAAAATAAACTTCTAAATTTACCTAAATTTCATTTAGCATGTAATAATGCCCATGCCTTTGACCAGTGACCAAAGATACCGTTTTCCTGTAACTTTATTCATTAAACAAAAAAGCCGACTACAATAGAAAACACTTGAGTAAAAAATAAATCTTCTATTTTGCTTTTTATTTGGTTCCCAGACGTCGTACTTAAATATTATATAGCCCATTTCACTTCCACAATGAAGACGAATCTAACTACACTTCGTATGCTGAAATACATAAAGCCGTTTAGGCTACAGAACGTGCCAAAGAAATAATAAACATACGCTCGAGAAACAGAACCCTCCGTTTTCGCAGTCACCAAAATGCAAAAGCCGAAAAAAAAGTTTATGTCATATTCGTGATCACTGTTCGTGGACTATCAGAAAAACATTAAAAAAATGGCATGTACGCCTATACAGTTTTATTAATATAGATAATTTGTTGTCGGTTCCAGGATTCAGATAATTTATGGTGGGACGCCTTCGCGACGGAGTTCTTCGAGGACGACGCCACGTTAACACTCACATTCTGTTTAGAAGATGGACCTAAAAGATATAGTGAGTACCACTTTTATTTTATACCATCCTGGTTGTTTGATCCCGAAATGCGACAAACCAAAAGAGTGTCACTGTGACCGGTATATCACTACTATGTGCATGATGGTGGCGACCAAGCCAAGTACATATCCTTAGCATTCCGATTGATTATTGGATATACACTAGTTGATCCAGAAACGCGACAAACCAAAAGAGTGACACTGTGACGGGTTTATCACCATATATGCATGGTGGTCGCGACAAAGCCAGGTACATATCCTACCACCCCGCTTGATTTCTGAATATACACCGGCACAATCCCGTGACGCGATACGCTTAAGTGTGTCACTAGTATACGGTGGTCGCGATCCACTCGTGACAATGTGACCCAAGATGATGATACGGTAAGCATAGAAGGGACTAGCTCTGTAGTGCAGCTTGCGGAACATATTTATTGGTTTGGGGGTGTTCAATTATTACGTAACGCGTCGTAACATTTTTCTAAAACCAAAGTCAGGATGTCAGCATGAGAGCTTTTATAGGCCAAGAGCAGCTGATGATTCAATTCTCCCTGTTTTGAGAAATTTACAGTATGAACTCACTTTAACTACACTTCTGCGCGTACACACTAACGAATACTGACAAAGAAAAATGACGTTCAATACAGTCGGGGGATTCCCTGTAAAACAAAACCAAATAGGGTTGCGAACTTGTGTAATTTTAATTGCAATGTTACGTAACGCGTTGTTCGAACCCCCTCCCTCCCTTGTAACGCATCGTATCGTTTACAAGACCCCCTCCTCCCAAATTCGTTAAGTAGTACTTGAACGCCCCTTTGCTTGGCGGTAAATTTTTCTTTAGTTATTGAGGCGAGCATTATAAAATACGTTATTACCACGTTGCTATGGTTTTATATAACGATGTTTTTTCACCCAAAACTGAGCTTCACGTCGATCGACGCCGTGTCCGTACATACTACCAACTGAGCCATCATTGATTGCTGGCGATGAAATAAGGTTTTTTTTTTTAATTTCAGCAATAGGAAGGACGCTGATACCTCGCTACTTCCGCAGTATATACGAGGGGGGTGTCTCAGAGTTATACTACACAATGCGGCAGCCGAAGGAGTCGTTTCATAACACAAGCATCACTTTAGACTGTGACCATTGCACGATGGTCACGCATCACGGGAAACCGATGTTTACTAAGGTACACCTATTTCTGTGTTATGATTGCCTGGTGCTATTATATAACCATTTTTACTTAACTGCAAAAAAAAATGGGTTATCTTTTTCGATGTCTCCTATTTCTTTGACACACTTTGTAGTCTAAACTTCCTTAGCATACGAGGTGTCGTTAAATTCATCTCAATTGTGGGAGTGACATAGGCTATATATAATATCTGTACGGCGTTTGGAAATTAAATAAAAAGCAGAAATTGAATTTTTTATTTTTTATTTCTAGTGTTTATGGTCGCAGTTGGTGTATTTTTTTCTTTTTTTAATTAATTAAGCTCGTTTTATTCACTACTTCTGACATTGGATATTCTTCTTGTTTTAGCATCGTAGAAGCACTTGCCAGTGTCAGTGTTTTTAAAGTCTTCTTCTTCTTCCTAACTTGACAACTTGTCCTCTTTAATGAAGACTATTACTGCCATTATCGAGTGAATTATAGTGTCAAGTGTTATGACGATTCAGTATCCTAACAAGATGGTGGCTCCCTTGTTAGAACTTACTAGGAAAATTTTGTGGGACCTCAGAATGAATGCTTTCAGTTTATATTTATAATGCACTTCAATTAAGCACAAAAACCAAACTATATCACGCAAAACGCCACCAATATTACATAATACAGGGTCAAAAACCTAAGCTAATGAATTAAAAATAAAAACCACAACATGTCACTTCAAGATCCCGCCAAAAACCCCCTTTTTAAAGTCTTCGTAGAATTTTGTAACAAGATGGTGGGAGGTTGTGTGTCATCCCAAAATGCATGTTTTTAGTTTAAATTTAAATTCCACTACATGTATGCGTATTACCCAAACTATATCACGCAAAATATTACCAATATTACATAATATGGGGTTAAAGAACCCCAAGTTAATGAATTGAAATAAAAACCACAAAATTATATACCCTGTAACCTCCCATAATAAGTATGCAAATAAATAAAGTTGCAAGTACAAGCACTTCTACAATATAATATAAAAATATACTAAATGAATCATATAAAAGTATATACGGTACCTATAGGTAACAAAAATACAAATTTATAATATTTTTGTTTTTCTACGTCTGTCTGTTTGTTCCGACTAATCTCTGAAACGGGTGGACCGAATTTGATGGCAGATAGCTGAAGTTATAAGTAGTGACCTAAGCTACTTTTATTATAGACAAATAGTTAGGGTTCCGCGCAAATAAAATATAAGCCTTTTTTTCGCGCCGTGTGTGGAAGCTGGGTCACCACAATACCAACGGCGCTCTATAGTCCACGCGAGTACATCTAGTATGCTATTTAAATGATATTGTTAGTTCCAGAGATTAGCACATTTAAACAAACAGAAAAACTCGCTTTATAATATTAGCAAATTTTTGTTTAGTGTTGGCATTTCAATATTTAAGAGAAGTAGCGTGTATTTAGTTTGTACCGTTCCAGGTATGCACGGAGGGCAGGCTGATATTAGAGTTTACATTTGATGACCTGATGCGGATCAAGTCTTGGCATATGGCAGTGAGGGCGCACCGGGAGTTGATACCGCGACAGGCGGTCCACCCCCCGGACCATGCTTCCCTCGACCAGCTCTCCAAGAATATCACCCGCCAGGGAATCACAAACTCTACACTTAATTATTTGAGGGTAACTATCTTATTTATCTGCTAGCTATGTCCACGTTTTCACCCATGTTCACCCGTGACCAATCGAAGGACTGACTTTGAAGGGTGGATGGAAATAATTTTCTTAGCTATTATTTTTATTTATTTATTTAATTCATTGACACAGGTTCTAAAGGTACATATTATCCCTCCCTCTAGTGTCGTCTTCTTAGGTGACGTTATATTACCAGGGTTTTATAAGATAATAGCGGTGAATCCTATGCAGGGTCATCAATCACCTATCAATTTCGTTTTCGGGGTTTTGTGTGAGACAGCAAATCCACATTTATGGTATTTTTATTTCATATTTTTTCAGTTATGCGTGATATTGGAACCGATGCAGGAACTAATGTCGCGGCACAAGGCGTACGCGCTCTCCCCTCGAGACTGTCTCAAAACTACGCTCTTCCAAAAGTGGCAGCGGATGGTCGCGCCTCCTGGTGAGTAATACTAACCTAGTACTTTGAAATTGTTTGATACCGAAATGCACCATAGTGAGAACCTGTCATAGTGACTAGATAAATTACAAGGCTTGCCATATTCGAATATGAATTTTTCAAATTATTAGGATATAAAGATTTTTAGGTAAAAAAGAAAAAAATTCTTGAAATATTGGATTATAAGGCTGCCTGTCCACTGAAACGGAGCTGTGAAAATTTCGACCAATAGAATTGCATCTCTACCAAAGTTTGACCAATGGAATTAATTGCATGATTCGATTTTTATGCAATTTCATTGGTCAAGATTTGCACAGATCCGCACCGCTCCCCTTCAGTAAACAGGCAACGTAAAGAACAATAGCAATTGGTTTCGTATGGCATATGTATGAGGTAGCTATTTTTGAAACTATTGATTCAATAGTTCGTCACTTCAACGGTTGTCACAGCAATATAGTTCGTCACTTTTTAAGGAGCTTCTTCCATAATGAAATTTTTATAAGCAAGACAAGACAATTTTTAACAACAAAGAAAAGCAACTTCCAATGATTTTGAAGAGTTTCCACGTGTATTTTCGAAGTCGGTTACACTTTAAATAAATTTTAAATTTTAGTTTTTTGCTTCTCTTGTAACGTCGTGTTTTTTCTTTTTCGCTCTTTGTAACCCGAATGGTCGATATAATATAAAAATTATATAGGCACTTGAGAATTAATATTTTTTGTCTAATGACAAGCGACAATTTCGAAAGTTATTTGTTTGACTGTGTGTGGCATATTCAGTTTATGGTCAACGAAGTTTGCCGAATACTTGGAATTTTCAAAAATCTCAGAGAACATGATACTGATTAACGCTACGTCTCTAATCTAAAGGATCTTTACAGCTTCACTGATGTAATAGGATAGTTTAGTTATGAATTCTGCCATTTAATTTTAGGGTTTTTGCTGATCCACAGCTTTGTCTTTTCTGTCAGCATGAAATCCCTTTATAGGCCACGTATTAAAAATTTTAGTTGCATGTACATAGTTACTGCTTTTAGTTCACGTAAGGTAATTGATTTCCCTAGTACCTTCCATATCTGAGGAGCATTCTCCTATACACCACCTGTGGACGCGGTTGACGGGAGTCGAGTAACTCCACACGGACGTAGTAAAAAACGAGCGCGCCTTACAGTAGTCGCATATGATATTTAACATGTGACGTAATATAGTTTACACATATAAATTAGTTTATATAATAGCACACTTTATACACAACACTATAGGTTAAGCGCATGGCTAATGCGCTCTCCATTTGTTTCTTTTTATTCGGATTATCTGCCTATGTAGGCATTTTCGCCAATGTCAAGTGTGACAAATACATGTCATTATACCTATTATTGGCTGACAGTACCAACTTCTCGGAAAATGGGTTGGTACCATCTGACTACCAATTTACAACTGCGCGCGCTCATGAAAAAAATACCGTTTTTCTATTACATACTTTCGTCCCTTTTCACGAAACCACCCCCAGAGATTACAAGAAAGCAAGAGGAATAAATGTTATTACAAATAAAAAAATCATTCATATTTGGATCACATTTTGGAATTAAATGGCCATGTGTTCTATATTATTATATTTTTTCCAGAATCACAGCGGCCGGCGAGTAAGAGACGCAAACGTAAAGGCAGCGCGGGGGCGAATGCGGCTCCCCCCGCGCCTACCAAGAAACGCTCGCCCGGACCAAACTTCAGCCTCGCCTCGCAGGTATGCCGCCCTGGTACTACTAAACTATTTGCTATGTAACTTACATACAAGCTACCCTTGCTTACTCTATTAAAGTATGTTTAAAAGGTAGATTGATCCCATAAAATAAAATAAATAGATCCCATAAAAAAAATCTAAGGGGTAACAAACAATCGTTTATCATAGGTATCACTAACGCGACCTTGGACTGTCGTTTTCCTCAAAGAGCTTTGGAAACACTATTCACCGAAGGAACACAACACAATGTTATTTGACTGCAATCGTAGGGTTGATGGACTTCTTAAAGTCTGACCCCCAAGTAGAGAGAAAAGTCCAAAGAAATTTCAACTTCTATTTACTCCCGTCCAAAGACGCCTTTAAATGTGATCCTTTCATTTGATCATTTTGGAGACTACCATACCGAATATAACATACCAGAGTCACATCTTTATGGTAACCTCCATCTCAGTACGAAGAAAGAAGTTTACTACGTCATATCATTGCTGTACTGTGAAGCTGTGGAACTGTAGAACTGCCTCCCGGGTAGTATGTTCCATTTTTCCTACAAAATGGAGTTCTTCAAACATAAAGTGAAGAGACATTTGAGCCGGTCGGAATGACAGCGATGACCGACTATGGATTGTGGATCCCGTACTACAATAAAAAAACGACAGATGGGGAGAATCTTAGTGAATATTCAGAAAAAAAAACACACATTGTATGGTGGTCGCGACCCCTACCAACCGCTTTTAAGCACGTTTTAACATGAAACTTTGAATGATCCAGTCTCTATTAAAAAAATGAACTCTGGTCTACACCGCCAACATTGGGACCAACAACTGGCCTAACCCGCCGTATTAAATGTTTCACATTAAAAACTTTCAGCTGTTATTAAAAAATCTTTAAATTCCAGGATGTGATGGTTGTGGGTGAACCGTCGCTAATGGGCGGTGAATTCGGTGATGAAGACGAGCGGTTGATCACCAGGCTCGAGAACACTCAGTACGAGGGCGATGGAGTCGAGTGGAGCGCCCCCCCTCCCGCATCACCAGCTAAAACCCCCCCCGGTAACCACTGACGCCTCCGCGCGCCTCTGCCACCCTAGTACCATCTGTCGTAACTACATGACGAACCCCTCGGTTTTATTATTTAATTATTTTATTGTTACTAGACCTGCCGTCCACTCACTATAAAATAATAAAGTTGTTTGTAACTTAGCTGTGCCCGCGGTTTCGTACGCATGGGATACAGGGAACACCATCGGTATTGTGACCTCGCTTCAACCGGTTTGTATTTGCACAGAACTCTAATTCTTTAAAAATAAATGTAGATACGTTACTGTTCAAAATTGGTACAACCGTTTTGGAAATTAGCCGGAACAAACACAGAGAGACATAAATTAGAAAAAAATGGTGTTTTGTTATAAGTGCCGTATATACGTTCATATGCATTTAGTTAAAACATGTTATTTTGACATTACAAACAGACACTTCAATTTTATTTATTTGTATATAGATGTTACGTAATGGGTCCTCACGTCCGCATCGTACGTATCTTACGGTTCCGATATAGGGTTATCATTTATCTGGGTTTCCCTGGATTTGTCCTAGTTTGAAGGGAGTCTGGGGAGAGTCAGGACGGGTTTTTTAAAAAATGTCCAAGAAAAATGGGATTAATTAATTAGCAAACCCATACATATAATATTATAATAATATATTATATTGTTTTAAATTAGATAGTATCGTTTGTTTTATAAACTATTGACTATCGATTAAAAATTGATTTTTTTCTTACTACTGAATTTAATGTTTAGGTGACCACGTGATTGAATTGAAGTAAAAAAATTTTGTCATTCCCACAATCTTTTGGGATTTTTTCCAGTCAAACAATTTGTATACCTTTTTTTTTTAAATATATCAATTTTGTACAATCGATTGTTTAAGCCTGACTATCGATTATTCGATTGTCAATTTATGTTTAATAAACACTAATGTGTATTGTATCCGCAACATTATGATCGCCGGCATACGATAGAAAGAATCGGCGATATTTTTTACGATTTTTCTTAGTGGGGAAGGAAATACAATGAAAAATTCTATTAGAGTTAATTAGATAATTTGATTTTAGAAAGACATATGTTAATGCTCGAATTATGTGTGACGTCATCGTGACGTATTATAACGTAGGCATTTCGGTTGTTCTGTTGCGGATGAATGGGACGCAAGGAATACTAAAATCCGTTCCAAAAGATATGTCCGATGCGGATTTGTCGGCCGAAAGAAAACATTGTATCTAATGTATATTAGGGTGCAGGAAAGGAGCCTCCACGAGCGGCGTTATTGTCGAATTAGGGCGCTTTCATAAACCACATGGCTGTAATCAAAGTTACTAAAAAAGCTTATGCGGTCAGTTGAAAAATAAAATAAATGAAATATTATTTAAAAATCACTTAGTCCAATTGATAAAGAACACATTTATGTAAGGTTTATATCTACGATACAAAATAACTGATAAACGATTGAATTACTGAACGTACGTGTATTTCGCGAGACCACCTTGAGGGCCCCCGCCCGAATCACAATGATTTTCAATTTGACGGCCGCGCACGGCGCTCGTTTGCTCGAGCCTCGATCACACCAACACGTATATAGTAGAAAGAGACATACAGAGAGAGAAAGTCGCATGAAGAGCGCATAACGCTTTTTCCTTACGTGTCGATTTCTACAAGCCAACTCAAACTGCAAGTCGCAGTTAGCAAACTTCATTCCAAAAATCATTTCATTTTGGTAAATTAAAAATTTATGAAAACCGTTCTACACAAATAACCTTTTCATTCAGACCATTCCAATGAGCCCAAACGGTGGCTAGGCGATGATAAGACAGTTAGTATATTGTCTTATATATTATGTGCTAACCAGTGCGAATATTTCGCACTCTATAGAATGTAAATATCTAACAGCTCTGTCTTGTTAGATCCAAATCATTTGATAAACAAATAAGTTATAGCTGAACATCCATAAAAAAATTGAAGTTTGAATTGTGTAGCCTTTTGTAGTCTTTTGTTGAAGTCTGCTAAAAAGAGAAAAACTTTTGTATTATTTGTTTTAACTAAAAAAAAAAACTTTTAATTATTCGTCTATTTTTCGTCAATAGCGGGGAAAATAAGCTTCAAAATGATCTTTGAATCATTAAATTTGATGAAAAATTAACGGAGATAGAGAGTTGACACAATAAACCGCCTTTGACGAGTACAGAACCTTCCAGACTCATTATTCTTCATACAGTTATTATACTTTTGTTTAGCCTGATAGAGCGGCACCCGTAGTCGATTGTTCATAGTGATGTTGCGTTTCGCATATCGACTTTTTATTTTGGCAACCTATAAAACTGTACACTATACTAATGCATATGTTTGCGAGGGAAACGTGACGTCACTGTGAAGTTTTGACAAGAGTATATTCTGACAATAACGTCCGGCGCACCCCGGACAGTCGTAATGACCGACTGACCAATCCTTTCACTATGGTTGACCATGACCAATATTAGAGAAATATGTCGATAAATAAAAAATGCTGATATAAAGGTTTAAAAACTTAGCGCCGTACATGTGATAAAAGTGAAACTTCTTAAAAAGGGAGACGCGGATAGCCTAAGCTGTGTATTAGATATTCAATGTATAGCTGTCCTTCTCCTACTCTCTGCGTTATATCTTTCTTCTCTCTTATGCAAGTAAAACATGACGTCCTTGGAATTCCACTCTCATTTCTCCTCCAGGGGGTATCTAGCCAAGTTGGCTTTCTACAATCTTTGACGCTAACGAAAATTAATGAAATGTATGGATTTAACATATTTTAACGTTAAATTACGTGATCAGATAAGCCAATTCCATATAGTTTTTTCGTTTTCGTTAGCGTTAATAACTTAGCTAGGGCCCCAGTTTTCGAATCGCCAACTAAGAAGTTTCACTTCAAATATGGTAGGCAGAGACTAAGAGTACCATCTCTATGTATGAAAAAGTGTCCTTTGAAAAGCCTCAAAAAAGGGTGGCGCCACAGTAGCAAGTGGGTAAATTTTAAATATATCAAAGTTATTATTTTTAATTTTCGCCCACTTGGTACCCATTTCCCATTATTGTTCCATATATTTTTTAACATTTATTAAAAACTATAAAATCACGAAAAAATATCATTCCCTCTTGCTACGTTAGCGATAGATTTATGGGTTTTTGTATTTTAATTTGCTGTTTAAAGCTAGACACTTTTTCAACTTGTGCCCTATACAAGATGGATTTTCTTACCCTCTGCCTTCCATAATAAAGATAAAAAAATCCACCAAAACAACTAGGATATAGTTGTTACCTTACACGATGGACTAGGAAAACATAGACTGTTAAAAGTGTTTATAGTGAGCGGAATGCAGAATATAAAAGAGGGTGTGTCGTGTAGTCACGGCGTAGTACGAGGCCGCGCGCGAAGCTTGGACAGAGCGCCTCCGCTCTATACCGCCCTGGTACATTGTAATTTTGACTTTTGAAGAAACGCGGGCACACGAGATTTTACGGTCAACAGAAATAAAATATAAATAAAATAAAATAAATATAGGCCTTTACGGATAAATTATTACTTGGTTTTTTATTTATTTAAACCCCCCTATATTTTGTAAGTATTTTATTACAATTCCCTTTAAAATGGGCGCGTGCGTACGCCCATATACAAATGTGCTACGTCAACCTATACAGAGCGGGACCGCGCACCGAGAGCGCGAACGCGACGGAAACGATTCCCTCGTACTCTGTATAACCGACGGCGGATAACACGCTACGGTAACCAGCTGTCTGGAAACCAGTGCGTGCGAGCCCTTCTCACTACGTGCGACCGACCCTGCTCACACCCGAAACTACTAGGCGTGAAGAGGGCAAAACATTAAGGTACACACGCAGTGAGGTGCCTGCTGGTAGGCGCGGCGATGACGTAGCACGGAGCGGAGAGGACTGGGTCGCTGGCGGGTTGAACACTTAGTGAAGATGCAAAATGACACACAGGCACCACAATAAAATTCGCTGTATTCTTCAAGACACAATACAATTTGTTGGTACTATCTTCTGGGTACTGCTTCTTCTGTTAGCCTTAGGGGCCCTATCGTCAAACAGAGCCGCTGCGGCTTTTACAGCTTCACCGGACTTGGGGGCGAGCGCTTAGGGCACTCAGCCGCGAAAGTTTGTGTCGACCCGCACGAGGGTGCCAGAGTGGCCGCACCTCGGCTCGGGCGGTCGTCGCGATTGCGAAAAAGTCGCGAACTAACTAATTCCCTAATCCTAAGAGAATTCGAACTAACTAATATATACGCATATGCACGTTCCCCTCCTCCTGGGAGGAAGGAGTGGACCATGCGTATGTGTATTTAATAATCGGAATGGTTTTTCTACACTAACTAGCGCATTAGTCTAACTAGCGCAAAAAAAGAAAAAAAAAGGTCCCTTACAGAACCTATGTACCTGTGTGGTGTGCACGTGTGTGTGTTCATACGTGTGTAATGTTGTGTGTGGGTAACTAAGTGTTGCACGTATAGTGTCACTTTGTATCGCGCGGGCGGCTGCCTGACCCAAGGCACACCGAGGAACGGACCTAGGCTTGGGTTGCCGCTAGAGAGGGTGGACGTGACGGGTGTGCGGGAGCGAAATTAACCGCCCGTCCTCTGCGGAGAGAACGGTGGTTACGCGGGCGTGGGCGGTGGCACGCTCTGTTTGGAGAGACGGTGGCGTAGAACGCGTTTGGAGAGACGGTGGCGTAGAACGCGTTAGCTGTTTCGGTTTGGTCGAGCGGGTCAGTGAATATATTACGCGGCCGGCGTTTTCTCCGGCAGGCGTTGGGGTCGGGAACATATGAAGCTGCCGCTTTTATTAGGGGATTCGCGTGGTTCGATGCGGTGTCGAAATAAGAGCGAGAAAGGTGTTTGACATAGGCATGTATCGAAGGAAGGTCCATATCTCTATGGAGGTCCTCCATACGAACATACCTAGGGGCGCCGGTAAGGCGGTGAAGAAACCTATTCTGGATGGCTTGTAAGCGTTTCAAATTATATCTTGACATATGTGCGAACACAACGCAGCTATATGTCATAATCGGTCGGATACACATCTTGTAGAGCGTAAGCTTGTGTCTCGTGGACATTTTGCTTGCAGCACATAACAGAGGATGCAATCGGGCGAGGGTCCAGGCGGCCCTTTTCCTAACCAGAGTGATGTGGCGTATAAAGGAGAGTCTACTATCTAGGGTTACACCTAGATATTTGGTCTCCTTTACCCAGGGGATCGGATTACCGAAGAGTTCAAGGGGATGATCCTTGTGTTTTTTCGGTATCTGTGAGGCGGTTTGGTCGAAGAGCACCGCTGCGCTCTTCGTGGGGTTTATGGCTATTCGCCAGTCGTTAAACCACTTCCCGTGAGTGGTCACGGCTCTTTGGATTCTACATTTGAGGTTTCTCGTTTGCCTTTGAGAGGAGTATATGACTGTATCGTCAGCGTATAAGCCTACCTCAACTTTCGCTTGAAGTTTTGGTAGGTCACTGACGTACAGATTAAAGAGGTTAGGAGCCAGGATGGAACCTTGGGGGACGCCTGAGCGTATGGGATGGGGTGTCGATAGTTCACCTTCCACTCTGTAGCGAAAGGTGCGGTCTTTGAGGTAATCGCGGATGATTTTAACTAATCTATCGGGGACTTCGCGGGAGTACAGCTTATAGACTAATCCTTCGTGCCAGACCTTATCAAAGGCCTTGGCTACGTCGAAAAAGACTGCCAGTGTACGACGGGGTTTATATGACTCGGAAAAGTTAAACAAAATGTGCTCCGTGAGGCGGTGCACTTGATGCGTGCAAGAATGTCTAGCACGAAAACCGAATTGCTCAGGCGGATAGAGGTTTTTCTCCTCTATTACGGATTTGAGACGGTTCAGAAGGATCCGCTCATAGATTTTACCTAGGGTATTTAGGAGACTGATAGGGCGGTAGCTGTCGGGAAGCGACGTGCTCTTGCCGGGCTTGTGAATACCTATGACAATGGCCGTTTTCCAGACGGCTGGAAAATGGCAGTTGGCTATGATCGGGAAGAAGTTTGAGTACTTCGTTCCTGATCCCGTCGGGACCTGGTGACTTTCTAGGCTTAAGGCTTTTGAGAATGGCAGAGATCTCCTCAGAAGTGACTGGGGATAGGGATTCTGAAGCCGGGAACTTATTCAGCTCCCCCACGCGGGCTTCGATATCTCTGACTCGGTCGGTGTTTCCTTTGACGCTGTTCGGGAAGCACTGGCTCTCCAAACAAGCGGCAAGGCACTCCGCCTTGTCGATGGTATCGAACGCGGGTGTAGTGCCGGGACCCCTTTCGAGGGGGGGCATAAGAGGGTGGGGTTCTATTTTAAGAGCGTGGGCTACTTTCCAGTAAGTCAGATGTGACGGCCTTAGCCCTTCGACTAAGGTGTCCCATCTGTGGCTTTTGAGCTCGGTTATACGGGCTTTAACCGCTCTCTGGAGTGCGCGTAATCGTGCGCGGTTTGCTTCGGTCGGATAAGAGTCATGCGCACGAGTCGCAGCGTTCTTCTCCGTCATCAACGCTCGCACGTCGGCAGGGAGTACAAAGCGGCGATCGTTCGCCGCTTCGACCTCTCTCGAGGCCTCTCCGATGCCGACTTGCCGAAAAAGAGTTGGACAGGGAAGTTGTTGCCGCGGGGGCAACGGGTTTAGCGGGGCGGCCATAGGGGCCGGGGGTGAACGATCGCTGTTGCGATTTCGCTCGGGACTTGTTTGGAGCGTGGCTTGCACTTGCGGGGCTAGAGGGGTGGGGGTACTCGGTCACAGGGAACGAGGCGGGTCGCGTGAAACCGGGTGGCGCGGCGGCGGGTGAGATCGCGGCGGAGGTGGAGGGGATGGCGTGCGCGGCATCCGCGCTCTGATTGGTCGATGGCGAACGTAACGAGTCCGCCATCTGTGACCTGCTAATGTACTCATTACTGAGCTCGGGCATATGAAGAGACATAAAATTGACTAGGCGCTGGTTTTCGGCTTCCAGCTGCCTAAAACGTACTTCTAATTCCGCGAGTTTTGATTCGGCCATCGCGGTGGCGGTTTGGAGGACGTGGGAGTGAATTTACTCACCTCCCTGCCTGGAGGGCAGGGGGGTACGCCGAATGAGTTTAACGGGCTATCCGAGCCCGGAGCAATGAGACCTGTGTGTCACGGTGTAATGACGCACAGGAAAAGGACCTAACGTTTCCCTAGGGGAGTCCCTAGCAGTCTCGTGGCAGAGGACGCAGGCCGGCAAAAACCGTGGCTCCGCCCAAACAACCACGAGGATGGATGGTAAGGATAGGAAGGGTTGGGTAGGAGACACCTGGGGCTTAACTATGCAAAAAGGCAAAGGCTAAGATTCCCAGGCCCGTCCGAGTTATCGTTTACCTCAGAAGGAAGTAACCGGAGAGCGCTCGGGTCACGCCCCGTTCGTCTTCGTTAGCACCGTTTGGTATCCGACGAACGACCACTAAACCGTGGATTTGCGTGTCTTTAGAAACAGGATTTCGCGCTGAAAAGCGCGTTTATTATCGTACTGAGAAGTACGGTTTTTCGTGTGCACCGAAGTGCTACACGAAATGTGCGAGCGAGATGGCGCTATGCGCGCAACGAGTACCTAGATACTCGCTACACAACAATAACACCGACCTCACTATAACACGCGGTATGAATAGCTTAAGAACTAGCTTAAAACTGTGTGCTTTGAACCGGCAGGCCTAGGACCGGGTCCGTGGATCACAAACAAACAAATCGTACACTAGTACAAGCAGAGCGCGAATGAAATAGCTTAAAAAACTAGCTTTACACTGTGTACTCTGAACCGGCAGGCCTAGGACCGGGTCCGTGGATCAGAGCAAACAAGTTGTACACTGATTTAAGCAGAGTGCGATATTCAGACAGCGATCGAGAGCGCGAGCGGACACGTCCGTTCACGTCAGCGGTCGAAATCGGAATCGCCGGTTGGCCCCGGTAGTGCGCCTTTTATTTCGTTTGCCGGAGAGTGAGACGGACGATGGCGTCTCTATCTGTACTGCTCTTTACCAAATATGGGGCACGCCCGCTAACCGCGGGGGTGCTTCGTGGTTGCACTATTGCTATCTATATCTACATTATTATTATTACTTGTATGGAAAATGTAATAAATCGTTAATATCTGTAATTACAATTATTCAATTACTATAAAAACTGTTTCATATTATTGTAGACACAAATACCTATACAAAAACACTAACTTTAACATTATAGGTCGATAAACATGGCAAATACAGAGCGTTAAACATTACAACTTTAAAACGTCTTGCAGCTCGTTATATACACACTATTTGGCGCTACAAACATTATAAAACATATATAGAAGGCTAATTTACCTATACAACACAAAACATTACATACAACTTCTATATAATATGGATTATTTACGATACACGAGTTTAATACTTTAAATGACTATTTCTATTAAATTACAAACATTTTGATAACTTATATACTGTTCTTATATACCTATACGTTATATCATTACATTAGAAACATTAGATTTATGGTTGTTTGTATATATTATTCATCCCTACAACTTATATTTACAATTGCTATTTTCGTGTCATTACGCTTAGGCCTATGCGTCGCTAACAGTTACATATTTCAAATATTAGCATCTATGATTAACATGCAACGTTCTTGTTCTTGTTGTACTTCTTCTCACCATATTTTAATAGAGTAGTTACTATAAATTGACTTCTATATTTTTTCAAATTATATTGTATAAATATTGAAAATACGGTAGAATTATTAGAACATAATATAACGTCACGTTATGAAAACGTTTCGTTACTGTAGTAACCCAAAAAAGTTGGCATTCGCGGGCTGCCCAGCAGATGTGAAACATTCTGGTGAATATTAAAAAAAAAACACCGTGTGGTTCATTTCATTAGAATCATTAGGTATGCATTTAGATAAATGTCAACGTTAGAGAATGATATAATATTTCTTGCTCATATAAAAAGTGCAAAATCTTCCGCTAGGCTCTGAAATAAAAAAGCGCATTGAATATACGAACAAAAGCGCTAGATTTGGCGTCGAAACTGCCAAAATGGCAACATTTAATAATCTAATTAAACTAGGTAAATGAAACAATTCTATATAATCTTATAAATTCAAATCGAACTACGCCAATTTAATTCGTTCGCTTTTTGGTAACCTGCCTTTTGGGATCCATTGGCGGTAGAAGTAGAAACATCTTTTTTTACAAGCTTTTTTAATTCTTGTGGACGGATACACGTACATTTTAAAACGTTGATCTAGTCGTTTTCAAAGCTTCGTTTATGTTATATTCTATGAGGACCCCAAATATTTTTTTTACACTTTGCCAATAGTGTAGTTTGCTGAAATATAACATATTCAATTGAGGAAGATTATTTCTGTGTTGTGAGTCAATTTATCATGGGTATGATTTAAGACAAAGTGACATAATTTTTGCCGAAAGATTCTGCAGTAACATATTCGGATGATTTTAAGAGAAAGACTAATATTTGCTTCAACCGTCGACGGATTGCCGATTCGTTGTTGATTTTATATTGTACTGTGCATAATATCAGAGGCAGTGCCATCAATTTACCGATTTAATATATTTTTTTTAAAAATTAGGTTAATCGGTTATAAACTTTTCGAGTGTAAGCACGCTAACAGACCGACAGGCAGGTAAACAGGTGTCGTTTTTTGTAATATATGCTATAAGAATAAATATGTCGTAATTATAATTATTTAATATAATTTCATTTACCTAAGGTTATCACCACAAAACAAACAGTAAAATGACTTGAAATAAAGCTATTTTTAAAAGAAAGACTTTTTAAATTACTCTCAAAAATTTGACCATTTAGATTTTTGACCAACTTAAATTTCAGTATTTTTTATGGCACAGTGGTTTCATATCGGACCAGAACTGGTTTTGGATTTGTGAGGTATATTATTGTAGCGACATCTCTCGCCACAACTGACGCATCAACGCATCGACACAACTACGTAGCGACACATAGCGACATCTATCGAGCCACATAGGACGCATCCTACTATCCTACATTGCGCTATAGAAATTAACTCTATCGTTGAGTATATATACAAGAATCCGACTACAACTGTCGGGGCAGCTGCCCGCCAGACATAGCACCCGTCTGGCCGGAGGATCCTCCCTCTTCTATGGCGGATGAGGAACTTTACTCTCTGTTCCTCACACTTCCGCTAAACTATCAAGCATATACCTTAATAATTCATATCACTGAGACCAAAAACGTCTTGTAAATCAAAGAGCAAAAAAAAATACAAAAAAAATGAATACCTGGAAAACTATGAAAAATCGCAGAACATATTATATGGGGGTGTTTCAGGTAGCCCTAGAGGTTCTCTACCTCTGGACTTCCGCTTATCACTACTTCTTAGGACAGCCTGTATTTTGTATTTGTTAAGTTAATAGCTGACCCGCGCAACTTCGTCAGCCTCACACAATGAAAGCTCATAAAAATAATAATTTTCCCCCGTTATTGCAACATTTTTCATTAATGCTCCGCTCCTATACGTCGTAGCGTGATGTTAAATGGCCTGTAGCCTTCTTCGATAAATGAGCTATCCAATACTAAAATATTTTTCTATTCAAATCAGTACTTCTTGAGATTAGCGCGTTCAACCAAACAAACTCATCAGCTTTATAATATCAGTATAAATTGTCATTAAATTATCTTAGAAATAGTAAGGTCACAACATCTCAAGCTAGGTCCATCGCGATAACCACCTAGTTTGATAACATATAGTCTATATGTTGGGTACGCGTCACTTCCCCTCTGCGTGAGGGAGGGGGGTGTGTGACGTTTCCCCGGTTTGGACGGGCGTTTTGTTACGCCGGATTCCCGTCTCGTAGACACCGTACGGATGCCAGTGGGTGGCGTGATGTTAGTAGTGAGGGGGTCCGGGGGGTGCAATAATGCACGACCGCTTGAGATGCCGGGTCTTCAATTAATTGTTCGCAGGACGACCAAAGCTTTCTTCTCGTAGTTACTTGTACTTGTAGACTCGTTGAATTGCACCGTGCCCAATACGGCCCCTCTTCGAGCTTAAGTAGTTCGAGGAATGACCGTAAAGAGAGCCCCGTTTTATTTCGTGTTTTAACTTTGTTTTAATTTCAGTTTTCGCTTTGGTTGCCCTGTTAAACTCTTTATATTTCTCTCATTATATATCTTATGTACACATGTCATATATCAAAATGTTCCTCTTTGAATTGCCTATCCATTACATATTTACTTATAATATACATTACGTATATATTCCGTATATAAGCCATAAACAATATAATTTACGGGCGGCATCACTATTTTCCGCTCGTAAAATCTCTATAATATTCGATATACTTACTCTATTGGCTTACTCTATGCGTTAATCTATTCTATATTAGTTATATTTTCACATATGTGACACACAATACATAATGGTTTATATACATCCTAATATATAACATGCAACTTGTAACGTAGCGTATTCGCTTACATTTCTCTATAATATTGTCTGTATTAATCTATTTTATCGTAACACATAGTATATAACACGTAAACACAGTAATATCACATAATACCCTAACCTAAGACACGAAAAACAACTGTTCTGTCGCCAACACTATACGTTTAAAATATTCTCTGTTACTACATACTTTGTTAGACAAAAACCTTAATTCCCTCTGCTTCATTTTTCACCCAGTAAATAGATGTTCCTATATATTTTTTCTTTCTAAATTTCCCTTTTAGCTTTTTAAACCGCCACCTTAATCTGGTGACTTTAGTCTTAGGAAAGATTTCATTCTTGTCCTCGATGCCGCGGCTGTTTCGGTACCGTCTCAGAATCAATTAAAAGCGCGGAAAGTAGTAATATCGTTTTCTGTGGATTAAAAACAAGTAAAAACAACAGTACTAACAATGTACTTAGAAAGTCTGATTTAGAAGTGCTCTTGAAAAACAACTATTTTCCTATAAATAGTTTCCTGAAGTAGTGACTGTTGCCCGTATTTGAAAACACCCTTTTTTAAAGCACAAATGTAATTCAATTAGTAAAATAGCAAAAAAATTTGCATATGTACTATGGTACATAAATGGTTCTGAACGCCACCTCTTAAAACTGCCTATACTAGAAATAGACAAAAAATTAAAGAAATTGGCTGGTTTAAGTTGTTTGGGGAAATTTTCCATCCGCATGGGGAATTTTCGAAAATTCAATCTGGAGACCTGAACCAGTATATGTATAGTTAATTACCTTCTCCAAGGTTAAATTACTTTAGAAAAGGTCGGAGGTGGAACGTCAAACGGTCAATTTGTGGAAATTTTCTTTTCAGCTAAGAAATTTTATTTTTAATATTGTTTGATGATAAGTTCATTGCATCTTCGTTCGTTTTTAGTTTACTTTAAAATCATCTTGTAAATTATTATTTTCTTGTATCCTTAACTGTAGCGCCTCCAGTGGCCGGAGGCTAAAAAAATGATTGCCCGAAATTTGAACACTCTCCTTTATTTGATGCATGCAAAAGTTATGGTTTTCCATTACCGATTAATATATAATGTCTAATTTATAACATTAGTCCAATTACTGTGAATATTCTCTAAAGTTTATAGTTAGTAATAATATTTGTTTATAAAATATATAATATGTGTATATATATTCATGATTTTTTCGCAATTAGATTTAGATTTTCATATAAAACATGTTTTTTGGATAATCATCATCATCATCATCATTTCAGCCGCAGGACGTCCACTGCTGAACATAGGCCTCCCCCATAGATCTCCAGAGCGACCGATCTTGTGCGGCCTGCACCCAACGTCTCCCAGCGACCTTTATTATGTCGTCTTTCCATCTAGTGGGGGGCCGTCCTACGCTGCGCTTTCCGCTTTTTGGATAATACATTAATTTAATTTTATAATTGGTATTTTAAAGTAAAATTTATTTTTTCCAAATTTATCGAAATTCTCTTTGACGTGAAGTAGATGAACTTGATATTATTAAAAACATGACGCTGGCAATAAGTTTCAAACATTGCCAGTTTCTCGAATTGAAGAAGAAGTTGACTTTTAGTTTAAAAGAAAATCCTCTGGTTATTGGTCTATGAAAGAAAATATAAAATGAACATCACACTTTGCACTCATAACGGACTACTGAGAGGATACTACGTATATGAACATATTTATTCATGCCTTCATATTTGATCGGTAATTTAAACAATTATTTATGTTATTATTTTTGTTTCTTCATCTTGTTTTAACGCCGCAAAAGCACTTGCCAGTTTCAATGTTTTTAAGCCTTCATAACATTTTAAACACAGTGAGGTTTTCAGTGCCAATGTTTTAAAGTCTTAGTAAAATTTTCCAGCGTCAATATTTTCATGCTTTCATAGTAATATACAGTCAAAACCGTTTACTGGACATCGTTTAGAACAACATGCCGGTTATAATAAACTAGAACAAAGGTCCCGGCTGAATGTTATATGACCGCCTTATTAAAAACATTGCTATAAACGACATGCTAATAACGACATACCTCACAAAACGACCACATTTAACTAATATTTCGGAGAATTAGATCTGTTAGAACGACAGGCTAAGCTGTATTGTAAACAATTTGAATAGGTATCCACATTTGTCTTCAATGGCTATTAAAATCAGGAAAGAAAACAATAGGATTTAGTTTAGTGTAGGGTCTTTTCTAATTCTTAGAAACGAAACACATGAATGCAGTAGAGTCAAATCCCGCTTCTTCATATCTGTTCAGTTAGTTTGTTACTTATCTATACACAAGACGCACCAAAACTTTGTGGAGTTATTTGTGAAACTTTCAAAATGTCGCAAAGAAAAAGAAAACAAATTAATATTGAAGAAAAATCGCGTATTATATCCAAGCTAGAGAGTGGAATTTCAAACAAAGACTTAGCAAAAGAATATGGTGTATCACACTCGACAATTTCAACCATTTGGAAAGAGCGAGAAAAAATTCAAATGCTTTATGACAATAATTTTTTGAACATGAAACGAGCCAGAACAACGAAGCATACGAATATTGAGGAAGCTTTGTTAAAGTGGTTTAAATATGAAAGGGCTAATAAAGTGCCAATAAACGGACCGATTCTTCAACAAAAAGCTAATGATTTTGCTCAACATTTTGGCGAAGATTTTGTTTGCTCGTCTAGTTGGATTCAACGTTTCCGGGCTCGGCACGGTATTGTCGGCGGGAAAATGAGTGGTGAAGCTGCTAGTGTTGATAAGGATACTGTAGAAGAATGGATAACGCAAAAGTGGCCTACATTATTCGAAGGCTACGGACCAGATGAAATTTTTAACGCAGACGAAACTGGACTTTTTTACAATATGAAACCAGACAAGACTTTAAAGTTCAAAGGAGAGAATTGTTCAGGAGGAAAAATGTCTAAGACAAGATTAACGATCATGGTTGCAGCAAATGTGACAGGATCCTGTAAAAGAAAGCTCTTAGTTATTGGCAAATTTAAGAAACCAAGATGCTTTAAAAACATACACTCACTGCCGGTAACATATGAAAACAATGTGAAGTCATGGATGACATCGGACATTTTTGAGAGATGGTTAAGAAACTGGGATGCTGAATTGAAAGCAAACAAACAGAAAGTTCTACTTTTGGTTGATAACTGTCCTGCTCATCCGGCTGTAACTAATCTAAAATGCATTAAACTTGTGATCTTACCACCAAATGTTACATCTGTATTGCAACCAATGAACCAAGGTGTAATAAGGAGTTTAAAATCTCACTATAGAAGACTGCAAGTGTTTAAGTTAATACAAAACCTTGACAGTAGCGAGCAAAAAAGCGTTACGGTTCTTGATGCCATCTTGATGATATCAGAAGCATGGAAAAACGTTTCACAAAACACTATAGCTAACTGCTTTAAACATGCTGGTTTTAAAGACCTCTTAACAATAACCTCATATGATGTGACTGATGATGATGGAAAGGACAATATTTCTCTTGCTCAATTAGCCCAAAATTTACGACCTGCTTTATCTACTACTGAAGCAGCAGAGTTCATTGATGTAGATAACTCTATTGCAATTTGCGCACGAGCTACGGAAGATGATATTGTACGAGATGTTCAAGAGGAAGATGACGAACAGGAAGACTTTGAAGAACAATTTACTGTACCAACTTTGAATGATGGTATCAATGCTGTTAGTGTATTAAGAAAGATTGTTCTTTTTAATGAACAGTTCCATATCCATAGCAATTATGACGATACGTTAATTAAAATCCAACGTGAATTACAAAATATCTATGCACAACAGAAGTGTTCCAAACAGACCAAAATTACAGATTTTATGCTCACAGAAAAATAATATGCATTGCACTTATGTGTAATAAACAAAATGTACATAGTTGAATAAATAAATTTTTCCAATAATTCCCTATCAATTTGTTTGTATTTGCACCATACACATTAAACATCACCAGTTGTTAGGACTATTGGTTTTTACGACTGAATATGAGCAGTCCCTTCGATGTCATTATAACAGATTTTGACTGTACATTATATACAAAGTGGCATTGAAAAAGATGGTGGCCGCCTTGTTAGAAGGATCTAGGATCCCAGAATGCATGCTCTTGATTAATACTTTTAATCCACTTCACTTATGCACAAAAACCAAACTATATAACGTAAATCGCCACCAACATTACATAACACAGGGTCAAATCCTAAGTAAATGAATTACAAATTAAAACCACAAAATGTCACTTCAAGATCCCACCAAAAAACCCTTTTTATGTTTCAAATCCTATAGCAAATTCGGGAAAAAAATTAAGTTTGTTTAGTGAGATACTCTTACATTTGTTTAATGTGCGTGATGGAGCAGTCATAATTATAACTAATTATCACAAGGAACATAGTCGGAGGCCAACAGTTATACATTGGATAGCTAATGAAAAATTCCCAATGAGATAGAATGAAGTAAAGAATATCTTTTCCCCAAAATTATGGAGCTAGTGCACTGTGCGTTGGATTGTGGGTGACCATGGTTCCAATAAAAAAGTAATACCAAATAGTTCACAATTTTTTTTAGAAAAACATATCAAGAACTAAAAATGTAATCAATGATTAAAATTAAACCAAAATAATAAATAAGTTTATTCACAGACAACAAATAGAAAAGAGAGAGTGATTTAGTAAAAAATTAACTATGGGTAGCTGGGAACATCCAGTACTCAGCTGTGATACATTGAGCACCACAGCTCCGGAAGCACAGTGGAGTGCAGAGATGTCTACATTAACAATAAAGCAAGAAACTGTAGAAAGCATTTATGGGGAAGAATTACCTTGCAGTGACAATATGGTAATGTATGATATATATTATTCAAAGTATCAATATGTCTCATACATGCTTGTCAATGCTTATTTATCAACTAATCATAACTTGAGCATCTATCCTTTAAAAATATTTGGAGATATTCCTAAGATGTATAGCTTAACCACTGGAAGGGGAAATATGATTATATCAAATTGAAAGATTAATAAATAAAAGATCAAATTGCTTATTGTGGGTGTTCCTTAGAATATATATATACTCTGAATTTTGACATTACAAACAAACATTTCAATTTTATTAATTGTATAGATTATTTCGAAGTTTCAAAAATGTAATATGTATATAAATAAATATTATAAAAATAAGTTGCTGGTTCTCTATAATTTACTTTTTATTTTTATTTTGGCTTTCTACCCATGTAGGCAATTTTGCCAATGTCAAGAGTGACAAATACACATTATAGAATTTTGTTGCCAAATGTTTGGGGTAGTGTAGAATTACATACTTATAATCATAATAATAATATATTATAATGATAATTTACTACTAATTTTGTATAAACCTATTTATGTTGTAAAATATTTAAAGTAATAGTTTTAAATATAAATTTTCAAACAAATTTCAAAGATTTTATTCAGTTACGATTTTCTGTGTTGTTCTATATTGGAAATATCCCACCTCGCTTGAATTTGAGCATTCCACCATCTTTTAATAACTTGTATTTATTAACATTTTCAATTTTGCACTTAATTTTTTGCCATCTGATGCTATTTGGTAAAACAATACTATAAAATCCTGAAAAAAAAAACTCCTTACATTAGCCATAATATCCATACACTAATTCTAGAAAATACATATTTTATGTAGAAGGGTTTAAGCCAAGCCAGTTATGTTATTTCAGTATACCTCTGAGCCCTTGGAGTCATCACAGTATGTAAATTATTATGACAGTAATGGTCTTGTGGTAGAAAAACTGGAAAAAGAATTCTCTGAGGATGAATATCTTCAATCGGACTTCAATATTAATTATACAACTGTTTCTGAAGTGAGTAATATTTGTTTGTTAATTTTGCATCCCAGTTCTGATCATCAGCTTTCCTTTCAGAATAAGAATAATTTGAATCTTTATTGACTATTTTATCAGGCATTTAGAAGATTTCTTTGACATTTTTAATCAGTCCAGACTAACTACTACTAAATATGTGTTTAATCCTAGTAGACCCTCTTAACATGTGATGCAAGCCAATTTTCAGAAATACTTTAAGGCTATTAACCTTTTTATTTAATTTTGTTTTTAGAATGAGGAATTATTAAAACTTATAGACACACAT
Organism: Saturnia japonica; assembly: GCA_033032175.1. Lineage (NCBI taxonomy): Eukaryota > Metazoa > Arthropoda > Insecta > Lepidoptera > Saturniidae > Saturnia > Saturnia japonica. Next base: position 8,099,653 of record CM065329.1, read on the forward strand.
GAAGTAAATAATGAAAAAACAGAGGAGGAATTGTCATTAATTACAAACAAAGAAAATGACAATAAAAATTACCAGATTATTGTAAAAATGGAGAGTCTAGAAGATATATTGGATAATGCTGATGCGACTAGCATACATTATGATGTCCTAATGACTCCTCAAGAAGTTCAATGCAAATTGTGTGGTAGAATATTCAAAAATAGGTGAGTGAGTATCCATCAAACTATTTCATATACTTTCATCCTAGTTTAAAATGTTGAAATCATTAATTTATTTGTTCGAAGAGGTACATCGGGAGAAGTAGAGATAGAGATAAGGAATACTATAGTATCAATTTCTCATTTCCATTATAAATAGATTAAATAATTGACTGTGATAAAGAATTATAATCAAAGTTTTACATTATTTAGGGTGAAATACTTACTTTAAATTTTATATAAGATTATATCAGTAGCACTCAGATATAATAATGGTAGGTATATTAAGCTCGGAGTTTCTTTATAGGATAAGATTAGAAATTTATGTAATTAGGCAGAACTAAGATTATCAACATACTTTTAAGCTATCAAAGGATTTCCTTTAGGAAGTAGTATTGAGCTTGCTGAATAAGCAAAGAACTAATAACTGATGAGATAGACCAGTTTTCAAATGGGAACCAAGTATACGCAAGGTAGTGTGGGACGCCCCCTTGTATATGTTACTGATTTTTTAAATAAGAAAAAGGACATATTGATAATGCAAAAAGCAATCTATAAATTCAGAAAAATTAAATGTATTAAGTTTATTTCTGTAAATTAATTCTCAATATAACATCATATCAGCAGATACATAATTAATTATAATATTTTAACATTTTCAGTTTCAGTTTACTAAAGCACAATAGTGAACACATAAAAATTGAAATAAAAACACCAGCCTGTAATGGGTTACACCAGTGCCAATATTGCGACAATTTTTTTGATAAATATAATAATATGCTTCTACACATCAATGACGTTCACATTGAGAATAATACCAAATGTGAAATATGCCGAAAGCAATTTAATAGCTTACCAAATCTTAAACGTCATCTAAAACTTGTACACAAACATAAGAATTCATCAAATCAAGTAATTCCATATTATATGAAATGTATATATTGCAAAGTTGGTTTCAGAACTAGATACGAATTGTATAAACATATTGACTTATGTCCTACTAGTAAGGTGAATGAGAAAATGAAATATAAATATGACTCATGCGAGCGCCTTGAAATAAATGGAAATAATTTAACAAGCCATATAAAAAATACTAGTCATGCTAAAGAGAGAATATATCAGTGTTGGTGTGGGATCCAGTTTCCTACTGTAAAACACTTACGTGAACACAGGAGCTCACAACATAGGAAATTCAAATGTAATTTCTGTGAGGCGGTGTATACTCTGAATAATAGTTTAAAACACCATATGAAAAGAGTTCATTATGATTACGGGAGAAAGTTTGAATGTTGGTGCGGGAAACAGTTCCGAACGCCGATACACTTACGTGAACACAGGAGTTCGCAACATAGGAAATTCAAATGTGAACAGTGTGAGGCGGTGTATAATCTGAAAAAGAGTTTAACACGACATACAAAGAAAATTCATTATCCAAGGTGTCCAGAAAGGGTATCGGGTATTTGTTTTCGCGCCATATTCGAAACGGGGCGTCTAAAGGGTGCGGGGAGGGGTTCGTGGCGTCCGCCATTTTGTGGAGTTTTAGTCACGATGGAACAGTACTCGGGGACGCATCGCGCATTTTGCGTACGAGCGTATTATCGTAATGGTGATTCAATAGTGACTGCTCAACGTCTCTTTCGTGCGGAATATCGTACACGCCACGCGCCAAGTGACGATAGCATTAGGAAATGGAGCAGTATGTTCGAGAATACAGGTGCGACAGTTAAAATTCAAAACTCTGGTCATCCTCGTTCAGTTCGCGATGAAGAAACAATTGAAGAAGTTGAGGCGTCGGTTCGTCAAAATCCGTCTTTATCCATCCGAAAGCGAAGCCAAGCGTTGAACATCAAAAAATCGTCTTTACATTCGATTTTAAAGAAAGACTTACATCTAAAAGCCTATAAAATTCAATTGGTTCAAGAATTGAAGGATACGGTCTATGCTAATCGACTGAATTTTGCGAACGAAATGCTGCAGCGATTTAACAACTTAACATACTGTTCAGTGACGAAGCAAATTTTCACCTGAATGGTCATGTTAATAAGCAGAATTGTCGGTACTGGGCAGTGGAGAATCCGAGACGAAAGCATGAACGACCCCTGCATAGCCCAAAGGTCGTTGTTTGGGCCGCTATGTCTGCTAAATGCATAATTGGTCCTTATTTTCATGAAGATCAACGAGGCCGAGCAATTAATGTGAATAGTGACCGTTATTGCGAAATTTTATGGCCCCAGAGTTGCAGGAGTTTGCCGGTTTCAACTCAAGAACGTGGTTCCAGCAAGATGGGGCCACTTGCCATACCTCAAATGACTCAATGGAAGTTGTTAACGAATTATTCTCTAATAAAGTCATTTCGCGAAGGGGTAACATCAACTGGCCTCCCAGAAGCCCCGACCTTAGCCCGCTTGACTATTTTACATGGGGATACTTTAAAAGTAAGGTTTATCAAAACAATCCGACGAATCTAACCCAGTTAAAGCAAAACATCAGGTCACAAATGCCAGCAATATCGATAGCTATGTGTCAACGTGTTATCGCCAATCTTCGTTTCCGTTTAGAAGAGTGCCAGCAACGTAACGGTCATCATTTGGATAACATCATCTTTTCCAAATAATTCTCCAATTCATATGCTAATAATAAACAATAAACTTTTTTATTGCATACAAATAATTTTTGTTTCATTGAACTTACAAATACCCGATACCCTTTCTGGACACCTTGTAATTATGGAAGAAAGTTTGAATGTTGGTGCGGGAAACAGTATCGTACACCGATACACTTGATTGAACATAAGAGAAGTACACATTCTACTAAGAGGAAAAATGATGTATATAAATGTGAATACTGCGAGGCGGTATATAATTTTAAGCAGAGTTTAACAGAGCATATACAAAGAGTTCATAATGATTCTGGCTGCATGTATGAATGTTGGTGCGGGAAACAGTTCGAAACAACGAAACACTTGAGTGAACACCAAAGCTATCAACATTCTACCGATGAGGACAATGAACTACACACATGTAAACACTGTGGGTCATTGTATAAGTGGAAAAATAGTTTAATACGTCATATTAAGAAAGCTCATTATGATTATGGAAGAACATTTAAATGTTGGTGCGGGAAACAGTTTCGTACACCAATAAACTTAAATGAGCATAAGAGTCTGCAGCATGGTGGGAAAAATAAGAGCACAAATAACGACAAAGTTTAATGTGACTGTTGCCAAAAAAAATTCAAAAACAAACTCTCATTAATAAAGCATATAAAAAATATTCATTATGACGTTTATTAAAGTAATTGCATGATGATGCGGGAAGCATTCCGAACGCCGATGCTTTTTAGTTAGCATAAGCTGCATGGTGGCAAAATGAAAGATATTAATAACGACAAAGTTCGAAGTAAAATTTTGATTCTGGTAAAGTATTTGCATATTGGTGCGGTAAACAGTTCCACTCGCCGTCCTTATACTTACGTCAACATAACGACTCGACAGCATGATGTCAAGATGAAAGATAAAAAAACAAGTTAAGTTGTTGAAAAGAAAACAAAAAACCCAATTACAAGAAAAAAAGCTTTAAAAACATATTTTTCTATTATTGTTTTTTATTTGATTCCCAGACGCCGTACTTAAATATTATATAGCCTATGTCACTCCCACAATTAAGTGGAATCTAACGAACGGCACTTTGTATGCTAAAATTATGTTCTATATAAAATTAATGTAAAATGAGGTTATTTTCATTTAACTCTTACAGGATCCCACAAAACAATTATATTCGGAGTGCCAATTCCTAACGTTCAAGCAGCTGTTTATTAATGAAATTATATTAAATAATCAAAACCAATTATTCATTAATCAAATAGCATTGTTTGAAAAATAATTTTGATTTTTTCACTGGTAATATAGGGGGAAACTAAAAACATGAAGAATAATTCAGATTTATCTGGGCCATTTTTTATAGTAGCACAGCACATTTAGTGCATTGTACCTGACGACGATAGCGCTGTACATACAGAAAAAAACGGCAACCATCGACAGTAGGCTTGGGCTATTTAAATCGTACATAGATACAGAATCTGATATCTTTACAAAACCGAATAACTATTTATCGAGTACAGCGCCAACTATATATATATAGTGTATTGGATTTCCAAATACCGCGAGCCATAACGTATACACATAGTTGTTCGTATCGCTGTACTACGATACAAACATGGTATATCCAAATCGGAGATTCGACGATTCTCGCAAAAAAGACGATATAAACCGAGTACGCGCGAAAGAGCGAGTTATATTTGTGAGAAATAGCTATAGATTACACACTAATATTACTAAATTTAACCTTATGCTTAGTGCTTTAAAGCTTAACTTCGTATAAATTATTACCATCAATATAAATACCTTTAAACCATATTAGGTAATAAATATCATGCTGTTTATTGTTTTTTTTTATAACCTTTGGTCTTTGCCCTCGCCTTTTTTTTCATAAATATTATGTTGTCCTAATTTGTGTTCTATTTTTATATTTGAATTCCGCATTAACTGAAAGTGACAAAACTTAATTAGTAGATTTCTTTCGGTTTCGAAATTGTTTATTATTGGCTTCGGATTATTAGGTACTTTTGTTTTTGGGACTAGGTTCCGGGGCGTTGCGGAGGAGCACCCTAGCCTGAAAAAACCTTCGTAATATTAAAAAAAAAGCGTAAGATTTTTTACAAGTAGCATAATTTCAGTAAACATCACAGACGTACTCGTAGCCCTGCGGTCGTTAACGTGCTGCTATGGTCGAAATCCTAGGTTCCAATCCTGACCTCACCCAATCTTTTTTAAATTTTGCTTTTTAATAGCTGTTTCAAATTAAAAGATAATTTTGTAAAGTAGTTTTTTTATCATAGAACTTGAAATTCATATTTTATAGTTTTTTTTTTATTTGTTTGAAGTTTAGTTAAAATAATTTAAAGGTGTAATTTGCGTTGTGTTAATAATAGTGTGTAAACTGTATAAATATCATGACGTGCCTCATAACCAAACCTTGTTTGTAATGGATAAACTGAAAAAGTACTGACGTGCCTCATAACCAAACCTTGTTTGTAATGGATAAACTGAAAAAGTACTGGACTATTTAAAAAAAATTCTTTCACCAATATAAAGCTACATTATCAGCCAGTAACATAAGATATATTATAATTTTAAAAAATTGCCTACATGGGTAAAACCACATGGTACAGCTAGTAAGATATATTTTTTTACATAAAGTAACGTAAGAAATAAGTAGTAATGATAATGGTGAATCAATTCAGAAAAAAGATTATTTTCGGGTGTTTAAATGACTAACGCTGAGAAACCATAAGTAATATATCATATTAATGTACCACATAATTGAAAATACCTACTAGAAAGCCACACATAATAAGCATATTTGTCTTTATAATAACCGGCTCTCGGTAGATAGGAATGTCATTTGTTTTATTTTGAAGTGTCCTGTGATATTTGAATAAGTATTGACATGTTATTTAAGTGCCTGGGTTTGTCGTTTTGATGGTTTGTAAAATAATATTTTCGTAAAAATTTGGATAAGTCACAGTTGATCTCCGGCCACCATGCTTTTTACATGGACAATTATATGTCGCATGTTCGCGTCTCAATTGCAGTACCAATTTATATACTTATACATACTTGCGCCCAATAAAAAATCAAGGAATTTCGTACATAACATAACATAACATAAAATACCACCACGCCTGTATTTCATGAACAGTTAGTCAGAGGTATACTAATGTACACCCACAGTTTGCCAGGTAAGTTTTTCTGCCCATGTGATAGGGTGAGCCTATTGCCATTAATCGGCACAAAGCCAAACTCCCGAGCTGCAACTGAGAATTTTATAGAAAAACTCAATAACATTTTGCTTGACCTGGGAATCGAACCCAGGAACTCGAGCATAGCAGTCGCGCTTAGGACCACTAGGCTAATGAGGCATACACAAAGAGGCCTTGATATAAATAAAATTTATGTAAATTTGAAATATATGTATGTCTAAATTGAAAAAAAATGTTAATTGTATATTCTCTTAATTTATGTAAAATTATACTTTATTTATAAATAAAAACTAAACAATAATTTTGTAGTGTATGCAAGCGCAGACGCGGGCACAGGTAGTGATTTCAAAAAGATACTTTTGCCAAAGTCACTAACATTAAAAGTAACCGCTCTAGCACATTCAATGAATTCGTTTATCTTAAAGTAATATACGTAATGGATCAACAAAACATAAATATTAGTACTGTAAAAACCAATATGTTAAAAAAATTATATTTGTATTGTGTGCACCGTACGCGTACGCGAACAATACATCGTTTCAAAATATGTACATAGTTATGTCGAATTGGGTCTAGTCAAGCAATATCTATGGTATAAAAAAACATAGTTACGATAATAGATTTTCAAAACCAGTATATAGATACGGTACGGTATGAGCTAAAAGCGTTATTACCCATGGCTAATCGACAGGTAGCAATATAGTACTGGTTGTCACTGGTGCGTACTGAGAACTTCTCGGCAAATCAAAATCAAAAAATTCTTTATACCTTTTAGGCCCTAAGAATGCACTGGAAAATTGTTGCAGGGAAGTAGAGTGATGGGGGACAAAGTCCGGTGAAGCTGTAAAAGCCGTCCGAGGCTCCAGGGCCCCTAAGGCTAACAGTATAGACAGTTCTGAAGATGGAAGTAAGCCCCTGGTATTTGCTTTGAGGGTACCAGATTTTTTTTTCTTAAACATACTTTGTGGGTCATCTGTACCAAGACTATTGGACTACTGTTTACCAGAGATAAATAGAGTCAGGCCATCGAAAGCTGTCCCAAGAAAACAGCGGCAATTTAAGGAAATCTGAAGCTGTTAACCAGAGATAAATAACAATTACTGTTAACTAATTGTTATTTATCTCTGCTGTTATCTCCTGGATATTTGTCTTTGCTGTTAACACTAAATAAACTCGGCATAAACGTAGTTGATACTGTGGCGACTAAACACAATAAAAAGTCTTTAGTTCAGTCGCCACAGCATCAAACTACGTTTAAGCTGAATTTATTTAGTATTATCAGCTTCAGATTGTTTAAAATTGCCGCTGTTTTCTTGGGGTAGCTTTCGATGGCCAAACTCTAATAATAAAATTACTGTCTATTAATTACTCTCGGTAAACAAAATCTGACAGCTGTCACATAACTCGGATCGTAACTTCCCCATGTATTACTTTACTCTATGCAGCATTGCCAGAGTATTACTTTTGTAAAATTTGGCGGTACTTTTGATCCTGCCGCATTACTCATGTGTTACACAATTGAAAATGTTACTTTTCGTGGTGGTACCCACATAATATTTGCAAAAAAAAAATTACGCACGAGGTTTACGCACCGACCTCAGCACACCCTGATGATGAAGTGGAGGTTTTGTATGAAGACATTAGTAAGGCCATACATACCTCGAAAACCCACTTCACTGTTGTAATGGGAGACTTTAACGCAAAGCTAGGCAAAAGACATGGTGATGAGTTGGGAGTGGGGCAATTTGGTTATGGGCAACGGAACCCTAGGGGCCAGAGGTTAGCCGATTTTATGGAGAAAGAGGGACTCTTTATGATGAACTCTTTCTTCCAGAAGCCACCTCATAGGAAATGGAACTGGACGAGTCCTGATGGTTCCACGAAAAATGAGATAGACTTCATCATGATCACGAAGAGACAAATATTCAATGATGTCACTGTGATCCACAGGGTGAGAACCGGCAGTGATCACCGAATGGTTAGGGGCACATTGAATATCAATCTAAAAAGAGAAAGGTCTCGCCTGATGAAGTCTACGCTCCGACCCTCTAATGCTCAACTCCAAAACCCCGAGAGCTTTCAACTCGAATTGAAAAATCAATTCGATTGCCTAGATAGATAGTTGCGTCTCCGTAGATGATATTAGTAATAGGCTGGTAGAAACTGTCCATGCGGTTGGGTCCAAGTTCTTTAAAACTCACCGTAGCAATAGACCTCAAAAGATATCAGATCATACCCGAAAACTCATGGCGGATCGGCGTGGTATGGCGCTGCAGTCTTCCGATGACGCTAAGTCCTATAGGCAGCTCAATAGATCTATTAATAAATCCTTGCGACACGATGTCCGGTCTTACAATACCAAAAGTATTAAAGTGACGATAGAGCGGAATAAATGCTCCAAAGTGTTCGCACAGAATGCATCTATTGGGCAAAGCCAGTAGACAAAGCTGAAAATGGATGATGGCAGCGTAGCGTCCACCAAGCCAGAGGTATTAAGGGAGATCGAAAGGTTCTATGAGCAGTTATATACCTCATCAACTAAGCCTATTACCAGCCCGGCTAAAGATCCGACACTATACCGAAGATATCCCCGACATCAGCCTGTACGAGATTAGGATGGCCCTTAAGCAGCTTAAGAACAACAAGGCGCCGGGTTGATGACGGAATTACATCAGAGCTTCTGAAAGCGGGTGGAACACCGGTACTTAAGGTCTTGCAGAAGCTCTTTAATTCCGTTATTCTCGAGGGTAAAACGCCGGAAATGTGGAACAGCAGCGTGGTGGTCCTGTTCTTCAAAAAAGGTGATAAAACCTTATTGAAGAACTATCGGCCCATCTCGTTGCTGAGCCATGTTTATAAGCAGTTTTCGAGGGTCATCACGAATCGTCTCGAGCGCAAGTTTGATGACTTCCAGCCGCCGAACAAGCTGTCCGAAAAGGCTTTAGCACCGTAGATCACATCTATACACTGCGGCAGATTATACAGAAGACTGAGGAGTATAATCTGCTTTTATGCTTAGCGTTCGTGGACTACGAAAAAGCCTTTGATTCGGTCGAAACCTGCGCAGTGTTGCGGTCTCTCCAGCGGTGCCGTATTGACTATCGATATATCGAAGTGTTGAAGTGCTTGTACAACAACGCCACTATGTCGGTCCGAGTACAGGAGCTGTGCACGAAGGCAATTTCTTTGAGGAGAGGCGTTAGATAGGGAGACGTAATATCTCCGAAACTGTTTACCGCCGCCCTAGAGGACGCCTTCAAGCTCCTGGAATGGCAAGGACTTGGCATCAATTTCAATGGCGAGTACATCACTCACCTTCGATTTGCTGACGACATCGTAGTCATGGCAGAATCGCTGGAAGATCTTGGCACAATGCTCAAAGGCCTTGACAAAGTTTCTCAACAGGTGGGCCTTAAAATGAACATGGACAAGACGAAAATCATGTCGAATGTTCATGTGGTGCCCACCCCAGTATCAGTTGGGAACTCTTGTCTAGAAGTTGTTGACGAATATGTCTACCTGGGACAAACAGTCCAGTTAGGTAGGTCCAACTTTGAAAAAGAGGTCAGTTGACGAATCCAACTTGGCTGGGCAGCGTTCGGGAATCTGCGTGACGTCTTCTCGTCCAAAATACCTCAGTGCCTCAATACGAAAGAAAGTCTTTGTTCAATTTGTGTTGCCAGTGATGACATACGGAACAGAGACGTGGTCGCTCACTGTGGGCCTCATAAGAAAGCTCAAGGTCGCTCAGCGAGCTATGGAGAGGGCTATTAATACGGGCACAGCGTTACCCGTTACAAATGTGCTACGTCAACAATACAGAGCGGGACTGCGCACCGAGAGCGCGAACGCGTCGGAAACGATTCCCTCGAACTCTGTATAACCGGCGGCGAATACACGCTACGGTAACCAGCTGTCTGGAAACTAGTGCGCGAAAGCCCCCTCTCACCACGTGTGACCGACCCTGCTCACGCCCGAACCTACCAGGCTTGAAGAGGGCGAAACATTAAGGTACATACGCATTGAGGTGCCTTCCTGTAGGCGTGGCGCTGACGTAGCACGGGAGCGGAGAGGACTGGGTCGCTGGCGGGTTGAACACTTGAAGACAATGACACACAGATACCACAATAAAATTTCGCTGTATTAATTCTTCTCAATATACAATAATTCTTCTTAATATTGTTTTCTTAGTACTATTTTTTCTAGTCTTGAGTCTTCTTTCTTCAGATTGTGGCACCTGTGTGTGCCGGTAGGCCGAAAGAGCTCTTCTTTTATTTCCCCGTTGGAGCGGGACGGAGCGATAGCGACTATTTCTCGACTATTCTAACATTATCAAATATGGTCATGTCACGCCACCGCCGCACATTGGACTGGAATCGGAGCCTCCCTTTCATAGGATTTTAGAAAAATTAAATATGTTATTTCATAGTTTTAAGTATACAGTTTTGTCAAAACAGTCATATCATTGTATAATTTAGCAATTTCCAGCTTTATTTTTAATTTCTACACCATATAATATGGACTTGTAAATTTAAAATGTATGAAAATGGATTTTCTTTTCGTCATAACTTTTTTGTGTTTTGAGTTGTAAAGCTGAAATTTATACATATTGTTACTGGGGTGATAATGAAACCACCTTGACCCCGGGCGTCCCCGTTCAACAGATATTTGTTGGTGATAATTTCATACTTTGATGACATTGTATTGAGGTGAAATCATCAATCTGTAGGTTTATTTTCGACCTGAATGCTACAGGTATCGATTAATAAAGTTACCCTTGATTAAGTGATTAAGTTTCAAATAATCGAGTTGTAAAAGTTGTTAAATAAAACATTACTATGTTCGAGATACAGAAGTCCAATTTAATTTTTTCTTTGATTATTTTAACTAGAGGGTTTAGATTTAGTGCAACGGAGGTTTTTGGGCTTGAATGGAAAGGAACACATTCTTTCGAGTTTGGGAGGTTTTCGACTTAAAGAAGTTCTAATGTACTTTAGATATAAAATATTATATTTTGAAAAAATGTGATGTCACAAAATTTGGGACCCCTCCCCCCCTCCTTGTAACACAATGTCACACTTCGTCGACCCCCTCCTAACCCTAAACGTGTGACGTAATTTATGGATAGCCCCATAAAAGGTTCTATTCAAAACATTAAATCACTGATTGTGTATGTAAATTCTTAGTCCCTACAATTATGCTTACATTATTATTTATTATCCCTATCATCACGCCTAGCCCTATGCGTCGCTAACAGCTATGCTTGGTGTTTCTCTACGAGATCGAATCAGAAATGAGGAGATAGCCAAAAGGATTAGCAATTTGAAGTGGCAGTGGGCGGGGCTCATAGTTCGGAGAACTGACGGCCGTTGGGGCAGAAAGGTTGTCGAGTGGAGACCACGCACCGGAAAGCGCAGCGTAGGACGGCCCCACTAGATGGAAAGACGACCTAATAAAGGTCGCTGGGAGCTGTTGGGTGTAGGCCGCACAAGAGCGGTCGCTCTGGAGATCTATGGGGGAGGCCTATGTTCAGCTGTGGACGTCCTGCGGCTGAAATGATGATGATGTATGTCCCTGAAAATAATAGACATACTTGATATAATATATCATAATACCCAAAAAAACTCGAAAATATCAAATATATTTTACCCCTGTCATATAATGGGCAGTAAGACAACATCAGTTGAGACTTACATCAGCAACATTCAGGAAGTGAACTGTGACGCTGTTAACGCTGACAGTGATAACAAACAACAATAATAATTGTAAGTAAAGTAGATACAATATCTCTTGTAGATACTACATGTCATAGATTAATAAACCAAAAAAAAAGGTCGTTCTGTTCTAATAATTAGTCATTTTATCAAATTACTAATCTAGCATTACCAATTACTAATGCTACTTCAATTATGAATTACCACTCATCTTCGAACTACTAATATGAGTAATTAATTACTAATGACTATATCGAAATGACTAGAGATATCATTATAATTGAATGATTATATTAATTTTCATAATCGCCTACCGCTACAACAGTCCTAATTTATAGTTGTTATGTCACTTGTCATTTGTTATACGTTTTGTATACTTTGAAGCAGGGAAGTTTGTTTTTCTCCTAGGACGTACAGTCAAATATATACTGGATACATATAGTTTCGTCAAATAGCGTTTATTATAGGCAGTTTCAACGTGAGTAATGAACAAGTAACAAAAGTTATCCATCAATAGGCCGAAAGATAACGATTAACACTAAATTTAAATTGAACTTGCATTGTCGGTAAGCATTGAATATGTGTTTTTATCTGGTATAAAAGCAAAATAGGCTCCAACTTTAGATTCCATACCGTCGAATAGAGTCTTCATATTTTGTTACAGTTACTTCCCAATATAATTAGGCTAAAATATTGTACTGCGGAAATTGAGTTTTTGAGAAATATACTTTCTAAAATCACATTTATTATATTTGAGAAGATTCTGTATAATTGGTTTTACTTTTTGCGATATTTTGGTAAATTACATACAATTATTATTATTAACTCTTATTATAATTATTATAATACTAGCTGTGATTACAGAATTATTCTTTGTTGATCTCATGATAATTTTTCTTTTTCATAAGGACACAGTATCTAAGGAGTAAATCAACAAGGTTTGGCCATAATCTAACCAGTTTTTGAATGATGCAAGCACAATTGCAAACCTCAATCATTTTATTTATGTGGATAAACCATTATATTGGTTCAACTTTATATAAGCTGCCTATAAAGTTCAGACTCCAAATTAATACAAGCATAAATAAAGGTTTTTCAAGTTAAAAAAATTAAAATGTTGATAATTCAAAAATAATATTTATTTTCCTTTTCCGATCTTAATATACTTTATTTCTTGTACAAAAGTTAGGCAATCATAGTAGTAGTAGTAATAATATATATTTCTGGTAAAAAATGTAACCTCAAATGGCATGATGGGCCACCGTTTTGTGACATTAAACCAGTCCACTTTTGTAATGTTTATTTTGCAGGCCCTTCAAATTCAATTTGAGTTTTCAAAGCTTTGAATAGTGTTTTAGGAATGAGATGTAACAATAATGAAGAAAACCAATACATTTTTATTGTCATATTCTTCTTTTTATACTTTCAGTTGCTGCAATATCGTTGCAAAGTAAGCTAGAATATTTTAAAAATTGCCACAAACAATAAAACATATATAATTAATATACTAATGGATAGCATTCAACATCTAGTACCCAGTGATGACATATCAAGTATTATAGCTCCAAAGATGCAGTGGAACCTGCAGATGTCTTTACTGTCACTGCATGAAGTTAAAGAAGAGTGCCTTGATGAAGAATCCACTTGGAATGATTTTACGGTATTAAATTCACAAATCTATACTAATTTTACATTACTCTAGATGATGGTTCAGTGAAGTTTGAATCTCTGGACCTTAAGAAAAAGAATTACATGTTTCATAATCACATAAATACTCATTGTTCAATACATGGTAGGACTGGCAAAGGGGAGCTGACAGCTGTCATGCTTTACATACTTATCAAGTATTGGAGCACAGATCGCAATGCATGTGTATATTTTGCTGTGCTTATAATATAATCTTTTGGGGGTAACCTGAATCACGTTGCTGGTCACACAAGTGTTAGAGCAATGAAAAGTGTGTGAGTGTATTGTATTTGCTTTAACATTATTGAGTTTTTAATGTACGGTTTTTTAATTTTTAGTATTACTCAGAGTAGCCCTTAGTAACCTGCTAATTTGCTTTTCGTGAAGAGACTAAAGATTGATTAATAGAGAAAATTGAAATTCCAGTATCAACCTGAAGCCGCTGAGTTAACGGAATATAAATTACAACACAACAGTGAGTATGATGAGTTAAAAGAGGAGTTTTATGAAGAGGAACTCTCTGGATCAAGCCACAGTTTGGAAAATAGAATAGTTTTTGAAGTGAGTTTTTTGTAGCCACAGAGATCTTACCTATAGCAAAGTGTGTTTGTGTGGCCATGTGGAAAAAACATAGATGAGAGCTCTTTAGGTATTGGTATACAATATGCCTTCAAATGTTATTGTTCAGTTGTGAAGATTCCCTAGTTTGATAGTGCCAGGATTTCCAGAAGGGAACTGGAATCCTGTCTGGTCACATATCCCATAACAAGTTCCTCTTTATGATAGGAAAAAAAACCATCTCCGCTGTATGATATATGTCATTCCACTGATGATATTTATCATTGGTTGTGGGAATGTTTGCAGACAGAGGAATTGCTTCAAAAAATGTTATTGGAGTCCTGGAGAAATCAATATTATTTTAGGTGAACCTATGTCTAATGTGGCCTGGATAATTTATAAATTTTAAATTTAATTACCTTTTACAATTTTGTCTAATAAATTGACTTCTCCTATGAGGCTGGCATAGTCATCAGGGATGTATCGAAGCGTCATTAAAATAAAATATATTTTAAAAAAATTCATTTAATTTTTTTATTTACTTTTTTATTTAAAATACAATTAAACAAAGGAGCGTCACTAAAAAGAGACAAACACATCTATAGGATTAAACTGCAAACGAATGAGATAGAAATATGTTATACACAGTTAAAGTCCTGATTTTCATGACTATGTTCATGGTCGAAATAGCTTACCGATGTAACAACTGGATTTGTAGTCATTGTTGGCGACAGAACAGTTATTTTCGTGTTTCTTGTTAGGTTATTATGTGATATTATTGTGTTTACGTGTTATGTACTATGTGTTAGGATAAAATAGATTGACAAAGACAATATTATAGAGAAATGTTAGCGACTACGCTACATTATAAGTTGCATGTTATATATTAAGATGTATATAAACGATTATGTATTGTGTGTCACATATGTGAAAATAGAACTAATATAGAATAGATTAATGCATAAAGTAAGCCAATAGAGTAAGGATATCAAATATTATAGAAACTTTACGAACGGAAAACAGTGATGCCGCCCGTAAATTACATTGTTTTTGGCTTATGTACGGAATATATACTTGATGTATATTATATGTGAATATGTAATGGATAGGTAATACAACAAGGAACATTTTGATATATGACATGTGTACATAAGACATATAATGACAGAAATATAGAGAGATTAACAGGGCAACCAAAGTGAAAACTGAAATTAAAACACGAAATAAAGCGGGGCTCTCTTTACGGTCATTCTCCGAACTACTTAAGCTCGAAGAGGGGCCGTATTGGGCACGGTGCAATTCAACGAGTCAACGAGTACAAGTAACAAGAAAGAAGAAAGCTTTGGTCGTCCTGCGAACAATTAACAAGATGACGACTTTCATTGAAGACCCGGTACCTCAAGCGGTCGTGCATTATTGCACCCCCGGACCCCCTCACTACTAACATCGCGGCCCACTGGCATCCGTACGGCGTCTACGAGACGGGCATCCGGCGCAACAAAACGCCCGTCCAAACCGGAAAACGTCACACACCCCCCCCCCCCCCCCCCCTCTCTCACGCAGAGGGGAAGTGATGCGTACCCAACAGTCATTGTATGTACAGTATACGTGGTGAATAGTTTGAGTCCCGTGTAATTAGGATTTTAGAGAAGATAACTCACAAAAAGAATCAATGTTGTGTCATGGCAAGCCATTTTAGTATGAACCAAGTATATGTTTATATTTTTCTCATTATGATAAGAAAGACTATAAACATGAACAATACACCACCTAGGCGTATTACACATGTATACGAAGAAAATACCAAGTTATGTATAATGTATTCTATCTCATTCTCTCGCAAACTAAATCTTATAGATGTATGTGTTGTCTCTTTTTCGATTCATTGAGTTATAAATCAGAATGGCGTTAAAGATGTTTTCATGTAAAAAAAAGGTACATATGTTTTGCAGGACAATGGAATTTTAAAATTTATAGAGAACAATCCAGTATTACAAAATAACAACAATACAGAAGAAGAACTTTTTATAAATGTAAAAGATGAGAGGAAATACCAGTTTACGGTAAAAACAGAGAGGATAGAAGAAGATAGTTATGGTTTAGATGAAATTGAAGACACAAGTGTACATTATGATACCCTGGTGACACTCAGAGAAGTTCAGTGTAATTGGTGCAAGAGAATATTTAAAAATAGGTGAGTGTAAACTTTTAATTAAAACAATGAAAATTTAGGATATTCAAATCTCAAGATGAATTGTTGTTATCACTGCCAGATCCCGAAATGTGTACAAAGCAAAAGAGAATAACTGTGACTAATTTACCACCATGTGCATGTACGGAGATCGCAATCCAGTCAGGTACAAATGCTTACCACCCTTTAATTACTATATATACACCGCCTGGTTTCAGAACGCGACACGCTTAAGCGTGCCACTATAATGTGTGTTTTACCGAGTGTATGGTGGTCGCGATCCAGTCGGACAGAATTGTCATGTCTTACCTCCCAGTTATCCACAAACCGTAACTGCAGCTATAACTAACCTCAAATAGTATAATACTTTTTATATTACATATAGGTTATTCAACGTCAAATAAGACTTCTGTCCCATTTGAGGCTTTTTCAGAAAGGTTATCTATCATTCAACTTCAAATAGTACTACTGTCCCATTATGAGGTTTATTTATGATAGGATTATTATTCAACCTCAAATAGTACTTCTGTCCCATATGAGGTTTATTTATGATAGGTTATTATTCAACCTCAAATAGTACTACTGTCCCATATGAGGTTTATTTATGATAGGTTATTATTCAACCTCAAATAGTACTTCTGTCCCATATGAGGTTTATTTATGATAGGTTATTATTCAACCTCAAATAGTACTTCTGTCCCATATGAGGTTTATTTATGATAGGTTATTATTCAACCTCAAATAGTACTACTGTCCCATATGAGGTTTATTTATGATAGGTTATTATTCAAATTCAACCTCAAATAGTACTTCTGTCCCATATGAGGTTTATTTATGATAGGTTATTATTCAACCTCAAATAGTACTTCTGTCCCATATGAGGTTTATTTATGATAGGTTATTATTCAACCTCAAATAGTACTACTGTCCCATATGAGGTTTATTTACAGATAGGTTATCATTCAACCTCAAATAGTACTTCTCTCCCATCTGAGATTTATTCACAAATAGGTTATTATTCAACCTCAAATAGGATTAAGTCATATGAAAAGAATTATGTTATGATAGCTTAGTGATTCAACCTCAAATAGCCCTTCTGTCCCATATGAGAAAAATGTTATGATCAAGGTTGTTCAACCTGACAAATAGTACTTCTGTCCAATATGAGGTTGATTTATGATAGGTGATTATTCAACCTCAAATAGTGGCGGCAGCTGCATATGAGCGTTTATTGATGATAGGTATTATTCAACCTCAAATAGTACTGGCGGTGTGCAGCCATATGTTCGTTCTATTTATAATAGGTTATTATTCAATTCAAATAGTACTACTGTTCATATGAGGTTTCATGTTAAAACATGGATAGATTATTCAAGCGGTAGATAGGGACTTCACGACCACCATACATGTAGGTTTATTTATGATAGGTTATTAATTCAACCTTCAAATAGTTACTTTCTGTCCCATATGAGGTTTATTCATGATAGGTTCGGTATTCAACCTCAGATAGTACTACTGTCATATGAGGTTTATTGTATGATAGCGTTATTGTGCACCGCAAATAGTACTTCTGTCGCAACGAGGTTTACTACTACGCAGTAGGTTATTATTCAACATCAAATAGTCATTCTGTCCATTAATTGAGGTTAAAAACTTATAATAGGTTATTAAGTTCAACCTCAAATAGTACTACTATCCATGAGGTTTAGTTTACGATAGGTTATTATTCAACCTCAAATAGTACGTTCTGTCCATATGAGGTTTATTTATGATAGGTCTATTATCCGAACATCACATAGTGACTTCTGTCATATGAGGTTATTTATGATAGGTTACATTCAACTCAAGATATTTGACATCTGCCGGGCGTCCCGTAGTGGCCAGCTTCTATTTATGATAGGTAATTATTCAACCTCAAATAGTACTACTGTCATATGAGTTTCGATTTATTGATAGGTATTATTCAACATCGGACACATAGTAAACTTGAATGTCCCATCATCGCAGGTTAATTGTGAAACACGAAAATATTCAACATCAAATAGTACTACTGTCCCATATGACGTGTTATTTATGATAGGTTATTATCAACCTACAAAATTAGTACTTCTGTCCCATATGAGGTTTATTTATGATAGGTTATTATTCAACCTCAAATAGTACTTCTGTCCCATATGAGGTTTATTTATGATAGGTTATTATTCAACCTCAAATAGTACTACTGTCCCATATGAGGTTTATTTATGATAGGTTATTATTCAACCTCAAATAGTACTTCTGTCCCATATGAGGTTTATTTATGATAGGTTATTATTCAACCTCAAATAGTACTTCTGTCCCATATGAGGTTTATTTATGATAGGTTATTATTCAACCTCAAATAGTACTTCTGTCCCATATGAGGTTTATTTATGATAGGTTATTATTCAACCTCAAATAGTACTACTGTCCCATATGAGGTTTATTTATGATAGGTTATTATTCAACCTCAAATAGTACTTCTGTCCCATATGAGGTTTATTTATGATAGGTTATTATTCAACCTCAAATAGTACTTCTGTCCCATATGAGGTTTATTTATGATAGGTTATTATTCAACCTCAAATAGTACTACTGTCCCATATGAGGTTTATTTATGATAGGTTATTATTCAACCTCAAATAGTACTTCTGTCCCATATGAGGTTTATTTATGATAGGTTATTATTCAACCTCAAATAGTACTTCTGTCCCATATGAGGTTTATTTATGATAGGTTATTATTCAACCTCAAATAGTACTACTGTCCCATATGAGGTTTATTTATGATAGGTTATTATTCAACCTCAAATAGTACTTCTGTCCCATATGAGGTTTATTTATGATAGGTTATTATTCAACCTCAAATAGTACTTCTGTCCCATATGAGGTTTATTTATGATAGGTTATTATTCAACCTCAAATAGTACTTCTGTCCCATATGAGGTTTATTTATGATAGGTTATTATTCAACCTCAAATAGTACTTCTGTCGCATATGAGGTTTATTACAGATAGGTTATCATTCAACCTCAAATAGTACTTCTCTCCCATCTGAGATTTATCACAAATACTTTATTATTCTCTAGGATTAAGTTTGAAAAGAATATGTTTGTGCTTAGTGAAAACCTAGCCCTTTGGAATGGAAAAATGTTGATCAAGGCGTCGTCAGCTGACACAATATCTTCAATACAGTGATTTTGATGTGAAACACCTAATGTGGCGGCAGCTGTTGGCGTGGTGACGGCTTGAACCCAACGTTGGCGGTGTGCAGCCAAGTTCGTTCTTTTTAATAGATAAATTCGATCATTTCAAAGTTTCATGTTAAAACATGGATAGATTAAAAGCGGTTGGTAGGGATCACGACCACCATACATGTAGTAATAAAATTAATATCTTCAAAATTACTTTCTTTTGGTTTGTCATGTTTCGGTATAACCCGATGTATTTTTATATTGTACTAGCGATGTGCCCGCGGCTCCGCACGCGTTTACTACTACGCAGTAGTTATTTACATCGCGTCATTTGTCATTAATTGAGTTAAAAACTATAATATTTTTTAAGTTGTACCAAATGAACTATCCGTTAGTTACGAAATTTTATCAAAATCGTTTCAGTAGTTTTGGAGTCTATTCCGAACATACATCGTGACTCGAGATTTTTATATATACGATACTAAGATATTTGACATCTGCCGGGCGTCCCGTAGTGGCCAGCTTCTTTTAATTAATTATTATTGTTCTTTTAGTTTCGATTTATTGAAACACAACATCGGACACATGAAATTGAATGTAATCATCGCATGTTCAAATGTGAAACACGAAAATATTAAATTAAAAAGAAATAGACGTGTTAAGAATAAAACTACAAAATTATACTATTGCGAAAAATGTAAAAGCCATATGAAGTATGACAATCGAAAATGGCACGAGGAAATGGTACATTGTAGCACAAAGGATTACCATTGTGGCATGTGTGGGAAGCAATTCAAGTGTATCAAATATCTTCAAAAACACATAACCATACATACACTGGAAATATCTAAGAGCATAGTTCAATGTAACCACTGCAATAAAGGTTTCAAACACAAATATAATCTGTCTTGCCATATTAAAAATTGCCATAGCAATGTGGAGCTTAAATGTGACAAGTGCGATAAAGTTTTCAATAGTAAGCCATATTTATTGTCGCATATTAAAAGAATTCATCACAATTATGGGAAATTATTTGTATGTTTGTGCGGGAAAAAGTTCCTATCGCCAAGACGTTTGAGTTATCACAAAAGGGCGCAGCATCCCTGGGACTCGGGAATGAAGAAAACAAAGTTATAAATGAGGATCAAATTTATATTATGTATTTTTTTTTTTGTAAATCTTAAACAGATTTTTTATGTTTATTTTTTATTAGAAATTTGAAAGGTAAAAATATTACAGTATGAGTTCTTTAATTATTTTAGTTATTATCCAACTTAGAATAGGTATTTTTTAACAAGTAATAAAAAAATATACCAAGACACGATTAAAATCGCGTGCACAGTGCGAGCTATGATATGTCTCATAATTTCACTCACGTAATGGGTTCGCTAACTATCGGTCCAAGGTCACACGCGCCTACTGCGAAGAAACGAAATACGAAAGAAGGTCCGTATCCGTGGATTCACATTTTTAAGAATCCAGCACATCCCTGGTTCAAATTAGGGATGTAACAATACATAATTTTGCCGGTACGATACCGATTATTGTATTGAATAATCAGCAATATCGATAATTTAGTAGTAAAATATATAATGAAGTATGTAAACTCCTACACATATTTAGTTTATTTTATAAGGGATGGCGGTCCTTTAGGCTTCATTGCAGACCAGACCGCCCTCGGGGGTTCCCCTGTATATTTAAGCAGGGATATTGTATGGGTGACAAGATAGCTATCATTTTGTGCTTTTACTTTGCTTTTATTTTATTTTGCTGTATTCCTGGGATCATTGTTATATTTGAAACTAGCTGTGACCGTGTTTTCGCTCACGTGGACTACAGAATGCCCGCGCGAATCTTGCTTCCCGCTCCCGTCTATTTTAAATACAAAAATGCTTATTTTGGGTGTTCCTTAGAAGATAGGAAGTACCATGTTGAGATGCGGCTTGTGGTCTTAAGTGTTTTATGTATGCCTTGAGTTGTGAGACGAAGTCTGTTGGTTACAGTACATGTTTGTTGTTATTTGAACTGAAGAACTCACCAGGGATGCGCAATGTCTCACCGTACACCATCTCCGCTACAGAGCATTGTAAATCCTCTTTCCAAGCTGTCCTAATGCCGAGCAGGACTACGGGAAGAATATCCGACCATCTCTGCTCGTCGTGTGCCATAATCGCTGCTTTCAAGGTGCGGTGGAATCTCTCTATCATTCCATTAGCAGCGGGATGATACGCGGTTGTGTGGCGTAGCTGAATTCCACAGTGATCTGAAAGTGCTTTGAAATGGTTAGAGGTATACTGGCGTCCCTGATCTGCTGTAAGAGTTTCAGGACAGCCAAAACGAGCAGACCAAGTTTCGTGAAAAACATTTCGCAACTGTCTCGGCTGTAATGTCGCGTAAAGGTTGAGCTTCTGGCCAGCGCGTGTACCTGTCAAACGCTGTCGAACAGTATTACGTGATTGAATCGTGACTTTGGTAGATTGAAGTTGCCAATAAGTGACGAAGTGTGTCTGTGTATCTTTGATTTTTGGCAGGATTCGCATGTTTTAACCCACTAGCGGCAATCTTTGCGAACTGAGGGCCAAACAAATCTCTCAGTCACCATTTTCGTAGTAGCCTTTGCTTCAGGATGACTCATCGAGTGAATGGAATCAAAAATCTGACGGCGTAACACCTTGACTACGAAAGGACGAGGCTTTAGTGAAGTTGTGTCGCACCATATGGTAGTGTTCGATCCGGGTATAGGTATTCTCTCGAGCTTTAAAGACGAGGATCGTTCTGTAAAAAGTTGATTGAGTTCTTCATCACTTTCCTGAGCTAGCGCGAGGTTTTTCAAGTCTAATGATGGTGATATGTCTTTAATACGAGACAAGGTGTCAGCGGTTACATTATATTTCCCGGATATGTGTCTTACGTCGGTTGAAAATTGTGACACAAAATCTAAATGATTGAATTGCCTCGGTGAACATTTCTGTTTATTTTGATGGAATGCGAAAGTTAGGGGTTTATGATCGGTGTAAATAACAAAATGTCTGCCTTCGATCATAAAGCGAAACTGCTTGACACTCTCATAAATGGCGAGAAGTTCCCGGTCATAAGCACTGTATAACTGCTGAGCCTTGTTCAATTTCTTCGAAATGAAAGCTAAGGGTTGCCATACCTTGTCAACTAGCTGTTGCAACACTGCGCCCAAGGCCAAACTCGATGCATCAGTCACGAGGGCAAGCGGTGCGTTCATAACAGGATGTGCTAGAAGGGCACATTCGGCAATGCTAGATTTACATTTGTTAAAAGCTTCTTGGAGTAAAGGTGTCCATGTAATCGGGTGTGATCCTTTGATTTTTGGTCCAGACAACATCTCCTGAAGTGGAGCTTGATCTGCGGCAGCGTGTGGGATAAAACGTCTGTAGAAATTTATTATCCCGAGAAATCTACGTAGACCATTCACAGTTTTCGGAGGTTCGAATTCCTGGATGGCGTTTGACTCTGTCTTCCAAAGGACGTGTGCCATGCTCAGAGATTTGAAAACCAAGAAAGTCAACCTCATTTTTGCCAAACTCACACTTGCTTTCGTGTATCTGAAGTCCATACTCATGTAGACGCTTAAAAACAAGTTCCAGGTCTTCCAGGTGTTTGGACCAGCTGGATGAATATACCAGGATATCGTCGATATATGAGTAACAGCAGTCCAGGTCTCTTAGAACTTCATCCAAAAACCTTTGAAATTTTTGGGCTGCATTCCTTAAACCAAATGACATTTACGAGAATTCATACAGGCCAAATGGTGTAGTGATGGCTGTTTTAAGAATATCAGCTGGAAAAACTGGTATCTGCGTGAAAGCCTTAACCAGGTCAATCTTTGAAAAGACAGTACATCCGGCGAGGCAATGCGCATAATCTTGAATGTGTGGAATCGGGTACCTGTCTGATATGTTCCGCGAATTAAGTGCGCGGTAATCATCACCACAGGGCCTCCAGCCGTTCTTTTTCGGTGCCAGGTGCAATGCAGAACCCCATGGCGAGTCTGAAGGTCGCACTGTGCCTATTTGACCATGTCCTGGAATTGTTCTTTGGCCACCTTTAGTCGGTCTTGGGCGAGACGGCGTGGTCTGCAAAACACGGGAGGTCCAGGATTAGTATTTATATAGTTGTTGGTTACGCGTCACTTCCCCTCTGCGTGAGTGAGGGGGGGGGGGGGTGACGTTTCCCCGGTTTGGACGGGCGTTTTGTTGCGCCGGATGCCCGTCTCGTAGACGCCGTACGGATGCCAGTGGGACGCGATGTTAGTGAGGGGGTCCGGGGGGTGCAATAATGCACGACCGCTTGAGGTGCCGGGTCTTCAATAAAAGTCGAATTCTTCAATATTGCTTGCAGGACGACCAAAGCTTTCTTCTTGTTGTTACTCGTAGTTACTTGGTCTCGTTGAATTGCGCCGTGCCCCATACGGCGCCTCTTCGACCTTAAGTAGTTCGGAGAGTGACCGTAAAGAGAGCCCCGCTTTATTTCATGTTTTAATTTTAGTTTTCACTTTAGTCGCCCTGTTAATTGCTCTATATTTCTTTCATTATATATCTTGTGTATACATGTTATATGTCAAAATATTCCTTGTCGTATTACCTAACCATTAAATATTCACATATTATATACATCAAGTATATATTCCGTACATAAGCCAAAGCAATGCAATTTACGGGCGGCATCACCGCTTTCTGTTCGTAAAGTTCCTATAACATTGGATGTTCTTACTCTATTGACTTATTCTATGCATTTACCTATTCTATAATAGTTCTATTTTCATATATGTAACACACAATACATAAGCATTTATATACAACTTAATACATAACATGTAACTTATAATGTAGCGTAGTCGCTAACATTTCTCTATAATATTATCCATATCAATCTATTTTACCATAACACATAGTACATAACACATAAACACAATAATATGACATAATAACCAAACACGGGACACGAAAAATAACAGTTCTGTCGCCAACTATTTTTTTTAGATTCACAAACCAGACTTCACACCAGTAAAAATCACAAATATTTCCGACAGTAAAAAAATAAAATAAACAATATGGTGTGTGCCTTAAAAAAGTGAACACAGCTTGCGCACAGAAGAAAACAATTACATTTACATTACAAAAACATGGAGCAATTTATGCTTCAAAACACGACTTAAGCTTAATTTTTAGTGAAGGCAAAGAACAAAAAAAAAATCAATAAGGTGCCTTATACTGTTATATCCAGTGAACATTCGGTACAACGGAGAGTGTTGTCCTACATTAGTCTTGCAATGAGGAGTCATGAAAGTTTTCCTGTTAGTTAAGCGACTGCCCGAACGTGGTACAACAAAATCAATATGATCAACTACATTCTCGCAGTCAACCAAACCGTGGATCAATTTGTACAGCAAAGCAATATCTGCTGCCTTCCGTCTACCACGTAACGTTTGCATTTTAAAATATATAAGTCTAGACTCATAAGATTTTAAAAACTTACATTTATTCTCAAAATAAGCTAGATGATAATCGAATCGCTTTTGAATGCGCTCAATTCTGTTTGAGTGTACTTCATAACAAGGATTCCACACTTGGCTTCCATATTCCAAAATGCTACGTATTATGGAGTTGTATACGGTTATAGTAACCTTTGGATCTCCAAAAGATCTGAGCTGTCTTGAGATAAAACCTGATAATCGAGAAGCTTTACGAATTATCTCGTCAATGTGAAAACGAAAACTTAGCTGACTATCGACAATCACTCCCAAGTCACGCATGCTAGATACTTCATTTAATGGAACCTTTTCAATATAATAAATTGCTGGGATAGGAATTCTCTTTCTGGAAAATTTCATAAAATAGCATTTTTTGGAATTTAGAAGCATATTATTTTGGTTGCACTAATTTGAAACTTCGTTAATCTGAGTTTGTAATATTTCAATGTCTTGCAAAAGTCTATAACTTGGTAAAGTTTCAAATCATCAGCATACATAAGGAATTTGCAGGTAATTAAGTTAGCCAGATCATTAACAAAAATTAAGAAGAGTAAGGGACCCATGTGTGACCCTTGCGGTACGCTTGATGGTACAATGGTCGTATGTGATGCATAGCCTTGTACCATTACCAGTTGTGAGCGGTTTTGTAAATATGATTCACACCAGCGTAGTAGAGAACCATGAATACCCATCTTCAGCATTTTAGCCAATAATAAGTCATGGTTAATAAGATCAAACGCTTTGCTAAAATCTGTGTAAATTGCATGTACTTCTTTATCTTTGTCCAAAGACATTGCGATATCACTAGTAAAGGATAATAAATTAGAGGTCGTTGACTTTTTAGGCAAAAAGCCATGCTGTGCAGGGTGAAGCATCTGTTTAACATGCCAGTAAACTTTTTTAACCACTAGTGATTCCAACACTTTACCGAAAATTGAAAGAATTGATACCGGACGATAATTAGATACATCATAAGGATCGCCATTTTTAAGTATAGGGCAAATGCGAGCTATTTTTCATTGTTTCGGGAAACATCCACGTCTCAAAGACTCATTATAAATAGTTAACAAAGGATACAGTAAAGTTTTAGCACATTTCTTTAAGAAAATTGGTTGAATGCCATCTGGTCCTGCTCCCTTATTAATAATTATTAATTTCACGGAAAATACCAGAAGGCTTGGTTAAGTCCGGGTATTTTGATAACAAGTGATGGAATTCAGTGTTGCCTGAAATCACCATAACACTAGCTTGATTACTCGACCCTAATATTCCAAGTGAAGTTAATGTAGTCATAGTGTCATGTTATCGACCATTTTTACAGTCCACTAATAAGCCATAATGTTATATGAAATCAGCCCCTATGATTGGGTTGTCCACACTAGCAACCACAAAATTCCAGGTGAAGTCACGTCTCAAACCTAAGTCCAAATGTAATTATAAAGGTGTTAATAACGGTTCCATTTGCAGCTGTCAAGGTATAATCTGCGGGTTCCCATTGTTGGCGCAAAAATCGACGAGGTAATACGCATAAGTCAGACCCCGTATCCAGTGGCGTAGCTAGCATAGGTGGCACCCGGGGTGGATTTTATAGGTGTCACCCCAAAACTCAATCGAAACTGTTAAAATAAAAAAAGTTATAATCATTTACGTTTTATTAAAATACGAGTACCTATTACAAATATTTGAATATTATGTGAAACAAATTACTTTGTTAAAAATTAAAATTTATTCCTTCGAGCTTTGACACTAGCGAACTCCAAAATCACGTCTTCAAAATTTATATTTTGTTTTGCTTCATGTTCTATCGTTAAAATACCAAGATTTTTTGATCTGGTTTCAGTCATTGTAGACCGCAACGACAGCAAAAACAGTACAGGTTATTTGATATAGGAGAAAATATCATCCATGATCGTAGAATTTTTTCACCACTAGGCACTGCATGGCGACCCTGCCAGGATAAGCGCCGCTTCGCGGTCGGGTTTCGAGCTGCGAGCGGGCTCAGCAGATTCCTGTGTGCCTTTGTCCTCACAAGTTACACTTTTAAGATATAAAAGTTATAAAGTCTTTGAAACAATGAAGTTTTGACTACCATAAAAACTACGTGCAACTTTTCAACGATGGGTGGATCTCATTCCAAGACTGAGGACAAGCAGGTGTAATAAAAGTCGTTGGTTGGCGGTTTCATACAGACTGTTTTATTTAATGTCTCATAGATGGCGCTACTTGTACATTATATTTGATAATATTCTAACAAGGTGATTATTGCACAAAATGCTTCGAAAGGAAGTAATACTTCAACAGAATCCCACATGAAAATAAACAATATTTTACTAGCGTCGATCATGGCTATTGTCGTCCTTGGAATCATCATTGCATTACTGAAACTCATGAAGAAAAAGCAGAAAAAATGGATAGAAAAACGGGTGCAGTCCGAATTTATTAGAAGGATGCATTTGCGATTGTCGGGAAGGCGAGAACGAGGAAGAAAATGGAAATGTGTAAAATTACGCACTACAAGTAATTTTGTGTAATAATGAAGTGATTAATGAACATCCCTGTGTTGCGTCATCCGATATTATACTATAGAAGTTTTTTGGACATAAACAAATTAGTTAAGTACGATACCTACATATATTATGTAAGTATTATTGAAATGTAAGTATGTTTTAAGTTAATATTTTATGGAAAAGGATTTAGAAATAATTTTAAGTGAATTATTAGATATACAAGTTAGCTTAAGGAAGTTAGGCCCATGTAGAAGATTCAAAAGAAGACTCAAGACTAGAAGAAATAGTACTAAGAAAATAGTATTAAGAAGAATTATTGTATTTTGAGAAGAATTAATACAACGAAATTGTATTGTGGTATCTGTGTGTCATTGTCTTCAAGTGTTCAACCCGCCAGCTAGCCAGTCCTCTCCGCTCCCGTGCTACGTCAGCGCCACGCCTACAGGAAGGCACCTCACTGCGTGTTTACCTTAATGTTTCGCCCTCTTCACGCCTGGTAGGTTCGGGCGTGAGCAGGGTCGGTCACACGTAGTGAGAGGGGCTCGCACGCACTGGTTTCCAGACAGCTGGTTACCGTAGCGTGTATTCGCTGCCGGTTATACAGAGTTCGAGGGAATCGTTTCCGACGCGTTCGAGCTCTCGGTGCGCGGTCCCGCTCTGTATTGTTGACGTAGCACGTTTGTAACGGGTAACGCCATGCCCGTTTTATTAGGTATTAAAAGATAGTAAATACGTGGTAATAAAGCTCATAATTTCATAATCATAGCATAGAAACGTACTGAACTTATATTTCATTATTAATCTTTGTTTTAAACCAGTTATGTGTAATATTTGTTATTTTATAGGAATAGTTAAGCTTATATGTGAATTTTATCGTGTTTATATTGATTATAATTCATACGTAACGTGTTTATAGGCTGTTTTGTGTTGTAATGTTTAAAGTTTAATATTTACAAAGTTTACTAATCTTTAATGTTATATTGTGTGTATTTAGGTAGTTAGTAATGTTCTTAATATATCTGAATAGGTTTTGTAATATTAAAATAAGAATCTTGTAAGATATTAGCTAATTACGTGAAATTGTAATAAAAATAATAACAGAATAGGCGCGACGCACTACGCCACAAGCCGTGTTACTAGGCAATGTTAGAGTAGGAGGGGAATAGACGCCATCGCTCCGTCCCGCTCCAACACCGGTATAAATATGGGGCTGTTGCGGCCAACCGGCACACTAGAGTGACAAACGCTATTCAAGATAAGAAGACTCAAGACCCTGAACACTCAAGAAGAAAACTCTGTGTCAAGAAACCGAAGCACTGGATAGCATATTGTGAATTATTGTAAGCGGCCATTCTCCATTGTGAAGATTGAATACAGCGACTTGACGTGTGTGTCATTACTCATTATCGTCGAGAAATCCTTCACCCACAAGCGACCCAGTCCACTTAGTTCTCCGAAGCTATGCCAGCGCCACGCCTCCGTGTAGGCACCTCATTGCGTGTGAAGTACCATTAGTAGTTCGATGATGAGTGAACATTCATAATCGAAGTACCATTAGTAGTTCGATGATGAGTGAAAATTCATAATCGAAGTACCATTAGTAGTTCGATGATTAGTGAACATTCATAATCGAAGTACCATTAGTAGTTCGATGATGAGTGAAAATTCATAATCGAAGTACCATTAGTAGTTCGATGATTAGTGAACATTCATAATCGAAGTACCATTAGTAGTTCGATGATGAGTGATCATTCATAATCGGAGTACCATTAGTAGTTCGATGATGAGTGAACATTCATAATCGAAGTACCATTAGTAGTTCGATGATGAGTGATCATTCATAATTGCAGTCCCATTAGTAATTACCAATTAACCATTAAAACAAATAAAATCCATTTTAAAAATTGATGTCTGTTCGTGTGTTTGTACCAGGTAATCTCCGAAACAGTTGGACCGATTTTGTTGGAAATTTCACTGGTAGATAACTGATGTTATAAGGAGTAACTTAGGCTATTTTTGTTTTAGAAAACTAGTTTGGGTTTCGCGCAAATAAAAAAAATAGGTCATGGTGAATCAATGCGTGCGTTTAAATAGCTTACGCTGAGTAAACTATTACAGATAAATCAAATTAATGTACTACATAATTGTATAAAAAGACCTACAGAAAAGTCAGCAAGAGTATATATCGATCTTTTAAGGAATACACACACTAAGCATTTTTGTCTTTAAAATAACCGGGAGCGGGGAAGTAAGATATCGACGGCATTCTGTAGTCCACGCGAGCGAAGCCACGGGAACAATCAGTATTGAATATGGGAACATTATTTACATTAAATTGTAACTGGCCATTGGAGTTTGTTAAAAATCTTCACTACACATTATACGCAGAGACACACTAATGCGCGCCGGCCAGATTACCGCATATTTATAAGAGTCCATGTTTGTTACTCAAAAGGAAGAATGCGTGCTAGTGGTGTTGATTATGTTAGCACTGGAACAATCGCTCGTCCTGATCTAGAAGTGCTTGAAAAAATCTAGCATGATCCTTCGACCTCTACGCGAGCATTAACTCGACGCACAGTCATTGGAAAATCAACCGTGCACGATATTTAAAAAAATAACAAATTGCACCCATTCCATGTGACACGTGTGTAAACTCTCCAATCAAGAGATTATGATTCACGATTGCGTTTTTGCCGATAAACGCAGGTAAAGATTGAGGAAGACCTGAAGTTTTTTTAATAAAATTGTTTGGGCCATGAGTCAACACTCAAAAGAGATAGCTATATTAATATGCACGATTTACATAGTTGGCAACTGGAAAACTCTTATTTTACGCGTGGAGTAAGGTCACAATACCAATTTAAGATAAATTGTTGGACTGGAACATTAATAGGCACATTTGAATTACCGGGAAATCTTACTGGCCAAAGTTATTTGGGGTTTCTACAAAACGATCTTCCTATTTTATTGGAAAAGGTGCCCGAGGAGCTGAGGGAATCTTATTGGTTCCAAACTGACAGCTGTAAATAGTATTTGAAACTTTTTTAAGAAAACTTTCTAGCTCTACCAAATAGTTATAAATCCACCATATTTGGTTTTTAGTTTCGATTGCTAAAATAATACGACAATTCTCAAAGTAGGAATTTTATTTGTCTTCTACCTTGAAAAAGTAAAGAGATTTATTGTTTTTTTTATCTCCACCTAACCATGAAAACAAAAAATTACCCTCTGTTATTTAAATAAGCACCTGTCATTTGTGGACCAAATGTTAAAAGAAATAATGATTAAAGAAAACTCAGGCCAGGTGATTTTAATTATTTACTTTAAAAAATTAGAAAAATGTACTGATCACTATGATTTACTATTAAAAGTTAATTATGTCCTTTAATATTCAATGAAAGAGGTATTAATATTTATGGACATATATTAAAAGGAGCGCACGGTACGCTCCTAACAAAGCGCCATACATCACGCCAAATAATAATAATACTGAACGGGACTGGACAACTGGAGTGCAGCGCGGCGCAAATTTAATAATTAATTTTCCTACAAGTCATTTATTTATGTTCCAAATAATGTGTACAAGAAAGAAAACGACAAAATTAGTTTATGCATTTAATACATCATATCTGTAGTGCATTTTGATATAATGGTACAGTCATAAAGTTATGGTACAATAATGAGAGTGAAATACCTTCACCTATAAGTATAGAAAATCGCAGCCAACAACTAAATAACCTTGTTGTTTGTTACTTCGGCGAGTAGGGTTGACACAGCTCCTTGGCAAAGGGAGGTGCAAGATCGGCAACACCCCGCCCCCTAGCGATACCTGTGGTCGGCTGTGGTCTTACAAGCGTTTACAGGCTACGATAGTCGCTTACCATGTAAAGATAACAGAATTCATCTTTTCATTATTCCACCTCATACGTCTCAAAAACAACAATCTTTCAAACGCATTATATTTCACGAATATGAAATCGTATTATATCACAGAATGTGATAACTGGATGGTCATATTTGATTTGGTTTATTGGTTCAGCAATTCTTATCCATAATTACTTCGAAAAACATACAAAAAAGTATTTAATGTTACTGGAATATACATATTCAACACTCGGTTCGGGTCTAAGAATAAGCGGTAAGTAGCATGACCTAGCCGTATCATTATGACTCATAAACTCCGGCATTACCGATAAAAATATTATCTATACTGAAGTAAATTGCTGAACAGGGATTTCTTTTAAATTATACGCGGATGAAACCGCGTGGCACAGCTAGTTTCTAATATAATTCGTTGTGAGGCAACAAATATCTTTCATTTTATACCACCGTGCTGTAGCCGCTTATGTCCACCTAAATGTAAAGGCGTACGAAACTGTTTCCCGCACCAACATGCAAATACTTTACCATAATCATAATGAATCAATTTTATATGATTTGATAAATAGTATTTGTGTTTAAACTTTTTTTGGCAATAGTCACATTCGACTGTCATTTCGTTATTATGCTGCAGTCTCTTATGGTTACGCAAGTACATCGGTGAACGAAACTGTTTCCCGCACCGACATTCAAATACTTTTCCAGAATCATAATGTACATTCTGCTTATGAGTTATTAAATTTTGTTTGTTTTTGAATTTCCTTTCGCTAGTTTCAGATTGGACTTTGCCATACTTTCTATAATATCTAGTAATTTTGCCACCATGCTGCAGACGCTTATGTCGAGATAAACGTGCCGGTATAAGAAACTGTTTCCCGCACCAACATGCAAATACTTTACCATACTCATAATGAATAGTTTTTATATGATTTAATAAATAGAATTTGTGTTTAAACTTTTTTTGGCAATAGTCACATTGGACTTTCATTTCGTTAATATGCTGCCGACTCTTATGATGACGCAAGTACACCGGTGAACGGAACTGTTTCCCGCACCAACATTCGAATACTTTTCCATAATCATAATGTTTATTCTGCACATGAATAATTAAAGTTTGTTTGTTTTTGAAATGTCCTTGGCAATAGTCACATTGGACTTTAGTTTCGTTATTATGCTGCTGCCTCTTATGTCTACGCAAGTACGTCGGTGAACGGAACTGTTTCCCGCACCAACAATCAAATACTTTTCCATAATCATAATGTATATTCTGCACGTGAGTTATTAAAGTTTGTTTGTTTTTGAATTTTTTTTGGCAATATTCACATTGGATTTTGTCGTTATTAGTATCTTTCATTATGTCATCCTCATCATGCTGCCGACTCTTATGTACACTCAAGTGGCCCGGCGTTTGGAACTGCTTGCCACACCAACATTTCACACTGTATTGAGATACTTGATTCGGAGATATTTGTTTGTGTAAAGGCACTACGTTTCGTTTAACATTCAGCGTGCTTTTGCATTGCTTTTCGCATAATTTAAACTTAGGTATTTTCTTGTTGTGAACAATATCGACGTGTGCAAGCATATTATCATGACTATTAAAACAATTATCGCAATATTGGCACTGGTGTAACTCATTGTCTGCTGGTGTGTTTATTTCAACTTTTATGTGTTCATTATTGTGCTTTAGTAAATTGAAACTGCAAATGTTAAAATATTATAATTAATTATGTATTCGCTAATATATTGTAATGATTTATAGATTAAAAGACCTTGGGGCAAAGAGAAAGTGGAGTCATGAATAATTCTAAATTAACTTATGGAATATATAAAAAATGCTTTGTGAATGTGAACTTTTTTGCTCTCTCAATGAGATGTAATTCCACATTATTGAAAACTTATTTATTTTTATAGCACCCTCAAATATTAAATAAATATTGTTACTACTCGTATAAAAAATGTTCGAAAACTAAAATAATATCTGGTAAAATATAGAATTTTTTAAATTTATAAATAAATTGAATTTACGTTCATTACGCGTACCATTACGCGTCAATTCGCGGAACACGAACGCATTTACATTATAAGTTTGAGTATCGCAACAGGATTAAGAGAAGGGCGATTAGAGATATATGTTGGGTACGCGTCACTTCCCCTCTGCAAGGGGGGGGGGGGAAGTGACGCTTCTCCGGTTTGGACGGGCGTTTTGTTGCGCCGGATGCCCGTCTCGTAGACGCCGTACGGATGCCAGTGGGACGCGATGGTAGTGAGGGGGTCAGGGGGCTGCAATTATGCACGACCGCTTGAGGTGCCGGGTCTTCAATAAAAGTCGAACTCTTGTTTGCTGCTTGCAGGACGACCAAAGCTTTCTTCTTGTTGTTCTTGTAGTTACTTGTACTCGTTGAATTGCGCCGTGCCCCATACGGCGCCTCTTCGAGCTTAAGTAGTTCGGAGAGTGGCCGTAAGGAGAGCCCCGCTTTAATTCGTGTTTTAATTTTAGTTTTAACTTTGGTCGCCCTGTTAATCGCTCTATATTTCTTTCTTTATATATATTGTGTATACATGTTATATATCAAAATTTTCCTTGTCGTATTACCTATCCATTAAACATTCACATATTATATACATCATCATTTCAGCCGCAGGACGTCCACTGCTGAACATAGGCCTCCCCCATAGATCTCCAGAGCGACCGATCTTGTGCGGCCTGCACCCAACGGCTCCCAGCGATCTTTACTATGTCGTCTTTCCATCTAGTGGGGGGCCGTCCTACGCTGCGCTTTCCGGTGCGTGGTCTCCACTCGAGAACCTTTCTGTCCCAACGGCCGTCAGTTCTCCGAACTATGTGCCCCACCCACTGCCACTTCAACTTGCTAATCCTTTTGGCTATGTCGGTTATCTTAGTTTGTCTACGGATCTCCTCATTTCTGATTCGATCTCGTAGAGAAACACCAAGCATAGCCCTCTCCATAGCTCGCTGAGCGACCTTGAGCTTACTTATGAGGCCCACAGTGAGCGACCATGTCTCTGCGCCGTATGTCATCACTGGCAACACACACTGGTCAAAGACTTTCGTCTTGAGGCACTGAGGTATTTTGGACGAGAAGACGTCGCGCAGTTTCCCGAACGCTGCCCAGCCGAGTTGGATTCGTCGACTGACCGCTTTTTCAAAGTTGGACCTACCTAACTGGACTGTTTGTCCCAGGTAGACATATTCTTCAACAACTTCTAGACAAGAGTTCCCAACTGATACTGGGGTGGGCACCACATGGATATTCGACATGATTTTCGTCTTGTCCATGTTCATTTTAAGGCCCACCTGTTGAGAAACTTTGTCGAGGCCATCGAGCATTGTGCCAAGATCTTCCAGCGATTCTGCCATGACTACGATGTCGTCAGCAAATCAAAGGTGAGTGATGTACTCGCCATTGACATTGATGCCGAGTCCTTGCCATTCCAGGAGCTTGAAGGCGTCCTCTAGAGCGGCGGTAAACAGTTTCGGAGATATTACGTCTCCCTGTCTAACGCCTCTTCTCAAAGGAATTGCCTTCGTGCACTGCTCCTGTACTCGGACCGACATGGTAGGCGTTGTTGTACAAGCACTTCAACACTTCGATATATCGATAGTCAATACGGCACCGCTGGAGGGACTGCAACACTGCCCAGGTTTCGACCGAATCAAAGGCTTTTTCGTAGTCCACGAACGCTAAGCATAAAGGCAGATTATACTCCTCAGTCTTCTGTATAATCTGCCGCAGCGTATAGATGTGGTCTACGGTGCTAAAGCCTTTTCGGAAACCGGCTTGTTCGGGAGGCTGGAAGTCATCAAACTTGTGCTCGAGACGATTCGTGATGACCCTCGAAAACAGCTTATAAACATGGCTCAGCAACGAGATGGGCCGTTAGTTCTTCAATAAGGTTTTATCACCTTTCTTGAAGAACAGGACCACCACGCTGCCGCCCCACGTTTCCGGCGTTTTACCCTCGAGTATAACGGAATTAAAGAGCTTCTGCAGGACCTTAAGTATCGGTGTTCCACCCGCTTTAAGAAGCTCTGATGTAATTCCGTCATCACCCGGATTAGAGATTTGTTAACTTCATCATCAGCATCATCATCATCACATATTATATACATCAAGTACATATTCCGTACATAGGCCAAAAACAATGCAATTTACGGGCGGCATCACCGCTTTCCGTTCGTAAAGTTTCTATAACATTGGATATTCTTACTCTATTGACTTATTCTATGCATTTACCTATTCTATAATAATTCTATTTCCATATATGTAACACACAATCATAAGCATTTATATGCAACTTATAATGTAGCGTCGTCGCTAACATTTCTCTATAATTTTATCTATATTGATCTATTCTATCATGACACATAGTACATAACACATAAACACAATAATATAACGTAATAACCTAACACAAGACACGAAAATAACAGTTCAGTCGCCAACAATATAGGTACTAATGTAATCATACGATCATGAAGATATCTCGATTATAGCCATTAGTAATTACTAATAGGTAATTATTAATTCGATTATGAATTATCACTCGTAATCGAACTACTAATAATGATCATTCATAATGGAGACCTTTGGAAGAAAGTTTTTTATAAGAACACATAAGGATTAGCTATTCTCATTCGTCTTTCGATTTAATTATATTTGTGCCGACTAGCCATTTTCTCTATGGAGGGACGTGGCAACACCGGACGGTCGGAGGGTGTCAAAAAACGATAACAACAAATAATAGGTACTTTGATCACTGGACAAAATATTCTAAAGTATTCTAAGTGTTCTAGCTAGGTACCTACTTTTTAATGTTGGTAATACGAAATAATGTAGGTACCTACTTAATGTTATGATGTCATTTAAAGTGGAACAATATATACATATGTGAAAGAAAAGGAAGTTTAAATAACTCTAACTTTTTCATATTCAATCAAATTTTTATTAATTTTTTAGTATTCTCAATTTTGGGGTAAACTTTTTTGCCTTCCAAAATGTGTTTGTTTATTTTTACAGAAAAAAAAAGAATTTTCACCAAAATCATATTGTCAATTGTTATACCAAATAAATATTTCTCGCAACTTATGTTTTGGCACCGCAAAAAGTTTACTACCGAGTTGAATAGGCGCAATTTAATTTACTTACTGTGAACAATATTGTTAAAATGTGTATTGAAGCATTTAATAGCATTTAACTTAAAAATAAGTTTTAACAAGTTTATCTATATTGTAAATACAAACTCGAAAAATAAATCGATTAAAGACCGATTTTTGAGAAAACGATTAAAAACTCGTATCTTTTTCAAAATGGTAGGTAGCTAGGTAGCCCAAAATTTTTCGTTAATTTGATGCTAAAAGTATTCTATATCCTTTTCCGACTTCTATGTATATTTCATCACAATCCATCCAGTCGTTTGAGCGTAATTGATAGACAAACATTCAAACATCTCCGCAGATGTTGTTCTGTTCTTTCTAGTACTCGATAACTCGACTACAACGCCATCTATCACGTTCAAGGATAGCATAAAAACCTTCGCTATAAAAAAACACTTAGATCTACCGATTTTAAAAATTATATTTAGAAGAAAATCTATATGTCCTGGTAACACTTATAAAAATCACAAATATTGCATCGAATTTTGTACAATAAGACGAAGATGTTGAGCGACAACGTCGCGCACCTACGACGTGAGCCTACAACGCAATTATTGAAAATAATTTGGCAAAAAAGGAAAATAACGCCATCTAAGTATTCTTAAAGCATCGTAAAAATATGTGACGTCATTATAGACAAATTTATAAAAGATTTGAAGCACTCAGCGACATCTCACGTCCTAGAAGATAACGAGCTACCGAGTTATATTTCTTGTATGGCTATTGGCAGTCTTCTTGTTTTACCTAGTTTCTGGAGTTAGCGGCAGGCTTAGGTGTGAGTGATAAAACAATTTTAATTCACTTGAGAAACATTGGAAAAGCGAAAATACTCGAGAAATGGGTACCGCATGAATTGACTGAAGCACACCAACAAACACGCATTGAGTGCTGCATTAAATTACTCAACCGTCACAATTACGGGGGAATTTTGAATCGTATTTTTAATTGTGACGAAAAATGACACCCAGAAGAACCGGCCAAATCCTGTCCCAAGCGAAAGTTGACTCAGACAAAGTTACTGGTGAGTGTTTGGTGGACCAGTGCTGGTGTTATACACTACAGCTTCCTAAGATCTGGCCAGACGATAACGACAGATTTGTATTGTCAGCGATTCTAAACCACGATGGAAAAGCTAGCCGTTAAACAACCGAGACTGGTCAATCTCTCTAACCCACTCCTGCTTCAGGACATGCTTGGAATGTCTCCGTACCGCACCATACTCCCCGGACCTTACTCCAATAGATTACCACTTTTTTTCGGAATTTGGAGAATTTCTTAGGAGGAAAAAAAATTAATTCCGATGAGGCTGTCTAAACCGCCTTCAAAGATTTTATTAATTCTCGCTCCCACAATTTTTTCAGCATTGGAACATAATTCGATTGATTATATGTATAATTTCATAATATTGTTTTCGTTTTACCATATAAAACGCCAATTTCATATGTAAAGACCTAATATTGTTTTCTGATGCAGTTAGAATATTTTTATGTGGAGAGGACCGACGCCGGTGACTGTTCCGAAGACCACAGGAACGCTATGCGGACGTGGGTTTCGAAGAAATCACCTCATATGGCGGAGGCTCCGTTGTTTTGGGCGACAATTAATTCGACGGAGCGTATGGAGTTAGTTTTTTATAGAAAATGGAACATTAAATGCACACCGGTACATAACGGAAGTCCTAATTCCACATACTCAGCCCCAATTGCTTACTCTTGCTCATGCCCAGACGGATTCAAGCCTTGATTTTGGCAAGAGGAGGTCGCAATTGTTATTAAATTTTGTAACTTTATTTAAAAAAAAAAAAAAAAAAAATTGTGTTTATTGCTGACCACTTCTTATTGTTTAGACGTGTACATCGGTTTTATAGAACTCATCGAAAATTAGTAGAAAAATTGCCAGCATTCACTTATTAAGTATACAGACTACGTCAAACAGTTAAATTCAATTTAATTTACTGAAATAGACCTTGGAATGTAAATTTCCTTAGGCGCCCGTTTTATTTTGCAAAGCAGTGTATATTATATTTTCAATAATTATATAGGTACTTCTCATCAAAAAAATCGAAACCCCTCTTAAGTTTCGTTTGAATGAGTCTTATATAGGTCAGTATAAAATAAGAATATATTTTCTATTCTTATACCTGTTTATTGCCTTCCTCTAAATATGTTCATGAATTTATTTATACACAGTTTGGGTATATTCCCTCTGCCAATCTTCTAAGTGACACTTAACACATACAAAAGTAACCATAACATGCACAAATAGGTTTGTTTTTTTTTTAGAACTGACTATACTATTAGCCTTAGAGGCCCTGAAGCCGCTGTGGCTTTTACAGCTTCACCAACACAAATATTTATGCCTGAGCATAAATGTATACTACATCTATGTGCATGAGAGTGCCCCTACAAACACATTACACTGAACACTCTTGTTAATTGAAATATACACTATAATATATATTTGTAAGCTTTTAGAATATATTTGAAAAAAAAAAAAAACAATTTTATAAGAGCCTGTAGGCACTAAAAGGGTTAAACGTCATCTGGCTTCTCACGAAATTTCGATCCCATGTTTTATAGTCAGTCCTACCCAAGACAGTTCTGGTTTTCGACATTAAAGCGAATACTAAACGCAACAAACAGGTAGAAATCTACAAGAGTATTACGACTGCAACTAAGAAAAGCTATAATAATTAGTTTTTTCAAATTTTGTCTTTAAAATACTTTGTTTTACTACTCTACAGCGTAATCAATCGCATCTCTTCGCCAATTAACAGCATTAGCAAATGCGAGGAATTTTTTACGTGTGAATGACCTTTTGTTTTGCTGTCGTCTTTAATCCCACTTTTCATCGTTTGCCAAGCGACTTTAGTATTGTAGGCCATTATTATCTGAGCAATACTCACATAAATATCTATAATATTTGAAGTAAAAACATCTCAGTAAATAACACTAAAATTTAATTATAATTCCTAGTCAGGATCAATTATTTATTCTATTTATAATGGAAA
The DNA here is from genome assembly GCA_033032175.1 of Saturnia japonica. Classification (NCBI taxonomy): domain Eukaryota; kingdom Metazoa; phylum Arthropoda; class Insecta; order Lepidoptera; family Saturniidae; genus Saturnia; species Saturnia japonica. The sequence goes on from CM065329.1 coordinate 8,139,110, forward strand.
TGAGAAATTGATACAATAGTATTCATTGTATCTCTCTCTATCTCTGCTTCCCCGGGAAGAGATTCAACAAATAAATTAATGATTTCAACCTTTTAAACTAGTATGAAAGTACATGAATTAGTTTCATGGGTACCTCACTCACCTATTTTTGAATTTTCTACCACACAACTTGCATTGAATTTCTTGAAGAGTTACCAGGACATCATAATGTACACTAGTGACTTCAGCATTATCCAATATATCTGGCTCTTCTAGCCTCTCTATTTTTACAATACCCTGGTAATTTTTATTGTCAATTTCTTCGTTTTTAATAAATGACAATCCATCCTCTGTGTTTTCATGATTTATTCCATGTGTGTCTATAAGTTTTAATAATTTCTTATTCTAGAAACAAAAATAATAATTTCAACTTTCAGTAAATGAACTTGATAAAATAATAAGGTTAGGATAGAGTTAAATTATATCTGGAAATTGGCTTGCTTCTCATGTTGAGTAGGGTTAAACACATATTTATTAGTAGCTGGTCTGGGCTGATTTAAGTGAGGCAAAATATCTGCTTCGTGCCTGATATAATATGCTATTCTAAATATACAGTATTTCTGTTTAGATTATGAACAATAAAGCTTCAAATTATTCTCATTATGAGAGGAAAGCTGATGATCAGAAGTGGGATGGAAAATAACAAACATAATAAATTTTACTCACTTCAGAAACAATTGTGTAATGAATATTGAAGTCTGATTGAGGATATTCATGCTCAGTGAACTCCTTTTTCAGTTTTTCCACCACAAAACCCTTACTGTCATAATAATTTACATACTGTGATGACTCCAAGGGCTCAGACGGATACTGGAATACAATAACTAGCTTGTATTAAACATATTTAGATAAAACATTTATTCTTCTAGAACTAAACTACTACAAGTAATCGGTGTATGCATATTAAGGCTAGTGTATAGAAAATAATAAAACTAGGAAATACAAAAACTGGTATTGATTAACAGAGTGTATTTTTTTTTTTTCAGAAATACGTAGCTAATATTGTTTGAACATATAGCAACAGATGACAAAAAATTAAGCAATAAATCCAAAATGTTAATAAATCGAAGGTAATAAAACATGGTGGAATGATTTTCTAGGTATGATTTTGGGGCCTATTATATAATTTACTAGTGACCGGCTCCAGCTTTCGTACAGGTTTAATTTAAATACTATGTGGTGTATTTTATGTTTAAAAATTAGCATAATTTAGAGTTTATCACTTTAATATTGATAGTTCATAACAGCCTTATTAGTCTAGTGGTCCTAAACGCGACTGCTATGCTCGAGGTCCTAGTTTCTATTCCCAGGTTGTGCAAAGTTTTTTTTCTATGAAATTCTCAGTAGCATCTTGGAGTTTGGCTTTGTGCTCGATTAATGGTAATAGGCTCGCCCCCTATTATATGAGACCGAAAACATACCCGGCGATCTGTGGCTGTACACCTCTGATTAACACTTTGGGAATACAGGCGTGAAGGTATATGTTACGTAACTTAATATTTACGAATAGTACGCTTAGCTCGCAATACACACTTCATCATAGGTGCCTACCAACCACCCGTGACCGGTTTTTATGCGAGGGATTTCTTAGATCGCGTGTAATTTTGAATTCGTGATATCTTCTATGGTATTCATTTAAAGAATTTTAATTTACATTAAATGCCCAAGTTAATTATCAAACTTATCTGGACAAAGATTAATACTGAGTTGGAGAAAATAGCTTCGCAAATAACGTAATATTTTTAATTATTATGTTGAAGATAAAAATGTTTACTGTGAGTCAACCTTAGGGGACAGACATATGCCATCGCGACTTTTCTCTTGGCTTTTTGAAGAACTACAATTCTTTAGAACATTATTTTGATGTATCTCATAAGGTTTAGCCAGCGTAAACTATGTCAGCGCAACTTAATTGGAATTTATTGTATACTATACTAGCTGTGTCCGTGGCTTCGCTCACGTGGACTACAGAATGCCCGCACGAACTTTGCTCCCCCGCTCCCGGCTATTTTAAAGACAAAAATGCTTATTCTGTGTGTTCCTTAGAAGATAGATGTATACTCTCGGACTTTATTGGAGATATTTTTAATACCTATGATTATGTAGTACATTAATTGGTTGACTCATGATCTCTTATGGTTTACTCAGCATATGCCATTTATGCGCCCGAATTGATTCACCATGACCAGTTTTTTATTATTTGTGCTGAACCTTAATTCTATTTCTAAAATAAAAGTAGCCTAAGTTACTCCCTATATCATCAGCTATCTATCAGTGAAAGACCCGTCAAAATCGGTCAAACCGTTTCGGAGATTACCTGGAACAAACAGACAGACAAAAATAAAAAAAAATGGGCTTTTTGTTATAGGTATCGTATATACTTTCATATGCATTTAGTAAAAAACTGTTATTTTGATATAATATTACAAACGGACACTTCAATTTTATTAATTGTATAGATAAGAAATAAACCTACAGTAAAAGAATCTCTAAATGGTAATGAAAACAGCATTAAAAGTTGCGAATTGCGTAGTTTAAAAGATCTAAGCATACATAGGGACAGACAGCGGGATGCGACTTAATTTTACTATGTATAGATATAGAAGTAAGATGGTGTAGTTCTAATGTAAAAGGACACTAGAAAATTCACAATCTTTGGATTAAAGGCCTTTTATTGGTTATTTTGATCTTTAATAAGATACCTAATCTTAAACACATTTTGTTTAAAAGTGAAAAGATACTGGATTAGCCAAATGAACCTTGCCATCAAACCTATTAAAAATGCTTTAAAAAACATAGTTGAGAATCATGATCTCTTTGGGTATTTCTCTCTACTTAGGGCAGCCCAACTGGTGAAACGCCTCCACTGTACAGCAAATTATAGCCAATGAATCTTGTGTTGTGTTCATGCGGTGAGTAAGGTTTCTTCTGGAAAAGGAATTCAAGATTTGCAACAAGCAAGTAATACCTATGGTGTTTGAAGCATCCACAAGCGACGGAAACTGCTTACCATCAGGTTGGTTGTACAATTGTTCGCCACCTTAGATGTAAAAAAAAATCTATATTAATAACTTTTTGAAACAAAGCCTTGCCAAGAGAGGTAAAGATCTCAGCATTCTATTGATTCACTGTGCGGGTGCTGGGTCCATAGTGTGGCAGACAAAGGGAACACAAGCAGACCCCAGGACTTACGACCCAGGTGTAGGTTTAAGGGACCCCCTTATGATGCACATCAGCGCTCAACTTGACTGCCCGAGATACCCTCCCTGCCAGGCCAGATTTGGTAAGAGCCTGTTAATGCTGCTTTAGATACCCGTTCTAAAATAGAACTTACTGCAGTTCTCGATAGGCTGAGGTCTTTTAGCAAGTTATAGAGAGATTTCGCTAGAATACCTCTTGCTCTCACTTCTACCGCATAACCCATTTTGGTTAACTCATTACATAAATCCTAATATTTATTCATTTTTATTGCATGGTCTTTCGTATATTAGTTTCCCACGGTACAGTAATCTCTACAAGTACTATACCCTTGATTTCTCGAGAATAAAGAAATATGTTAATATTTATATTATTTATACGTAATGTAATTTAATATTTCTAGATGTCTTTAATCAGTTATGGTGCATGAAAAAAAAATCTTTTTTAAAAATATAATATTTAACACACAATATTACTCAAAAGTAATAAGTATTTTAGTTTGAAAATTTATATTCTTTAATGCTTTGACTGCTACTCAAGTTTTTATGTGTGCATCTTAAATTTTAAAAAAAAGTAAACTAAAGTATATATCAAACTTGAAAATTTGTCACTATTGAAAACTATAAAGCACTTTAACTATTTAACAACATCTATACAATTAATAAAATTGAAGTGTCTGTTTGTAATGTCTAAATAACAGTTTTTTACTAAATGCATATGAAAGTATATACAGTCACCAGTTGGGCTACCCTAAGTAGAGAGAAATACCCACAGAGATCATGATTCTCAACTATGTTCTTTAAAGCATTTTTAGATTTGTTGGCGAGGTTTATTTGGCTAATCCAGTATCTTTTCACTTTTAAACAAAATGTTTAAGTTTAAGTATCTTATTAAAAATCAAAATAACCAATAAGAGGCCTTTAATCCAAAGAATTGTGAATTTTCTAGTGTCCTTTTACATTAGAACTACACCATCTTACTTCTATATCTATACATAGTAAAATTAAGTTGCATCCTGCTGCCTGTCCCTATGTATGCTTAGATCTTTTAAACTACGCAATGCGCAACTTTTAATGCTGTTTTCATTACCATTTAGAGATTCTTTTATGGTAGGTTTATATCTTATTTAAACAATTAATAAAATTGAAGTGTCTGTTTATAATGTCAAAATAACAGTTTTTTACTAAATGCATATGAAAGTATATACAACACCTATAACAAAAAGCCCTTTTTTAATCTTTGTCGGTCTGTCTGTCTGTTTGTTCCAGGTAATCTCTGAAATGGTGGCACCGATTTTGACGGGACTTTTACTGATAGATAGCTGATGAAATAGGGAGTAACTTAGGCTACTTTTAGAAAAGAATTAGAGTTCCGCACAAATAAAAATTATAGATCCAGCAACTTATTATTAAACTGTGTTTACATATAAAATATTTTGAGCCTTCTAAACTATGTGTATAGTATATTAATATCTGGACAACCTTCCTGCTCTAAATGTCATAAAGAACAGAAAAACTTGGAATTTAAAACATTATCTAAATACAAAATTTTATCCAAATTGTTAGAGCTGTCTCTGAAAAACCAATTACAAAATATATGCATATATACAAGAATTCATCACTTAATAATATTTTTTTTTTTTTTTTTTTTAATTTAGGGGAGGGTAATAACCCCCCCACCCCCTAAAAGCCTCTAACATAATCAGAGAAAGTATTGTCTAATTTATAATAATTCCTTTCATTTACCCGAATTACACTCCCAAACTTTATTCAATTCCTAATCCTAAGCACGTATTCCTTTATTTATTAAATCAATTTTTTATAAAACTTAGGACTATTACATTATTCTTACACTAAACTTAACTTAAATAAAACTTGTAAAATTAGTAAAATAACAAAAACAATAATTCAAAATAAAATAATTAAAATCGATAACTTACATAACTATTCTAAAAACACAATATACCCAATTCAATCACACAAAATTTCCTATATCTAGTCACAACCAAAAAGTCAAAACAACAAGTATGTCAGGGTGTAATATATTATTTATGTCTAATTTTAGAGGTTTTTACTATTTTTTCCAAGAAGCCCAAAAAATGCCCTCTGTTTTCTTCATCTACCATCAAGGTATGCAGCGTGACCCTCTCTAACTTAATAATATTAGATATGTAGTATATTGAATTTTAATTTAAATTCCTTAAGATTTCAATATTTTTTTATGTGCTCATATTTCCCTTTCCTTTGGTTAAGCTAGTCATCTTAGTCATATCTACACATATTTAACAGTTTAAAAGTTTAAATTCTAAATTTATGATTAAATGTTCAATGTAGTGACAGGCATGTATGAGACACATTCATTCTTTGAATAATATATATAATACAATACCATATAGTCACTGCAAGATAATTCTTCCTCATCAATGCTATCTACTGTTTCTTGTTTCAGTGTTGGTGTAGACATCCCTAGTTTCAACCGTGCCTCTGGAGCTGTGGTACTCAATGTATCACAGCTAAGTACTGAATCTTCGCAGCTATATATAGTTATATTTTTATCAAACCCGTCTTTTTCTCTGTGTTGTATATGTGATTAAATTTTCGATAAAATAAATTCAAATTAAGCTTTCTTAGTTTTTAATAAACATTAGATTACTTTTTATATTGAAAATAGGGTCAGCTATAATCCACTGATATTGATCAAACTTCTATTAGTTATTTTACTCTTTGATCAAACTATATATTTTAGTTCATCCTACCCTATACAGGATTTATCATTACCTATTCTACATGTTATGCATAACTAACTGAAGAATTTTTAAGACATAATAAATTACACAAAACTTCCGATATCTTTTATAAAATACGAAATTCAAAAAAACAAGATTGCATTTCTCTTAAACCAATAAACATTGGTCTATGCCAATAAACCATGACACCATAGACCAACATGACACGACCTGTCATCACGACCACAGACTACTAGTATATACTGTCTTTAGAGTAGTCTACGATAAACATTTAGACTATCGATAGAGTTGTGGCGCCTCATTCGCCACTATTTTTATACTGGCTGTTTCTTATTGTTAATATTAAAAATACTAAGGCGATGACATATCAGATAGACATCTGATGTCATAACACTTGACAATATAATTCACTCGATAATGGCAGTAATGGTCTTCATTAAAGAGGACCGGTTGCCAAGTTAGGAAGAAGAAGAAGAAGATAGACTGATGAAATTGAGAGACGGTTGTTTTCACGTCACGTTATGTACTAAAATCTGTATTATTTTATTACAAAGTAAATGTGCTAAAGCCCTACTGACTAGCATTATTATTGAACACGCCAAGGAGTCGATACTTATATTGTACAGTCGGTAGTTCATTTTAAGACTATTTTTCACCTCTAGACTTCTAGAGTAACGTCGTTTAAACATGCGAGGAATTACCGATACACGTAACTATTGCGTAGAACAAACCATTTGAACCATTAAGGATGGCAAACCAATGGCACGCGTGTTCGGTGTTAGTGGTAGCTATATTACTTTTCTGCACGCACAGGTGCTTACTTATAATAATATGATAAATAGTAAGTAATTATCAAAACTGGTTAGTTCTTAGTATACGGTGTTGCTATGTAAAGGGCGGTGGGTGCCCTCATTTTTTGCCTACTGGTTTTAGGCGGGCTGTAATAAATTTGTTATCTCTTTGTTAATATACAATTTTTTTATGTTAATTATTTTGAAGTTTTAATTGTTAATATAATTTTATAAATGAGAAGAATTGAATGTGTGAAGATTACATTTATTTTATAAATTACAAAGTGCAATCATTACATAATTTTTAGATGAGAATCAAACTTAACCGTAACTATAACTACGAGTTTTGCCAATATAAATGTATAATATATCAACCTTAATATTTACAAATAACATGTCACATTTTAATTTGCCACTCGTCATTGAATTTAATATACTTAATATTTTAATGACAATTAAATTCATAGAACTCCTAACATATCTTCATTTTTCCCTCCGTCTCTCGGAAATCTAAAGCCTTAGTATAAATATAAAGGAGATTTAACAATTAGTTTGCCAATGAAGTTTCACTTCTGACCTATCGACTTTGCACGCACGCACTTTTTTTTAAATCGAGGGTCCAGGTTTGAACCTATTATCGCAAGTTTCCTCTTTTCATGGGGTTTGAGCCTGGTGTGCACCGATTCCTTCAATCGTGACAATATCAGCTTACTCTCATTACTATGAATATCAATTTCAATGTCTGCCAATCTACTTCTGATACTGTTAAGAAATAGGTATGGTTTGTATCTGGAACGCAACCTTATTGGTAGGTATTGATAGATACTCTTTGATGTTTCTAAATGAAGAAAAAGAATTGTCAATATGGATTATTCTTAACTCAACAAAAAATGTGAATCATATATTATTCTCGTGTGCTTCATAATAAAATAAGTACTTTCAGTAAAACGAATGTTCTATTTGTTAAAATAACCTCTACAGGTTATGGGCCCAGCCCGAAGCACATGAAATAAATTTTGATTGTAGGTATCCGGCAAAATTTGCGTGACGCTGGTGAGTGTAATTTGTAACGCCGCTTGACGCCATTTATGAACGCAAATAATTTGCAAAGGATTGTCTGTATTGGGTTAAGATATATACTATAATAATGATAGATGACAAAATATATCAGAACATTTCGAAGTTCGATTGTAAAAACTACAGACAGTGGAAATTTCAAATAATTTGCAATCCATATAAAAGAAACTTCATTATAGAAAAATGAAATTAATAAAGAAGAGTGGGATAAAAAAAAGACGCTCTGGGTATGTGTATAATCACATCAAGTATGGAGTTAGATAAAATATCATTGATTGAAAATTGCGAAACAGCATATCAAATCATAGACAAGCTAGATACGATATATGAGAAAAAAACGGAATTGAATAAAATGATTCTCCATGAGCAACTTTTCAATTACAAAATGGATGGAGGTTTGTCAATCGCAGCTCATATCGCAAGAATTGAGACCTTGGTTCGACAGCTAAGAGAAAGTGGAGAAACTGTAAGTGATTCGGCCGTTATTACAAAAAGTCTTTGTTGTCTTTCATCGTCATATGGCTCATTTCGCCAAGCTTGGTTATCAATGGAAGAGTCAAGACAAACAATTGGTAATTTGACTTCAAGATTATTAGATGAGGAATCACGTATGAGTCACACAGTCAATACTGAACCTGAAACAGCACTTGTCGTGACAAAAGCTAAAGGTAATAAACCTAAGTGGAGACCTACATGTTATAATTGTCAAAGAAGGGGCATTTAGCTAAGGATTGTCGTCTTAAAAAAGAAATGAATCGTAACAAGAAGGTAGAATAAAAATTAAAAAGTTTATTGACGGAGAATGGTATGATTCTATAATTAACAATGTATTGTATATACCTGATCTTTGTAGGAGTTTATTTTCAGAAGGTGTTCTCGCAAATAAAGGATACACTATTGTGAAAAAAGATAATATTTGCCAAATATATAAAGAAGATTTATTACAGGCAAGCGCGGTTCGTAAAGAAAATAATTTATAGCACATGTTATTTAAGGTAATATTAAATAGTCAAGCTAATATATAGTGTAAAGAAAGCCTAAAGCTGTGGCATGAGAGACTAGGTCATGTTAATATAAGAGTTTTAAATGACATTGGTTTTAACCCTTAACCAGGCTTAGTCTTTTTTTTCTCTTTAAAGCTGATTTTGGTAGATTACAGGGTTAAAACAAATATAATTTCATGATTTATTTTTATTTTTTCATTTGCTGACATGTGGTATGTATGTGGCGACTGTCCTGCATGTTATCTATGCAGCTTTTAAGGGTTAGACAACTCACTGTAAAATGAGGCGCGTGCGTGTGCCTTTATACAAATGTGCTACGTCAACAAAATACAGAGCGGGACCGCGCACCGAGGGCGCGAACGCGACGGAAACGATTCCCTCGAACTCTGTATAACCGACGGCGGATAACACGCTACGGTAACCAGCTGTCTGGAAACCAGTGCGTGCGAGCCCCTCTCACTACGTGCGACCAACCCTGCTCACACCCGAAACTACTAGGCGTGAAGAGGGCGAAACATCAAGGTACACACACGTAGTGAGGTGCCTGCTGGTAGGCGCGGCGATGACGTAGCACGGAGCGGAATGGACTGGGTCGCTGGCGGGTTGAACACTTAGAAGATGCAAAAATGACACACAGGCACCACAATAAAATTTGCTGTATTCTTCAAGACACAATACAATTTATAGGTACTATCTTCTGGGTACTGTTTCTTCCAGTTTCTTGAGTCTTGAGTCTTGATTCTTCAGCTTGTGGCACCCGTGTGTGCTCGTTGGCCCCAGTAGTGCGCCTTTTATATTGTTTGCCAGAGAGCGAGACGGACGATGGCGTCTCTATCTGTACTGCTCATTACCAAACTTGGGTGTGGTCTGGTAACTGCGGTAATGCGTTGTGGTTGCACTATCGCTGTCTCTGTCTATTATTATTATTACTCGTATACAGAATACAATAAATTGTTAATATCTCTAATTACAATTATTCAATTACTATAAAAACTATTTCACATAAATGTAGACACAAATACCTATCCAAAAACACTAATTTTAACATTATAGGTTAATAAACATGGGAGATACAAAGCGTTAAACATTGCAACTTTATAACAGCTTGAAACTTGTTATATATACACTATTCGATGTTACAAACATTATAAAACATATACAGAAGGCCATTTTACTTATATAACACAAAACATTACGTACAACTTTTATAAAATATGAATTATTGACAATATATGATTTTAGTACTTTAAGTGATTATTTTTATTAAACTACAAACATTTTCATAACTTATATACTGTTCTTACATACCTACACGTTATAATATCATATTCAAAACATTACAAACATTAAATTATTGATTGTTCGTGCAAATGATTCATCCTTACAACTTATATTTACAATTGTTATTCTCGTATCATTACGCTTAGGCCTACGCGTTGCTAACACACTGTAAATTAATTCTTGTCATAATAAAACCACACTATAACTTAAAAAAAACAAGTTTTAATGGTGATAATCATCAAAACAAGGTACTTCATATAACGGTACTTGGTAGATCTTGCACATTATTTTTGACCTTTGTAGTTTCTCTCTTGTACTGCAGTACCGGCATCGTTTTCTGGTTTCCACACAAGGCATGTGGACACCAACATTATTTATCCTGATATCATCAGATATTCCGAACTGCTCACCATCTTCTTTAACTTCTAAAGGTAAGGCTTCCACTATTACTGCTGGAGATATATGCCTAAGGGAATGTGAAAAATCTTCTGCTAAGACCTCCAAAAGGTCAGTATCCATTACATTATGTAAGTTATCCAATGCCCTGTCGATATCATGAAGTGGATAACCTGGAACCTCTTCCTTGTCAGATATTTCATCCTCCGATGATTTCTTCCAAAGCTCTTTCGATTTCAACATCGCAAAGGATTCGATTTTTATGTGGTTTCTGCTTGTCCTGCAAATAACAAACAGTGTTTGTTATATTTTTATTTGGTTTAGTGGGTTTAGTATATCAACCGTCAATTTACAGTGATTTAGTATAACCCTTAATAGTTATGTAGACAACTTACGGGATCGTGGTCACATTTATTTTTATCAAATGGGCAGAGGTTATATGTGGACCACAAACTTTGGGGTAAATATTTCACAAAAATAATATTACAAATAAAATAATATTAAAAATCAAATAATATTACAGATGAATAAACTTGTATACTATCATAAAGTAGTTATAAATAGCACTCACCATATTTCTTTTAAAAATAATCACATTTTTAATCAACACAAATCCACGAAAACAACCATTTTTGGGAACAAGTGTATTTGACAACATAACGTCAAAGGAAAAGTTCCGATACACGTACTTTTTTTCGTTCAGAAATTCGTCTGTTTCATAGACAATATAATAATGAAGTTTTGTGGTCTCTTTAAGACATCGGGTCGTCACAAAAAAAAACCATGTGATCGCTATGTGATCACTGCCTGGCTAAAGGTTAATGTTAATAACCCTCTGGTTATTGGTCTATGTTAATAACCAAGAAGAGTTTTTTTTGTGAGGCATGTTGTTACGGAAAACAGCATAAAATGCCCTTTAAAACTCACTTTACAAAAGCTCAAGCACCAGATAACATAATTTATAGTAATGTTTGTGGTCCGATGTCAACATCTTTAAGTGGTGCCAACTACTTTGATTTGTTTAAAGATAGTTATTCTGGCTATAGAGTAGTATTTTTCTTAAAAAATAAGAGTGAAGTATTTAAAATGTAAAGGCATAGATTTTGTCACATCAGCTCCATATACACCTGAACAAAATGGAGGCGCTGAACGTGATATGCGTAATATTGTTGAAAGTGCTAGGTCAATGCTTTATGCAAAAGACTTGCCTTTATATTTATGGGCAGAAGTTACTAATTGTGCCGTATGCATTCTGAATAGAACACCAACTCAACAAGCTCCTGGAGCCACACCATACCAGTTGTGGGCAGGTAACAAAGCTGAAGTTAATCATATACGTGTCTTTGGCTCAAAAGCCTACATGCATGTTCCTGATCAGTTAAGAAGTAAACTTGATAAAAAATCACAGAAATATATGCTTGTTGGATATGAAGGTAATAACTATAGGTTAATAGATTTACAGTCAAAGAAAATAAAGGTGTCGCTAAATGTTTCATTTGATGAAAGAAATATGCCTGAAATGAGAAAACATATAGCAAAGATAAGTATTGAAGATATAGAAGAACTGAAAGGTGGAGATGTTATTCATCCTAAACCTTTAGACTCATCTGATGTAGAAGAATCTTTCTTTCCAACTGAAGAATCTGAAACAGAAAGACAAAAAGATAGATTACGTTCAAGAGAGAAAATAAACTTACCAATGCGATATAAAGATTATGAAGTTAACTTAACTGAAATAAAAGTACCTGAAACTTATGGCGAATCATTAAAAAGCCCTGCAAAGATACAGTGGGAGTTAGCTATACAAGAAGAGTTATCAGTATTAGAAAGAAATACAACTTTGGATATGATTTCTGTGCCATCTGGAAAGAAGGCTGATATTTCCAAACGAGTGTTTAAAATAGAGATAAGTCCAGATAACAATTTTCAGTGGTTTAAACCACTGAAGGTAATAATATAAGAATATTTATAATAATAGTATAAGCTCAAAAGAATTATTATGTGCAAAAGGTTGTGCACAAACATATGGAATTGACTATGAAGATACATTTGCACCTACAGTCAGATTTGATTCTGTGCAAGTCTATGAAGTGCAAAAGGGCTACAAGCTGATTGATAGATTTAGGAAATTAATTAACATTGTAATGTTCTGTAAACCATAAAAATAATAATTATTATTTTTATGATACTGTAGTAATGATGTATGTATCTATTTAGGTTGTTTGTTGAGATTTATATTATTGTGATTTGCAGATACACTTTCTTATTTATATGTAGGTACCTCTATTATAAGAGGTTATTGCTTTTTATGTTGTAGTGATTTTTATTATTTGTCTCTCTGTGTGTTGTAGTTTATTAGAAGTTGCATTCCAGAAAAGTGGGAGTGTTAAGAAATATGGTTTGTATCTGGAATGCAACCTTATTGGTAGGTAGTGATAGATACTCTTTGATGTTTTTATATGAAGAAAAAGAATTGTTAATATGGATTATTCAATATACAACTTAATACATAACATGTAACTTATAATGTAGCATAGTCACTAACATTTCTCTATAATTTTATCTATTTTATCATGACACTTAGTACACAACACATAAACACAATAATATAACATAATACCTAACACAAGACACGATAATAACAGTTCTGTCGCCAACAAGTAAGGTAATACATCGGGAAATAATATTGAAGTTCAATTTTTTCTTAAAAATTGTTAAAACACAATAAAAAGATTGTAAATACTTAAAAAGTATGAACGCAATGTATGCATTTAGTAACAAGCTGTTATTTTGCCATTACAAACAGAAACTTCAATTTTATTTATTGTATCATTAGAGATTCACTGGTTATTTATATATACTTATGGTTAGATACTTTGTAATGAACTTTGACGAATAGAACTTACTATGTAACTATGCACTTTTAACTAACTATTCAAAAGCTAACATTGCCATTAAAAATTACCATTAATAGTTAAAGGAGACTGGTATTTCTCGGCTGTGATAGAACAAGATGAAGTATAAGCTCAAAAAAAAAAAAAAAATTATATTCAAATATGCAAAATATTAACACAATTTACAATCTATAAAATGATAAAACTATATTAAACTAAACTAATAAAAATTATATAAAACTAAATATATTAAACCATTCAAAAAGTAAGTTAAGGAGTAGTAAAGGTTATCGATAATCGATTAAAATGAAATGTAAAGGTACAAAATAATGCAATGCCAACATCAAGTGATTCTTTGCCGGTAGTTCATTTTAAGACTATTATTTACCTCTAGACTTCTAGAGTAACGTCATTTTAACATGCGGAGAATTACCGAAACAAGTAACTATTACGTAGAACAAACCATTTGAACCATTGAGGATGGCAAACCAATGGCACGCGTGTTCAGTGTTAGTAGTAGCACGCTATAAAGTTATTAGGGCTTGCAACGAATCTACTCCTTATTCGAAAAAAGTCATTGTTTCTAATCTTTATGTCAGTGGTGCCAAAACGGTAACCGATTGCGCGAGAGAAATATCATGATATCACACATGCTTCCCGTGCTTCACAATATTTTTAGTATGCTTTCCGAGTCATTATTATTATAAATTAATAACATTAAAAACTTGCATCGAAACCGTTTGTCAGATGACTCCAGTTCAGCTTGCATTCTGCTAAAAGTAACAAAGTAAGAGCCTAAAAAGGAATATAGCATCTAATTTACAACAGCAGATATCATATTAACCTTTTCTTTTATTTAATAAACATTGCAAGTTTAAAATTAATATTCATACTAATTCTTTGATGGCACATCCTAGCCACATTATTATTTTTTATTAAAAAAATGAAACGTTTACCAACAAAGGGTTGTCATCCCTGGCGTAGAATATTCGGAGACAGTATTCATTCATTCGAGTATAGTATTGTTTCGTTTCAAGGGAATTACCGAAAATTATAACAATTTTTGCGTTAGAAATCAAATCTGATTAAAAATTAATACAAGATGTTCCCACCCAATGGAACAGTGACTATTACATGCTCCAGCGTATATTTGATCTAAAACATGAATTATCACTTGCACTATGTAAATGTGAACGTTCTCCACCTGGATTAAATGCTAATGAGTACCTATGTGATAATTGAAGAAATAGTTAAAATACTGGAACCATTTGAGTCTGCCACGGAAAAAAAAGTCCTGTGAGACTTTATGTGACATTATCGCTTATCTTGCTATTAATTCGTGGTATCTGTAGAGGTTCTTTTAACAAATAGAACATTCGTTTTACTGAAAGTACTTATTTTATTATGAAGCACATGAGAATAATATATGATTAACATTTTTTTTTGAGTTAAGAATAATCCATACTGACAATTCTTTTTCTTCATATAAAAACATCAAAGTATCTATCACTACCTACCAATAAGCTTGCGTTCCAGATACAAACCATATTTCTTAACACTCCCACTTATCTGGAATGCAACTTCTAATAAACTACAACACACAGAGAGACAAATAATAAAAATCACTACAACATAAAAAGCAATAACCTCTTATAATAAAGGTACCTACATATAAATAAGAAAGTGTATCTGCAAATCACAATAATATAAATCTCAACAAACAACCTAAATAGATACATACATCATTACTACAGTATCATAATAATAATAATTATTATTTTTTAATGGCAATGTTAACTTTTGAATAGTACGTTAAAAGTGCATAGTTACATAGTAAGTTCTATTCGTCAAAGTTCATTACAAAGTATCTAAACATAAGTATATATAAATAACTAGTGAATCTCTAATGATACAATAAATAAAATTGAAGTTTCTGTTTGTAATGGCAAAATAACAGCTTGTTACTTAATACATACATTGCGTTCATACTTTTTAAGTACTTGCAATCTTTTTATTGTGTTTTAACAACTTTTAAGGAAAAATTGAACTTAGAAATTATTTACCGATGTATTACCTTACTTGTTGGCGACAGAACTGTTATTATCGTGTCTTGTGTTAGGTATTATGTTATATTATTGTGTTTATGTGTTGTGTACTAAGTGTCATGATAAAATAGATTGAAATAGATAAAATTATAGAGAAATGTTAGCGACTACGCTACATTATAAGTTGCATGTTATGTATTAAGTTGTATATAAATGCTTATGTATTGTGTGTTACATATATGAAAATAGAATTTTTATAGAATAAGTGGATATAATAAGAATATACGATGTCACAGTAAGTTTACGAACGGAAAGCGGTGATATCGCCCGTAAATTACATTGTTTTTGGTTTATATATGTAATATGTACTTGATATATATAATATGTCAATGTTTAATGGATAGCTATTACAATAAGGAATATTTTGGTATATGACATGTGTACACAACTTATATAGAGAAATAAATATAGAGCAATTATCAGGGCGACTATTGTGAATAAAAAGACGTCCACAATATTTTAATGTGTGCTAAATTAATAGCGCTTGTTTTATTCTTGTTTCTTACAAAGTTACAGTAGTTCGTAGTAACAATGTGGTTTCTTAATAACGTTCTTGACTGTAGTTTGCTTGTAGATTCGCTGCTTGCTGTTGCTGGTGTTGTGGTGTTTCTCGAACTGATCGTAGTACTGCTTTTTTTTTTTTTTTTTTTAACTTACTACACTGTTAGCCTTAGCCTAAAAACAGAGCCGCTGCGGCTTTTACAGCTTCACCGGACTTGGGGGGCGAGCGATTAGGGCACTCAGCCGCGAAAGTTTGTGACGACCCGCACGAGGGTGCCAGAGTGGCCGAACCTCGGCTCGGGCGGTCGTGGCGAATGCGAAAAAGTCGCGATCTAACTAATTCCCTAATCCTATGAGAATTCGAGCTAACTAATATATACTCATATACACGTTCCCCTCCTCCTGGGAGGAAGGAGTGGACCATGCGTATGTGTATTTAATAATCGGAATGGTTTTTCTACACTAACTAGCGCATTAGTCTAACTAGCGCAAAAAAAGAAAAAAAAAGGTCTCTTACTGAACCTATGTACCTGTGTGGTGTGCACGTGTGTGTGTTCATACGTGTGTAATGTTGTGTGTGGGTAGCTAAGTGTTGCACGTATATAGTGTCACTTGTATCGCGCGAGCGGCTGCCTGACCCAAGGGTTTCACACCGAGGAACGGACCTAGGCTTGGGTTGCCGCTAGAGAGGGTGGACGTGACGGGTGTGCGGGAGCGAAGTTGACCGCTCGTCCTCTGCGGAGAGAACGGTGGTTACGCGGGCGTGGGCGGTGGCACGCTCTGTTTGGAGAGACGGTGGCGGCGTAGAACGCGTTAGCTTTTTCGGTTTGGTCGGGCGGGTCAGTGAATATATTACGCGGCCGGCGTTTTCTCCGGCAGGCGTTGGGGTCGGGCACATACGTAGCTGCCGCTTTTATTAAGGGATTCGCGTGGTTCGATGCGGTGTCGAAATAAGATCGAGACAGGTGTTTGGCGTAGGCATGTATCGAAGGAAGGTCCATATCTCTATGGAGATCCTCCATACGAACAAATCAGGGGGCACCGGTAAGGCGGTGAAGAAACTTATTCTGGATGGCTTGTAAGCGTTCCCAGTTATATCTTGACATATGTGCGAACGCAACGCAGCTATATGTCATGATCGGTCGGATACACATCTTGTAGAGCGTAAGCTTGTGTCTCGTGGACATTTTGCTTGCAGCACATAACAGGGGATGCAATCGGGCGAGGGTCCAGGAGGCCCTTTTCCTAACCAGATTGATGTGGCGTATAAAGGAGAGTCTACTATCTAGGGTTACACCTAGATATTTGGTCGCCTTTTCCCAGGGGATCGGATTACCGAAGAGTTCAAGGGGATTGTCCTTGAGTTTTTGCGGTATCTGTGTGGCGGTTTGGTCGAAGAGCACCGCTGCGCTCTTCGTGGGGTTTATGGCTATTCGCCAGTCGTTAAACCACTTCCCGAGAGTGGTCACGGCTCTTTGGATTCTACATTTGAGGTTTCTCGTTTGCCTTTGAGAGGAGTATATGACTGTATCGTCAGCGTATAGGCCTACTTCAACTTTCTCTTGAAGTTTTGGTAGGTCACTGACGTACAGATTGAAGAGGCTAGGTGCCAGGATGGAACCTTAGGGGGCGCCTGAGCGTATGGGATGGGGTGTGGATAGTTCACCTTCCACTCTGTAGCGAAAGGTGCGGTCTTTGAGATAATCGCGGATGATTTTAACTAATCTATCGGGGACTTCGCGGGAGTACAGCTTATAGACTAATCCTTCGTGCCAGACCTTATCAAAGGCCTTGGCTACGTCGAAAAAGACTGCCAGTGTGCGACGGGGTATAGATAACTCGGAAAAGTTAAACAAAATGTGCTCCGTGAGGCGGTGCACTTGATGAGTGCAAGAATGTCTAGCACGAAAACCGAATTGCTCAGGCGGGTAGAGGTTTTTCTCCTCTATTACGGATTTGAGACGGTTCAGAAGGATCCGCTCATAGATTTTACCTAGGGTATTTAGAAGACTGATAGGGCGGTAGCTGTCGGGAAGCGACGTGCTCTTGCCGGGCTTGTAAATACCTATGACAATGGCCGTTTTCCAGACGGCTGGAAAATGGCAGTTGGCTATGGCTACATTGAAGATGCAGACCAATAGAGCTATGAGGTGATCGGGAAGAAGTTTGAGTACTTCGTTCCTGATACCGTCGGGACCTGGTGACTTTCTAAGCTTAAGGCTTTTGAGAATGGCAGAGATCTCCTCAGAAGTGACTGGGGACAGGGATTCTGATGCCGGGAGCTTATTCAGCTCCTCCACGCGGGCTTCGATGTCTCTGACTCGGTCGGTGTTCTTGACTCTGTTCGGGGAGCACTGGCTCTCCAAACAAGCGGCAAGGCACTCCGCCTTGTCGATGGTATCGAAAGCGGGTGTAGTGCCGAGACCCCTTTCGAGGGGGGGCATGCGAGGTTGGGTGTCTATTTTAAGGGCGTGTGCTACTTTCCAATAATTCAGATGTGACGGCCCTTCGACTAAGGTGTCCCATCTGTGACTTTTGAGCTCGGTTATACGGGCTTTAACCGCTCTCTGAAGTGCACGTAATCGTGCGCGGTTTGCATCGGTCGGATAAGAGTCATGCGCACGAGTCGCAGCGTTCTTCTCCGTCATCAACGCTCGCACGTCGGCAGGGAGTACAAAGCGGCGATCGTTCGCCGCTTCGACCTCTCTCGAGGCCTCTCCGATGCCGACTTGGAGGTGGTCAACTAGGGAGTCGATCGCGAGATCTACGTGCGCAACTGACTCTAATACGTCCGGGACCCTAACGAGACTGGGCGAGGACTGCCTATCCGCGAGGTAGTGTTTTAATTTTGCATAGTCAACCGTTGTGACTGTAGGAGGGCTGGAGTCATCTAGTTGTCCTAGCTGTAGGATGACCGGGCGATGTAGTACTGCCGCCCTCTCCGCTATATTTAACCTCGCCCTTTGCCTCGCAACCGGTCGTGCGATGGATTCCGTGCGGGGCGTCGCTCAGCCAATAAGCGCGCACGCCCTTTGTGCGGCAGTACCATGAGTCACCATGCCAGATGTTCCGAGTCTGGCATGGTTCATCCTTACAACTAGTGAAATTTATACATTTAAACTTACAACTAGCTATATTCTTATTCTAATCGTTTTAAAATACACATATTCAGTTCATATTATTATATCTATTCCTAACACGTATTATTTCATTTATTTGTTCATTCTATACTATTAGACTATCGTTATTCGCTCGCCCCAGTCGCTGTCCGCAACAGCGACCAAAGTGAAAACAAACATAAAGGTACGAACTTAAGCGGGGCTCTCCTTACGGTAATTCTCCGAACTACAAGCTCGAAGAGGCGCCGTATGGGGCACGGCGCAATTCATCGAGTATAAGACACCACAAGAAGAGAACTTTGGTCGTCCTGCGAGCAGTAAACTGAAGAGTTCGAGTTTCATTAAAGACCCGGCACCTCAAGCGGTCGTGCATTATTGCACCCCCCGGACCCCTCACTACCATCTCGCCCCACTGGCATCCGTACGGTGTCTATGAGACGGGCATCCGGCGCACCAAAAAACCGTCCAAACCGGGAAGCGCAACCCCCCCCCCCCCCGCAGATGGGAATTGACGCGTACCCAACATTACTCTATTTTATAACCCTATTCAATTACTGTGAATATTCTCTCAAAGTTTATAGTTAGTAATAATATGTTTTTTAAATATATATATGTATAAAATATATTCATGATATTATCGTAAATATAATTACATTTAGATTTTCATATAAAACATGTTTTTTGGATAATACATTTAACATTTATTTTTAGAATAATTCTATTTTGTCTCCACTTTTAGTGACAAAATATTGAAATATTAACATCTTTAAAAATTTCATTATCATGATAACGGATTTTATGACCAAAATAAATCACAGATAATTAATTCTCGTAACAAAGTGTCGCTACATCCCTATTCGAATAGCATCAACCAGAGATAAATAACAAATTTTGCATCAACTTTATAACTTGTTTTATCGCGACATCTAACGTCGAGTAGCGGTACTTATTGCGCATTTAAACATTGTACTCTCGAATAAAAAAGGTCTTTATAGTGATAGTATACAAAATAAAATTAAGGCTTATCTTCAAGCAAGAGAGTCTTATTTTGAATATATACTTTAGGTAACTTAACTCCTTTTGGATTAGTATTACTTTTGAATTGTGCTTGGCGTTTACTAGTAGTTGTATGTTTTGTTTGTTTTATTTTAGCGACATAGGTAGGTCCCGATACTGTTATACAAGTGTACCTATTTCAACTTAAGTACTCTTTATTCCGTGGTACAGATACAGTGATACAAGTGAGCCTATTCCAACTTACTCTTTATTCCGTAGACCAAATTATTAGTCTGTCATATACAAATAGATCGTGGTGAACTAAAAACTACTTGTTACGTTCATCGCCTCGGCATGATAAACTTTTATCGTAGATACTTACCTGTTGAGGACAGACGACTGCAAAAGTAGGTACTGTGACAGATGAGTAGATATCGCCTCACAGCATAAGACAAGAAATGTAATGTATAATGCGAGTCTAAGTTGACATCCTTGTTTTTACGTATAACCAATCAATGTCCTTTATTTCGTATTTTATGGTAGATTATTCACAATATCTTTAATATACAACTTCTTGTTATACACACATGTTATTACGTAATTATATGTTTTGGCTTATAACGTGTGTTTATGTGCTATTAGTAATGTTCTTAGGAAATTTATACGTGTTAGAATGACTTAGTAATTAAAGTTACGTGTTTTTGATGGTAGACTACCTAAAGGTCATACCTATCTTTTAACGTTATTTGTATGGCTATTTACTTGGTAGGAACTAAGTTTTATGTACTAAATGTGAATATGTCTTATATACTGCCGCGTCGAAAACAATAAATAGTTTGTTTATTGTTTTATTTGTACAATAAGTATTCCCTATTGTGAAAACTATTTTGAAGTTTTAACTATTTAAATATAGTGCCAAATTGTGCAACGGCACGGCTCGATGATTTGCTACCTACAGAATCCGATATTACAGTTACAGTTTATTGCAAATTTGTGTTTGGATTAAACTCAAGACTACCTTATGCGGCAAAGTATCAAGCGCCGTTCATCGATGCTGTAGCCGCCACGGTTGACGCCTGGACTACAAAAACGGGAGCAAGATTCGCGCGGACATTCTGTAGTCCACGTGAACAAAGCCACGGGCAAGCTAGTTGAATATAAATTAAAAAAAAAAAAACACTATTATTATACATTTCTTAATCAAAAAATGTAAACACATAGGTACATGAAAATAAATACAATTTATGTTATAATATCACTTTATTGTTATTTATCACCCACCTTGTTCAACTAAAATACATTCGTAAATTAGCATTCGCCATCGCTCCTCTCAACTCATAGAGGGCCAAGAGTCACATTGGAATTTTACGATATTTGTGTGCTTTTACCACAATGCTGCCGCTTATGTTTACATAAATGCAAAGGCGTACGAAACTGTTTCCCGCACCAACATGCAAATACTTTATTACCATAATCATAATGTACCATTTTTATATGCCCTAATAAGTTGTATTTGTTTTTGAATTTTTTTTGGCAATAGTCACATTCGACTGTCATTTGGTTATTATGCACCAGCCTCTTATGATTATGTAAATATATTGGTGAATGGAACTGTTTCCCGCACCAACATTTAAATACTTCACCATAATCATTATGAATATTCTGTATGTGAGTTATTAAATCTTGTTTCCTTTTGTATTTTCTTTGGCAATAGTCGCATTGGACTTTGTTATTGTTACTATATCTAGGATTTTTACCATGCTGTCGACGCTTATGTTGAGATAAACGGGCCGGCGTACGGAACTGTTTCCCGCAATGACAGTTAAATAATTTGTCATAATCGTAATGACTCTCTTTTATATGAAGTTGTAAATAGTATTCGGTTTTGAAGTGTTTTTGGCAAGTTTTACATTGAAATTTAACGTCATTACTGTCATTCATTTTGTCATCATGCTGCCGGCTCTTGTGTTTACTCAAGTGGCCCGGCGTTCGGAACTGCTTCCCACACCAACATTCAAACGTTCTTCCGTAATCATAATGAACATCTCTAATATGATATGATAAACTACTTCTCACATTATACACCGCCTTGCAATAATTACATTTGTATACTTCATTTTTCCCATGTTTCGACGTGTTATGTTGATGTAATTGTATCGGTGAACGATATTGCTTCCCGCACCAACAATCATAAGTTCTCCCATAATCATAATGAGTCTTTTGTATATGCAATTTTAGAGAATATTTTTTCATATAAACGCGCTCGCATGAGTCACATTTATACTTCATTTCCTCATCCACCTTACCAGTACGACACGGCTTCATATGTTTATACAATACGTATCTATTTTTGAATTCTTCATTGCAGTATCTACATTTCACACTGTATTGAGAGACTTGATTCGGAGATATTTGTTTGGGTAAAGGCACTACGTTTCGTTTAACATTCGGTGTGCTCTTGCATTGCTTTTCGCATAATTTACTCTTAGGTATTTTCTTGTTGTGAACAATGTCGACGTGTGCAAGCATATTATCATGACTATTAAAACAATTATCGCAATATTGGCACTGGTGTAACTCATTGTCCGCTCGTGTGTTTATTTCAATTTTTATGTGTTCACTATTGTGCTTTAGTAAACTGAAACTGTAAATGTTAAAATATTATAATTGATTATGTATCTGCTAATATATTGTAACGATTTATAGTTTGAAAGACCTTGAGGCAAAGAGAAAGTGAAGACCTGAGAAATTCTAAATTAATTTATAAATTATATAAAAATGCTTCGTTAATGTGAATTTTTTTACTTTGAGAATAAGATGTAATTTTAAAACTTTTTTTTTTATATTTTACCAGTTATTATTAAATAAATATTTTTACTGTGTGTATAAAAATGCACTATTTTCGAACACTAAAATAATATATGGTAAAATATAGAATTCTTAATAATATTGTGTATAAATTTATAGAAGTAGATGAGGCGTTATCATTAAGTATCAATTAGCGGAACACGCACATTGATACATTATAAGTTTCAGTATCACAACAGGATTGTGTAAAGTTATTATCGAACGAGAAACGATACTTGACACTAGAAATGGGATTCTACCTGGAAAATTCTCGGTATATTCCCTTAAAAATGAAAAAAAAAAAATTGAGTTGGTACTAGCTAGGTACTAAACACATTACTAGCTAAACTATTTATAATAAGATAGAGCTGTGTACATGGTTACATAACACTTTAATTCACAAACATTATTATGATAAGTTTCCCGTTATGAATGGTAAGCGAACACATTGTTTACATTAGTGAATTTTTTAACCAAGTTCAACAAAAAACGGGAACCGGGTTTCTCAATACGAATGTATATTTTTTATGGATGTTCAGCCTCAACATCTTTGGTTATGAACCGATTTGGATGATTCTTTTTTTGTTGGATAGGGGATACCTCAAGGGTGGTCCCGTTTTAATTGCATTGGTATTCGACTTCGAAGATGGTCCAGGAAACACCTCAAAATCATCGAAGTTTATTTTTTGCCCAACTGCGAAAAAGGAGGCTTATGTTTTTCGACCGTATGTATGTATGTCTATTTCTTTAGCACGTTCTGTAGTCTAAACTGCTTCATGGATTTTAGCATACGAGGTGTGGTTAGTTAGTGTCGTAACACTCCGTGTGCCGGTCGGCTTTTTTTTTTTTTTTGAACTGATTACACTGTTAGCCTTAGGGGCCCTGGAGCCGCTGCGGCTTTTACAGCATCACCGAACTTGGTGCCGGTTGGCCGCAACAGCCCCATATTGTAGCTGTGTGTGTGAGCGGGACGGAACGATGGCGTCTATTCCCCTCCTGCTCCAACATTTCCTAGTAACACGGCTTGTAGCGTAGCGCGTTTCGACTATTCTATTATTATTACAATTTCACGTCATTAGCTAATATCTCATAAGATTCTTATTGGAATGTTATAAAACCTATTCAAATCTATTAAGAACATTGATATCTACCTAAATACACACAATATAACATTAAGGAATAGTAAACTTTGTAAATATTAAACTTTACACATTACAACACAAAACGGCCTATAAAGACGTTGTGTATGAATTTATAAACATTACAAGCACGATAGAATTCACATATAAGCCTAACTATTCCTATAAAATCACAAACATTACACATAACTGGTTTAAAACAAAGATTATCAATGAAATATATGTTCAGTACGTTTCTACGCTATTCTTATGAAATTATATGCTTTATTACTACGCATTTACTATCTTTAAATACCTACACTTTATCTTTAATACAGAAACAGTAAATCAATGATTGCTCATACGTAAATGCTTATTCCTTAAATCTAGTAACTTATATCTACAACTAATTGTCCATGTTATCTCCTAAATCATCACGCCTAGCCCTATGCGTCGCTAACAATCAACCTCTATCTGTCCACTGCAGGAAATAGGAACATCTCTGAACTCGATCTTGGTTCTTCGGCATCCATTCGATTACAACAACCCTTTCATCAATCCTTTGAACTATCATCAGTTAAACGATAATCGAGATTAAATTATCGCTAGTACAAATTTACATTTTAACAGAACGTACATAATATGGGCCAGCATTTTGCGATTTCCAAACAAAGATATGCAACAGCATTAGCAAATGCGAGGAATTTTTTTGTACGTGTTCCAGCCGAATTACCTTTTGTTTCGTTGTCGTCTCTCGGTCACATAGATTCATAATAAACTGTACTATACAATAGTGCGTTTTTAATCCCACTGTTCATAGCTAGCTAAGCGACTTAAGTATAGTAGGCAATAATTATCTGGGCAATACGGACTTAAACTTTAATAATATTAGGTCCTGACATATGAAATTGGCGTTTTGTTGAATTGTCCACTTTGATGTCACAAATCTGGCGTTTGGTTAGGAATTCCAAATTAAAATTTATTTCAAATTTAGGCTTACGTATTTGTGTTTCGAATTTAGTGATTCATTTGTTTTCGCACCATTTGTATTTTCTTTGACATCGTTCTTTTGACAAAATGGAAAACTTAAAATATCACTTTATTTACGAATATGAGTTCCACCGTGGCATCAGCGCTACAGATTTATCTCGAAGGATTAATGACGTGTATGAGGAAGCTACTGTAAAAGAAAGCGCGGTACGTTTTTGGCTCCAACGTTTTCGTTCTGGAAATTTTGCCCTAAGAAACAAGCTCCGTAGACGGCCGGTGACCCTAGTTAATAATGAAGAATTAAAAGTGATCGTGGAAGCGAATCCATCGTAAACACGTCAGGGTTAGCGGCAGGCTTCGGTGTGAGTAATAAAACAATATTAATTCACTTGAAACCAATTGGCAAACACGCATAATGAGTGCAGCATTACATTACTCAACCGAGATAATATCGAGGGAATTTTGAATCGTATTATTACTTATGACGAAAAATGGATCCTTTAGGCCTATCTAAAATGCTCATCACAGTGGTTGAACACAGGAGAACTGACCAAATCCTGTTCCAAGCGAGAGTTTACTCATAAAAAGGTACTGGTAACTGGCGAGTGTTTGGTGGACCAGTGCTAGTGTCATTCATACACTACAGCTCCTCAGAACTGGACAGACGATAACGCCAGACCTGTATTGTTAACTATTGCAAACCATGATAGAAAAGCTAGCCGTTAAACAACTGAGATTGGTCAATTTATCTAGCCCACTGCTGCTTCAGCAAAACGCTAAATTAAATTAGAGGAACTGCTGTTGGAATATCTCCGACCAGCATACTCTGCGAACCTTGCTCCAACAAATTACCACTTTTTACGGAATTTAAACAATTTCTTGCAAGAAAAAAAAAATAATTCTGATGAGGCTGTCCAAACCGCCTTTAAAAATGTTATTGGTTCTCGCCCCCACAATTTTTTCAGTAATGGAATCAATTAACTACATATAAATTAGCGAAACTGCTACATAATAATGGCACATACTTCAATTGATTAAATGTATAATTTCATAATATGTTTTTCGCTTTACTTTTTCCATATAAAACCCTAATTTCATATGTAAGGATCTAATATTTAAAGTAAATATTTCACACTAAAATTTGATTATAATTCCTTGGCATGTCCAATTATTTATCCTATTTATAATAGAAATCAGAAATTGATACGATAGTATTCCTTGTAACTCTATCTCTGCTTCCCTAGGAAGAGATTCAACAAATAAATGAATGATTTCTACATTTTAAACTAGCATGTACATGAATTAGTTTGGTAGGTACTCCACTCACCTATTTTTGAATATTCTATCACACAACTTGCATTGAACTTCTTGAGGAGTTACCAGGACATCATAATGTATGCTAGTAGCTTCAGTGTTATCCAATATATCTGGCTCTTCTAACCTCTCCATTTTTACTATAACCTGGTAATTTTTATTGACATTTTCATCGTTTTTAATAAATGACAATCCATCCTCTGTGTTTTCATGATTTACTCCTTGTGCGTCTATAAGTTGAAATAATTCCTTATTCTAGAAACAAAAATAATAATTTCAACTTTCAGTAAATGAACTTGGTAAAATAATAAGGTTAGGATAGACTTAAATTATGTCTGGAAATTGGCTTGCTTCTCATGTTGAGTAGGGCCTCCTAGGGTTAAACACATATTTATTAGTAGCCGGTCTGGCCTGATTTAAGTGAGGCAAAATATCTGCTTTGTACCTGATAGAATAGACTATTCTAAATATACAGTATTTCTGCTTAGATTATGAACAATAAAGCTTCAAATTATTCTCATTATGAGAGGAAAGCTGATGATCAGAAGTGGGATGGAAAATAACAAACATAAAAAATTTTACTCACTTCAGAAACAATTGTGTAATGAATATTGAAGTCTGATTGAGGATATTCATCCTCAGGGAACTCCTTTTTCAGTTTTTCCAACACAAGACCCTTACTGTCATAATAATTTACATACTGTGATGACTCCAAGGGCTCATATGGATACTGGAATACAACAATAACTGGCTTGGATTAAACATCTTTACATAAAACTAAACTATTACAATTAAAGTGTATGGATATTATGGCTAGTATACATAAAAAAAAAAATAACAGGTAACTGGTCTATAGATTAATGGAAGAATAGTTTTTTTTTTGCAGAAATAGGTTGTATTGTTTTACCAAATAGCATTAGATGGCAAAAATGAAACAATAAATCCATAATGTAAATAAATATAAGATAATAAAATATGGTGTAATGTTTCTTCTAGATATTGTTTTGGATCTGTTAAACAATTTAAAACAAGAAGTTTCAATATAAAACAACACTAGAAAAATCACAAT
This sequence comes from Saturnia japonica, assembly GCA_033032175.1. Classification (NCBI taxonomy): domain Eukaryota; kingdom Metazoa; phylum Arthropoda; class Insecta; order Lepidoptera; family Saturniidae; genus Saturnia; species Saturnia japonica. Next base: position 8,166,595 of record CM065329.1, read on the forward strand.
TACTTGGACTGAAGAGCTTTTGTTAGTTACTTTGATCTTTTAAAAAGATAAAGATGAAAAATACATTACACATTCTGTTTAAAAAGTAAAAGATACTGGATTAGCCACATGAAACTGACCTGAAACCCTTTAAAAAAATTGTAAGGAACGTAGCTGAGAATTGTGACCGCTTTGGATTTTTTTTTCTTGGGCAATCCCAACTGGTGAAATGCCTCTACTCTAAAGAAAATTATAACCAAAGAACCTGGTTTTGTATTTATGTGGTGAGTAGAGTTTCCAGTGTTCTTCGAGGAAAGGAGTTCAAGGTTGGCAATAAGCAAGTGATGATACCTATGCTGTTACAAGTGTCCATAAGTGATGGTAACCGCTTACCATAAGGTGGTGCATACAATTGTTTGTCAGCTTAGTAGTAAAACAAAAAACTATTAATATTTATACTTTTAAATAATGTCTTGCTAATGCCTAATTTAATATTTGTAGATGTCTATATCTAGTAATGGTGCATCAAGAATTTTTTTTATAATCATAATATTCAATGTAGTTGCCCCGAATGTTTGACCAAATTTTTTGTTAGTATGCCAGATAATTACTGAATATTTAAATAGTATTATTTTAAGATGTACACATTTTGTTGAAGAGACTTTATCTTAAATATCATACATAAATTATATTTATAAATGAAACAAACAATACAATGTGTAACCATAGTTTAGTCACAAAAAGGGAAACATGAAACAAGTTTTATTTAAAACTAGTGGAGTGCTCACAGCTCAGCACTCATTTTTATGCAGTAATTATTTAACATGCCGAATCTTATTTTGAGGAATGACATAAGCTGCTCGGCTTAGCATTCTACCATCTCGGGCCCTTTTGTATCTAAGGATCAGGTGAGATTGTGGCCATAAAGCTAAACCTATAGCGATAAAAAATAATAACATCATAATCTTTTACCAATATGTTTTTACTATGCCTAAATATATGTATGTGTATGTATGCAATGTATATGCTACGTTAATGATGTGATGAACAAACAAAAAAAACTCTTCCTGCTTTATTATATTAGTATAGATTATTGAAAATTCTTATAGCCAATTAATAAATCAATGACATAATTAAGCCTGTGTACAAAATTTCATAATAATCAGTCAAGCCGTTTTGGATTTAAATCCGGACAAACAGACAGACAAAAAATTTGTTTATGGATGTATTCGTAATCAGTGTCCATTAAATAGTATGCCTAACAGGAAATTAGAAAAATATGACTAAAGATTTTTAGTTAGGAGCTTCTTTAGGTGAGTTACGTGTGTTTAATTACTGAACGCTCTATGATCAACTTGTTTTACTGATCTGTGATATATACTGTTTTACATTATACAAACCACTAAAGGTTTATTAACATAGATAATTAAACTACAATGTTTGGCAAATAAAATTTACTATTCTAATATTTTGATACCTATCATAACATTTAAAAGATAATTCGGAATTTACTTTTTAATTAAATTAAAAAGAAAATTCTAGGTAAAATAGCTGTCTTCATATTTTCTTTTCCTGGGTTTTCACCCACTATGTGAGAAGACGTCCAATGGCATTATAATAAATTCTCAATATTTATGTAAGCCTGTTTTTTTCTTGTAATACTCTAATAATAATAATATTAATAATGCTCTTTACTGTTTCTTGTTTCAGTGTTGGTGTAGACATCTCTGGATTCCACCGTGCCTCTGGAGCTGTGGTACTCAATATATCACAGCCAAGTACAGGATCTTCCCAGCTATCCATAGTTATATTTTTTATGAAATCCGTCTTTTTCTCTATTTGTTGTAAATCTGATAAAATTTATTTATAACATTCTATAAATTAATTAAAATTTATGTTTTTCTCAAAGTTTTTGTTCATTTATTAATATTTGACAGATTAATATTATGACCACAGGATAAAGTCCTTTAAACTAGAAGTGTAACGAATATCTTCGTAATAGGTACAGGGATTATAATACGAACTAATATATAAAGATATACTAATACAAATTAATAGGCGCGCGATTCACCGCAAAGTACCTCCCTTTGTCCGTTATAGAGGCGCGCGCACAGAACACTATTACTCCTTCCGTACATACTTCGTCTTGCGAGTAAGCGAGATAACTAGGTACATGATTTGAAACTTCGTATAGAAACGGCCGCTGGCTTATCGTATGCGCAGCTAGGTATGTATAGTAAAGACATCATTATACACGTCGGGCTTCGTATGAAAACTGTATAGGTTGGGAACACAGTAAGCAAGCAATGAGTAAAGAATCACTATATAGGCACCGTTTTTAATTAATATCAGTGTATTAGGGTCTATAAATTACGTCACACGAATTTCATGATTTTTTGACGTCTCCCGTCCTTGTCACAGCTGGTCACATTTGTGAGACCTTCCCTACCTAGTGTGATGTCACATATTTTGCAATTTTATAATTAGAAATTTATGAAATTAAAACAGCCGTGTTCGGAAATTATTTTAATTTCCATTTAAATTATTTTTCAATAAAATCGACATCAAATCAAACAAAGATATAAAAATTAACAAAACATAAAAAAAATCACTTTAATGAAAGATAAAAACTTAATCCTCTTCAGTCCATACACTTCGAACCCATTCCTTTATATTATTTATAACTGGCATAGTAGTCACATCGTTCTCATTTGGACAGTTAACATCAGAAACATTCATTGTGTCAACATCTTCTTTATTTACAATTTAATTTTTTCTCTGATTATTTTGACTAGAGGATTGAGATTTATTGCAACGGAGGTTTTGGGGCTTGAATGGAAGGGAAACACATTCTTTCGAGTTTGGGAGGTTTTCGACTTAAAGAAGTTCTAATGTACTTAGATATAAAATATTATATTTTGAAACAATGTGATGTCACAAAATTTGGGACCCCTCCCCGCCCCTTGTCACACTTTGTCGACCCTCTCCCCCCTAAACGTGTGACGTAATTTATGGATGGCCCCTTTCGGTGTAATTACGTGTTCCGTGTTTTGTTAATAATAATAGTACCCTGTGTGATTAGACAATGAGCATTTTGGATGTAATGACTATTATTGTGAATAAAAGGACGTCCACAATATTTTAATGTGTGCTAAATTAATAGCGCTTGTTTTATTCTTGTTTCTTATAATGTTACAGTAGTTCGTAGTAACAATGTGGTTTCTTAATAACGTTCTTGACTGTAGTTTGCTTGTAGATTCGCTGCTGCTGTTGCTGGTGTTGTGGTGTTTCTCGAACTGATCGCAGTACTGCCTTTTTTTTTTTTTTTTTTTTTTAGAACTGACTACACTGTTAGCCTTAGGGGCCCTATCGTCAAACAGAGCCGCTGCGGCTTTTACAGCTTTACCGGACTTGGGGGCGAGCGCTTAGGGCACTCAGCGCGAAAGTCTTGTGACGACCCGCACGAGGGTGCCAGAGTGGCCGAACCTCGGCTCGGGCGGTCGTCGCGAATGCGAAAAAGTCGTCGATCTAGCTAAATTCCCTAATCTTATGAGAATTCGAGCTAACTAATATATACTCATATGCACGTTCCCCTCCTCCGGGAGGAAGGAGTGGACCATGCGTATGTGTATTTGTTAATCGGAATGGTTTTTCTACACTAACTAGCGCATTAGTCTAACTAGCGCAAAAAAAAAAAAAAAAAGGTCCCTTACAGAACCTTATGTACCTGTGTGGTGTGCACGTGTGTGTGTTCATTTACGTGTGTAATGTTGTGTGTGGGTAACTAAGTGTTGCACGTATCAGTGTCACTTTCGTATCGCCGCGGCGGCTGCCTGACCGCAAGGGCTTCACACGAGGAACGGACCTAGGCTTGGGTTGCCGCTAGAGAGGAGTGGACGTGACGGTGTGCGGGAGCGAAGTTGACCGCCCGTCCTCTGCGGAGAGAACGGTGGTTACGCGGGCGTGGGCGGTGGCACGCTCTGTTTGGAGAGACGGTGTCGGCGTAGAACGCGTTAGCTTTTCGTTTGGATTCGGGCGCAGTCAGTGAACATATTACGCGGCCGGCGTATTCTCCGGCAGGCGTTGGGGTCGGGAACATAAGAAGCTGCCGTTGTTATTAAGGGGTATCGCGTGGTATCGACGCGGTGTCGAAATACGAGCGAGAAAGGTCGTTTGGCATATGCATGTATCGAGGGAAGGTCACATATCTCTATGGAGATCCTCCATACGAACAAACCAGGGGGCACCGGTAAGGCGGTGAAGAAACTTGATTCTGGATGGCTTGTAAGCAGTTCTCCAGTTATGACTTGACATATGCTGCGAACGCAACGCAGCTGTATGTCATGATCGGACGGATACACATCTGTAGAGCGTAAGCTTGTGTCTCGTGGAATTTCTTCAGAAAAAGGGGATGAATGGGCGAGGGTCCAGGAGGCCTATTCCTAACTAGATCTCGATGCGACGATAAAGGAGATTGTTCTAGGTTAAACCAGATATTGACCTTTCCAGGGGACGTTACCGAAGATTCAAGGGGTTTCCTGCAGTGTTTGCGAACCTGATATGGCTGTTTGTCGTAGCACGCTGCCTCTTGGGGTTGCAGCGCAGTTAAACCGAGTTCCGACGCATGCGGGGTGGTGCGTAGCACAATGTTACCCATATCTAGTTGGAGCTGACACACAACACACACAAACTTTTATACTAAATGCTTAAGAAAGTATGTATCACATGTATATATATTTTATTTACTATAAGTCCGTGGCTTGACAGACTACTAAGACTTGTGTCGACTACAGCAGAATCTAAAGAGTCCAGTCGAGTCGCATTTATTCCTTTGCGTCCATTTCAGGCGAATCGAATAGGATTATTCATTCATCTCAATTCTTTATTGGAGTGGGTTGTTTTTTTGTGATGTACAGCTCGTATTGAATGTGTATATTTGAAATACTTTTGATATACAATTTTATGTATTTTTGAAGAAGAAATATCAACAGTTCTGTATTAATTTTGCAAGATATAAACAAAATAGTAATAAAAACAGCGTGGACCACTTCTCTTTTACGAGATTCTACCAACAATTTAGTTGAATTCTACTAAATTTACTAGAGTCTGTTCAGAAAGAGAACAGTCGTGGAAAAAATGAAACTCCGGATGTTTTTAAATTGCAACTCGCCCTCTGTCACCTAGCAAACGTCAATTAATCTGTTGACATACAAACTCATTGATAGACATTCAACCGAAGTTTGAACCTTCTAAAGTCATTTGGCCTTCTCGGTCGTCGTTTTTGCAATGGAAAAAGTCGCGATCTAGCTAATTCCCTAATCTTATGAGAATTCGAGCTAACTAATATATACTCATATGCACGTTCCCTCCTCCTGGGAGGAGATGGACCATGCATGTGATTGTTAAGGAATGGTTTTAATTAACTAATAGCCTATTATTATATACCTAGTTGAAATCAAATGTCCTTAGAACTAGAACCAGAGGTTGCATGTATGTTTCAACTTTAATGTTTGTGGTACCCTGGTAGACAATAAATGACATTTTTTTAAGTCCGGTACATGACCAAGGGTATCAACCAACGACCTAGGTTGGTTTCCTAAGAGGGATGAGGGTTGGGGACGAAGTTGCCCCCTTCGGTGAACGGTGGTTCTGGGCGCGGCGGTGAACCGCTCTGTTTACAGACGGGTCGGTAATTACCTTACTTTTGGTAGTGACGCACACTGAACTTTACTGACCTTGTTTATCGTGATTGTGTTGGAATAAAAGTCCGTTTTTTAGGGGTTCGTGGTTCGCGACTGAAATAAGACAGGTTAGGCATATTATTCTGTGGTCCTTTCAGAGATCCAAGTTCCAACCAAATCTTTGGACCGGTGGGCTGTTAGAAATTGTTCGGATCGCTTTAAGCGTTAAGTTAACTTTTAAATATACAATTTATGCTTTGTATGAAATCGAACGGTTAATATTATTTAGAGAGTAAACTGATGTGGAATTTATTGACACTAACAGGGGAGAATTCTCAGGTCCAGAGGCCCTTTTCCTAATAATTGATTGTCGTATAAAGGAAGTCGGGATCTAGTTAAACACCTATATTGGTCCTTTTCCAAGGGTCGGATTCGAAAGTTCAATGGGATTGTCTATATTTGCGATATAACGGGGTTAGTCGAATGACTACACTCTATTGTGTTGATGGTATTGCATGTTAATACCATTCCCGAAATGTCACGACTTTTGTCTTTTGAAGGTTTTCTTTGCTTTGAAGGTAATATGACTGTATCTCAGCTTTTAACCTACTTTCAAATTTTTTGAAGTTTGGAGTACTACTACAATTAAGTAGTAAGTCTGGTGTAATCTTGTGGACACTTGTTTTGGATGGGGTTGGATATTCAATTTCACAAGTAGTCAATGTCGCTTTAAAATAATCTGGATGATTTTGTCTATACTATTTGGATCTGGGAGTACAGATTTAGAAAAATACTTGACCACCTTAAAAGCCTTGGTACGAAAAGCTGCCAGCTCCGGCGTTTGGAAATGGAAAGGTAAAGCAGAATGTCGTGAGCGGACTTGATATGGGAAGTCTATGAACCGAATTTACGGAAGTAAGTTTTTTATTAGTTTTGGACGGTTCAGAAGGATCCGACTGATGACTAGGGATTTGGAATGAAGGTGGTACTATGGGCTTACAGTCTACAGGTTGTAATACTAACTTAAGGCGGTTATTCAAGGTTGTAAATTGAAAAAAAAGGCTAGTTAATAAACAATAACTGAGGTGATCGGGAATAAGTTTATATTGTTCCTGTACCTAAGGGAATGATTATTTTAATTAAATATTTAGAAGGAGAATTTCTGAAAACTGGGGACAGGGATTTGATGCCGGATTATTAGCTCCTCCAGGGATTATTTCTGACTGGTCAGTGTTCTTGACGCTGTTCGGGAGCACTGGCTCTCAAATCAATCAAGACTCGCCTTTCATGGTGAAAAGGGTGTAGTCAGGGACCCCTTAGGGGGGGATTAGCAGGTTGAGTTTTTTAAAGGCGGGTTTTCAATAAGTCATTGAGGCCTTACCCTTCGTTTGAGTGTCCCAATCTGGACTTTTGGCTGGTTAACGGCTTGAACCGCTCTCTAAGTGCGCGTAATCTGCGCGGTTTGCTCGGCGATAAGATCAATGCACAGTCGAGCGTTTTTGCGTCAAAACGGCTCGGCAGGAACGGGGTATGTCTGCACCGCTTCGACCTCGAGGCTCTCCGATGCCGACTTGGAGGTGGTCAACTAGGGAGTCGATTGCGAGATCTACGTGCGCAACTGACTCCAACACGTCCGGGACCCTAACGAGACTGGGCGAGGACTGCCTATCCGCGAGGTAGTGTTTTAATTTTGCATAGTCAACCATTGTGACTGTAGGAGGGCTGGAGTCATCTAGTTGTCCTAGCTGTAGGATGACCGGGCGATGGTCGGAGTCGAGTTCGTGTACAACCCGAATGAGTCATACCTGAAGCGCGATATTTTTCAGGAGGGCTATGTCAAGCACTGTCGGTGTACAGTGATCTTGAAAGTGGGTGGGAGTGGGAGGCGCTATGACGTCAAAGTTTAACTCGTCCGACAACCCTTCGAGAAGAACCCCATTGCTGGTGTCTCTCCAATTGTTGAAGGACGTGTGTCCACTGTTGAGGTCACCTGCGATAATGACCGATGTGCCGAGCGAGAGTAGCTTCTCTAGGTCAGACCTGAGAGGTACTTTCGTCTGTGAGAGGTACGCGGATACGATCGTTATGGACGGATGATCGGTCATTCCTAGTCTACACACGGATACTTCCATATTGGTAAGTATCGGAGGATCTATCGGCATGCAATACAACGAGCGCTTGTAGTAAATGAGAGTGCCGCCCCCTCGGCCGTCGCGGTCATTTCTAACGATGTTATAGTTTGCGATACTCGGATTGCGTTTAGAACGCTTTAAGAGCGTTTCCTGTACTAAGAGAACGTCTATTTGGTGATCTTTAAGATAAGTCGCGACGAGATCACGCTGCGGATATAGGTTCCGCGCATTAAAAAAGGAGATGTTTAAACCTCTCGGCTTGAGTTTAGCCATTGAGAGGCCTGAGGCTGGCGGCTTCGCGATCGAGACGCTGTAACGTCTCTACGAGCCGGGGAAAGGCAGCTATGGTTTCGACGAAACCGTACTGCTCCATATGGGCCTTGTATGCAAGGATTTCGCGTATCTCATGCTCACGAGTGAGCGATAACATAAGGTCATCCATTGTGGTGGCGCGGGACGCTGGAGCGCGTGGTGCTGGGGCGCGGGGCGCTGGAGCGCGGGGCGCTGGAGCGCGGGGCGCAGGGATGTCCATAGCCATAAGGGGCTGCGGTTTGGGGGCCCATGCGTTCTGAGTCGAACGCACGGGTTTGGGCTGCACCTGGGGTGCGGGGGGGCCTACGGTCGCCTGAGTGCGGCGGGGGGCAGGGAGGGACGGAAAGACCTCTGGATTGAGCAGAGGTTTCTGCGCCCGGGACCCTGAGGCGGGGGGTGCCCGCTGAGGGGCAGCCTGCCCAGGGCGGCGGGGGTGCATGGTGTGCGGGGCCTTGGGGCATCCGCGATAGTTCGCAGGATGTCCCTCCTCCCTGCATAGTACGCAGCTCGGGGGGGTGTTAGAGTCACGCTGACGCGTGCACTCCCTGGTTGGGTGGTCTTCGAGGCACTTAACGCACCTCGGACGAAGGAAGCAGTTGCGGGCAGAGTGTCCGTACAACTGGCAGTTGTGGCATTGGGAGGGCTTCGAATTTTTGTATGGAGGCTCTACGGTTATTCCGGAGAGCTCGCATACGATTTCTAGATTAAAGATTTTTTTGCCCTCAGGCGTTTTATCTAAGATTAAAACGAGCATTGGAAGGGCTCGTTTCTCTTTGTTATACATCCGATGTACCTCTCGGATGGGGAATTTTTGTGCTTCGATGGAGGCAAAGACTTCCTCTGGTGAGATCTCGACTGGGATGCGCCGAAGCACAACCCGTAGGACACGCTCCTCTTCGAGGGCGTAAGTGTAGTAGGGAATGTTCCTACTACGGAGGAGGGTGGTCAACTTGCGATGGCAGTTTGGCGTGCTCATCGTCAGGGAGATACCTGTCGCGGTATTACGCGCTTTGGTGTATCCTATTTTTAGTGTTTTAAGCTCATTGGTGAGCTTTGTCCATACAGTCTTATCATGGATAATTATCGGGGGGGGTTTTTGCTTTTTACCGACGACCGGTTCGTCGGTATTTGAGGAGGGTGCGAGGGCGGCGGAGCCGTTTGTTATTTTCGTTGTTTTAGCCGCGTTTTCCTCAACGGGGCTATCACGGGGCGCGCGTTTGCGGGATTTGACGACCGTGAATTCGTCATTTTCCGCGGTAGGTTCGGGCAGTACTGCCGCCCTCTCCGCTATATTTAACCTCGCCCTTTGCCTCGCAACCGGTAGTGCGATGGATTCCGTGCGGGGCGTCGCTCAGCCAATGAGCGCGCACGCCCTGTGTGCGCGCTCTCGGCAGTACCATGAGTCACCATGCCAGATGTTCCGAGTCTGGCATGGTTCATCCTTACAACTAGTGAAATTTATACATTTAAACTTACAACTAGCTATATTCTTATTCTAATCGTTTTAAAATACACATATTCAGTTCATATTATTAGATCTATTCCTAACACGTATTTATAAACCTTATTCCTAACACGTATTATTTCATTTACTTGTTCATTTTATACTATTAGACTATCGTTATTCGCTCGCCCCGCTCGCTGTCCGCAACAACTATAATAATGTAATTCAAGACCATGATAAAAATAAAAAGGCTAGTGGAAATCATCTATTCTTTTCTTTAGATTCCCAATAATGAAAATTCGAAGATAATGGTATAAAATACATTGTTATAACTATGTATGTATAGCTTACCTTCAGGTTTGAAAGTCCCGCTGAATTTGTTTGAGAAGGTACAACATAGATGACATGTCTTATTTATGTATCAGATTTTCTATATGAACTTGACCTTCTTCCCCTGGTAGACAGAGAACACAGACTTTTTTTGGTATAGTTCTTCGTAAAAGGGAAAGGCAAAGGTATCTAAGACCATGCAGCCAAGTGAGATGTTTTATTAAAGCAAAGACTAAGTTGGAATATAGTTTCCGATGCAGTGTTGTCAACCCTGATATCTGTTTGATCGTGCAGCCCTGGTGCAGCGCAGTAAACCGAGTTGACGCATGCGGGGTGGTGCGTAGCACAATGTTACCCATATCTAGTTGGAGCTGACACACAACACACACAAACTTTTATACTAAATGCTTAAGAAAGTATGTATCACATGTATATATATTTTATTTACTATAAGTCCGTGGCTTGACAGACTACTAAGACTTGTGTCGACTACAGCAGAATCTAAAGAGTCCAGTCGAGTCGCATTTATTCCTTTGCGTCCATTTCAGGCGAATCGAATAGGATTATTCATTCATCTCAATTCTTTATTGGAGTGGGTTGTTTTTTTGTGATGTACAGCTCGTATTGAATGTGTATATTTGAAATACTTTTGATATACAATTTTATGTATTTTTGAAGAAGAAATATCAACAGTTCTGTATTAATTTTGCAAGATATAAACAAAATAGTAATAAAAACAGCGTGGACCACTTCTCTTTTACGAGATTCTACCAACAATTTAGTTGAATTCTACTAAATTTACTAGAGTCTGTTCAGAAAGAGAACAGTCGTGGACAAAAATGAAACTACCGTGATGGTTTTTAAATTGCAACTCGCCCTCTGTCACCTAGCAAACGTCAATTAATCTGTTGACATAACAAACTGCATTGATAACGAGTGAGCTAAAGTGCTGTTGCTACACAGACGCGCTATTGTGTTGACCGCTAAACAAAAAAGGTAATTAATAAATGCGCCCCCAAATTCCACGATAGTTCTCTTTTCGAACAGACTCTAACATCCAATTGAAAATGCTAATATGACTCTATCATACATTGTTAACCACTCTTACAACAGTTTGTTAAGTAGAATTGATATAACTTTCACTACTTTATCAAGTACCTAATTGTTTGTTTAAATATCGTTATCAACAATTTCGATTTTTTAAATAATGTTGAATATAATAATATTGTACAAGTAGTCATTGCGTCCTATACCAAAATCGACTAAATAGGTGTTGTCACCTACTAAAATTTAAATCTGATCGACCTAAATTTAGTAAAAAAGTAGAAAACAACTGAAAGTGTTCAACCTTGTAAAAACGTCGGCGCGCCGAGGCGAATCGAAGCTCATCGGAGAAGAAATTCACCTGTCGAGCAATGTGCGTGCGATTCTATTCGACGCATCGTTAATGTACGAAGTTTCATAGTAAATGTATAAGAGAATTTTTGCGGTTCGATTCGATTCGACTCGACTCGGCGAGGCTAGTGGACGCTGGCCTTTAGATGTACAAGTGGCTCATATGGTACTTACATTAAAAAAAAAAAAAATTCAAAATTTTAATTTTAAATGTCGTAGGGGATAATATTATTTTAATTTAAAAAAACAGTATAGGGTCCCGCGCTAATAAAAAAACACTGGGCACGGTGAATCAATTCAGGCGTTTAAATTGCTTACGCTGGGTAAACTATAAGAAATATTTCAGATTAATATAAACTACAAATAATTGTAGATATTAGAAAGACCTACAAAAAACTCAGCGAGAGTATATTATGTCGTATTTTCTAAGAATCACTCACAATAAACATTTTTGACTTAAAAATAATCGGGAACGGGGGTAGAACGATTTGCGCGTGCCCGATCGACGGCGTGCATTCTGTAGTCCAGACGCGGGCACACCTAGTTAATCATATAATTTAAACGAGTATGTGGGGGTAACCATTGAAAAGGGAGGATCCTCCGACCAGACGGGTGTTATGTCTGGCGGGCTGCTGCCCAACGGTAGTTTTTTTTTCGTACTGACTACACTGTTAGCCTTAGGGGCCCTATCCAAAAACAGAGCCGCTGCGGCTTTTACAACTTCACCGAACTTGGGGGCGAGCGCTTAGGGCACTCAGCCGCGAAAGTTTTGGACGACTCGCACGAGGGTGCCAGAGTGGCCGAACCTCGGCTCGGGCGGTCGTCACGCATGCGAATAGGTCGCGATCTGGCTAATTCACTACTCCTACGAATTCGAGCTACATAACATATACTAATATGCACGTTCCCCTTCTCCTGGGAGGAAGGAGGGAAACATGCGTATGTGTATTTAGTGATCGGAATGGTACAACGGTTGTTGTTGGGTTCTTCTATATATACACAATTGTTCGGTTAATTTTAATATCGCGATATAGGATGCGTCGTATGTGGCGAGATAGATGTCTCTATGTAGGATGCGTCAGTTATGGCGAGAATAGATGTCGCTACAAGTTAAATTAGGTTAAAAATGTATATTAACATATAAACACCACCCTCAATATAATGTTATCAATTACATAAATGAACAATAACAAAGAAAGTATTTTAGGTTATAAACAAATTTTGAAAGTAAAAAATAAAACAATAACTAATTACAACGTTAAAAACAGATTGAAAACGATAATTATTATTGGAACTTGTACAATATAATATGACTCATTTATATTCAAAAGCGGCCAAGTTGGTCTGATCGATAAAGTTACTTGGTAATTTTGAGTTTTTTTCGTGATCTCAAACTATCATGTAGTGGTTTTTGTTTTTATTCATCAATTTATGTTTATTGACCATATAATGTGTAATTTGTGTAATACAGGTAGGGTTGCCAACCCTACTATATATTATAGTATCCTGCTATATTACGCGTCCGAAAACTATATAAAATTATTTTTTAAGTATTAGCCTACAATATTTTTATTGGATAAAAAAAAACAGAGGCAGTCATAAGGACTGCTGACAGAAGTGAAAACTCAATCTTGAATTTTCTTAGTAATCATAGACTGAATTAATTCGGTGACGCGAAATTACAAGACTATTTTCTGTTTGACATTTGCAGTGTTCATGAACCTAAACAATGAGTATTAAGTACATCGCTTGCGGCTACTTTTCGTTGAGTGACAATGTCAATCTTTTGGGAGGTCTAAGTTTAATGGCACTGGTCGCGTTATGATTCGCAATATTAATTTATTTTATTTAATATATTAGTAACAGATATTATAGATAAATTTTAGCTTTCTGCACTCCTTCTCCATATAAACTTTAACCATGACAAATCTCAGTCTTCCGTGCACGCAATACGCTTAAAAAGGTACCGAAAGCTTTTGCTTCACGTATTAATATATAGATATTGTATCTAGGATTCACTTCAAATTAAGTGTTTCATTTACAGTTTGATCCAGGCCAAATTGCTCTACAATACCTAACAAAATTTTAACTCCAAGAACAACGATTCACTTAGGTTGCCTGTCAACTGAGACGGAGCGAAGCGGAGTTGTGTAAATTTCAGCCAATAGAATGCTTCTCTAGCAAGTTTCGACCAATAGAATTACATCAGTAAATTTTTATGGTATTCTATTGGTCAAAATTTGCACAGTTCCGTTCCACTCCGCTTCAGTGGATGAAATCAGCCTTATTGTCTGAACCAGGCTAATTTGCCCTACCATGCCTCTGGAAGTTTTACTAACCACAGAAGCGTTTCACTTAGGACACCTAGGCCAATTTGCCCTAATGCGCTTAAAGAAGTTTCACTTCAAAACACGTCAACAACAATACTACATACGAAATAGACATCATGTAGGCTAAATAATTAAAAACAAAACAAAACATCTGACTGCTAGAAACATTTGAATAAATAAAAAAAAAATTTATTTATTTAAGATGAATCTGACACCACCCCATGCCAAAACCCATCAAGCCTTTAGGCTACAGAGCGTCCCAAAGATATACATGCACATACGCTCGGAAAACAAAACCCTCCTTTTTTGCAGCCGGGTCACCCGCGACTATTACCCCCTCCGTCCTCAAAGAAAACTCACATTTATTGGGGTATAGGTATGACCAGACATATCATGGCGTTCCTTCTTGTGTTCATTCAGATAGGTCTGCGAGCGGAATTCCTTCCCGCACCAACATTTGAACATTTTCCCCGTAACAGTGTCACGGTACATCTGCACTATATGGACCATTTTCATATGATTCTCGACGTAACTGAAACATCGGAATTTCTTCCCGCACAATCCGCACTTATATTTCTTCTCACTGTGAACGGTCTCGAGGTGTTTATGCCAACTTCTATATTGATAATGCCTATCGCAATATTTACAGTAATATAATTGTTTAGTTTTGTGTTCAACATGTTTAGTACATGGGCGTTTTTCTGATTTGTTACTGTTATATCTTTTACGTTTAATTTCATATCTCCTAATGACGTCCGGGGTGTTTACGTCCAATTTCATATGTTCAATGTTATGCCTCAATAGATCGAAACTGAAAATATAAAAATAAAATGAACTATCACTTTACACGCGGCTTCGCTCGCTTCATTGTTGAGTTAAATCCCAAACCGGGAGCGACAACTTTGACGGCAATAATGATTTAAGAATATTTTTTAAATTAAATATAAAACACGACACAAAAACGCGCCATTATGGTCCCGTGACGTCATCATTCATTTTAAATGTCATTATGTATTATAACAGTAGCAAATGTGACAATTTACACAAGACTCTAACGTTAATTATTTCCTGTATGGTGACGTCACGTTTTCCAATCGGCATTTAAAATCACATGACTCGCAGACAAAACAATTACTTATCCCAGATTTGTATTGTTTTAGACTTTTATCTATAGAACAATATTAATCATTTATTTTGTTTAATTTTTGAATATACAGTCAACTCGGGGATTTTCATAGATCTATCTTCAAAAATGATGGATTTTTGTACAAACTGTAATCTCCTTTTAGAGTTGAATTCCCAAAAATCCTTCCTTAGTGCTCAGCTACAGTTTAAAAGGAACCCGAAAGCAAATTTTCATGCTACTCTATAGCACCAGTATTTTGAGTTGTGCATTGATATGTCAGTCAGTCAGGGTGAAGGAAACTTAAAATTTGTGGTTGTATGTACACTTATATTTGGATAAAAAAATCTTTAAAAATTAAAATTAAAAATAAACAAAACTCACCGATTTTTGAATTTTTTGCTACAGTACATGCATGAAACTCCTTCAATAGTTACCAGGGAATCATAATGTACGCTAGTGTTTTTATTTTGGTCGTTTAGTCTCTCTGTATTTCTTCTACCCTGGTACTTTCTATCCCCTTCTTTTACCTTCACACTGAGAAACAATTCCTCGTATTCATTGTATTCACATGGTACTTCCTGTTTCACTATTGTAGGTTCTAATTTTTCCGTATTCTGGGCAATAAAAATAATCAGGTCTTTATGGACGAAAAATAATCAATCATCATGGGTAACAAAAATACAAATTATGGGCGAAAAAATAATCATGGGTAACAAAAATAATCCCGTTTTTGGATCACTTTGGATGATTATCTTCACATATAGTTTTGCTAGGGAAGTTTGATATTATCGATACTTCTACGTTGAACATAAAAATATCGACGTTTAGACATTTTTTTTTGTTCCCTACAATTACTTATAAAAACTAACAACTAACCATATAAATAAAATTATAACGGCCTGCCGTTGTGCGCGCGTCAAGTAAAAACTACTGAATATATTTTGAAAAACCTTTTTTATTTTACTGCTCGCCTCGCCTACTTAGTCCTTACCTTTAAAAAAAAAATCTGTAGTATAAGCGAGCGGAGCCGCGGGCACGACTAGTTTATAATATATAAAAAATATCATGTGCGACTGTTAGTAATTCTACAAGTTCTGAACAACATGACCTTATATTCATACAATATATTTGTTTTAACAAAACATTCATAGCTATGCTAGGATCCGATAGGTGACGCTGTGGTCGAGCCATTAACTATCAGAAACATTAGATAACTTATTTAATATTAAATTAAAAACAATCAATTAGAACTTACATCAAAGGCTTCTTTACTTGTAATTATATTGCTTGATTCAGGACTTTCTTCCTCTGAGATATCTTTCTTTATATGTTTCAAAACATCGTCTTTATTGTCAGAAGAAATTACATTTTCTTTTGAATTCAAAGGATAAGGCGGAAACTGTAATGATATAATATTATTAATTAATATACAAGTTACGACCTGAGTAAAAAGGTTAATTGAAATTTTAATTAAACCTCCCAACACAATTACCCTTTTTCTTCATAACTTGGCAACTACTCCTCTTTATTGAAGACCATTACTGCCATTATCAAGCGAATTTAGTAACCTGTCTTAAGACGATTTATATATCCTAAAAACATGGTGGCTCCCTTGTTAGAACTCGGAAGTTTTTGTGGCGCCTCAAAATGTATGCTTCCAGTTTATATTAATAATGCACAATAAGCAAATTGTATCATTCAAAACGCCACCAATATTACATGATACAGGGTCAAAATAAAACCCACAATATGTCACTTATAGATCCCGCAAAAAAACTCAACACAAGTAACCTACTCATTGATACTAGGGATGTAAGCAATAATTCGACCTATTTTTAAGCAAGGTGATCATATGGATTATTCAAACTATAGACCTATAGCAATATTATCATCATTGAATAAAATTGTAGAAAAAATTATTGTTGGCAAAATTAGTTCATTTTTAGAAAACCATAACATAATTTCAGACGTTCAACACGGATTTAGAAAATATAGAAGTACTAGCTCAGCCCTTGACCAGTTTTCGGATGATGTAAATAGACATTTGGATAAAAAAAGGTATGTGGTAGCTTTGTTTATAGATTTTAAGAAGGCATTTGATACGCTGGACCACGGGGTACTAATTGATGCTATGCAAGGCTGTGGTATCCGTGGTCCAGTGAACAAATGGTTTCGAAGCTATTTAAATAACAGGACTACCCGAACACTTGTCAACGGAACATACGGCGAGGAGGCTTTTATAAGGTATGGTGTCCCAACTGGCTCAGTGTATGGCCCTGTTGGGTACATCATGCACGTAAATAGCATGTCTAATGTTATCATTAACTCTTCTGTATATATGTATGCGGATGATACGTGCATAATGTATGCCGACAAGGAGTTGAAAGTTATAGAAAAGTGTATTCAGGAGGACTTTGAAAATATCTTAAAATGGGCACATGACAATGGTATTATACTGAATGTGTCAAAAACCAAATGTATGCTCATTCAGTCATCTTATTTGCGAAAGCCTGATGAAACACTGACAATCTTGGGTCATTCATATGATTGCCTTCATAATAATAAACATATGTGCAGTTGCCCCGCCATACAGGTTGTAAATGAATACAAGTATCTTGGGTTAACAGTTGATTGTAGCATGAACTGGAAGAAACACACTGAAAATGTTTGTAACAAATTAAGAAGTTTATTGTATAAATTTAACCATTTAAAATATGTGTGCAGTAAGAAAATTCTATATATATTGTATCATGCTCTGGTCGATGCTACACTAAGCTATGGTTTAAGTACATATGGCCGTACATTTCGTACATACCTAGACAAAATTTTATCATTACAGACACGGTTTCTTAAACTTTTGTTTGATAAACAGACAAAGGATTCTTGTAATAATAATTATAATATTTTATATAAAAAATGTAATATCTTGCCAGTACATGATAAGGTATCTTATTTAATAGCAGTTGCAAAATTTTCTTCTTTGTCTAGATATGCTATCCCAAGGGTATATAACAAACACAATTACTTAAGACCAACCACTATAAAAAAATTCCTAGAGTCTGGTGCAAGTAACTTTTACGGAGAAAGAACAACAGAGTATATATTACCGAGAATACATAATAATAAAATGTTGAGAACAGACGACTACGAAAATGTAAATACATTTAAGAAGAGAATAAAGACCATCATACTAGACACCATTTTTTGAAATAAATATTTAATATAATAATGTTTTAAATGTTATGTAATACTGTATTGAGTGCATTTTGTTTTTCGCCAACAAACTGTTTTTCAGTTTGGCGATTTTAGAAAATAATATATTATGTATTTTGTATTTTGGAAAATAAAAAAAAAAAAAAAATAATAATAATAATTTTGCCGATACCGATTATTATAGTAAATAAATAATTAAGTTTAGTATGTTAATGATTTTATGACAAAACTAGCGGTGTGCCCGCGGCTGCGCACGCGTTTGTTATTACATATTATAAATATTATTGAAAATTCTTACAGCCCATCAATCATGGAATAACTTATACTTCCCGTGTACAAAATTTAGTCAAAATTGGTTAAGAGTTAACAATTTTTTTATTGCTTTTTTTTTACGATATCTAAACCTATCATAGCATATCAATTGACCAATGACATAAGATTCCCGTGTACAAACTTTAATAAAAATCGGTCAAGCCGTACAAGCCATACAAACAGACAAACAATTTTTTTAATTTCATATTCATGATCAGTATTGTTCATGTAGTATGCACATCGGAAAATTTGTAATCAAAATTAACTGTACAGACAGAATTACAGATTTATTCATACAAATATGACAAAATAGGGCAATTTTATGTTCGGTCACAGACGGTATTATTTCTTTGCACAAATTGTTTACTTGAACTTCAACTTTTATTAAAATGGCGTCTCGTAAATACGAATTCTGCCAGTGTCAGGTTAGTCTTAGGAGAGGCACTTTTCGAATTTTATATAATTTTGTTGTTACAACTTCGGCTGCTGAAAGCACACACAGACATACCCAACATTTACAGACACAATGTTTTAATTAAATAATATATATTTGCATATTAATATAACAAAATATAATCAGTATTGATAATATGATAAATAATAAAGTTTTATTTTGTTCATACATATAACATTTGCCAGAGCATTGACAAACAGAAAAATAGGTACATGTGTGAGCAAATATTTAAATTCAGATGGAAGTGGTGTATTGTTAGGTAAAGAATCATACAAGGAATTTAAGGTAATAGAAGAATATGTGTTAAGCTGTCCCTGAATCCCTGAAAGTCCTAATATACACATGACGAACGACATAGATACTTAGAAAAATTATACTATAATATGGACTAGATGTGCCCGCGGCTGCGATCGGGCGTATGTGCGAAACCGTACTACAACCGGTACAGGTTAAAAAAATATAAAAGTAGCCTAGTTACTCCTTATAACATCAGCTATCTGCCAATGAAAGTCCCGTCACATTCGGTCCAACCGTTTCTGAGATTATCCGGAACAAACAGACAAAAATTTAAATAATTTGTGCTTTGTTATACGTATCGTATATACTTTCATATGCATTTATTAAAACAACTGTTATTTTGACATTACAAACAGACACTTCAATTTTATTAATTGTTTATATAGATTAAATTCTATTTAATATATCCCGAACTACACTTTCCAGCACGTTGTTAGTTTCTTGAGCTTCCGTTTCTCCTTGATTCGGAATGTTTTCGCTGCGATAGAAACATAATATGCTCCTGAATCTGGTAATTCAATGTGGAAATATTCTGACAGTGATTCATTGGAAGAACAATTAGCTTGCTTGTGACGTCGGAGAATTGACTGCCTTTTAATTTTTATTAAATTGAATATGTCAGTCTGAACGTCAAGTGCATCTAGGAGTGGAAGTTCTCGAAGTTGGCTGGCTACATTTTTGCCAAAATGATAGAACTTATCTTCTATTTCTCTATTTACAATTGCCTGTTCTTTAATTGATTGAAGCGTCTCATTTGAGTTAATATTTTGGGGCAATGTTTTTTTCATATATTTCCGGCTCGAAGGCGCAACAAATTGTGCTCTATCTGATGTAATTGTTGAAGGGATGATTTGTATAACTGATGAAGGGCTGGCTGGTATGTCTGGACAGCTTTCATTAGAATTCGCCTGTAACAAAAAAAGTCAACGCAAATTAATATCATACATTCATATCATTGTGAAACAATGGTCTCTCAGTTGTAGCGTCTATGGACACAGCGTCGATCGATCGGATCCCTGCAATGAACCTGAGCTTTCAGTGAAGGAAAAATCGTGATAGCATTTTATAATGCCCGTTAAGCTAGCTAGGACTCTCAAGTTGGAAAGGTCGCCAAGCGACAATAGTTGTGTTCCGGCAACTGCACTTGAGAGCCAGTCTTCTACTAGGTTTACAGCACTAACATTTTGGGCCACATCGAACGCTAAGCCTATAAAAAATAATACTGTGCTTTTTTCAGAACCCGAAAACAGCTGAAGAATGAACTTCTATTTCAAGAGGGTTTTATAACCGTTGGAACTTTCCTAATGCTGTTTGGCACTAGAGATGGAAATCATATCAACATACAACCAGCTGACAGTGGAAGTGACATTTTTAATTATAAAAGTCGTCACTCACCTATCAACCCAGGAACTGACCAGCGTCACATCACCTCGTGCATTCACGATACTCCGAGTCTTACGGCAGTAGAGTTTTGACGTTCATGACTGCCCTCTTAGGGCCTAAATTGAATAAAGATTATTTTGATTTTGCTACGTTCCACAATACTTTCTCCACTTCATACAGTTCCATAAACCGCAGACTGTCACGTTCATTACACTTTTTCTTCGTGGACGCTATTTTGTTTTCATAAAATGATCCGAGTAAGCTCGTAAAAATATAACCGCGTCCGAGTTCACTTTGAACGGATGCCGATGTCCGTGCGTGAGTTTTCACGTTACGTGTAGTGTCCGAGTGTACTCGTATAATGTAATCACGGCTTTAAGTATAATATAAATTATATAATTGGTGAACTAGAAACTATGACTATGTATTATTTATCATCTATATCTATATAAATAAATAAAATTGAAATGTCTGTTTGTGTTAGCGACGCATAGGGCTAGGCGTGATGATTTAAGAGATAATATTCATATTTAGTTGTAGGTATATGATGCTAAGCTTAAGAAATTAACAATTATATTTGAAAAATCATTGATTTACTGTTTCTGTATTAAATAAATAAAGTGTAGGTACCTATTTAAAGATAATAACTACGTAGTAATAAAGCTTATAATTTCGTAAGAATAGCGTAGAAACGTATTGAAGTTATATTTCATTGATAACCTTTGTTTTAAACCAGTTATGTGTAATGTATGTGATTGTATAGGAATAGTTAGGCTTATATGTGAATTCTATCGTGCTTGTAATGTTTATAAATTCATACACAACGTGTTTATAGGCCGTTTTGTGTTGTAATGTGTAAAGTTTAATATTTACAAAGTTTACTATTCCTTAATGTTATATTGTGTGTATTTAGGTAGATATCAATGTTCTTAATTGATTTGAATAGGTTTGTAACATTCCAATAAGAATCTTATGAGATATTAGCTAATTACGTGAAATTGTAATAATAATAATAACGCAATGGTCGCAACGCGCCGCGCCACATCCGTGTTACTAGGCAATGTTAGAGTAAGAGGGGAATAGACGCCATCGTTCCGTCCCGCTCCAACACGGATATAAATATGGGGCTGTTGCGGCCAACCGGCACACAGCTGTCAAACGCTATTTTGCTCTCTTCACGGCTGGTAGGTGCGGGTGGGAACAGAGTTAATCGCACGTAGTGAGTTGGGCTTGCATACACTGGTTTGCAGCTCTCTGCTGCTTACCGTAGTAAGAATTCGCCGTGGTACCGAGTTCGAGGGTTAATTAGGCGCCGCGCTGCTCCGCAATTTCTGCCCGTTCTAGTTTGTAATGTCAAAATAAGTTTTTTTTTTAAATGCATATGAAAGTATATACGGTACCTTATAACAAAAAAACAATTAATAAAAATATTGTCTGTGTGTTTGTTTGTTCCAGGTAATCTCCGAAACGGTTTTACCAACTTTGACGAGATTTTCACTGGTAGATTGATGATAGACCTGATGTCATAAGCTACTTTTATTTTTGAAAAAGAATTAGTTCCGAGCAAATAAAAATAAATTGGAAAAATCGCTGATTTTGGGGCGCTTTACATAAATGGCTTATATTAAGTGAATCATAAGAGATATAATTATATCAAATTAATAACGAGAATTTTTTTAACAAATCCCCTATTCAACAAAAAAAGAATCATCCAAATCGGTTCATAAACGAAGAAATTAAGCATAACATCCATAAAAAAAAATATGTATGTACAGTGGTGGTCATATAATTAGAAACACTTTTTATGAATAAAGAAAGTATAACTTCAACGTACAAATGTTCGTAAAAATATACACGTTCAATATTTAATAATCATGCAATAATATAGCCACTCAAATAAAAAACTCATTAAATGCATAAAATATAAAAAAAATCTTACTTTTAATTACAAAATGAGTCTTGCACATGTAGGAGTTTATTTTCTTTTACTGGCCGCTTGGACGCCTAATTAGAAACATTTAAAAAAATCATCCATAGCTCTTTCTTTTTTTTAAATTGGAGAATAACATTTATTTCTTGGCTTTTTCTATTATTTTGGCGGCAATTCAAAATTTAATCTGAATTTTATTTTGTTCAAAATGGGCAACAATAAAAGTTGTGACGCGTCAACTAGTCAAATAATTGTTAATTTACATATTATATATATTATAAGTGGGCGTACAGAAGAATAGCTGAGCACTTAAATTGTTCTGTTTAAGAAAGTTTTTAATGCAATTGATCATTATAAAACACATGGAACAGTTGAAAATGTTTTTATAAAGGCTCGGCCAAGAAAAACTTCTCCCAGAGAAGATACGCTAATCGTTCGTGTTGCTAAAAAAGACCAAAGTAAAGGCTCCAACCAGATTAAAAATGGAATTTTTTCGCCTGATGACCCGAGAAACATCTCGTCAAGACTGATACGCCGAAGATTAGTGGAAGCTAAATTATTTGAAAGAATTTCTCGAAAGGTACCGCTTCTTACCAAGAAGCGATTATTGTTCGCTAAAAAACATGTTAATTGAACGGTACGAGAATGGAAAAAAGTATTTTTTTTCAGATGAAACAAAAATAAATATGGTAAATTCCGATGGAAAGCGCTATGTTAGACGTCCTGTAAACAATGCTTTTAATTATAAATACACAAGGAGTATAGTCAAGCACGGTGGTACCAACACATTAAAGTTTGGGGGTGTTTTTCCGGAAGTGGAGTTGGACCCGTTCGGAAGATTGGAGGTACAATTGATCAATGGCAATACAAAAATATCTTACAGCACGCAATGATTCTCTACTCGGACGATCATTAGCCTGTAACCTGGTTTTTTCGGCATGACAATGACCCTAAACATACGGCCAATAGCGTCAAATGTTTCCTTAGCGAACAGCGTACATCCGTTTTAGACTGACCAGCAAATAGTCCGGATTTAAAATCGATAGAAAATCTCTGGTATATTGTTAAAAAGAAAGTCTCAAATAAACGTAACACCAGTCAAAACTATTTATATGAAGCATTTGTTGAAGCATGGAATTCAATCCACCTAGAAAAATGTATGAAATTGATTGAATTAATGCCACGTCGTTGCAGTGCTGTTATTGTAAATAAGGGATACGCTACTAAATATTAATTATAACTATTGGTGGATAGAACTGTGGATAGTAGCTATTTCGTAAACAACAATACTAATTACTAACACTCAAAAAAATTTTGTTTTTTATACTTTTTGTTGTTGTTTCTAATTAGTTGACCATTATTGTTCATACCTTAAAACTGATTTAAATGTTTGTCCGTAATGTAATATTGAAACTGCACTGTGTGTATTGGGATTTATTTCGTTTTTCTAATAAATGATAAATAGTTGAACATATTGTTGTCCTATTTATTGTTTAATTTCAAAATAAAAACGATTGCGGTTAAGTATCTTACATAGTGTCAAGGACCGTTGGTAGTGTTTCCAATTATCCGACCACCACTGTATATTCGAATTCAATAATCTCCGTTTTTTTTTGAAGTCGATTAAAAAAGTCGGGAATAAAATATGTCTATTTCTAAGGATCACCCACAATAAGTATTTTTATCTTTAAACTCGCAATTTCGATTGCGTCATATAGGAGAGAGGCAGGCAACGTATTATAGGTGCCTTCCGCCTCCCACATCATTCTGCATAATAAAAATGCGCTCGCGGTACTTGATCATTATTTTGCTGCCGAGATTATTTTAAAACTGTGGTATGTTCTGTGATATTCATTTAAATAAATTACATTTTCTACAAAATTAGATACTTGTCATGAATAACGTATTTATTTCAATAAGGATTAACACCATGTATATAAAAACTCCTTCGTAAATAATTTATTATTTTAGAACAAATTTTATTACCATAAAAAAGGTTATATTGAGTAAACCTTAAAAGATAGACGTATGCTATTGCGGACTTTTTTAGAACTTTTTAACAGAAACAATTCCGTCACACACGACTGTTGGGTAACTTTAACTATTCACGCAGCGCACGCAGTGGAAGCTTTCAAAAGGAACAAAGTGTTATTGGGGTTTTCTATGAAATTCTCAGCAGCAGCTCGGAGTTCAGCCTTGTGCCTGATAAATGGCAATAGGCTCGCCCCCTTTTATTACATGGGACCTAAAAACTCTTGATGAATTGTGGGTGTACATTAGTACACTTCTGCCTAACCCTGACATAGGTGTGATGTATGGTATTTTATCTATATTAATAACTTTGCTCCCTCGGATGGCATTTATCCTAACTTTACGTTCATTTTTGTGACGTCGGGAGTCAAAGAGTTGATATCCCTTAGTTTTATTTTTACTCATATTATTGACAATTCGTGTAACAATATGTGACAATGACATGTATTTCCCGGGAAGAAATGTTATCAAAATAGATTGAAAATTATTAATATTTTTAAACATCTCTATTCTTGCCTTTTATTTGATTACCAGACATCGTACTGAAATGTTATAATTATAGCCTATGTCACTCCCACTATTAAGATGAATCTAACGACACCTCGTATGCTAAAATACATCAAGCCGTTTAGGCTACAGAGTCTGCCAAAGAAATAAACATACATGCATACGCTCGAAAAACATTACCTACTTTTAGATGGAACTATTTTCAAAGAGTTCCTTAAAAAAAATTAATAAAATAAATTAGTACTCACTTCAAAAACTATTTCATTAGTGAAATTTAAGCTTGATTCAGGGTTCTCGTCCTCGGATATTTCTCTCTTGACTTGTTTCAAAACATCGAACTTACTGTCATAAGAATTTACGAATTCCTTTGAATCCAAGTGATTAGGTGAAAACTGGAATTATACAATATTAAATATTATTATTAAAATTCCAACCTGCGACTTTTTGATCATAGATTATTTTCTGTTTGATATTTGCAGTATTCATAAACAATGAGTGTTATATTATCTACATCACCACTTTTCATTGAGTGACAATGCCAATATTTTGGAGGGTCTAAGTTCAATGGCACTGGACAGTTTAGGATTCGCAATATTAATTTATTTTATTTGATATATTAGTAACAGATATTATAGGTAAATTTTAGCTTTCTGCACTTCTTCTCCATATAAACTTTAACAATGCCAAATCTCAGTCGTCCATGCACGCGATACGCTTAAAAAATTACCGAAAGCGTTTGCTTCACGTATTAATTTAATATAGATTTCAGTATATGAATATTATGTTAAATATAAATGTAAAATATAAAAAGAGGTAGGGCGCACAGAGATATGTCTTTGGAAATTTCTCTCTTCTTGGGGCAGTCTGACAGATAGAATACCTCTACCCTACAGGAGATCACAGCCAAATAACCTTGTATTATGTTCCTATGTTGAGTAGTTTCCAGAGCTCTTTTGGACTAGGTGGGTAACTGCCTCATTAGCCTAGTGGTCCTAAGCGCGACTGCTATGCTCTAGGTCCTGAGTTTGATTTTCAGGTTGAGCAAAGTTTTATTGGGGTTTTCTATGGAATTCTCAGTAGCAACTCGAAGTTTGGCTTTGTGCCCGATTAACGGCAATAGGCTCGCCCCCTATTACATGGGACCGTAAAATATACCCGGCGAACTGTGGGTGTACAGTACACCTCTGCTAAATCCTTCAAGATACAGGCGTAATGGTATGTTATGGGGTTCATGGTTGGCAACACTCTAATGATACCTATGATATTACATTGTAGTATAGGCTACAGTAGTAACTTACCATCAGGGTAGCCATTTGCCACCTGTGTAGTATAAAAATTGACTCAAAGGTTCCTACTTTTTATAATTAAAACTAATTTTAATAACTATAAATTATTAGTTTTTTTAAAAGCCAAGCATAAAATGGGAACTGACTGTGGAATATAGCTGTTGGAAATGAGGAACTTATTAGCAATAGATTTTATTTATCGCCTACATCAATGCATAATTTTGACATCAGCAGTTCCTAACCTTTACAATCTTGTTACCCCTATGACCTATTATGAAAATTCATTTTACCCCCTCACTCCTCATAACAATTTTATCATACAGAAAGCGACTATGAAAACAATAAACTACACAAAAATGGTAGGTCCTCACCTAAGAAATTGTTGTTTTAAGAAAACATATTTTTTAGGGTTCCTTATCTCAAAAGGAAAAAAGGAACCCTTATAGGATCACTTCGTTGTCCATCTGCCTGTCTGTCTGTCAAGACCCTTTTTCTCAGGAGTGAGTGGAGAAATCAAGTTGAAATTAATATCAAATACTAATCGTCTGCAATCGCTTGGAGCTGTGAAAAATCTAACTTCTTAGTCATAGCAATCAAAAGATATGGCTGTTTATTTCACATATTTTAACACTTGAAAAGGCAATAAAAACACATAGGGTACTTCCAGTTGACTCAGAGTCATGAAATTTAGCAAGAAGCAATGTAGCATAAGTAAAGGAAAAAATCCGAAAACCGTAAATTTGTAATTACATCATATTTTCTCAATTTTGAGGTTATGTTTATCAAAGAATATTGAAAAATTGTTTTGAGCATTTTATATGATGAAAATAATACCTATGAACGAAAAAATATACGAATGAGGATTTAAAAAAATTACCACCCTAAAAAATGATTGAAAACTTTCTTATTAGGATAAAAAATACGTCATAAAAACACGGTATTATGGTCTTGTGACTTCGGCATTCATTTATCAAATAGGAAATTAAATAAATAAGCAATTATTTTTCACAGACTTATACTGTTTTAGGGATTTTATCTATAGACAAATATTACTCAATAAGTTACTCCAATTTTTAAACATACAGTCAACTCGCGGATTTTGTATGAAATTTCAACAAATAATTATTTGTTTCAGATTATGACATTATCACAGTTCAAACTTAACCTAACCTATTTTATCACCACAACCGAAAAAGTAAAATATCTCACTCAAAACAAAAAACCACACAAAATGTTAAACTAAGTTGTGTTTTAAGTAAACAACAATAACAATTCAAAAACTAATAAAATAATGTACAGAAATAAAATAAGATCTGCAAAATTTTTAACTGGGTTTGGTTTAGAATTGTTTAATACGAATTTGGAGATTAAAGGGGTTGAATTCAATAGAGATTAGATCCCAGATTATAACAGTACCACTTTTATTACAAGGTAATTCACTGTTTTCGAGAAAATTAATAAAAACTTTCCTAACCTCAAATCTACAAAATCTTTGTTACAAATACAAAAACTGTGAAATTAATAGCAAAATTCCGATTTGGTATTCTTATTTTGTCATCCTACTAATATTTCACAAAACAAAAACCCTTGATACCAAACACAATCACCTATATAGATTGCACTGCGTTTGTATAGTATATCAGAGGAGCTTAACAAAATAGTAAACAAACATACAATTAAACAATTTTTCAAACAATTTTTTTTTCATTATTATGTTGTTATACTAATATAGCTAATACCACCATGCACTTTTTTGTAAATATTTTGATAGTTCCAATAAACATAAAATAGTGAAAAATGAATCTCAAACTAAATTCTTTCATAAATACAAAATGCTATAAATTATATTGATTAAATAAAAGGGATAGTATAGTTTTACCTAAGGTTTAGCTATTGAAAAGTAAATAGGTAGCCAAGAAAGATCGAATGCAGTTCTGAGCACATTAGGTTTCTTTCGATGAGGAAAAAGACAAGCCGAGCAAGCAAAGTGAGTGTCAGGCAGCAGCCAGCAAGTGCCAACTCCATATCTTATTATTTATTAATGTTATTCTAAGTTCAACTACCAAAAAAACAAATTTGACATTGAACCCCTTGTAATTCTGGCTAGGGGTATTACTATTCTATGGGAATAGTATCAGAAGATAGGGAATTGCTTCCTTCACCCTCCCTTGTACTTTCTCCTGCCATTCAAAACACAAAAACAATACTAAATGTCAAAATTTCTAATTTGCCCTTGATACTTTAAGTACTAATAACTCTGGTCAGGTGAATTACCTTGTAATGGGAGTAGAGTCAGAGAGTTTGGAGTTTTAAATCACCTTATGCCTATCTTTCAAAAGCAAACTTTATGATAACTGCTTAGAAGTGTCATTTGTATTGTCGGATTTACAAAAAATGCGATTTAAAAAATTTAATTTCTCAAACACTATTTATTTCCATAGCATGAAATTTTATATTTAGCCTAATTAAAGTGATCAAACTGTAATAAAAATTTGTAATCTGAACTAGATGACAGCGATTCTAAAGTTGAGCCAAAATAACTGAGAAAGAGACAATAACCAGAACTTTTCCACCTTACTCACCATCGAATCATTGCAAAGAGATTCCTCTTCAACTATTCGCTCTACTTTGATTTCTGTCTGTATTCGGGTAGGTGTAGACATTTCCATGTTCACGTCGTCTTCGAACTTCGGAGCTGTGGCTGCGTTGGCACAGTGTCTATTGTACACAAGACATTTATTGTTATTTCTATTGTTCTGTTTGGTTTACAATAGTTGTAAGAAGCCTATAGAAACTTTAAAAATTGATTTGCACTATAAGGATATTTCTATTTAGATCTCAAGTACCTAATCTACTACCTACATATAATTTTATTTATTTTAGCGTAAATTAAAATATAATAATAATTTTAAATACTTAATAAATTCATTACTCCTATTATAAGTCCTACGGAATAGTGTTGGAGAACATTGATTAATAACAATCGAAAGTGTCAAAAGCCATAATAGTAAATAACACAACGAACAATTGTTTATTAAAAGTAAACTATTCTATTTTTGACTTCCAGTTCAAGAAAGATCACCCTCGATAGAAGAAGCCATTTTCCGTTCCTCTGGTTATTGGTCTATGATTTTCCGTACTATAAACATTCGATAGTTATTTTTTTAATTGTTTACTATCGATTATCAACAAATAACAATTTTAACAACACTACAAGCTGGTCTATCGCTTACTTTAAAAAAATTAATTGAATTTTTACTATTATAAAGTGTAGTGAAGAGTTTTTTTGGTTGAACGCAACAATCTCAGGAACTACTTATTCGAATGAGAAAATGATTTTAGTGTTGGATAGCCCATTTATTGAGGAAGCTATAGGCTATATAACATCACGCTACGGCCAATAGGAGAGGGGAAAATTTATTCCTTTTGAGAACATCCATTATGCTATGCAGATGAAGTTACGCGGGTCAGCTAGTAAATCATAAACATCAATTTTTATGATCAATTTACACAATTAAAATAATGGATTAATAAAAAATCCATATATTTTCACTGTTGATTTGTAACTGTGGGCGCTAGCAGTTTCTGCTTCCTTAATACGTTATTCTATCATCCCTTGTGTGCTTTTGAAACTGTTTCGTTGAAGGGATCGAACCTTTCAGTAGATATCGTTAATGTTTTAACTAGAATATGAAATAAAAATTTATAAACAATTATTATGTCTTTCTTTTGGAATGTACTTATTGAAATTTTCGTATCTGTTGCCAAGAAGCTGTTTAATATTAATAGGTTTCAACAAAATTGTCTTAAAGTATCATAAATCATTATATAAGAAATTAAGTACGTATTGCTGATTATTTATGTATGGTATAAACTCCAGAAGAATTGCAACAGCTTGTAGCTAATCTTGGCAAATTCTTGCAGTAAGTTTCTTCTGTAAATAAATGTTAAGAATACTAATTTAAGGCAACGGACAAGCAGATTAAACATGCCGTAGAACTCAAAGCACTTGAAGCAAGTAGACAAGTTCAAATATTTGGGAAGTGTTTTAACAACTATTAAGATCTTGATGAAGAATATATTAACAGTATAGGACTGCAGCCTTTGTTATATAATTAGGTCACATGATATTAAAGTATTTACCAAAAAAAAACAAGAAAACTGTGTATATGGTAATTGTTCTGCCCACCGTTCTATATTCTTCAGAGACCTGGTGGCTGTATTGTAAGCACATATGGATATAAGGCAGTTTCCACTTTAAAATATATATATTCGCTATTTCGCTAATTAAGTGAGGAAAATGGATGTTTTCATGAATGCTAAAGTTGATGGATTCAGATCTTTGTGATAAAAGACAGCGACGATGGTGTGGACATTTGGTTAAAATTAACGAAGAAATTTAATGGGAACAAAAAAGTTTCTGAATTGCAAGGTAAAAGAAAGTAAGGCCATTTTTTACAGTATAAAAATTGGCATAATATCTTATACAGTAGAAATATTTATTATATAAAATTTAACAAATTTTGAAGGGCCTCGTTTTGATCTAGTCACTGAAAAGGATGCCCTCAAGACCAGACCACAAATATACTAGGCATGAATGTATGTCAATGAATTTCTTACATAAATATAATATGTTCTAAACGCCTACAAGCAAAAGTCGAATATGCAAGTTGTTTTAGTCCTCACAAAAAATAAAGATACTAGCAGTCACCCGTGGCTGAAATCGGCCTGGCAAACAATAGTAAATTTTATTACTGTCTGATGATTATTTCATTAATAAAGTTATGATTATATATATTATTATATTTCAATCAATTAAGTTAATCTCTCGAGAAAAATATTTAAAGAATAAATTGATTACTTTTCACACAAAAACAAAGAATTTATTAATCGATTTTAATCATGGCAGGTTGTTTCGTACTCATATAAAACTTTATTATCAATACTCGATGGGACTGGCAAACGCAGCTGACAGCTGTCATGCTTTATGTACTCGTCGAATTTTGGAGCTCTTATCGCGAGGCACGCAACAAGAATCGCTGTGCAAAACCGAATCTGAATTCGTATGGTGACCTGAATCGTGTCGGTGGATATCATCGTAAGTGTTGGAGCAGTCCAAGGTACGTGAGAGCATTGTATTTGTTCCAGTGCTATCTAGTTTTTGAACATCGTTTTTTACCGTATCGAAATTACCCAGTGTAGCTAAGCCACCGCTATTTCGGTTCGGTGCGGATGCTACATCTTTTTGGTGCCGAAACCCGGGATTTCCACCGATATTATTCTCAATCGTGGTATATATTTGTGGTATTTCTGGTCATCGTCGTAGTTCTTACTTAATATTGCGAGTAATCATACCTAAATACCTATTCATATATATCTAAATCGTACAATAGTTACCATCGAACAGATATTTCACATATATATCATTTGTGTGTCATCGGAAATTATTGTAAGATCTAATTAAGTAATCACTATATTTCATCGGTACTTAATTAATTTCATCGGCTTATAATAATTTCATCGACTAAATAGTATTATATAGATAAATACATATATTTTATCATATATTGTGACCTTTCAAATTTTCTTACATATTTTTGTCATTTGTTGCAAATCGAAATATAAATTCGAAAATTCATTTGTTTACGTTTTTAAAATTAAATTCTTTTTTCTTCACGTGTCAAATTAATTTGAATTTCTTTTTTCAATTATCGAACCTAAAATAGTTCATGATGCCGATCCTTAGAAAACATACTACGCGTAAAATGCCAAGTTTAACAAAGGCTAAATCGACCTCTTTTGAGCAATCTCATACAATTCAAGACTTAGCATCTTTACGCAGAAAACGTACAATTGCTATTAAACGGTTAGCAAAGGCTTTGGAAATCGGTACTTTAGCTATAGAGGACCCTTCACACAGCGACTTATTTTTATCATATCATCAGGATGTTAAAGAAATTACGTCGAGTTTCGAGAACGCGCATGTTACTATTTTAGACCTAATAGATAACTCGGATAAAAACGAAAATGAAATCCAAGAACATTTTGATGATATGTATTATCGAATATTATCGATTCACCGGAAAATAACTAAAAGTGAATCTAATCAATCGCATAGGACTTCATCACAAAATATTCGTTTGCCGAAAATCGTTCTGCCTAATTTCGGCGGGAACATCAAACAATGGCCCGAATATTTTGATACTTTTAACGCTTTAATTCATAATTCTACTTCACTTACAGATACGGAAAAGTTTCATTATGTGATATCTTCTCTTAGCGGCGATGCGTTGTTAGTAGTAAAAGCGTACCCTATGACTCACGAACATTATCATGATGCGTATAATTCACTTATTGCTCGCTACAAGTGTAAACGTACCTTAGCGTTTAGCTGTTGGAGAGATATTTTAAATATTGACTTTAAATACATCAACGCGCGCGAGTTCCAGAAGTCGCTTGATCTTTTCGAAGAGAATTTGAGTATTCTAAAAACGATCAACTTACCGGTTGCGAATTGGGATTTTGTTTTAGTTTATCACATTTTATCGAAACTTGACAAAGATATCCGCCGTAGTTTTGAGGAAAAATATTCAGATATCGAATTACCGTCTTATGATCAACTTAAGAGTTTTCTTCGATCTAAATGCGAAGCTATGTTGCGTGACACACATTTTTCCGAATCGAATGAAGTCATAAAATATCCACCTAAGCATAGGCATGTGTCAAATCAATACAAGCATGTTGCTACTTCACAAGCGCTTGTTGTTGCATCTGAAAAATATGATAAAAAGAGTGTGGTTGATAATAAAATTGACTCATTTTCGGGTAAGTGTCCTTATTGCAATCAGGCACATGCAATTACATCATGTCAAGAATTTTTAAACAAATCGCTTGACGATCGCCAGCTTATAGCTAAACAAAAGAACTGGTGTTTTAACTGCTTGAAATCTTCACATCAACTGAAGAATTGCCATTCGATTTTCTCGTGTCGCAAATGCAAACATAAACATCATACTTTGCTCCATCGTGACAATTCTAATAACGAGCCAAAGCATATCGGGTCAACTTTGGTGTCAAGATCTCAACCAAACATTACCGTGCTGTTAGCAACAGCTATCGTTCAAATTCTGGATGCTTCAGGCAACATGCAATCTTTCCGTGCTTTATTTGACACCGGCAGTCAAAGTAGTTTTATTACTGAATCGGCGATACAAAAATTAAACTTAAAATCTGTTAAGACTATCGCGAACGTTAGTGGGCTGGGAGATGCGGCAGCACCGATCATCGGTGACGTCGTGTGTTCTGTCGGAACTGACGGTCGAGTGTTGTACAAATTAAATATGCACGTTATTTCTAAAATATGTGGCGATCAACCAATCGCGCAGTTGAACACATCGGGATGGTCACATATTAAATCGTTATCCTTGGCGGATCCTGGTTTTGATATTCCAGGACCTATCGATTTACTATTCGCTGCGGACGTATTCGCAGAATCTTTTCTTAACCAACATATTAAAGGCGGTTCCAACCAACCTACCGCGTTTAATTCAATTTTTGGTTGGATTCTTTTAGGCAAGACATGCATATCGTCTAGTACTTTGTTACATACATTACCAGATATCGATAACGAGTTAAATGCTTTAGTACAACGATTTTGGGAACTTGATTCCGTACCAAGTTCATCAATATTGACTCCAGATGAATTACTATGCGAGCAAAAGTTTAAGTCTGATCATACTCGCGATGAATCTGGCCGATATATGGTACGTATTCCTTTTAAAACTGGATCAGAACCAACCTTCGATGGTTCTCGGGATGTTGCATTGCGAAGATTCCACGCTATCGAACGAAGACTATCACGAGATCCGGATCTACATTCACAATACGCAGATTTTATGTCTGATTACATAGAGAGCGGTCATATGTCGTTAGTCCCAGTAAACGAAATGGGCAGGGGAAAATATTATATACCACATCATTGTGTTCTACGCCCTGAATCTAAGACAACACGATTGCGCGTCGTATTCGATGGTTCAGCGAAAGATCTTAATTCTAGATCACTTAACGATACACAATTTATCGGCCCAAAATTGTAACCTAATATATTGAGTATTCTTCTGCGCTTTCGAGAACATAACGTCGTGTTTATGGCAGACGCACGTCAGATGTATCGCCAAATCTTAATTGCACCCGATCATCGTGATTATCAGCGTATATTCTGGAGGAGCTCATCTAGTGAAATCCTTCGTGAATATCGTCTTAACACAGTGACTTACGGATTGTCTTCGTCTCCATATCTAGCTTGTCGTACTCTAAGACAACTTGCTGAAGACGAAGGAGATAATTACCGATTCGCAAAAGAAATCGTACTATCGGATGTTTATATCGATGACGTCATTACCGGTTTTTCTTCTCTTGAACTCGCACAAGATGCAAAATCACAAGTCGTTGCTCTTTTTGATCTCGGAGGTTTCAAACTTCGAAAGTGGGTTAGTAATAATCCACAGCTTTTATCCAATCTTCCCAGTGAAGATTGTCTAACTGGTTCTGTATCGCTTGACAATACGGAAACACAAACGTTGAAGGTTTTGGGACTCCGATGGGATCCTACCGTAGACGCATTTCTTTTTGAAATCAAACCTTCAAATCGAGTATGCACTAAACGTTCTATCTTAAGTGAAATCGCGCGAGTTTTCGATCCGTTAGGATTTTTATCTCCTATTACAATTCAAGCTAAAGTTTGATTCAAAAGCTTTGGATTCTAGGTGTTGGCTGGGATCAAACTTCACCGGATGAAATCGTCAATACTTGGAGCATATATCGAAATCAAATGCCACTATTGTCGCAACTAAAAATACCTCGTAAACTCATATGTCCAAATGTAAAATCGTGTGAACTAATCGGCTTTTGTGACAGCTCTGAAAATGCGTTGGGTACAGTGTTCTATATGCGTGTTACTAATTCCGTTGGTAAAATTCACGTATTCCAGGTTTGCTCCAAAGCTCGTGTCGCACCTCTAAAACGTATTTCGTTACCACGTCTCGAGCTCTGTGCAGCCGTAATGCTTGCAGACTTATATAAATTCCTACGCGATACTTACCTCTCTCGTATTAAAATTGACGCTGTCTACTTCTGGTCAGATTCGACAATTGTTCTTTCGTGGTTACGCTCTCATTCTTCACGGTGGTCAACATTCGTCGCTAATCGTGTTAGCCACATACAAGACATTACACCCATCGAATGCTGGAACCATGTTCCGTCAAGCGAGAATCCTGCTGACATCTGTTCTAGAGGTCAATTCCCCAGAGAATTGCTTCACAATACGTTATGGTGGGCGGGACCGTATTGGTTGCATGAAAATCCAGAATCTTGGTCAGTATGTTCAGTTAGCTTATCACACGAAGATAAAGCCATTGTTGAGAGTGAAGCTCGTAAACCAATAGTTCTAACATCAAAAAATATCGCTAAAGTTGATCCTAACATTTTTGATAATCTTTTAAACCGCTTCTCGTCTTTGCAAAAAATTGTTAGGATATTAGCTTACATCTATCGTTTCATTAACAAATGTAGACATTTAAATTTTAATAATTACAAGTTTATCAATAATCTTGAGCGACACAATGCTTTGATGCAATTAGTAAAACATGTACAAGGTACTACATTTTCAGGAGAAATCATTAACCTAAAGTTAAATAAGCCGTTATCAAAACATTTTCGTAAACTTAATCCTTTTATCGATAAACTAGGTGTACTCAGGGTGGGTGGCAGAATTTCTCGTTCGGGCTTAGAATATACACAAAAGCACCCTGCTCTCTTACCGCCTAACCATCCTTTTACATTTCTAGTAATTGATTTTATACATCACAGTTATTTACATCCGGGAATTAATACTACTCAATATTTGCTTCTACAGCAATTCTGGATAGTATCTGCAAAACGCACTATTCGTCATCGTCTCGCTAAATGTATCAAATGCTACCGCGTGAATCCAAAGCCTTTGCAGCCCTTTATGGCAGAACTTCCATCGTACCGTGTAAATCAAATAAAACCATTCTGTATCGTTGGCGTTGACTTTGGTGGACCCTTTCGCATTAAACTTGGACCACATCGAGGTGCTAAGATCGACAAAGCTTATCTTTGTTTATTCGTTTGTCTTGCAACCAAAGCAGTACACCTCGAGGTGGTATCTACTCTTTCGACGGACGGATTTATCGCTGCACTTCGGCGCTTTGTAGCACGTCGCGGCCGATGTAACATAATTCATGCTGACTGCGGTACCAACTTTGTAGGAGCTAGAAATCAACTTTCATCTCTTATGCAACACGCTTCCAATGCAGAAAAGATTGAATTTAAATTTAACCCACCGTCAGCTCCTCATTTTGGTGGTATATGGGAAATACAAATTAAAGCGGCTAAATCTCATTTACTTCGAGTGGTCGGTGATCAAATCTTAACTTTTGAAGAACTTACGACTTTATTCGTCCAAATTGAAGCTGTTTTAAATTCGCGACCTCTATGTTCCATTAGCTCCGATCCAAATGACTTATCAGTTTTAACGCCAGGACATTTTCTTACTTTAGAGCCTTTAACTATTGTTTCTGATGATGATCTATCTAATGTTAAACTAAATCGACTTCACCGCTGGCAGTTGATACAATCTTTTCATCAGAGTTTCTGGTCCAGATGGAAACACGAATATCTAAATTCTCTTACACAACGCGCTAAATGGACCAAAAATTCTAAACCACTACAAATCGGTTCAATGGTAATTATCAAGGACGATAATCGCACTCCACTGCAATGGCCTCTTGCCAGAGTTGTGGATCTTCTGCCTGGTACTGATGGCATTCCTCGTATTGCATTAGTTAAAACCACAAACAATCATACGATTCAACGACCGTTAGTTAAGTTATGTCCTCTACCGCTAGAAGACTAACTTAAATCGCTTAAATTCATTATATCTATGTATTTATATGTATCTATATTTTATATATATTTTATCGTATATCTATTCTAATATATCGTAGTGTTTTTACCGTTCTTATCGTATCTACCGATCCTTGTTCCCCAATTGATCATTTGACCAGAAAATACCATAGGCATTTTGGTGGGCGGGATGTTTCGTACTCATATAAAACCTTATTATCAATACTCGATGGGACTGGCAAACGCAGCTGACAGCTGTCATGCTTTATGTACTCGTCGAATTTTGGAGCTCTTATCGCGAGGCACGCAACAAGAATCGCTGTGCAAAACCGAATCTGAATTCGTATGGTGACCTGAATCGTGTCGGTGGATATCATCGTAAGTGTTGGAGCAGTCCAAGGTACGTGAGAGCATTGTATTTGTTCCAGTGCTATCTAGTTTTTGAACATCGTTTTTTACCGTATCGAAATTACCCAGTGTAGCTAAGCCACCGCTATTTCGGTTCGGTGCGGATGCTACACAGGTAGTATATCAATTTATCAAATAATAATTATATATCAAATGGTACATCCCTAAAATAGACTACATAACAACAGGGTGCCCATCTGTTGATAGGTAATCCTGCCATCATGAAATAAAAATCTGGCAACCATACTTAAGACAATGCCAATATTATTTATCGAGCTAATTAATAAAACAAAATATAATATAGGTTTGTTAATAACGTACTAAAATGCAATAGATACAATAACCAATATTATATGTTATTAATACGTGAAGCAAAAACTTAGGTACCTACCCTTTTAAGCGTATTGCGTGTACGGAAGACTGTGAGATTTGGCATGGTTAAAGTGTATATGGTGAAGGAGTGCAGAAAGCTAAAATTTATTTAAATAAATTAATAGTACGAATCTTAACCAGACCACTGCTATTGAACTAAGACCCCCCAAACAAATGTCAAACAGAAAATAGTCTATGATTAAAGAGTCGCAGGTCGAATTTCGAGCCTAACGCGATCGCTACTATACAAATAATTAGACATTTATTTTGTTATTAAAACGTATGTCAAATGAGTAATAAAAAACTGATACCTCTTTTTTCTAATATACCCACGGAATAAAGATGTATTGTTTGTTCTGTGAATATACCTAATATAGTCTGGAGTCAGTGGCGGCTAGTGAAATTTTTTTAAGAGTATTCACTGGAAAGAAAACAAAGAGAAAATTTCTTACATACCACTTTATTTGTAAATAAAATCCATATTCCATTAGCCTGTATTTTTGATGTGCGAAATTATCTATTAATTCTATCAGCGATGGACTGATTAATTGATTTTCTACACTTATCAAACATAATGCCCTAAGGCGATCTTGCGCCATCGTATTACCCGTAAAAATTTTAACTTTATCTACAGTGAAAAAACAGCATTCGCATTCTACCAAGGTCATCGGTAAGATGCATATAATTTGCAAAATTTTAATGCTGTCAGCAAATACAGATTCCAAAGTGACTCCATAAAATGTTGAAGTAAAGCTCTAAACCGTGGGGTTAGCCCATGTTGATGTTATACGACAACATCGCCAACGCACCCTTTTAGGCAATTTTTATACATGGTGTTAAACTATCGACATTTTTATGATGAATAAATTAATTTTTCAAATTATAATGTAGCCTATGTTATTCGCTGATACTGTAGCTTTATATTGGTTAAAGAATTTTTATAATCGGTCCAGTAGTTATTGAATTTATCCATTACAAACAAAAATTAAATGTGTCCTCTTTATAATAGTGGTATAGATACATTGTATTTTTCCATTTTGAACTATAGATTAAACTTTGCACATAAACTATTTATCAAGTATATTTAATATCATTTATTCAAAAAAGCTTTAATTATATTTTTGGCA
This sequence comes from Saturnia japonica, assembly GCA_033032175.1. Lineage (NCBI taxonomy): Eukaryota > Metazoa > Arthropoda > Insecta > Lepidoptera > Saturniidae > Saturnia > Saturnia japonica. Next base: position 8,205,570 of record CM065329.1, read on the forward strand.
AAAAAATTGTATTCGCTGGTAGAGTAACTAAAATTATTTTGCAGTTTGCGCTGTTTTGTTTAAATAAAACTGGAAACGTCGCGTCTTGCATCAATCTACGCATGTCACGGACACCGTGATCTGATAACATAGTGCAGGAGCGCCTCTCCAGATTTGCCTATTTTCTCATACTAAATCTTTTCGTTTCACGTACCGGGCCGTGTAGCTCTCTTTCACACTCATTAAATTCCGTGCTTATCGTTGTACTGAACTTTGTTTCATAGGAGCACAACCGCTGGCGCTCCACTTAGTAATACTATCAACCCAATTTGTTATATCTCGTTATTATTACTAGTGAAATACTCTTCAGTTCAAAGAATAAAAAGTTACTCAATACATGATGAAGGTATTATTATATTAAAATATACAAGTACAGATAAAAATAGGTAAAACATATTTTATTTAGTATTTGTATTGTGGGTGTTCACTGCACCAGCGCTATTTAGGACGAGTCACCACTAGTCCGAGTGTCCATGATTACAAAAATGGCTAAGTGCGAGTCCGACTAACGCATCACAATGTTTTTAGTATTTACAATAAAATAATAATAAACAATTTTTATTCATTATGTTGGAGATCCATACAGCAAGCTAGATTCACACTTGATAGTATTATATGTTGTTTCAAAATTTGCCTTATCGTAATCATGAACTTATTTAGTATTTTTGACGTGTCCCTTTTTTCATCTTCAGAGTTTCTAATTTGAACTTTTATCCAAAACGTGTTTCTTTATAGTTCAACCCTGCCCCAAAATGCCAAATTTCTAAAATCTCAACAGATTCTGCCCGAGGTCAAATTAAAAGAGCATTTCTGCTCAAACGGCAGAATCTTACCACATGTGGCTACACTGCTTGATACTTTACATATTTGTCTCTGGTTTAGATTAAATAACCAGGCTCCGTCAACTCGCCTATAAATTATAACACGAAAAGCTCACGCATCTATTTCACTCAACATGGGAAAAATCCATAAGCGTACCCGCTACGTTTCTCTTTCACTCAAAGAAACACTCAACAAAGGCATACTCATTGATGGTCTTCCGCCATATTGGTCTGTGGCCGCCATTTTCATTGGAATTGTCAAAATTGACAAAACAAATTGAACCGCCATTGTTCGTTGTTTAAACATTTTATATTTGTTAATTTGTGGAATTGTAATCGCATTTTATTTTGCTCGAGATGGAGTAAAAACATTTGTTTTAAAGAATATTATCAAGGAGGTAGTATTTGCAATTTTTAAAGCTGGATTCATAGTTAGAGCCACAGTTAGTGATCAAAGCTCTGCCAATGTTGCAGCTAATAAATCATTAATATCGGACTCAAATAGAGAACTTCTACGCAGTGAAGGCTACAATGATAATAATGTTTCCTATAACATTAATAGTAACCGGCTATATCACATCTATGATGTACCTCATTTACTAAAATGTTTTCGCAATAATTTTCAGAAGAAAGATCTTCTCATCGGTAATCGTCGTGCTAAGTGGGAGTACATTGAAATTCTTTATAAAGTAGATGGAAATGGTGGACGAGCAAGAAGCACTAAACTCGCCGACAAACATGTTAAACCTACATCATATGATAAAATGAAGGTAAGTAAAATTCTCACTGACCCATCTCAAAAATCAACCTGTATAGGCGTGAAATCATTTATATACACTATGTACCTATGTAAGTAAAATTATTAAAATCCCAGTCGCATGTGAAGTTTATAAAATGACCACTCTGCTTGACAAAGTGATATATGATTGCCCATACTAAAGAGATCTCAACATATTTTAGTCATTTTCATCTCCGATACTACTGAATATATATTTACTAGCTGGTACCCGCGACTTCGTTTGTATATTATGGATACTAGCTTTGCCCCGCATTATTTTTTTATTTTATAAATAAAATTACTTTATTGTATATTTCCAGGTCAAACTAGTTGCTCAAGTATTCAGCAGACAAGTGGCTACATCGCTTGAAGTTTATATGAAGTCCCTGCTTTTTCTACAGGAGCATGAATATTCTATTCCGAATGTGGATATTGATAATGATCTTTTCACATTAGAAATACTTTTATTTATAAATGATTTGTTTGATAGTTTAAATGGTTTTGGTCACTCTGGTTATAAATTGCAACATGCTCTAAGATCCATTAGAAAAAATTTTTGGTCTAATAAGAGCACATGGTAATTTCAATACCAACCCAGATTGTACTCACTTTGTCTCGGCTTATAAAACTTTATTAATTAATAACATCACTACTGGTAAGTCATTATTTACAAATTGTGCTAATGATGATGACAAAATGTTAGGTACCCTTCAAAATTTAGTAAACCAATAAAAATATGGATCATACATTTATAATTTTCAAACTGACGACACTGAATTCATAGAGAATTTTATTCTCCTTGAGAATGTTCATTGGAACAAAAAATTGATACTACATTGTACAATTGTGAGATGCACAAAGAAACTTTTCTCAAAGCTTTTTGGTTATTTGTTATTTATTAGAATGCAAGTAAAACAATGGTGCATTAATTTTAACAGACAAATGCATAATATTGATTCCAGATCTAAAGATGTGGAAATGGAAAGTTTAATCCATACTAAGGCTACAAAAGGATTTAGTTACAGATCAGTTAGAAGGCGTAGTACTACATAATCATATTTAACTGTATAGGTACTACTTATTATTATCATAGTTTCTGCAACTAAAATTGTCTTTATTTTAATTCCTCTATTAACTATTATTATGTATAGATATATTATTACTGGATCTAGATACCTATATCTATGCCTTTGCAAAATATATTACTATGCAATTACTAACAGAATTCCTTCAGTATGCCTCATAGTTAATTCTAACGAGTATGCAAATTTTGTTTACATTGTTTTTAAAATATAGTACTACTACTAGTTGTAATATATTATTAATAATTCATTGTTATTATTAGGTAATGTTCTTAGTTATCTAATGTACATAATATAACATTGATTGATTAAATCAGAATCAATTATAAAATAAAATTTAAAAGATGCATGAATATACTCACATGTATTGTTATGATTTTTAAGGTAAATAATAATTATGTAATTCTAGTATGTTAATATGTCATAATCTAGCATATTTTCTTTGTTTCTAATTACTTAATTAGGCATTATGTGTATTATTTACTAATTATTCATACAAATATTTTATGAAGCATGCAAATTTGTCTGGTGTATTTTTTAACAACATTCATGATTCATATTAAGAAAATTATTTTATAAGTATACTTTTAATAACTTTTGTTTTATGTTAATATTTTGTAATGTTTTTATTCTTATGATCATTTAATTGTAATAATGTTCCATTTTGTATTTCCTTTTTTCTGGTTTCACTTTTAGTTCCATGCGCTCTGTCTTTCTTTTATATGTGAACTTAAAATGCATGTTCCCAGTTAGGTATTTATAATCCACTTGTGCAAAATAACCAAACTACATCACGTAAAATGTCGCCAAAATTACACAATATAGAGCCAACATAGGTATGAATTAAAATAAAAACCACCACATAACACTTCAAGATCCTGCCGAAATTCCTAGGTCTGAGGTTTTAAAACAATGCATAAAGCCGGTCCTAAGCCCGTGAAGTATGAAGGGAAAGTTTTATGGCATGTTAATATTTGTAAATCCCAATAAGAATAAATATTATGTAATCCTTACGTTTCTTTTATTTTAAGACTCTGTTTGATAAATCTGGTAAAATGGTTGCCGTCGCAAAAATATCGATAGAAACCGGTAATTTGTTTAGTAAAATACCGATTGACACGAAAATACATCACTAGTTTACTTATTTACCGTAAAGTACCGATTTAAATCTATGATTCATCACTAACGTAATTTGACAAATACCATGTATACAAATATAATGAGGGAAAGAGAGAGGTAGCGGACGGCTCATTAGGCCACTTCAAGAGTAAATGCGATGGAGATATCAATAATGAATGAAATGTATAAATTGGTATCTATAGATAAGTTGTGTATGTGTATCGTCTGTGAATATGTGTAAATCACCTCGCTAACGAAACAAAACGATTGTTCTAAGATGGTCGTCTATCCTCTGGTTATTGGTCTATGTAAATAACTTTCTCGTTAAGAGTTCTACGTTTAGATGACAGAATTATCTGTAATACTTATAAGAACACGACAGAATGACAGATAGTACAACGATATACCGACAGAATATTGTCGATCGATATGATAAAAATTAATAAGCAATACGTTAAAACAGTTTTTGGCGGGATCCTGAAGTGACATGTTGTGGTTTTTATATTTAATTCATTTACTTAGGTTTTTGACTCTATACTATGTAATATTGGTGACGTTTAGCGTGATATAGTTTGGTTTTTGTGCATAAGTGAAGTGGATTATAAGTATGAACTAGAGGTTTTTGGTGAGATCTTGAAGTGAATATTGTTGTTTTTATATATAATTCATTAACTTAGGTTTTTGACCCTATATTATGTAATATTGGTGGCGTTTTGCAAGACATAGTTTAGTTTTTGTGAATAAGTGAAGTGGATTATAAATATAAGCTGAAAGCATTCATTCTGAGGTCCCACAAAATCTTCCTCGAAAGCTCTAACAAGAGAGCCACCATCTAGTTAGGATACGGAATCACACTGTAATTCACTTGTTAATGATCTTCATTAAAGAGGACAGGTTGCCAAGTTAGGAAGAAGAAGAAGTATGAACCATGAGCATGCATTCTGAGGTCCCACAAAAATTCCCTAGATCGTTCTAACAAGGTAACCACCATCACGTTGGACGCCACTTTGTATATAATGCATATTACTACGAAAGCTTGAAAACATTGACGCTGGAAAATTTTAATAAAACTTTTAAACATGGACACTAAAAACCTCTTTTTATACTGGAAAATGTTATGAAGGCTTAAAAACATTGACACTGGCAAGTGCTTTCGCGGCGCCAAAACAAGAAGAAGAAGAAGAAAACGATTTTAAGTATACACCAATATCAGAAAAATATCTAATAAATTATAGAAAAAACGTGTTAAACTTTAATATGATGTTTATGATACATTCAACCTCATTTTTAGATAAATTTTATTTACGCAAGGTTTTTATAAATAAAAAATAGTTATGAGCCCTGTCATAAACTGAGTTTTAGCAGAGTTTCAGAACACCGTATGTGAAAATTTCTTTAGGCCAGCCGCGGCCGTTGTGGTTTGAAACCCGTGTTTAAATAGTATATTACGCAATAGTATATTCGGCTCGGGTGACAACCATACGCGCGGGCGTGAATGTCCTACTTTTCTCCCTAGGTGCGTTTACAATTTTTTTCTCCTCCGGGATGAAAAGTTTATATATTTTATATATAAACACGCAGTTGCTAGGTTACCGGGAGATAAAGTAAAGTACGCGCATGCGCACATTTGCAATTTCACCGGAAGAGAATCGGGTACTTTTCTCCCGCGTGACAGGGACTAAAAGTGAACTTTTCATCCTGGAGGAGAATAAACGTGTTTAATCAAAAAAGAACGCTAACCAACTTTTCACTCCAAAATGTAATTTTCGGAAGGAAAAATAAAATAAACATTTGTATTGTTTTAAACTTTTTAACAACAGAACAATATTATAAAATATTTAACCTTCATTTTTAAAGACACTGTCAATTCGTAGATTAACTGACCGTATACAGGATAGCTTTTATTAACCCCCGAAACAAAAAGATGGGTGTTATAAATTTAACGTGTGTATCTCTGTGTCTGTCTGTGCCATTGTAACTCCCAAACGCCTGAACCGATTTTGATCTATTTTTTTGTTTGAAAATTGATTTAATCGGAAGTGTTCAACAAAATCTATTCAGCCGTTTGAAGGTTATCAGCTCTTTTAAAGTCGATAAATACATGCGAGCATCTTTCACAGGTCTGATTCCAACCAACAACTCCTAACGAACTTCAGCAGAGATATACATAGTATTTGTGTTCATTGGAATGGTCTCAATGAATAATATACCTGTGTCGGGTGTTTATTGTATTTTTAATTTACCTTGTTTTTTTTTGTATAATACGGGTAACAAGCTAAATTATTAAAAACGAAAAAAAAAAATCCAATGCTACAAAAACACTTGACTAAAAAATAATCTTTATATTTTTCCTTTTTAAATATGATATGGCCTATGTCACTCCCATAAATAAGACGAAAGTAACTACAACTCGTATGCTAAAATACATCAAGCCGTTTAAGCCACAGAGCGTGCCAAAGCAACAGACAGATACGTTCGAAAAACACGACCCTCCTTTTTCGCAGTCTGATGAAAACACAGAAACTTGAGTTGTACTTGTCTTCAAAGAGAACTCTGGTTGTATAACGGAGTAAACTTATGACATTCTGACCTGTGCCTGTTTAATTCTATCACCGAATCGAAGCTTTCCCGACACCAGCATCTACATATCTTCTTAGTTTCAATTATGGTCTTCCGGTCCCGAGTAACTATGTGAATCACCTTCATATGGCGACGAACGTAACTCAAGCACGAGAATTTCTTACCGCAAAATCCGCATTTATATTTGTTCTCACTATGAACGGTCTTGAGGTGTCTTCTCCAATGCCCATATCTATTATAACATTTATCGCAATATTTACAATGATATAATTTAGTTTTATACTCTTTCTTGAATCGTGCTTCCACTTTTTTACGTTTATTTTCATATTCCATAATGGCATCCGGGGTGTATACGTCCAGTTTCATGTGTCCAATGTTATGCTTCACTAAATTGAAACTGGAAACATAAAAATATTATTACTTGTTGCCGACAAAATTATGTATAAGAATAGATAAGTAACATTAGAATAGATTTATAGAAAGAATGTTAGCAACCACATTACCTATATAATATTACGTGTCATATATTGTGTATGATATATGCTTACTTATTATGTGTTACGTATATTGGATTGGAATGACGATAGAATAGATAAGATTTATAGAATAAGTTTATTTGGAAAAATGTACATCACATTGAATGTACGAACAATACGCGGTAAAACCGCCCGTAATTTCTATTGGTTTTGTCTTTGTATAGAATATGTGTTAAATGTATTGTTGTTTAATGGATAGGGAATAGAATAAGGAACAATTTGATATATAACTTATATATTCAAATAAATATAGAGCGGTAAATAGGGCAGCCACAGTGAAAATAGACAAAAGGTAGAGGCTCTGTTTAAGGTAACTCTCTGTAGAATTTAAACTCGGCAAAAATCGTGTCGAGCACCTTATTTCGATACCGCGTCGAATCACGCGAATCCGTTGATTAAAGCGGCAGCTACTTATGTACTGGTCCCCAATGACTGCCGGCGTACACGCCGGCCGCGTAACATCTTCATCGATCCGGACGACAAAGTCGAACAGCAAACGCATATTTTTCCACCGTCTCTCTAAACAGAGCGTGCCAGCGCCCACGCCCGCGTTACCACCGTTCTCTCCGCAGAGGACGGGCGGTCAACTTCGCTCCCGCACACCCGCCACGTCCACCCTCTCTAGCAACAACCCAAGCCTAGGTCCGTTCCTCGGTGTAAAGCCCATGGGTCCGGCAGCCACCCGCGCGATACAAGTGACACTATACGTGCAACACTTAGCTACCCATATACAAACATCACACACATATGTTACATACGTGCACACCTCTCAGGTAATAGGTTCTGTAAGGAACCTTATTTTCTTTCTTGCGCTAGTTATTGTAGAAAAACCTTTTCGATCACTAAATACACATACGCATGTTTCCCTCCTTCCTCCCAGGAAGAGGGGAACATGCATATGAGTATATGTTATGTAGCTCGAATTCGTAGGAGTAGGGAATTAGCCAGATCGCGACCTATTCCCATTCGCGACGACCGCCCGAGCCGAGGTTCGGTCACTCTGGCACCCTCGTGCGAGTCGTCAAAAACTTTCGCGACTGAGTGCCCTAAGCGCTCGCCCCCAAGTCCGGTGAAGCTGTAAAAGCCGCAGCGGCTTCAAGGTCCCTCAGGCTAACAGTATAGTCATTTCTAAAAAATAAGGAAGAAAAACAAGATTGGTCATCCTGCGAAACGCTTCAAGTACAAGAAGATTGAGTTTTATTGCAGTGCATTATTGTACCCCCCCGGGCCCCCTCACCTCCATCTCGCGCTACTGGCATACGCAGCCTTATTAATAAACGTAGACTAGAGCAGCATTAACTTTACTCCCAGTATTAAGTCAGTACTAACCATTTTTTGTATTAATAAACACGAAGTAAGGTATGAGTAAGCTAATCCGACTCTACTCTCGGAATAAAAGTTATACCTTCCAGCTACCTAGTTTAGTGCCGGTTTAAACTATGGCCGCCCGTCCGTAATCGTATTTTGACAACTTTGAACTTTCGTTTTGTAGTTTAGTAGCTGCGTTGATTGTGTGGTATTTATTTCGAATATTTTTATTAAATTATTAAGATTAATTGACTAAATATATATGAGCCAAAAACGCAATCGCTCAGTTAATTGGGATGAGGAAGAAAAGGTAAGGTAAGATTTCAAATTTATAATTAATCTGATTCCGTTGTATTATTGATAGTAATAAAATTAATTTCGTTTATTATTTCATCAACTTCTTCCAGTACCCTCAGATTAACGTTATAATAATAATCTCTACCCATTTTCAGTTCCACCAAATTAACTTCGCGACGATTGAAGATAAACAATTGAAAACTGTAGTTTAATCTGTCAGTATCAATAGATTCATTCGTTTTGGTTCACTGACTCATTCTTTTTACTTTTAAATTCAAGCGTGTTGCCATAGTTAGACCTTAGTCTAGGGTATAAGGAAAGTATTGCTAATCCGACGTAACTTCATGTTTATTAATAGCATTTTAAAAACGAAGTTAATACTTCGTTATACTCGGAGTAACTAGTCTAGGTGTAAGGTCGGAATAAGGTTAGGTTAGACCATTTTTATTAATAAGACAGACGGTGTCTACGAGACGAGCATCCGGCTAAATAAAATCGCCCGTCCAAACCGGGAAGTGTCCCCCCCCCCCGCGCCACGCAGAGGGGAAGTGACGCGAACCCAACTGTTGCGGACAGCGAGCCTCCGGAATAGAAATATATTTGTAGTCAATAAGTTAGGCTAAATATAAGTACTGAATAAGATATAATCGTAGTAATAGGTAATTTTTATGTATAGGAATATGTAGCATGTGCTAGTTGTAAGGTCAGCATAGTTGTAGTTGTTAGGATTCTATGATTAAAAAGTCGCTGGTCGAATGTCGATCATTAGAGGACCACCTCTAGTTTTAGTAATTGTGTGATAAATGTGTTTCAATAATAATTAATAATAATAACTAGTTAACAATTTACAATTAAAAGTGACTCACTTATTTTTGAAGATTTTACCACAGAACTTGCATGGAACTTGTCCAGTAGTCACCAGGGCATCATAATGTACGTTAGTGTTTTTAGTTTTATCGGATAATCGCTGGACGTCTGGTCTCTCTGGTTTTCTTTTGCCCTGGTACTTTTTATCGCCGTATTTTACCTTTACACTCAGGATCAATTCTTCATCTTCTTCTTCATAATAATCACTTTGCGATTTCCGTTTGTCTACAAGTTTTAATGCTTTGTCAGCCTGAACAGAAAAAACATAATTATAAAAATTATCTTTTCTTTTATAGTTTTATTCTAAATTTTACCCAAGTTACAAAATCAGCGTATTGTATCTACTCTGGGGATATACAACTTGGGGGATAGCTTGGGGATATACAACTAACAACTTGGGGGCGTTCAAGTATTACGTAATGCATTTTTTGAAGATTTTTGACCCTTCCTCCCTGTTGGGTACGCGTCACTTCCCCTCTACCTGAGGGAGGGGGGGGGGGTGTGACGCTTCCCCGGTTTGGACGAGCGTTTTGTTGTTATGCCGCATGCCCGTCTCGTAGATGCCGTACGGATGCCGGTGGGACGCGATGGTAGTGAGGGGGTCCGGGGGGTGCAATAATGCACGACCACTTGAGGTGCCGGGTCTTTAATAAAAGTCGAACTCAACAATGTACTGCTCGCAGGACGACCAAAGCTTTCTTCTTGTTGTTACTCGTAGTTACTTGTACTCGTTGAATTGCGCCGTGCCCCATACGGCGTCTCTTCGAGCTTAAGTAGTTCGGAGAGTGACCGTAAGGAGAGCCCCGCTTTATTTCGTGTTTTAATTTTAGTTTTTACTTTGGTCGCCCTGTTAATCTCTCTATATTTCTTTCATTATATATATTGTGTATACATGTTATATGTCAAAATATTCCTTGTCGTATTACCTATCCATTAAGCATTCACATATTATATACATCAAGTACATATTCCGTACATAAGCCAAAAACAATGCAATTTACGGGCGGCATCACCGCTTTCCGTTCGTAAAGTTTCTATAACATTGGATATTCTTACTCTATTTACTTATTCTATGCATTTACCTATTCTATAATAATTCTATTTCCATATATGTAACACACAATACATAAGCATTTATATACAACTTAATAAATAACATGAAACTTATAATGTAACGTAGTCGCTAAGATTTCTCTATAATATTGTCTATATCAATCTATTCTATCATGACACATAGTACATAACACAATAATATAACATAATAACCTAACACAAGACACGAAAATAACAGTTCTGTCGCCAACACTCCCCACCATGTAACGAGCCGTAACATTTTTCTGTACCCCCTCTCCCCCTCATTAAACGTTACGAAACACGCATGTCAGCATGAGAGCTTTTATAGGCCTAGAGTAGCAGATGATGCAAATCTTCCTGTTTTGAGGATATTACAGAGTATGAACTCACTTTAACAAAACTGACTACCAATACAGTCGAGGGATTCCCCGTAAAACAAACGAAAAGGGTTGCCAACTTGGGCCAACAAAATAAAAATTGACGCACAATACAATCGAGGGATTCCCCGTAAAACATAAACGAAAAAAATTTAATTGCCTAGTTTTTTTTATTTAAATTAAAAAAAAAACTATGTTACTTAACGCGTTGTTCGAAACCCTCTTCCGGCCTTGTAACGCATCGTAACGTTTTATAAGACCAAAATTACGTTACGTAATACTTAAACGGCCTCTTGCCGCTACAATGACAACATTAAAGGTTTGCACTGATGAAGGATAGTCATTGGTGTACATTTGGTCCGTGAAAAATAAATTGTATAGAACTGCGCAGTTATGTACGCGGTACTTTTGTCCGTAGTGTGGGTTATGCGGTTCAGTTCTAAACGATCTATGTTGACGGACAAAAAGTACCCTGAGGTATCTCCATCGCCTGCGCATGCCCTAATTAAATACAGGTAATACCCCGCTTAGCGCGACCCCGTTACGCGCGGTTTCACTATAACGCGAATTTCAAATTTCCGAATTTACGAATCTTTAAAAAGTATATTAAAAAAATTAAAAAGCAATCCATATAAATAAATAAATATTTTTTTAAAAATATCTTTTCTTTAGTGTTATAATACTACCCCAAAATGTGGGAAACCGCTCCCGAGTTAGCAACATTATACGTATGGGAAGTGGGGCAGGTGCGGGACGTACGTATCGTTTTGGACACAGTGCAGCGTATGTAATTATTCTTGAACGCGGCTTCTGGTTTGTTCTGTATTCTGAGGTAATACTATAGTGTGAAGATATATAAGAACAGTATATAAGTTATGAAAATGCTTGTAATTTAATAGAAATAGTCATTTAAAGTATTAAACTCGTGTATCGTAAATAATCCATATTATGTAGAAGTTGTATGTAATGTTTTGTGTTATATAGGTAAATTAGCCTTCTATATATGTTTTATAATGTTTGTAACACCAAATAGTGTGTATATAACGAGCTGCAAGACGTTTTAAAGTTGTAATGTTTAACGCTCTGTATTTGCCATGTTTATCGACCTATAATGTTAAAGTTAGTGTTTTTGGATAGGTATTTGTGTCTACAATAATGTGAAATAGTTTTTATAGTAATTGAATAATTATAATTAGAGATATTAACAATTTATTAGCTATTGCATACAAGTAATAATAATAATAGATAGGGACAGCGATAGTGCAACCGCGGCGCATTACCGCGGTTAACGGACCACACCCAAGTTTGGTAATGAGCAGTACAGATAGAGACGCCACCGTCCGTCTCGCTCTCCGGCAATCGCGTTCGCGCCCTCGGTGCCCGGTCCCGGTCTGTATTGGTTGACGTAACACAATTGTTGTGGACGCACGCACGCGTCCATTTTAATGACCGTGTCTTGACCGTGTGTCAAACAATTAAAAACAGTGTTGGGTGATATGAACGTATTTTACAAGAACGTAAACAAAACGCTACCCAAAAGATAATAGATGTATTTTTCCGTAAAAAATAAGAGTATGTATTGCATAAAGTGTTCTTAGAATTAAAGTGAATAAGTAAGTGAAAGTGAATATAACTAATATAGAATAGATTAACATATAGAGTAAGCCAATAGAGTAAGTATATCGAATGTTATAGAGATTTTACGAGCAGAAAATAGTGATGTCGCCCGTAAATTACATTGTTTTTGGCTTATGTACGGAATGTATACGTTATGTATATTATAAGTGAATATGTAATGAATAGGTAATTCAAAGAGGAACATTTTGATATATAACATGTGTACATAGGTTATATAATGAGAGAAATATAAAGAGTTTAACAGGGCAACCAAAGCGAAAAGTAAAGTTAAAACACGAAATAAACACGGAATAAAACGGGGCTCTCTTTACGGTCATTGCTCGAACCACTTAAGCTCGAAGAAGGGCCGTATTGGGCACGGTGCAATTCAACGAGTCTACAAGTACAAGCAACGAGTAACTACAAGAAGAAAGCTTTGGTCGTCCTGCGAACAATCAACAAGATATCGACTTTCATTGAAGACCCGGCACCTCAAGCGGTCGTGCATTATTGCACCCCCCGGACCCCCTCACCACTAACATCACGCCGCCCACTGGCATCCGTACGGTGTCTACGAGACGGGCATCCGGCGCAACAAAACGCCCGTCCAAACCGGGGAAACGTCACACCCCCCCTCCCTCACGCAGAGGGGAAGTGACGCATACCCAACACAGACGATTTTGTAAGTGTCGAGACGCTTGATGGGAGTGCGAGCGCAACAGACCAGAGCCAGAAAGAGAGAATAACTGAATACTAAGTCAATGCAGTTAGCAGCCAGCGGACAACATTACAGTTTTTAAATAATTTATTTATATAATTAAGAAATTAGTCATCAACCATATGTTTTTTTTAATATTTATTATATTAAAAAATAAAACAATTTCTAAAAGTATTATTGTGCACTGCTGCTGCTGGCAAAAAAAGGTAATTTGCGTAAATCTTCTTTGTAATCGGAATAATAAAATGTATAATGTATGGGAAATCAACATACGAATGTTTTATTTCAGCAATTGGATATGAATGATATTTGAACACAGTTTATAAACTATTTTCTAACCCAGAAAATAACATATTTTTAATTTGTCTATGGACCTAATTCTGAAGGTCACACACACGAAGTTGTGGGCTGAAGCTAGTTGATAATATTTTAATTAGAAATACCAATTTTTTATATCCATTTATCGTTAATTTTTTAACTACAAAATAAACAAACTAAATAAATTTCGGATAAATTATTTATGATGTATTCCGCAAAGTAACGTCTTCGTGAATCAATTATCTTTAAAATGATGTTTGAATCATTAATTTGGATGAAGAATTAAGAGAGGTATGGCCTTGCCACAAAAAAACCTTTGAGAAGTAGGTAATACAGGGTAATTGCACATTTTTAGGAACCCATGAGGAACATAACAATAAAAAAAAGAAGTCAATTGGTGCACTTACTTTAAAAGCTCTTTTATTCGTAAAACTACATCTTGTTGATTCAGAGCTTTCCTCCTCGGAAATATCTCTCTTTAGCTGATCCAGGACATCTAACTGATTGTCATAGTAATTTACATATTCATATGAATCCGAGGGTTTAGATTGGAACTGAAAATTAATAATAGTAAATCACCATTTTATATCATCATCATTTCACTACTTACTACTGGACATAAGCCTCTCCCAAAGATCGCTACAACTACCGGTCCTATGCTGACCACATCTAGCGGCTTCCCGTAAACCTTCACTAGAATGTCGGACCAACTTGTGACTGGTCTGTCCTTGCTTCGTCTTCTAATACGTGGCCGCCGCTCGAGAACTCCTTGGCCCAATCTGCTATCCATTTTACGAGCTATAGGGCTCGCCCTATGCCACATGAGTCTAGCTATTGTTAGGGCTATGTTGGTGACTTTGGTTCTCCTCATTTCTGATTTGATTACACAGAAAAACTTCAAGCATATCTCTCTCACTATCTCCCTATAAGTGACCATGAGCTTACTTATGAGATCCATATTTAGCCACCACTTCTAAGCACCATATCTGTTGGCGACAAAATGATGTATTATTATGTGTCATGTGTTATATATATATATTGTGTGTTTATGTATAAGAATAAATAAGTAACATTAGAATAGACAAATATAATAGATAAGATTTATATAGAATAAGTCTATATGGAAAATGTACGAACAATACGCGGTAAAACCGCCCGTAATTTCTATTGTTTTGCCTTTATATGGAATATGTGCTTAATGTATATAATGTATTGATGTTTAATGGTTAGGGAAGAGTACAAGGAACAATTTGATATATAACTTATTTATTCCAATAAATATAGAACGGGAAACCGGGCGACCAAAGTGAAAATAGATACAAAAAAAATAGATAAAATAGAGGTTCTCTTAAAGGTAACTCTCTGTAGTACCTATTTAAGCTAGGCAAAAATCGTGTCGAGGTCACCAAGTCCGGTGAAGCTGTAAAAGCCGCAGCGGTTTCAGGGCCCCTAAGGCTAACAATGTAGTCAGATCTAAAAGAAAAAAGTGTCGAGGTCAAGGTTCGAGTCACCGGGTCAGGAGTAATAGTGTTCTGTGCATCGGGTACACAGCGTTAAATCAGAAACATTCATTGTTTCAACATCTTCTTCATCTAACCATAAAGCTTTGTCATTATTCAAACAAAAAATTTCTCTGGCACGTCTAGTAGCACTTCTTTGAGGCCAAATCTTCCACGAAGGGTAATACTTCTTGCGTTTTATATGATTTCTTGTGTAAGTTAGTGGCCTTGTATGATGCAAAATATAGACCACAAATGCCACACGATTGCTTAAATAAGTATGCCTCGACATTGGGGCAATAGGTATCATAGGGGACTTGCTTCAAATATGATGAAGCTTGGAGATCCAAAGATAGCTGAAGTAACAGTGGAGCGAATTTTCCTTCGCAGTCATTTTTTTCTATGGTTACATACCCGTTAGACGCCTGTTTCAACAAAATAGGTGGTGGTAAAAAAACCCTCTCGAAATAGTCGTTTTTTTATGATAAAAAGGGGCAAACGGACAGTGGCGCACCTGATGGAAAGTGATCACCGCTGTCCACAAACATCCACAACACCAGAGGCCTCGCAGATGCGTTGCTGGCCTTTTAGGGAAAGGTCTCTTCTTGAAGGTCACCAAGTCATAATAGTTCAGAAAGACCTCAGGAGACAGCTGGTTCCACAGAGTGGTTGTGTGAGGCAGAAAGTTCCTTAAGCCAAAGGCCAGACCTTCGCACACCACAACATAGAATATCCTCGCATTTTACTATATAAAATAAATATTGTGGTTCACGTACATGATGTGCTTACCAAATCCCATCATTTTTCAATACCTTAGCCTGTTCGATATCCAATCTAGTATCTGTTTGCCGCAATTAATTCGGCAACCACAGGAAAATCATCAATCACTATTGGGCTCCAAAGATTGAATAAATAGAAACAAAGAAATCACAGCAAGGCATAGTATGGTGGCATCTATCAAAGGCGGTTGGCCAATGACAGTAGTACAGGGAGTGCAAATTTCCCAACAAAACAAATTAAACCTTATAGTCATGAGATAGAGTTGTAACTATTTTTATGTTATTCTTTAGTAGGTATTGTTAGAGAAGCATAGGTCTAGGCTTGGTAGTTATAGATTAGAGATAATATTCATATTTAGTTGTAGGTATAACTTGCTAGGCTTAAGAAATGAGAATTCACATTAATAATCATTGATTTACTGTTGCTAGTTTAAAAATATAGAGTTTAGATACATAAAGATAGTAAATAAATAGTAATATAGCCTATAATTTCCCGCGAATAGTGTAGTAACACTAGTAACTTATCAAACTTATATTTCAGTAGGAAACTTTGATTTATAATAAGTAGGGCCCGGATTAATATGTACTAAAAAATATGTACATATAATATGGACCAAAAAACTTAAAGTATGGAAAAAATATTTAGTGTAGTAACAGTAATATTTGAAAAAACTGTTATATAAAAATTATCCTGAAATGTTTGATTCAAATTAAATTAAATTTGAATTGAAAATTGCTTTATTAAATTGGTTTCAGTACACAATGACATGCATCTTTAAATTTTCAAAATTAAAACTGAGGATTTGGTCTAAATATGGCTGAATGCATCGCATGATGTGACTGGAGCATTCTTAAACCTGCATAATTTGGGAAGTATGTAAGCCACGTCTACAGTGCACTCAAAACTACCACACAGCAGTTTGTTTTTAAAATGAAACTTTTATTAGATTGTCTCAAACTTTTTGTTCTATGTTGCATGTCGCATGACGGTCGGCTGCAGAGAAGGGATAAAGTGAAAGGCGAAAACCAAACATTTTTAGTTAAATGTCTATAATGTGAAAAAAAGTTTCACTTTTACGATGGTTTCATAAAACCACACAATCTTTTTTTTTAGGGTATCAAATAGTTAAATTTTTTCCAAAAAATACTTTAATATTTGTTTTGCCACTTCAGCAACAGGGCCTTCAGCTTCAGAAACTTTTTTTTATATCTTCAATAATCTTCATGTTTTCATTCAATGGTGTTGAAGGATTTTCTAGAACTTATAACTTGTGTCATAAAAAACAATAATTGCTTTTTATGTAGACCAAATTGTTACAGAGAGTCTCATCTTCAAGAAATTCTTTTGATGTTTAAATACTTGCAGAATCATCAACCAATCAAATAATAATTGTTCTGATTTCATAAAATGCTTGGCGTAGAATTCAACTGCTGTTAGCCCTGACAGTTAGTTATAACGTGTCAGCACTGACTCTAGTGCCAAAGGTATTCCGGGATACAACTCTTTAAATTTCTTTACCTTTCTTCACCTGGCCATGTGGCTATGTGGTAGTGGGAACGCAAACACCTATAAATTATACCAATTTTCGTGAATTAATTCTTGTTCTATCATCTATAAATAGAAAATATGTATGATTGTGATATTTTTTTGTTAAATATGAACTTATCCTTTAAATATAGAAAAATATGGAAAATAAAAATTAGTTTTTCATGATCCAAACACTATAATTGATGTAGAGAATACATTCCATACTATTATTAAAATTATTATTTTTTTACATACATTATGTAATAAGTTATGTGTAATGTTTATGAAAATAGTGATAGTTAGGCTTATATGTAAGTTCTATAGTGTTTATAACGTTAACAAATTGTTTAGAACATGTTTTTAAGCTATTTTTATGTTGCAATGTTTGATGCTTAAGATTTAGTAAGGTTACGGTTCCTTATTGTTATATTGTGTGTATTTATTTACTTATTATTGTTCTTAACAGATTCAAATAGGTTTTATAACATGTTAATAAATATCATTATATATCGTTAAATTACGTGTATTTATGCCCCCTTTAGGCCCTTTTATATGACTTTTACATTAAATATTGCACCCTATTAGGGGTTGAACTTTCAAAAATCCTTTCTTAGAGGATGCCTACGTCATAATAACTGTGTACCAAATTTCAGCCCGATCTATTCAGTGGTTTGAGCTATTTGTGTTGATAGTTCAGTCAGTCGGTCGCGATTTCCTTTTATATATATTTATTTAGTTATATACCTCCTCATCTGTGCATTCTACTTTGATTCCTTTCAGTATTGGGGGGCACATTTCCATTTTTCATGAAGCTGTTTCCGTAATTGTACTATCTTTTCTTGACATAAGATAACCACAAAAAATTTATTAATCTATTAAAACACTGTTTTGACAAATTTTCTAAATACTTTGGTTTATATTACAAGGACAGTTCTAAAACATATAGTATATTACTATTTAATACCTATTTACAGATTTTATAAATTTAAAATTTACCATCACATCACAAACAAACATAAAAATTGACTTTTATGACAACTTTATGTCAATAAGGTTGACAGCACAGTTGACATACGCTATTTACAGTGTGACCGTTTTAAATTTATGTAATATATAAACAAAATGTCTGGCCAGTACTACAATATACTTTATGAAAAATATAATCTTAGTAAAATTAGCTAACATGTTTGGGTCATTATTTTAGGTTATTTTTCGAGACAAGTTTAGTGTACTATAAGCTTTAAAGACTTGTTTCGTTACTTCAGTCCAGGTGTTTCGTCAGTGTTATACCTACTTTTTGGTGTCATATTAAGATAAAAATAAAAAACATTGTAATGTTGAAACTGTTTTTTCTAAATCGATAGTATAATCATTAATACTAATTTTATTACAATATTAATCATATCTGCTGAGGTGCTAAAAGAAGTATAACTTTCAGTTAAAGCCTGCTTAACGTGTAATACGCAAGGAATGTTCTTAGTTAAAAACCTATTTCTGTATTTAGTCTACGAATACGATTCTTGTGCCCTTCGTCAATCATGTTTTGTTCAGTAGGGAATTATCCAGATCGCGACCTATTCGCATGTGTGACGACGGCCGGGCCAAAGTTCGGCCACTCTGGCACCCTCGTGCGAGTCTCCAAAACTTTCGCGGCTGAGTGCCCTAAGCGCTCGCCCCAAGTTCGGTGAAGCTGTCAAAGCCACAGCGGCTTTAGGGCCCTAAGGCTAACAGTGTAGTCAGTTAAAAAAAAAAAAAACATAGTGTAGTAGTCAATGGCCATGCCTCTGCCTGGTTCACAACTTGTTCTGGTGTGCCTCAAGGCTCCCATCTGGGCCCTTTATTCTTTAACATTTTTATTAATAACATAGTTAAGGGCTTCACCAATTCAGACTACTTTCTATATGCTGATGACCTTGGGTTTTCTCGGTCTGTTGATAGTTATGCCGATATATCTTTGAAACAGAAGGACTTAACCAGGCTATGTGAATGGTGTTTTTCTAATGATATGGCCCTGAATGTCTCAAAGTGCTATTCCATCCTTTTTACCCGAAAAAAAGATACAATTCATCCTATATACAATACAGGAAACAATACACTTTTCAATGTTTCTCATATCTGCGATTTGGGCATAATTCTGAACATTAAACATTAACATAGATGACATCGTCTCAAGGGGATTCAGGCGTCTAGGTTTTATACTGCGCAACTGCAAGGACTTCAAATCCCCAAGCACAAAAATTTCACTATACAATGCGCTGGTGCGTAGTATAATGGAATATTGTAGTACCGCATGGAATCCTTTCTACTATGTTTAGAATAATCAAGTGAAGCGAGTACAGAAGCGATATCTATGGCATCTTACTTGTGCTTGTTACTTAGGTAAAAATTGCAAAGTTATGGCGACTGTCTTTAATATGTATATGCACATTAACTAATCGAACACGCATGCTAGACGTTGTTTTCCTCACCAAGTTAACTTAAAGGCTCCATAAAGGGAACCGAATCTATTATCGTCTTGACCCAGGGAATCGGATTACCGAAGAGTTCGGGCGGTTTGAGATTCCTCGGTATCCGTGAGCAGTCTATGTCGAAGAACATCGCGGCACCCTTGGAGGGATTAATGGCTATTCGCCAGCCGGTAAACCACTTTCCGAGAGTGGTCACCGCGCGTTGGATGGCACATCTGAGTCTGATTCTTATTATTGTGAATAAAAAACGTTCACAATATTTAATGTGTGCTAAATTAATAGCGCTTGTTTTATTCTTGTTTCTTACAAAGTTACAGTAGTTCGTAGTAACAATGTGGTTTCTTAATAACGTTCTTGACTGTAGTTTGCTTGTAGATTCACTGCTTGCTGTTGCTGGTGTTGTGGTGTTTCTCGAACTGATCGCAGTACTGCTTTTTTTTTTGTCTGACCTTGCTTTTAGCCTTAAGGGCCCTATCCGAAAACAGAGCCGCTGTGGCTTTTACAACTTTACCGGGCTTGGGGGCGAGCGTTTAAGGCACTCAGCCGCGTAAGCGTGGGCAAACCAGCGCGCAAGGGTGCCAAAGTGGCCGGACCTCGGCTTGGGCTGTTGCCGCGATTGCAATGAAGTCGCGATGTGTCTAATACCCTATCCGTAAAATCGAGCTAAACTAACATATACAGATATACATGTTCCTTCCTCCTGGGAGGAAGGAAGGAACATGTGTACGTGTATTTAGTGATCTGAAATATGTTCTACACTAACTAGTGCAAAAAAAGAAAAAAAAAGGTTCCTTACAGAACCTATGTACCTGTGATGTGTGCACGTATGTACATATGTGTGTACGTGATGCTTGTATGTGGGTAGCTAAGTGTTGCACGTAAAGTGTCACTTGTATCGCGCGGGCGGCTGCCAGACTCAAGGGTTTCACCCCGAGGAACGGACCTAGGCTTGAGTTGCCGCGGGAGAGGGAGGTCGCGGCGGTGGGTGTGCGGGAGCGAAATTAGCCGCCCGTCTCCTGCGGAGGGAACGGTGGTTACGCGGGCGTGGGCGAAAACACGCTCTGTTTAGAGAGACGGTTGAGTAATATGCGATTTGTTTCTCGATTTCGTCATCAGGATCGGTAAAGATGTTACGCGGTCGGCGCTGTAAGCGGGTGGCGTTTGGGACTGGAACGTAATTCGCGGCGGCTTGGATCAAAGGATTCGCGTGATTTGACGCGGTGTCAAAGTAAGATCGTGAGAGGTATTTGATGTAAGACTCGATCGAGGGGAGTTTCATATCTCTATGAAGGTCTACCTGACGAACGAACCAGGGGGCGTTATTGATTTTACGTAGTACTCGAGTTTGAAGGACTTGGAATTTGTGCATGTTCAATTTTGACATATGTGCGAATGCGGCGCAGCTATATGTCATAATCGGACGTATGCACATTTTGTAGAGAGTAAGCTTATGTCTCAGGGACATTTTGCTTATGATCAGGGGCTGTAATCGACTTATGGCCATTGCGGCTGTTTTACAGACGGCACGGACATAAGAATCAACGGTAAGTTTTCTATCGAAGGTCACACCGAGATATTTAGTCTTGGTGGCCCAGGGGATATTGTCTTTGAAGAGTTTGAGAGTTTTGACACTCTCAGGGTGCACTTTTCGACTAGGATCAAAGATAATCGCGGCGCTCTTCGAGGGGTTGACGGCTATGCGCCATTTGGTGTACCATTTACCGAGAGTGGTGACTGCGCGTTGGACTCTGTGTCTGAGCCTAAGTCTGTTCCTATTCGACGCGTAGATGACGGTGTCGTCAGCGTATAGACCTACCTGGACCCTAGGAGGACGAGGTAGGTCACTGACATACAGATTGAAGAGACAAGGCGCCAGAATGGAGCCTTGCGAGACGCCCGAGCGTATGGGGTGGGCTGTGGAGAGTACACTTTCCGCTCGGTAGCGGAAGGTGCGGTCGGTGAGGTAGTCGCGGATAATGTGAACTAACCTATCTGGGACTTGTAACTGGTGTAGCTTGTGGACTAGTCCGGCGTGCCAAACCTTGTCGAAGGCCTTGGCGACGTCGAAGAAGACCGCGAGCGTACGGTATGGAGGATCTTTCGCGAAGTTAGTCGCTATGTGCTCCGTGAGGCGTTGCACCTGGTGCGTACACGAGTGTCGAGCGCGGAACCCGAACTGTTCCGGTTGATATAGATTTTTCTCGTCTATCACGGTTTTGAGACGGTTCAGAAGGAGCCGCTAGTAGATTTTACCTAAGGTATTCAAGAGACTGATCGGGCGATAGCTGTCTGGAAGCGATGCTTTTTTGCCGGGTTTATGTATCCCTATGACTATGGCCGTTTTCCAGGCGGCTGGGAAATGGCAGTGGGCGATGTTTACATTGAATATGCAAACCAAGAGTGCTATGAGGTGATCAGGAAGAAGTTTGAGTACTTCGTTCCGGATCCCGTCAGGACCGGGAGATTTTTTGAGCTTAAGGCCCTTAATGACGGAACAGACTTCTTCAGATGTGACCGTAGTTAGGGTATCCGAGGGTGGGACCGAACTGAGTTCCTGTACCGAGGATTCGATTGTGTTGACATGTACGGCGTCTATGTTGTCGCAGTTTGGAGAGCACTGGCTCTCCAAGCTTGCGGCAAGACACTCCGCTTTGTCTTCGCTATCGAACGCGAGTGGGAGGCCCGGGCCTCTTTCGAGGGGTGGTAGTTGGGAGGAGTGTTCTATTTTTAAAGATCTGGCTAACTTCCAGTATGTGAGATAGGACGGTCTGAGACCCTATACGAGGTTGTCCCAGCTGTGACCTCTGTAATCAGTGATGCGAGCTTTGAACTCTCTTTGTAATGCGCGTAACCGTGCGCAGTTTTCCCTGGACGGGAATGAGTCGTGAGCGCGTGTCGCGGCGTTCTTTTCCGTCTTTAACGCTCGCAGGTCGGCAGGGAGTATAAAGCGGCGATCACTCACCGTTTTGACCTCTCTCGAGGCCTCTCTGATGCTGACCTGGAGGTGGTCAACGAGGGAATCGATCGCTAAGTCGGCGTCTGCGGCCGACTGCAGTACGTCAGGGACCCTATCTAGGTTGTCCGAGGACGGCCTGTCCGCGAGTAAATGCTTGAGTTTCGCGTAGTCAACCACCTGGACGGACGGAGGACTATGGTCAGAGGGATGTCCTAGTCGGAGGATGACCGGGCGGTGATCGGAGTCGAGTTCGTGTACGACTTCTAAAAGTTGTAACCGAAGCTCGATACCTTTCAATAGAGCCACATCAAGGACTGTCGGACGACAGTGATCCTGAAAGTGGGTGGGTTCGGAGGGAGCTAACACGTCAAAGTTTATGTCATTGCATAGCTGATTGAGTATACTCCCGTTACGGAAGTCTCTCGAACTGTTAAAGCAAGTGTGACCGCTGTTGAGGTCGCCTGCTATGATTACGGAGGGACCGAGTGAAAAGAGTGCCTCCAGATCGGACCGGAGGAGTCTTTTCGATGGTGATAGATATGCGGATACGATTATGATTGATGGGTGGTCAGTCATACCTAGTCTACATATAGAAACTTCCAAATTGGTAAGTTCGGGAGGGTCAATTCGCATACAGTATAGTGAACGTTTGTAGTAAATGAGAGTGCCGCCTCCTTGGGTAACACGGTCATTTCTAATAATGTTATAGTTAGCGACCTTAGGGTTGCGCCTACTAGGTTTTAGAAGTGTTTCTTGTACGAGAAACACATCTAACTGACGCTCAACTAGGAAGTTAGCCACAAGATCACGCTGAGAAGCAAGGTTCCTAGCGTTAAAGAAGGCAATGTTAATTCCTTTCGGTTTTAACTTATCCATTGGAAGGCTTTCGGTTTCGGATTGATTCGATGATTTCTTAGCAATCGTAGGAATAATCTACATGAAAAAACATTGAATACTATATTCACACTTGTGAGTTGTAAAATATATAAAAAATACAAGTTATCCTAAAAAAGGTTCTCAATATGATCAAAACTTCAATACGTCTACTTATAATACTCGTAGAATCACCCAAAAAATAAAAAGGTAAAAAAAAACTATCGACTTTGCATACTGTGTATACAACCAGTGGCGTAGCTAAGGGGGGGCGGCGGAGGCGGCCCACCCCGGGTGTCAGCCCGACTATAACCATCAGTTGTAGTTCTTTCTACCTATAAAAAAATCGTTAATCTATGGCAGAGAGCATAACCGCCACTAATAAAATTATCTAGGTAAATATGATATCGTACCACGAGCATAATAAATTGATATTTAGAGAAAAAAACAATGTGCACACTGTCAAATGATCTGGGATTCCCACAAAATTTAATACCCCGTTCGCGCATAACCAACGCTACTCAGGGGATTCCCTCGATATAGCGCTCGTCACTTGTATTGTGGATTGGGCCATTTCTTTTGTTTCCGACCGCATTCATTTCAATATTCTCTTACGTGAACGTGCGAACGTCTAGTGCAAAGTGTTTGTTAATTATTAGATATTATAAACAACATTTTTTGTATAAAAACCGATTTAATGTAGTCGATTCTTGAAAAAAATTAATAAGGTACCTAAGTGAAGTATTTTTGTTATTACAGGTAATACTTACATTTTTAATTCATTTAGTATCTAATAGCAGTATCTTAGATTATTTTGAAAAACCCTTCAATTATTTTATTCTCTTTTAATTACTGTGTATTTTAAAACTACATATATTATTGACCCATCCTAAATGATGAATAGGTACCTGCAGAAGGTATTTTAGACGGATTGCAGTAATATTTTTTTGTTTAGCCTGGGCAAGTATTACTGTCTACTAAAGGTATTTGTAGCGACATCTCTCGCCACAACTGACGCATCAACGCATCGACACAACTACGTAGCGACACATAGCGATATCTATCGAGCCACATAGGACGCATCCTACTATCCTACATTGCGCTATAGAAATTAACTCTATCGTTGAGTATATATACAAGGACCCGACTACAACAGTCGGGGCAGCTGCCCGCCAGACATAGCACCCGTCTGGCCGGAGGATCCTCCCTTTTCTATGGCGGATGAGGAACTTTACTCTCTGTTCCTCACCTCCGCTAAAGTATTTATTTATTAAAATAGGTTTTAAAGGCTTTAGTAGCATAAAAAGATTTTATTTATATTTGTACACGTTTTACGATATTACTTTAGGTAATAATGGTTAATTGTAAATAATATACTTATTTATTATTTACTTACTTATTATTTTCAGATCTAATAGCAATGGGATTTGTTGACAAAAACGGAATATATTAAGTTTAGATTTTTGATTGAAAGTAATCATAATCATATTGTTGGCGACAGAACAGTTGTTTTTCGTGTCTTAGGTTAGGGTATTATGTGTTATTATTATATTTACGTGTTACATACTATGTGTTACGATAAGATAGATTAATACTGACAATATTATAGAAAAATGTAAGCAAATACGCTACATTACAAGTTGCATGTTATATATTAAGATGTATATAAACGATTATGTATTGTGTGTCATATATGTGAAAATATAACTAATATAGAATAGATTAACATATAGAGTAAGCCAATAGAGTAAGTATATCAAATGTTATAGAGTATTTTCCGGCAGAAAATAGTGATGTCGCCCGTAAATTACATTGTTTTTGGTTTATGTACGGAATGTATATTATAAGTGAATATGTAATGGATAGGTAATTCAAAGAGGAACATTTTGATATATGACATGTGTACATAAGATATATAATGAGAGAAATATAAAGAGTTTAACAGGGCAACCAAAGCGAAAAGTAAAGTTAAAACACGAAATAAACACGGAATAAAACGGGGCTCTCTTTACGGTCATTCCTCGAACCACTTAAGCTCGAAGAAGGGCCGTATTGGGCACGGTGCAATTCAACGAGTCTACAAGTACAAGCAACGAGTAACTACAAGAAGAAAGCTTTGGTCGTCCTGCGAACAATCAACAACAAGATATCGACATTCATTGAAGACCCGGCACCTCAAGCGGTCGTGCATTATTGCACCCCCCGGACCCCCTCACCACTAACATCACGCCGCCCACTGGCATCCGTACGGTGTCTACGAGACGGGCATCCGGCGCAACAAAACGCCCGTCCAAACCGGGGAAATGTCACACCCCCCCTCCCTCACGCAGAGGGGAAGTGACGCGTACCCAACACATATCATACAACTTCGCGTACGTTGATTTGGCCCCGAGATGAGTAGCTCGAGCACTCGTGGCACAGATATCACAATCAACGGTGGAGTATTTAACTAGTATTTTTCTAATAATACTTAAATACATATTTACACCCAGACGCAGAATTGTTAATTTATATAAAAATGTATTTCACAAAGCTACTTACGTAACGTGTAGGTCTATATTTACTGTTATAATTAGTTTATAAAATCAACGTATCACTTACTAACTAAAAATATTTTTTAGAATACCCAGAACGAAATATGCCTCGGGCAATTCATACTTCGAAAAGAGAAAACGGGTTTCAACAGAGAAAAGCCAAAAAGGCTAAAAAAAAGTAAAAAATTCAGAGCATGTCTGGTTCTCTTTTTAAATATGTCACAAAAGCAGATAGCGGCCAAAGTTCAAGTAAAGTACCCGAGTCTCCTGCTGACGAAAGTTATGATTCACATCTTGGAGACTCACATTCAGATAGCAACATCGACAATACAGAATCAATGAAGGCGACCCAGGACCTTGACGGAATCAAAATAAATAATGAAAATGACGCCGTTAATGCTACTTACGGAGATAGCATTAGCTTCGAAGAATCAGTTCAACACTTGAGATATGTTTCACATTGGAGTTTACCGGTACCTGATAATGTTCGCATTGACATAATAAAATAGGGCAGTGAACATTTCCAGAACAAAGAAGGACCGTTTCCTACTGTATCTCGTCATGGTTCAAAGATTAAAGGTGATTCTCGTCATCTTTCACAGGAATGGTTTTATAAACAGATGCCTAGTGGTGAAAAAATTCTACGATCATGGATGGTATTTTCTCCTATATCAAATAACCTGTACTGTTTTTGCTGTCGTTTATTTGCTGTCAGTAACATACAAACAACATTTACAACTGGATTTCAGAAGTGGTGGAAACTAAATCCTAAAGTATTGGAACATGAAACTTCATGTGAACATTTAGAAAATTTCCAAAAGTGGAAAACTTTGGAAATCAGATTAAAATCTCACACCACTATAGATGATGCAACCTTGCGATTAATGAATAAGGAAAAACAGAAGTGGAAAAATCTTTTATCTAGATTATTAGATATAACATTGTTTTTGGCTAAACAAAACCTAGCATTTCGTGGACATGATGAAATCCAAGGGTCGTCTAATAAAGGTAATTTCTTAGAACTAGTTAAACTGCTGTCAAAGTATGACGCAGTGCTCAAAGAACATATACTATATTTGGAGCAGGAAAAATCACCTAATGTAACATGTTTATCGCCAGAAATACAAAATGAGTTCATAAATGTTTTAGCTAATCATGTAAAATGTCAGCTTGTCAACGAAATTAAATCGGCCAAATATTTCGGAATCATGTTTGATAGCACACCTGACGTTTCACATGTCGATCAAATGTCTGAAGTGATTCGTTTTGTAAAAATTAATAATAGAAAAGTAGAAGTCAAAGAAGTATTCTTAGGGTTCTTTCCTTTACATGGAAAAAAAGCAGCTGATTTAAGAGCTGAAATACTAAAGAAGCTTGAAAACGATGGCTTAGATATTATGGTGTCGTTCTCAAGGTTATGATAATGCTGCAGTTATGAGTGGTATACACGGAGGAGTGCAAGCTATTATAAAAGAAAAAAACCATAAAGCAATTTATTTTTATTGGTTGTATAGATCATTCAATTAATTTATGCGGCCAACATTCGTTCGCACAAAATGTAACTTGTGTTAAATTTTTCGGAGCAGTGGAAACAATATTTAACTTTTTTTCAACTTCCACAAGCCGTTGGGAAGTGCTCCTCAATCACAGCAAAGCATCTTAAAAGACTTTCGACAACGCGCTGGAGTGCTCATTATGGTGCAGTAAAAGTATTGGCTGAAAATTTTGATGGGATAATATCTGCAATTGAGGAACTATGTGACCAAGACGTAAATTTAGAAACTAGAGGTGCTGCACAAAATCTTATGCCTGCTGTGTGCAATTTCTCATTTCTTTGTTTTCTTTTCTTTTGGAATAATGTGCTAAGGGAAGTGAACAATGCTCAGATTGCCTTACAAAGTAAAGTTTATGTGTTGATGAAATAATCATAAAACTAGAAGCACTTCGTCTATTCATTGGAGAGAAACGGTTGCATCTAGAAGAAGAGGCAATATATTTTGCTGTACAAAAATTTGAAAAATACAACATTTCGATGTAACGACGAATTCGTCGCAAGAAACGCATGCCCGGTGAGTTAGCAGCATCCACCGATGCTGGACTTACACTTAGAGCGGAACTTCAAAAGGACATGTTAGAATGTCTTGACAGATTCAATATTGAACTCGAAACAAGAGTAAAGTCCATTAAAGACATAGCTTCATTGTTTGAGTTGTGCAGTCAGACCTTGCTTTCGGCAAACACTGAACAGTTAAAATTTGCTATATCAAAATTTACTAACTTTTACGATGAAGTATCAGAAACAGAACTCCTTTTAGAAATACCAAGATTGAGAAGACATATAAAAGCGGCTAATATTACTGTCTCTAATTTTGAACTTCTGGACTTTTTGAAATTTATTGTGGAATGGGATTTTACAGAATCTCTTCCGAATCTAACGGTCGCACTAAAGTTATTTATAACAATATGTGCATCAGTTGTTTCATGTGAGAGAAGTTTTAGCAAATTAAAATTAATTAAAAATTACTTGCGGTCTCTACAATGACTGAAACTAGATTAAACAATCTTGGTATTTTAACGATAGAACATGAAGCAACACAAAATTTTGAAGACGTGATTTCGGAGTTCGCTAGTGTCAAAGCTAGAAGGAAGAAATTTTAATTTTTAACAAAGTAATTTGTTTCACATAATATTCAAATATTTGTAATAGGCACTCGTATTTTAATAAAACGTAAATGATTATAACTTTTTTTTATATTAACAGTTTCGATTGAGTTTTGGGGTGACACCTATAAAATCCGCCCCGGGTGCCACCTATGCTAGCTAAGCCACTGTATACAACAGTACGTACAAGTCTGGTCGTCACACCGTTAGGCCAATTTGACGATGGTCATAATCGTGAAAGTTAGGACTTGCATTAATCGGACACATATCCGGCAAGTATTTTTTGCGACGCCAAAACAAGAAGAAGAAAACTTCTGACTCGAACCATCTAGTATTTAAATACAGTAGGTATAATATAAATGATCTTAAGATGATGATGTTGATCTTAACGTTTCTGATGCATTTAACTATGTATATTTTTTAATATTAGATGGCGTATTTAGAGATACAGGTTTGAAACATTAAAATGTACTTATGTACCTATTAATGATCTATAATATAATTGGACATCACTTGAATGATCGAGAAGAAAACCTTAGAACCATCTCCGATACAAACTTTCCTATGTATTACTTTACTCTATGATACATAACGTTGATAGTGGTTATTTGTTTATGGTTGATAGGTTGGGCTTTATGAATCGTCAACAATAATTTTATGTACTGCATTACGTAAATAAAACAATTTTGATAATTCTCAACTAATTTTGATGAAAATCGTACACAGGAAGTTCATGTCATTCCTCAATTGGTAAGCTGTGTGAATTGTCATTAACATAAGTATAAATAAAGTTACGAGATATAGTTACACAGACTAAGTAGAGAGGTAGTTACATAGATACTTTATTATGCATTCAGGAAAAATCTGTAGATAATTTTGACCTCACAAAGACACTTCATTTTTATTATTTATTTGCAATGATAAAATATTTAAAAAAAAATTGGTTTTGTAAATTTTTCAATTGGTGATATTTTAAGTTAGCAAGCTACGAGTCAGCGACATCTGGTCATAAATAAGCAGATTTTGAGCTTTTCGAGTGTTACAATCTCCGCTAGGAGTAATATAGTGTTCTGTGGTTACAATTCTTAATATGGCCACTGGTAGTCATAATGTACTTTGTGTCTATGCTTTTACTAATTATTGTTTTTTTATTATTAGTAAAGCTCGGTACAGTGACTGTCCTGTCCCTGGTGATATAAGCACAGTACAATACAAACACAAAGGCGATTACCGAGAGACGTAAATCCATCGGCGGTACCCGCTATCCAGCCGGCCTGAAATTATTGCATAGATAATGAAAATTTTTGGGGACATGAAAAAAAAAGAGTAAATTAAAAACATAACCTTGTCGTTAACCATTTTTTTATTTTAAAACTTAATCTAAAACTCCAACGTCGTTTACAAATAATGATTTTCTAAATTTAATAATATAAAATAAAAAAATGAAGAATAAATACTAACGACTAGACCACAACGCTGTACAAGGACCAAGATCGAAAGATGTTTATATATTTAAAAAAAAAGTAATTTTAATCAATATCACATAATTAAAAACTTGCGCTAAACTTTATGACCGGTCTGAACACAGCGCAAAGTCCGAACTTGCGCATTGTACAGTCGAATGCCTTATTAATATGTTATTTTACTTTTAGATAAATCATTAACTTTTATAATTGTGTTTTGCGCAGTACAAGGCTGCCTGTGCACTGAACCGGAGCGGAGCGGTTCTGTACAGTTTGCGAATTGCTCAAAAATGTAGTGATACAATTTTATTGGTCGAAATTTGCACAGCTGCTGCGCTCCGCTTTTGTTGACAGGCAGCCTAATGCGCCTATGTTCACAGCGGTCATAGAGTTTGGTGCGATGTGTACTCACATCCTTTACCATATCGGCTCTTTCCGCTACAAAAGGGCTCGAGTCCAAATTACATATCTTTGGCAATGAGCAAAAAAGTGGAAATAAAAACTTTCGTTACATAATTATTTTATTTTTATACTTTATTTGATCAAGTTTATACAATATCTCATACTTTGATTATACAAGTTGGCTTGCGTAATGTAGAAAATAATAATAACTGTGACCTGATTTTGAAGAAAAGTGGTGTTTAGCTTTAAGAGAATCTTTGGTAGTAATAACCATTTTTTCATTGTAGCGTTATTAGAAAAACACGGAATGATACAGAGTGAAAAAATTAAGTACGAATGCGTCATGAAGTTGACTTTGTCCAAAAGTTGATCTTTACGAACTTTGTAGCGGAAAGTGTCGATAATTATTATCACGTAATATTTAAACGAAAAAAAAGGTATGACATTTATTAGGTATATTTTAATTTCATACCAGTAATTATCAAAAATTTGGATACTATGCCAATTTGCAATTAACAAAACATCAAAGTATACACGAGGCAGGCGATGCGACGTGATGGGAAAGCGTTATGATAAGTTTTAACAGAATTCGGCAGTTAATGGGTCGATCACAGTGCCACCTATCGGATTGTAACATATCTATGAATCATCGTCACTAAAAGACAATTTTTAACAAAAAATAAAACTAACTTCAATCATTTTGAAGAGTTCCTTGGTGTATCTTCGAAGTTAATGGTCCAATGCTATTGAAATTTAAATGGGACAACCCTTGAGGTATCCCCTTTCCAAAGAATCAACCAATTCGGTTCGTAAACAAAGAAGATATGGCTGAACATCCATGAAAAAAAAAAACATTCGAATTAAGAACCTCCTTTTTTGCAGTGAGTTAATAAATTAAATAGATTTACATTATTACGTAACTTACTTTTCTTTTAAAGCTCTTCATAAGTTTATCATTTGGCCCCAATCAGTGACCCTGAATACTCATCAACTCTCTCATCAAATTACCGGTCTGTTTTACCTAAACATGTCTTATATTAAATTATTTATTTCAATGTCGATTATAAACATAAAATAATATTAAAGCAGACAAAATATTAAAAAAAAAAAAACACTCATGCAGTACACACGCTATAAAAGTGATATCTTCTTTAAAACGTCTTTTTAAAACCCCTGATTTAGTTGGACAAGTCTGGTCGTCACACCGTTAGGCCAATTCCACGACGACCACAGTCGTGAAAGTCAGAACTTACATTATCACTGTCTAACATATTTTATCTCATTTTCTCTTTTTATTGTCGCTTTTTCGTTTCATCGTGTTTCAAATCACAACGGTATTACAGAAAACTTTTCACTTTTAAAAATATATCACATCGCATCGCTCCAGCATAATAGTACACTATAAAATATTTAGACAAAATAAAAAAGATTTGGCTCAAATTGCAATTTTTTATAACACACGGAATTTTCTTTCAATTGGTCACACTAATTCGTTTTGGCATTTAAAACTTATTTTACAATGTTACCAACTTATAACAATACGTTACTACTAAACATACGAAACTCGTTGGTGTAGACTCATTTTTTAATATTTCCGTTATTAGGAATTTTAAACTTCTCTCCGGTTTGAGTCCTTTGGTCTGAAAAGACTAGACGTTCGGATGTATAAAGGATTGGATGATACGTCTACTGATGAGACGGCTAGTCAGTTCCAATCAATTGTTTCTTGTTATTAAATATATAAAAAACATTTTTTATGTTACGATGACGCTCATATGTGCGAATTGCATAAGTCTCTAAAATAAAACTATTTCTAAATCTTAGCGGTAAATGTATTTAAAAAATGATTCCCATAGATATTGAAGATCCAATGCCAATGAAATTAAAATGGAACCACCCTTGAGGTATCCCCTTTCCAACGAAAAAAGAATAATATTAATAGTTTTATAAATAAACAAGTTATGCCTGAACAACCATAAAAAAAATATATATTTTTCGAATTTATAACACACATTTTTTTTTAATTTGGTTAAAAAAAGTACGATCTGACAAAAATTTGCTAATAAAAAAAAACTAACAAGTTTTAATTGGATTCATACACATTTTTTTTTGTTTCGTTTTTTCATGAAAGGAAAATATATCTAGACCACGCAGCCAAGTCAGAAGTTTTTTCCGTTAGAAGGTTAAAGCCATGATAAGTGTCATTTCTTTAAAGGGCATTGACAAAATTGTTTTTTTTTGTCGTTGTAATGATTAATTATTTTTTTAAGACTCAACTATGAACTCAAGAGACACTGCCTAATACCTCGGTTTGAATTAAATGAATTTTCACCCAACGAGTTTTCGTTTCTATTTTCTTTATAAACGTAATATAATATAAATTAAAAGTTACACAATCAACACATTATAACGTTAAGACTGGCAGCAAAAGTTTGGTACGCGTATCGGCAAACGAATATCGAAAGAATATCTTATAATAAAACCATAGTGATATATTATTTACAACAATACACTTTTATGTATCGGACAAAGTTAAGTCGTTTCCATATATTTCATTTTTTTTATTGC
Source organism: Saturnia japonica (assembly GCA_033032175.1). Classification (NCBI taxonomy): domain Eukaryota; kingdom Metazoa; phylum Arthropoda; class Insecta; order Lepidoptera; family Saturniidae; genus Saturnia; species Saturnia japonica. The sequence goes on from CM065329.1 coordinate 8,238,832, forward strand.
TTCGGAATTTTTAATGATAGATAAAAAAAGCCTAGAATAAAAATTGTTTGAAATTATCAAATGAAATTGGTTGCCTTTGACTGTTCACAAATATAAAATATCTTAAAAGGTATAAGACACAATCTTTTAAATGCCTAGAAGTTAAAAAGGGTGAGAAAATCAATGCATCATTGATATTTATGGTAAAAAAAAATTGTTTACCAAAACAAGGTTATAGTTAGAACTCGTGAATCATATGTAGGCTTTTTAGGTCTTTTATATCATTTAACTGCTTAATAAAAATATAATTTATACAAATTCTTAATCTCTCAGAAGGGAACAAAATATAAAATAACGAACAACCTACATTTTACTGACAGTATTATAAAAGGAATAATAAACCCTTAAAGCTTCGTCAATTACATGTATTTAAAGTAATAATAAATCCGAAATTTCTTAGCAACTTCCAAAAAATTAAATTTCGTACTAATTATTTATTTCAGAAAAGCAATGCCTTCGTCAATCAAATATTTTTAAATTATCGTTTAACAGAAAAAAATAAGAATGAGACCCAACAGTTTTCTACCACGATACGAAAAAATTTAGCACTGGTAACACAGCGTGGTAGCTTTCATATCTACTAGCTTGTTATAGCTAAATTTTCGAACGTGTTTCAATTAAAAAGGAAACTTTTGCATTTGGAAAACTGTTTAGACGCATTTTAGTAGGAACTCGGGCGCTTACCTGGTAACATTAATATTAAGAATTTAAAAATATGATATGATTTTTACTTTCTTCTAAATAACTATTATTAAATGCTTCATAATTATCACCAATTCGTTTATTGTAGTAATGTATGATTGAGATTATTTCAGTATAATATTGTAAGTTGAAATGAAAATACTATCACTCTTTGACCTGTTCTATCCTTGAAGAACAGAATCCCATATTGTAGTCCAATGGAAAAACCTCAGCAGGGAGTCTATTCCGCATTCGAAGAGTCCGCGAAAGGAAACTCCTCTGAAACCGGATTGTCTTCGACCATTTGGCTGCGAGGTGGTAGGATGAACTCACTGCCGACTCTGAGAGATACGATTGTGGAAACTAGGGATGTAACGATACTTAATATTGCTGATATGATAACGGATATTGTAATGAATAATGGGCGATACCGATATCGAAAGTTTAGTAATAAAAAATAAAGTATGTAAGCTCCTACACGACTACGACTGGAGGAGGTTAAAGTTTTTTGGGTGCTAGTATTTGTTTCTATTATATACAAGACTGGCGATAATATTTTTTATTTAAGATTTAATTTCAGATGAAGTATTTCAAATAAAAAATCATAATAAGTAGACGCGAAACAGTACCTCGCTTAGTAAAGACAGCAAAGTCGCCTGAGAAGAAAGGACATCGTTACTTTGCAGGGTTTTCATGATATATCGGTATTGTTACATCCCTGGTGGAAACCATTCACAAAGTTATCAATTGATAGAAACACGTCAAGTCCTATAAAATCCTTAAAATACTTACGAATTTTTATAAACTCGTTTTATAAATATTGCTGTCATGTCTATATTAGCTTAAATAGAAATGAACAATAATTAGCCATATAATTAAAAACGACATTTCTTTATTATGGACTCATTTAAACTCATTTGTAATTCAAAATTTATTAAAATCCAAACGTTAATTTCTCGTCGCCATTTTGACCGACGTCTCTGTTCTATTCGAAGTTCAAATAAATTACAAATATATTAATAGCATTATTATTAAAGTTATTATATATTATTTCTTATTAATTAAAACGCTAATAATAACTATTCCAAACGCTGTACATTTTTCCGCTTTACAACTTTATATAATATACAACGAAATTTTAAATCACGATAAAATTTTAATCAGCCTATAAATATTTATGTCGTGTAAAGAAACATTAGCTTTATTAAAATTAAAATAAAAAATAGAGAAGAAAATCTCTACATCAGAATGGGATTTCAAAAAATAATTAAAATCTATAAAATTAGAAATAATTGAGTCATATTCCTAATGTACAAGATAGTTATTTAAAGATTTAAAAAATATTAAAAATAAATTATTTATATTATATTGATCTAGATACACTATAGTTTCTACATAGGATCATAGGAACATACTAAAGATATAAATGCATGCAAACAGATAAATTACTGAAGAATTGAGAATACGGATAAGCGAAAAGAAAAATTTGTAATCAAAATTTCGTTCTATATAAATATTTGTAATGTTGCAAGGTATAAAACGTTTAAAATTCTACTATACTTTTTAAGCAAATAAACACCATATTAATCTGTAGTCATGATTTACCCGATTATTGTTTATTATTGTTAAACGCAAATTAATTTAAGATCTAGGGCGAGAATTCTTGTGTGATTAATTAATATTATTCATTATTTTCATATTCATGCCTTTAGAGATTTATTTTCAAGTCAAAGAATAATTTAAAAAATCACAAGGAATCTATTCAACGTAGAATCTCGCATTTAATAGCAATCAGTCACTAGTTTAAAATCTAAATCTGATATAGTGCGCGCAAACGGCGAAATCTTAATATCACATCATGAAAACATCTCTGTCTATTAATGTCTACGTAATAATAATTCTATGTGCGTCTGAAAAACGCGGTACCGCGCTGTCCCTTTCTAAATTCAGTAGTTTTAGAAAGAGACAACACGAATTTCTCGCATATGTCTAATGTCAAATAACGTTACATATTTAAATACTTCACATGCTTGTACAATATATATACACGACTTATTTGTATAACTCAATCGTCAAACCTTTTATTTGGCATCAAGTGTCTCGTGTGTGAACTAACCTAAAATCAAACATTACACGAGGCTCGAAGGACCTTTTACGTTCGAAGGACCGTTTGTATTATAAACTATAATCATACAAACTAATCAAGATTTATATGTACGGATGACGTCTTTAATCTGGGCCCTGCATAAGGGGCACTGACCGCCGCCCTTCCCCCTCCACTGCTGCACCGCGCACCGGTAACACATACACATATGCCCACACATGTACAGCACACTGTCTATAGAATTCTCGTAACATATCGTGCACTCCGTGCCGGTGAGTGTACCTTCTGGGATCACCGAGTAGACCGGTTGATGGGTCTGGCGGCTGGTGGATGGCGCGTTCGGTATCCTATCGGGTATCCTAGGCGGATCACCGCCACTGTGCCCGTTCGGCATCTGAGCTTGCTCGTTGGTGCTGTTCTGCGTTGATGAGCATTGTGCATCAGACCTCGGTCGCGGTTGGTATTGTTGGCAGGTCACGGGCTGAGCTGCGATCGGCTGCATACCGGCTAGGCATAGCTGCTGCGAAGATTGTATCGGCTGGAGAAATAAACGAGTATTTCTTAGAATTCTTTTAGAACAGTCCATTTTAAATGACTACATAAGCCAATGGGCATATCATGGAGATTGTTTATTTGTTGGAAAGCGCTAATCTCTGGAACTGCCAGTTAGATAGGAAAAAATCTTTTTGTATTTTATAGCCTACTTATTGAGGAATTTTAAAGACTATATAACTTCACGCTGCGCCTCTAAGGAGTGGAGCAGTAAGTATGAACTTCAAGCAATCTGGAAAGTTATTGGCAAGATGTGTTATATTCTAATGGCCAACCCTCAACTTGGAAATCTGCCGCCGTGCACCTAGAAGTGTTTTCTGACAGCTGCTTTTGAGAGCCAGTTTATATTAGACTTAGCATGTCACCATCACCATCTTGGACCACATCGTTATTGACCATCAGAAAAAATAATCTAACATGATTAAAATCATTGAAAGACGTCCACTGTTGGATATAGGCCTCCCTCAAAGATCGCAACAACTACCGGTCCTGTGCTGACCGCATCCAGTGTCTTCCCGCAAACTTTACCAGGTCATCAAACCACCTTTTAGAAAAACCTTCTACAAAAACTCACCTCAATATAGTGCGCACTGGCCAATGTCAAAGCTTGCTGGTGGTTTGCCACCTGACCGTTGTTCTGCTGCGGCGGGAGGCTAACCACCAGCACAGTGCCACCGGCGCCAGTTGCGATAGGCGCCGCCGAGCCGGTCAACACCCTCAACTGCTGGGGCGGAGTCTGCGCTGCTTGCGAGCTGAGCATCCTCACTCTCTGCGTCGCTCCGTATATATCAACAAAGGCCCACAATCTTAACGTATGGTCGACATGCATCACTGTCATCGGACTAGTCCCGTTCCTGCTGACTCGGACCTCCCCGTCAACGGTTAAAGTCACGGCCAGCTCGTCCCCTCTCCTGAGTCCGTTCGCCGCATCTCGCCTGACGACCCAGTACTCCGGCCGGTCGAGTAGCAATTCAGCGTCATCTGGTAAATCACACGGCCGTAGAGTAGATGGATCGCATGAGGTTAATCCTATCGCTAAGCTCCCGGCGTACGCGGGTTCCGTTGCGAGTATCTGTACGACTATCGTCTGCCCGGGTCGCATGGGACGAGCGGTGAACACATAACCTTGACAGAACTCCGCTTCGATCCTGGCAGCGACTCCCCTATCGTTGATAAACTGGACGTTTCTCCCTTTAGTTCTATGCAGGCTGAGCGGGACGAGTGGGTTTTGGTATCGAGGCGCTGGTAATGCGTCTTCGACAGACATGGCTCTCATGCCGCTGACTAATCTGTCGTCTTCTAGCGGGCTGTGGTTTGGTCGCCTCTGGTTCGGCGCTCTCGGGTCGGCGAACTGAACCGCCGTACAGTTCCCGTACACGTCTACTAACGCCCATAACGGGTTACGCGTATCGACTCCTGAGAAGAACAAGCCTTTATCCTCTCCATTGATTCCGAAGTGCACGTCACCAGTCGAGTTCACGTAATAGTGTAATATGTTGTCCTTCTCGCAGAATCGTTCGCCGAGCGCTTTCGCCCAGTTCCCGGGTTTGTTAGTCAGGTCTGGGCAAGCGTATTTTGGCAAGGAGTGCGCCACGCTCGACGGATCGTGCGATGTGAAGCCGAAGCGTATGACGCCACTCCAACTGTTCGATATCTCAACGAAGCGGATGCAAACCTTAAAAAAAAAACACATAATCATTAGGCGTGGTTTCTTGAACAAAAACGGTCGGATGAAACCGTAGCATGGTAATTCGTCATAAATCTGCTACTCCCGGTTATTTTAAAGACAAAAATGCTTATTGCGGGTGATCCTTAGAAGATAGACATTTATTATGCTCTCGCTGACTTTTTTGTAGGTTTTTTAACATCTAAAATTATGTAGTAGCTTGGATTTGATATAGGTAATATATCTTATGGTTTACTCAGCATAAGCCATATAACCGCCCCAAAATAGTCGTTTTAGCGAATTGATTTTTATTTGTGTGAAATACTACTTAAAATAAAATTGTAAAACAACATTATAAGGAGCATAAGATACTCCTTATAATGTTGTTAGCTGATGTCAGCTATCTGCCAGTGAAAGTCCCGTCAAAATCGGTCACACCGTTACGGGAGATTACCTGGAAGAAACAGACAGTTTTTTTGTGTAGCTATCGTATACACTTTTATATGCATTTAGTACAAAGCTGTTATTTTGACATTACAAACAGACACTCAATCATCATTATATTAATAAGTGATGAAAAAACTTTCTACCCCTTTTTATGCGTATTGCGTGCACGGAAGACTGAAATTTGGCATGGTTAAAGTTTATATGGAGAAGAAGTGCAGAAAGCTCAAATTTATCTATAATATTTGTTACTAATAATAAATTAAATTGTTATTAATAATAAATTAATACTGCGAATCCTAACCTGACCAGTGCCATTGACCTAAGACTCCCCAAAATATTGACATTGTCACTCAATGAAAAGTGACAGCAAGTGATATAATATTCATTGTTTAGGTTCATACTGCAAATGTCAAACAGAAAATAGTCTATGATTAAAAAGTCGCTGGTCGAATTTCGATCATTGGGCGACCGCTAGTTTTATTAATTGTATAGAAGATATAGACAGATTGTTATATAGAAGAATGAATTTTAAGTTGCCACAAAATCTCCCTGGACAGTTTTAACAAGGGAACCAGCATCTTCTTAAAGCGTTGCTTGAACAATGAACTCTGAAGAGCAGACAAATATGTTATCCACGTGACATTGGCATAATTGTGTATACATGTTACCATTCAATAATAAGAAGTGATTGATTGATGAAGCGAATGATAATGATAATGTCGTCGAATATGAACTGACCTTTTCGTTAACTCTGACCGGTCGTGCGCTGAACGCGACCCCCTTACAGAAGGACTCGACGCGCCTCGCTATGGAGCCGTCGCGCGATATCCTCACGTTCTCCCCGTGCACGCTGTGGAAGCCCAGCGGCGGCAAGTTGTTTGGAGTACCGCCCGTGCAGGTAGTCCGGGGCGCTGGGGACAATACATAGAAAATAAAATAAATTTTACACGAATGCCGTGCAATACCAAACTAAGGAAATCTTGTATTAAAAAAACAAAACAGCTATGTTTTTTTCCGTGGCAACCCCATGTCTCCAATAATTCTTCATCAAAATTAACGTTTTCGTTAAAAAATTGATTTAAAAACTTCATGAAAAATTCCATCTGATAAATGACAATATGTAGGAGTTTTTGGCGGGATGTTGAAGTGACATGTTGTGGTTTTTATTTTTAATTAATTTACTTAGGTTTTTGACTCTGTATTATGTAATATTGGTGGCGTTTTACGTGGTATAATTTGGTTTTTGTGCATAAGTGAAGTGGATTGTAAATATAAATTGAGAGCATGCATTCTGTAATCCCACAAAAACTCCCTAGAAAGTTCTAACAAGGAAGCCACTATCTTGTTAGGATACTGAAATCGTCATAGATAGGACACTTTATTGACTTGATAATGGCAGTAATGGTCTTCATTAAAAAGGACTAGTTGCCCAAGTTACGCAGAAGACAATAGCGAATATGACAGCTGTTAGATTGTTTACAATAGAACGTGCGAAATATTCGCACGAGTCTGCCAGTTTCTATTATTTCAAAATAAATATAATGATTTATTTATGCAAAATCAAAACTAAAAAAATCCCTGAAAAGTTTTTTGATTATATATATACGTCATAATTATATTATCCAAGCGTGTAAACATTGAAAGATTGTTTCGAAGTACTAGGAACACATAAATTCGTAGACTAAGATAACTACAACTTAACACAGATGTCTTCTACTATATTTCCTAATAATTTTTATACTCTTAGTTTTAAAACGCCGAAAATATCCTAAGAACGGTCTATTGTGTTTTCCCCCTAAAAGTATACTCGGGGGCACCCGGCAAGATGGCGGCGTCACCTGCGCGGCAGATGCGCGAACAGCTTGCCCCCGCGCAGCCAACATAGCGGCCGGGGCAAATGTCACTCGATACTCGTTTAATTTGAAATGCCATACTTGTACTCATTTGAATATACTAATATTATGGAGCTAAATAGATTGTTTTAAAACGCAAATTTCTGGAAATATAGTGTCACCAGTATAAGTTGGCGGTGAAAATTTGAGGAACTAAACCGGAAGCCTTGCATTATCCCAGAAAACTGGTTCAGAATACTATAAATTTGAACTAAATTTTCTTGTGTATTCATTTCGTAACGAACTTAAGTGAAAACGCGGGCAGTGTTTTACCCATACAAACAAACGTATTCCTCTGTTTCATCCTTGAATAATGGTACTAGAGCAAATATTTTTATACCGTAAAATTTATATCTACCACTGCCATGTCCCTATGTTTTGATATTTTTCATAAATTAATTATTATAAAAACTAGGAGCCATTTAAAATGACGAAAATTGCCCTTATTTACCGTCATGTTCAGACGTCCTGCAAACAAAGTTTGGCGATTACAAAAAAAAAAAAAAAAAGAAAACATACAGACATAGCCAAAGTCCTTATATTATCCCTGAAAAAAATATTTAAATCGGTTCAGTTTTGGAGGAGGAAACAGCGGAATACGAAACTATGATTTTGTCAATTTTACTTAGGTATAATCAGTCCGAAAACCGAACTGCAGTTGTCACTCTCGCACTCCGTTCAGTGAAGTTCCGGGCACAGCGAAACAGCAATAGATTTTAGAAATACCTATTCTTGAAATGTTTCTTAGACCGCGTACCGTCTTAAATCACTTTAGAGTTAATCATGGTGGTAAAGTCTAAATAGTGGACATTGATTATGTGCACAGTGGCGTACTGATGCACCAACTTATACTGGTACTGTACCAGTTATATTTATAGCCTACTAAATAGTTAAAAACCAAACAATGCCCAATGCACATGCATTCTCCCATGTCTTACCTATTGGTGTCAAAACTTGCAAACTGCCAACGTCACATGGAGCGAAGTATGCTAAATATAAGGTTAAAAGACCGGTAGACTGTTTCAAGAATAAGGATAAGCGATGTTTCCAAAAGAATTAAGAAATTGAAGTGGAATTGGACTGGACACATCATGAGAACAAACAGAGGAAAGTGGACGAAAGACATCATCGAATGGTACCCAAGAAACGGGAAAAGACAAAGAGACCGTCAAATAAAGAAATGGGAAGATGATCTACCGATGGGATGGAGAAAATTAGTTCAAGATATAAATGCGTGGACGAAACTAGGGATGACCTATGTCGGAGAGACATTCTGACAAACAAACTGGTTGCTGAAAATTTATGCACTAATTATTTACTTTAGTATAAGTCATTTATTAAGACTATTTATGTTATGATACTTATGTTCAGCGAATAAAGGCTTTATCTATCTATCTAATAAAATTGTGCAAGCGACTCCGCTCGCGGGAACAAAAATAAGTTGTTTTTACAGGGATAAAAGAATACTATGTCTAAATCCAGGATATAAGCTATTTGTGTGCCAAATTTCATTCAAATACGTTTATCAGTTTTTGCGTGATTGAGTAACAAGAAAGTTCCCGAAGTACATTACTGATTTGCCGGACAACAAGTTCAAGGGCCATGTCAATCGGGTTTTACTGTCAATAGGTTATTATAGGGTGGATCAATAAGTGAATGATGTTGATGCCTGGAAGTAATTCTTTCTCTTTGCATCCACTAAATTTTTATTATTGTTTTATATAAACACTTTTCTATAATTGGAAAAAAAGGTAAACCCGATCGAATTTCTTACCGGTTGTTCTCGATGACTGGGATATTTTCCGAACCGGCAATTGTGTTTTGACTTTCATATGTCAGATAAGATAAGTAAGATTTTTTTATTTTGATTTATTGACAGTAGCGATACACGGATCCGTTGGCGGCGCGGCTCTTTAGATTCACCGTTAGTTTTGTATTGCACTGTGATTACTGTCAAGTATATTTCGGTCACTTTATTATGCTTAGGGTTGCCATATATGGCTAGGCTGTCGTCGAGGCTTCTGGGAGGCCAGTTGATGTTACCCCTTCGCGAAATGACTTTATTAGGGAATAATTCGTTAACAACTTCCATTGAGTCATTTGAGGTATGGCAAGTGGCCCCATCTTGCTGGAACCACGTTCTTGAGTTGAAACCTGCAAACTCCTGCAACTCTGGGACCAAAAAATTTCGCAACATATCGCAATAACGGTCACTATTCACATTAATTGCTCGGCCTCGTTGATCTTCATGAAAATAAGGACCAATTATGCCTTTAGCAGACATAGCGGCCCAAACAACGACCTTTGGGCTATGCAGGGGTCGTTCATGCTTTCGTCTCGGATTCTCCACTGCCCAGTACCGACAATTCTGCTTATTAACATGACCATTAAGGTGCAAAGAGAAAAACAGAACGAATATTTATTTATTGACAAATTATAATTTAGGTAATGTAGTGTTACACGTAGTTTGATCTTAATTTGCTGAAGATTATTGCATTTTCATTCACGCTTTTTGTTTAATTTCAAAAATTTGACCATATCTCTACTACATAACTTTCCTCCTTCCATTCTTCCAAGACAACTATGTCCTACATATGTTACAACTGAAGGCAACCGTAGCGTCGCTCAAAATCTCCACACCATTTTCTTCGTTACAGTGGTCAAGTAATTTGGCCGTGACCGGGCGAAACATCGGAACGGTATAGTGCTTTTTCAGAACGTCGCGTCGGGACAAAGGTCGTGATAATCCCGATATATCGAGACGAATGGCAACCCTAGTCGTGCTTATATAACAAAAGGCACACCGCCATCGTTATACTTGTTTTCCGATCAAACCTTTCCACTATCAGCAGCTAAACGTGAATTCGAATCCCTAGAATAAGCCTCAGCTTTCTCCTTTTTGTTTTGGCGCCGCAAAAAGCACTTGCCAGTGTCAATGTTTTTTAAAATTTCGTAAAAAAATTTCAATGTACAAAGTGTGGTCTTCTGACAAGATGGGGTAGCTCTGTTGTCAGAACTATCTAGGGAGTTTTTGTGACATCCCAAAATGCAAGTCTTCCGCTTTATATTTATAATCTACTTCACAAGCACAAAAACCAAAGTATATCACGCAAAACGCCACCAATATTACATAATACAGTGTCAAAAACTCCAATTAATGAATTATAAATAAAAACGACAACATGACAATTTAAGAACCCGCCAAAAACTCCGCCAGAGCTTTCGGAAAAGTAAAATATCGCGACGAAATAATAGTGACAGGGTGTAGCATCCGCACCGAACCGAAATAGCGGTGGCTTAGCTACACTGGGTAATTTCGATACGGTAAAAAACGATGTTCAAAAACTAGATAGCACTGGAACAAATACAATGCTCTCACGTACCTTGGACTGCTCCAACACTTACGATGATATCCACCGACACGATTCAGGTCACCATACGAATTCAGATTCGGTTTTGCACAGCGATTCTTGTTGCGTGCCTCGCGATCAGAGCTCCAATATTCGACGAGTACATAAAGCATGACAGCTGTCAGCTGCGTTTGCCAGTCCCATCGAGTATTGATAATAAGGTTTTATATGAGTACGAAACATCCCGCCCACCAAAATGCCTATGGTATTTTCTGGTCAAATGATCAATTGGGGAACAAGGATCGGTAGATACGATAAGAACGGTAAAAACACTACGATATATTAGAATAGATATACGATAAAATATAAATAAAATATAGATACATATAAATAGATAGATATAATGAATTTAAGCGATTTAAGTTAGTCTTCTAGCGGTAGAGGACATAACTTAACTAACGGTCGTTGAATCGTATGATTGTTTGTGGTTTTAACTAATGCAATACGAGGAATGCCATCAGTACCAGGCAGAAGATCCACAACTCTGGCAAGAGGCCATTGCAGTGGAGTGCGATTATCGTCCTTGATAATTACCATTGAACCGATTTGTAGTGGTTTAGAATTTTTGGTCCATTTAGCGCGTTGTGTAAGAGAATTTAGATATTCGTGTTTCCATCTGGACCAGAAACTCTGATGAAAAGATTGTATCAACTGTCAGCGGTGAAGTCGATTTAGTTTAACATTAGATAGATCATCATCAGGAACAATAGTTAAAGGCTCTAAAGTAAGAAAATGTCCTGGCGTTAAAACTGATAAGTCATTTGGATCGGAGCTAATGGAACATAGAGGTCGCGAATTTAAAACAGCTTCAATTTGGACGAATAAAGTCGTAAGTTCTTCAAAAGTTAAGATTTGATCACCGACCACTCGAAGTAAATGAGATTTAGCCGCTTTAATTTGTATTTCCCATATACCACCAAAATGAGGAGCTGACGGTGGGTTAAATTTAAATTCAATCTTTTCTGCATTGGAAGCGTGTTGCATAAGAGATGAAAGTTGATTTCTAGCTCCTACAAAGTTGGTACCGCAGTCAGCATGAATTATGTTACATCGGCCGCGACGTGCTACAAAGCGCCGAAGTGCAGCGATAAATCCGTCCGTCGAAAGAGTAGATACCACCTCGAGGTGTACTGCTTTGGTTGCACGACAAACGAATAAACAAAGATAAGCTTTGTCGATCTTAGCACCTCGATGTGGTCCAAGTTTAATGCGAAAGGGTCCACCAAAGTCAACGCCAACGATACAGAATGGTTTTATTTGATTTACACGGTACGATGGAAGTTCTGCCATAAAGGGCTGCAAAGGCTTTGGATTCACGCGGTAGCATTTGATACATTTAGCGAGACGATGACGAATAGTGCGTTTTGCAGATACTATCCAGAATTGCTGTAGAAGCAAATATTGAGTAGTATTAATTCCCGGATGTAAATAACTGTGATGTATAAAATCAATTACTAGAAATGTAAAAGGATGGTTAGGCGGTAAGAGAGCAGGGTGCTTTTGTGTATATTCTAAGCCCGAACGAGAAATTCTGCCACCCACCCTGAGTACACCTAGTTTATCGATAAAAGGATTAAGTTTACGAAAATGTTTTGATAACGGCTTATTTAACTTTAGGTTAATGATTTCTCCTGATAATGTAGTACCTTGTACATGTTTTACTAATTGCATCAAAGCATTGTGTCGCTCAAGATTATTGATAAACTTGTAATTATTAAAATTTAAATGTCTACATTTGTTAATGAAACGATAGATGTAAGCTAATATCCTAACAATTTTTTGCAAAGACGAGAAGCGGTTTAAAAGATTATCAAAAATGTTAGGATCAACTTTAGCGATATTTTTTGATGTTAGAACTATTGGTTTACGAGCTTCACTCTCAACAATGGCTTTATCTTCGTGTGATAAGCTAACTGAACATACTGACCAAGATTCTGGATTTTTATGCAACCAATACGGTCCCGCCCACCATAACGTATTGTGAAGCAATTCTCTGGGGAATTGACCTCTAGAACAGATGTCAGCAGGATTCTCGCTTGAGGGAACATGGTTCCAGCATTCGATGGGTGCAATGTCTTGTATGTGGCTAACACGATTAGCGACGAATGTTGACCACTGTGAAGAATGAGAGCGTAACCACGAAAGAACAATTGTCGAATCTGACCAGAAGTAGACAGCGTCAATTTTAATACGAGAGAGGTAAGTATCGCGTAGGAATTTATATAAGTCTGCAAGCATTACGGCTGCACAGAGCTCGAGACGTGGTAACGAAATACGTTTTAGAGGTGCGACACGAGCTTTGGAGCAAACCTGGAATACGTGAATTTTACCAACGGAATTAGTAACACGCATATAGAACACTGTACCCAACGCATTTTCAGAGCTGTCACAAAAGCCGATTAGTTCACACGATTTTACATTTGGACATATGAGTTTACGAGGTATTTTTAGTTGCGACAATAGTGGCATTTGATTTCGATATATGCTCCAAGTATTGACGATTTCATCCGGTGGAGTTTGATCCCAGCCAACACCTAGAATCCAAAGCTTTTGAATCAAACATTTAGCTTGAATTGTAATAGGAGATAAAAATCCTAACGGATCGAAAATTCGCGCGATTTCACTTAAGATAGAACGTTTAGTGCATACTCGATTTGAAGGTTTGATTTCAAAAAGAAATGCGTCTACGGTAGGATCCCATCGGAGTCCCAAAACCTTCAACGTTTGTGTTTCCGTATTGTCAAGCGATACAGAACCAGTTAGACAATCTTCACTGGGAAGATTGGATAAAAGCTGTGGATTATTACTAACCCACTTTCGAAGTTTGAAACCTCCGAGATCAAAAAGAGCAACGACTTGTGATTTTGCTTCTTGTGCGAGTTCAAGAGAAGAAAAACCGGTAATGACGTCATCGATATAAACATCCGATAGTACGATTTCTTTTGCGAATCGGTAATTATCTCCTTCGTCTTCAGCAAGTTGTCTTAGAGTACGACAAGCTAGATATGGAGACGAAGACAATCCGTAAGTCACTGTGTTAAGACGATATTCACGAAGGATTTCACTAGATGAGCTCCTCCAGAATATACGCTGATAATCACGATGATCGGGTGCAATTAAGATTTGGCGATACATCTGACGTGCGTCTGCCATAAACACGACGTTATGTTCTCGAAAGCGCAGAAGAATACTCAATATATTAGGTTGCAATTTGGGGCCGATAAATTGTGTATCGTTAAGTGATCTAGAATTAAGATCTTTCGCTGAACCATCGAATACGACGCGCAATCGTGTTGTCTTAGATTCAGGGCGTAGAACACAATGATGTGGTATATAATATTTTCCCCTGCCCATTTCGTTTACTGGGACTAACGACATATGACCGCTCTCTATGTAATCAGACATAAAATCTGCGTATTGTGAATGTAGATCCGGATCTCGTGATAGTCTTCGTTCGATAGCGTGGAATCTTCGCAATGCAACATCCCGAGAACCATCGAAGGTTGGTTCTGATCCAGTTTTAAAAGGAATACGTACCATATATCGGCCAGATTCATCGCGAGTATGATCAGACTTAAACTTTTGCTCGCATAGTAATTCATCTGGAGTCAATATTGATGAACTTGGTACGGAATCAAGTTCCCAAAATCGTTGTACTAAAGCAGTTAACTCGTTATCGATATCTGGTAATGTATGTAACAAAGTACTAGACGATATGCATGTCTTGCCTAAAAGAATCCAACCAAAAATTGAATTAAACGCGGTAGGTTGGTTGGAACCGCCTTTAATATGTTGGTTAAGAATAGATTCTGCGAATACGTCCGCAGCGAATAGTAAATCGATAGGTCCTGGAATATCAAAACCAGGATCCGCCAAGGATAACGATTTAATATGTGACCATCCCGATGTGTTCAACTGCGCGATTGGTTGATCGCCACATATTTTAGAAATAACGTGCATATTTAATTTGTACAACACTCGACCGTCAGTTCCGACAGAACACACGACGTCACCGATGATCGGTGCTGCCGCATCTCCCAGCCAACTAACGTTCGCAATTTTTGTATCGCCGATTCAGTAATAAAACTACTTTGACTGCCGGTGTCAAATAAAGCACGGAAAGATTGCATGTTGCCTGAAGCATCCAGAATTTGAACGATAGCTGTTGCTAACAGCACGGTAATGTTTGGTTGAGATCTTGACACCAAAGTTGACCCGATATGCTTTGGCTCGTTATTAGAATTGTCACGATGGAGCAAAGTATGATGTTTATGTTTGCATTTGCGACACGAGAAAATCGAATGGCAATTCTTCAGTTGATGTGAAGATTTCAAGCAGTTAAAACACCAGTTCTTTTGTTTAGCTATAAGCTGGCGATCGTCAAGCGATTTGTTTAAAAATTCTTGACATGATGTAATTGCATGTGCCTTATTGCAATAAGGACACTTATCCGAAAATGAGTCAATTTTATTATCAACCACACTCTTTTTATCATATTTTTCAGATGCAACAACAAGCGCTTGTGAAGTAGCAACATGCTTGTATTGATTTGACACATGCCTATGCTTAGGTGGATATTTTATGACTTCATTCGATTCGGAAAAATGTGTGTCACGCAACATAGCTTCGCATTTAGATCGAAGAAAACTCTTAAGTTGATCATAAGACGGTAATTCGATATCTGAATATTTTTCCTCAAAACTACGGCGGATATCTTTGTCAAGTTTCGATAAAATGTGATAAACTAAAACAAAATCCCAATTCGCAACCGGTAAGTTGATCGTTTTTAGAATACTCAAATTCTCTTCGAAAAGATCAAGCGACTTCTGGAACTCGCGCGCGTTGATGTATTTAAAGTCAATATTTAAAATATCTCTCCAACAGCTAAACGCTAAGGTACGTTTACACTTGTAGCGAGCAACAAGTGAATTATACGCATCATGATAATGTTCGTGAGTCATAGGGTACGCTTTTACTACTAACAACGCATCGCCGCTAAGAGAAGATATCAAATAATGAAACTTTTCCGTATCTGTAAGTGAAGTAGAATTATGAATTAAAGCGTTAAAAGTATCAAAATATTCGGGCCATTGTTTGATGTTCCCGCCGAAATTAGGCAGAACGATTTTCGGCAAACGAATATTTTGTGATGAAGTCCTATGCGATTGATTAGATTCACTTTTAGTTAATTTCCGGTGAATCGATAATATTCGATAATACATATCATCAAAATGTTCTTGGATTTCATTTTCGTTGTCATCCGAGTTATCTATTAGGTCTAAAATAGTAACATGCGCGTTCTCGAAACTCGACATAATTTCTTTAACATCCTGATGATATGATAAAAATAAGTCGCTGTGTGAAGGGTCCTCTATAGCTAAAGTACCGATTTCCAAAGCCTTTGCTAACCGTTTAATAGCAATTGTACGTTTTCTGCGTAAAGATGCTAAGTCTTGAATTGTATGAGATTGCTCAAAAGAGGTCGATTTAGCCTTTGTTAAACTTGGCATTTTACGCGTAGTATGTTTTCTAAGGATCGGCATCATGAACTATTTTAGGTTCGATAATTGAAAAAAGAAATTCAAATTAATTTTACACGTGAAGAAAAAATAATTCAATTTTAAAAACGTAAACAAATGAATTTTCGAATTTATATTTCGATTTGCAACAAATGACAAAAATATGTAAGAAAATTTGAAAGGTCACAATATATGATAAAATATATGTATTTATATATATAATACTATTTAGTCGATGAAATTATTATAAGCCGATGAAATTAATTAAGTACCGATGAAATATAGTGATTACTTAATTAGATCTTACAATAATTTCCGATGACACACAAATGATATATATGTGAAATATCTGTTCGATGGTAACTATTGTACGATTTAGATATATATGAATAGGTATTTAGGTATGATTACTCGCAATATTAAGTAATAACTACGACGATGACCAGAAATACCACAAACATATACCACGATTGAGAATAATATCGGTGGAAATCCCGGGTTCGGCACCAAAAAGGATGTAGCATCCGCACCGAACCGAAATAGCGGTGGCTTAGCTACACTGGGTAATTTCGATACGGTAAAAAACGATGTTCAAAAACTAGATAGCACTGGAACAAATACAATGCTCTCACGTACCTTGGACTGCTCCAACACTTACGATGATATCCACCGACACGATTCAGGTCACCATACGAATTCAGATTCGGTTTTGCACAGCGATTCTTGTTGCGTGCCTCGCGATCAGAGCTCCAATATTCGACGAGTACATAAAGCATGACAGCTGTCAGCTGCGTTTGCCAGTCCCATCGAGTATTGATAATAAGGTTTTATATGAGTACGAAACACAGGGTATTTCAGGGAAAATCTGTCGGCAAGCACCTAGGAGCGTGTTCTGGGAGCGGCACTTGAGAGCTATTTCCCGCACTAGCTTTAGGTGTGCTACCGTCTTGGACCACATCGTGACTTAGTATCAGATTAGATTGTGGACCTAACGCTCGCACTATATAGAGTTAAAAAAACGCTTCTAGCGGAAAGAAGACGTGTATTTCTGGGCGCAGAATGTAATTGAACGAAGGTTTATAAAATCGAATATATTTCAATCAACCTACAAAATAAGTAAACTTATAACTTTAAAAGATAATAAACATAGCCCTTTTTTAATATTAATACTACTTCAAAAATAGTTTAATTGAATTTTATTACATGACTTCGCTTTTACGAAATATCCTAAATCTCTGCTTTTAGATTGCAAAAAATCCGCTTTTTCTCAGTGACTGTTTAATAATGCATTAGCTATTAATTTACACTGTTTTCATATTTTTACATCTCTTTTTTACCTAGGCCCATAACTGTGTGAAAGGGTATCCGTCTCCTTTATGTGATATAAATTTGTCATTATAACCTTGTCTATGGTATATTAAAAATTTAACTATTGAACGAGACGCCCGTATATATTAGTACACGCCACACACACGGCAGAATCAGTAGAGGGTGACACCCCAAGTCATGGTTTCCTAGTTCAATGCACACGTGTACGTTCTTCCTGACAATAACAATTACTTCATTCCGGAAAAAATTTTTTACTACGGTATGTATCACACATGATAATACTTCGAACTTCCTTTCTTTCGGAGATAAACTGCGCTGCTTCATCTTACTATATTATAAACTATCTGTGCCCGCGGTTGCGCTCGCGTGGACGTGGACTAAAGAACGCAGTCGATCAGGCTCACGCGCGAAGAGGGCTTCCCCCGCTCCCGGTCATTTTAAAGAAAAAATGTTTATTTTTATTTGCACGGTACCCTTATTTTTTTTTTCTAAAATAAAAGTAGCTAAGTGACTTAAGTTACAATTTATAAACTCAGCTATCTGCCAGTGAGAGTCAAAATAGGTCCAACCATTTCGGAGATTACCCGAAATAAACAGATATAAAATTAAAATTATGTTTTTTTTTAGTAAGTACGGTATACACTTAAATATGGATTTAGTAAAAAGTTGTTATTTAGAGACTACAAATGGACACTTTATTTATTTGTATAGATTTATAACACAAAGTCCCGGGCGTCGTGTCTGTCTGACTGTCTGAACACGATAAACTCGAAAACTACCAAATGGATTTGCATACGGTTTTCACCAAGGGACATTTTTAATTAACTTCATAAATTAAAGATTTAATAAACTACGATTTTTATAAGAATTACTTACGCGTATTTCGGTCGTCCACGCGAGCGAAACCGCTGGCACAGCTAGTATGTTAAAACAATTGTCTGTCTGTTTGCATATCCGGATTTAACTCAAAAAGGACTTGACTGATTTTTATGAAATTTTGTACACGGGACGCTTAGGTCCTAGCTTAGACATAGTCCTCAATTGATAGGCTAGAATTATATTTTTAGTAATACATTTAAAGAAATCGTATTTTTTAAATTAATTCTCAACTTATTCTGATGAAATTTTAGGAAACAGGAATTACTTATTATTTATTTTGTGAATGGAAAGACGCAAGTTAAACAATTCAACACATTAACACAAGCGTGACTATACACGATATCTCAGATAACAATGCCATATAAGTGTAGGTACTTGCGGAGCCAGGTGGCATGACAAAAATCGAGGGTGACGCGGCCATTATGATTTCATAAGGGGATAAACTTCCGGCGGAAGAGCAAATGCGGTATTACTATACAATTTTCTTCCGAACGACGCGACTGGGGAAGGGCAGATCGGAAATTCGCAGTTTTTTTTTTCAAATACTTCACGTAGAGAGGCAATAACTAAACAAAAAGTTATTAACGAAACAATGCGCGTGCGCATCGCGCTTTCACTTGATGATCATATGAGATTCGTTACAGGCTATAAAGCGTACATTGAAATTTAGTTTAATAAATGAAAGCAATATACATTAAAAATAAAACTAGACTATTTGAAACGGCAATGGCATTCACTAGCAACGCTAGCAACTCTGATAAAGTAAAACAGTATACGTTTCAATATTTCTCTCGGTGTTTTGATAACAAAATGGTTCTACCAGGGCATGAGAAAGTCATAAGAGCTTTCGCCTCTATAGCCATCATAAATGATGAAGCGTACATTGAAAAGATTATTAAATAAATGCAGTTTAGTACACATCATAAAAAATCTAGATTTGAAGCGACAATTGCATATACTTGTGCTGTTGCACGCTTGGTAAACTACGATGAACTTAAACTACTTCAGGTGTTCTTAGTATTTGAAAACGCTAAGAGAGCATCAAAAGAACTCATAGGAGCTTTTGCCATCATAGTAATTAGTTATCATATGTGATTCGTTATAGATTATTAACGCGTAGGTACATTGAAAAGTTTGTTAAATGTATTTAATATAATTTAAAAAATCTAGATTTGAAGCCAGGTTGAACTAAAACCACAGAAATATGTGGCAAACGTTCATCGTATTCGAAAACGCTTAGAGAGCATTAAACAAACTAAATTATTAAAAAGGAAACAAAAACCCGACTACAAAAAAAAACTGCTTTTTATTTGATTTTCAGATGTCGCACCTGAATATTATATAACTTGTGTCACGTCACTCCCATAATCTATCGACATCTCGTATGCTAAAATCCATCAAGACGTTTTAGGCTACAAAGCGTGCCAAAGAAATAGACATACATATTACATAGAATACACTCGAAAAACATAAACATCTCTCTTCGCGAGTAAAAAAATGTAGATTTCAAGTGACAATGGCATATCTAGCATGAACTAAAACTGTCTGAAATGTTCATTGTATTGAAAAACACTAAGGGAGCATTAAAAAATTACTGATGTTTTGACAACAAAAGTACCAAGGCACGAGAAACTCATAAGAGCTTTCGCCCCCATAATCCAACATTAGACATTTCATTACCCACATCCCCTTGAGATATTTCGTACATTAACACAGATGTACCGCGTGGGGGTCGTTCCAACTCCACCGGGGTGTAAGAATCGGGGGTGGAATTATATAAGAATTTTTAAGGGATCAGTTACGCTTGAACGGTGAACTAGGGCGAATATTTTGAGCTGGAGTCGCATGTTTAGGCATAATCTCTTGTGTATTTATTATTGAAAAGCGGGGGTGTCACCTTGAGGGTTTATGTTTACTAGTCGAAATACTCGAAAATGTCTTAAAAGTTGTTCTAAATCCCAGCGAATTTATATATTTTCATCATTACGTTTTAAAAGTGTCTAATATTCTTTATGTATATTTATATAGAAAAAACGGGATGTTGTGGTCACGTGTCCACGTGTGACGTCATCGTTCTATAAATAAATGAAAACGAAGGTATTATGTACAAAGTTGATTTTACTAGATTTACAGTTGTAAATTTTTTGAAATTATTCAGCACCTAGGTATACTATAATTTGAAAGCAACTATTTTCACGCATTTTCCATCAAAATCTTAAGTTTGGTGAAATCGCCATTAAACAAAGAATTATAAATCGAAATTATCTGTCGCCTCTCTAAAACATAGTGATGCGCGTGTGCATCAGTAAATGTCACGGTTTGCGTCACGCTGGTTTCCTGGTGCAATCCCTTGGCTAAGTTTAGATCTTTTGACGTCACGACTGGTCTAGTCTAGGAATAGACAGTTTATGTGTCTTCTTGTTGTTTGGTGATAGGTTTAGATCGATTGAGATATAAATCTTTCATAGGTAAGTACTAGGGCAAATAAAATCGAAAAGACAATCATTATTAATGCCTGTAGTAAAAATAGAGATGGCACTGATTCGTTTAATCTTTGTACTTATGTATTTGTTGCTAGGGTTGCCATGTTTGTGTATCCCCAGATTTGTTCTAGTTTTAAAGGCGTTCCGGGGAGCATTGGAAAGGGGATAACCTCAAGAGTGGTCCCATTTTATTTTTATTGGACCTTTGATTTCGAAGAAATAGCAGGGAAAACCTCAAAATCATTGCAAGTTGGTTGTCTTCTTTGTTAGAAATTGTCTTATTTCAAAGTGTTCGTGAAAATTCCGGCCACTTTTTGCGTCAAGTAAGAATGGGATTAATTGATTAGCACAAAACTAAATAACAAAAACAAACCGTTTAAATAAAAATAAAAAGATAAAATTAAAACACTTTATTTTTCTGTAATAACAATTTTTTAAAAGTCGAAGGAAAACCTTTGTTTACCCAAATGCCCGGGAAGTATTATTGGTCAACAGTTTGGGTGATGGCAACCCTATTTGTAAGAGATTATGATCCATGGATTACAATAAATAGACAGTTTTTTTACCCGACTGCTAAAAAGGAGAGTTATGTTCTTCGATCGTATGCATGTATGTTTATTTCTTCGGCACGGTCTGTAGCCTAAACGGCATAATGGATTTCAGCATACGAGGTGTCGTTAGATTCGTCTTAATTGTGAGAGTGACATAGGTTATATAATATTTACGTGCGAAGTCTGGAAATCAAATTATAAAAAACAGAAAAATATTTCTTTTTGTCAAGTGTTTATTGTATCACAGTCGGGTTTTTTTGTTTCTTTTTAATAATTTTTATTATTAACTAGCTGGTCAGGCAGACGTTGTTCTGCCTTTTCCAATAAGTCTATGACTGATAACAGTGCCACCTATTCCAATATTTATGCCTGAAACTTTTCCACTACCTTATGAACAAAACAAAGAAAGAATTGCACATATCCATCCCTTGAATCGCGAGTTGTAATGGTCTTTAATTCATAATGTCATCCGACTGAAATAAGGCCGTTCAATTTTTCTGTAATCTTTTCCAATTTTTCTTTCCATAAAAACCTGATTTCAATTACATATTTCGAACATTTTATAACAAAAAATAACCAAATCGGTTCAGCCGTTCTCAAGTGATGCGCTTACCACTGAATAGCATTTCATTTTTATATATAGTTTATTTACTGGATTTGTTCAAGTGCCGTTATCTTTATTTTTGTTTCAAATACATAATTATGTTCGAGTATATTTAATCAGTCATTGCTATTCAAAATAATATGCTGTATGAAAGAAACTCCTAAAGTCTAAATTAAAACAAAATGTAGTTTTGAATTTCCAGACAAATCCGCTAGAAGAATATAGTTAATTTTGTAAACAGACAGATAGATAAAACGGGTTAGCCACCTGTTTTACAACGTTCAAATGTACCAGGCTATTATAAACAAGAGATGTTATATACCAAATCCTTTCATAACACACGCCTGATACAAAGCATATGCGGTTATTATTGTTAATAACTTAATGTGTTTAGAGTTCAATGAACGTAACTATATGGAACAATGGTTTTTATATTTTTGTACGTTAACTTAGAAAAATAAGAATTCTTACTTAGAAAATCTTATTGTTGTTGTTTTGGCGCCGCAAAAGCATTTGCCAGTGTCAGTGTTTATTTAAGAAACTGGCTGTGCCCGTGGCTTCGCTCACGTGAACTAAAGAATGCCCGCGCGAATCTTGCTCCCCCGCTCCTGGCTATTTTAATTACAAAAATGCTTATTGTGGGTGTTTTAGAAGATAGATATATACTCTGACGGACTTTTTTGTAGGTCTTTTTAATGCCTATAAATATGTGGTACATTAATTTGCTATATCTCTTATGGTTTACTCAGCATAAGCCATTTAAGCACCCGAATTGATTCACGATGATCAAATTTTTCTTTATTTGTGCGTAACCCTAAATCTTTTTCTAAATTAAAAGTAGCCTAAGTTACTCCTAGAAAGTCCCGTTAACATCGGTCCAACCGTTTCGGAGATTATCCGGAACAAAGAGACAGACAGACAGACAAAATTTTTAAAAATGAGTTTTTTGTTGTAGGTATCGTATATACTTTCATTATGCATTTAGTAAAAACTGTTATTTTGATATTACAAACAGACAAATTTATTAATTGTATAGAATAATTAAGAAATAAAAAAAACCGTATACGACGAGTAACGCAAAACTTATATCGGTCAATTTCATATTAAAATACCAGGAGATCAGAAACAGTTAACGAGTAAATGCGTATAACATGGTTATTTAGTGGTACATAATATAATTCGGAATTGAATTGTATAAGTTCCGTGATACAGACGCCTGCAGTTAGCATGCCAGAAACTGTCAAGTCGGTTTAACAAGCACTTATATTCGTTTTATTAGGAACGCTTCGAAATCGAAACGAATCGAAATACCCCGTTTTCACGCAGAATGAAAAATCAAAGGACTTGTGATCTTCTGGGATACTGCGTTTTTGTTCACACGGAGTTCAAACTTGAAAATAATATTGTCATATTATTTTTTTCTAGTGTAATTGTGCTACCGTATATTTTACGGTACAATTACATATTTAAATCGTAAGATTTTAAATATTGTTTTATTCAACATACCCGATCATTTACTACTATAATTATATAATTCAAGAAACTATAAACTGAATATATTAAGTATGACGTACAAATGAAAAAAAAAAAAAATGAAAAAAAAATCTGGTTTAACCACGAGACATTCGAATTTATCTACCTTAATCGGGCTTCATATATAAAAAGTTCAATGTTTTTGTGAAATTTTTTTTACAAAAGTTATAAATAATATATTTAAAAAAAATATTATCTCATACGAGTTTACAATTAGTACCGATTGGTTACATCACTATTTTATAAACACAATAAACTAGCAACACATGAAATGTCATTTCACTCTGCGGAAATAAAAAACGCACTAGGTATCAGCAGAAATTAATCTCTATAAGATCATTCAATTGTTCTTGAGATTTCTACTCAGATGTCTCATAAGACGCTGGTTTCAATCGAAATTAAAAATCCTTTGTTCCTGACCTTCTGATTGAACCTTTTACTAATTAATACCCTCACTATCTATATATGGCCAAAAAATCTTATTCACCAAGTCACCATGTAACTGTCATCGATCAAGAAATACCAGGCTTACATAGAAAGAACACAACACAATGCTTTATTGTTCGGTAAGCATGAAACAAAGGTATATGACGTTAGTCGACGTCACTGAAGCTGCGAAATGGCCTACATACGTTCTTGGACGTATATAACAATGCAATAATATGTACTGCATGAAGAATTATAAATTCTTTTCATAATGGATGTTACCATATATACGGTGTGTACCGTTGCATATGCTTTACATATAAACAAACAAACAAAAAAGTATATTAAATCATATTTTTACCCGACTGCGAAAAAGGAGGGTTGTTTTTCGAGCGTATGTCTATTTCTTTGACACGCTCTGTAGCCTAAACGGCTTGATGGATTTCAGCAGACGAGGTGTCGTTAGATTCGTCTTAATTGTGAGAGTGACATAGGTTATATAATATTTAAGTGCAAAGTATAGAAATCAAAGAAAAAGCAAAAATAAAAATAAAAACTTTTAAGTGGTTTTGTTGCAGTCTGGTTTTTTGTTTCCCATTTAAAAACTTAACTTGTTAATTGTATTATATACCACAAAGGAGAATGAAATTTCGAAAAAAACGGCTATTTTTTTTATCCGTCTTCAAAACAAGGGGGCAGGTTATCAGTTCGTTAAGAAAATCAATAAATAAATAAATTTAAAACACAATTATGTGTGATAGATGGGTATGGATGTTCAGTCGTAATTTCTTTGTTTATAAATCGATTTAGATGATTCTTTTTTCGTTGGAAAAGGAATACATCAAGTGTGGTCCCGTTTTAATTTCATTGGCATTGGACCTTCACCTTCGAAGATACACAAGGGAACTCCTGAAAATTATTGAAATCGGTTTCGCCATCCCCATCGCCTGCGGTTATTTTAAAGATAAAAATATTGATTATTGATGATCTTTAGAAGATAGACGTAATATGCTCTCGCTGATATTTTGGTAGGTCCCTATAATTTCTACAATTATATAGTACATTAATTTAATATATCTCTTGTGGTTTACTCAGCGTAAGCCATTTAGGCACCTGAATTTATTTACCATGACCAGATTCTTTTTTATTATAGCGAGGAATCCTAATTCGTTTTCTGAAATAAAAGTAGCCTGCGTTACTACTTATAACATCATCTATCTGTCAATTCACGTTTGTCAAAATCAGTTCAACCGTTTCGGAGATTACCCGGAGCAAACAGACAGAATATACTTTCGTATGCATTTAGTAAAAAAACTGTTATTTTGACATCACAAACAGATACTTCCATTTTAATCAAACAACCTTCATACAAATGATGCCCACGAACCATTCTCAAACCACTACCTCAAAATAACTTTTAACAAAATATGCAATACTATTTCATAATATCTCGGTTAATTTTAAATGTACTGAAGCGTATTTGGATATGCATTCGATAAGGTAGCGCACATGTCTGTCTTACATTTCACCCAAATGTTATGTGATTAAGACAGAAATCTCATTAAACTAAATCCAATAAAAATCCTGGGGGGGCGTATAACAAGATTCACCGTAACCTCTAAAATCGTCGGGGCGTAAAATAGCCTACATTTTAGGACGCCATCTGCGTCCCTTATTAAGAATAAATCGAATTCAACCTCGAGGGAACGGTGCGGGGCCTATGGCATCTCCCTGAAGCACTCCCCGAACTTCGACGTTAATAAATACACATTTCGTTATTTCAAATCGCCAATACTTCTGCTGGTGTTTCCTAGGAAATATTGGTTTGCTTTATAGTAGGACAGCTTCGAACTTATATTATACATTTCATCTTTATGTATACGTAAACAAGAAATACTTTGTTAAAGAAACAATTAAAATATTTATGAGTTTTCAGTGTAACTAGTTTAATTGGAGTTCTTAGCGGGATCTTGAACTGCCATGTGGCGTCTTTTTTTATTTTCATTCATAAACTTTTGTATTTAACGCTATATTATGGAATTTTAGTGGCATTTTACATGATGTAGTTTAGTTATTATGCCCAAGTAGATTATAAATAATAACTAGGAGCATGCATTTTAAGTTCCCACATAAACTTCCTGAACATTACAAGAAAAGTACGAAAATATTCTATTTGCTCGGCATTGGCAGAATTGTGGATTACATACCTATTAAATAAAAAGAAGTATTGCCGCGTTCCAAGTGGTAAAAGAAAACATTGCCAAGTATATCACCGTGTCTATTGATACACTTGGTTTTAAATGAATTCAGTTTCGACACAATCTCATATGATTTCTTTTTTAATTGAACGCACGGAAATCAATATTAAATTGGCAGTTGGCACGCGTTCGTGAGTTACTTCAATATTTTTTTACGCTAATAGGTAGCAGGTTTCTCGGTTTCTCGGTGGTCGCCGTCGTATTTGATTCTAGTGGGTATTTGACCATCATTTCATTTGAAGATAAGTATCGATGTAGGTGAATATAGATAACTTGCGTGAAAGGGAGTTGGATCTAGTGAGACCGCCTAAAACGTCTGATAGGTCTAAAGCTACAGATTGTGAACTTGACGGTGGTGTAGCAACACTTAAGTGAGGGATAGAAAACAGTTTCATTACGATGTTTTGCTTCACCAAAAGCTGAGGACTTATTATAGGACTAAATTCTATATACGAGATCGGTTTAAAATGAAGCCATCATCGCTTTAAAACGTTCCGACATCGCTTAAAGCGGGAAATATTGCGCATCGAATTTAAAAATCTTTGTGCTACGTTTTTGGAATTTTTATGAAATTTGCTCTAATTAAGCGAACATAACGCAGCGTTGCGGAATCAGTTTTTACAACGGACTTTTTTATGTATCTTCGTTTCTTTTTGCTGTATGATTTGGAACAAAAGGTTAAAATAAAAACAGGGTTACCAACTTTAAGAATAACAATTCGGTGATATGCACGAAACTTACTTAATCGGGCATACTGTTTTTATAATTTTATTTAATCGTAGGTTTAGTTCAGTTATTATCGCATTTATGAAGAAGATGGTATGCATGGATTGTGTGAAGAATTATATACGTATAAAAGGTGTAAATACTGAGATGTTATTTGATAGAGTAGAGTGGAAGGAGAAAACTTGTTGTGCCAACCCTATTTAAGCAGGATATGGAGTAAGAAGAAGAAGACGGTTTATACTAACCAGTCCTTATAATATAATTTTATAAATGAGAATGTTTGTTAATCAATCGAAAATCCGCAGAACGGATTTAGATGAAATTTCGCACATAGATAGTTTATACCCTGGATTGACTCATAGGATACTTTTTATCCCGGTAAATGAAATATTCTCCATTTCTCTCTGGACTCAAATCAGAAGCCCATGCAGACAAACTAGCCTAGCGAACACAAGCTAGTGATAATATTAACTTCGAAATGAAGTAGAATCTGAAGACAGCGTTAAAGAGGTACTGGTCACTGATTGAGTGCTAACTCCAAGAAATATTGTTGGAGTTGAAACGTCTGCATATAGCTATTAGCCTATATGTATAAGAATCAAAATATTTTACACAAAGTAAGTCTTGTAAGTGTAAGTCCATGTACCTGGCTTGGAAAACATCCCTGCAATTGATAAGAGCAATGCTTGAAGCAATGATGGGACAGTTGGTAGCGTGTATGGACTCCGTGTTGATCGACGTGAGTTGGAATCCCTGCAATGAATCTGAGCTCTCGGTGAAGGATAACATCGCGATGAAACCCATAGCTTGATGGATAGCTCTTCTAATGCATTCCAGGCTACCTACCGCCCTAAAGTTGGAATTCTGTCGACAAGCATCAATAGGTGTATGCCGATAGATGCACTTGAGAGCCAGTCTTACACTAGGCTTAGCGTGCTACTATCTTGGGTTACATCGTCACTTAAGATCAGGTGAGATTGTGGCCACAACGTTAAACCTATATGGATAATAAAAGGGCTGCAAAGAAACTCGATATTATATTGACCCATCGATTTGTAAACTTCTCTTTTTTAGATAACCATGCAGCTTCGCGACTAATCCAGAACGTTCCATTTCACACAGAGCGAATCTAAAGTTTTAATTGAATAATGAAACACCAAAAAAAAACCGTAGCCAAGGAAATTACTTTTTCGAACGCATTTCGAGTCCACAGCGCTAGCGCACGGTCAGTGAGCGATTCGGTCACGGTATCCGAACGCGAGCGGGGCGAGGTCTGTGACCGCTAGGCTGAGAGCTCTTAAGCATAGTGTTGCTAGTTAGAAGAAAAAAAACGCATTACCGCGACGCGCGGTGCCTATGGACTATTATAGTGATTAACAAAGCGTACATGATAAATACAGTCCACAACTTATTGTGTTCCGTATTATAAATACATATACATAAGTACTTGTATAAATACATATACATATATTATAAATATTCATAGTTTCTTTTTTAAACACTGAAACTAATAAATTTTACAAAGAAGGTTTAGGTACTTACTAGATAAATTAAAGGAATTTTTCTCTACTTCATTTCATTACATAATTATTTGGTCAATGTAGGCGTTACTTTGCAGAAATCCATAGTAATTAATTTATATATCTGTAATTCCTTTGCTACTTCCGGCAGAAACAGCTGTCAATCCGCAAAGAAATTTGGGATAAATTTATATATAACTATTTTCATCTTCTAATGAGTTGGAATGGAGATATAGTCAAATAACAAGATAATTTAAAAAAAAAAAGCTAACTTCATTGTTTTTGAGATGTTCCCTGTATCTTGTAATTCCAAAGTCTAATGTCAATGAAATTAAAATGGAACCACCCTTGAGGTATCCCCCTTTACAACAAAAGAGGAACCTTCTAAATTGGTTCATTAACAAAGAAGTTATGACTAAACATCAAAAAAAAAAAAATACAATCGAACTGAGAACACTCGAGATACGGAGTGATAAGGTGAAAAAATTAGAAAAGAACACATCGAAATCTAAAAAGAATACGTCGAAATCTAAAAACAACACGTCGAAATCTAAAAAGAACACGTCGAAATCTAAAAAGTTACCAATTTTCACACTCCCCAAAAAAAATCCAGGTTACTACCTTTTTAGCACCAAATGACTGTAATATTAATACCTACTTCTCCAGGTCCCAGGCAATAACCCTATGCCAAATGAAATTTCATTGCGGTCCCTTCAGAGGTTTAGTTGTCAAAGGTAACAAAAACAAAGAGACAGACAGACAGATTTACTTTCGCATTATTAGTGTGGATAATTCACATAAACCACAGGAAAAATAAGTAAACAAATAAAGATAGTCACATAGACATAGTATTATTCACCCAAACGGTACAATATAAAGTACATTGAAAATTGATTATACCCCTGACACAAGTAACCTATTAATTAATATCATTCCAATGAGCCCAAACACGATACCTATGCTATAAGTTGGTGAAGAGTTAGGTGTCCTGCAGATTCTAGATGGAGCTGCAGCATCAGGTCAAGGTTTTTCTAATTTAACTGTAGTAACAGAATACAAAATCTCGACTCAGTCAGACCTGTGGAAGATGCTCACTTCTATTTACCTATCAGTTCTATAAAAGAGTTGATAAATCTTCAAATGGCTGCACAGATTTTCATAAATCGGTCCAGACGTTTGTGACCTATGATGCCATTGGCAGACAGACAGAAACACACGTTAAACTTATAAAACACCCTCTTTCTGTGTCGCGGATTAATAAAAACGTGTTTAACTCATTTTAGTTTGATTTTGAAATTATTGCACAACCGGAAATGTCTCTATGACGCTTCTTGAGTTGTTACCGGTACTGACCAAACAGAGCGTAAATCCGGCCGGAATTTGCATAAGACTTATTGCGATACCGTGTGTATCGTACTTTATTACACCTGAGATTTACAGGTCGGTTTTTATAACTCTGTATCTGGCGGTAATTTTGCATCTACGTGGGAATCGCGTATATATTGATACGTAATTACATATTTATGTGTACAAGCGATGTTCCGCGGCTCCGCACGCGTCAATTACGCGGTTATTATTATCGTCCCGCAATTATACTTTTACTTATAATATTCAATTCTTCAATTCAATTCACATAGCCTTACAATTGGTGTTTATTTTTGCGATTTTTAAAAGTATTATAACATCCGAACAAACAGACGGACTGACAATTTCTTTTAAATATCATATTCGTGACATCAAGAAATTTGGAGAAAAAAATTACATATAGGATAAGTCAGGGACGGATGCATAATATACGATATAGATGCCTAATGAATTAAGAGTAACAGACGCACGCATGTTTTAATAGCGCTCAACAGATTCTTTGATATGAACACGCTAAACTCTGGGCCTGCCAGTCAGTAAAAAAAAAACTTTTTTCGTAACGAGGATATTGAAGAGGGTTTTCTATATACAAATAATAAAATTGAATTGTCTATTTGTAATGTCAAAATAACAGCTTTGTACTAAATGTATATGAAAGTAATTAAGATACAAATTATAACAAGACATAATTTTTGAAATGTTGGACAGATTCTGACGAAACATTTACTGGAAGGTAGCTGATATTATATGGAGTAACTTAGGCTACTTTTGTCTTAGAAACAGATTTAGGGAGCCGTGTAAATAAAATATGTATTAAGCATTGTTTTCTTCTTTATAATAACCGGCGGGCGACAGCCGTTGGTGGAAACAGGTTCACCACAATACCGAGGGCAATCTGTAGCCCATGCGCACCTAATAGACTATATAACTTCACGCTACAACTCTACGTAGTGGCGCAGTAAACGTGAACGCCAAGTAATCTAACAAGCTGTAGGCAAGTAAGATAAGATAAAATTATCGTTTATTAGGTATCACAATTTAAAACAATATTGCCAAGGGTCCCCGCACTAGGTCTTGCCTGTATCGCTGTGGCAGAGCTAGTCGCCTATATTTTCAATGTACTGAGGGTCAACTAAACCACACTGCGTGACCGACAGCGACGATGTGTAACCACAAAGTGGAAAACCATAAAGCGTTACAAACAAGCACGCAAGTTTTAACTGTAATGCGGGTAGACAGAAAAAGATGCAGCAGATAGACAGAGAAAGATATAGCGTGTTGCATAACAATCAAAACTTGGCCACAACTCCGCTTGATTTTGAGTTAGCAATGATGGTTCAGTGGCACAGATATCGCGTCGATCTACGTGAGTTCGAAGCTTTGCAAGGTGCCTAAGCTTTCGGTGAAGGAAAATGTCGTGATGAAACTATAGCATTGTGGTAGGGCATTTTCTAATGCCCGCCTAGCTAGCTACAACCCTCAAGTTGATAATCTGTCACCAAGCTCCTATAGGTGTGTTCCGGCAGCTGCATTTGATAGCTAGCATAGTTTTCTGTTAAGTTTAACTTGTCATTAGGTGAGAATACGGCCAAACGCAAGACCTATAGCGATAAAAATATTTAAAAAAAAACTAGAAGTCAGTTAAGTATTGTATGAGCAGTTATATGCGGCCAAAGTGAGAAAGAAATATCACGCAATTAAAAAAAGGTTTAGAAGCGTTATGTGTATTAGAAAGTTACCGTTTTGTAATGAAGTCGGTATTAAAACGGATGATCAATACTTTTAAGGTGTATATATATCTCGTTTCGTGTGGTTTTAACATCCGTCGGCGGTAGCATCATCCTGTTGCGGCTTAGGTACCTGTTATCTGTATCATCTATAATCTATACCAATATTATAAAGAGGAAAGATTTGCTTTTTGTCTGTAATGGATAAACTCAAAAACTACTGGACCGATTTTAAAAATTCTATTACTTTCCCAGGCCGGTGACCTAGGCAGATGGATGGGCTTGCGATTCTGTTAACGACTGCTACTACGAGGAACGGTGATGTATATCTGGTTCAAAATAAAAGCACTATCGATGTGGGCATTTATTACATTAAATAGGAATGATAAATCTATGATATTTCTTCTACATTGCAATAACGTTTGAAGGACTCCATGTTATAGGATGGAAGGGACATGACCAGGAGACAGTTCCACAGCTTCACAAATCGCCAAAGATATGAGTAGAACTATGACTCAGGCGCAACCACGTGAATGAAGTATTCACCCTCCCAAGTAACCCCGAACGATTTAATTAACACCCTAAGTAAAGAGACTGCGTTTATTTTCAAATACAATTTCCCTTTTAAATTCGACGCGGGAGATTATTTTCATAAATATTTATAGTTTCTCATCGGAGTGGGTCGGGGTGGAATCGTCTAAATCCGTCGCAATTGTCGCCAACACACATGGCCGTTCGACCCACGGGGCTTTTTGCCTTTGGGAGTCATTGATCGACGTTGGCCAGGGGAGAAAACTGAAAAGCCTATATTGGGAATAAAGAGGCCGATTCCAAAACCGCGGCGAAGCGACTTTTAACATCTTTGAAGATTTATACTTCCCTAAGCGTGTTATGAAAAAATTACAAGTGAATTTTTTCACATTGTTTCTGAAAGCCATACACTGTAAAGTTGCTTGCTAAACCTATTTTGAAGTGAAACTTCTTATGGGACGGTGTGAATTGGATTTTATGAAACGAAAATGTGTAACGAAAAAGAGATAGCTATAAATGTATATATGTATAGGTTCTAGACTGTGAGAGAATGAGATAGAATGCATTTCTATATAGTTTCCTTATCCTTCGTCTATTTTCAATATACTCGAAATATATACAAAGAGAGGAGAGAGACAGATAGAGAGAAATTTCAAATGTCCCGCGTGTGAACTCAGACTCAAATTATTTAATTTTGACGTGACAACGTCTTATAAATTGGTTTGCCGGGTGACACTTCAAGAAACTGCGTTACGCTCCGCTCACGTTATGCGCTCACAATGAGAGCGAGTGAGAGGCACGCGTCCCTTCCACTCGGGCATGGTTAGCCCGCCTAAGAGCGAGAGAGACAGACATAAAGTCGTTGTCACGTAAAACTTTCGCCCGTATACCGACTTTACAGGCAACCAATTTTTTTTTTAGTGAAGATAGTTACATGCATACGTCACGCCTTTCAACTAACGGGGTTGGCAGAGACCACGTCCTTCCACTTACTACGGACCCTCGCATACACCTCTTGTTTCTTCAACATTAACCAATCTTTTAACGCATCCTCGTCGGTTTAAAATCACACTCGATGTTTATTTCTTAATGCTGTATCAGTCATTTACAAAATGTTTTGTAGTTTCCAATCCCCTTATTGTTAAATTTTAATAAATTATACTATTATTATTATATCATATTTTGATATGGCTTTTTGACGAGTATAGGCTGACGTTGTATCAAGATTTTTTAATTTTAACTTGTAACCCATACGTATTAATTATAACTATTTCACACTAACGTTTTGTATAAGTAATCGATAAATCTTGTCGATTGAAACTAAAACTAGTGTCGGTATCTTCTCCGAATCATAACATATACAAAATGGAAATTATGTAATCCGGCGAAACAATCTCAAAATGGCGGCGCGTCCCTTTCCCAGCACGCATGTGTCATATGCCCGTTTTCACCAACGTCCCCTAATTTTAAGGAACACTTAAAGTACATTTAAGTGCCCACTTAGGGAGATTTCGTTTTCACCAACGTCTAAGGGACACCTAAGACCTTAAGGGTTACCTAAAATTTGTAAGGAACCGAAATTCGACTCCTTAGCGCTAAGTGACATTTATTTTACAAACAATTACTGGTTATTTTTGTTTTAAGCGTCTTAAAATGTAAGTTTAAATTTATGTTCTCCGAAGCTTAGAATGAAGAAAAGATAACTGGAGAAACACGCATTTACTGACAAAGGCCAGGTTATTCTTTTTTAATAACGTCCAAACAAAATTATTATAAGAGTTATTGTCTTTAAGTTTTATTCCATTCAGCTCAAAATAGCTTTACCTTCTTTACACTTAAAATTTTTATCACCTTTGAAAGGTTTTTGTTTTTCGTATCTGGAATCCGTGTCTCTTGACAAATCAGCTATATTTTTTAGTTCAGAGTGGAAGCCACAGTGGTAGATATGGGTGGTATACGTTTTAGATACCGTTAAATTATTTTAGAATATTTTTACGTTGACTTTATTCAAATTATTTATGCCTTTCTCAACCATAACCTGGCTGGAAATAGATACGTATTACGCATTTACCATCATGTTTAAGTACATTGGTTTTTTTTATATAAAAAACAAAGATTGTAAGCAAAAGGACTAATTTCAATTTATATGTTTTGAATAGATTCACATTGGATTTAATTGCGAATGTAGACTATTGCTATCGTCTAAAGTCTATTATTAACTAACCTTAAAAAATGCCTTATTTTTAGTGATCTTGTACATTTAAAAAAGTTTTATTCTTAAGCTGATTAATTCGGTCTCTTGACCCTAATAATCAGGCATGATGCTTTTTGTTTATTATTAGATTATCATAATGAAACATGATTTTGAGATTCACCCTAAAATGATTAAAAGTTTAAAAAAAAAAAATCTAATATTATCGGTTATCCACAACGTTGGCTTGACAAAAACCTGTACAAATAACACTGGCTTGACTAAAAACTGATCAACTACTAGATTTTTCCTTAAGTTTTTAATAATCTTAGCTTGGTGAAAACGAAATAAGTTAGGTACCCGAATTTAGGAAACACTTTAGCTTATGGATCCCTTATCTAGCGTATGTTAAGGGCGTTGGTGAACGCGCCGCAATAGTCACCTCTTTGTAACGAATTCTTCCGATCCTATAATTACAGAGTAGTGTAATAAAATTTGTAGATGGTTTTTTTTCATACAACTAAGGTTAGACAAGCATACGGCCTACCCGTCCTTTAGACGCTTGTAATAACCCCCTTCCCTAGTACGATGACGGATAATATGTAGCTAATGCTTTTCATTGCTATCAACAGTTTTTTTTAATTACCTCTCACTATGGAAGCAAATTTAATGTATTCACGTTAAAAGTGATGCAGCTATTTTATCTGAACTGTGCAGGTAATTCTTGTTAACACTCGTGCATTACATTTTCCGTGGGAAAGACGCCTGCGTGTTCTCAAATTACACGTTACATCGTAATGAATGTTATTTTAGACTGCGTTATAATGTGTATTCAAAATTTTGATATCAACATTATAAATAAGATGAAGAGAGAGGGATGAATTTTATTTATGGCCATTGGTTAATCAGCTGATCGTGAAAAAGCATTACATTTTTTTATGCGATTACAGCAAATCCAAAAGGAAGGGTTTTGTTTTTAGCAGTCTATGTATTTTTGTATTTACGTATTTTCCACCGTAGCGCCTAAACTACTTCGTCCCATTTTGATGAATGAGGTGTAAATAGAATCGTTATTATGGTCCGGTTGCTACTGGCAAAATTTTATACGAACAAAATCAAGATGTTTTTTTTTTCATTTTATAGCCTACTAGCTGTGTCCGTGGCTTCGCTCACGTGGACTACAGAATGCCCGCGCGAATCTTAATTCCCCGCTTCCGGCTATTTTATAGACAAAAATGCTTATTGTGGGTGTTCCTTAGAAGATAGACGTATACTCTCCTGAACTTTTTTGTAGATCTTTTTAATGTCTACAATTATGTAGTACATTAATTTGCTATATATCTTATGGTTTACTCAGCGTAAGCCATTTAAGCGCCCGAATTAATTCACAAAAGTAGCCTAAGTTACTCCATATAACATCAGCTATCTATCCATCGGTCCAACCGTTTCGAATATTACCCAGAACAAACAGACAGACAAAGATTTTAAAAATTGTTTTTTTTTTTTTTTGTTATAGGTATCGTTATATTACTTTCACATGCATAATTATAGTAAAAAGCTGTTATTTTGACATGACAAACAGACACTTCAATTCTAATAACTGTATAGATTTATTGAGGTAATTTTATAGGTTATAAACTTCACGCTATCACTCTAAGTAGTAGAGCAGTAGACGTGAAAGTCAAGCAGTCAGGGAAGCTGTAGGCAAGTACGGGAAATTACTACGATAGACTACAGTGAGTTATTGTCGGCGCGGCGCGGCGCGGGGTGAATCCGTGTGGCACAGCTAGTTAATAACAAATATAATAATATTGTATTTGCGTAACTAAATACCTAATGTAGGTAATTAATGTTTATACGTAGGTTTTATTCAAGTTTATCATGTGGGTTTGTTCATATACGAAGCACTTTCGTTTTTATGTTACACCGACGCGATGTTCGCCGGATATTCATAATTATTAATTATGTTCATTTGTTAACAATGCGTAGGATTATTAACGACTAGTTGGTACGCGCGACTTTGTCTGCGTATTATTGGATATACACAGACTGATCTCGGAACTCGACAAACCAAAAAAAAAATCGCCGTGTTTGCGTGATTGAGTAAGAAACGTAGAAACTTTCCATTTATTATATTTGTAGGATAACACTGGTTAAACTATAACTTTTACCGGGATAAAAAGTACCCTATGTGTTATTCCAGGTCATAGACTATCCGTGTGCCAAATTTCATTGAGATCTGTTCAGCCGTTTTAGCGTGATTGAGTAACAAACATCCAAACATACACACTTTCACATTTATTATATTAGTAGGATTACAGGTTACGCAAGTTGTAAACATCAAACATCGTGATGACACCTATCGCCAATCGAAAATCTATCGCCAAACACAAATAGGTGTGTCCCGGCAGCTGCACTTGAGAGCCAGTCTGCCACTAGGCATTGCGTGCAGATAGCAGACATACCTTTTTATCAACGTTTTTTAATTATGATAATACCTTCACTCAAAAACGCTGTTAAAAAAATTCTATTAGCGCTGCAAAAGCAAATTGCCAGTGTCAAAAATGTTTCTGCCACTGACAGCTAAATTAACGTAGTTAAACCTTCTGTTTCACTCTCATGTCATTACTGCCCTGTTTTATAAGGTCTCTATATAAATAAAACAGTTATTATAAACGAGTTCGACCTTTTTGTCTTTAAGTTTTATTTTCTCATTCAGCCTCGCCAATGGACACGATCTATGAGCGTCTATAAAACATTTTTTTTAATAACCCCCTTTTGGAAAACGGATCGTGTTATTTCGTATTCTAGAAGTCGCTCGTCGTCTCGTGTGACAGGATTGGTATTTTTTTTTTCAATTCCAGCGTGGGAAGCTTTGTCGTATAGCCTAGTGTTTATATACTTTTTTCAAGAGTACCGTTATAATTATTTTTATGATCATTGCGATGTTTACTTTTAATGTACATTGTTAATGCGTTTCTTCAACCACTTAATCCGTGCGGTCTATAAACATAGACTACGCTGTAAACATTTTTAAAATGTTGTTTAAGTACAATTTTTTTTTTTTTTTTTTCGAACTATCTGTACTGTTAGCCTTAAGGACTCTGGACCCATTAGAGGCTTTGAACAGCTTCACCGGGTTTAGATCTGTAAGTTGCCGACATGTAGAGCACAAACTGGCTATCGCCGCTCTAAAAAGCCTACGGATTAAAAAAAGCTAACATTAAAAAATGCGCCAAGTAGTTTTTGGCGGAATCTTGGTAGTGACATATGTTGTGGTTTTTATTTTTAATTCATTAACTTCGGTTTTTTGACCCTTTATTATTTAATAATGATGACATTTTGCATTATATACTTTGGTTGTTGTGCATAAGTGGAAACATGCATTTTGAGATGTCACTCCACAGATAGTTCTGACAAAGGTGTTAAAATAAGAAGAAAATCCATCAAGCATATTTGTCATTACCCAAAGCTCACGTTCTTTTTAGGATTCGAATCCTGGTGTATAGAAGATACGTGCAATCACGCCTAGCACTGAGCAATAAATAATTCAAACTAATTGTATTTTTTATTCAAGAATTTTTAATAATATAATGATAGTGTTCGGCTTCTGAAATAAAGACAGTTTAAAATACAAGGCATCTCGCAAGCCCATCTTTCTCTATTTCGTAATCACCTATATACCGTCCTTGTTGCAAGCGCGCTGTCTCGCTCGCACGTTCTCACGGTCCGTGGGAACCTCACCTTTCCTATGATATCGATTCATCATTCGATTCTGTATTATATCGATTTTTCGATTCGGGTTGTTTTCTCGATTCCAAGGAAGGGTTGTACTTGTTATTGAAACTTGTTTAGGGTGCGTTAAAATTCGATAATACCATAGAATTATGAACTTAGCGTGTTAGAGTATAGAACCAGAACAACGGTCTCGCCTGTCTTACCACCTATACATGAATTTTTCATGTATGTCTTCCCCGACGGCTGTACCTACGCTCAGTCTGTTCACGCGTTTCGTCCAGTGCATATCTCTGTCAAAATAATACTTTTACAAAGCAAAATGTCTAATTGTGCAGTGAAACTTGTTAAAAACCATTTTAGAAGAAAAACCTGAAATCCAGTGGTATCTCTTTTCATGTGTAAGTACTGATGGACTATTATTTTACGTCAAATATTATTAATTACATGACACGCCGCCATGACAGTTGAGTTTACTCAAGACGCTGTAGTGTTGTGCCTACTCTTGATAGTATCGAGTGACTATTACCGCATTTTATGAATATAGACTAGGTCCTACCTTATTTAATTAAATTGTTTCTTTTAAGTATGATTCTAAATAATTTATGTTATAAATAATCATTAGTAAAGAATATTAATTTGTCCTATCACAATATTTAGTACCTAATATAATGTTTTTCGATATTGTAATGATAATATGTGATATTTAAGTTATTTGAATTAGTATGAATATAATTTATTTACTTATATTTTTAAAAATATACTCAGTGAGAATTTTTGTGATCTTGCAGCTTTCCTAAAGACCCAACGACAAAAGAGAAATGGATAGATGTAGTTTGTAAAGATGGATGGTTTCCAGGCCTCGAACTATAATATGTTCTCAGCATTTTGAGGAATCATGTTTTGATTTGAAAAAAAGCATATAAAAGGCAATAATTTATTACCAAATGAAGTAACTACGTTAAAACTTGATGTGAGAAATTTTATAAAAATATTCTTTATTTTATATTGTCATTAATTGTTCATGGTTAGTGTCACTATAAAACTATACTTACTTTAATGTTCATTGTATTTATTTTAGATTGAGAAAACTGTACAAGAAAAAATGAAAATGAAATGAGATGTTGAAGTCACTGCTAGTTTTGTACCAGATATGATTATTGATTCTCCTCGCAAAAAAAAAACTAAAATCACGTATAAAGAATGCCTGGAACGTATATGCATCAATGTTTATTTAAAAAAAAAACGCCTACAGTGCCATCAAGGCGTTTGAAGCGTAAATTATTTCGCATGGAGGATTTACTTCAAGACTTGAAAAAGAAAGATTTAATGAACAAAACCGATGTCCATATATTAAGCGGAATCAATATCTCAAGTGCTGAAATAATTAAGAGACAGTTTATTAAAAGTAAAAATCTTTCCAATGAAAAGAAATACTCGGAAAATCTTAGGAAAAGAGACAGACTTACAATAAATTAATTTTATTTGAAGGTTCTTGAAAAATGTTTTAATTTTTTGTTATTATATATATTATGTATTTAGTGGTTAAGATAATTATGTTATCATTATTATAATAAACAAGTAAAATAAACATTTGTCGAAGTTATTTTAAACACCAACTAATATATCGATATAATGTCCGTACCGGCGGACAACGCACATCACTTTAGAGATAAGGGACAAACCGCGTCCTACCCCGTGCCCTTCCTTACACCCGCGTAAATGAATCGCATTGTTTCGATACTTAGAACAAGTTTTGCACTCTCTAGGTACAGTGAGCGGACTTTATTACTCTATGGATAATACTAACGAATAAAAATGGATGTCAATATATGACTCATTCAACTATTTTACCCACATTTGTCACTTGCGGTTAATTTTTATTAAAGAACAAGACGGCATGATATATTTTATCTTGTTTATTACACAATAGCAATAAGGTAAAAAAAACACTATTCAAACAAAAAAAAAACGTATATTTGTGTACCCGACAAAAAGCGCATACCAAGTTACCTTCCATTTTTTAGAACTGTCTATACTATCAGCTATAAGAAGCCCTGGAGCCTCAGACGGCGTTTACAGCTTCACCGTGACTTGGAAGTAACCTTCCTTTTGATAAGGTCTTTGATCAGAATAATCGAATAGATTCTTTTTTTAACACTTTAGCTCCCATACATAACAGTTGTGAAATTGGCGAACTCGCCATCCAAGCGACCCGAGGGTTTAAAAAAAAATCCTTATCTAATCTCATCAAGTGTGGTATTGCCATATAACATTTATATTATAATATTGATAAATTCTAAAACCATTCCATCTTTCATTGTTAAAGTTGACAGGTATAGGTACCTAAGTATTTTTTCACAGAGATTGATCTTATGCTATCCCTGAACGCGATAGGTGGCGCTATGGTCGAGATATTGACTATCGTAAAAAACAGAAGAACATCTTGGAGGTTTTTATTTTATATTATTTTATTTATTTTGGCTCACCAACATAACATAGCATCATACGTTGTAAATAAAAACTATTCATATTGTAAAACTAAAAAATGCTGTTGTTATAGCTAAAGGTGAACAGGTAAATAATAAATTTAACTATAAAATAATGAATATTAAACATAAACAATTAATAGTATAAGGTTATCAGTTTTATATATTACATAAGTGTTACATAGACCAATCGGAAGTCACATACAATAGACCGCTAAAGGCGCCAAAAACAGGTGAAAATTATAAATAACATATTCAAACGGCTTCGAACCCAGGAAGCAAAATATATTGCAAATGAACTTCACGACACTCGCTTACCGATTCAAAACATGTCACTAAATTTACAAACTTATCGTTTCGTTTAGAAAAAACGATAACGCATACGTTGTTCATTCAATTCGTCGATCGCGGACTGCAAATGTAAATTTGTAATGCAAATCACAAAACATCGAGTGCAGTCGAAAAAATCGTAACGCTATAACCGGTGTAGTACATTCGATAGTTTGACAAATGTAAATTTAACGTGGTCCATTTCGCGTTCGAAGTTGGCATTCCCACGCGGGCGTTTGAAAAGTTTTTTTTTTGTTTTCTTTCCAGAAAACAAGGTTGTTAAACATCTGGTGGCCAGACTTTTTACTGAGTAATGTGAAATTATCGTTTACGCTATTGTTTTGACAGGTCTATGGGATAAACGAAAGAAAAAAGGGGGCTTAAATATTCTTTTGTCAATGTTTGTAACGAATTATTTACAAGTCCGAAACAGATTTGAAGAGAAAAATATTTTTTTACTATTTTAATAAACAAACCTCAAATTATAATAAGAACTCTTTAGAGTAAAGGGAAATTCCAATTTCAAATTTAGCTTGACGTGTGTGTTTTCTAAAAGCCAACAATATCAAAAACCGGCGTTGCTATAAAAAAATAATAAAATAAAGCCAAAATTTGAAGGCATAGGAATTCGTATCACGAGTAAAACCCGACTGCATCTAATGATCTATGATTCACTGAGATGGGAATACAAGTACGTGCCTCGACTCTGAAGTTTCTGTTAAGCTTACACGTTTTATTTTGTTAATTGGCTTCATAAACAATTAAACTTTACAAGTCTCAAACTTGTTAGGACGCCTTTAAGTCTTAAAATAATGTTATCTTAATTTCTTTAACTATTTTAAACCTTATTGTCAGAGATATATTTTTACCAAAGAGAAATAAATATGGCCGACGCCTAAGCTTATTATAATAATTGTAGGTTAGTATTTGAATTAGTCTAATCATAAATTATTTATTTGGCTTTTATCGGTGGCAATGTACAAACTGAAATTGAAAAGTATCTGTGGGAAGAAGTAGTTCCATACGTCATAGGTACTTTAATTTATATTTTATATTATTCCCACGTTTAGTATGAATAAAAACA
The DNA here is from genome assembly GCA_033032175.1 of Saturnia japonica. Lineage (NCBI taxonomy): Eukaryota > Metazoa > Arthropoda > Insecta > Lepidoptera > Saturniidae > Saturnia > Saturnia japonica. The sequence goes on from CM065329.1 coordinate 8,280,903, forward strand.
CCTTATATGTTAAAATCTACCAAAACCGTTTATGTTACAGAGCGTGCCAAAGAAATAGATCTACATACATAGAAATCGAAAATATTAAAGGCCTTTTGGGAGATGGATAAAGACAGAGAAAATAAATGTTAAGTGTTACCACCTTCTTTCTACTGAAATAACGTTTACGTTGTTTTAAACAGTTTTTATTTATTGATACCCATTTTTAAAGTAGGTACCGCCCTGTACTTGTTTTCAAGCACATAGCGGCATACGAATAGTTGCACGCAGAAACTAAACCTATTCTAAAGACTTATTGGTCACTTAAAATCAGGTGCGATTGAACATAAACTAATAATGCAACTATACGGAACTTATAGATCCGTAATCAATTTTTACGACGCAATGAAAAAAATAACTAATTTTCATAAATATTTCTCATAATTTAAAAAAATTTAAGAGCGTCGTCGAAATTAACCGAACAGCTGCTTGTGACAGCAGGCACATGTTTTTAGACAGAAATGGAAGATTAACGAACAAATAAATTTAGAGCGGGACACAAGATGGCACTGCAGAAAGGTGTTTAGTTCTTAGCAGATGGGTTTAATTGGTCTCATGGGATATTAATTAATTTCTTATCTGATTTGATTGAACCACATACGAAATGGCACTGAGTAAAAATCTTATTATCACATTTTCATTAGGACCTCTTCTACCTATTAATATTGCTTATTTTTAGGAAAAGAAAAGTATAATGACAAAAACAATTATACAATCTATGGTCTTCTGCTTTAAACGTTACGTGCGTTTCATATAATTAAAATCTTTAACTAGTAACGTTTCATAGCTTTAGTAAGTTACACCCTTTTAAAGTATAGTTTTATTTATTTATTTTAAATCTAAAAAACCGATTTATTAATCTTTTTAGTTGCCAAAATGTGTTATACTCAGTAATATGTAACGACATAGTATCCAGAGGTGCATTGCTTTCAAAAAACTAAGAAATGTAACCTAGATATTTACATTAAAATTAGTAGAAATGTTTATAACCTGGCAACCCTAAATTTAAATTTCAAATTTTGGAATTTCGAACGCACCGCACCGTCCGATTGCGCGTGCGCTTCTCTGTAACATTCCCTGGTCCTTTTCCCACGCTCATTAGTGTTCTTACGTCTTCGGCCTTCGATCTGGACAGCGGCTCGCGACGCGACGCGACGACACATTCGTTATTCACCCGAACTTCTAACTGTATATGGTAGCTACTTAACAAGTACTCGATATCTCAAATATAGGGTATCTGATTCTAGCATTGAAAGCCTCAAAAGATTGTTTCTTTGAACGCGCTAATCACTAGAAATACTAATCAGAATTGAGAAATTATTTTTGTATTATATGGCTTATTTATTGAGGAAAGTTATAGGCTATATAGCTTCAACCTACGACCCCAAGGAGTCAAGCAGTAACCGTGGACGTCAAGCAATCCGCTAATCTGTAGGCAAGTACGGAAGGTGAGAACAACGATAGGCTACGTTAGGCTAAACGGTGCCGTTTCGAAGTGAGATAGAAGAGTGTTCGTAAGAATTAAACACGGGTGAAACCGTGAAACAGCAAGTAGAGTGGTCTTTTAATTAGGTTATATACGTACTAGCTATACCCTACGGCTTCACCCGTGTTAATTTTATCCGACAAACACCGCGCCGCCAACGCACCCATGTAGTCTATCATAATTGTTCTTCCCGCAAGTATAAATTATTTTAATTTTTCATTATCTCCTAAATTATGTTTCCAAATAGCATACCTACTCTAAAGAGGTTAAAAATATAACTTGCATAAAATTGTCTTTATGATGAAGTAACTTTTGTTTGTAAGAATTAATATGCCATGTCTAAAAATAATTCTTATAAATCACTTTTTTAATTTTCAACAAATCTTTGTCAAAAAATACCTTATTGTAACTTATGAATAAGAGATAGACATATATTATTGCTGACTTTGTTTTAGATATACTAAGTACCAATATTATTGTAGAACATTATATTTCCGTACTATTAACGACTACGCCAGCGCACGCGGTTAAAGCAGTTCGGGAGGGCACGACTTCCGCCTTACGTAACAAAATTTAAGGCTATCTGAGAGTTCTAGCCTAATCTTAAATATCCTATACTATTCCACGAGAGTCTGGCTATCATATACAAAAAGATTTTTTCGAATCCAACTGGTAGTTCCAGAGATTAGCATGTTTAAACAAACAAAAAAAAACCGCTTTATTATATTAGTACAGATAGATTAGCAGCTAAGATCAGTCGTAACAGTCTTAAAATACCTCTATGTTCTATTTCCATTCTTTCAACAAAATAAACAATATTTTGTAGGCCCTATATGAAGGCAGTTATTTATGAACGTGAAAACATTACTACCGGTTTGAACAAACATCTCAGCCATCGAGAAGAACCGTCACGAAACTCGATCGGATTTATCAACGTTATAATTGCTAAAAAGAATCGCGGACAAACACTAGTATCTATATCTGTAGTAGTCCAAAGTTAGAAGCTCGCAATATATTATATCCGTAAGCATTTCTGAACTCAGGGCAAAAGCCAGCTTTCAGATGCGAAAGCAAACTTTACACAAACCGTAGAGACCACAGCTCGTTCACTGTAATGTCAAAAAACCATGTTAATTCAAACCATGAATATAAGTTACATCAACAATATTAGTATTAGCAAGAAGAGACAAAAACCCACCCTTCAGGAACGCGCAAAAGACAAACGAAAAAACAAAATGGCGGACGCCCGAGATTAACAAATTGCATTAGTTATACATTTCATTCATACATACGGATGAAAGCAATGAATTAAATATTTCTTTGGACGCCTAGTTACGTATTGGAAAAATCGAGATACAGCCATCTTATAAACAGTTTCTGACACGTGTAAGACAAGATTCTCCGTGTTATGACGGGATAATCATAAAAATATAAACCGTTTCGTTTAAGCTTTAAAAATGTATGTAAAATTTACGTGTTTGTGTTTCATCGTTTACTATATTATAATTATTTTAGTGATGGTGGCGTTATAGTGTCTCCATTTATTAACTATTATGACATGTGCGTTACCAACGACCACACTGAAAGCTAAGAACATCAAAACCGAGACAGCATCTCTTCCAATCTTGACTATTACGTAATAAAATTAAAAACGGCTATTGGGTTTTACATGTAGGCTAAATGTAGAGATTTCGCGGGTATAAATTAGTTGATTGAGACCAATTTGCATTATATGATACTACACAATGTGAAGGAAAATAAAGCACCATATTGTATTCAATGTTTAAGTTATTGTAGTACCGACCTGGCTGGGTAACACTCTCAAGTTGAAAATCTGTTTGCAAGCACCTTTATGTATGTTCCGGCAGCTGCACTTGAGACCCAGTCTTGATGAGGCTTAGCGTGTTAACATTTTTAGGTCACATCGTCAGTAAATAACAGATTAGATCGAGACCAAGCGCTAAGCCTATAAACAAATGAAAAAATACTAAACGTAAACTTCAGAACTATACATTACGGTTACCGTACAGAGTGATGCAGCTGTTGTGAATTACTTGTAACTGAAATTATTGCAACAGGCAAATCTCGAGATGCGAAAGCTAGGCTGAGGCGGCGGCAAATGTCATGAGAAGAACACCATTGACCACGTAACACTGGATCGCGGTATTAAAATTATTCACAGAGCGACTAAAATACAGGGAGTGTTTGAAGGTATCTTGATCAGTAATGTTATATACTACTTTTTATTTTCATTTAAAAAGTTACGAAATTTGACCCTATCTATAAGTACTAATATTATAAAGAAAAAAGATTTGATTTTTTGTTTGTAATGGATAAACTCAAAAACTAGTGGACCGATTTTAAAAATTCTTACACCAATATAAAGCTACAATATCAGCGAGTAACATAGGCTATATTAAAATTTGAAAAGTTAATTTATTCCTCATAAAAATGTCGATAGTTTTACACAAAGTATAAAAAATTGCCTGCACGGATGCGTTGGCGATGTTTGTCGTTTCAAATATTAGTGGCATTTTACGTGATATAGTTTCCCTATTAAGCTCAAGTAAAGATTTTTTATACAACCTGACAAAAAATAAAAGTGCCACATAATAGCAAGCGGCTACCGTAACGTATAGACGCATGTATCACATAGGAATCCCAATAGCGTGTTGCCGACCTTGTCGACCTTCAACCCTCCAACACAAGGAGCTCTAGAAAGCCCCCATTTCACCGAACGAATACAGCACATGGTTATTTGGCAGCGATCTTCTGTAGGATGGAAGTGTAATCTACCAGTCGGACTGTCCCACAAAGAGAAGAAATCTCCAAAGAAACTTCTCTATAACCCCAGAAAAAAAAAAAACTAGATGCATTAAATTTATAAGTTTTAACAAGAGAGCGACCATTGTTTTAAGGCATTGTTTGAACTCTTGGCATAATTGTCTATAAACAAACGTTGCCATTACATGAGTAGAAGTGTCATAAAAAAAAATGTGTACATTTCACGCGTGGTAGACGTAAAACCTTAAACTTAAAACATTAAAAAATATCTTCTATAAAATCTTTTTTTTTAATTGTACATTAACGGGACTCGATCTCGAAGACTCGGAGTGTATATACAACAGTGTGTACAAGTCAAGTCAGCACACTGCTACACCAATTATTTGACAACGATCATAGTCGTGAAAATCAGGATCGAATGAATGTTTTGTATCTCATTCTCTCGCAAGCTAAATCCTATAGATGCATGTGTTTGTCTCTTCTTGGTGTCTCGTTTCACCGCGTGTCAAATCACACCGGTAATAAAGAAGTTGTCACTTCAAAAACTACACTAAAGTAAACCAACCGATAACGTGTAATCTCATAACGGGGAGCTTGGAAACTTTTTCACAAAGTAACATATGCCTCGTATCTGTCTCACTCTATCATACGATAAGTGTTAGCCGTCTCGCTCGCGCTTATTTTCAAACTCGTACAGCTGTTACGAAACGGGACATCGGAAGGCGAACTTTTACACCGGATTCTTAGGGCTGCCACTTTTGAGCAGCTCAGTTCAATAATTATGTTTTATTTTTGTCTATAGGTACTAACATTAATAGCTACTAGCTGTGCCCGCGGCTTCGCTCACGTGAACTACAGAGTGCCATCGATCGGGCACACGCGCGAATCTTGCGTCCCCGCTCCCGGCTATTTTAAAAACAAGAAAGCTTATTGTGGTTGTCTTTTGTTAATGGTATCGTATATACTCTCATATGCGTTTAGTTAAAAGCTGTTATTTTGACATTATAAACAGACACTTCAATTTTATTATGTATTGTATATAAGATGAGTCGTAGTGTGAAGTTATGTAGCCTATAACCTATGAATGAATGAATGAATACCTTATTCCACTTTTAGTTTGTATACTGGCGACCTTAATGCTATAAAGCATTTTATACCAGCTAACCAGAACAGTAATGTGGAAAAAAATTATTAATTATATGCTATAATATACAAAAACAATATTTGAAATTTGTCCGGCGATAGTAACAGAGATTGGCGCATGTAAGTAAACGAACAATCTCTTATGTTTTATAATATTAATTATATATATATATATATATATAATGTGCACATAATTATTATATTAAGTGTACATACTATACATAGATTAAAACCGGGAATTTTAAAAATAAATGCATGCCAACCCTAACGTTTATTGCCTCAGTCAGCTGCTTGCGCTTGCGCACCGTTTCGTTTTCAATACATTTATTAAGGCTCCTCGCACCAGCTGTCCTTTTGTCATATTTTTTTTCCACGTCGACCTTCGCAAAGGCCGTATTATGTAGATGTGTTTATATGCAATTATTTTGAGAAAAGTTTCCAACCTATTTAAATAATATGTATTTGGTAAAAAACTGTTATTTGACATTACAAACAGACATTTCTGTTTTATTAATTGTATTGATGAGATTGCTAATAAACTCCAAAACCGTTTCACCGATCACCATAAAAGATTGCAGCAGATCTAAGTGGGTTTTTTTTATGAGGAAGGTTATTTGCTATCCCTGAAAGCAATAGGTGGCGCTGTGGACGAGTTAATAATTGGAAAAGTCAGAACAACTTCAGCCAGGTCAACTAAATTTATAAGTTAAGCATATAATAAAGCGGAAGACTTTGTTTGTTTAAACACAGTAATCTCTTGAAAAATCAGTCGGATTTAAAAAAATACTTATTGTATATGAAAGCCGTATTCATGAGGCTAAATCTATAGGCTACATCTCTCAGCTAGCTTTAAATATTTATTTTTCATAAGTAAGTCGGAAGACAAAGCGCTCTCGGGCTTCTTTATCCGCGTGCGCTGGTGTAAAGGGTAGTAATACATAAATACAATGTTCTACAAAAATATTGGTCCCTAGTAAGTCTAAAAAAAAGTCCGCAATACCGTAATGCCTACCTCACAAATATAAGCCATAATCAGAAAATTTGCGAGAAAAAATTATAAAAAAAATAATAAGTGATTTTTGAGCATATTTTTATTATGAAAACCAATATATTTTGTACCACAAGAAAATGTTACTAAAAATATTGTCTATAGTGAAGTATTCTGAATATTATCAGTCGGCGATTTATTTTAAATTATACGCGACTGAAACCGCGGGGCACAGGTATATAACTAAACTATCAAACCCGCGCGATCATAATAACGACCTCGTTGGAACTCGCCTATACAAGACGTGTCAACTACCGCCAATTCATAAACAAAAACATTAGATAAGCTATATTACGTGATTCATTTAGTGATAATTGACGATAGTACAATAATTACGTTCATGTCAACTATTTCTTTCAAATATAGAAAATTGTCTAGTCATTTAAAAAACACCAATACAGTGTAAACTCTTTATAACGAAACTCAAGGCACTGAGCATTTTTTGACGCTATAGAGAGTTATATGGAGTGAACAAAAAAACAACCAAATTAACAAGAATTTTCGCTTCGTCAACACTAATCGCTTTCCGTTTACTGGCCATGTTAACAGTTTCAAAGTAGGTTTACGACTGATAATACGATAGGTACCCAGTATGCTTGGTCGAAGACCATCACTTCCGAGAAAACAATGCGTCTTACTGCACGTGTTCAAGGCAATTAAGAATAACAAAAGCTAGACCGACCTCGGATGTCTCGGGGCTTCAAAGTCTTTTGTTACCTGATAACATAACATAAACAATAATACCGATAATAAATATTTACTGTCTAAAAATATGAACATATTTCTTCGTAATAGAGAATGGCGTATCGCTATAAAGAGTGTTCCAATATGTGGGTTTTAACGCAAACCAACCAAGTTGGGCTCACTACAACGTTATAGGGAGTTTATCGTTATAAAGGATAACGTTATAAAGAGATTACACTGTATTTGGAAAAATATCACCATTAACTTTCGATAGGTGGCTCGGACGCAATTATTAGCCGACGCAAGACTTTCAAGTTATTTTATACTTTTCGGTAATTCCTGCAATCGACTTGAAACGCTCTCCCGATCGACTATTTGAGAACGCACAACTGACATAGTTTGATTTATTCACAGCTCCAAAGGTATTACAGACCACACATTATTTCATATTAATTTAAACACGCGTTCCTGAGAAAAGTCTCTTAACAGACATTCAGACGGACAAGCAACGAAGTGATCCATTAAAACTTCCTTTTTTCCTGCTGAGGTACGGAACTGTACAAGATTTGGTATAAAACTATTAAATATTAGCTGTGTTCGCGGCTTCGCTCACGTGGAATACAGAATGGACGCGCTAATATAGATAAATGTAGCACGGATGCGTTTATCTATCGTTTTCCGCTATACTCGGGCAACAATGATTATTATGGACATACATATTATTTTAGATAATTTAATTCTCACGGTATTAAATTGTTTATATAGTTTTAATCACTGTAGTATGTTTTTAAAATAAATATAATGTGTTTATTTTAACTGAGATAGCATGGGGACATCTCAACTTATCTATACTATTATAATAGCGAGGTAAAATTTGTAAATAATTATGTTTATATGATATAATCCCTAGAAACGCTGATTCGATTCTACAAAAACTTTCACAAATAGAAAGCTATATTGTTGTCCTTGACCGCCATATCTATAAAAAAAAAAAAAAAATTGAAGAGTCTGTTTGTAATGACAAAATAACAGCTTTTTACTAAATGCATATGAAAGATTTTATTAAGGTACATAAAACAAAAGAAAACAATTTTTACATTTTATTATGTCATTATATGTCTGTTTGTTCCAAGTAATCTCCGAAACGGTTGGACCGATTTTGATGGGACTTTCACTGGCAGATAGCTGATGTTATAAAGAGTACTTTTGTTTTGGAAAAATAATTAGGGTTTCGCGCAAATAAAAAGAAACTGGTTATATAGTAAATCAATTCGGGCGCTTGTATAGTTTCCGCCCAGTAAACCATAAGAGACATCAAATTAATGCACTCCATAATTGTAAACATTAAAAAGACCTACAAAGAAGTCACCAAGAGGAACATACAAAACAAAACACAAATATCTTAATTACCAAATTAACATTACAGCATAATTATGTCTATCTTTCAAAAACAATCTACAATAAGCATTTTTATCTTTAAAATAACCGGGAGCGGGGACAGTACGATTCGCGCGTGTGCCCGATCGACGGCATTCTGTAGTCCACGCGAGCGAGCCGCGGGCACAACTAGTTTTACATTAAAAAATATTCACTTTAAGTTATTAAGAAGGTACTTTTAAAATGTCAAAACACTACCACCGACAGGTTCGAACAAACTGCCCCAAACCATGGTGGTAAGTAGGGTTTTTCCTAATGCTCGCCTGGCTTGCTACCACCCTCAAGTTGAAAAGTTCCGGCAGCTGCACTGGACGGCTAGGTTTAGGGTGTCACCATCTTGTCCACCTCGTCCCTTCAAATCAGGCGAAATTATGACAATAACACTAAACTCATACAGAAAAATAAAGTCGTAATTAACACGTACGAAGTAGCGCACCATTGCTAGTCGATTAATATATTAGACGGCAGGTGAACAGGTGGAATCCAGCAGATGGTAAGTGATATAATGTTTATTAATGAGGCAGGTGGTACACACCGGAGATTACTTGACTGTGTAAGTAAGTAAGTAAAATATGTAAAAAAGTATAAATTTCCCACTGTTGGGCAGGAGTAGTAGTTTGATAAAGAAATCAAGACTGCACCTTACCTTCGATTTTAATCAACTTTATACATATTATGGTGCATTTTAGCCTCAAATATAGTCTTTAAGGCTTCAAAACACCCAAGCCAACATCACCTGAACGTGGTGCATCCTGCTGAGTAACCATCCTTACTTGGTCGCGACCACCATGCATGTAGTGAAAAGCCAGACATAGTCTGCGCATATCCAGTTAAATTTATGCAGGCCGGGATGACAGCGGTGACCGTCGGTGGATTACGATCTCTCGGTAGTCGCTGTTGTGCTTACCATAAAGGACAGTACAGGACCGTGAAAAAAACAAAAACACCTACTTAATTGGAAATACGGTTTTTTAATAATAAGTCTTAATACCAAACGAACACCGAGGTCAAGTAAATATTTAAAAAGTTTACGATTAACAAAATGGCATATTCTAAAGAGATTTTGAAATTTATTGTAACATCCCGCTTGAATTTACAATACAAATCTCGCTAACGTATCTAAACAAAATCAACAGCAATAAAGAGAAAAACTTACTGCGTGATTTTAACTTTAACCAAAGCAGCCATAACGTCACAATATAACTCAAAAGTTCATAAATTTAAGACACATTACTTATTTCTCTGATACGTTAATATTTCTAACAAAAGCATGACACATTTGTCGGTTAAAATCCTCACCTTTATTTGTAACGTCAAACAAGTTTAAAAATACCTTCAAAAATTTATTTCTCATAAACAACTCTAGTTGCGTCATTTTTGTAATGGCAACTTTGATTAATACTGTGCAATAAATTCACAGCAGAAAAAGAAAAAAAAAAACGATTTTTTATCTGTATGTTTTTAGGAGAAAATGTAGATATTTTATTTCAAAGTACCAGGAGATCATAATTAGAGGCATTTAATATTATCAATTTCTTTGATAATGGAGTTAAGTAATAATTATAAATATTATGCAATATTAGGAGAATATCAAACAACTCAGTGGTAGCGTGTACGGACACAGCGTTATCGACGCGAGTTCGAATCTCTACAATGAGTTTGAACTTCCGGTGAAAGAAAACCATCGCGATGAAACTGGGTACAGAGCATGGTGGCAAGTCGTTTTCTAATGCCAGCATGACTAGCTACCACCCTCAAGTTGAAAATCTATTGTAATGTTCCCAATCTCAAATGATGTTAAGTGACATTATGGCCCAAGACACACGTTAACACGCTAAGCCTAGTGTGACCGGCTCTCTAGTGCTGCTGTCGGAATTAGGCCAAATCGTCACTTAACATCAGATGAGATTGTCGTATAACGCATTTATACTAATTATAATAAAGCGCAAGAGTTTTTTTTTGTTTGTTTAAACATGCTAATCTCAGAAATGACCAGTCGGATAGGAAAAATTCTTTTTGTATATGATAGCCAGACTCTCGGGGAATAGTATATATAGGCCATCTAACATTAGGTTACAACTCTCAGCTAACCATAAATATTGATTTTTGATAAGTAAGTCGGAGGTGGAAATCTCTCCCGAACTGCTTTATCGGCGTGCACTGGCGTAATGGTTGATGATCCGTAAATACAATGTTCTACAAAAATATTGGTCTTTAGTATACCTAAAAAATGTCCGTTATAGCATATGCCTATCTCTTTTAGATAAACCGCGATAAACTATTTTATAAAAAACAATTATTAAAAATTAAAAAGTTATTTCTGAACATTATTTTTAGGCATGGCATATTAATAAAAACAATTTTATGAAGTTAAATTTTGCTCTATATGACATATTATTTGGACACATAGTTTAGGAGATAATGAATAATATTATAATAATTTGTACTTGCGCGAAGAACAATTATTATGAGGCTACACGGGTGCGTTGGCGGCGCGGGTTTTGTCGTTTAAAATTAACACGGGAGAAACCGTGGGGCACAGCTAATTACTTATAAAGGTTACAAAAGATGAGTTTTAGATTTTAGTGAACGAAACCATACTATATGGTCAATGGTCACAGAGTATTCTCTAATGCCCACATGGCCTAGCTAAGTAACTACTAACTTCGAGTAAGACTTTCATTCTAAGCTTAAAGCGTCGCAATCTTCGGCTACGTCTCAAATGAATCTAAATTAAAATTGTGGCATGATAAAAAGAAGTATAAACTATGTATTTGATAATGTTCAACCGAAACCGAATCTTCGGTCTTTGTCTCAGTTTCGGTCAAAACCGAAATTTATTTAGATATATGAAATAAAATATTTAAAACTGAAGTATATAAAAAAAAAAATGATTCTTTGTCATCCGTCTTTAAACAAAGAGCAGATTCTACGTTCGACTGTATGTATGTTTTTAATTTTTTGTACGTTCACTGATTTCTTTGTCAACTTTAAGCCAGTTTGAAAAATTATTTAATTTAATGTTTTATTAACAACTGAACAAGAACGAAAGTAATAAACATGTTAAGACCCCCGGTAAGTAAACTTTGTCAAAAATTAACACTTAGATATACATAAAGTAATTATTTGAAATTTTAATTGTAAGTATTGAAAATATGTATTCTAAAGAGAGAACACAAGATGTACATGCGAGTGTGAGATACACACTAGTCCGAATTTAGCCGAAAAACGCGCGACATTTCACATTCGACCTAAACCGAAATTGTAGACAAAACTAAATTTTTTGGCCGAAACCGAATTCTCGGTCGGTCATTACTATTATCACTATGAAACATACATTTTATTTAACTACCTAAAATCTGCGGTTCTAAAAGTTTTCATTACACACATGTTTATAACAAGAAAGCGTATCAACAAACATTATCGATACACGTTCCAGATAAGGAATAACCGTTACATTCTTCGGCTAAAAATATGACTCACCTAATCCGATTTTTTTCTTGATCTTCTTCAATACTTTCATCTTCGAACCCTTTTTGTCCTTCACCGGCGTCGTCTCCGGCTCTAGGGCCATTGGTGGCAGGACGAGCGTCTGCGGCGGCATTTGGCCTCCGTGTCCCGAAGCCCTAGGGCACGCGGGACAATGGCAGAAGCCCCTCGCCTGCCGCACGCTCATACAACTACTTACGCCCATCATTTAAACGCTTTTAATTTATTACGAAGATTAAACAAAAAATTACAGAGAAATAGAGTTAATAATTCAGAACATCACTAAACTGGCAAAAAGAGTCACAGTTCATTACGGGAAAAAAAAAACAATCGACGAATCGGACACGGTCTGTAAACTTTTCAAAATACGAACTCACGATTTTGCCATAACGCGTACGGTACACGATTTATGTTACACGGTTTGTAAGAACGACGTGCAGAGCGTGACTGACGACCGCTCACGACGCGACCCGGCGGCGGAGTGACATCTCATGCTCAGCGAACGGTGGAAGGCCCTTGGGAAAGCTGCGCGCGCATCTGATGAGCCCTAACCGGCCGTCCTTGTTGTCTACACAACTACAGAAGGGGACAACGATATCCAGCTGAGCGAGAATGTCAACAAGTTTTTTTTTTCAGCAGATGAACATGGCAAGGGCTGAAAAGTTTAGAAAGCTTTGGGAAAAGTTAATTTTGGTGACAGCGTTTACATAAATGTTGTTTCACGCTAAAATCATTTGGGAATGTCTAGTTAATTCGATAGAAATGTAACTTATAGTACAATAGACCAAAGCTAGGGTTGCTAAAACTTCATTATTTTTTTTAGAGGTTTTACAGCTGTTTATGCCAGCCTCATTGGCGAATCCAAATTTTACATAACAACAACATAATTTCTACAGAAAATAAAATTATACTAAACTATTAACTAAATATAAACACTACATATAATATAGTTCTATCTCATAAAATAAAATTGAAGGGTCTATTTGTAATGTCAAAATAACAGCTTCTATCTAATTGCATATGAAAGTATATACGATAACATAACATAACATATTACCATCACGGCTGTATTCCCCGAAGGGTTAGACAGAGGTGTACTAATGTACACCCACAGTTCGCTGAGTGTTTTTTGGTCCCATGTAATAGGGGGCGAGCCTATTGCCATTAATCGGGCACGAAACCAAACTCCGAGCTGCTACTGAGAACTTCATAGGAAAAACCCAATAACACTTTGCTCGACCTGGAATTCGAACCCAGGACCTCGTTCATAGCAGTCGCGCTTACGACCACTAGGCTAACGAGAGGCAGTTATACTATATATGTATATGTATGTAAGAAAAAAACATTTTTTTTTTTATTTATGTCTTTGTTTGTTCCGGGTAATCTCCGAAACGTTTAGACAGATTTTGACGAAACTTTCACTGGTAGATAGATGATGTTATAAGGAGTAACTTAGGCTACCTTTGTTTAAAAAAATGATTAAAGTATCAGCGCAAATAGAAAAAAATCTGTTCATGGTGAATCAATCCGGATACTTAAATAGTTTACGCTGAGTAAGCCATAAGAGATATATCAAATCAAAGTACTACATAATTGTTGATATTAAAAGGACCTACAAAAAACGGAGTGAGAGTATATGTCTATCTTATAAGAAACACCCACAATAAGCATTTTTGTCTTTAAAATAACAGGGAGCGGGGGAGCAAAATTCGCACGTGTGCCCGATCGATGGCATTCTGTAGTCCACGTGAGCGAAGCCGCGGACACAGCTATGTTAACAATAAAGTTAGTTACACAGCACACCAACCGAATCGGAAGTCGCTTCTGGTAGTATACCGTTAAACATACCTTTAATTAAACGACTTCTGCATACATATTTATACAATACAGAAATATGTCATAGTAATCTGGAATACTAGTATAGTAAGCTGTAGAAACACTTTCGTAGTGGAAAACATTGTAGACTGGGAATGTAAATTTTTGAATGAATAAATACTTATTATATTTATTACTTAGTGGCTGTGCCCCACGGTTTCACCCGTGTTAATTTTACACGACAAACATCGCCAACGCACCTTGTGTAAAACTATCGACACTTTTACGAGGAATAAATTAATTTTTCAAATTTTAATATAGCCTATGTTACTCGCTGATATTGTAGCTTTATATCGGTGAAAGAATTTTTAAAATCGGTCCAGTAGTTTTTGAGTATATCCATTAATAACGAAAAATCAAATCTTTCCTCTTTATAATATTGATATAGATTACACCATCATTATTTTGTAAAGTAGCTCGGAAAGCCAGCCACAAGGACCCTGAAGCATCAGACGGCTTTTACAGCTTCACCGTAACTTGGGCCACTGTGCCAGTTTCTAAGCAGTGTAGGTACATCAAAGGGGGTTCATAACCTGTTACGCGGTAGCAAGCTATCGTACAAGCAATGATGGCTCAGTTGGTAGCGTGTACGGTCTCCGCGTCGATCGATCTGAGTTTGAATCCCTTGCAATGAGTCTGAGCTTTCGGTGAAGGAAAACATCGTGATGAAACCACAGCATAGTGGACTTTTTATAATGCTCACCTAGTTAGCTACCACCATCGAGTTGAAAATCTGTCGTCATGAACCAGTAGGTGTGTTCCAGCAGCGGCACTTGAGAGCCAGTCTTCAACTAGGCTTAGCGTGCTACCATCTTGGGCCACATAGTTACTTAAGATCAGATGAGATTGTGGATACAATGCTAAAACCTACCGAATTCGGAATCCGGAGGATCTTTTCTTTTAGATTGTTCGAGAACAGAATTGTTATCCGCCTTGGAATTTTGTTTTAGCTTCCTTATTCCATGTTCCCGTAGCACGAACTTTTTTTTAGGCAATGTTAGTATTTTTAAATAATCGCACGATAATTTTTTACTATCTATCGTATGATATTGTCGTACAATAACGATAACTAGCGGTCGCTCAATGATCGAAATTCGACCAGCGACTTTTTAATCATAGTAGTTTGACATTTGCAGTATGAACTTAAACAATGAATATTATATCACTTGCCGTCACTTTTCATTGAGTGACAATGTCAATATTTTGGGGGGTCTAAGTTTAATGGTACTGGTCGGGTTAGGATTCGCGCAGTATTAATTTATTTTATTTAATATATTAGTAACAGATATTATACATAAATTTTAGCTTTCAGCACTCCTTCTCCATATAAACTTTAACCATGCCAAATCTCACAGACTTCCGTGCACGCAATACACTTAGAAAAGTAAGGAACCCTGGGTATAATCCAAAAACATCATCGATCGTTTCAAACTACTCGGCATATTGACGGATCTCAAAGTACGACAAACCAAAAGAGAGTCACTATTTTATATATTTTTCTACATACGGTGATACCTACTAAATGAACATTTCTCAAGAGTTCAAATCTCCTTACGACGATTTCCTTCTCCGTCAGCTAATTGTTTTTATACAATATAGCGGTTGAATAATAAAATACCGAAGAAAATAATGTTCCGTTTCTAATATACAATTTTGCAAATTTGATTTTATCGACCTATATTAGTACATAAAATTATAAGTTCTGCCTGTACATGTAATATTTTTTTCAAAATATCATGATATACATATGTTATAAAGGAAATTAATCAGGAATATATATAAAAAAATTGTACGGTTATCCGTTGGTTTGTCTGGTTTTACTCGGAAATGGCTTGAACGATTTTTATTCAATTTTCTTCACAGGAAGTTTCATGTTACATCGTAATCAATTCATAAATTTCATTACTTTTATCTTGGTTGAAATACATCATCTGGTACTCACTGATAAAAAAAAACCCCGACTGCAACAAAAAAGATTTGACAAAAAATTTTTTTTTCTAATTTTGCTTTTTATTTGTTTCCCAGACGTTAATCTTAAATATTATATAGCACATGTCACTCCCACAATTAAGACGAATCTAACGACACGTTAAATCCATCAAGCCGTTTAAGGCTACAGAGCGTGTCAAAAAAATTGATGTACAACGCTCGAAAAACATAACCCCCCTTTTTTGCAGTCAGGTAAAAACACCCCTAAACATAATTAACTCGGTATTTCGATATTAGTATATTGCTGAGATAATATTTAAGTACTAAACGCATGTAATAATTATTTGTAGTTAGAAAAAAAATTATATAATATACTTCGCACATCACTTTAAAAGGTCTTTGAACTCGAATACTTCTAATATCAAGCAGATGCTCAATATTTAGAGGTGGTTGAAGGGGGATAAAAAAATGAGAAACGCGCGTGCGCCAAGCGCAAGGTGCGCCCGCGCATCTGGCAATTGGCAATGTGGTACAACTACATCTTTAGATAGGCGAAATGCTAAACCGCTTTCTAAATTATGCTATCCTGGTACAATTGTATTATTATTTGTATCATGCTATTATTTCCATAAGGACAGCTGAAATTATTAATTAATTTCATCAAAATTTATTCCCAAGAACTTTGGTAAATAAACTTATATTATAATCAAGGATATTCTTGTATATTTTTTTGGAAAAATTAGTCAAATCGAAGCTAGTATGACAACGACGCGCGACACCACGTTCATACAATGCCTAATCTCTCGGTGGTTGATAATTTGATTGAATTATACTGTACTTAATCATCAGGTACAGTGAATTTGCTTTGCACATAAAATAAAAAAAACATTAAACGTTATATTTTATAAAATGAAATTCCTAAAATTACCAATCTTTACCTGTAACACTATAAATTGATCCCCGGAGGTTCGTAATTTACGTAGTAATACAGGATAACACAACGAACACAATAGTTGACCTTAGGATCGGGTCATTAAGTAATCACTAGAAATTAGTTTTAATTGACATAATTAAGCCGAGCCGGGTGTGCGACATTAGTCATCATACCATATCGATGATCATTAGTATAGATTTAATAACGTATTATATATTTTCTAAGCCGTTATGGTCGAGTGGTTTACACCGGCGCGGCGGATTACCGTTTCGATGTCGATGTCCGTAGGTTCGAACCCGGGATATACTAAGGACTTTTTCGGAATTTCCTTACATTTACTATACCATATAGGTAACACTATCGGATGAGCCAATTTGGTGCCCTTGAGCTTGTTCCGAATCTTTGGAAGGAAGAAGCTAAATTATTAAAAAGGAAACAAAAATCCTGACTGCAACAAAAACACCTGACCAAACAAAAATACTTTTATATTTTTGCTTTTTATTTGATTCCCAGACGTCGCGTCGTACTTAAATATTATAATAGTCTGTACTCCCTCAATTAAGACGAATCTAACGCCATTTCGTATGCCAAAATCCATGAAGCCATTTAAGCTACAGAGCGTGCCAAAGAAATACACTCCAAAAACATAACCATCCTATTTCGCAGTCAGGTAAAAATTGAAGAAAAGAACCTAGACGCAGCTTCTTTAAACAATTGAAGGATATGGTGAGAGTCGTGTTATATTAAGAGGTGAAAAGAAAGGGAAAAGATAGGGAATACTAGCAACTGCTCCACCGACAAGAGCTGATCTCTTAAATTAAAGAAGAAAAAGAAGGACTTAAAAACGGAAAGGCTTCATCACCGAGGCAGCCCATGACGTGATATATTGGCGATTTCAAACACCGAGTAATCAACAGACCTATATTTTCCACACATACAGTGGTATTACACATTCCGGTGTCCCTAGGATGCTTTCATTTACCGTCAGACTGTTTATTGTTTTGGGGCAGAACCCTAATTCTTTTTTCTAAAATAATAGTAGCCTAAGTTACTTCCTATAACATCAGCTATCTATCAGTGAAAGTCCCGTCAAAATCGGTCCAACCGTTTCGGAGATTACCCGGAACAAACAACCAGACAGACAAACTAAAATTGTAAAAATAGTTTTTTTTGTTATTGGTATCGTGTAAACTTTCATATGCATTTAGTAAAAAGCCTGTTATTTTGACATTACAAACAGAAACTTCAATTTTATAATTTGTATAGAAGATGTATAGATAAGATATGCGTGTATATATAACTTCTATTACGCGTATTAATTTGTTAAAATATATTTATCGATATATTTGCACTAAGCTAATTTTGTTTTACATTTCTAGGTAAATATTGTGTACAATTTGTAATTGGATGCCAGATTTGTCAAACCTATAATATTGTCTAATTATTTTTGTAATTATAAATCTGTTATCTGTAATTGTACCTATTTAATAAAATAAAATAAAATAATACAATTAATTAAATTACACGAGACCTAAAAACATACTCGGCGAACTGTGGGTGTACATTAGTATACCTCTTCCTAACCCTTCGGGGAATACAGGCGTGATGGTATGTTATGTTACTATTTACTACGATTGAGAACATTTTTTTAAATATTGGCTTACATTTATTTCTACTCAGGGAACAGTGCAAGTTTTATCAAAATCGGTCCAGTAGTTTTCTAGATATGGAATAATACGGCTCGGCTTATTGATACAAGCTACGGGTGTACTGTCAAAGGGAAAACATCTCAAAACCTTGGTCAAACTCTAGTGCATGTATCAAAACTTGAAGAAACATTCAATGTGTGTGGGCACCAGCTGGGGTTAAGCTCCTGTTGCCTATTCCTAAATACGGCCCTGCCAATACTAGATCGAAACAAAAAAAAAAGAGAACGAATAAATTAAAACAGATGCGCACGCGCCGACCATATGCCGGAACCGGAAACCGACCGGTAGCGGTATAACTTTGATATCATCTAAGTACATATTCGATTTTTATTTACGAAACGTGATCAACGAGGCCGCGTCGTGAGCGCTCGCAGTCGTGGGTTCGATACTTCGAGTCCAGTTCGTGTAATATGTTAAGTTTTAAATTTTATTCGGTCATTGTGGAAATTGTGATAACGAATTCATTAAAAATTAGGTGGACTATCGATGCCTCATGAAAAGTATTAAACAGTGGCTACCGTCGAGAGATAAGTTTCTATGGATAGTAGGACCTTGGCCCCTGATAGCTTCCAATCGCATATTAAGACGTCTCCGGTCTCTGACAATCCTTACAGACAACAATAATTAAATAAGTATGCACATATACCGTGCCATTAAAATAACGAGGCTGAACAAGGACGGTCACAGCCATGGAAAGCAAAAAATAAACCCACAAGTAATTTTTAAATTTCGAATGTGCACGCGCATCTGTCGCGAAGGCACGCGCCACGCGCGCCGCCGGCGCATGCCTCTCTCGACCAATCCGAAACAAGAAGTCGCACACCGGCTGCTAGTCTATGTTCGAATTTTGAAATTCAAACGCGTTTTCATCGTTCACCATATTGCGTATTTAATGTTTTTTTAAAGGTATTTACGCAAGATAACCTGTGCAATCGCTTAATGCTATTAAAAACTACGTAAAAATGCTATATTTACTTCTAAAGATTTTTTTTTATCGTAGCACGGCAAATTCACGTTACTGTCCTTTATGGTAAGCACAACAGCGACTGCCGAGAGATCGTAATCCACCGACGGTCACCGCTGTCATCCCGGCCTGCATAATTTTAACTGGATATGCACAGGTTGATCCTGAAACGCGACACGCAATAGCCCTACCTCTCCTCGTTCATTACTAAGCAGGGTGCACCACTTGCGGGTCAGGTTGAGTTTAGCGTCTCAGTTCCAAAGATGTAATTCGAAATCCCTTACACCCCAAAAGTGGTATATCATGTTAATTATGTAACAATTTTAAATTAAAGGCTCGGTAATTGTTTAGTGGTTGCGTACACAGAACAACGGACATCGCGTCTTACTGGGTGGGGTTTAAATCTTACGAGATTGGGTTTAAGGAAAAATTCACGGTGAAACCATAGCCTGACTGTAACGCTGGCTACTATAGCCCGCAAGTCGAAGGAAATCTGTAGGCAAGCACCTATAGGCGTGTTCCGGGAGCTGCACTTGAGAGCCAGTCTTCCACTAGGTTTGGCGTGCTACCATCGTTGGTCCTTATCCTCACTTAGCATCAAAACATTGTACTTATAAGCAAGGCCTATGTGTAAACAATTTAAAAAGAAATGTCGATACAAGTAACATTTTAATATAAGCCTTTATGATTTTAATATAAGCCTTTATGATTTTAATATAAGCCTTTATGATTTTAATATAATAATTGCAATAAGATTTCACTGTAATATATACAAATAAATAAAATTAAAGTGTCTGTAATGTCAAAATAATAGCTTTTTACTAAAACGCTTTTGAAAGTTACAAGGTACTTATAACAAAAAACTAGTTTTTTTAATCTTTGTCCGTTTCTTCCGAGTGATCTCGGAAACGGAGACCGTTTTGATGGTACTCTTACTGGGAGATAACTGATTTTATGAGTAACTTTGGTACTTTTATTTTTTTTAAAGTAATTAGTGTTCCGTGCGAATAAAATAAACAAATACGATGTAATGTAGTGGTTGACTCAATTCGGGCGCTTATATGGCTTCCGCTGAGTAAGCCATACGAAATATATCAATCATATCATAATCAGAAAAAAATTTACAAAAAAGTTTGCAAGAGCTTATAATCTATCTTCTAAGGATCACCCACAATAACCAGGAACGCAGCACGATTTGAGCGTGTGCGCGATCGAAGGCATTCTGTAATCCACACGAGCGCAGCCGCGGGCACAGTTAATATAAAATAATAAAAATACGGTATCCAAATCAACTAATAATAATACTTACATAAAGCTGTTGTCAGCTGATTTTCGAAACGCACAGGTAAAATAACCTTTTTGCATAACCGAAACCGTCTTGAATGAGACCTCTTTGTGCAATTTATTGATACGAACATATACAAAAAAAAAAAAAAAAAAAAAACGAACATTGAACACCAAGGAGAATGCAATCTTTCAATATGGCGAATAATTTAAAATAGCTTTTATTCTGGCCCCCAGCAAAAAGTAGTAATTACGAAATTGCTTAGCGAATTTCACCTATAGAATTGTATTATGGACTTGAAAGCGACACGTGCAACGGGAATAAAAAATAAATAAATGAAAATAACACTCCACAGCTGATGTGGTCAGCTGTTCGAACAAAGACCTTCACATGTTCACGCGATATAATATTTCCAAGGAGGTTACTTGCAATAATAATTTTTATTTAGTATAGCTTCTTTCGCCTTTTCCGTTTTTTTTCAAGTGAAATCTTTTTTAGTCCCGTCGTTGTTTGAAACGTAAAAGCGACACTAAAAAGAGAAAACACCTACATCTATATGATTTAACCTACGAGGGAATGAGGTATAAACACATTAAACAAGGATAATGCATGTCCTAATTTTCACGAATATGATCGTCGTCGAATTGGTCAAGCGGTGTGACGACCAGACTTATACGCAGTGTTGTATGTACAGTATGAGTGGGCGATAGTTCGACTTCCGCTGATTTTAAATAAGATATTTTTATGTTTCCAGGTTTTACTTCTACCATATGTGAATTGCAAACACATATTTTCATGTCTATGTGCCAAAGTGGCTCAAGACGGTAGCACGTTAAGCCTAGTGGGAGACCTGTTTCCCAACTGATTTTCAACATGGTAGCTAGCCAGGCGGGCACTAGAAGTTGCCCTATCTTGCTAAAACTTAGAATCAATATAGGGGTTCGAACTCATGTCGAACGACGAGGTGCCCGTTGAAGCTACCACTGAACAATTATTATCTAAGACGAGAACTACATTTAAACCCATGGGGACTACGAACGCCGATCTAAACGCGTCAGAGATCCGCGCCACGCGTGGCGACACTACTTAAGAGATGCGCATCCAGCATTCCCAGATGGATGGTGAAAGGGGTAACTAACACATAGTTCTGTGAACATTGTCATAGTGTAGCAGGCGACTCACAAGTCAGACATGACATTCTATCATCCAGTGTCTTCCGAAAGAGTTGTCACATAATCATTAATAAAAGCCAATTATAAAAAATAAATTATAACCTCCAATAATAGCAAAAAAGATTATTTCTAATTTGACTGGTAGTTGCATACTTCATCTGCTTCACATAAAAGAGAGAGGGTTAGAAAGAGCAGGACATAGGCAGAGACAAATAACAATTGTCGTAGGCACCTAGAATACAATTTATAGGTGCCGCACCACCCGCCTCTAATATCCACCAGGCTAGCTACTATCCTCAAGATGAAAATCAATCTGCAAGCACTTTTAGGCGAGTCCCAAAAGCTAAACTTGAGAGCTAATTCCCCCTAAGAGATTGTGTCAATATTCTAAACTTATGCAAAATAAAAATAATTAAAAAAAATTAAACTTCCAGGTAGGAATAACAACGGAAATGTTTCATATTATAATACGGAATACATATGCAATGCTGCAAGTAGGAAACACATTCCTTAATTAGAATACAATTAGACAATACATGTAAACACTGAAGTACTTTTGTACATTGCATTTAATGATTTTGATACCCATATAGCTACTAGAGATGTGCCGAATATCTTTATCTGTATTCACAATTAATATTCAAGGAGGAAAAAAGTTACCTATATGCATCCATTTTTATTTTTTTTAATCTTGGACTGATATTTTATATTCATTCCATAGGTGGAGTTTTAAAAATAGCAATAAAAATGGAAATGGATTAAATGGATTTTAGTTGTTACTAACTTAGATTAGCTATAAAGTACAAAAAACAACAAAATTATACTAAAGCACTTCTATCTAATCAGAGGCCTGCATTTCATAAAGACAGAAAGACTGCCTACCCTATCTAACTCAGATTATTTATTTCTAACATTATTTTATTTATGCAATATTATCCTATGATTACATACAATGATTTAAAAAAAAACTTTAAAAATATCAAGTACTTATAAAAATTATAATTTTCTAAAAGGCTGTGCCTCAGTGAAGGCTCCCTCAAGGTCAATTGAATTTAGGTAAAGGTCAACAGTTATTAAATCCTTGTAGTTATTTTCTATTATTACAATTATTTCATTGAGGAAGAGCACTTTCTAATGCTCATCTAGCACATAACAAAGATAAAAATCTGTAACCAATGTGGTCCAGCGACTGCAATTCAGAGCCCTTGTCTTTTTAGGCTAAGCACACTTTCTACCACATCTTCATATAACAAAATATTAAATTAGGTCATTTTTATTAAATACCTATGCAAAGGTACAATGTTAAGTGAGGTAAGGAACATAAAAATTTCTTTGTAATTTTTACTTGGAAGAGCCTGATTGGTGGAACACCTCCGCCTCATAAAAGTTTGCAGCCAAATAGGTGATTAGGGTTCCAGAGCTCTTCAGGGTAAGAGGGGTTCAAGGTTGGAAACATGCTAGTGATACCTAGTATTACAAATATCTATAGGCTCAACCTGAGAAACAAAATGTTACGTACAAAATATCTTTGACTCAAATAACCAACATATTAACACTAATGTTTTCAACATACTTCAATTAAAACTTAGTTACAGCGTAATTAATATCACTTACCAGGCATTGCGCTTCCTGACTGCCCCATTTTTAAAACAAATTTTCGGACGGAAATTAACACAAACAATTATCACTTTTCCGCTTCTCGATCACGATCTATATTCTATTAACACATCGCACAGTCATATTTAAGCAACTTTGACCTGTTACCACTGCCAGTTCATGTTTACTATTATAAATTATTTTGTTAGAACATAATAACAGGATACAAGATTCTAATAGGATTCACATTCATCAACATTAACTTAAAAGACTAGATAAAGATTTTTTAATAACGATTAATTTCTTTATAATATTATTGCACGTGATATGTACCGATTTTATTATTGTGGTTATAATTCATAATATAATCTCACATTTTAAAAATTTATGAGAATTATTTGCAATTCGTGTCTCTCGTTTGACATTTGACAACTTTTACTTTGACACTTGAAGTTGACGTAAGACAGTAAGTACATAGGCAGAATGACAATCCTCTGGATAATGGTCTATGATAAAGGGTTTGTGATTCCACAGACTATTATATGTACATCCATAGATGTTATTATACTACATCTTTATCAATATACAGTTAGATAGTGATTCGATGGTGGTCCAGTCATCGAATACTTTTCTTCTCCTTGTTTTGACGTCATAAAAAGCACTTGCTAGTGTCATTATTTGTAAGCCTTTGTATTATTTCCTAATATTCAAAGTGCAATGAAACAAGATGTTTGCCTCTTGCTAGAAATATCCGGGGTTATTGTGAGATCTCAAAATGCATATTTCCAGTCTATATTTGTCAGTCTGCCTCGTTAGCCTAGTGGTCGTAAGCGCGACTGTTATGAGCGAGGTCCTGGGTTCGAATGCCAGGTCGAGCAAAGTATTATTGGGTTTTTCCTATGAAATTCTCAGTAGCAGCTCGGAGTTTGGTTTCGTGCCCGATTAATGGCAATGGCTCGCCCCCTAGTACATGGGACCTAAAAAACATACTCGGCGAACTGTGGGTGTATATTAGTACACCTCTGCCTAACCTTTAGGAGAATACAGGCGTGATGGTATGTTATATTTATAATCCATTTATAAGTACTTACCACATTTTAATTAAACTTATTAAAACTTTCTACGGTTTTACAGGACCTAAACGTGAAAATAATCAACGATCAAAGTCAAGAGCTAAAAGAAAATATAAACTTACTGAACTTAAACACTTACATAATTTAACTATTCTACAATATAAGAATTCAACAAATGGAATTCAATTCAGTTTGGAGCAAATAAACAAATAAGTGCTAAACAATATTATTTGTTTTGCGCATGTTCAAAGTTGCATCGTATACAACTGCAATATCTTCATGAAATTTAAAATATTAAAACTTTCGCGAACTATTTGTAAATATGAATTAACCGTACGTCGCGTCGCGTCGCATCGCGTTACGCGTAGTAATTAATATCAAATTAATTTCGTTGGTAATTTTATTATAGGTTATGTTTGATGTTGTGTTTGTGGGATATCATCATATGTATTCTGTGACTTAGTCTTTAAGTTATTGCTATCTTAATAATTATATCAATGAAGTACACTATAATAAAATATCGCTTTTTAATAGTTAGCACATCATTTCATAATAATATTACCAAATCAATGTATTTAAATAATGCTTCCATTATTGTCAAAAAAAAGAAATTATTTTGAGGGATGAAAATAAAAAAAAATATTGATATTGATAAACATATCTATAATCCGAAAGTTAACTACTTTTAAGTGTTTTAAATACTCTATATGTAAAAAAAAACCTATGAATAAATTATTGTTCATTAAAACACCATAAAATCATATAATTTTTTTTTTTTTTAAATGAATATGGCACAAAAACGTGGTACTATGGTCTCGTGACGTCTTCTTTCATTTTGTATGATAACAGTGACAAATATGACAACTTACGCAAAAATCTAAAGTTCATATTATGTCTTGAATGGTGACTTCATTTCTAATCGGCGTTTCAAATCACGTGACACACAAACAAAAAAATATTAATTTTCCAAAATAAACCATTGCTTTTCCAGATTTGTATTGGTTTAGGCTTTTTATCTATAGATCAATAGTACATAATAATTTATTTTAATTTTGAAACATTTAATCAACTCGCAATGTGAGGATTGGCTTTTCTAACTTGATTTTATCGATACTTCTACAATTAATTAATAAGCTAAATATACCATGAAAAAAATTGAAATAAAGCTAAAATCATATTGGAATCAGGTTTATTTCAAAATATACATCAATAATTATACTATTATGTATCGCATATGAATCCTAAAAACAATAACTCTGACAATCCCTACAACCTATTACAGTTCTGCAGGATAGTTTGTTTCGGCCTTTAAAAACAGCCAGTTAGCACTTAGCTGTCACTGATGTGACGACGACATCAGGTAGATGCCTAACGGCTATTTTATTTAAAGTAGGTTTAGAGCCTTGCATTTCAACCCATGTGTCCAAAACAATCGTTTTAATCTCTGCTGCTGAAGATGAAATAATGTTAACTCGTCGTCACCACAGTCCTTCTTTTATTTTTGTGTGAACCAATTTTTTATGGGGCTTCCAAAAGTTTTTAATTTTTAATTTCTTCGTCTTCGGATCAGTTTGTTTGTTGTGTTTTATTATTTCTTTTATATTTTTTAACTCATGCCTCGAGTTTTGTGAAATGTATGTTTTTGAAACAACGAGAGGACTAATAATGTTGAAACTGCCAATAATGATAAAAATTCAAGATCGAAGCGTTTCCAATATTTGATATTGGTTAATTTTCTATAATATATCGTATCGTTATTTTTATTCTAACAATTTATATATCGATAATAATCTGTTTATATTATCGATTATAATGGTTTTTCGTTTTATTTAAATCGTTGTGCAACCCTAATTATTTAAAAAGTCAACGGTTGGAGACGAGGTGGTTATTTGCTGGTTTCGTTTCAAAAGTTATTTTATTTTATTATTTGTAAATAATGGCTAACTCAGCAAGTGAGATGGAAAAAGCCCTTTTAAAAAAAGCCGTGGAAATTCGTCAAGAAATAAAGTATTACGAGAAGAGAATTGAAGATTTAAAAAATAACCCGATGTATCGATATGATGTATACAGGTATTGTATGTTAAACGAAAGTTTTGTGGAAATTTGTGACTATTATTATAGTATTTACTTGTATACGAAGGATGTAGTAAAGTTGTAGCGTGTGTACTTTTTAAGTATAAACTTTTTACTGATATTGATACAAAATGTGACTTCTAAAAAAGGTCAGAGGACACAATACGTTTTATTATTTGGCTCTTTATATATTTTAAAACAGATTTGCAATTGTATCTATGGGACTAAACGCCTTTAAAGTGTAAGTGATCGTTTTTATTCCTTTTTTCATTTACATTGATTACCTACGATTTTATGGACGTTTTCTTTAATTTACTAACTGTAACCGTGGCTCCTCTCGCGTGGCCTACTGAATTATGATCAGATATTGTGATCAGTTTTCTTTATGAGAAAAAACAAGTATCTGAGGAGTAAAACAAATGTGATGGGTGCACAACACCAAACGTCTATCATTATTGATGCTATATATTGATCATTATTGATTATTATTATACTTAGTTTTAGAATAACAGGTAAATGTACAAAATGATTATTATATAAGTCTAATAATCTATGAATAATTAATGGTCTAGCTCTAGGTAATCTAGACATTTTAGGAAAATGGGCCTGTTCTGTAATTATTGCGCCTCTGCCCAGTAACTAAATTATTTCACCGTTCATCAGTTAATAAATTGAAATAAAAATAATCTTTTCAGCTCTGATTCTGAAGATGATTTGACAACATTAATTGATACTGGGCCCACAGTGGCGCAGTTGAAACTTGAAAGATCCATGGTCAAGACATGTCTGCAAGCGACTCAAGAGCTAACCACATTGCAAATTTTGCAGTCTGAAACAAAAATCATAGAGGATCCAGTATTAGTGGGGTGAGGATATCTTTTTTCCATTTAAAGGCCATTTTCCATTGACCTATAATGACTGTCAAGTCTGCAAGCTATTGGAACATGCATAAGATTTTCAAGTAGACAGTTGTATCTATCAAGACGGGCTTTAGAAGCACATCTAACAAAACCTAGATTAAAATTTCGTTCCCGATGTCTATTCAAGTGTAAAAGGCTTTGGAAATCTTGGTATAAGCAAGGAGCAATAATTCTTGTTTACATTTTGTCAGACCCTTCCACTCTATATTTCCAAGTCATCTTTTTCCAAAAGTTAGTATGTTGTTGGTGTACCTGTAATTTGTGTGTTTATTTGATATTATTGCATTAAATAAAACATTCTGCATTTAAAGTTGTGAAAAACAGCTTGTTTTGTAATCATTTTTTTATTCTAAGAGACTACATGTATTTGGTACAAATAACATAATTTGTACATTTCTACTGATTATGGAAAACATTTTTCAGTGTATGTGGAAGCCAAGTACATGACTGAAAATTTATAGGGCACTCCTTTAAAAAAGTACAAATGTAACTTTATATTTTATTTATCAATTTAATTTAAGATTCCATAATCAATTTTTGTGATTATTTTACTTTTTGTATTGAAAATAATTTCACTCATTCTTCTAGTTAACTTGGTCATGTTGTATATCCTTATATATCTGTTACAAAATTTTATACCTAATTATTGTTTTGTATTTCAGAGAGGCACCAGTGGAAGAGGCAGGGACCTGGCGAGAGGTGATAGCGGAATGCAAGATAGACCTGGTCCCTTTCTCCATAACGTTTTACACTCATACCCCTGTTAGTATTACTTTTGGATCTTTTTTATGCATGAATTTATTTATTACATACTAGCCATGCCCGTGGCTTCGCTCGTGTGGACTACAGAATGCCGTAAGTATTGTGGTGAACCCATTGCCATCCACAGAAGGCGCCTGCTGGTTATCTTAAAAATTAAAATACTTATTATTTTATCGGTTTGGAGAAAAAGATTTTTTCTTAGAACTATCATAATATATATGTACTGTCATATGCATTTAATACAGGGATGCACAGATTTATTGGAAGTAAGGGCCTCTGGGACAAATAGTGAGCTAAATGTGGGCCCTTACAAATAAAAAACAATAAAATAAAATAATTTAATGACATTATAATTTTTAATTCCAAGTACCAGCATTGCATTGAGCTAACAAGTTTGTGGAACTTACATACCAGTTACCTATGGTCTCAACAGCCTATTGCTAATGTTTTTATTTGTACTATATCTTTTAAATCATTGGCATGTGGTATGGAAGTCGACAGAGGTTCGCATGTCGACACGGTCTGCGGTCTACACATATCTGGTTTAATAAAAAGCCGTTTATTTATTTGTTATGTTATAATTATTCATTGCAGAATCGTAAATTCGCTCCCACATGGTACAGGGGCCTGAACGTAACTGTCGTCAAGGCATCCCACGAGGCAGAACTGTCCAAGTCCATTTTGCCCGGCTTGAAGAAACCCAGCGAGGCTGTAGCGGTTTGTTTAAGATTATTATTAAACTTGCTGGTACTCGCGACGTAGTCTATGGATAATTAATAAAATAGCAGCTTGTTTGCATTCTATTTACTGTTGGGCAAAGGCATCTTCCCAATAGGAATGAAATTACTGCTTTAAAAAAAACAAGTGATGGTAAATAGTGATAGTAAATGTACGCGAATTCCGAAAATAATATTTGTGCGTGCCGGTGTTCGAACATGCAGACATCGAATCGATATTCCGTCGCTCTAAACCACTAGACCGCCACTACTCGTCGGAGGTGTTTATGAACACCATGATAAGAAAACATTTCGCTGAACATGTAGTGCTTGAAAAATCGTAGTTTCTTGTGAAATGAAAATATCGTGGTATTTTATTTATGGATCAAGAATGTAAGCAGTAAAACAAAAAAAAACTTATCAAAATCTATCCAGAATTTCCTGACAGACTGCTCCCGAAACGCGACACGCAAAAGCGAGTCACTATGACCGACTTTTCACTACATGCATGGTGGTCGCGACCCAGTCGGGCTGTACAGCCCTACCACCCCGCTGTCACCATTACCTCGTTCATTACTAAGCAGGGTGCACCACGTGCAGGTCAGGTTGGCTTGTGCGTCTTAGCTTTAAAGATGTTATTCGACACCCCTTACACGCTTACAGTATAGTCTTGCATTATATGCGTACATCGGCGAACCTCAATTATTTTATTGTAAGATTCACAAGAATGGAACATAATAATTAGGAGAAAAGGATAGTATATTTAAGTTGTGTCAGTAGGAGAGAGTAAACGAATGAAGAGAATGACAGGAAGTGTGTAAGCGAGATAGATTATTTAAATTGTAATAGTGTAAGAGAGAAAAGTAATGAATATGGTGTCAATCAAGTCTTTTATTTACATTATTTACATAGGCGCTTATAAGTGCTGTATAATTATTTATATCTGTGAAGGATCTAACAGCTGTGATTTTAATTAAATATACTGTTAAGAGATGGCGCTTAGTACATTTTAGTTGAATATATTTTCATTAGGAATACCATATTCACTGATTTTCAACTTGAGGGGGTGGTAGCTAGCCAGGCGGGCATTAGAAAATGCCCTACCACTTTTCTATGGTTTATCATGATTTTTTCCTGTATCTAAAGCTAAAGACCACCACCCTCAAGATGTAAATCTGTCATAGAGCAACTATAGGTGTGTTCCGGCAGCTGCACTGGAAATCCAGTCTTCCACTGGGCTTAGCGTGTTATCACCTCAAGCCACATCATCACTTAAGAACAGATGAGATTGTTGATATAAGATAAAATGCCTGTACACCATTCCTCCAAGTCATCATTACTTCTCTGTCTCCATCAGTATGTTCTATCCTTTACAGTTATCAATATAGTGTATATCAATAGATGGCATTATGTGATTCTAGGTGTTGAAACGCTATTCGGCAGCTTCCAGGTCCAGGAGGAACACGCTTGCCCAGCTAGCTGATCTCTATGAGTCATCTCTCTTCATGCAGCCTTTGGTGAGTTTCTTATTAGTTTAAATCTATACTAACACCGGCTGTTCCCACGGCTCTGCCCGCGTGGACTACGGACTTGTTGTTTATGAAGATATCGTGATAATTTTTATGTAGTTAATTCCTTAAGAATCGATTTTCATATAAGGCGCGTGGTATGGAAATTTGATGAGGATTTAAATTTATAAAAGCGTTATCAAAAAGTGTTACGTTTTTGCGTAACGTACACTGCGTACCTTTCACTTTGAAATCATGTATGTGTTTACATACATTATCTTGCTTTTAGATAAATCATTAACCACTGAATCAATCGAAGTCTACTCGTGCGTCGGAGTTGACACGCACATAAACTTGATTTTTAGATTAGGCCCTAGTATTTAAGGAGTAAACAAGACATATTTTTACATAAAATAAAATCAAGTTCAATGATTTTGTGGTGTTCCACGGTGTATCTTCGAAGTCCAAGGTCCAATGCCAAATAAATTACAATGGGAACACCCTTAAGGTATCCCCTTTCCAAAAAAAAAAAAAAAAAAAAAACAATTTATATACAGTCGAATTGAGAACACTCCTAATTTTTCTAAGTCTGTAAAAAAATTGATAAAATCTGTGCAGTCGGCCACTATAGTCGAACAAGTTGGTGCGCGACCGTCCATTGTGAGAAATGTTGGCGAGGACGAGGTAGCACGACATTACGTCACTACAGTACACTAAAGTAAACAGTATGTTGTCTCGGCAGTGTTTTTGAAATAATTAGCTAATGTCGCTCGGTAGATAAACCCGCACTAGGGCTGCCGTCTGACTGTATTTCTTGGGTTACGTAATTCCGTATTTGATTATGCTATAATAAAAAACCATTATCTTTTCAGTAAAATATACTATCTACTAGAAATTTCATAAGTTTTAATTTAAATTATTTCTACTTGGGTTTTATTTCTAGTTTCAAAAGTGATTGTGAGGTAGTAAGATGGGAATGTAATTGGTTTTTAATAAAAGTTGTTAGGTACGCGTCACTTCCCCTCTGCGTGAGTGAGGGGGGGGGGGTGTGACGCTTCCCCGGTTTGGACGGGCGTTTTGTTGCGCCGGATGCCCGTCTCGTAGACGCCGTACGGATGCCAGTGGGACGCGATGTTAGTGAGGGGGTCAGGGGGGTGCAATAATGCACGACCGCTTGAGGTGCCGGGTCTTCAGTAAAAGTTGAATTCTTCAATATTGCTTGCAGGACGACCAAAGCTTTCTTCTTGTTGTTACTCGTAGTTACTTGTTCTCGTTGATTCGCGCCGTGCGCTATACGGCCCCTCTTCGAGCTTAAGTAGTTCAGAGATTGACCGTAAAGAGAGCCCCGCTTTATTTCGTGTTTTAATTATAGTTTTCACTTTGGTCGCCCTGTTAATCGCTATATATTTCTTTCATTATATATATTGTGTATACATGTTATATGTCAAAATATTCCTTGTCGTATTACCTATACATTACACGTTCACATATTATATACATTAAGTATATATTCCGTACATAAGCCAAAAACAATGCAATTTACGGGCGGCATCACCGCTTTCTGTTCGTAAAGTTTCCATAACATTGAATATTCTTACTCTATTGACTTATTCTATGCATTTATCTATTCTATAATAATTCTATTTTTATATATGTAACACACAATACATAAACATTGATATACAACTTAATACATAACATGCAACTTATAATGTAGCGTAGTCGCTTACATTTCTCTATAATATTATCCATATCAATCTATTTTATCATAACACAAAGTACATAACACATAAACACAATAATATAACATAATAACCTAACACAAGACACGAAAATAACAGTTCTGTCGCCAACAAAAGTGGTTCTTTTTTGCTTAAAATTTAATAAATAAAAAACAATTTTAAGTTCTAGGAAGTAGGTAATATAATTATTGGAAATGTAAATTCATTAGCTCGCATCTTGAGATGGCGAGATCGCGGGAAGGCCTGTGATAGGCGAGCGAATGGCAGGTGCAATCGTTCGGAGCAGGTGCTGCCCCCCACCTCCTCCCTAGTTCGGAGGGACGACTAGTGCGGGCAAGCGCGTCGTGCGGTTGAGTACCGCGCTTCTGCTTGTGGTTTAGAGAGCGCTACGTCGCACGTAATTTTCGATAGTGTATTAGTTGGATTTTGCCTTGTATTTTATAACGTTGAGTTGGTGTCCCAGGAGTTTTGTTGAACTGATTGTTTGCGGTGCTACTATTTGAGGCGGTTACACACACATACTTCACAATTGGCCGTCCAGGTATCGGGGATACCGCCCGCACCTGACGAGGTGAGTCTTCTTTTGTTTGTAATCAATTAGAGCGTATCGCAGTAATAGGTTCGAGAGGGATCGTGATTCGCGAAGATCGATTCTAGGGCCCAGCGTATGTCACGCGAATAGTACGTCGCGAACTTGCTCGAAAACTAATATTTCATCATTAGTTATAAATTGTATAATCACTAGTTCACCTAGATTTCGTTTCGGCCGCTTGTATGAAGACGTAATACTGTTTACTTCAGTGCACTGTGACTTGTGCGCCTACGTCACGCAATTGCATGCGCTTCCCTTCCCCGCTACATTACTAGCCCCCGTTATCGTCTATTGTAGCTCGTCTCAACGTCGACAACATCTGTCGGAAACATAGGACGTTCGCGCACGAACTTGTACGACTATAGTGTAAATAACATGGTGTTTAATTAAATTATTATATGCAATTTCAGGATGAGGGTGGGTTTCAGTTGAAATGCGAGAACGCGTTGGAAATGACGTGGCGTTTGGAGAACAAACGGTCACCATTCTCACAGTTCCACCATCGCATGAAATTCGACTTGGAGTATATGGGTAATGTAATACCAAATCAATTTTTCTTTCTACATCTTTGGGTCTCAGTCACACGTTGACGAACAGTAATCACAAAAAAAAAAATATATTTATATATATATAGTTCAAATTAATCTTCCTATTAAGAAGTAATTTATAAGTTCAAATATTTTGTGTTGTTCTTGATGTCAAAGGAAACAGCAATACTAGCGCATGACGTCATTCGTGTGTAAGCGAGTGAACGTAACGACTCGTCGCGAGTCGCTCTTAAACTGTGTGCATTCATTAAATGATGACGTCACATTTTCTGTATAACATTTACAATCGCGTTACTGATAGATAAAAAAAAAATCGGTTGTCTGTAAAGTCGGTTTACTGACGATAGTTGAACGTGACAACGTCATAAGAAAATACTGATGGAATGGTATCATTTTTCAAAAGAAAATTTTAATTTTATTTCGCCGCAATTACCGTTGCTATAAACAATTGGCACCACATTCACTTTTCACTGCACTTCATACTTCACGAAAACATGTAAATGTATTATTGTATAGCAGCTGTCCACGCGGACGCATCGCTCACTCAA
Source organism: Saturnia japonica (assembly GCA_033032175.1). Taxonomy (NCBI): domain Eukaryota; kingdom Metazoa; phylum Arthropoda; class Insecta; order Lepidoptera; family Saturniidae; genus Saturnia; species Saturnia japonica. The sequence goes on from CM065329.1 coordinate 8,314,959, forward strand.
GTAGGAGAGAGACAGATGTCGAACGCTGCCGAACGCGGAGGCCGATTGTGTATCTTTGTCGCTCGTTCCACGCTCCCGCTTGCACTTCAAGCCTTAAATGGAACGCCTCAGAGCGAGGTAACGCCGCATGAGTCATGTTTTTTCGTGCGTGCAGCCGGCTCCATCGAATTATAAGACGTTGTCACGTCAACAAATTGGAAGGAAAAATGAAATAAATAATATCAAAAAAGATATAGGTTAATTTTAATGTTTAAACATACTCTCAGCCCTCGGATTATTAGTGGAATACTGTTTGTTTATCTAAGTTTGAACATTTTTGTTTTTAGAGGAGACATATATTAACGCTATAAAGGACACTTACAAACAACTATCAAATCCAACGTTATCGACCGACGAACGCACAGAGCTATTGTCAGAAATAATATCAGTTTGTTTGAAGGCGAAAGAATCACTATCTAAGAGTGCGCAGTCTGAACTAGAAATTGAAAAACGAATCTCCGAAAAAGAAGACGAGGTCATGGCTCCGCCGAAGACTGTGTCAAAAAGGAGCAAAGGTAAAGCAGTTAGAAATTCAAATGAGAGTACATCAAGAAAAAATGATAATACATATAACAAAAACGAGTGGATCTTCGAAGAGAGTTGTCGAAGATACCGATGGAGTTGGTCAAGGTTCTGCTCATAATAATAATAATAATACCTATAATACCCATAAATAGTCAGTCGGGTACAAAAGCGAAGCCGTCCGCTATTGACATCTCCTTGTTGTCGACTATTCCATACGCACTCCTCCGTAGGGTTGACAACATTGTTTGGACTGATTATTATAGTTTTTTCGAAGAGGTCTATAAAAGTGTAATAGTATTTTGACGATATGTTGGAGCCATAATACTACGAGAATTTGACGATTAGAGAAAAATCTTTTGAATTTTACAATTTTTTATTTTCAGGGCTGTCGAAACCGGGTACAAGTACAATGTGAAATTTGTTATCGTGATTCTTATATTTGTTACATCGTGGACGGTTTTTTCACATATATTATAAACAAAACTTGGAGTTGATGGCGCGAGGGGAACTACAATACGTCATAAATGAAGTATTCCACTGTAACCAGGGATGGTAGATAGTTGCCCAATAATACCGCTACAGATGTCGCAAAAAGTTGGTATTAAAAAGAAAACTGGTACCCATAAGCAAATTGTAAATACTAGGGGCTTAGTACCGTCGGCCGCACCGAAGGACCTTTTTTGCATCTGATTCTGCACAAAAACAAATTCTGCCAGTGTCAGTTAAAGTTTCATTCTGCGAAGTATTAATATATACGAATATCTTTTTCAAAGTCAAAATATTTACTACTAAAATCGGCGTTACCGACTGTCGCCATTATTTGTCGACTGTACCGCACGTAATGTACCATTCTGTAGAGCTAGTAAAAAAAAAACTTTATATTAACACTTATTGGTAATCAATCACTAAATTAATACAAAATACGTGTAGATCGTACGTTTTAAAAAGTAATAGAACTGTCAGTCCGCCATTTTGCGTCGCGTTTTTGAGCGATTTTTACAGATGACGTGTTGTAGTTTTTATTTTTAATTCTTTAACTTATATTGGTGACATTTTGTGTGATATAGCTTGGTTGTTGTGTATAAGTGAAGTGGATTATAAATAAAGCGGAAAGCATGTATTTTGAAATCTCACAAAAACTCCCTAGATCGTTTTAACAAGAGAGCCACCATCTTGTTAGATGCCACTTTGTATAAAATCCCTATTACTACGAAAGCTTAAAAATATTGACACTGGCAAGTGCTTTTTGCAGCGCCAAAACAAAAAGAAGAAGAAATAAAAAATGTCATAGAATTGTCGGAAGACTTTCAGGAGTTAAATAAATACTGTATTTGTCATTAAAAGTTTATTTGATTTTATAAAAGTAAAAATATTATATGTTTATATCATTTGGTACTAATTTAAACAAATAAGATATGTTAAGAACATAATTTATATCAGATTTTTACATATGATAAATAATTAGCATGTGATACGAAAGTTAATTTCACTGTTATTCAATTATATTAAAATTTTCATGTAGCAGTTTCCAGCACCAGTTGACCTTCGCTTTCATTGTGTTTAACTTAAAAACATATTCATTTCTATTACAATGTGGAAATAAATTAAAACGTATGATAGTATTTGAGGATATTGGTTATCTTTTAAAACGCTATTTTGAATGGATAATTTTTATGCGTGTCCCCCATTCTGAAACAAAAAGTAATCTTGTAAAGTTATTAAACATACTGATCTCGCCAACAAAATCCAGCAGCGTAGTGTTTTTTACAAACAATTCAACGAGTCGAAAGTTGCTATAGTCGAACAAGTTCGTGCGCGACCGTCCCATGTGAGATACGTTGGCGGGGACGAGGTAGTACGATATTACGTGACTACAATATTCCAAAGAAGACTGTTGGCTCGGCAGTGTTATTGAATAATTACCTAAAGCCGCTCGGTAGGTTAACACGCACTAGCGCTGCCCTCTGACTGTATTTCTTGGGTAACCTTCTTACGTATTTGATAAATTTTTTAATAAATTTCATTATCTTTTTACCACAATATATTAGTGAGTTTTAATTTAAATTATTTCTACTTGGGATTTATTTCTAGTTTCAAAAGTGATTGTGAGGTTACTACCTGGGAATGTAATTGGTTTTTAATAAAAGTGGATTTTTTTGCTTATAGTGTAATAAATCAAAAGCAATTTTAAGTTTTCGGAAGTAAGTAATATAATATTTCGGCCTCTATTCAATTAATAAAATTGAAGTGTCTGTTTGTAATGTTTTACTAAATGCATATGAAAGTTTATCCGATACCTATAATAAAAAGCCCTTTTATAAAATTTTTGTCTGTCTATGTCTGTCTGTTTGTTGCGGGTAATCTCCGAAACGGTTGGACCGATTTTGACGGGACTTTCACTGATAGATAGCTGATGATATAGGGAGTGACTTAGGCTAATTTTATTTTAGAAAAAGTATTAAGGTTCCGCACAAATAAAAAAAAACCGTTCATGGTGAATCAATTCGGGCGCTTAAATGGCTTATGCTGAGTAAACCATAAAAGTTATAGCAAATTAATGTACTACATAATTATAGGTATTAAAAAGATCTCCGAAAAAGTCCGGGAGAGTATACATCTATCTTCTAAGGAACACACAGAATAAGCCTTTTTGTCTTTAAAATAGCCGGGAGCGGGGTTGCAAGATTCGCGCGGGCATTCTGTAGTCCACGTGAGCGAAGCCACGGGCACAGCTAGTTAGTTATAAATTGCGCAATCGTTATCGAGATTTCGTTTCGGCCGTCTGTATGAAGACGTGATACTGTTTACTTCAGTGTACTGTGACTTGTACGCCTACGTTACGCAATTGCATGCGTTTCCCATCCCCGCTACATTACTTTCCCCCGTTGTCGTCTGTAGTACCTCGTCAACGTCTGTCGGAAACAGGATGGTCGGTACGACTATAGGCATTATATCTTCACGCTGCGACCCTTAGAAAAGGAGCAGTAACAATATATCAACAAATCTTAGACTTATCTTAAAATTGATGAGGTTCGGGATTATTCAAAAGGTGAGTGAAAAGGTTTATAAACTGTCGGCAGCACACGTGATGCTAAACTGTAAAAGCCGTCAGAGGCTCCAGGGCCCCTAAGGTTAACAGTATAGTCAGTTCTAAAAAAACCGGATTGCTAGTGGTGTTGCAAGCGTCTATAGGCTGCAGTGACCGCTTACCATGCTTATTTGTCACCATTATGGTGTAAATAAAAGTTGAAGGAATTTTAAGAGAGGTGGGGGCACACAGAAATTTCTTTGGAGGTCTCTCTACTTGGGACAGTCGGACTGGTGTAATACCTTCATAATACAAAAGATTGAAGTCAAATAACCTTGTGTTGAGTTTCTGTGGTGAGTAGGGTTACCTATGGAATTACAAGCGTTCATAGGCTACAGCAGCCGCTTACTATTTGGCGAGCCGTATGCTTGTTTGCCAACTTAGCGGTATAATGTTTTTTATTAAATTAAATTCCTCGTCCGCTCTGTTGGTAGCGTGTATAGACTTCGCGGAGCTTTCTTTGAGGGAAACCAGAGTGATGAAGCCATGGCATGGTGGTACGGCTTTTTCTATTGAGAGCCAGTCTTCGACTAGGCTTAGCTTAAAGCCACATCGTCATTTAAGATCAGGTAAGATTGTGGTCACTTTGTACTAGAACCTTATGTTATAGACATACAGACCCGGAAAACGTGTGGTTACGCTTATTCCGGTTGAGAGCATGTAAGGCGTCGATTTGTCCAGGAGTCAGTGCGAAGTCCAAAGCTTGTAAATTGTCCCAGAGACGGAACCCGCTAGACGAATTCACAACTACGTTATGTCCACATTCGATCTGATACCTAAAATAAAAGGTATTTATTTGATATTTATTTTACATTAATACGAAAACTGACAGCTAATAGAAAGAGTCGTTAAAATAAGTTAACAGAAGGCCAATTGCAAGTTTTCACAAATATATTACCAATATTATAAAGAGGAAAGACTTGATATTTTGTTTGTAATGGATAAAGTCAAAAACTACTGGACCTCAGATCCATTGAGCTCATTCCACCTAAACGAGCCTGAGCTATCTATTGGCCTCTCGTCACTAGAAATGAAAATTCAACGTTCTCTTCAGGATTACGTTTTAGGTAGAGATAGAATTGTGGACATCCAAGGGAGAATGTAATGTAGGTACCTATCTATGTTCAAGTGTCGCATCGTAGCAGAAACAAAAAGAGATTAGAACATTTACACTATGAACTGAAAATAAATATGAAGGGAAAAAGAGAAAGGAAGAGAAGACTATGGGTTTTCTGTATCTATTGCTGTAACCAGTTTTTTGGTACATACAAAAATTGCAAAAGTCGTCAAAATAATCGTGTGAGACTTGAGAGTGTTTTGTTTTAAAGCGGTAATAAAGTAAATTTACGTTTTTATCTACATCAGACATTGAATAGTGCTTTGAAACTGAGTTAAATGATATCACTACCTCTATCTAAAACACTCAGTTACACGATCTGTCTGTCTAGTTCTTTCTCTGTTTACGTGTCGACATTGTCGACTGTAGTTATGAGTATTGATTTTTTCATGATAAATAATTGATAGGTGTTTTTTCTTTCGGTTTTGCATGTGTATAATTAAAACACTACCGAATCATCAACGCTGAACAACACAAACAACCAACGTGTTGTGTATTAAATAAATACAAACCTGATTAACAATTGAGCTGGCGTCATATTAAGTCCTGAAGCCATTACTTGTACCAGGGGATCATCAATCACAGGTACTTGTCCACTTTTAAGTACCACTGGCGTACCCTTAGATCCTAGTACTCCAAAGCAACTCAGTATAATGTTCCTCTCAGCACAGAAGCTATGTAGCCGCTGCTGTGAGAGATATGGGTGACATTCCACCTAAAAATAATTAAAATGCCATTTAATATATAAACATGGGTTCTATTATCTAATGAGATGTGGTTGGTTACAGGCTAATGGCAACGTATACTAACTAGATGATGCCTACAATTCTGTCATAACATTGTTAAATAGATGGCGCCTTGCATTTATTTTCATTTGCATCAAACACATGGCAATCTAATGAAAAATGTTAGACAAACACGTTGTAAATTGATTTGCAAAAATTTTAGACTCTTTTTAGAACATAAGGTTTAAAATAATGTAGTAGTAGCTACTATAATCGAGATATATTGTGATATTTTCATAATCGAATGATTACATTATTATATCTCATATTCGCCCACCGCAATTTACAACAGTGCTGCCAACTTAATTTTTTAGGGGATCGTACCCATACACGAGGAAAAATCGTATTTTACTATATTATATAATATATTATTTATTTACCATACTAAGAGATTTACACAAGAGTTGTTGAAACTAATGCCACATAAACCTTTAAGGTTTGTGTGTGACACCTTAAGAATTGTTATTTATGAATTATGAATCCCATCGTTATTTATTAAGAAATGCGCTGATCAAATAGCGTACCCAGTTAATTGTATTTTTAATAAATCACTCGATACAGGGTTATTTCCTATACAATGGAAGCATGCAAAAGTAGTTCCTATTCATAAAGTGGGTACCAAAAAATTTGTAAATAACTATAGACCAATATCGATACTACCAGCACTGGCAAAGGTTTTCGAATCATTAATCTGTCTAGTAATAATAAATTATTAAAAAAAATATGTCTCTTGTTATCAACATGGTTTTATAACCGGAAGGTCAACCAACACCAATTTGGTTCTGTTTGCAGAGAAGGTAATTGACTCTATGGATAGCTACAAACAAGTGGATGTTGTATATACAGATCTAACAAAAGCTTTTGATAGCGTTTCACATGACCTACTACTACAAAAACTTTCTGTCTACGGATTCCATGGACCCATCCTCAAATGGTTTGGTTCTTATCTAACGAATCGTTCTTTTTATGTTGTTATTAATGGGTATATATCTAAAACATTTAAAATTGGGTCAGGCATTCCGCAGGGCTCACACTTAGGTTCACTCTTGTTTAATATTTTTATTAACGATTTACCACAAAATTTTGTTAATTCCACGCCATTCATGTTTGCGGACGATCTATAAATAGCCCGTGTAGTGGAATCACAAATTGATGCGGATTTGCTTCAGAGGGATATTAATAAGCTTACCGAGTGGTGTCTTTATAATGGTATGAAGTTGAATATAAATAAATGCTCTCATATGATATTTACCCGGAAACATCTTTCTACCCATTATAAATATCATATGCACGGGACATACCTAGAAACGAAAGAGCTCGTTCGCGATCTGGGAGTATTATTAGATCGTAAGCTCACTCTTTTACCTCATATAGACCATCTTACTAAAAAAGCGAGTAGATTACTTGGCTTCGTGATCCGAAACGCTAAGCCAATTCGAGATCCTAGAACTAAGATTTATTTATTTAATACGTTGGTGAGAAGTATAATGGAATATTGCACTGTAGTATGGCGTCCGCGTCCACATTATGCAACACATACTTTGCGTTTGGAGCGGATTCAAAAACGATTTACTAAACACTTAGCTTATTCTTTGTGTATTAAAAGAAAAGATTCTAGCTGTCGTAAGTTACTAGACCAATTTAAAATTGAATCTTTAGAACACGTAGAAATATATTTGATTTAGTGTTATTATTCACGATCTTTAATAACCATATAGACAGTCCTGAACTGCTGATTATGTTTGGTTTCAGGATTCCTTCTGATTACCCTCGTTATTACAATAACCTATTGAATTCTCTTTTTAGAAAAACTGTTTTTGGTTTAAATTCTCCTGTAACTAGAATTAGCAAGTTGTACAATAAATTCAATAACCTTGAATTAATTGGCATTAATTTAATTTAATTTAAACGTTTAAACAGGTTACTTACATTTTAGTTTACAATAATTACATGTATGTGATATATTTTTATTCATCATTTTGGGTCTAATTTATATTTATTTTCAATGTCTTTTAATTTATATACTGTTTTAGTAGTTACTTCGATTTATACGTATATAAGCAAGCTGTGTTTACTGATAAATTGTACATTGTAATCATACTTTATGTAACATTCTTTTAGCGGAGGTGAGGAACAGAGAGTAAAGTTCCTCATCCGCCATAGAAAAGGGAGGATCCTCGGGCCAGACGGGTGCTATGTCTGGCGGGCAGCTGCCCCGACTGTTGTAGTCGGGTTTTTGTATATATACTCAACGATAGAGTGAATTTCTATAGCACAATGTAGGATCAGTAGGATGCGTCCTATGTGGCTCGATAGATGTCGCTATGTGTCGCTACGTAGTTGTGTCGATGCGTTGATGCGTCAGTTGTGGCGAGAGATGTCGCTACAATTCTTTATAATTTATAGCATGTGCCAATGTTACAATTGCTGTAAATCAATTAATAAACGCATTGAGTTATCAATAAAATAATAGGGAATAATTTAAATAATTATTTTTACTGAAAATCAATATTTAACATTTGCAGGTACTGAATTTAGCTTTAAATTCATTAGGGGCCGGTTTGCGCCACTTCTTAAATACCTATCTGCATCTAATTTTGTGTTTAGATAATGTTTCACATTTCAAGTTTACTTAAATAGGTGTTTTTTTTTTGGAAGACACCGAGCAGAGCTCGGTCGCCCAGATATATCACTTTTATAAATTTTATTGAACCATTTCCGATGAATAAAAATCTAAAGAAGACAAAACATCCGTAAAGATAGAGAGAGGGTTTGGTGCTCTGAACGTGTTCATTATATGAGATAAGGTAAACATGGGGAAACTTATGAGAACATTGATACTTGATACAACATAATAGTTTGTTTTTTATGAAATAATTGTTTTGGCGCCGCAGAAGTGCCAGTGTCACAATGTTCTCTTAAGCCTAACTTAGTATTATTTTCTAATCTTCAATGTTGGGTCTATTATGATAGTGGCAAATGCGTGTTTCATGTTTATATTTATAGTCTACTTCACGTAAGCACAATAACTATCATGCAAAATGCCACTAATATCAAATAATTTTAGATCAAAGAATGATAATGAATTAAAATAAAGACCGCACACATATGGCAGCTTAAGATCTCTTCAGAAACTGCAAATGATAATATTAATGTTCTGAATAGATTCCAATAGGTTTTGTAGTGATCCAATAAGATTCTATTAACATATTAGCAAAATACGTAAGTTTGCGTAATAATCATTTATAAATATTAATACGTGAAGCAAAAGCTTTCTACCCTTTGCGTGCACGGAAATCTGTGAGATTGTCATGGTTAAAGTTTATATGGAGAAGGAGTGCAGAGAGCTAAAATTTAACTATAATATCTGTTAGTAATATATTAAATAAAATAAATGAATACTGCGAATCCTAAACCGACCAGCGCCATTGAACTTAGACCCCCCAAAATATTGACATTGTCACTCAACGAAAAGTGACAGCAAGTGATGTAGATAATACTCATTGTTTATGTTCATGAATACTGCAAATGTCAAACAGAAAATAGTCCATGATGAAAAAGTCGCTGGTCGAATTTCAACCGTAGGGCGATCGCTAGATAAAAGAGTTTGCCAAATAAGGATGTGTCTCGTTAGAGCGAGAGGGAAATAGACGCCGTCGCACTCAAACACAGAAATAAATATGGCATCGCTCCGACGGGTCACACAGATTGTCAAACGCTAAATAAGATAGAAGCCTCAAGACTCCAGACTTTCAAGAAGCTCTGCGTCAAGTTACCTCCGAAGCATTGGATCCTCTGTTATAGTGTTAAGCGCTTATTGTAATCGGCCATCCTGCTTCTGTGAAGATTAAGTCGGCTTGACGTTGGTGTTCGTGTTTTTCTTCAAGAAATCTTTCACCCGCCAGCGACCCAGTCCACTTGTTCTCCGTAGCTACGCCAGCGCCACGCCTCCGTGTTGCTCACTGCGTACGTGCCCCATTGTGTTTCGCTCTCTTCGCGGCTTGTAGGTTCGGGTGTGAATAGAGTTGGTCATACGTAGTGAGATTGACACGCGCACACTGGTTGCAGCTCACTGCTTACCGTAGTGCGTATTGTCGTCGTAGTACCGAGTCCTAGGGTTGTTCTGACGTCGCGCGCCGCGCCGCGTTTTTCGTAGCACTTTGTCAGTAGCGTACCGTGCGCCCCTATTAGTTTTAAACTAAACTTCTTTGTGAATTAGCGATTGAAACAAATTTAAATTCTTATTACGTTAATGCTTTGTTATATTATAGATGTTCATTATATTCCTACTGTAAATATAGCTCTACCTTATGACAAGAAACAAAAAAATCTCGAAATGACGTCACGACGCCATGACGTGAAGTTTGGTTTGACATGAACGAGTTGGTGTACGAAATTGACAAAACATGAAATAAAAACCTAAATATATTAACGGTTGGGAGTTGTGTTTTTATTATAAATTACTTACTCATTCATGATTTTAATCGATTTAGATGATTTTTTTTCTTGGAAAAGGGATACCTAAAGGGTGGTCCGGTACCATTTTAATTTCATTGACATTGTTTTGTAACTTTGATTTTGAAGATACGCCAGGAAAGTCCTTAGTAACAGAAAAACTTGTTCACAAAACAATAAATAACTGGCACTGTGGGGACCAGGATCGCAGAAAAAGGCTGGAGGTTGATTATCGTACCTGGTTGACAACCGGTTTAATTTTCCCCTTGTCCAAAATCCTCTGGATTTGTACGGAATTGAAATTGCTAACTCCGATATTCTTCACTAGGCCTTTGGAGACCAGATCTTCCATTCCGTACCAGGCTTCCAAATAATCATGTTGGGAGTACTGAAGGACTGTTGCGATTTTCGGTATTAGGTCATCCCCTTCCTGTAAAACAATAAATTAATCTCGTCTTTATTTATTTATTTATTATATACTACTAAACGAGAGTCGACATCTTGTTCTTTCTACTAGGAAGACATAAATATACATAATCTAAATTTGTAAAGCATAGTAAGCACGTCATACTATAAAAGTGTCTAATCCAGTGGTTTCCAAAATTGACTGGACCGTGACCCACCTGACAAAAACTTCCAAATGGGCGACTCACTTCTTGACTCTCCATGAAGAAAAAAGGGATATAACTATTCGAATGAAGGACTGTTTAAATTGTAATGTAGTAAAATCACTACATATATGTATATAATTATACAGCACTTATAATGCAGAAATATAAAGACGTCTTAAACCCCCGGCCGCACAACTCTCATCTTATCTTGCATACATGTGATGAATATGAATGAGCGGAGCGGCCACAACATGAATGTTTTAGTAGAAATTTTCATTAAATAGCGGTACGAAATCCAATTCAAATCAGTCAGCAGTCAGCGAGCCACCCGTTTTATTATTGTTTTTTTTTTTTTTTAGAACTGACTACACTGTTAGCCTCAGGGGCCCTGAAGTCGCTGCGGCTTTTACAGCTTCACCGAACTCGGGGGCGAGCGCTTAGGGCACTCAGCCGCGAACGTTTTGGACGACTCGCACGAGGGTGCCAGAGCGGCCGAAACTCGGCTCGGGCGGTCGTCGCGAATGCGAATAGGTCGCGATCTGGCTGATTTCCCTACTGGGAGGAAGGAGGGAAACATGCGTATGTGTATTTACTGATCGGAATGGGTTTTCTACACTAACTAGCGCAAAAAAAGAAGAAAAAAAGGTCCCTTACAGAATCCAGCCACCCTAACAACTGTTCTTTATTAAATACGTTTATACCCTAATAACAGGGTTGTTCCTCGATATTGTGATTCTTAAACCCTTGGTGAGTAATAAATAAATTATTTTACGAGCCTAGGCTTTCGTTCCCTCGTCTAAGTGCAAGTGTTATAATATTTTCAGGGTTTAGTCTTAGTGGGTTCGTGCTGCTAGTCTGCGTGACTAAGATTTATTGCCGCCTTCTCGAAAGATCGCGCTTGCAGCTTAATCATTTTTCTCCTAATATTTATTCCTTATCGCCACGAAACTGCCTACGGATTGTCGGATTGCGCGACATCCCAACATGGATATTCCCTCGGAATACGTTGTACTTTTTTTAAACCCTCCTGTATGTAACGTCATAATTAAGTAAGTCATAATTTAGTAATTCTAAGGGAATAATCTGTTTTTTTCCTTTTGTTACCTTTGTTTTTCTTATCAATACATTTTTGTTAACTTTGCCCTTTGTTTCTTTTTTTTACAACCGTAGGACCAAAACTTAACAAAATATTTTAAAAAACAATAAGAATCGAATGAATCTTAATACTTTCATTAAATTCAAGGAGTGCTATTTCAATTACAAGGATAGTATGTATTTGTTTTCTATTATTTGTCATTAGAGCTTTGGCATCGACTTCCATTTTAGTCTCTTTAAACGCAATGAGTATGAATTTATTTCGGTATTTAGTTCACCATAGCTGAAAATCGTACGTCAAATAGGCATGAGATAATGAAGGGAGGAGATTCATAGCTTCATCAAACAGGCAAGTAAGCAACTGAGAGCCAGAATTTCGTTAAGTGCTTGAAATTGAAAGTAGTTTGTTTGTTTGAATTTTTCACTTGCTTTTTTTTACATTTTAGTTGGTCGATTGATGTGTCGTACTATTTTTTTTTTTTTTTTTTTTTTTTTTTAATTCATAAGTTTGAGAAAAGCTGGTCTAATCTGTATGTTTGAATCTTTACCCTCCATAGTTTGAATGCACCAATATCATGAACTACCAATCAGATTGAAAAAAATATATTTGTGTTAGATAGCCCATTTATTGTGCAAGATCTTAGGTTACATAACTTCACGCTATGACGCCGAGGAGCGGAGCTGTAACCATAAATGTCAATTAATCTAGCACGCTGTACCTACGCGTCCTAAGCATTCTATAGAATATTCTATTTAACAATTCACTTTATTTCATACATAGCCTATACCATTACATACTTCAAGGCAAGCGATCTTAAAGACTAAATTCCAGTCGCTCGTCGGAATTGACTCGCACCAATATTCTTACAATATGTTCGATATTGAATCAAGAAACGTCAATCTATATCCCCCTAAACATCCGCGCCTGGATAGAACTCAGATAATATGATAAAGCTGAAGAGTTTATCTGGTTGAACGCGCTAATCTCAGGAACTACTGGTTGGTTTGAAAAAAAAAATTAGTCTTGGATAGCCCATTTACCTGGGCCTATAGGCTATATAACAACACGCTACGACCAATAGGAGCGGAGAATCTATGACAAATGTTGCAAAAACAGGGGGAAATTTATTCCTTTTGAGAGCTTCCATTGCGTGCGCTGCGTAAATGGTTACAGTTACGCAACAATCATGTGTGACAGAATTGTTTCTCTTATAAAGTCATAAAAAAGTCCGCGATAGCATATGTCTATCTTTTATGGTTGGCTCAATATAATCTTTTTTATGGTAATAAAATTTGTTCTACAATAATACATTACTTGAAATGTTGTTTTTATAAAAATGGTATTAATCCTTATCGAAATAAATACGTTATTCATCACAACTATTTAATTTGGAAAAAAAATTGCCCTTTCCATCAATTTTTAAAATAACTCCGCAGCAAATTATAGAAAGTTTCAGCTCCTTTAGAAAAGTATTATAAGTGCCTACGATCCTCTCTCTCTAACCCTTTCTCTCTCTCTCTCTCTCTCTCTTTTATGTGACGCAGACGAAGTTGCGCAGGTCAGCTGGTGATATGTAATTTAAATAATATCTAATTATATTTTTGTCTATCTCTCTTCTTTAACCCTGTAACTATATATGTAATATCGTTACACCCGTGGGTAATAAAAATGCCGATGATTGACGTGAAGAAGTCTTATTCGAACTCCACTCAGTTACAAATTACACGAATTCACAACACTGTTATTTATTTCACTGTGGTGTCGCTTCCTTTTATCGCTTATTATTATCGCTTTGTCATTCAAAACTGAACTGCTTCGGCGCCGCGCTTGAGCCGCTTAAATACCTACTCTAAACGATCGCAGAAAAATCGTGAATCATGGCTAACTTTCTCGACGTTTAGTTGCTATGCCTACTCGATGACGTAATCGAGGCGATAAGCCCTATACATGTGTGTGTAAACTGCGATGTTTACACAAACATGCGCCGCGGTTGTTTTATGAAGCGAACATTATTTCGAAGTACTGAGAAATATGTAGTTGCTACGAGATATTTCTGGAACAGGATTTTTTCTTTTTTTAATCGGGTTGTAACAGGTCGTAACAATATGTTGTATCTCATTCTGTCACAGGATAAATCCTTTAGATGTATATGTTTGTCTCTTATTAGTGTTGTATTTTCGTTTCATCGAGTTACTTGAAAACAAAAATTGTACCAGGTAGCGTTTTACAAGATGGCGTTACCACTTACCTTGAATGACATTGGATTCTGTATCAAATATAAGTCGAAGTAACTAAGTCCCATCGCGTCCAAGGATGCTCTACACGCTTTCTCCACCAGGTCTCGTCGGTGGAGCGTACTCCACAGCTTTGACGTAACAAATAAGTCCTCTCTAGAAAAGAAAAAATAGGACCAGAATTGATGTGGTACAGGTGTTTTAATTATGTCTCAGATTTATGGCCACAATCTCATCTGATGTTAAGTGATGATGATACTCAAGATGGTGATGTGTTAAGTCTAGTAGAAAGGTTGGCTCTCACGTGCAGCTGCCGTAATATATCTCTATAGGTATTTGGCGACAGATTTTAAACTTGAGGGTGATAGGTAGACAGGCAAAAATTAGAAAAGCTATGCACCAAGCAATAGTTTCATCATGATGTTACCATTATCGAAAGATCTGGCACATTGCACAGATTCGAACCTACGTCCGTTCCATCAAAGCTTTAGTACTACTAAACTAGCTAAACCCAGTCACGCTTCGCTGTGGCTCAGTCCAATGGCAGTCCGATATACAATAAATTAATTATGGAAAAGTATTCTAGTGAACAGATTCACAAAGAAAACACATATTTTAAACAAATAATTGAAAATAGTAATGCGTATCTATACAATTAATAAAATGGAAGTGTCTGTTTGTAATGTCAAAATAACAGCTTTTTACATAATGTTTAAGAGAGCATATATGGTACCTATAAAAAAAAAAAAATTTTTAAAATTTGTGTCTTTGTTTGAACGAGTTAGACGAAACGGTTAGACTGATTTTGACGGGACTTTCACTGGCAGATAGATGATATTATAATGAGTAACTTAGGCTAATTTTTAGTAAATGAATTAGGGTTTCGCGTTAGATCAATACTTCGCGTGTTCTTTTTTTCGAAAATACTGACTGCCCAGGCGGTTTTTATAATTTCATATGTGGGTAAATCGCGATACCGGGGTTGGCGACCAGGTGTGATATTTTTTTTTATGACGACTGTCAGTTAAAACTAATTACGGTTCGAGAGCGGACGACGCAGTGTGTTATTTTATTGATATTAATATTGCAATCCAGGAAATAAAGAACAAAACCTTACAATTTAACTTTTAGTACGTGTGTGTGTACGAGTTTGTGACAGTATAGCGGTGCACCGCAAGCAGAAGTCGCTGCGATCAAGGTTAGTGGTTTGCTTCATATAGTTTTATGAAAACACCTGGATTGGGGTAACCAAGCCATCCTGGTTTGATTTAGTTTTTCTTGGAGATTCGCGATAACACTGACAATATTTCCATGTTATGTTTTTCGAGCGTATAGCTATTTCTTCGGCACGCTCTGTAACCTACACGGCTTGATGGATTTTAGCATACGAGGTGTCGATAGATTCGTCTTAGTCGTGGTAGTGAGATGGGCTATATAATATTTCATTACGACTTATGGGAATAAAATAAAAAGCAAAAATAGAAAAATATATTTTTAAGTGAAACTTCTTTTGGGACGACGTGTATTAGATTTTATGAAACGAAAATGGGTAATGAAAAAGAGATAGCTATAAATGTATATATAGGTTTTAAGCTGTGAGAGCATGCGTTTCTATATAATTTACCTATCCTTCGAGTATTCTTAATGTACTCAAAATATATACAAAGAGAGGGAGAGAGAGAGAGAGAGAAAAGTTTCAATTCTACGGCGTGTAAACTCACACTATTTTTTTTTGTTGTGTTTCATTGCTGTCGGATTTCTTGTTTTCTTTATAATAATTTATTACTTACCGTTTTACAGTACCATCGGCTATTTTTTCACGTATGGCGTCCCCAATTTCTTTTTCGTTGCCGTTTATATAAGCGCAGTCTATCGCCCGGTAGCCGAGTTCGATTGCAGAACTTACGGCGTGTGGGGTCAGACGAGCATCAAGCTAAAATAAAATAAAATAAACTATCGTCACGCCATGTTCTTAGTGTAGAAGGCAGTCAATATAGAGCCACATCAATTGCTCAAGCCTGGAAAAACGTTCGCTTTCACCGGAGTTACTAAAGTCTTCACAAAAATACAACTTGTTTACAGTGATTCTAACTTCCTTTATATCCGCGGTTTCATCTGGCTAGCTACCACTCTCGAGTTGTAAATTTATCGCCAAACACCAATAAGTGTGTTCTGGCAGCTGAATTTGAGAACCAGTCTCCCATTAAGATTAGCATGCTACAATCTTGGGCCCTATTGTCACTTCAGGCCAAGTAAGATCCACAATGCTTTGACTAACAACAATAAAAAAAAAAACTGTAATAAAAATAATCTAGTAAAAATAAAAAAATCCAGTAATCTACCGAGGTGGTAGAAATCTGTTACTGAATAATAATAATAATTTATTTATGCAAAGTATAACTTATTTTGTATTTATAAATACAAAAAAAAAACAACACTTATATGAGCTCCTGACTGCCAAACTAGTTGTAAATTTATCGCCAAACACCAATAAGTGTGTTCTGGCAGTCTGAATTTGAGAACCAGTCTCCCATTAGATATTAGCATGCTAGAATTCTTGGGCCCTATGTCGTTCCACTTCAGGCCTAAGTAAGATCCACAATGCTTTGACTAACAACAATAAAAAAAAGAGAGACTGTACACTAAAAATAATCTAGTAAAAATAAAAAAATCCAAGTAATCTACCGAGGTGGTAGAAATCTGTTACTGAACTAACTAACTAATAATTTATTTATGCAAAGTATAACTTATTTTGTATTTATAAATGAAAAAAAAAAACACTTATATGAGCTCCTGACTGCCAAACTAGGATTCCCTGTATCTTGGCAGTCGGTTTGCCTCGCGAATTTAGGGATTACCCATTTACGCAATTCATGGTTGTCGTTCCACTTACTAACTAACAAGTTGTCAAAAACAAAAAAGAGAGAGTCACTAAAATAATAATAAAAGAAAAAAAATCAAAGTAATTATAATGGCACTAATACTACTACTACTAAATGAGTTGCAATAACGATGCATTTTATGATAAACTCTTCAAAGTAATTTCTTCTTTTCGCTCTGCAACTCTGCTAACTTCTAGTTGGTAGTCTTCTTCATTTACGCAATGTATCGTCAGTCGCACTGGTGGTAGACTTTATCGAGAACTTACTGAAGCAGTCCCGAATCTGATCTCAACACTGGCGTTACTTTTCGCTCCATTGGATAATGTGATGCTGGGCATCTTTTCCCTCTTCCCGTATTTCTTCTTTACGCTCTGCAACTCTGCTAACTTCTGTTGGTAGTCTTCTTCAGTGAGCTGTATCGTCAGTCGCGCTCTCGTAGACTTCGATCGAGAACTTATGAATACCGAATCTGATCTCGCAGGCGTTACTTTTCTCTGAAAATCAGTCTTATCTGAACAAATATTTATTGCATTTTGTATCCTATTTATCGAAAGAGATTAGAGGCTATTAAACTTCGAAGCAGTAGGTAATTATGAACGTCAAGCAATTTGGAAAACTGTAGGTGTACGGGAAGTGACAAAAACGACAACGATTGGCTGCACAAGTGTGCTGGCAGCGGCGCGGGCCGGAGTTGTTCGAATAAAGAACACATCTAGTAGATATTATAACTTTGCACGTGTTAGCTGGATTGCGGAACATTTCATAACTGTCCAAATACATGCTAAGTGAAGTAAAGCTCGAATCACGTATTGCAAACATATGTGTCCAACAAATAATTTGGTCCTACAGGCCGTGG
Source organism: Saturnia japonica (assembly GCA_033032175.1). Classification (NCBI taxonomy): domain Eukaryota; kingdom Metazoa; phylum Arthropoda; class Insecta; order Lepidoptera; family Saturniidae; genus Saturnia; species Saturnia japonica. The sequence continues at coordinate 8,332,647 of CM065329.1, forward strand.
CAGACACCGTGCCGAAAGTCACTTTTAATAAAATCTGTATTGAGTATGACCTGCGAAACACTAACTTAGGTTTAAACATAGAATAATTAAATTCAAAATCTTCAATTATTGCCGGAAAATAAATAATGAATGCGCGCAAATATCGAAGGCCACACGAATGACGACTACCCCGCAGCGGGGGGTGATTGACCATCGTGAACCGCGCGGCTTCCTGGTATATAATTAGATAATTACGAAGAGCGTTCCGAATAAACAATAGCAGACACCGTGTCTGCCAGTAAATTTCTAAAGTTTTTAACCACAATTTTTGTCTTTGTTCCAATAAACAGATAAAACACGACAATCTATATTGACTGGTTTTATCATTTTCAATGCGACCCTAACGGAACATTATACTGGCAGACACCAAGTGACTGCCACGGCGTTCAACGTGTTAATTATCAACACCTACCTCAAACAATGCAATTTTTTCCGAAACAGACATCATCCTAGGCATCTCTTTAAAATTGATAACCTCCTTTTTATCAAAATCAAATCTTTCGACAGACTTCATTCTCAGAATAACATTGTTCACCTTTCCTTTCACGGCGTCACCCAAATCAAGTTCTGCGACTGATTTAACCCTCCTTATATCATCTTCCACATCCTTCGATTGATTTTCTTTATATTTCCAATCTAAACGGAAGGTTTCCTTTGAGATACCTCTATCTTCCGTTTGATCTACATCGTTATTACGGCCTGATAATGTACTTTTATTTACAAACCAGTTTCCATGTTGTATTTCACCATTTTTATGGTTCGAGTCTCCAGATGCAAAGTCCTCACTGACAGTTAAAATTTCACTTATAGGTCTTACCTTTTCGTATATATTTTCATCTTTAACCGTTAGTATTTGACTTATAGGTCGTACATTCTCATGTTTAATTTCAATTTTTGTTGTCAAAACTTCACTTACCGGTCTTACCTTTTCATATTTGACTTCTTCCTTTTTTGTCAAAACTATATTAGTAGGTTCAGTTTTTTCATACTTTAACTCTTCTTTTGCTATCATGACTTGATTAATTGGTTTAATAAATTCTTCTTGTACAGTTACAATTTCATTTATAGGATTTATATTTTCATATGTAATATTTGTTTTGTCAAAATATTGTTAAAAGGTTGAACGTGTTCAAACTTGATATCCTCTTTTGAAACAAAAGTTTCGTTGATACTTTTTGTGCTATCATATTTTAGTTCATTTTTTACTTTGATTTCAAAATTAGCTCTATCCTTATCAGATTTAGTATCAACTATGTGATCTTTAAAATTAGTACTTTTATCTTTATTCAAGGTTTTGGAAAGATTACCGTAATTTTCATACATTGCTATATTTTTCTTGACATCTTTAAAAGCAGTTACTTCTGTATCACTAGACGTGTTTACTATTTTGAGGCTTTCAACTTCAATTTTACTAACTTCACAATCTAAATTGATTTGTACTGGTTTCAGTACTTCTATATTCTTAGTTTCCTTAACGCTGACAACTGTTTTAGCAAACTCTGCTGTATTCTCATCAGTATTAAGATTTATATTTTTCTTAAAATTAATTTTAGGTGACACGACAATTACAGGAGCATCAACCATTATGCTGGAAGTACTGTTAGACTTATTATTAAAAGAGTTAGAGTCATATGTTGTTCGTAAAGGACTTAGGGGTAGTGGATTTGGTGTTTTAAGCTCAAGAGATTTAGTTATTTCTCCTGTAGTATCCAAAGATTCAATAGATTTATTAATTTCGATAGTTTTATAATGTTCATAGAGTGGTTTATATGTTAGAAAAGGATCATATGGTGAAACAATATTGCCCTCTTGGTCTTTAATTTCTGAAGTTTGGACTGGCTTTAAAACTTCTTCTACTATTTTTGGCGTATGAATATGAACAGATTGTTCTCGTGGTACTTCTTTTATATATAGTTTCTCCGGACGCGGCTTTCTTTTTGGCATGGGCTCATTTATATCTTGACGCTGAAAACCAGAAATTTTTTATACGATTGATTGATGAAATTGATTAATTAATTGTTTCGTTTAAGGTTACAATAATAAAGTCTTGCATGCATTATATGCATCGACGTTCCATTAAAAATCAAGTAATATTTCTTTAAATTTGATACTATAAGGGAACTTTTAATCCTTAACTAACTATACTATATATATAGTATTGATATCAATGAAACTACTTGAAGTATCATGAACCATACTCTTTCTAATACGATTAATGGTATAAAAAAGAGCTTCAATGCATGTAAAAAGAGTTGAGACACATACTACCGCCTCAGAATTTATATCCAGATTTCAAAACTATATTCTTGGTTTAGCGAAACTAAACCTTATTTTTGACTTTTATACTATTTCATAAAGATGTAAGAATGTCAGTGAAAAGCTGTAAAATGTCGGTAACTTTGATTTGGCGTATACAAATAATAAAGTTTGACTAAGTCGAATAGAAAAAAACGACAGGAAAATCTTACGAGCTCTTTAGAGCTAGATTGCTGGCCTGGTGAATTATTTAGTTCAAATTGTAAATCTATTACTAAGCACTCATCAAATGCAGCTGAGCTTAAAAGCCAGCCCGCAATCAAAAGTGAAGTGAGATTATCGAAAAGTACTTATAGCCTATAACTCAACAATAAAAGAGAAAAAAATGTTTACAAGTTACAGTAATAAATTTTTTACCTCAAACATAGCTATTTTCGACAGAATAGATTTCTTCTTAGGTAATTCTTCATCCTTTCTAGGAATATCCGCTAAAGTTAATGTTTTTGTGTCCATCTTATTTATTAATCTTCCTACTTTTCCCTTTAGTTCTGACGTTTCATCTTCAGTGCTCTCCTTATCTATTTTAGTAGTTGTTGTAATTGTGTTGTTGTTTTCAAAAACTGTAGTAGTAGTTGTTGATTCTTTACTAGGAACTGTTTCAAATTTTAGTATTGAAGGTTGAGAAATTTCAATATCTTTTTCGACTTTTATTGTTTTTATATTTTCTATCTGATTTCTGTGTTCTATGTTTTTCGATACTTCATTAGGGCTAGATATCAAACGTGTTATAGTGACAGTTTTTGTAATTTCTGACGGTGCTCTTGACTTCACTTCATACGATTTACGATCTGTTACACTTAATTCTTTGTTGATATCCTTTCTATATTCTATTTCACTTTGGTCATCTATGGTATTATTTAAATTAGACGATACATGCGTTATACTATAGCTTTCTTTACGCGTAGGTAATGTGTCAGAATTAGCTTCAGTAACTTTGCTTTCAGAGACTGTATCATATAATCTAATATCTAATCTATCGCGATCAGAAGTTTCTTTTTCCCAATCATAATCAACTTGCTCACTAGATGACCTTTCGATATTCTTATTAGTATACGATGTTTGAGTATTTTTTCCCATGTAACTTTCTGAAACTTGCTTATTAAAGATAGGTATACCTACTTTTATAGAAGTTTTTGTAATATTTTCTGTTTTCAACAAAGGTGTGTCGTGTTTGCTTTCTATTGACATGGATCTATTACTAGTATTTATTTGACTTTCTTTAATAATATCACTAATATTTGAATCTTGGCTTATTTTGTCAGTTCTTATAACTTTCGTTATTTCTTTCATTTTACCAATATTATTATTCTCACTAATATCAACATCTTCTTCTTCTTCTTCTTTATCATCTAAATTATTTTTGTTACTTTTTTTGTGTTTTAATAGAGCTCGTTATCTCTGTTGTTTTAATAACATTTATACTTTCTTTGTCATCAATTGATTTTCTATCTTCACCAACTAATTTTTTATCATTTTCGTTTGCAGCGTTAGTATTTACAGTTTTTGTGGATTTACTTATTTTTGCTATTGTTTTATTATCAGTGTCGTCAGTGAATTTAGTGTCATCAATAACTTTTTGTTCTTTAAATAGTAACGTGTCATTTTCGTAGGATTTTTCAGTTATAATAATTTTGGTTGATTTAGTAGTCCTAGTCATACTTGCATTTTCGGTCAGTTCACCTACGCAATCTAGATTCTGATCAATCAGACCAACTTCTCCAGTTTTAAATATATTAGTTAATTTACTTGTTTTTATGGAACTTTTTTTTTCAATGTCACCAGTGTCTTTTTTACTTTCTAAGTCATTCTTTCCACTGATATTCTTAGTTCTGACTGTCTTGGTATACTGACGTACAACTTGACTAATATCGTTATTATCTTCTTTAGCTCTCATAGATATCTCTTTGAGCCTAGGTATAGATCTTACTTTAGATTTCTCAGTAAATCTAGCCGATGACTTAGGTACTTCGACTTCGTGGTCACTTTTACGCCTCAGCGATGGTATTTTCGAAGGTCTTACTTTAGGAGTGGGGATTAGTACTTTTTTTTCATCATAGGCATGTATTATTTCTTCAAATTCACTATCAACTTTTTCAGGATCAGTCAAATCGCCCGCACCATCGGTATTTTCAACGATTTCTTCGTAGATCTTATCAAAGTCATCATCAGGTCTCGATGTCACTATCGTTTGTTTGATTTCACGTTTCAATACTATTGGTTTGGTGGTTGGAGGTGGAATCTTGCTGACTCTGGACAGTTTCGGTATTGAAGTTCTTGGAGTTGGAATGTGACTCTGGAAGAGATTTCGATAAGAAATATAAGCATAGTCTTTGAATATAAAGTTGTTTTAGGATAATATAATACACATAAAGATTATTTTCCTCCTTTTTTGTTGAGTTATAGGCTTACGTTAGACTATAATTTTACCGGATATTAAGAACTTATGTAGCCGAAGATATGCAAAATCTTGTAAGAGGTCTGATTTTAAATTAGTTATGTGCTCGGTGATAGATTTTTAACTTGAAGGTCGTTATTAAAAAATAACTTTTCTGAGCTCTGAGGGTAAAGTCGACGTCGACATAGGAACATATTTTTCTCTTTCACTTTCCTCTATTAGCTGTCATCTCAATATTCACACCTTTTCCTCATACAATCCATTCATACCTTCTTCTTAACTTTTCTGTGATTGGTGATTTTTTCATACTTCCTCTGACATACTCGTTTCTAATATTATCCATTCTTATTTAGTTACACCGTACATTATTCTTAACATTCGTATCTCTTGATTGATTTCTTGTAAGGAAGTGATTTTGTCAACTAAACAAGGTTATGATTGTGTGTAAAATAAAATTACTACCTATATCGGCGCGTGTGATAATAGAAGAGATGTAAAAGTAAATGATTACAAGTTCTTTCTTTTCAAGTATGAGACTTTAAAATGATTCGATGTTTTCAGGTGGTGTACATGTGATTTATTTATTAGTCAAAGCAATTGTTAGAGGACCTATAACATGTTAGCAGTTTATGTGGTTTTTCTCTTTACTGCATACTCATTCGATAAGTACTTACTGTGTGTTCTTTGTTTTCATTTGATTTTCTTCTTTCAGCTCTAACGCGTTCAGCCGCCTGTCTGAATTTTAACTTTGGTATCTTCGTTTTAGGTCTTTTGTCCACTGTATCATCAAGTTCGATTTCTGAAAATTAATTCAAGGTTATTATTACTTCCCGAGTAGAAAAAGTTTAATTAAACCAACAGCGGCTTTACATGATAATGCAAGGGAGGAGCATTGTGGAGTGTGGTGCGCTCTCCAGCCATCTATGCTCTACCCTCAGAGACGCTTGCCGATGACCACTAACAGAATGTTTGGAGAACCCATACAAATGCGTTACTTAGACTATAGAGTTGAAGTTACTTCCAGACATCACTATCATTCACATAATGGTGCACCCTATAATAAACCTTTTGACAGTAAAACCTGATGGACATGGTCCTTGAATTTGTCCGGCAAATCAGTAATGTGCTTCGGGATCTTGTTATAAACTTAATATAAACTTTACTAACTTTATAAACGTGGGATAAACTATTTTTGTATAAATCGTTGACTACATACTAACAATATGAAAAAACAACATATTTTAAAGAAAATTTATAACTAAATATCTTCTGGTTCAAAAGTTATACGAGGTAAACAGTTTACCAATATAAAAATAGATTATTGTCAAGAATAACTTTAATATTACATCTCTTTTTTAGTTACTTGCTCGGATTACTTACTGGATATAAATTAATATTACACCAGCTAATATCTAGGAACGACACACGCGCTTTCTACAACCATATTGTTTACTACACACCTGGTATGTAAAAGGTGGTTGCGATCCAGTCACACCACATCCAATCCCACATGGTGAGTGTTGTTGATTATTCTCATTCATAATGACGGACATAAATTTTTTCCCCCAGCAAACGTGAATACCTCATTGAAAACTACCAGGGTGCCATAATGTTAAGGAGCTTACCTTTTACATCGTTGTCGCCGGTAGAGAGATTGAGTTTCGTTTGAGTAACTTCTGTACCTTGAACGATCTCCCGATGTTCCATGTACGTCCGTTTAGTAACCGTGTAGCCGCCGCCATTACGGAATTCAATGACCTGGTTTTTTAAATAAATATTTAATTTACATCCCAAACCTATATATTACCGAAGATGGTTGTGAGATTTGAACTCACGTTTGTTGACAATACCGCTACGAGATGGTATTTATGTAATCAAAGGTAATGTTGAAGATTCAGATGTGAATATAATAAATGTTGTTTTATTTACCTTACTTAGGTAGGAGATTTTTCTCTACAGAAGTCGAAGTCACTGTATAGAAAGTTTACGATGATCGCCTTTCCCAGATATTCAGTATTATTATGGTTACATCAACTATTTAATTCGTGTAGTAAAATTGCCTTATGAAAAGCTCTTGTCTTTTTAAATTAAAAGAGATTGTTAATTTAAAATATTTGTAGTAATTAATTTTTAAAGTATTCCTTACACAGTTATAATATTAATAAATTGTACTAAAGGCATTTGACATTAACAAATAACTAAAAATGGTAGCCAGGCCGTATTTCATAATACCATGTTTATGGTTTCATCACGATGTTTTCCTTCAACCTACGTTCATAAGTAGGTATCGAACATGATACAACTGAGCCATATAGCTCCTACGAAATTGAATATTCTGTCTGTTATGACCATATTTTTAAGATTTAATTTATTTTAATTTATTAACTTCGGTTTTTTGACCCCTATTATGTAATATTGGTGACATTTTGTGTGATATAGCTTAGTCACTGTGCACAAGTGACGTGAATTATAAATAATAACAGGCGACAAGAATTTCTAGTTGCCACAAAAACTTTCTAGGAAGTTCTAACAATGTTTGTTAACATTCTTACGTTTTGTTCGACCGTTCTTTGAACTTTGAAGATTAGACAAATACTCTATCCACACGTGACTTCGACAGAATTTCGGGATGGCACGGAGCTGCATCCGACTTGGTCACGACCACCATTACATATAATTCCATAAGTGCGACTCTCTTTTTATTTGTCGTATTTTGAAATTAGCCAGTGGTGGCTATTGCTTTTAGATTTCATTGTGCTTACACATCACGAACACTGAAGTCACTTTTTTAAAAGTGGACTCGTCTTTCGTAACGTTTTCATTTGAAATGCGACGAAACGAAAAAGCGACCCTAAATAGAAATAAAAAATAAGTTACATTTATAAGAATTTAGCTTTCGAGAGAATACAGAGAACACATAATACACGGTTAATGCAAATTCCTGATTTTCCCGACTATGATCGTCGAATTGGCCTAGCGGTGTGACGACCAGATTTCTACACACTTTTATATGTACAATACACTTCGTAATTGTAGTTCGATCCTTCTGATTTAAAAAAATATATTTTTATGTTTTCTGAAGGCTTCTGACGTGTGTGAACTGAACACATGTATTTTTTTTATAATTCGTTATAGGTTTACCTTTTGGCCATAATCTCAGCTGATGCTAACGATTTATCCTAGTGAGAGAACTGGCTTTCAAGTGGAAGACACCTATAGATGTTTGGCGACAGAATTTCAACTCGAGGGTGGTAGCTAGCCAGACGTGAATTAGAAAAAGACCATGCTATTGGTTTCATCTCGATGTATTCCTTCACAGTAAGCCATCATTGCTTTTGTTCTACTATAAAAAAAAAAACATATGAGCAACTGTTGCCTGTGAATAAGAAGAAAAGATTCTAGTGAAGGATTTAATTCATTGAATACAATTCTACTTTATAGAGAGGCCAAACAAATAGGTTATTAGGCAAATAAAAATGTATATGTATTGTCAAGGTTCGATTTTAATTTTTTAATATTTATATTCAAATGTTTGTACGCTCGTGACGACCGTTTTGCCCGGTTTTGTCTCTTTTTTGAACAAGTGTTGATATTTTACTGCTATGTCTTCGGTTACGGTGATCTTTTGGAGTTTTAAATCCCCTTTCGTGAACGTAGCCTCTTTTTTCGTGACAGTTATGACAGGCTGTAGAGTGAAATCCTCTTTGGTTGCAATCTCGTTACTTACAGCGCCATCTGTTATCTCTTCGTTTGAAGTTTTGAATGTTGCCGGGTCGATCTCTCTTATGTTCTGCGAGCTTGGTACTTCTGCTTCGACGTCTGTCGGGTTTTGGTAGTCGTATTGTATTTTGAATGTTGGTGATGTTGATTCTTCTGACATTATTGTGTTTCTGTGACCGAAAGAAAGAGAGACAAAGAGATACAATTATATAATTTAAAAAAAAAAACATTAAATGCGTTCATTTTACTGCGTTGAATGAAATTCTCAAAACCTAGGTAATAAAACCAAGGGTCCATTCTAAATTTAAAAGTGAATTAATAATAATAACTAACTACCATGGATCTTAATATTATAACTATCATCTTTCTAAAACATCGACAACAGCATCATTCAATGTCTGGAAAATGCCACAAAACAAAAGGGGTTGTGTCAAAATTAATTTCGAAATACATAATTTACTACAAGTTATATATAATATTAATTTTAATATATATGTATATGAAATTCAAATTATTTAACATATTTTACAAAAAGAAAATAATATAAAGGAAAAGGAAACTAAAATAAACAAACGAGTAAACAAATAGTAATAAAAAATACAACAAGACATCTTAAAATAAAAATGTTTTACAAAAAGTATTTCTTTTTTTTTTATTTAAATTTTAGCAGTCTCAGGTGATTTTAGGTGACGATGTGGCGCAAGATGGTAGATAAGTCTAGTGAAGTCACTGGCTCTCAAATGAAGCTGCCGGAACAAACCTATGTGTTTAGTGACAGATTCGACATTAGAATATAACCCTCCGGTCCCATCACGATGTTTTTATTCACCGAATGCTCAGCTTCAAGTTATTTATTGGCTAAAGACGATTATATCCTAATAAAACAGAGACCTAATTAAAACCAAAATACAGTTGAGGAGAGTTTCCCCTTGTAAATTACGTATTTCACAATAGCAAAGCGATGGCGGAAATGGCTCGAATATCGGCTTCAAAATATCTCTTGCGAAATACGTAATTTATGGGTTGGTTACAAGGGAAAATCTTTCCATAATTTTATTTTTAGTTCAAATTTGGATTTTATTAGGGTCCCATGTCTAGAGGTAAATAAAATCAAGGCCCATATGTAATAAATAAATAGATAATTGTTAAATGCCACTTACGTTTTATCACGCCCTGGTACAAGAAACTTCAACAGGCGACTGTGTTCCATTTGTTAGATTAAATTAATTATTTTATCATCCATCATATTTTGTGTGTGTGTGTGTGTGTTATAGATAAAATAAAAATGGAATTACGTGTCACTTTTATGACGCTGATAAAAAAATGTATTTATATAAATCGTTAATGAAAAAAAAGGCTTGTAGATAGATATGTTTTTTTTTTTAATAGAACAATGTTATTTTTACTGTACGGTGAAGAAAACCATCGCAAAGAAAACTGAACCACCGAAACATAAAAATAGACTTCTCGATGCTCAATTTTTCATAATGTTACTCGCTGGCCCGGTAAATGTCGTCCAACATTTCTAATAGTAAATAACTCAACCGCAGCGCCATCTATCGAGTCCATATTTTGAGAAGTTATTTTTTTGTATTATACCGACAATACTTTGAATATGAGTCATTTTGATTCATGAACATAAAATTTGTTAATAACGATTACAGCATTATCTATCGGATTCTATCATAGTTATGAACGATTGTATTAACAAAACGAATATGAGATCAAGCGGTGAAATATTTTATGACCACTACCACTATCAGACGCTCCAACGAATGATCCTTATCCCTTACATTACCTATAAGTAATGCGTTACCTTCTAGAATTTACTCAGACAACACCTATGTAAATCTACACTCATCAAAAAAGTCTAAGCAACATGTACTAATTTAAATTTTAGGATGGTTCTTCACATTATAACGTTGTATTTTATTTTTAAAATAATACCTTTAGGGTTCTATGATGTAAAAATAACAGCTGTTGTCTTTATAAGTTCTTTTAATAACAGAAATGAACAATATTAGAATATACTGTAGAAACTAAGATACATAAGAAACTAAACTTTTTTCTTACAAAATGAAATTTCTAAAGAAAATGTATTTATTGTGAAAGAATAGAACAATTTAATACAAAGTATGGGCTCCTCTGCTATTCAGAACTTGTCGGCAACGATTATTCATTGAATTAATAAGACTGTTTATGTCATCTTGCGGTATTCGCTCCCAATGGAATTGTAGCAAATCCTTCAGCTGTTGGGTTGTTGTCGCTCCGTCCAAGTCCTTCAAAACACGCCTCTGGAGCATGTCCCATGCGTGCTCGATGGGGTTGAGATCTGGCGATTGTGCAGGCCAGGCCAATACCCGGATGTTCTCCGTTGCAAAGTATTCACTGGTTCGCCGAGTTGTATGTGAACGCGCATTGTCATGCATTAACCTAAAATCGGAGCCAAAGGTTGGTGCAAATGGGTAGACATAAGGTCTGAGAATATCCTCAATGTAATTTTCAGCATTCATGTTTCCATTTACAAAAACGAGCTCAGTTCGCCTGTTCTACATAATACCCGCCCATAACATAACTGTTGAGCCGCTGTATGGATGAACTTCCTGAACGCACCTGAGCCTTTCAGTATTTCCGGGCCGACGATACACTCGCACCCTTCTTGTATCAGGCTTAAACCCGAATCGCGACTCATCGGAAAACATAATTTTATCCCATTGTTCCTGGGTCCATGTTATGCGTTCTCTACACCATTCATATCGACGAGCGCGATTCCCGTGACGTATCGGTGGGCACCTGACTGGGCATCGAGCTCATAGGCCGTACTCATGCAGTCGATTTCGCACAGTTTGAGGACTTACATCAACACGACTTGAAATTTGTAGCCTCAAACTTATCTTTCGAGCGGTTAACATCGGCTGGCGTCTTGCAGTCAATTGTATGTACCGGTCTTGCCGAGTGGTTGTACTCCTTTTACGGCCTGGATGCTGTTCAGCGGGTTCTCCTGTATTATTGTAGCGCTGCCAAAGACGACAAATAACACTTCTATGAATGCCAAAATGTCGAGATACCTGAGATTGATTACTTCCCGCTTGCAACATCCCTAGAGCTCTTTGCATTTCATCTGCCATCAAATGACGTCGCTTCATGACGTAAAGAATATCTAACAATTCAATTTTGTCGCTAACTTTATTTAAATGGTTGGTAAAATTATACAATCAAGACTAAACGTAGCAATTAAAACGCACTTAAATTCAAACAAATTCGCAGTCATTTGAATTTTATGAAAAAACAAAACATCATCAAATTTTTTTTTTTACAACCAGCCAGTATGTCTTCAATAACAAAAAGTTTACTTACCTACGCACTTTGTTTGAGTAAATATTTAGAAATTAATTAATATAAATGGAAAAATTTGTAATATCACGCATGTTGCTTAGACTTTTTTGATGTGTGTATATTTGTATTTATTTACCTTCCCTCGCGAAGGTCACGAAGCTCTTTGATAGGGCCTTTGATCAGTATAAACGATAATCAAAATTTATTTTTAAACCCTTCACAAATAGAGGGTGTCATAAAGTTTATGTGTGTCTGTCTGTGGCTTCGTTACTCACTAACGGCTGAACCGATTTTGATCTAGTTTTGTTTGTTTGAAAAGTGATTTCATCGAGAGTGTTCTCAGTTATGATCAAGAAAATTTGATAGGCCGTTTGAAGAATATCAGCTCTTTTATAGTTGATAAATAGATTTGAGCATCTTCAACACGTCTGATTGATTCGAGTTTTGGTATTCTGTTACTTCAATTATATTAGAAAAACTTAACCTGATGCTGCTGCCTCCCCTGGAATCCGTAGGATACTCCTCACCAACTTACAGCAAAGATAACGTATTTGGGCCCATTTGAATGGTCTCAAAAAATAGGTTACTTGTGTCACGTTCTTATTAACTTTTCAATTTACCTTATTTCGAAAAAAGTTATCAAATCTCTCCAAAGTTTGGGTATATTAGTTGATTGATTCTTATAATACGTCTATCCCCGTAAATATATAGCGTGATGAAATCTTATAGGAATATACATATATAATACTAAGCGAAGCCCAATAGTGTTAATAATCACGTTTCAAAGATAAATGCATTTTTATTTTTGCATGTTAGTTATCTAATCTAAAATTTCACACCTCTCGTTTGGAGGGTCAGCTGATTAATTAAATATATCATTTTATCTATATACTTTTTAATTAAAGATATAGTTCGATTTAAAAACGAAAGTTCTTTCTCTTTTTGTAAGTTTAACGAGAAATAATCTTTTTATATATAAAAAAAAATCTTTGTTCGTCTTTGTTTTATCTAAACCGCAGGGGTCTAGGGGTCTAGGGGTCGATTTAGAATTTCAATGGGTCTCGCCAACGAAAACAGTATTTGGGGGTCCGCGAGTTGTAAATAGAAGTCAACAAAATATAAGAGAGTTGTGACAAAAGCTTTAACTAATTTTCTTTCTATAAATAAAATAATATATTATAGTATGACTTGTACTTACATAAAACATACATATTAGTAAATATTTGCAAAAAGTAAATGTTTAAGGGATTTATGAAGGTATGGAGCTAATTTATGAGAATTTCATGATTACATACTTGCATCAATCATGGAAAAAGTCGGGATCGATAATGGGATGACCTTATAAAATTATTTTTATAAATACTTTTTAAGATTTGTAGGTACCAATTGTACTTGTACAGACTTGTCAATTCGCTAATAATTCAAACAATATGGATGTTAGAGACAAACGATGTTTATTTGTCTTCTGAATTTTCTAAAAAAGTATTTAGTGGGGGTCTACCCGATATATTAAAAAGTTGTAAGGGGTCCACGAGAGAAAAAGTTTGGGGGCAATTGGGGTCTAGATTCTAGACGATCATTCATAGTTATATTAGGATCCGATAGTTGGCGTTGTGATCGATCCAGTAACCACCGGAAAGGGCCCAGTTAGTATATTTAATGCATATTTTATATGAGGATTATTTCCAAATTAATTGTAGCTTATATTTATAGTCATTAACAGTATATATAACACCCAGACATACAGCTGATAATAATTCTAATTACATAACAAGTCATTTAGCCCTGTGCGGAAAGCGAACTGTAGACATTTTGCCCCTTGTGGGAACCATCACGGTGATAGAAGGGAATTTCTGTGATAGATTTTCCGATGGTCGCGATAAATGCAAGATCGAATATGTCGTGTGAAAGATAATAGAAATTTTATTTACTACGGAAAATTTTGGTGTTTTTGTTTTTTTTTTTGTATTGTGCGTTTTTACAACGTATCATCAAACAAATAGCATTAATGAACATAACCACAGACCTCTAATCATAATGATATTTTGGAAAATCATTTTGGTTACAAAGGCAATTTTGGGACGAACTTTAATCATAATGGAATTCTTTTCTTGGCTGATATTGAACGAAAAGTGGATTTCGGACGTTGATGAAGAATTATTATTTTATATTTTGTAAGAATGTAGATAAATGGCGTTTCATTAACGATTTTGTTTAAATGAAACAACCCTGCTTACCCGCCGGCAGAAAATGTGGTGTAATGATAAATAATGTAAATAGAGTATGTACTAGGAGATTATAAATATAAAAGGGTTCCACACAACACTCACACGAACACACCAAATAAGTACGTTTTCTATGTACCTTTAAAAATACGATTGCAATACCACGGATCTCAAAAGAGAACTGATTAGGAATTTCAGTGGTATAACTACATGCCACGTTATCACAGTGTTGATAAAATTTCGATAATTATGGATTACAATTATTGATAATGAAGGTTTAAGGATAGGATAGGAAGGTGATAAGGATTTTTACATACATTTATATATGCTATGAAAGTATGTATCATTGATAAAATGTTCGATTAACGGAGTATGACAAGAGGCAAAGGTATTTCAACTATATAGCCTTGTCTGACATTAGTAAATAAGAAAATATAGGACTCACACACATGCTCATCTATAAAGTGCACGTTATGGATGCGTAGGTGTCAAGTGTCACTCATCATTTTCCCGTTCCACATTAACGTAAGACAGGACAGTCCGGTTAGAGACGTCAATGTAGACGCACCTAAGTTTTTGATATTTAATGTAACAGTTATATAACTTGTAATTGAGTGAAATAATAATACATACTCACTTATTGAACAAGAACTTTTGTTTATTTGAATAACCGGGCTCAACCCTAAAAAAATGTGATTCATATTGTAATTCAATTATTTGAAACACGATGTGTTTGCGTATTACGAAGACTGGGGGGAAAGGTGTCATAGCCAGCGTGATGTATTGTTCATATGTTTTTTTTTTATAAATAGTAGCTCGGCAAATACTATACTGTCCCTGTGGAGATCTAAATGCATCGGTGTATTTCGCTATCATGCCAACCTGCATACATATCTCTTCACGTTACGCTTGAAGGATCCGATGTCGTAATAAGGAGGGAACACATATGCCGGGAGATGGTTTCACAGCTTCACGGTACGACAAAGATTTGAAGATATTGAGAAATTTTTGGTTCGTACCGAGATGGAGGGTTACCGTAAAACTGTGACTCCCAAACCCAGCACGTGTGGTTCTGTTGTGGAAATAAAAGAATTAGATTGAAGAGCATTCACCATGATCCTGGCGGAAGAACCCGCTCAGTGAAGCAATATATCGTTTAAGTGAATTGAAGGCGCCGGTATACAATGAAGGGAAAGGAAATAGGTACCTTGTCGCTCCACGTCTACCGTTTCCATAGGTCGCAAGTTCTTTTGGTTTCTATATCTCTCACTGGCACTCGAGTTCTAGTTTTTTCCAAAAAGTACTAATTTTAGGTAGTTCAGCTCACTGACTACACTGTTAGCCTTAGGGGCCCTATCCAAAAACAGAGCCGCTGCGGCTTTTACAGCTTCACCGGACTTGGGGGCGAGCGCAGAGGGCATCAGCCGCGAAAGTTTTTGACGACCTGCACGAGGGTGCCAGAGTGGCCGAACCTCGGCTCGGGCGGTCGTCGCGAATGCGAAAAGGTCGCGATCTATCTAATTCCCTAATCCTAAGAAAATTCGAGCTAACTAACATATACTCATATACACGTTCCCCTCCTCCTGGGAGGAAGGAGGGAACCATGCGTATGTGTATTTAGTGATCGAAATGGTTTTTCTACACTAACTAGCGCAAAAAAAGAAAAAAAAGGTCCCTTATAGAACCTATGTACCTGTGAGGTGTGCACGTGGTGTTCATACGTGTGTAATGTTGTGTGTAGGTAGCTAAGTGTTGCACGTATAGTGTCACTTGTATCGCGCGGGCGGCTGCCTGACCCAAGGGCTTCACACCGAGGAACGGACCAGAGTATTGCGTGCACTGTCACTTGTATTTGTTTTGAGCGAGTCTATCACGTGACCACTCGGCGAAGCGTTTTCAAAGCGACTGGGGTGGGAACTAGGTAGGAAATAATGAGTGAATGAATATATGTATGAATGCGTGAATTAATAATATAAATAAATATAGATATACAGCGTACCTATACATGAATATTGTTACGTTTTTTAAAGGTTTGATTTTTACATCGTGTGAATTATTGCACATGTGTTTTTTTATTTTATAAGTATCGTTTGAATGAAGTTTACAGGTTGGCAACATTGGTGTAGGTAGCCGCGTCCATCGACGTGAGTTCGAATCCCTGAAATTAGCCCAGGCTTTTGGTGAAGGAAAACATCGTGATGAAACCTTAGAATGGTGGTACGGCTTTTCCTAATGCCTGCCTAGCTAGCTAAAAAACACAAATAAATGTGTTCAGGCAGCTGCACTTAAGAGCCAGTCTTCCACTATGCTTATGCTACCATCTTGGGCCACATCGTCACTTAAGATCAGTTGAGATTATGCCCACAACGCTAAACCTATAACGATAATAAAAACTGGCTTTAAATTTTGGTTATTTAGTAGGATTTTTTTTTGATCAGAACCAAACGATACGTTATCCTGATTTGTTATTAATTTTTTTCTGAAGATGAAGGAATAAAAACGGTATATACCCTCAGTACTGTCGATTTATCTATGGTGGGCTGTGCCAATTCTTTCCTCCGTTAGCTACGCCAATGTTGCCACTAAAATATCTACTTACCTATCAACGGATAAAGGATGATGGAAATCAATTTAAGATAGTTAAAAAAAAACTGCAATAATTTCAGTTCATATACCCACATTTTATTAAAATATTTTAACATTTATTAAATTATTATGGTATAATATATGTATCTATAAATATGATTCCATTATATGTGAAACGATATGTTATATATTATCAAATAATAAATATTATCATAATTAAAAATTAAAATAAATTTAACAGTTTTTAATAAAATTAGACGAATTCATAAATTAATTATACCAGAACAATTAATTATTATTTTATCATTAACGTTGATTAAACAAAATATGCATTTACCTAATATTAAACTGTGTATAAATAAGGTGTTAAAATTTTGACGTATTATAAGTAAAATAGCTAATAACTAATTCTCTGGTGCACTCGACTGTTCCTTTTGGCACGCACACGTAGCCACTGTATCTATAGACGCTTTACGCACGCATAGGGCCGAGTACACAAATGTCTTGGAACTGTCTAAACCAGGGTATATAATATGATTTTAATATCTGCACATCCATGAATAGCGCGACTGCTGCTGTTACTGACTGTACTAGGTACATTAATTTAGTTATCAAAGTAAATTAATATAGGGAAATTTCTTCGTTTTTTTTTGTTATTTTATGATCCTTTATATCAAAGCTGCAGTATTATTTCAGTATTAATATTATAAATAATATTTATGTTAGTAATTAATTAAAAAAGAAAAGTTTTTAAATATTTGTATCAAATATAATATATTACTTAGTATTATTATTGAATATTATTGTATATTACGAATATATTACCCTCACTATTACACTTTGTATATGTAATGATTTTTCAAGTTTTTTGTTCCACAAATCAAAACTGCTTCTTAAAACTGCATAAACTCGCTTCGCATTGTCACTACAAATATAATTCAGCCAGAACATTCGAAAAATCATTTCATTCAATATGTGTAATATTGTTTTAATACTAAAAAGCACATAGACTATACCTATGTCATGATATATTCTATACATCCGAACGATTTAAAAATTTTAATATTGATATTCATATGAAATGATTATGTATTTTTAAAAAGATTTTTCCTATTTATTACTACCATACACTTGCGAGCTTTTAGCTCTTTTAATTTACAACTACATCTAAATTACCTATTTTTACTATTAAAGAAACAATATGATAAAAAAAAGTCTCCAAATAACCCGGTACAATATTTTTTTAAATAAAATGAGGAATTGAGGTTTCATGTGTTCAGACAACAAAACAATAACCTTGGACAAAAATAAAAAAATAAATTTATTATTACAGCATATGTAGCTGACTTATTTTTTTAATGATATAATAATATGGTAATAATGAATAATATTTATAATATGTATTATTAATAAAATGAACTACTAAACTACATCCCTAATTGCATGCATAACACATCTAATATTGGAAGTTTACGTGATTAATATGATTATATATCTTGATCGTAAAGTCTTACGGTACATAGCTATAATCGGTTATATTTATTAAATTACGCGATGATTTGAATGAATATCCGAACGCAAAACTACGTCTAACGTTACTATTGTATTATAGTAATACTCCCTTCAATGGCGAATGACATATCGACTACACCCAATATGAAAAACATGGTAACTTTCATTATTACTTTAAAATAATACATTATATTATACACTCAACTAAAATACAGAAATAAACTCTATAGTTTTGCAAATTAAAAGATAAGACATTTCATACATGAAATCAAGTATACATATTAACGATAAATATTTCGTTAATTAGTTTTCATTCACAAATATTGCTCGGAAGAGCTTTAAAAATAGATTCTAAATGAGTTACATACAATTCATATTAGGTATGGATACATAACATGATAAAAATTTAAACAAAGCAATTTTACAAATAAATGATTATAGACAGATAAGACATATTTAGACAATTATATTAACACATTATATGAGCAGCCATACACATATAATTTGTTATTGGTGTCATTTTTATTTCACTAATGACAAAAAAAAAAACAACGTATTCGCCTAACACCTGCGTGTTATCTAGGGTGGGTTGCCAGCGTAGGAATTCGTATTTTCGGGAAATAGAAACACGAATGTGAGACTAAGCTAAATGTTTTGTCAAATATAAATATGAAATTGGCAGAAACAGATGAAGGGATATACTTATATAGAGGCAGTCAAATTAACACCATTTAAACCACCATAGTATGTTTTTATTTATGCATTGTCCTATCTATGGTCAATCACGGTTTATAGTTACTTCTAAGATCTAAGTTAAAATAGCCTATTTTTCAGAGCATGTTGTAAATAAAATTATTTAAGACTGTAAACACAACAACAACAGCACAGTTAATTAGCACAGCAGTGGTGTTACCGCTGCTAAACTAGTATGGGTTTCATCAATGAATTAAACATACAAGCACCGTATTGTAAAAACATGTCTTAAGTATCTGTCAAATTGAAAAAAAATATTTTAATCTCATGAGTGTTGACATCAAACTTAAACATTCACCATCAAACTGTTTCTGGAATACAGTGTTTCAGAAATATATTATTAAATAGTTGAAAAATATGTTGCATGCATGAAAATACTTTTTTTTATATAACTGGCAAACCTATAACATATCATAAATTGTTTTTTAATATTTAGCAACCATAATTTCCTTTCATCGTTATAGTATACATACCACATAACATTAATATAACAAAAATATTTAATAAATAAATATATTGTCAATTATATCGTTTCGTATATTCAAATTTATCGTCGTTAATCGTACTAAGCTACACCGTAACATGGTTTTTATTAAAAATATTTATAATAATGCATTAATCGTCATAAAAAAAAAATCAACTATAATTACAATTACAATGTATAAGTAACTAATACATTATGCGCATATTAGCGTTAGTAAGATATTGGTTTTGTGTTAAAAAAATCCATTGACTATGGACTGTTTTTGAGTACCGGAATATATGTCAGCCCGTTGTCATTTGACGAGCTAATAAAAACTCATTCGCGCAAATCTTCCTTGTAATCATAAAAATACCCCATTTTATGAATTGAAAATTAAACATCGATAGTTATATTTTGACAATCGATTCTTCGATAGTACTAATAACTATCGATTAATCAATTTTTCAACAACACTAGCGCATTTGTTTCAATAAAATCTATTTTATTACTTACAATTAATTTTTTTTAATATTTATTTTGCTAGTGATAAAACATTTTATGGGTGATTTCTATTTCTAATAGTTATACAAATGACTAATGATTTTTAATAGTAATCCATAGAAGAAAGATATTCTAAAATACAAATAGAAGCAATAATTAATAATATCAAATATTTACAATGAATTATTAAGCTCAAATATTGTATTTAAAAATTATTACAATTCTACTACTCAGTTTTGGTCCTTTGTTCAAACTTCTATTTCAATAAAATTAATTATTAAATTACTGCACAAATAATGTGTGCTTATATATAAATAAAATATATATTATTGTCTTTGAAGCCGTGTATGTGACTGGGTTGCCATCTTTATCTATTATAACGCATAAAAATAGGAGTGACGCGTATTTATTCAAAGAGTTAAAAAGAACCGGTATTATCAAATAGGACATTAGAACTATTATCAATAAACTGGCCTACCTACCTGTTCCAGATACTAGTGTGACACAAAAGTCAATTGTTTCAGTTTGGAATATACTTTTCTCTATTCAAACTTAAGGATCGTAACTTTGTTACAGATAGAAAGATATGAACAAATATGAGTTTGAACAAATTCTTTTACTCTCCTCAGTTATAGTACCTAATAGGAAGAGATAGCACCTTGTAAGAAGGCTGTTATTTTAGAACAGGTTACTGGAAATGTTATTTCTCTCAAACAGGAACAGGTTTGTTATTTCACCTGATTCACCTATACTGATAAAAACCTTAAAAAATGAAACTAAAAATTTATTGTTGTTCCGATGATTTTATATAATTCTATTTATTTAAATTGAACTTTACTTACTTTAAATTAATATAAATCGATGCATGGATATCACTACTCGACTAGATTGCTTAGTTTAAGTGCTGCATACCGTCAATATATGGCTTGATTTGTGGTTAAATATTAGAAATGATAAATGTTTACGCCACCGTTACCGCCTATAGTATTGTTTTGTAGCATTGCGGTCTGTGCCTGCATAGTAAAATTCGAAAACAGTGACGACCACCGAAAGATCTACAATGTATCACCAGTCACTGCCATCTTGCCAACTTGTCTAAAGAGAAACTGGATAGTGAATAATCATCGGCTGATCTCGAAACGCAATACACATAAGCGAATTATAATAACTTGCTTTTCACCATGTGTATTATGGTCGCGACTCAGTCAGGCTCTACAACCACTTCGTAATGTTGAGACATCTAAATTAAATATCACAATAAATATTTTAAATAAAAAATGGCAACCCTCGCCTACGGAGCTTTAGGCTCAACCGCTCAAACTATCAAAAAGTGTTAATTTTTTTATTTTAATGGCTTCTAATTTTTATGTAATTTCGTAAACGCCAAAAATGATGCAAAATTTAGCAGTTCTAATTAAATTATCGTCAATGTAAAAATACTTTTGACGGTTTTATTGTCTAAAATATTTAATTCATGTATCTATACTTAATTGTTATTGTTTAATCAAAAAATATTGTCCAATTCACATAATATTAAAAAATATAAAATTATATCTCCTTTATATAGTATTATATTAATAAGTAATAAAAATATTTTATATGAATGTAAAGCGATACCGAGTTTGCAAAATTTTGTAAAAATATTTGAAATAATAAAAACAAAATGCCTTATTAAGAATTATAGAGTAACCTGAGAGGAAGGCTTGGAACAAATTGATAATTTAAAAAAAAATCATAATAATGATGTTTGTGTACGACTATAACCTATTCAACTTAAAATCAATTATGATACAGTCGTGTTTTTTTCTTTATGGCAACACAGCAGGTCTCGATGTCGTAGATAATTATTTAAAATTCTAATTTTCACATAGAAACAGTAAACAATGCAGTTTTTTTGTTTACTTGTTTATTCATACTGACTTTGATATTATTCCCATATTAATACCTTAATATATTGTTATTTATATTATATTATAAAATTTATATTGTACTTAGAAAGTTATGTTCAAAATCATACAAAACTCTAGAGGATATAGTTATATAAACTTCGATTATATTACACAATATGTTAAAAAGGCTAGATGTACAATACTATTAGACACCAAAATATATATTATTTAAATGTTATGTATAAGGTCTGTACCATACACCCTGACTACAGTATATTATATAAGTCAAATATTTTAAACCACGTCGCGTTACAATGGCGATATTAAATTAACACACGTATCCGCGCAATGTCAGATTATAAGGATAATTAAATTTTCAGTTTATTATTTATCCTTTTCAAGCAACCTGTGTATAAACAGCTGTAACGCAAAGGTCATCCGACGGGGTCACGGATTCTAACAATCAATGAAATGAAAACGTCAAGAAATACTATTAGAATGAGACACATGACACTTCCACGTAATGCAGGAAAGAGATAGCCCTATGTCAGTGAGTGGTTACCGCTCCGAATCGGTAGTATAGAGTGCTGCGAATTTGGTTACTTATTTTATTATATTTAGTTTGTTTAATTATTTTTTTTAATTTTATGAACTATTTAATTTATTTTTATAGTTACTGACCATTAGCCCAAGCCGTGTGATTGATTAATGTCGACATTGTAGTGGCACGTTGTATATTACTATAGAAAATATATAGGTAGGCTATTAAGATGCTTAGAAAGAAAGAAAATTTGGTCAAGAATCAGTATCTTTATATATTATGTATATTAGATATGCAAGGTAAATATATATTATGATAATGGGCAATTAGAATACTTTTTTTAACTGAATATTTGGCATATATGTATGTATGATGGCCAGTCCGAGAAATGCCAAATGTTTTGACAAGTGACTAATGAATCTGGCAGATCATAAACATTATAACTACAGCATTTTAAATATATTTGTATAATTTGTAAATATGGTATATTATTCCTAATATAGTTATATAAGTAGTAAACTTTATTTTTTACGAAGCCACATTTTACTCTAGATAAAGACTATATAAAATACCTATTTAAATGAAATAAATTTTCACATTAAATCTCAGATTCCAGGCATATCTCTACCTCTTACACACACTACCAAAACTTGAACATTTCATAGAACAAACACCTCATACTTATTTAATACCGCTACATTTGTACAAAAACGTCTGTATACGTACAAACGTTTGCGTGAAGTACATAGGGTTGTCTAATCTCAAACTCCACGAAATAACATTAGTACTCGCGGCTCACAAACAAATTATGATCGATCCTATACTTCCACAGCCTATCTACGCATACAATGAAACAAACGCATCAACTAAAGCAGTGTTTTTCAACCTTTTTCATGACGAGACCCCTTTAAATATTTGTAATCTGTAATTTAATATGTTACAAATATCAAATCAGCACAATACTTTTTATTAATTTTTAAAATTAGGTATCGGCTACATACATAATTAAGTACCTTTAACAGACATTTTTACATCGCCAAAACGCTGATTTTTTAAATTATATTACATTCTATCTGTAGCAAAAATGGATCCAGGAGGGTAGAAAGTAGTTATCGAAAAAAAGTTATTAGTTCTTCCTTCACATGAATGTGTTAAATTAACATTTTCTTAAAAAACATATATTTTTTTTAAATTGCTTTTCTTCTGCGGCCCTCTTAAAAAGGTTTCGCGACCCCTGGGAAGATTGCGACGCACACTTTGAAAAACACTGAACTAAAGGTATCAGGTAAGTGTGGTATGTGACGCTGTGTCATATTGGCGTAGAAGGAGAAATGGTCATTCTTTAATATTTTCTGTGATAAGACGTGTTGTCGATATTCTTTCATACATACATACAGCAATGGATAATCCACAAGATAATTTGAATTCATACGTACTTTAATGCATAATTAACCCTAGACGCACTTAATTTAAAATTCAAGATTGTTTAAATAGTTTTAACTAGACATCTTTTCCTAATAAAATAAATCGGTATAATAATAAAGAATTTCTCACATTTTAAAAATACTTCATTGGCAACATTGTAAAGCCAAATAATCGGGTGTTGTACGTTACAAATACAGTCACAGAAGAATATCTATACGGCTACGTAAAATATGAGATAATTATTGAACAAAGAATTAAAGTAGAGAAAAGGATACATTCAAAAAATTAAAAATACAATATACATAAAGAGTGCATTAAAAATATAAGTTGCCTTTTCAATGACAAAACTTTTATTATTAAATCTTAACGAAGTATTTCCACGCACTATAATCATTTACAACAAATCAGTAATTTGGCACAATATCATATTTATACAAGCGATTATCTACTTAAATAATAAATCTATGGTTAGGTATACAATATTTACATCTCGGGCAACACTGATATTATATTTGACTCAAAAGGTTCAGACTCAGTGTCATAATCAATGTTAACAATTTTTTTTATATTTTTCAATGCTGTAAATATTAAATTTTTTCACTCCTCAGACGTCGAAATATGCAAACCCCAATTTAAGAATATAATTATTAGCATATAATTATAAATACTAAATATTAGAATTACTTTTTTTTAACTTCAATGTAATAAATGTTCAATAACATACGATAAATCAATAATCAAATGTGGACACAAAATGGCGAATACTCAAGATGGCGTCGCAGGGTAAGGTCGTCGGTTTATTCAGCCTCTTCATTCTGATAACTTACGTAGCGGACTGATGATTTTTCACTTATAATCAGGCTCTAAAAAATAAAGAATAATATTAAAATGTTTAACCGATAAGTGAAAACTCTTCTTCTTCTTTCTAACTTGGCAACCGGTCCTCTTTAAATGAAGACCATTACTGCTATTATCGAGTGAACTATAGTGTCATGTGTTATGATGATTTAGTATCCTAACAAGATGGTGGCTCCCATGTTAGAACTTTCTAGGAAGATTTTGTGGGATCTGAGAATGAATGCTTTCAGATTATATTTATAATCCACTTCACATAAGCACAAAAACCAAACTATATCACGCAAAACGCCACCAATATTACATAATATAGGGTCAAAAACCTAAGTTATTGAATTAAAAATAAAAACCACAACATGTCACTTCAAGATCCCGCCAAAAACTCAAGTGAAAACTCATAAGACAATATCATGGCGCTTTTATAATTTTTTACACTTCGTCTGATAATCTACCACCCTCAAGATAAAAATCTTCTGCTAAGCACCTGTAGATGGGTTCGGAAACTTGAAATCTAAATTTCTCAGTAGGTTTAACATTCTAATACCTGAGTGTTCGAATATTGAAAAAAAAAATACACCTATCTAGGTAAACTTGGAATGCGTAAAATATTATCATTAACATTTCCGAGAAACTAATTCCATATTATGTTTATGTATACAAGTTTATGTATCATCTTTAATATATATAATATTTAATGGTGAACGGTGAACGCTGGTCCAGTGTGAGATATCTGTGATAGTTTCACTACTAGTACAGTAGCGAACGTGAATTATGAATAAATAAAAAAAAATACTTTACTTTCAATCATGTGTATAATAACAATACTATGAATTTTATATGTGAAATTAATTATTATTATTACAATAATTTTACATAATGAGAGTGTGTACATAAATCCCAGATATTATTATTTCTACAGTTTCCCAAAGTGGAAACGCTTTTTTTATACATGAATTTCGTGTGAAATTATCCAAGTATTTCAATCAAAATATTGGATTTTATTCTTCTTAAGTCAGCCCTTTTCTTGTAAAAAATATAGAATAAAATATGATTTTTTTAAAGCACAATCTCATCTGATGTTAAGTGACGATGTGGTTGAAGAAGGTAACACGATAAATTTAGAAGGAATGGCTCACAAGTCCAGTTGTCGGAAAACACCTATAGGTTGCTTTTTAATACATTTTCAACTTGAGGGTTATATAGCTAGCAATTTTTTCGTTAGGGAATCCCCTGCCATCATGCTATGGTTTCATCACGATGTTTTCCTTCATTCGTAAGAATCGAAATGATGCTACTGAATATATATATTAAATGTAGATTCAAAATATGGTTACTATTGTTCTATCTATAACTCCTTGAAAGTCTCACATTTAATGTGTATTTATACTTATCACCTAAAATATGTAGCGTGATAGTCTACCTGCTTTTCATCCCTGGCTGGCGGTGACCTCAAAAGCAGCAAGAACGGTGCGTAGGCGAAGTTCAAGATGGCTATCATCACCAACATCCATTCGAAACCAATGCTGTTTACCAGGGCGCCAGAAAATGCAGGACCTTGATGAAATAGACAACAATATTTAACAAGATATATTATTGAAGAGGAAACAAAAACCCGACTGCAACAAAAACACAACAAAATTTTGTTTATAGTACAATACTATAATTATATATATTATAGTCCGGCTGGCAACCCTAGGTCTGACCAGCCATAAAAAAAATTGAAATGAAATACTAGATGTTTCTGTTATTGCTACTATTACTACCAGATACTGTTGAAGAAATATATAGTACTTATACAAAAATACTTTATTTTAAACACAGAAATCCAGTAAACAAATCCTTCAAATATTTATGAACGCTCCTATACATTAACTTATAACTATAGTCTAACAAGTTTGTGCCCGACCGTCCAATGTCAAAGACGTTGGCGGGGACGAGGTAGACAAAAAGTGCAAGAATTGCCAAAAATAGTTTTTATAATAATAAATAAGTAACAAATAACAATATCTTTGTTTATTTTTTGCTTTTTCCATATTATTTAAAAAAAAATTATTTGAAGTGTACCTACTATGTTTTTTATAACTTATTTTGAAAAATACTATATCTCCGCGAAAAAATGTTAGCAACCGGGTCAGAGTGGTTTTGGCGTGACCAGGCTTTGACCCTAACGTTTTTTTTTTAAATAGATAGACTGGATCATTTCAAAGTTTCATCTATAAACATGGATAGATTAAAAGCGGTAGGTAGGGTTCGCGACAATCATACAAATATGTAGTAATAAAATGATCATCTCCATAGTAACTTTTTTTTTTGGTATGTCGTGTTTCGTTTTATTTGATTCCCTTTTTTTTTTTTTTAGAACTGACTACACTGTTAGCCTGAGGGGCCCTAAAGCCGCTGCGGCTTTTACAGCTTCACCGGACTTGGGGGCGAGCGTAATTCGAAAGTATTCTTGGCTGAGGTAAATTATACCAATATTATAAAGAGGAAAGATGAGTAACATAGGCTATATTATAATTTGAAAAATTAATTTATTCCTTATAAAAATGTCGATGGTTTTACACAAAGTATAAAAAATTGCCAACACGGGTGCGTTGGCGATGTTTTTCGTATAAAATTAACACTGGTGAATCCGTGGAGCACAGCTATAAAAAATAAAGGGCTCAGTCCATCTTTTTAGCTTTTACCAGGGGAAGGAAGTGTGAAAATTTCCTTTTGTAGTCCCTAAGTAGAATGGGCTCGAGCTGATAAATGTAAGCCCGCAGGCGTTGGAGTTCACGCACCACTTGCCTTCGTTAACACCGCTAGGTATCCTGCAAGCGATCACTTATTGCGGATATCATTATCTACAACCAAGTCGTGAAAAGAGCTGATCGTGAAGCGCTTGTGTGTAGTTCATACGGTTAGAACGAGAGATGTATCTATATAAAGAGTATCGAGATCGTAAAATTAAAAGGACGGCTTAGAGCGCAAGCGGACATGTCTGTTCGCTCCGATAGTCGAAGTCAGAATTGTCGAAGATCTGCCCGCAGCGGTTTATAAAGGATTTCGGTATTGCGCAGCGGTTTTGCGTTGAAAATTTCCAAGAAAAGTTTCACAATATATTGTTTATATTACACCACGATTTATTTTTATTGCGTCATTTTATTTATCATATCAATTGAAAATGCGCAGTACTTTATTAGTTCAGGACAAAAATAAACACTCCTAACGTTCTAGAAGCTTCCTGTCAAGTACGCTTGAGCTGTGGAAATGGCATTTACCCAGTACGGATTTCCCCCAAGGCCAATGTGACATGGAGCTCTCTTCAAAACGGATTGAAATACGGTTTCCAGGGTAAAAATATAGAAAATGTCTAAAGAAAAAAAAGTAAAGTAGAAGAAAATAGAAGTAGAAAGAAATAATAGTTATAAGAGTAGTCGACACCAAGGCATCACAAATGAATAGAGAGGTATTACTAACCAACAGCGTATCCCAAGCAGAAAGCCGTGTCGCCGATCGCATAGACAGACCCGTAGACTGCGGCGTGTCTTATATCCACAAGGAAACCGAGTTCCGGCATCATGGACGAGTCCACCATGCCGATAGCGAAGCCTAGCCCAGCGTTGGGAATAATCAGGTGCTCCAGTTTACGTGCCATCGGTATCTGGGAATACCAGGAGATTATGAGTTTGGTACAGTGCAAATATATTGTAAATTAAAAGTACGAAGTCATGTTAGCACATCTGTCTCACTTATTCTTTAATAAAATTATGGTAGTGCAAACAGTGCCGATAATTATTCGCACGTTAATATCGTACCGCCTCTCGCGACCAGCAATATAACTAAATTGCTTTGAATTTCTGACAAATTATTTATGAATGTCAAGGCCTTTTTTACACACGTGATAAAAATATGTTAACTACTTTGTATAGAGAACACAACTTTGCTATTTATTAACAGAGATATAAATATGGGGACATTATATTGGGCAGTATGGGAATCCAATTTCATATGGCCATTTAATTCCAAACTAAGCAAATCTTGTAACTATGGTAAATAATACAAACATAAAGACATTTAACACTCAGACATACAACAGACAATTATGCTCATCACACGAATTAATGTCAAATGCACAAATAGTAAGGATTACTACCACTGCATTTTTTTTTAGGTATGACTACACTCTTAGCCTTAGGGGCCCTGAAGCTGCTGTGGCTTTTACAGCTTCACCGAACTTGGTACTACCACTGCGCCACGAGGCTTGAAAATTTAGAAAACTTAGAGAGTTTGTTTGCTTAAAAAATAATAGATGGCGCTATGTATATTTTTATAGTTACTTTGTCAACCGTTTTTTAATTTAAAAATTCGTATTATATTAACATTGTGTTAAAAAACACTAAAAATTGACCGAGTTTCTTGCTGGTTCTTCGCGATGATTGGTCTTTCGAACCGGTAGTAGTTACTTGACATTCATAAGTGCCTTCTTTGTGCCTAAATTGATTTAAGATTTTTTTTTAAATTTTGATTAGTAATGAAATTTACTTACCAGAATCAAACACAGGCCAATGATGATGAGCCCGGAACACGCTGCCAACCATCGTCCCATCTTGTGTCCGAGTGGCCCGAAAAGATTCGTACCTATAATAAAAAACAAAAATACATTTTTGAATTGAAAACTTCTTTGGTACCGTCGTGATTTGAAAGGCGTTAGAAACGCTAGAGCGTCACTAATAGGAGACAAACACATATCTATACTATTTCCATTTCTTTATTTTCTCGATGACAGTTCTAATTTGATAGTTGTAGTGTTGTTACCAAATAAGAAATGATATCGATTGCATATCGAGTGACAGTGACGATTAATCCGATTTTGATTAAAATAAATAAATAAAGATTACCTGTCGTTATAATTATTTCGTTTCATTGTCGAGTAATTACCTATACCTACTTATTTTACAACAGCTTCGAAAATTTTGAAGTTGGCATTATCAATCAAGAATTAATATTTGTAACATCTTGTAATGAAATATAATATTAGTTAATAAATTTGTACAAAAGTATCCGGTAGTAGTTAAGTTTCTTATATTTTGTAAAACAAATTGGGGTTTGTTATTGTGTTAATTTTATCGGTATAGCTCCATAGCTCCATCCCTATCAGTTTCTCCG
Organism: Saturnia japonica; assembly: GCA_033032175.1. NCBI lineage: Eukaryota > Metazoa > Arthropoda > Insecta > Lepidoptera > Saturniidae > Saturnia > Saturnia japonica. The sequence continues at coordinate 8,362,354 of CM065329.1, forward strand.
ACTCTGGTATAACCTGGTACGTATGTAAACGTGATATTTTTATAAAATAATGCATACATAATGTAAAAAAGACGCTCGTTTAAGTTTTCACAGGAGCTGTCATTGAGAAAATAAAGAAATGGAAATGGGATATAGGATATTAGCCTGCGAGGGAGTGAGATAAAAATTGTAGTGTACTATACGCTCTGCTTAATAAGTCTATATCGCAGTACAATATGTGACGTCATAATAATAGTAAAACTATCGTGGCTCGCGGCAGCGCGCGATGCCACGTGCGCCTGACTTAGCGAGACGACCAAGTAGCGCACCGTAGTTGACTGTCTGCCATTTCAAATATTTTAAATGTTTAATTTAATTGTCGCAATACATTTCTTATAATATTGCATAGTTATTATTTATTATTTGTTACAAGTGACCCTTTTAATGTGGAAGTGGTAATAATCGCCCCCACAAAATCTATAATTATAGAATAAAGCGGATTTTTGTTTGTTCAAACACGCTTATCTTTGGATCCACCAGTCAGATTCGAAAAATTATTTTTGTTTATAATAGCCAGACTCTATGGGAATAGAATAGGCTATATAACATTAGGCTCCAACTGTCAGCTAGTCTTAAAAATTGATTTTTGTTACGTAAGTCGGGAGTCGAGGCCCTCCCGAACTGCTTTATCCGCGTGCGCTGGCATAATCATTAATGATACGTAAATACAATGTTCTACAAAAATATTTGTCCTTAGTATATATAAAAAAATTCAGCGATAGCATATGCCTATTTCTTATACATAAGCAACAATAAGGTACTTTGTGACAAAGATTTGTTGTAAATTAGAAAGTTATTTTTAAACATTAATATAAGACATGGATTATTAATTCTTACGAACAAAAGTTACTTCATCATAAAGACAATTTTATGAAGTAAAATTTTGCGTTTTATAGTATGTTATTTGGACACATAGTTTAGGAGATAATGACAAATTAATATAATTTGTACTTGCGGGAAGAACAATTATGATAGACTACACGGGTGCGTTGGCGGTGCGGTGTTCTTCGAATAAAATTAACACGGGTGTAATACGTATAATACATTATACACGGTAAATGCAAGTCCTTATTTTAACGACGATCATACGCGTACGCTTTGTTGTAGTTATGTACAGTACGAGCGGCCGGTAGATAAGTTCGAGCCCCGCTGATGTAAGATTTCCACAAGGAAATTATAAGATTTTTTTATTTTTCAGAAGCTTTCATATCTGCGCTTCTGAACTAAATGTATGTATAAATGTAAATAAATAAACCTAGTAGTTTATAACTAACAATTTGTTTTACGTTTATAATAGTAACATCGCTTTTAGTGCTAAAACTATACATTTCTATAGACAAGACAATTTTTTATAAAAAAGAAAACTAACTAAAATGATTTAGAAGAGTTTCCTTGTGTATCTTCGATGTTGTGGTAAAGTGCTGCGGCGCAATTAAAAAAAAAAAATAGAATTTGAACTACAGTTTGAAATATTAAATACACCAGTCCCGATTCAACGAACCTTCTCGTTGGTCATGCTCGCCTAGTACTCTGCTAGTATGATGATGATAATTTCGTGTAATTTAAAAAAAGTGCGTGCGTGTCAGAAAAATAATATTTATCCACTTGTGGTCAGAGAAGTTAAACTTCACTGGCAAACAAATTTTTTTAAATCTCGTTTATATTTTTTATACTAATCCAGCTTTAGGTTTCCGAGACTTAGAGGGATGGAAAAAGGAAGATGTTAGGAATTTAATGAATTTATAAAAGTTTCACATTTTCGCACGTCTTCGTCACGCGTTGCATCCGTAAAAATTTTATCCTCATGCGGCGCAAAGAAGTTTTATACAAAGAAGCTTCATAGAAGCTATTTGATAAATTGAAGATTGAAGACATCCTTAAAGTTTTTACGGGATATTTGATCTGCCATGTAGTTGTATTTATTTTAAACAAAGTAGTTAGATTATTTGTGCAGAAGTGAAGTGTTTAAATAATATTAGAAATGCATGGATTTTAAGTTACCACAAAAACTCCTCCACAGTTTTGAAAAGAGAGCCAGCAACCTCAGAATACAGAAAAAACCCAGCAACAAAGCTTTGCTTTAAAATTTACAAGAGTCCCGATTCAACATACCTTCTCCTTGGTCATGTTCGCCTAGTACTCTACTAGTACATAATGAACCCCTCGCTCAAGGGTGTCGCGTCCGCTCGGCGGACTTTGAACCATGGCGCTTCTGTTACTATAAAATTTATTATATAAAAGAAGAAACTGCAGGCAGCTTGAAGAAATTTAAAGAACTGAAGACATTCTCTCAAGAAACCTCTTCTGAATCACTCCTACATATTTAGTACAATAAGAAAGAACATTTTATATAAAAATATCAAGAAGTTATTAAGAAGATTTTATTAAGAAGGTATTATTGAGAAGATTTTATTAAGAATATGTTATTAATAAGGTATTATTAAGAAGAATTATTAATAAAAGAATATTTTATTGAGAAAATTTTACTGAGTTGTTTTATGAATAGATAGATATGCCTACAGTGCGCTCGCTTAAATCAAACCGCAAAGTTAATTCGGAAGAAACTGCGACCATTTATCACTGTACACGAAGACAGAGAGCTAATAAAAGCTGGTGCATCACAAGAAGATCCATCCAGGAAGCCGGCACCGAATAACATTTGAGGGAATATGGACGTAACACCGTACATTCCTGTGGTGCCTATGAACTTAGGGTCAAAGTTGTTGAGTTACATGGCCCCCTTAATTTTAGTTGTATAGATTTTAATAATATGAATTAATAAGAAATAGTTAAAATAGTAAGAAGGAATTAGTTATACGTAGCAAACTTTGTAGCATATATGCTACGTAAATGCTACGAGTCTTGGAGAAAGCAGCTACGGATCAATATATACAATTATCGATCGTAGAAAGGACTAACTTTCATAATTGTAGACAGCAAATATTTATAAAATAGATGAGCTGATATTATATTGATATTTGACTCAATCATAAAGCCAAAAAAATCTTTTATTTGTCTACTAGTAGTGCCCGAGATTCGCTCGCGTAGACGACAGAAGAATGCGCAATTATTATAAAACTCATAGTGACTTAAAACTTTTTATTGAATGAAGATATCGTGATTCTTTCTTCTTTTTACTTGGTCCTTACCAAGTATTTAAGGTTTAAAACAAAAAAAAAATACTAAAATTTATCCAGTAGTTTTTACGTGATGCGCCGACAACGGCAAGCCACATCAATAATTTTATTTAAATAAATAAATAATACACGTCTAAAACCAAACGGATAATGCTATAAATTAAAAAAATCTCTAACAAACAAAAGGTCACAATTTATCTTATTAAAAAAAGTTGATGCGTGCACTTAGAAGTTATAATTCTCCATAATTAAAACAATAGGTTTCTTCTATGTACAACTAAGGTAGCAAATAAGCATACGGCTCGCCCGATCGAACCCCCTACCCCAAAGGTAAAATATGTTTGAAATAAATAATAGTACGTACGGGTTGGGAATTTAAAGTGGCCTCAAAATCTCCGTAATTTGCTTCTCAAAACGTAATTTGATCAAGTGAAAATTTATGTTTGCCCTACTGTTTAAAAAATGGGGACCAGATATTGACACTGGCAGATACTATAAAAAGTCTTGGCGACTATTATATTACCCTGGAAAAGTCTCATAACAGTGTGGAAAAAAGTTCCCATTCCCCAAAAACATCCGGGAATTGTTTATGTAAATTGAAAAATATTTATAACAACATTAAAAGCATGGTTATCAGGGCATAAGACGCTCTGAGGCATTCAAAGTTCGTAAGTTATTTATAAAGAGAGCGTGCCTCGTGAAACAGACCGGCGGCATGCGGCACGCACGTGCAGCGCGTGGACAAGCGAGTGTCCAGTATCATTCGAGTTTATAGTGTCCTGGTACATTAAATTATTAAATAAAGTATTTATTATCAAAACATCACAAAATTTTCTTTCCCTCTTATCCTATACCATAAAAAAATAGTCAAATTGTTTTTTTTTAATACAACAAATGCGGCAAACAAGCGTACGGCCCGCCCGACGGTAAACGACACCGCGGCGGGCGTAGCCTATGGACGCTTGTAATAAATACCCCTGGTATCACTAACGCGTTGCCGACCCTGAACGCCCCTCCCCAAGAAGCTCTTCAAAACCCTCACCGCAGAAAACACAACACAAGGTTATTTTTTGGTTTTGATCCTCTGTAGGGATTAAAAATAAAACTAATAATTTTCTGATAACACGTATAGTGGAATTTAACAAGTTGTTACATATTGTAGGCGTTTGTGTAGTTCTCCGAATAACTAAGATATCTCGTGTCGTATCGGAGTAGGTACGGATGTTGGGGTCACGTGTTAATAATACCTACTGAAATTGATTCTTTCTATTATTTTAATTGGGATAAAAAAATCCGCCAGATAGTGTCATATCGGAGTTGGTATGGAAGTTGGGTTATGGGCTTATTATCTACTATTAAAATGTTAATATCACAAACAGGAAACTTGCGTTTATTTGTCACTAAGCGATGTAGTTTGGTGGCAAACAATCATTGATAGCTTAATGGTAGCATGTACAAAGTCCTCGTCAATTAACGTGAGTTCGAATCCCTGCAACGGGCCTGTGCTTTCGGTGAAGGAAAACATCGTGATGAAACCACAGCACGGTGGTAGGGCTTTTTCTTATGCTCACCTGGCTAGCTACCACCCTCAAGTTGAAAATCTGAGGTCAAACACCAATAGCCCAATAGGTGTGTTACGTTACAAAACGGTTTACCCTCCCCTATGAAGCTATCACTTCAAAACATTCTTATGCTTATACTTATTTTTTGAAAAGATGAGAAAACAGATCCGAATTGATTTTATCAAAACCTTATCGTAAAATAGTTCATAATTCCTAAAGCTTGTATTATGGTAATTAATCATTCTGACAAACAACTGATAAATTATGCTCATTAAAAAAGTCGGCCACGTGCTGAGATCGACATTACAGCTAAATGATTCAACACATTTCAACAATATCAACATCCAACGTTATTGGTCAGTTTTGACGTCTACGTCATGATCCGGCGAATAAATTCAGCGACACGCCCGCTTCCCGGCAGTTTCCTAAGCTTTGACAAGAAACGGTCGTGAGTCGGAAGAACCAAAGTGTATTGTGAACTATTTCGTGTTGTTCGGATAGGGAACAGAAAAAGGTACATAACGTTGTTTGAAATAAAAATATATTTAACTAGTTTTGCCCCACAGTTTCACTCGTATTAAATTTATTCGACAGACTCTCCATAGCTCAGTGGTTCAGGGTTTAAACATTTTTTAACTGTTGACTCGTCTGAGAATAAAAGATAGCAGAATTAGGATATTTTAACATAAATCCTGAACTACAGTGCGCCGCCGTCATCATACAAACGCGCCCCTACCAACAGTTGCCCCGATTGTTATTATCACTCCCGTACTAGTTTACAGTTTACCAAATTGCTTGATGTTTGACCGCTTGTTGGATTCGCGTTGTGAAGTTTTTAATTTAAGAACATTTGATAAAAAAATATCAAGAAGATATTATCAAAAATATATTTGCTAAAATATTTTTTAAATCTGAATGATAGAGATTAAATAGATGTTAGCTCATTTAAACAAACAAAACAATTAATTAATTGTCAATAGCTTTATGGTCAATTAACATCAGGTGACATTTTTGCCATAACACTAAAATCTATAAACTATAAAACGAATACCGAGGTTTAAAAACTTTTTTATTGAAAATAAATAACCTAATTTGACTATTTTGAAATAAATTAAAATTTATGAATTATTTATCGTTTACAATTTTGTTGAATCGGCTCGATGGATTATAACCATACGAGGTGTAGTTAGATTCGTCTTAATTGTGGGAGTGATGACATAGGCTATATAATATTTAAGTACGACCTCCGGTAATCAATTAAAAAGTAAAAATGAGATATTTTTTAGTCAAGTGAGGTGTGTTGCATTCGCATTTGCTTTTTAATAATTTAGATTGTTATTTTAAATGTTCATTTGCGGTGGAGACGTTAATATTCTAATGTTGTGTATCTACTGATTATTTTCAGATGGAAGCGTTAAATCAAAAAAATAATTATTACGTGGTACAATTTAAGCAACTGCCTTATGCAAATATTGGAAAATATATTATTATACCAGATCTTTGGGTGAGAGCGGAAATGTCAAACGGACATGTTTTAGCTGCATACCCTTCGGAAGATCCAGTAAGAACAAGGGATCGTGTCAAAAATTATGAGGGCTACGGCAACACTTGGCAAAATTTTATTGCCGCTGTCAAAAAAAGCTTTCGTAAGTGAAAATTTGTGATATTTCTTTTTAAACCGATTTCATAAAATTGTAAAGGTTCTTAAGTCGAATGTAATAATAACTTATTATTTATGAACCGATTTGGATAATTCTTTTTTCGTTGGAAAGAAGGGGTGGTTCCATTTTAATTTGAAAATATGCCAGGGTAATTCCTGAAAATCATTCAAATTGTTTGCTTTTTTTGAAGTGATAACTTCCTATACGAGGGTAAACCGCTTTGTAACGTAACGCGTTACGGCGCCATTGCTAATAGCATTGTTTCAGTCAATCCTAACACTACGCTCGTAGCCTAGCGGTCGTAAGCGTGACTGCTATGGCCAAAGTCACAGGTTCGAATCCTCGCCGGCTTCCCTTTCTCTCTTTCGTTTTGTTCTTTTTGATTAGATCGGTTCTGTCGAGCGTCCCGAGACACATTATTTTCTTTTTTTTTAAAGTTATCTTGTTATATACTTATATTGAATTTTTCCTGTTGATACACTATAATAAACGGACATATTTTTTCCTTTGCAGTTGATTATCACGACGCTGAATTTGTGGTCAAAAAAATGGAAGAAATCGAGTTCAGTAAAAATGGACGTCAAGAGATACGAAATAATAGTAAGTATATATATATATATATATTTATACTGGCTGTGCCTCACGGTTTCACCCGTGTTAAATATATTCGAGCAACTTATATGATTTCTCCATACAAATTTTCACAGTCAATCAGTTACGGTTTCCTTTTATATATATTTAGATTATACTAGATGCGCCCGCAGCTCCACTCACGTGATCTACTAAAATATTTTTATGTTAAAAAGGATTTTTACCATAATACGGTTTATTTTACTATCACAATATTTATCGCACGACGTCTAATTGCAACTACCTAATTTTTGTTTTTATCATTTGATATACTTATTTTATTTGTAAAATTATGATACCTTTTTGTTATCACGGTGGTGGCAAACAAACGTAGGATTCGCCTGATAGTAAGCGGTTACCACAACCTACGAACGCTTGCAACGCCAGAAGAATCACATGCGCGTTGCTGAACCCTTTTAAAAACCAGTTTACTCCCCTGATTTGAAAAATCTCAACAGCAGAAAATATTGTTACAGACACACCCAATGGCTCTGAAAGTAGTGTAGAATCAGATAATAATAATGGATATTCAACACCAGCTAAAGGAAGAGAAATCAGTAGTATTGCGCAGAATACACCGAAGGTAAGGTATGCTGAGAACACTATCAAAGGTGATAAATCAAACCATTTAAACAAAATTATCCCAAATTACAAATGAAAACCCAATATTTATCAATTCATAGGGACCGCGTAAGGCAAAAAGTATAAGCACAACATACCGACTCTTTCCGTTACAAACGGTGTAAAGACCATTTCGACCAAATTGCCTTTCTCATTTTAACGCATTAGTTTTTAACGCTCTCTCGATCAGTTTTTAAAAATCGTCTATAGGCGCTAACAAAGGTTTTCTTAAAGCTAAAAAAAAACAACTTTACTTCAAAGCATACAATAATAAAAAAAATTTTTTTTCACCACGAGATAATTTTTTTATAATACAAAGTATACAATATAATAATACATTTTATAAACTTAAGCACACAAAGTATAAATATAGAAGAGGTACATAAGGAAATTATTAATATTTTTTTAGTTTTTTTGCTCATTTCCAAAAGCAATGTCATTTGAAGTTATGCCCTTTGTAGTGGAAAGAGTCGTTAAATTAGATTTTTCGGTAAAAAGCATTAGTAATCTGCGAACTTTACCTCAAGAACTCCAAAGTTGTTTGAAGTTAAATGGTTTGTGCTTACAATATAAATATACTATAGAATCTTCACGTAGTTTTAATGAAACAGAAATCACAGTTAAGTCAATCTGTTGATGAAAGTACTTTTTTAATGATAAACAGTTTGAAGCAACAATGGCTCAGTGGTAGACAATCGACTTCAGTTCGAATCCTTGTAATTAGCCCAAGTTTTCGGTAAAGAAAAACATCACGATGAAACCATAGCATGGTGGTAGGACTTTTGCTAATTCCCGTCTAGCTAGCTACCATCCTCATGTTGAAAATCTGTCGCCGAACACCTATAAATGTAGAACGTGGGTAGATGTAGCGTGTAGATGTAGAGACAGTTTTCCCCATCAGTTTTGACCACCTTGGGTTACATCGTCATTATTAGGGAGATCCTGGCAATAACGATAAAACCAATAAACGAAATCATATAGAGGCCATTTGCATCAGATAGCACGGAGAAAGGAAATAAGCAATAGAAGATTAACAATAATAAATTTTTTATTATAATCAATTTATATCAAACATAAATTTTTCCTCAAAATAATAAAATACATCATATTAAATTTATTCATATATTATACATACTATTTCGCAAAAATCTACAAATCATCCACCCAGACAAGTTTTAAATGGAAAATACAAACTGCTGTACAAAATATGACAAATTTAGCAAACCAGCGTTATCGTCTATTCGAGCAGTTAGCGAATTATATTTATATTCCATTTATAAACAAACACAATAGTACATAAATAGAAAAATAGAATTGATGATATAGATTCATTCAATTGTATTCCCTCAGGGTAACGTTAAAAATACATTGTCTGCTGTGAAAAGCTGCGCGAACGAAGCAAATCAGAGCTGTCAGTCATCCTGCTGTTTACGCGGGAAGAAACAGTTTCAGCTGCTTAATACAACTATTAAAAGACAATCTGTTCAACATCGTGGAATTACCAAGAATAGACCGTATGCAGTGGGAAAATTACAAAGCCAATCAAGTCAGTTTTCTAAACGAAAACCTATTTTAAGAGGTATGTTACTAAAAGATCCTTGTACCTTTTACCAATTCTCTCGTGAAGAACAGCTTTCAAAACTAGTAAAGGACATCAGACAAAGTTTTTTGATTTTTGAAAAGAGATTATCTGTTATTAAAAATTCTCAAAGTATGGTAGACCAATCGTTCCAGTCTTTACAAAAGACAAAAGTTTTAACAAGTTCTAAAAATTCGTCGGATCAAAATCGTCCTCAATATAATAGATCATATACATCATCAGCAAATACTAGAAATTCCCCAAGTGCAAAAAGTATGTCACTTGTTAATAAAAAAAGGGTATACAAACATATCAAGAATACCTTTAATGCTAAAAATATGAAAAATCCTAATGACTCGAATTCGAAGACGATAATCGAAGACATCAAAAAGCTTGTAGAAGAAAAGAAGAAACATACAACAGGAAAAAACTATAAACAAACCAAAAAAGAAGCAAAGGTATATATTGATAATGACAACAGTAGTAATAATGAATATTATGAACCTCCAAAGAAACAACGCAAATATAGTTGTCCGTGTGTTCTACCTCCGGAATACGATCCAAATGACACAAAATGGACTTTGAAACATCGAAAAGCTGGGCCAGGAATTATTGATATAATGCCTCCAAGTCGTGTCTATGTTGATGCAAAAAGATTTGCATATTGTAAGGAAATAGCAAAAGACGGTAAAGAATTAGCACGAATGTTACTGACGGAAATATTTTCTTTAAATGCATTGAGGGTATGTTCGTTAACTGGCAAAAAAACCACCGCTGTTAACGTACGACCTGGGTTAGATAATTATGCAAGATTGGTATTATTAATCTTTGTTCTAAAATATGGAAGGACACAACGCTGGAGTCAGTACGATGCAAAATCTATTATACGGAGCATACGTAATAAGCTATATGATTTGAGAACTAGGCATGCTCAATAATCATTTCATATTAAAGTAATTTATATTCATATTAATTAAGTACATGTACAATATATAAATATGTAAGAATTTTATTGTAAATTAGTTGTGCGTCACGACTTCACGCGTGTTATAATTTTGCATAGAATTTGCGTAAAATCTGTTCCTTTTATTAAGTTGAAAGCATTCGTTGGACTTGGTACTTACTGCCTTTGGCTAATAGATGTCGTTACTTGCATTACGCGAACTTTCTCCACATAGTTTACACCCTTAGGTATTGAATTTGAAAAAAAATTTGAAGCTCATATTTTTACTGTCTAATTGATATATTAAATACCAATTTTCATAGATCTATCTTCAAAAATCACCGATTTTCATACAAAATTTCATCCCCCTTTTCACAGCATTAGAAGTTGCAAAAGGAAACCGTATGCAAATATTCACGGTTCTAGCGCTCAGTATTTTAGGCTTTTCTTTATCAACATAAAGTAGTCAGCAGTCGGAACAAGTAATTATATAAATGTTTAGATATATAGATTAAATAAATAATACTGTAAGTAATTATAATTATGTTTTAAAGAAATTACTTGTAGTTTTAAAATATTCGTTGTTAATGTATACATTTTCTCATTACAATGATATCTAACATATCTTACGATTATTAAGTTAGTGAAATTTTTACTTAGAAAGTGTTTATAAACACGGCCATATTAATTATACTTAAAAGGAATTTTCTTAGAATTTTTATTGTAGTTTTAGCATGGTCTTATTAATTTTATAATATACTATTAAAAATTTTCAATACGTGTTTCATTTAATTTTTACCCGACTAAGAAAAAAGGGGGTTATATTCTTCGAGCGTATGTCTATTTCTTTGGCAAACTCTGTAGCCTAAACGGCTTGATGGGTTAAAGCATACGAGGTGTTTTTGAATTCGTCTTAATTGTGAGAGTGACATAATATTTAATTACGATGTCTGGAAATAAAATAAAAGCAAAAAAAATTGCCAAGTGTTCTTGTTGCTCTCGGGTTTTTTGTTTCCTTTTCAATAATTTAGTTTGTTTTAATAAAAAAATTCGTATACCTAAAGTATCTCATCATCGATTAAATTATAATTGGGTAACTCTTACAGCGAGTTACTTTCAGCGAGTGTCTCTCTTCACGCTGTAGCGACATCTCTCGCCACAACTGACGCATCCTACACACAGCGACATCTCCGCCACAACTGACATCCTACATAGCGATATAGAAATTAACTCAACAATTGAGTATATATACAAGAACCCGATAACAACTGTTGTCAAGTCCGGTGAAGCTGTAAAAGCCGCAGCGGCTTTAGGGCCCCTAAGGATAACAGTGTAGTCAGATCGAAAAAAAATAATAAAAAACTGTCGTCCAAGTCCGGTGAAGCTGTAAAATTATGACGTATCAAACAATTACAGAATAGGTTCCTCTATCGTCTCACCGGGGGCTCCTTCGATTCGCGCCTGCACCAGACATCTCTCTCATTTGTGTTTCGACACCGTGTCGAATCACGCAAATCCTTTGATTAAAGCAGCTGCTACATATGTCGCGGAACCCACTACCACCCGGTATAAACGCCGGCCGCGTAACATTTTTACCGCCCCGGACAATCGCGTCGAAAAAGCAAATAAATATTATTCATCCATCACTCCAAACAGAGCGATTATTGTAAATTACTTTACAAATATTCGTTGTTAATGTATACATTTTCTCATTACAATGATATCTAACATATCTTACGATTATTAAGTTAGTGAAATTTTTACTTAGAAAGTGTTTTATAAACACGGCCATATTAATTATACTTAAAAGGAATTTTCTTAGAATTTTTATTGTAGTTTTAGCATGGTCTTATTAATTTTATAATATACTATTAAAAATTTTCAATACGTGTTTCATTTTATTTTTACCCGACTAAGAAAAAGGGGGTTATATTCTTCGAGCGTGTGACTATGTACTTTGTATGTCTATTTCTTTGGCAAACTCTGTAGCCTAAACGGCTTGATGGGTTAAAGCATACGAGGTGTTTTTGAATTCGTCTTAATTGTGAGAGTGACATAATATTTAATTACGATGTCTGGAAATAAAATAAAAGCAAAAAAAATTGCCAAGTATTTTTGTTGCACTCGGGGTTTTTGTTTCCTTTTCAATAATTTAGTTTGTTTTAATAAAAAAATTCGTATACCTAAAGTATCTCATCATCGATTAAATTATAATTAGGTAACTCTTACAGCGAGTGTCTCTCTTCACGCTGTAGCGACATCTCTCGCCACAACTGACGCATCTTACACATAGCGGCATCTCCGCCACAACTGACATCCTACATCGCGATATAGAAATTAACTGAACAATTGATTATATATACAAGAACCCGACAACAACTGTTGGGTACCGATTATGACAAATAGTTGCGCAGCGTTCGCAATATGTCCGAATCGAACTTTAAACAATTACAATCAATACAGAAAAGGTTTCTCTATCGTCTCACCGGGGCCCCTAGGTATATTCGAAGTGAAGATCCTCCATAGAGATATGACGTATCTTCCTTCGATTCATGCCTACACCACCAAGACTCTCTCGTTCGTATTGACACCGCCTCGAATCACGCGAATCCGTTGATTAAAGCAGCTGCCTACATATGTCGCGGAACCCACTACCACCCGGCATAAATGCCGGCCGCGTAACATATTTACCGACCCGGACGATCGCGTCTAAAATGCAAATAAATACTATTCATCCGTCTCTCCAAACAGAGCGTGTCAGCGACCACGCCCGCGTAAACCACTGTTCTCTCCGCAAAGGACGGGCGGTCAATTTCGCTCCCGCACACCCGCCACGTCCACCCTCTCCAGTGGTAACCCAAGCCTAGGTCCGTTTCCTCGGAGTGAAGCCCTTAGGTCAGGCAGCCGCCCGCGCGATACAAGTGGCACTATACGTGCAACACTTAGCTACCCACATACAATATTACACACATATGAACATACACACGTGCACACAACACAGGTACATGGGTTCTGTAAGGGATCTTTTTTTCTTTTTTTGCGCTAGTTAGTGTAGAAAACCTTTCCGATTACTAAATACACAGGAGGAAGGGAACATGCCTATGAGTATATATTAGTTAGCTCGAATCGTAGGTGTAGGGATTCGGTTAGATCGCGACTCATTTGCATACGTGACGACCGCCCGAGCCGCTCACACCAAGTCCGGAGAAGCTGTAAAAGCCGCAGCGGCTTCAGGGCCCCTAAGACTAACAGTGTAGTCAAATCTAAAAAAAAACAACCGTTGGGCAGCAGCCCGCCAGACATAACACCCGTCTGGTCGGCGGATCCTCCCTTTTCTATGGCGGATGAGTAACTTTACACTCTGTTCCTCACTTCCGGTAGAAGGCTTTTGTTCAAATAAATAAATAAAATAGCATCAAGTAAAATTATTACAAAGGAAACAAAATATCCAACTGCAACAAAAACTGCCTCATTAGCCTATTGGTCCAAAGAGCGACTGCTATGCTCGAAGTCCTGAATTCGATTTCGATTCAAAGTGTGTTTGGGTTGTTCTATGAAATTCTTAGTAGCAGCTGGGAGCTTGGCTTTGTGCCCGATTAATGACAAATAGGCTCGCACACCTATTACATGAGATATAAAACATACCCGGCGAACTGTGGGTGTATATTAGTATACCTCCTCCTAACCCTTCGTGGATACAGGCGTGATGGTACGATGGTAAGAATGCAACAAAAACACTTGATTAAATTAATCTACCTTTTAAATTTTTGTTTTGTTCCGAAACGTCGTACTTAAATATAGGGATGTCCCAAAATTTATACAGAATTTGAATGAAATAGAAAACAGAGTTTTTTTTTGGTAATTTCTATTTTTGTATCGATTCATAATGCACATAGGATAGGGTTGTGGGATAGCACAGCGGGTAATAACTTCCATGAATTTACTGGCACACATTATAAACATAAATATAAAATATAAACAGATAATGTGAATAGGACGTATATGACCTACGTTTATATCGAATATACCTTCTAGGGTGTTTTCCTTCACCGAAAACTCAGACTCATTGTAATTGTAGGGTTCGAACCTAAGCCGATTGACGCGGTGTCTGTACAAGCTACCACTTAGGAAACATAAAGATAACGTTTATTAGGTATCACAATTTAAAAGAATATTGCCAGGGGTCACCGCACTAGGCTTCGTCTGTATCGCAACGAAACAGTTAAAAATTACATATTTACAAAATTTCGTAGGTTAAACTAAAGAGAGTTATAAACACTTAATAATACAGAAAACAAAAAAGTACTAATGAAACTCAAACAAAACTTTATACAATGAAATTCGAAAACTTAAAAGTTAGGGCACTTTAACCAGCGTCTCTGTCTCAGCGTAATTTAACGATAGCAGTAAATCCAAATTTAGTTTTTTTGCTTCATATAATTATTGAACAATCTTTAAGGTTACTGCAGTGTTTAGCGATGGCGTTATATTTTGCAGCCCTTATGTAATCCCCGAAACGCTTACCAAAAGTGGAAAGTGTTCTTGGTACTGGTAAATTAAAAATGCGTTTATTACGTAAAGAGTTATAGTAAGATTTGGAATTAAGTGATTTATGGGTTACTAAAGCAATTTTAAACAAAAATAACTAACGAACAGATAAAAACATGAAATAACAGTTTTCATAGGTATTTCCCTAACACTGAGTAATATTTACAATTCTTACTTGATCCAGATAACAATGAGCTTGCTGATATTTAATATATCTTAGCTACCGATAAGAGAGACTTAAGAGCACAGAGAAACTTCTTTGGACTTACAGCCGAAAAAGCTTGTGTTATGTTTCCAGAGGTCTTTGGCGTAAGAGAGTTCAATGTTTGTCGCCTGCTGGTAGCCTGTAGCCTATGGACGGCTGTAAACACCAGAAGCATCACGCGATCATTGTCGACTCTTTAAAAACACTCTCCTTTTGAAGGAACCCATACTGCAGTTATTTATTGCTTTATAAATTTCACTGATATATAATTATTGTCTTTCATTATCTCGACTTTATCCGTTTTCTAAATGATTTTTATATGACGCGTTTTGTACTAAAATGGTTTTATACATAAGTATTTTGCTCACTTGATAATTATTTACGCTAATAAGGATACACATAGTTCCTATAGCACCTGCCAATAATAATAATTAATAATAATATCAGCCTGTAAGTGTCCCACAGTTGGGCAACGGCTTATTCACGTGAGAAGGTACGGGCTTAAACTCCGAGCCAGCCGATACTGTTACAAAATTAAAATGAAAAAATGTACGCAAATTCCGAGAAATCAGTTGGTACATGCCGGGGTTCGAACATCGAATCGACATTCCACTGGTCTAAATCACGTGACTAGTTAGTAGGTACCACGACTTACCTGACAAAGTGACGTAAAAATTGCATTTAAAATTATTATCAGACAATTACAAATCAATCAACTCTATATTGGTATTGTAGGGGCACGCTATGATGGCCGTTTTGACACTTTACAAATAGTGACGTGAAATGTACGTTCGGCCATATCGATGAAATCCACAACAAAAGTCTTAAACAGAGTCCAAATTGACGAGAAAGGGTCAACAGTAATGCAGTATCAATATCCGAAATCCAAAGCCAGGTCAAAACTATATCACAGTCGCAGTGCACTCACATTTTGTTCTTTTCGAAGCAACGTCAAGAACTGCTTTGTTTCGCATTGACATTTGACGCAAGTTTGCCACCGATCCTTTATTAGATTTTATTTTAATTTTATGAATAATTGTACGACGTATTGACAAAAGAACAGCAATTTGCTCCTTCAAACGTAGCAATTAATTTATATGAAACTCTATGAGCAGAAGAACGTCAAAACGGCCATCATAGCGTGCCGCTACAATAGTTATTTAAATAATAATAAATATGAAAATAATTACCAATTAAGTAGCATATGCTAGCGGGCAGGAAAGCAACTCCCTGCTGCCATCTTCTCGCTTCCATGGTATCGGCCATCCAGATCGGTAAGCTTGGCTCCAACATTGCTATGCCGACGTTTGCGAAAGTTATAGCCCCTGGAAATATTTGATCAATATTATCCCAACAATAAAGTTTCTTTCAATGTATCTAACTAATATTATCCGACATATAAATAATTTTATCCGACAAACACCGCGCCGCCAACGCACCCATGTGGTCTATCATAATATTATTGTTCTTCCCGCAAGTACAAATTATTTTAATGTTTCATTAGCTCCTAAACTATTTGTCCAAATAGCATACTCTAAAGGGCAAAATTTAACTTCATAAAATTGTCATTATGATGAAGTAACTTTTGTTGGTAAAGATTAATCTGCCATGTCTAAAAATAATGCTTATAAATCACTTTTAAAATTTCAACGAATATATGTCACAAAATACCTTATTGTGGCTATCTATAAAGATAGACATATGCTATCGCTGACTTTTTGAAGTGAATACTTCTTTAGGATCTTTGTGATTTAAAAGTCGATGAAACGATAAAGCGACAGTAAAAAGAGACAAATACATACATTCATAAGATTTAACGTGGGAGAAAATGAGAAAGGAAAGTTTTCGGCAATAGTAAAATGGTACAAAAGAGGTTTATTGCCACGCAATAATGAGTTTTATTACCTTACCAAAAAGGCACGAAACAAAAACTTTTTATATAACATTTATGACATTCTGTTACTGATTGATATTGTGTTAGGTCACTTTAGTCGTAGAAATGAAATTATTTCGGTTAGCGGCCTTTGTACAAACAGTATAAGAATAATTTTAAATGATCAATGATGGGAAATTACACCATTTCCAGTTCGTACAGAAGTAACAATAGAGGGCGCTAAAATGAGAACTGTAACAAAATAAAATAATGGATTTTGCAAATTACGTTACTAAGTACAAGTTTGCACTTTGTCACAAAAACACACTAGAGGGCACTAAATTAAAAATATGTAATTTGCAAATTCCAACACTAGAAAAGTAGGTACGAATATTGAAAAGTACGAATTTTGAGATGTCAAACAAACTCCCTAGATAGTTCTGACAAGAGAGCGAAAATCTTGTCATAACATTGACATTGACATATTCCAATGTTAAATCACGTGATCGGATATATGTCAATTTCATTCAATTTGTTCGTTTTATTTAGCGTTAACGATCCTAGAAATACAACTTGACTACGCCCTCAAACCAACTTAGTAGATATGCTGGCATTCAATATACGTATGAACAATGCTCGAGCACCATATTTAGTCTTTCAGAAAATAAATTATCTGGGAGCCCTGGGTTCTTACTCTACTATGACATAAGTGTACAACTTACATTTTTTACAACTACCGATTAGGTATGTGTGATAGAAAAAATTAACACGGGCGAAATCGTGGGGCGTAGCTAGTTAAATTACAAATTTTTAATTTACGTGAAGAGAGGGAATCATTGCGAGTCATTTTTCTTTTAATTTTCTTCCATTAGCCACTTCGTCGTTAAGTCTTAAAATCAGTTTTAAGTGTAATCAAGCAATAAGCATTTTCCTAAACTAAGTAGTGGTATTTGTGAACTTTTATAGGGGTTTTTCATGGTGGTGAGGCTTTTCTAATGCTCGCCTGGTTAGCTACCATTCTCAAGTTGAAAATCTGATAGTTGTGTTCCGGCAGCTGCACTTGAGAGCCAGTCTTCCACTAGGCTAAGCGTGCTATCTTGGGCCATATCGTCACTTAAGATCAGGTAACATTGTGGTCACAACGCTAGGCCTATAACGATGGCTAAACGGATCAAAAATGTAGGTACTAACAAAATGTCATATTTTCAAACAACTGCATTTTCAAAATAAGTTTTACCTGCAGCGACAATGATGTAAGGATCGGTGATGAGGTCTCGAAGTGAAGGGGGTTCAGTTTCCTGGCGCACGACTCCTGGCTGCAGTATCATCAGTTGTAAAACTGTAAAGAGGAAGAATTAACGTGTCCGGATTTTAACTAAGGGGTTTCAAGAATTGTAGAACCTGAAGAAACGAAACTCACCAACGAATGACGTTTTTATTTTGTACTGTAATTATAACCGTAATATAAAATAAGTTTAACTTTGAAAGCACACACACACACACACACGCATACAAACATTTATTTATGATGTACTAGCTGTGCCCCACGGTTTCACCCGTGTTAATTTTATACGACAAACATCGCCAACGTACGCATGTAGGCAATTTTTTAAACTTTGTGTAAAACTATCGATTTTTTTATGAGGAATAAATTATTTCATTCAAATTATAATATAGCCTATGTAAGTCGCTGATACTGTAGCTTTATACAGGTGAAAGAATTTTTAAAATCGGTTTAGTATTTTTTGAGTTTATCCATTACAAAATGTTTGAGGAGCTGTTAAACTTAATAAACTATTCCTTTCATGACAGAACCTTATCATTCTGTGAAGCTGGATTGTAGAACCCATGGTGGTTGCCGATGTTACTGGATTGCATTGTGGTCACCATCAGGTACGATATAGCCACTTTGCCTTGATACGATTAAAAAAAACTTCAAAAATTACAAAATAATAATAATTATAAAATAATCGTCCTTACGTCCGTCCCCTAAAGCCAATGCAGACAGCATGAGGAAAGGGGCAGTTTTGCCGACAAATTCGTACATGAGACCGCCGAACGGTGGACCGATGAGAACGCCAAGCGCCAAACCACCAAGAGCGATGCCCATAGCGTTACCACGTTCCTATAAAAAAATATTTTTTTTATTTATTTAATAGAACAATAAACTCATGGTATTTTTTGTTTTGTCTGTAGTTTTATTTTTTGAACTTTGGTAATATGGAGAGTGTTACATCTGGGGTCTAAAAGTGCCCACAACGAACAAAATGCTCCTTTAGTCGTTCCACATAACAACCACGGTCGTTGTGGTCGCAGCGAAAACGTCACTCATGACGTCATGACTTACGCTCACGCGAAGCTCACGACGACATATCTAAAAAGGTGGGTCGAAGTGATCGTTGAGAAAATTAGCGGCATTTTCAAACTCAAAGCATCAAAGATGGTGACCGTGAAACTTACGTTATTTCTTGCGGAAAGAGATATTTTAGTAGAAGTGAATGTATCTATAACGGACGCTCAACGTTCCTCCGAAGGGAAATATAATTATGTAAAACAAGTTTAGAAAAATTAATTGCAGTTTATAATTAATATACATGTATATATTTTTCGTTATACTATTTCCATTTCTTTATTTTTTCGATGACAGTTCTAATTTGATAGTTGTAGTCTTGTAACCAAATAAGTAATGATATCGATCGCATATATCGTGACAGTGACGATTCATCAGATTTTGATTAAAATAAATAAATAAAGATTACCTGTCGTTATAACTATTTCGTTTCATTGTCGAGTACCTGCTGCCTATACCTACTTATTTTACAACAATTTCGAAAATTTTGAAGAAGTTGGCATTATCAACCAAGAATTAATACGTGTAACATCTTGTAATTAAATATAATATTAGTTAATAAATTTGTACAAAAGTATCCGGCAGTAGTTTAGTTTCTTACGTTTTGTAAAAAATATCGGGTCTGTTATCGTGTTACGTTTATCGATATAGTCCGACTCCACTCTGGTATAAGCTTGTACGTGTGTAAACGTCATATTTTTATAAAATAATGCATACATAATGTATAAAAGACGCTCGTTCAAGTTTTCCCTTGAACTGTCATCGAGAAACTAAAGAAATGGAAATGGTATAGTTGTCAATAATATAACCTTTATAATCTTTTGCTTTCTTTTCTTTTTACTAACTCGCCGTTTGTATTATTTACCTCGACGCTCAAAACGCTCGATAATCCATTCCACTTGAGTTTACGACTGTAACGCTCACAAGCAAGTGGAACCGGAAAACCTGCGTTCGTGAGCGTGATAGTTGTGAACTCTTAGTGGAACGCACCCCTGATATAAAGTGCGCAACTTACAAACTGTCGTATCCTACCCCCCAACAACACGTCAATCATGAAGTGTATCGAAAAGTTGATCCTGCCATTTTTAAAATACCTTATAGGATAGCTTTTGGACACAGTCTCATCTGATGTTAAATCGCGATATCGCCTAATGTTGGCGACAGAATAGTTGTTTTTCATGTCTTAGGTTAGGGTATTATGTGTTATTATTATATTTACGTGTTACATACTATGAGTTACAATAAAATAGGTTAATACTGACAATATTATAGAAAAATGTAAGCGAATACGCTACATTACAAGTTGCATGTTGTATGTTAAGATGTATATAAACGATTATGTATTGTGTGTCACATATGTGAAAATATAACTAACATAGAATAGATTAACATATAGAGTAAGCCAATAGAGTAAGTATATCGAATGTTATAGAGATTTTACGAGCGGAAAAAAGTGATGTCGCCCGTAAATTACATTGTTTTTGGCTTATGTACGGAATGTATACGTAATGTATATTATAAGTGAATATGTAATGAATAGGTAATTCAAAGAGGAACATTTTGATATATAACATGTGTACATAAGATATATAATGAGAGAAATATAAAGAGTTTAACAGGGCAACCAAAGCGAAAAGTAAAGTTAAAACACGAAATAAACACGGAATAAAACGGGGCTCTCTTTACGTTCATTGCTCGAACCATTTAAGCTCGAAGAAGGGCCGTATTGGGCACGGTGCAATTCAACGAGTCTACAAGTACAAGCAACGAGTAACTACAAGAAGAAAGCTTTGGTCGTCCTGCGAACAATCAACAAGATATCGACTTTCATTGAAGACCCGGCACCTCAAGCGGTCGTGCATTATTGCACCCCCCGGACCCCCTCACCACTAACATCACGCCGCCCACTGGCATCCGTACGGTATCTACGAGACGGGCATCCGGCGCAACAAAACGCCCGTCCAAACCGGGGAAACGTCACACCCCCCCCCCCCCCTCCCTCACGCAGAGGGGAAGTGACGCGTACCCAACAGTTGGTCCTTCGAGCCGGATCCTCGATACCGTTACGGGATGCCAGTCACCAGGAGTCAGAGGGGCTCTCCGAGGGAGCAGCTGCTTGAGGTTGCACCACAAGAGAGCAGCACAGAGACCACAGAAGTTACTTCGTACGAGACCACCGTCACCGGCACGACGCGGGAAACAGCTTCAAGGGAAGACCAGGATGCACCAACAGTGACGAAGAACCGTCCTGCATCCATCAGGTCTTCAAGAAGACGGAAGGAGCTGGAAGCCCGCGCCGAGCTGGCCGATAAGGAGCTGCGAGAGGCACAAGCAGCCACGACAGCTGCCAGGCTACGACTGGAACTCATCCAGATGGACAACGAGGAAGAAGACTCAGTTATTGAAGAGCCAATAGACCGGGTGGACCAGGTCAGGGACTGGGTCCAGAAGGCTGCAGAGGGCGTCTCCAAGGAGGGACACGAGGGGGAGGCACCCAAGGAGGGGTATATACGGACCCCCCCACCTTCCGCACGCGAACCCGATACTAAGGCCGATATGGAGAAGAGTCATCAGAGCCTTGCAAGAGTCCTCACTGAAGCATTGAGGGGAGTCCAGATCCAGAGCCAGGCACCTCAGCCAGACTACGTGCACCAACTACCACTGTTCGATGGTGACACAAGAGAATGGATGGCCTTCAAAGCTGTATACGAAGACACCGCGCCGCTCTTCTCTGCCACACAGAACATGGCAAGATTAAGAAGAGCATTAAAGGGAGAAGCAAGAGAGGGTGTTCGCAGCCAACTGTACTCCGAGAGCACACCGGAGGAAGTGATGGAAGCCCTGAAGCGGAGTTATGGAAGAGCGGATGCACTGGTTCTGGCAGAACTGGACAGGATAAAGAAACTGCCACCGATCAGTGACAACGCCTATGACGTATGCTTGCTAGCAGGCAACGTCAACAACACCGTGGCGGCAATACGAGGACTGCGAAAACCACAATACCTGCAATCTCCAGAGATACTGAGGAGCATCGTCGACAAGATGACAGCAATATTGAAGTACCGCTGGTACGACCACGTAGCGGACAAGGCCGAAGGGGATCCTGACCTCAACATGATGGCGGTATTCCTAAACAGGATGGCGGATCGCTGTGGACCACACGCGATACCAGACACCGCAACAAGGAGGCAGATACCGAAGCGACAAGCTGCGCACACTACAACCGGACATATAGACCAAGAGAGGCCAAATAGAGAAAAGCGGGGGATTGAAAGAGAAGGAAGAGACAAAGCAGCATGCCCACATTGCCACGAGGGACATTACCTGCGGGAATGTCCAAAGTTCCGTCAAGCACCTGTAAAGTAACGATGGAGTATCGCGAAGGAATCGCGACTATGCTACAAGTGCCTGAGCGGAAGGCATAGGAAAGATACCTGCCGTCAACCTTCATGTACAACCTGCAAACAATGGCATCACAACTTGCTTCATGAGGCCAGAGAAGAGTCCAAGCAAGAAGATGGAAAAGAAGTAGCCAACAACGTGAGGCTACCAGTGAACTGCACCAGGTCTTCAAGAGCCTACTTAAAGATGCTTCCCGTCGAGATCTATGGACCAGCAGGAGCAGCTGAAGTCCTGGCACTGCTGGATGAGGGGTCAACAGTCACACTCCTGGACTCGACGGTGGCAGAACAGATTGGCCTCAAAGGACCTAAGGAGACGCTTCATTTGGAGACTGTGGGTGGAAAATCCATGGTAAGCAAGGATTCAATGAAGCTCAACATGCAGATAAGGGGACTACACCAGTCCAAGAAGCGAACAGTCACCGGGGTGCGCACCATTGATGACATGCATCTAACATCTCAAAGACTGGAGAGGAGCACCATAGAGAACTGCGCACACCTAAGGAAGCTGGTGAATCAGCTGCACCACGAAGAGGGTTCTCCCAAGTTGTTAATAGGGCAAGACAATTGGGAACTCATCATCTCAAGAGGAACGCGCAAAGGAAAGAAGAACCAACCAGTAGCATCCTTCACACAACTTGGATGGGTGCTGCATGGGTTCGATGGAGGCGCGTCAAAACCAGTCAACTTCACCACATGCGCACACGTATCAGCACGTGAAGAAGCATTGGAGAAGTTGATGAAGGACCATATCGCGGTAGAATCATTGGGGGTTCTACCTAAGAGGCCAAGCACAGACCAGGACCAGAGAGCAATGGACATATTGGAGAGAACCTGTCAACGCTTGGAAGATGGACGCTTCGAAGTCGGGCTTCTGTGGAAAAACGATGTTGAGGAGTTGCCAGACAACTTCAAAGCCGCAGAAGTAAGACTGAAAGGGATCATGAAGAAGCTATAGAAAGATCCAGAACTGAAGATGGAATACGAGAACCAAATGGAGAACCTATTGAAGAGTGGATACGCTGAAGAAGCCGAAGGAGAATCCTCTTCAAGGAGGAAGTGGTACTTGCCACATTTCGCTGTCACGCATCCCACCAAGAAGAAGAAACGCCTGGTGTTCGACGCTGCTGCCAAGTCAGGAGGGAAGAGTCTGAACGACCTGCTCTTACCCGGCCCGGACCTGCTGCAGTCACTCTTTGGTGTCCTGCTGCGCTTCCGCCAGAAACCGATCGCAGTGGTAGCAGACATCAAAGAGATGTTTCTTCAAATACGAATACGAGAAGAGGACCGTGACAGCTTAAGGTTCTTATGGAAGGGGAATCAAGCAGAAGGACCTATCAAGGAATACAGAATGACAACAGTCATATTTGGGGCCGCCTGCTCTCCTAGTGCTGCAATCTTCGTGAAGAACAAGAATGCAGCAGAATATCAAGATCAGTTCCCGGAAGCTGCTAGTGCAATAGAACATAATCATTATATGGACGACTACTTACAGAGTTTCGACACAGAAGAGGAGGCAATCAAAGTAGCCAGTGATGTGGACACCATCCATCGGAAAGCCAAGTTTGAATTGAGAGGATGGGCATCCAACAATCACACTGTGTTAAGAAGCCTCACCAAAGAGACCGGGCAGCAAGAGATCAGCATCGGACCAAGTGAAGAGAAAACCCTGGGCTTGCTATGGTGCACGGGAGATGATGAACTGGGTTTCAGAACGTGCCTTCGCAAACTCAAAGAGGACGTCGCGATAAGAAGAGGACCTACCAAGAGAGAAGTAACGAGTGCGGTCATGGCCACCTTCGATCCTATGGGAGTGGCATCACCGGTCCTCATACAAGGGAAGGTACTCATACAGAACATATGGAGAAGCGGCGTCGATTGGGATGAAGAAATTACTCCGAAAGATCAAGAAGCCTGGAAAGAATACCTCACCAGCGTACAGATCCTGGAAGGTCTACGTATCCCGAGATGCTTCACGGACTCGAGCGACGAGGGGGAGCTGCACGCGTTCACCGACGCCAGCGAGACAGCCTACGCTAGCGCAGTATACTACAGAGCGAGCAAAGGACAAGGAGGCTATCAAGTCGCACTACTAGCAGCCAAGGCAAGAGTGACTCCCCTCAAGCCAGTATCCATCCCGCGGCTAGAGTTGCAAGCTGCGCTATTAGGCACTCGGATGACACGAGCGGTGGAAGAAGAACTGGATCTGAAGATTAAGAGACGAGTCTACTGGACTGATTCGAGCACAGTCCTTTCGTGGATAAGATCAGATCCAAGGACGTTCAAACCGTTCGTGGCACATCGACTCGCGGAAATAGAGGACCTCTCAAAACCTCAAGAGTGGCGTTGGGTACCGACCAGTCAGAACCCAGCGGACGACGCAACAAGAGGGGTGCCGCGAGACTTCGGACAGAACCACCGTTGGTTTAATGGACCCGCGTTCCTGAGCCAAGAAGAGACCAGTTGGCCTGAACCTCGTTCATTCAAGTCGAAACCAACGGGAGAAGAGAAAGAGAAGCACACTGTTGCCACCGCAAGGATCTCAAAGGATCAGCCGCCTACACCAAAACCTGAACGATTCTCGAGCTGGACGAGGCTATGGAGAGCGACGGCAAGGGTGCTTCAATTTATTGACCTGTGTCGCAAGCGAAAGGAGCACACTCTTGTTTCCCGTAAGATGGAAAAACAGGACCCGACTTGGAGAAGAACAAAGAAAAGGAAGCTCAAGAACGTGACGAAGGCAGCAACACCAAAAGAAGCAAAGAAGTTCCTTCTTCTGGATAAGGCTCACTTGGAAAAAGCGGAGAAACTGTTGCTGATGAGAAGTCAAGAAGAGAGTTTCGGGAAACCTACGGCATCAAGAGACTCCGATGGACACAACAAATTGAAGAAGCTTGACATCATCAATGAAGATGGACAGCTACGAGTCAAAGGAAGGATCGACGCGGCTACGTTTATGGAAAAAGCATATCGACGACCCGTAGTCTTGGATGGTAAGAACAAGATCACGAGGTTGCTCATACGACATTACCACGTAGCGTTCAACCACGGGAACCATGCAACCGTGATGAACGAGATAAGACAACGCTACTGGGTTTTGGGGTTGCGATCGACAGTACGGACGGTGGCATACCAGTGTCAATGGTGCAAAGTATACCGAAGCGCACCATCTAGACCACCCACCGGAAACTTACCAAAAGAGCGGTTACGATTCGGCGAGCCGCCATTCACCTGCACCGCTGTGGACTACTTTGGGCCAATGACGATCGCGATAGGACGGCGCCACGAGAAAAGATGGGGAGCGCTGTTTACGTGTCTCACCACGAGGGCAGTACACATAGAGTTGGCGGCGTCTCTATCGACGGATTCAATGATACTGGCACTTCGACGCATGGTTGCTAGGCGAGGAACACCTAGCACAATATACAGCGATAACGGAACCAACTTTGTCTGAGCCAGTAAAGAGCTAGAAGAAGCAGTCAGAGGCTTGCAGAAGGAAGATCTCACCACCGCAGCAGAGAAGATGGGCATCCGGTGGAAATTCATACCACCTGGGGCTCCAAATATAGGAGGTGCGTGGGAACGCCTAGTCCGTTCCATCAAAACGGCACTAGCGGCGACATTAAAGGAAAGGTGTCCGCAAGAAGAGACCTTACACACTCTTCTTTTCGAAGCGGAACACATGGTAAACGCAAGACCGCTCGTCACCACGGAGGAAAATGAAGGTGAAGAGGCCCTGACTCCCAATCACTTCCTTATTGGGAGGTCCTGCGGGTCTCCACGGTTTGGAACCTTCACAGATGAAGACCTCATCGGGCGACGGACCTAGAAGGTGGCGCAGCGCATGGCCGACCATTTCTGGAGCAGGTGGCTAAAAGAATACCTACCCACCCTGCTTACCAGGAGGGTCGATGGACGAAACACAAAGGACCTGCAGTGTGGAGACACTGTCCTAATAATTGACTCCACACTGCCACGAAACACCTGGCCCCGGGGCGTCATTACTCAAACGCACCCTGGACCAGATGGCCGCATCCGAGTGATAGAGGTGCGCACCGCCGGCGGAACATTGAAGAGGCCGAGCTCCAAAGTAGTGCTGCTGGTTCCTGCAACGAGCTACGAGCAACAGAACGACGGATCCAGGCAGACTACGACAGCGTCGCCATGACAGGAGATTGGTGCTGCGCACGAGGGTGAGGATGTTGGCGACAGAATAGTTGTTTTTCATGTCTTAGGTTAGGGTATTATGTGTTATTATTATATTTACGTGTTACATACTATGAGTTACAATAAAATAGGTTAATACTGACAATATTATAGAAAAATGTAAGCGAATACGCTACATTACAAGTTGCATGTTGTATGTTAAGATGTATATAAACGATTATGTATTGTGTGTCACATATGTGAAAATATAACTAACATAGAATAGATTAACATATAGAGTAAGCCAATAGAGTAAGTATATCGAATGTTATAGAGATTTTACGAGCGGAAAAAAGTGTTGTCGCCCGTAAATTACATTGTTTTTGGCTTATGTACGGAATGTATACGTAATGTATATTATAAGTGAATATGTAATGAATAGGTAATTCAAAGAGGAACATTTTGATATATAACATGTGTACATAAGATATATAATGAGAGAAATATAAAGAGTTTAACAGGGCAACCAAAGCTAAAAGTAAAGTTAAAACACGAAATAAACACGGAATAAAACGGGGCTCTCTTTACGGTCATTGCTCGAACCACTTAAGCTCGAAGAAGGGCCGTATTGGGCACGGTGCAATTCAACGAGTCTACAAGTACAAGCAACGAGTAACTACAAGATGAAAGCTTTGGTCGTCCTGCGAACAATCAACAAGATATCGACTTTCATTGAAGACCCGGCACCTCAAGCGGTCGTGCATTATTGCACCCCCCGGAACCCCTCACCACTAACATCACGCCGCCCACTGGCATCCGTACGGTATCTACGAGACGGGCATCCGGCGCAACAAAACGCCCGTCCAAACCGGGGAAACGTCACACCCCCCCCCCCTCCCTCACGCAGAGGGGAAGTGACGCGTACCCAACACCTAAGATGGTAGCACGCTATACCTAGTGGGAGGACTGGCTCTCAAGTGCAACGCCGGAACACACCTTTAAGTGTTTGGCGACAGATATTCAATTTATTGGCCAGGGGGGAATTATGAATGTTACCAACTAATGGCATTCTTAATGAAAAAGATTTTTAATAATTTTTATTTACTAAAACATTCATTCATGTAACAGGAACTTATATAGCGTATATAACCTTAGGATGCAAAAATTCTTTTGAAATCTGACTGGTAGTTTCTGAGAGTAGCGCTTTCAAACAAACAAACTGTTGATTCTTATAATATAGATACTATAGATAAAATTACCTTGTCATCGGGGTACCTTTCTGCGAGCATACCCATCCCGGAGACGGAGGAACATGACGAGCCGATACCCTGGAGAGCTCTAGCCACGAACAGCACACCGTAGGAACGCCCGAATGCGAATACTGAAAAAACAACGACATAATAACAATGCCTATTGCAATAAACCTATTTAAAATATACAGCGCGACGTTACAATGTCGATATTAAACGAAAACGCGTATCCGATTACGCAATTTTAGATAATATATATATATTATAATTTGAATTGTATACAATTTTCTAAATTATTAATATTTTTAGACCGACTTCAACAAAAGACGGGATGTTACAATTCGAATGTATATTTTTTTAAATGGATGTTCTGCCTTTACATTTTTGTTTATGAACTAATTTGGATGTATAGGGGATACATTCAAGGTTGGTCCCATTTTAATTTTATTGGCATTGGACCCTCAACATCGAAGATACACCAAAAATGATTGAAGTTGGTTTTCTTTTTTGTTAAAAATTTTCTTGTACTATAATTATTACTACTATTAGAGTGAGACGCTTGACACTTCCGCGTCATGTAAGAATGAGATAGCCCTATGTCGGCGAGGCCGAGTAGGCTGTAATGGTGAGTAGCTTCATGAATGAATCGGTTGCACAGTGATGCGCATTACGTCACCTAATTTTGTTATTTAACTTGTTTGAAAATTATATTTTTTTCATTTTACGAACTACATAATTTGTTTTATTTTTTATGTTTACCGACTTAGTGTCCAACCAGTGTGTTTAATTGATGTCGAGACACTGTAGCGCCATGCTGTATGCACACTTACTACTTCTTCTAAAGTACGGAGCTAGCTTTACAGTGAAAAAGAAATCTGTCGTTTAAGCTAGTTTTAATGCATACTTACTTAAAGTTGATAGAAACATGAGGATAAATCCAGTGAACATAGGCACGCTGTAGCCGATTCTGGAAAAAAAGAATACATTTGGATACTTTGTTTGAATTTTCTGCGGTATTTAGTTTAAACAATTTTTGTTATTTCTTTATAGTTAAAACACGAAATGGGGTAAAAAAATTACAAAATTTAAAAAGTTGTTTTAATATGAATTTGAAATTTAGTATTTATTCAGTAGCCTAGTAGTCCTAAACGCGACTGCTATGTTCGAGATCCTGGGTTAAAAGTGTTATTGCGTTTTTCTATGAAATTATTTGTGCCCGATTTATGGCAACTGGCTCACTCCCTATTACATGGAACCTAAAACATACCTGACGAACTAAGGGTGAACACCCCTCCCTAACCCTTCAGGGAATACAGGCGAGTTGGTATGATATGTAAATATTAAAATATAATATAGGTTGGTTTAAATCATTTTTGACAAAAACACCTTTTTAAATATTTTACGTATACACACGTGAGATGAGATCCAAAAGATAACAAATTAAATATACTTTAGATTATCTTATACATAGCAATCATATCATATACACATTTAGTTATAGTAATTATCTTCTACGCTAGTTGATCATTAGAAAATATTAGTAAAAATTAAAAATAATATATAATAAGAATACTGGCTGTTGTCCGCGGCTTCGCTTGCCTAGTTAAGTACAAATCTTTGGGGAATACTCGAATCTCTTCATTAACGCGCCGAAGATAAGAAAAAGTAAATTCTTTGTTAGTACAAAAATCGCGAATAAATAATGGGAAGCTGGGGGTAGGAGGGTGAAAAATTTGGGGTTATAGGTATTTGTTGATGTCAAGTAAAAAAAAATAACAAAAATATGTCATTAAAGAAGAAAAACAAATTCTGGATAGGGACATCTTAATCACCTAGCGGTATGAAATTTATCTATTTACGATCTCTTCTCATATCTACAAAATATACCTACATTAAAAAAAATCATAAAAATCGGTCCAGCCATTTCGAAGGAGTGCGACCAGAAACACCTTGACACTAGATTTTTATATAGAATATAATTACCACAAAGTGAATATGAATGTTGAACTTTACTAAAATTCTTTGTTGTTATTATTATGAATTTATTTTTTATAAGTTTAGCATTTCACCACAATTTCAATTAAATATTAAGTGACAAAGTGGCTGAAAATGGTAGTATCTTTGTCTCTCAAGTGCAGCTGCTGCAACGCACTTACAGGTGCTTGGCGATAGATTTCCCACTTGGCGATAGTAAATAGCCAGGCTGGCATTAGGAAATACCCTAATAATATGTTTTGCTTAGGCTCACTGTATGGTTCGAACCCATTTACCAACATGATATCTGAACACGCATCACTGAGTAATTATCTTATTATATTAAGTGAGCAATTCTTGTACATCTAAAAATCAGAACATTTTAGATGCACACTATAGGAAAAACCAGTGTTTATTTATTATTAAAATCAATCGAATATAAAAAGATGCTTAATGAGGATTTACAGCCTGCTTAACTAAGTGTAGGCGATTCAATTTTACTGTTTTCATCGGTTGCAAACTTTAATTAGCATAAATATGTTGTCGAAAAAGGTGAGAATATTGCAATAGCACGCTTACTTATTTACTTAGATACTTATTTTTTATATAGCCAAAATTATCTTCATAACTTTCTAAGTAACCTTGCAATTTTTTCACGGCACACCTATTAATGAACACGCTAGACCAGTGTGCCTCGGTGTCCGACGCGTCGGCACTCGGCACATACTTTGCGGAACACTGGCAATGGCATAGATCAACGAAGTTTGTTTTGGTTAGTAAAAGCTTGTTTGTATTAGTTTTATAAAGTACAAAATCCTAGTTAAGGTCCTGACAACGGAGTAGGATTATATTTAATTGTCCCATTTGATGTCAATAGATGGCGCTAAACTAAATTAAACTAGAGTTTATAGCACGATCTCGATCTAGCATGTCGGAGTTCCTATTCATAAACGTATGTTACTTTGCCCTATATTATGTAGTTTGGTTATTGAGCAGAACTGAAGTGTATTATAAACCAAAATTAGAAGCATGAATTTGAAGTTGCCACAAAAGTTTCCTGGTCAGTTTTAGCAATAGTGCTGCCATCTTATTAAAACTATGTTTGAAGTATTCCAGAATACCATCTCTATGTATGAAAAAGTGTCAGCCGAAAAGCGTCAAATTAGAGTGGCGCCACGGTAGCAAGTGCGTAAATTTTAAACATATCGCCAAAAGTAATTATTTATTCATTTTCGCCCACTTGGATAATTTTGACTCCAAGAACTTGTTTCATAATTGTTGAATAATTATTTTTTTTCAGTTTTACAACAGTAAAACTTTAAAGTCACGAAAAAGTATCATTCCCACTTGCTACACTAACACAATTTTGGTTAATTTTTTAATTCTATTTAGCTGCTTACAGCTTGGACACTTTTTCAACTTGTCCCCTATATAAGACTGATGGTTCTCCATAATTTGAAGATTATACGAATAATTATTGGAGAAATAATATTATATTCATGACGTTCCATTAGCATTAAAATGAAAAAGGTACATGTTCACTTTGTTGTCAATAGATGGCGCTAAACTTACATAAATCTTTAAAGTACAACTAAGTACACTCTGCCAATCAACTAGTTCAAAACTTTTAAGGTGTCGTAAACTTACTTGTGAGTGAGTGGTCCAACGAAAGGATTCGCCAATAGCTGAACTATCGCCTTGCTTGCGAACATTATTCCAACAGCGACCGTCTCATGTATGAGTTCTTGGTGACGTACTTCCCTTTCCGCAGTTATGTTCACTATCGGAAAATTAAATTATGCTTGTGTATTTTTTTATATTTTAAGCTGCACTCAAACCACTTATGACTAGACGTGTCTTAATTTTAAAGAGTTATTTATCCTCTAATAATAAAATGTAAAAATAACTACGCATTAAATTAATAAGGGAATGTATTAAGTATTTATAGGGAGGGCTACTATCGTACTTGTTCTAGTATGAAAAGCATCCGGGGAGCTCCCGAATTTGGTTTTTAAAAAGCGTTAAAAACCAGATAATATCTGTACACTTTTGCCTTCAGAGAAAATCAGAGTAACTGATTAATAAACAAATATAACAGTGAGCAATTCTTGTACCTATGTAATCGGTTTCCCGGAAAAGGCTCCAACTATTTGGATGAAACTTTGCATTTAGATAATGTTTTACATTCCAAGTTTGCTTAGATATAGGAGTCTTTTCTGTAAGACACCGAGCATAGCTCGGTTGTCAAATACTTTTTATTAAAAAGCGTACATAGATGCTTTTTTGCCATCAACTGATGAATTACTCAATAGTAATTTGCTAGATTACATACATACATACTTTGTTAATAATTAATTAGAATATTTTATTAGTTTTGCTTGATGTTAAGTCGATGTCGTCAAACATAAGAAAATAAATCAAGAACAAGTTAATTAAATGAACAAAAAAGTAAATAACGAGATTTTTTTATATTTCAAAACAATTTTTAAAAAGTCCAGGGTAAAAACTCTGTTTGCCCCAAATTTTTAGGGATTTTTAATTTATTGTCCGGCACTAACAATTTAGGCGATGGCAGCTCTAAGCATGTATGAATTTTAGGGCGTAAATATAAATAATGTTTATAAAAACTTACCATGGGTAACGTTTTCGACGACCAGAGTCGTGTTTTTTTCCAAACAAGGACAAAAGGGCGTCGGAGGCGGAGGCGTTGTGGTAATATCCTCCAATGAAACCGATAGAGGCGCATCCGGATGTCGAATATCGTACAAAAACTCCGGTATTATTGGCACTGCGAACAATATCAATCAAATTCATACTTAAAAAGAAAAAAAAAAAACTAAATAGTTCTTTAGCAGAATGTTATATAAACGCAATTTACGTCGAACCGATATCAAGTTTGACATGGTAATGAAAAATCAATGTTTCGTCTGAATATTGTGGTTTAACGCCATCTTTGCGCGCTTGATGTGACTAATGTTTTATGACACACAAACCATTTAATGAAACAGCTTGTTCACTAAAACCTTGAATTTATGACAAATAACAGTTGGCGTAATGCGTTTAGGATAATATAAATAAATATGGAGATACAATTTCACACACAGCCATTTCATTCAAAACTAAGTCTTGTATTATAGTAACTAAACAGTGCATATACATACACCCAGCCACACAAATGACAATTATGCTCATCAAACAAAAGTCAAATTTTTTTTTATTCGTTTAACAAATAAAAAGCAATACATAAAATTTTAATTGAAATGTCCTGAAAAACCAGAACTGATTTATGCCGAGACAGTGATTCAACTCTTTCTATAGCATTGTAGGTACACACAAATAATCTTTATATACATAAATATAATTGTAATAATAAATTGTAGGTATTTAGATAAAATTATAGCAGCCGACTCAACCCAAACTCAAATCAAACGTGCGACCTCTCAGCTCAATACCTAACCTAAAATGTTGTGTATAAAGTTTGCTATTATATAAACTAATTTTTATGTCTAAGCTATGTTAAGTCACACATCATATGCGACGACGGTCGTGGCTCGCTGGTTTTTTTTATTTTTGCTTACCTTCATCATCCGCTTTAGGAATAAAAGACGCATACAATACCAAAAATAAAATCATAAAAACCTTACAATATCAAAATTTCTTAAGTGAGTAGACAAAACAGGCCTAGGTTCAATATAATAACTAGAATATGAAGTGTAGTGAACTATTTGAGCTCATACTGCGCTGTGGTTAATGCGATTGCCTGTTGCTATAAGCTCGTAGCGACATAGACAAATGCTACGAACATCTGTAGCGATATGGCTACGACATGCTCTACACAAAGATTTGTATCCGAAATGTTCCTTTAAAATTCTGATAGCCTAGTATTTTTAAATATTATTTGATTTATTTATCCCATTGTTGGAGGGGGAGGAAATTATTTATATATTGAAATTATTATTATATTATGTATTACTGACTGGATTATTATCGCGATTAGTGTACTGGGCATGGCCTAAACTGAACTAGGCCAACTATGAATTGGTCTGTTGGTCCTTACGGTATATAATTGGTAGACCACACAGCATAAAGAACTTACTAACTTTTATACAATTTAAGTGAAAAGCTCTTATCTCTTACGGTTCCGTGAACACGTTATATGTGTTTTAGATAAAATTCGTTTCCACTCGGAAAATGATGTTGAATATTTCAAAAGGTTTTGATAACGTAGAAATAAAATTTCGCTTTGTTCAATTCAAAAACCGAATCGTTTCTAACCAACTATATATATAATTATAATTATTTACTGCTATATACGCTCAACCTAATTTTTTTGTCGTTTGCAGGTTTAGCTTTATAGCCACACAATCCCATTTGATGTTAAGTGACCAAGAGGCACATAGCTCTCAAGTGCAGCTACCACAACACACCTATAGTACATATAGATAGATGCTTGGCGACAGATTTACAACTACCTATTCGAAACAATCACTCTTTTCATGTATGGTAACGAACTGAATTAATTGCATTAAATTTAAATAATTATTGTTTATTGTTACCCGAAAACATAATATATTATGTAGTTTACCTACATTTAATTCGTTATTGGATTGAGTTATTTTAGGTAAAAGAAGCACATTACGTCTCCAAACGATATAAACGAGTCTTTTTTTAACTAAGGTAGCAAAAGCATCTCATGGTAAGCGGTTACCGTAACCCATAGACTCTTAGAATACCATAGGTGTCACTAAATAGTTGCTGACCGTCAAACTTTAGCCATCTGCTCTGTCTTGGAAATTGTACTCAACGTAGGAAGACAACACAGTGTCCCAAAGTACACAGAAATCATTAGCATTATCATTCATTCTTAATCTCTCTCGACAGTAATGTTAATGAAAAAAAGAAACAGATTTGATGTTTGGGCTATGCAGCCTGTTTGACATTAAACATGCTTTGTTTTATTATTTTAAATATTTTGATAACAATATCACCTGATGTTAAGTGACGATTTAGCCTAAAATGGTAACAAATTACCGCCTAGCACTGCTACGTTCCGTATTAAACATAATTTTCAAACAGACAAAGAAATATCAGGGATCGGTTTCGCCAAACACCAATAGGTGTGTTCCGGTACGCGGCAGCTGCACTTGAGAGCCGCTTATGTTAAGGTGAGATTGTGGCCACAACGAAAACCAAATCTATAGCGATAAAAAAAACTGGGAAAGTCTAAGAATTCACAACAAACATCGAGTATAAATTAGTAGATAAAATTAGGTGTCAAGGTCGCGCGAGACAGACACACACACACATTTAAACGTAATCGGTCCGGTTACGTGAGAAGAGTTTTTTTTTTAATTAGCCTGCTTAGAAGTTTCTGCTCAAAAAAGGAGAATGTTATCGATTCGATTGTAGGTATATTTTTTTTAACCGACGCGACAAAAAATGGAGGATATTGTATATTTTTTATGTTTTCGTTGAATAGGGGGCTACCATTATAATTTCGTTGGCATTGGACCTTTGCCCTCTCTAGCGGCAGCTTAAGCCTAGGTCCGTTCCTCGGTGTGAAGCCCTTGAGTCTGGCAGCCGCCCGCACGATACAAGAGACACTGCACGTGTATCACTTAGCTACCCACATATAACATTACATACTTATACACATACATACGTACACATCACATAGGTACATAGGTTCTGTAAGGAACCTTTTTTTTACGCTAGATAGTGTAGAAATATTTTTAAATCACTAAATACACATACACAAGTTTCCTCCCATCTTCCCAGGAGGCGGGGAACATGTGTATATGTTTATGTTAGTTTAGCTCGAATTTACGGATAGGGAATTAGTCAGATCGCGACTTCTTTGCAATCGCGGCAACAGCCCAAGCCTAGGTCCGGCAACTTTGGCACCCTTGCGCGCTTGTTGCCTACTCTTTCGCGGCTGAGTGCCTCAAGCGCTCGCCCCCAAGCCTGGTAAAGTTGTAAAAGCCATCAGCGGCTCTGTTTTTAGC
Source organism: Saturnia japonica (assembly GCA_033032175.1). Classification (NCBI taxonomy): domain Eukaryota; kingdom Metazoa; phylum Arthropoda; class Insecta; order Lepidoptera; family Saturniidae; genus Saturnia; species Saturnia japonica. The sequence continues at coordinate 8,398,278 of CM065329.1, forward strand.
TAAGGCTAACAGTAAGGTCAGTTATAAAACAATAAAAATAAAATTGGACCTTCGACTTCGGAGATACTTCAAGGTTTTTTTTTATAAATGTTATCAGCGTGTTAAAGGAACTCTCGAAATTTCGACCGCCATTTTTGTAAAAACAAACGGTATTTATAACAGTGATAAGACATAAGCTAGTTCTACTAATCAAGTCCTAGTCCGTAATAATAAATCGCAAACATTTTTTCAAATATTTAAAAAACGTCTCTGTTCGAAGCACCTGACATGTACATAAAGGCACTTTTATGTTCGCTTTATTGCGTCTGATATATTTTTGTTGTCTCCGGCGTGATTGGTCAGATGTTTTACGTCCGTATCTAGAAACTTTATAGCAGGCGATCGTAACGGTTGATGTATATTAAAAAAATGTGTGTGCACTATACATAGGCGTTAGAAGTGAAAAATTCAGAAAACATAAAAATATTTCCTTTAAAATCTCTTTTTAAAATCCTAAATCAGCATGACTCAAATTATCGTCCATTCGTAATGTACAGATAATAGTAACAGTAACAACAGTGCGTACAAGTCTGGATATCACACCGCTAGGCCAATTCAACGACTACCATAGACGTGAAAATCATTATAATTTTGTATAATGTTTTTCTATCTCATTCTCTCGCAACCTAAATTGTACAGATGTTGTCTTTTTTCAGGGTCGCTTTTTCGTTTCATCCCGTTTCAAATCCCAACGGTATTAAGTAAGTTATCACTTCAATAAATCTATATTCTTTGTTCTATCTATATTATTTAATCTCTGAAAGTACCAGTCCGAATTGAAAAATTTATGTTTGCATTTTATAACTTATTTATTAACCCCCCACACAAAAAGAGAGATGTTTAACGTGTGTATCTTTGTGTCTGTCTGCCTGTTGCTTCGTAGCGCACAAATGGCTGAACTGATATTGATCTAGTTTTTTTAAAGGTGACTTAACCGACAGAGTTCTTAACTATCATTTAAGGAAATCTGTTCAATCGTTTGAAGATTACCATCTCTGTTCTAGTTGATAAATAGATGTGAGCATCTTCCACAGTTCTGATTGAGTCGAGATTTTGTATTCTGTTACTTCAATGATATTGATAAAACCTTGACCTGATGCTGCAGCGTCATCAGGAATCTGTAGGATACCTAACTCCTCACCAACTTACAGCAGAGATATCGTGTTTGGGCTCTTTGGTATAGTTTTAATTGAATAGGTTACTAATTTTCAGTTTACCTTGTTGAGGAAAGCTGTATAAATTTATGATGAAAGTCAAACAAGAGTTGGCGTAACAAATTCATCACGGGTGAAACCACGGGCACAAGTAATCTATATTAAATATTATAAGCTGAAGAGTTTGTTTGTTTGTTTGGTTGAATACGCTAATCTCAGGAACTACTGGTGCGAATGGAAAAATTATTTTAGTCTTGGATAGCCCATTTATTTAGGAAGGCTGTAGACTATATAACATCACGCTACGACCAATAGAGAGCGGAGCAACGATGAAAAATGTTGCATAAACTGGGAAAAATTGTTCCTTTTGAGAGCTTCCATTGCAAGCGCTGCGTAAATGCTTAAAGTTACGCATTAATCGTGTGTCGCGGATTTTTTTTTCTTAAGGAATTCTAAAGAAAAGTCCGCTATCTTTTACGGTTGACTCAATATAACCTTTTTTATGATAATACAATTTGTTCTAATATAATGCATTATTTGCGAAGGTGTTTTTATAAACATTGTATTAACCCTTAACGAAATAAATACGTTATTCATCACGAGTATTTAATTTTGAACAAAATGTATTATATGACTAAAGTAACCATACGTCCCGTTTTGAACAGGACCGTCCTTTTTACGGTTGTCTGTCCCGTTGTACGCAAAAAAGCTCCCGGGACCCAAAATTGTACCGTTTTCCGAAACCGCGCAAATATTATGGGGCTTAGCGAACATAAGTGGTGTAAGACCCAGTATTGCAAGTGCCCGATAGCACAAAGTTACCAAGGACTGAACAAAAAGTAGCATTATGATCACAAAAGCAATGAGTTTTCATAATTATTATCGAAAAAACGCATTTTTACCATTAATTACTTACTTTGTCTACATTCAGTACCTATTTATTCACCTAGTTTTCTTTACCACTCAGCTCAGTCACAACAAAATCACAATTAACTAAGGTAGACAAGGTTTACAAACGACAAACAAACTTGCTGCTTGCAGTGACACTGCATGGTTTGGATTTATTTATTTACACCTCCCTTGTTGCCCTTTCCATAATTCGAGAGACCAGACAAATTTTTACGAAAATTCCGAGGACACATCGAAAAAATATTGAAATATGTACACAAAAAAAATACCGTTTTTCCTAAAAAAGAAACCACGAAGAAAATTCCGATATTTGATTCCACTTATCTATAGAATGTTGCTGAAAATATACATTTTGTCTTGACCTCTAGACGAATACGTCAAGTGGAATAAAAACAAAGAATGTACGTCTCTATTTAGGTATTTATATAATCCTGAAATATCGAAAGAACCTCCGGTATTAAGTTCATTATATAAAAAATAATCAACGTACGTATACAAACATACTATATTAATACTAAAATAGTTAATACTTAAAAGTAAGGAGTATGAGTGTTTGTGTGTAAGAGTGTCGAGATTCGAGCAAACGAGCATCGTGTTCGGCCGGTTGTACAAGGTGTCCAGAAAGGGTATCGGGTATTTGTTTTCGCGCCATATTCGAAACGGGGCGTCTAAAGGGTGCGGGAGGGGTTCGTGGCGTCCGCCATTTTGTGGAGTTTTAGTCACGATGGAACAGTACTCGGGGACGCATCGCGCATTTTGCGTACGAGCGTATTATCGTAATGTTGATTCAATAGTGACTGCTCAACGTCTCTATCGTGCGGAATATCGTACACGCCACGCGCCAAGTGACGATAGCATTAGGAAATGGATCAGGATGTTCGAGAATACAGGTGCGACAGTTAAAATTCAAAACTCTGGTCGTCCTCGTTCAGTTCGCGATGAAGAAACAATTGAAGAAGTTGAGGCGTCGGTTCGTCAAAATCCGTCTTTATCCATCCGAAAGCGAAGCCAATCGTTGAACATCAAAAAATCGTCTTTACATTAGATTTTAAAGAAAGACTTACATCTAAAAGCCTATAAAATTCAATTGGTTCAAGAATTGAAGGATACGGACTATGCTAATCGACTGAATTTTGCGAACGAAATGCTGCAGCGATTTAACAACTTTAACAACATACTGTTCAGTGACGAAGCAAATTTTCACCTGAATGGTCATGTTAATAAGCAGAATTGTCGGTACTGGGCAGTGGAGAATCCGAGGCGAAAGCATGAACGACCCCTGCATAGCCCAAAGGTCGTTGTTTGGGCCGCTATGTCTGCTAAAGGCATAATTGGTCCTTATTTTCATGAAGATCAACGAGGCCGAGCAATTAATGTGAATAGTGACCGTTATTGCGATATGTTGCGAAATTTTTTGGTCCCAGAGTTGCAGGAGTTTGCAGGTTTCAACTCAAGAACGTGGTTCCAGCAAGATGGGGCCACTTGCCACACCTCAAATGACTCAATGAAAGTTGTTAACGAATTATTCCCTAATAAAGTCATTTCGCGAAGGGGTAACATCAACTGGCCTCCCAGAAGCCCCGACCTTAGCCCGCTTGACTATTTTGCATGGGGATACCTTAAAAGTAAGGTTTATCAAAACAATCCGACGAATCTAACCCAGTTAAAGCAAAACATCAGGTCAGAAATGGCAGCAATATCGATAGCTATGTGTCAACGTGTTATCGCCAATCTTCGTTTCCGTTTAGAAGAGTGCCAGCAACGTAACGGTCATCATTTGGATAACATCATCTTTTCCAAATAATTTTCCAATTCATATGCTAATAATAAACAATAAACTTTTTTATTGCATACAAATAATTTTTGTTTCATTGGACTTACAAATACCCGATACCCTTTCTGGACACCTTGTATAACCCTTTTAAACTTACATCGATGCGTTTATTATGAGTTGGACTAACTGATAATAACATTTTACTTATTTTATTAGTAACTCAGTAATTTATATTAGTAACTTTGTTCCTGACAGCGGCCGCGGCTCCCCAGTCGCAAACGTTTTTTTACCGTCTGACGTTTTTAAACCGATGTCCCTTTTTGAATAAATAAATAAATGGTCACGCTATATATGACCGACCCACTCTCACTCTCCCTTACGTGACGCAGATTAAGTTGCGCGCGTCAGTATACTATACTGTATAGCACTAACAGATATTGCGTCGAAAGATTACGTTCCAATTCATACTGTAAAAGGGCCATCCATAAATTACGTCACACGTTTAAGAGGAGGGAGGGGGTCGACGAAGTGTGACATTGTGTGACAAGGGTTGGGGAGGATTCCCAAATTTTGTGACATCACATTTTTTCAAAGTATAATATTTTATATCTAAGTACATTAGAACTTCTTTAAGTCGAAAACCTCCCAAATTCGAAAGAATGTGTTCCCTTCCATTCAAGCCCCAAAACCTCCGTTGCACTAAATCTCAACCCTCTAGTCAAAATAATCAGAGAAAAAATTAAAGTGGACTTCTGTATCTCGAACATAGCAATGTTTTATTTAACAACTTTTACAACTCGATTATTTGAAACTTATTACCTTTATAGTTCGAAGAAAAATAAGTTACCGACTTTAAGAATATTATCGACAATGTAAGTACACCATTGTTTGTTATAAATGAATTTAGGAGTATACAATAAATGGGATTACCATGAATTTATGGTTCACGTTAACATGTGTTGTAAAATATGTGACATCACACTAGGTAGGAGTGGGGGGGGGGGGGGGGTCGGGGGTCAAAAATCATGAAATTCGTGTGACGTAATTTATGGATGGCCCAAAGAGCTTGAGTTTATTGCGAAGACGCATTTTTACCCGACTGCGATAAGGAGGGTTGTGTTTTTCGAACGTATGTATTCATGTCTGTTTCTTTGGCACGCTCTGTAGCTTAAACGGCTTGATGGATTTCAGCATACGAGGTGCCGTTAGATTTCACTTAATTGTGGGATTGTCATATGCTATGTAACGTTTAAGTACGTAAAAAGTAAAATTAGAGAAAAAAATGTGATTTTGTTGCAGTCGGCTTTTTTGTTTTCTTTTTAATAATTGAGCTTGTTTTATGTTGAATTTATTTTACTCGTGTTGAATATTTTATTCATTGAACTTTTTACTAGACCGCCTCGAACGCACCCGTGTAGCCTATCGTTGTTCTCACTTCCCGCACTTGCCTACAACTTGCCTATCGTTGTTCTCACTTCCCATACTTGCCTACAACTTGCCTATCGTTGTTATCACTTCCCGTACTTGCATACAGCTTGCCTATCGTGGTTCTCACTTCCCTTACTTACCTACAACTTGCCTATCGTTGTTCTCACTTCGCGTACTTGCATACAGCTTGCCTATAACTTGCCTATCGTTGTTCTCACTTCACGTACTTGGTACGTGTCTACAGCTTGTATAATTGCTTGGCGTTCATGGGTTATTGCTTCACTTATTAAAGCCCTAGGACAAGTTATAACCTACCTCAATAAATGTACTATAAAATCCTAAAATATTTTTCCAATCTTGCTGGTAGTTCCAGAGTTTATCGCGAACACGAGTTGAAGAGAGAGAGGTAGGGAACAGAGAAATTTTTTTCGAGCTTTCTTTCTACTCGGGGCAGTCCGACTGGTGGAATACTCCACCGTACAAAAGATCACGGCAAAATAACTATGTCTTGTGTTCCTGCGGTAAGTAGAATTTCCAGAACTCCTTGTGGTAGGATGGTTCAAGATCGTACCTATGGTATTACGAGCGCCCAAAGGCTACGGTAGCCGCTTACCATGTTTAAACAAACAAACAAATTCTCGAGCTTTATAATAATATTGGTATAGATTATTTAGCATATCGAATACAGTTCTATTCAATCGAACTCCATTTCGAAGGACCTCTCTATAACTTCGAAGCGGTGCCTGCGGGTGACGTTTAATTAAGCACTAGGGTTGTGCCGATATCGATTAATAGTTAAATGTTTTCCGAATATATGTCTTTTTACAGGCTTTAAAAAAAAGAGGTTTTCTATTGGAAAGTATATTGTATTTATATTTTTTATGAGTGTTCAGCCATTACTTCTTTGTTTATGAATCGATTTAGATGATTATTTTATTTCGCTGGAAAGGATACCATTTTAGATAGATACACCATTGATCTCCAGAAAATATATTTTTTTGTTTTCCTTGGTTTTCTTTTTGTTAAAAACTGTCTTTTTCCTTTACGGACTAAGAAACGCAATCTGGAGTGAAACAGGAAAAGGAATTACATAATAACTGATTAGTACACAATTATGTATTCTATGACTCGACTTCGATAATGGATTTTATGAAGTTTTTTTTGTATGTAGTACGGTAATATCATAAGCACAGTATATTTCAAAATAAACGGCAACCATCGTGAGATCGAAAATCCATCGCCGGTCGTTGCTATTATGCCAGCATATTAGGCTGTCGGTAGCCGCATATACGATAAACGAAAAGATAGGCATTGTGACAATCTCTACCCCAGTTGATTACTGAATCTACACCGGCAAATTCCGGAACGTGACACGTCTAAGCATGCCACTGTGACATGTGTTACGAAAATGTTTGGTGACTCACTTCCATCCTCTGCACTAACCACATCAGAAGTAAGATAAATAAATGCTGTACCTAAGATGTTTTTTATAAGTGTAGATGCGTTACCTGCGCTCTATTTTCGCAATATGAAAGTCAGGTCAATACCTGACATTCTCTTAGTCACGTATTATCCACTGTCGCGGTTGCAAGTCATTAAAACTCAAAAATATATATTTATTTCGTTCTAACAACAAAGATAACATACAATGTCTTTCATATTATTTCCCTTTTTTGCGTTTTATATAACTGGAAGCATTATATACAGTTTGTATGTATAGTTTAATTAAGCTGTTTTTTAGTGCAATGATGTGAAAATATCACTGGGCTGTACGCTATATTTTTGAGAACTACGGCGGTTAATAAAACAATGCGATTTTTTATGAAAAGGAAACTTTTCACCCAACGTTGACTGGTCTCTGCAGCATATTATACTTATCTACACATTACAAAGTATATAACCTATTTCAGAAAAGAACGTACTACTAAATAAACTCTTTTTGTTCTTATTTCTAACTTGGCAACTAGATCTCTTTATTGAAGACCATTACTGCCGTTAGCGAGTGGATGTAGAGTGTCCTGTCTTATGATTATTTTTGTATTCTAGCAAGTTGGTGGCTCCCTTCTTAGAACTCTGTAGGAAGTTGTTGTGGCATCTCAGAAATTATGTTCCATGTTATTATTTTCCATTAACTTCACTTATGCACAATAACCAATATTTACTATGCAATATTCCAGCCGTATTACACGATATAGAGTCAAAACACACAAATGTATGAACAAATAACAAAAAAACGCTACATGGCAGTTCAAAAACTTGCCAAAAACTCCATTTAGTCAGACAAAAAATACAAACACAGCCACGGGTAGAATTAAACTATTGCATGTATACAAAACATGAATTATTATACTAAATATGACTTGCAGCAAATTCAAACTGCGACACGGAATCGCATAGTGAAGGGATAGTTTTACTCAGTTTTAAAAGTGATATCGATAAACCACAAAATACTGAGTTCTAATTCATGTCGATATTTTTGCTGAAATAGAATTCATTAGAGCTTGATAAATACTTAAGAATCAAACGATTATGTAGAAATAATTTAGCGTTTGCTTACAATCTCATCAAGAGTGGAGGTGTGACTCAAGACGGTCAAACGTAAACACCGGATGATCCCAAAACGCGGTGCGCAAAGGGAATTACTATTTAGTATTTATTCAGCAAAGTGCACATTTATTTATACCGTCATAAACAACACAAGAATAAAATAAACTTTTTACATATTTTAGCTAGCTTATAATCCAATATTTATTAGTGCACATGAATTACATCAGTTGTAATTATTTCACAAAAGGATGTTATTTCAGGATTACATTATATAGATAATCCTACTAATATAATAAATGTGAAAGTATGTATGGGTAGATGTTTGGATGTTTGTTACTCAATCACGCGAAAACGACTGAACGGATTTGAATGAAATTTAGTACACAGATATTCTATGACCCGGAATAACACATAGGGTACTTTTTATCTCGTTAAAAGTAATAGTTTTAACCAGTGTTATCCTGCAAATATAATAAATGTAAAAGTTTGTAGGTTTGTTACACAATCATGTAAAAACTACTGAACAGTTTTGGATGAAATTTAGCACACAGATAGTCTATAACCTGGAATAATAGATAGGGTACTTTTGATCTTTGTAAAATCATAACTTAACCACTGTTATGCAACAAATATAATACTCATCTATGATTTTTTTGCTTTGTCGTGTTTGAAATCAGGTGGTGCACATGCAGTAATATAGCGGAGTGGTAGGAATCGCGTCTTCCATACGCATAGTGACAAACCCTTCTATGGTTTTCTTCTGGTCTGTCGTGTTTCGAGATCAATTTGTGTATATCCAATAATACGCAGACGAAGTTGCGGGTACCAGCTAGTATTAAAATAAGGAGAAGTATTTTTTTATTGTATATCGGAATCGATTTAGATTTAAGTGAATGATGTCAATAGGATTCATATTAAGAGCATTATAATGTGTGATATTGATGTATGAGCGACACATAATTGCTATTGGACGGTTGGAAGAGACATTGTTTTTACAAGAAAGGATATGAAATAATTTTGTGCTTTTACTACAATAGAATAACTAGTGTTTGTGCTTATAGGTGAGATTGGCGTGGGTGTTTCAAGTCTTAAGATGTTATTTGACCTTCATACACCCGAAGTTTTTATCAATTGTCGATCAAATAACGAACTGCCATCATTCCCGTTTCTCGTTAGTTCCAAATAATGATCAGGAAAAGCACCGAAGTTATTTTACCGAGTAAATAAAATATTATTGTATCAAGCTTTATCGACATGTAAACACGTTTACGTCCCATCACTAGATTTCAGAGCGAGTCCTTTGATGAGGCGGCTAAGTGAATTTCGCTTTGATGTTGTAGACGTGGGAAATTGGCCAGGCTTCCGCGCGGCACTTGTTTCCTCATCACGACGTAACCATAACTTTGTAGGTACAGAACGCCTAATTTTATTTCATATCTCTTTATAATTGGGCATTTTGTACAGATGTGAGTAATATGGTATATTTTATTGGGTGGTTTTTTTATTGTTATAGGTTTATCGTTGTGGTCACAATCTTACCTGATGTGGTTCAAGATGGTAGCACGCTAAGCCTAGTGGAAGACTTGCTCTTCCGCAGTGTCCGTAACACACCTATATGTGTTTGGCGACAGATTTTCAACTTGAGGATGGTAGTTCATCACGCTATGATTTCATCAAGATGTTTTCCTTCAGGCTCATTGCAGAGATTCGAACCCACGTCGATCCGTCCCGAGTCCATACACGCTACAACTGCGCCATAACTGGTTCGACGTTAAATAAAATGAACACTGGTGACCACAAAAAGCAAATATGTAACGACAATGAACATTGTAATGGCAAATTAAAACTACGGTACCACCAGTCAGATATTTGGTTGGCAAAGCCTTTCGTCGATACTAATTTCAAGTAAAACTTGCCTGTAGCTAAAGTTATATTAATACCCTTTGTTCTAGTGAAAATGACCGAGCAATCAGCAAAGTGGTTCATATAATATTCATGAAGCAAGGTCCGCTATCCTCAAGTGTTCGGGATGGAATAAATGCCGTTTCATTCCTGTCTCTTTGAGATGTCAAGTGTTCTTTAGACTTTTAAAGGGTTTTAAATGAAATTTTTTGTTATAATACGGACTCATTTTTAACTGACCTCAAAAAAAGAGGGACATTATCAATTCGAATTCATATATTTTTTATGGATGCATGAATTCTTTCATTGGATACTTTTTATCATTCTTGGCACGTCCGTAAATTCAATACTTCGCGTGTTCTTTTTTTGAAAATAATGACAATATTTCCATGCATGTTTGAGAAAAATAATTTTATAACAGTTTTGTTAAACACGCTTTTATAATTACAGTAAAAAATATATTAAAACATAAAAATCTTCTTTAAAATTTGATTTTTGTATTAAACATAAAAAAGTGCGTACTAGTCTGGTTGTCATACCGTTAGGCCAATTTGACGACTTTCACAGTCGCGAAAATCAGGATTTGTATTAACCGTATTATATTCTATCACATTCCCACGCAGCCTAATCATAATAAAATGTATGTGCTTTTTAAGGTATAATCGCTTTATATTCTGACGGTAATTTTTAATCCTGTGAACAAATTAAGTACATTCTTTTTTAAACTTACCGACTGTAGTCAACAGCATATTATCGAGGAGTAGAGCAATGGCGACGATGATGAGGACCAGCTTCCTGGACTCCCTGCAGGCGTCGATCTTCGCTCGCCATCCGCTTCCGAAGCCGTCCGAAGCTACGCCCATGTTGGTTGGTGATGAAGGAACCTGGTTGAAATAATCCATGTTATAGTTTAAAATACTAGGACCACATAAACTTCAAAGAGCTGTAGAGTTTTTTTCTAATTTGATTAAAGCAATTAAAAGTTGAAAGTCAACTGCCGCTTGAGAATAACTTAGAAGTAAAACTTCAAAAAAGACAAAAAAAATTACACGACAACTTAAATGCTAAAAAGTAATAAATCAATTCAAGTAACAATGATAATATAAAGTTACTGGTTATTGAAATCAGAAATAAAATTCTATTGAAATAAACTTTATTTAAACGCATTATGAATTTTCTCAATGGAAGAAAAGCGGTCCTAATTGCGAGGAAGTCAATTGTTAGCTCACTTTCTCATAACTGTTATGCAAATTAAAACCGCCATAGCGTTTTCAGTGGACTCTTATGAAAAACCAGTTTTGTCATTAATTACATTTATCTTTTCATATTATGTTTAAAATCCTCCTTTCATTTATGTAGTAAAAAAATGATTTTTTTTGTCAAATTTATTGCATAAAAAAGTTTTTAATTTTTTATAGGGTTTTAGGTCCATAATCTCGTCTGTTAAGTGAAAATGTGACCTCTAAAATGCAACTATAGGTACTTGGGGACAAATTTTCTCCTTGAGGGTGGTAACTAGCCAGGCAGGCATTAGAAAAAGCCCTACCAACATGCTATGGTTTCATCAATGATGTTTTCCTTCACCGATAGCTCAGGCTCATTGTTGAGATTCGAACTCACGTCGATAGACGCGGAGTCCGTACACGCTATCACGAACCCAACATTGTTTTGTGAGATTTTCTCTACTTAATACATCCCGACTGGTGGAACACCTCCAGCCTACAGAAAATCGAAGCCGAATAACCTAGTGTTGTGTTCCTGCGGTAAGTGGAGCTACCAGAACCTAATACAGTGACAAGTGATAGTATTCCTCCGTGAAAATGGTAGCAATCTTGCCGCTGACCGGTGAGGTCGTAGGTTCGATATTCGACTAGAGGATTTTTTTATAGACACGATTATTAGGTATGTGTGTTGTCTTTTTAATATCTATCTATATATCTACATATACCAATCATATGTAATTTGGTATGAAATGGCGTCGTCTCTATATTTACCCACAAATAAATATCTTCTAAATAAAACATTTCTTAGTCGGCGCTGCCTATATCCATCCAATCCATTATGAAGGAATATTGAATCCTTTGTTACAATTCAAGCGGTTCAAATCACAGGGGAAATTTATTTGAATGCATTTTTGTAATCTCGAAATCGGTTCAGATATTAAAAGGCTTCAAGAACGAAAATTGTTTTTTTTCTTTATCATTTCAAAGCATATGTCACTTGACAGTGCTAAATGGGGTGGCCAATGTTGGTAACATGCTAAGCCTAGTGAGGACTGGCACACCTATAGATATTTGTTAAACTTTTGAGGGTGGTAGCTAGCCAGGCGGACATTGGAAAAATCCCCACCACCATGCTAAGGTTTCATCACTATTTTTCTCTTCGAATTCGAACTTAACGTATCAATCTCTTAGTTGCTCCCTCTACGTTCTTAGAACAAAAAAAAAAAATCATTATCTCTAGTTGTCGAAACCATAACGTTTATAAGAATTTCCATATTTTCAATTTTCATTCCTTCCAGAAGAAGAGTGATTAAGAATTAATTTTAACTTACTTCTCGCTACGTATTTACCCGTGTCGTGATAATGTTTATCGGTAAATATGATAATATATTTTGTTGTAAAATAAATATTATAAATCAACGAATAGTTTTATTTATACTTTTTAGAATTCAGTTTTTTATATGCTACAGTAACCACATACCATCAGGCGGATCTTCAACCAGTTTAATACCTTTGGTATTTAATGTTTAAATAGTTTCGAACTTTCATATCCCGTTAAATGTATTTAACGTTATAATGTAGTAAAGAAAACAAATCTATTATTAAAATTAATACTAAGTAAGTAGAAATCAAACCAATATGCCCGTGGGAAATAATAACATAAAATATTATATCTTGTAAGAAACCAATAAGAAAATTGAAAGCGAAATGGTGCCATACGCTCTACCTACCCTAGTATATACATAGCCTGTATAGCGCTTTATTTTTACGTAAAATTAAATATGCCAATGGGAACTTATATTTTACAGATGCATCCAACTTATTTTAAACAAATATGTAAAGAGAAGCGAAAGGCAGAGTCGAAAATCGCCTTATCCCATCTGTCTACCATAGTAGGAACTGCCTGAATTATATGTTCGGATATTTTATTTAATATAAAATATTGCATGTGACTTTAATAATGCCCATGGGAACTTTATATTTTTTTAACACACAACAAAAGTGACAAACAAGCGTACGCCCCGCCTGACGGTAAGAAGCGGTTACTGTAGACCCTTGTAACATCAAAGTATCACTAGCAAACCCTACTCACTGCAGAAACACAACACAAGGTTATTTGGCTGCGGAGACCCACCAGTCAGACTGACCCATTTAGTCAGATATCTCCAAAAAATATTTATATTAATTTAAATTACCTTAAATTCAAAATAAATTTGGGAAATTGAGAATCATAAACTCCCATACAGTGTAGTTTTATTAACCACCGTATTCAAGATAATATATAAAGTTACTTACTCTATATTATAAGATTGAAGAGGACACCAACCATCAATTATTTATTAATATAAAATTGTACTAACTATATAACTAAGACGTCCGCTATGCTCGAAGTCCACGAAGCGACTGCCTTCCCGCTCGCAGCATTCGAAATTCAAAGCTACTTCGAAAGTCCAACTAACGTTGATCCTTCATATATACGCATGACCCCCTCCTATTAAAGTAATAAATTGTCCACAAAGGGGTGAGGGAGGTCTGCATACATTGGACAAGTCTTATCAATCCGATAATATTTGTTTAGAGGGTTTTCAACCGTATGTTCATACAAATATGGACGATTTTTAAATGCTTGTATTCCTCACTAATGATTTTAAGTCAAATGAAAATGGATCTTATTTTATATTGCTTAAGGTGAAAAGTGTATTGGTAAGTGATTTAAAGCCACAGGTCTTCGATAAGTTCTCCCATGAAAGTGCTTGTTATGGCTTTCAGGAAAACGACATAACTTAGAAAAGTAGGGAAAATATACTTTTTAATTGTTTTTGAACGAGGAATACTTATTTTTTACCTATCTTAAGCACTATTAAATTGATTATTAAGTATAGACTTTAATATTATAAATGTAATGTAATGTTTTTTTTTGTTTGTGTTAACACGTTAATCTCTGGAACTACCAGTAAGAATTTCTTTTGCATTTTCCAGCCTATTTAATAAAGGTTTATAAGCTAGTATAAGTTCACGCTACGATTCTCAGGAGCGGTGACAGCTAGTATTTACAGTGTGTATTAAAAACCCCGTCGGATCCGTGAAGGTGTTATTAAGTATCGAGATTATATTCTGTTTATGTTATCTGTCTCAGATTATAATTAAGTAAAATGAGAAAACTTATATGGCAATACAGATTGCGCGGCGCATTGTACCGTCATACGATCAAACTTACCGTTCCGACGCGCCGGGACAGACGACAGAATTTTAGGGAAACTAAAAGTAAATATGTTAATTTTAAATCGTAATAACATTTTTGTTTTCATAATAAATAAAACTTTGATATTGTTTATGGTAATGTAATTGGGGTACCTACATACCCTTTTCAGATTCGACGGGGTTTTGAATACATATTGTATAGAAATAAATGATTGATAAACTCTAAGACTGGTCGACGGATCATCATGAAAGTTGGTGGTTTTTTCTTGGAGAAGATTTTTAAGGTAGGTATAAGGTAGATATTATATTAAACAAGGAAAATTATTAAAAAGGAAACAAAAAAACCTGACTGCAACAAAAACACGACTAAATTTTTTTTTCATGTTTGCTTTTTATTCGATTCCCATACGTCGTAATCAAATATTATATAGCCTCTGTCACTCCCACAATTAAGACGAATCTAACGACACCTCGTATGCTAAAATACATCAAGCCGTTTAGGCTACAGAGAGTGCCAAAAAAACATACATAGATACACTCGAAAATCATAATCATCCGTTTTCGCAGTCGGGTAAAAATAATATATTAGATGAATTATAATATGTATAATGCCTTTACAGATGGCAAATCAAATGCAAAAAACAATATTTGGTATTATAATATCTTCTTAGCATGGAAGTACGGTATTTTCTAGTGGCAACCTTGCTAGCTTCACCCTTAAGTTGAAAATCTTTCTCCAACCACCTATAGTTGTGTTCTAGCAGATGCACTTGAGAGCCAGACCTTCTACATCTTGAGCCACATAATTCGGAGAGATTGTGACCTGTATACGAAAAAAAAAAAACAACGTATAGCTGTTTTTCTCCTTCTCTTTACGTTATATGTTTCTTCTCTCTCGTATAAAGAAATGTGCCTAAACGAGATGCATCTCTTTCAAATATCGAATGGTCGCTTAAGAAGTTTCAATTCAAAAAATTAATATATATTGGTTCAGCCGCAGCCAAACACAAAGATACGCACATAAGTTAAACTTGGACTACAGAATGCCGTCATTAGGAACACGTGCGATTCGTGCTCCTGGTTTTTTGAAAAATAAAAATGCTTATTGTGAATGATCCTTAGAAGATAGACATATGCTCTTGTCGACTTTTTGTATGTCTTTTTAACATCTACAGTAATGTAGTACTTTAATTTGATATATCTCTTATGGTTTACTAAGCGTAATCCATTCAAGAGCCCGAATTGATTCACCATCACCAGTTTTTATTTTTATTTTGGGCGGAATCCAATTAGGGTTTTTCTACTATAAAATTAGCTTTAGTTACTTCTTATAACATCAGCTATCTGCCAGTGAAATCTCGTCAAAATAGGTCGAACCATTACTGTGATTAGCCGGAAGAAAAGACAGATGAAAAAAAATTCGTTTTGTGTTATAGGTACAGCAGTTTTTTTTATATTACAAACAGACACTTTAATTGTATTAATTGCATATATAAAGAGAGGAGAGATATTGCTTTATATATTTTAAACAGTGTAGGTCTACCCACGTATCCATTTTTGTTTGAAAGGTGACTTGATAGAGAGTTTTCTTAATAATTATTAAAAAAAATCTGTTTGTTGAGAATCGGACCTTCTTTAATTTCTTTTTAATGTTTAATTTAAGAATTATATATAAATGTCATTTTTTTTATTGTTCGTTCAATATACGTCAAATGTAATATATGTATTAAAAGATCGCCAATTTTCCTGTTTCTCTCCTAAGCCCTAATCTTTCACAAAAACTGAGCTATCCGCAACACTGTTCAACTGTTTAAAGATTATCAGGTCTTTTCTAGTTGATGAATTGATGTGAGCATCTTCCACAGGAAGAGCTGAAAGGAGACGGATAATCTTTCATACAGACATGGGCCTGGGTATAAAAATAAATGTAATAATATGAAAACAGTGTAAATTAATAGCTAATGCATTAACAAAATGTCACTGAAAATTAAGCGGATTTTTTGCAATCTAAAAGCAAAGATTTAGGATATTTCGTAAAAGCGAAGTCATGTAATAAAATTCAGTTAAACTATTTTTGAAGTAGTATTAATATTATAAAAGGGTTATGTAGTTTATCTTTTAAAGTTATTAGTTTACTTATTTTATTGATTGTGAATATTAATGATATCGTACGATTTTAAAAACAAAAATATATTCGATTTTATAAACCACACTTCAAATATAATTATTTTCTGGGCCCAGAAATACCAGTCTCCTTTGAAATTATGTTACTTATAGATTTCAGAAGACCTTTGCAACCTAGAACTAATGATGCAGCATCATCTGGAATCCGTAGGATACCTAACTCCTCACCAACTTATAGCAGACGTATCGTGTTTAGGCTCATTGGTATGGTGCCAATGAATAGATTTTTTGTGTCGTTTTTTTTTTAAATTTTCAATTTACCTTGTTTTGCTAATCAAATAGGAAATACTCTAATTCTTGTTATTAATTTGTAGTCCATGTTCCAAGTACCTACTGCAAAGCGTGTTATAAATAGCAAAAAATAATATTGTCTGATACTAAGGCTTATTGCCTGGATTGTTCTAAATAAAGAGACGGAATTTTTTTAGGTAAAAAAAAAATCCCATAAAGGCTTTTAAGGGGGATGAAATATAATAGAAATGTTTTTATTAAAAAATATATTTAAATATGTACATTTAATTAAAAGTAATGAGGCGTCATCTGTTAGCAATCTGCTTAAGTAACATGACAGCTGTTAGATTGTTTAAATTCAATGTGTGAAATATTTGAAAACGTTGACACTGGCCAAATGCTTCTGCGGCGTTAAAACAAGAAAGAGAAGAAGAATGTTTGAAATATTCGCACGGCTCTGCTAGTTAATGGTTATTTTCTAAAAAGGCACTATTATATCGTTCACAAATCAATTGCGTTTAACGGAGTCGCATACTAAGCCTAGTGTAGTAATAAAATTCATATAATAAAAGATATCCATTACACGCAGACACGTACATCATTTTCCTTTCAGGCCGTTGAAAGAGGTCCTTAATTTCTATATCCATCCCTATCGTACTCGCGTGGGCGTGTCGTCTATCTCGCTTTAACCTTATAAGAGCATTTCCATCCTTTTTATGTTATACTAGTAGGGCGGTCCGGGTTTGCTTGGAGATTTTTTCCTGTTTATTAATTAAATACAGTTGTTGATAAAACACTAATTTTATTTGCTCTTTCAAGCTGTCAGGGATATAACGCAAGCTTTTAAAATTGTATTTTTGTTTTTAGCCGGGGGCGGGATTTTTCTACTACACAATATATTACGTGGTAGGGCACATAAATATACTACTTGACCCATATCAAATCTGTCGCAAAAAATAAACATTTTCTGTAGTATTTGATTTTAGAAACCAATATTTATCGATTTCATATATTAAAGTTATTATTATTATTACTATCGGTTATGTTATGACATCATAAAACTCCAGCAAATTTCATGTCGGATCATAAGATCGTATTTATAAACGAGTGAAATTCACTTTTTAGTCTGTGATGTGACAATTACATTTATGACATAAAAGTATCGAGATTTTTCCAATGATGAACGTTTGCTAATTAATTAATGTTTGTCTTCGACCCGTATGACGTCACTGCAGAGATAATATATAGAGTAATGACAGCATTTTGATTTGTTTACGAAAAGTAAACTTTTAAAATAAAGCTTTGCGGTTTTCTAGGCCCTACAACATATTTCCTCTAATCTTTTTTCCTCTAATCGGACAGTTTATACAGTTATTAAAATCGGAGTGTTTGTTTGTAATGTCAAAACAACAGCTTTTTACTAAACGCGTATGAAAGTAGGTATAAACCTATAACAAAAAACCAGTTTTTAAAATTTTTGTCTGTCTGCCCCTCTTTTAATTCCGTGTAATCTCCAAAACAGCTGGACCAATTTTAATGGGAATTTCGCTGGCTGGAACTTAGGCTACTTTTGTGGGGGGCAAAGGGAAGAGAGAGGATCCTCCGAACAGTCGGTTGTTATGTTTGGCGGGCAGCTGCCCAAAGGTTGTGGTTGGGTTCTTGTATATATACTCAATTGTTCGGTTAATATTAATATCGCGATATAGTATACGTCGTATGTGGCGAGTTAGATGTCTCTATGTAGGATGCGTCAGTTATGGCGAGGATAGATGTCGCTATATCGATTTCGCTACATGCTGGTGGTCAGGATACCCATAGTAGCAGGAGATGCTGGCTGGCTGTATGACTCGCTGCTCGAAAGCTTGAGGAAGTGATGATGACATCACGATGACGTAGCTTTTTGCGAAGGCTGCGCTGACGTTCATGCTCGGGGTCACCATATGTGGGGGCGATTATTACCACCTCCACATTAAAAGGGAGGATCCTCCGACCAGACGGGTGTTATGTATGGCGGGCAGCTGCCCAACGATTGTTGTCGGGTTCTTGTTATATATTCAATTGTTTGGTTAATTTTAATATCGCGATGTAGGATGCGTCGTATGTGGCGAGATAGATGTCTCTACGTAGGATGCGTCAGTTATGGCGAGGATAGATGTCGCTACACTGTTATTTCAGAAATAATATAAGGGTTCCATGTAAATAAAAAAATAACTGGCCATGGTGAATCAATTCGAGCGCTTAAATGGCTTACGCTGAGTAAACCATAATAGATATATCAAATTAATGTACTACGTAACTGTAGATATTAAAAAAACTACAAAAATGTCAGCGGGAGCTCATGTCTATCTTCTAAGAATCACACAGCATGCAAGTATATAAAAGGAGCAGGTGTAGCGTGTACTAGTAGACCTAAAAACAGCCGCCACTTATGTTCCGGCACCCACGGACATCCGGTGCAAACGCCGGCCGCGCAATATTTTTATTGATCCCGACGATCACATCGAAAATTCGAATAAATATTACACATCCGTCTCTCCAAACAGAGCGTGCCAGCGCCCACGCCCGCGTAACCACCGTTCTCTCCGCAAAGGGCGGGCGGTCAATTTCGCTCCAGCACACCCGTCACGTCCACCCTCTCTAGCGGTAACCCAAGCCTAGGTCCGTTCCTCGGTGTGAAACCCTTGGGTCAGGCAACCGCCCGCGCGATACAAGTGACACTGTACGTGCATCACTTAGCTACCTACATACAACACTACACACGTATGAACATACACACGTGCACACCACACAGGTACATAGGTTCTGTGAGGGACCTTTTTTTTTCTTTTTTTACGCTAGTTAGTTAGCGCTAGTTAGTGTAGAAACATTCCGATTATTGAATACACATACGCACGGTTCCTTCCTTCCTCCCAGGAGGAAGGGAACGTGCCTATGTGTATATTTAGTTAGCTCGAATCGTAGGTGTAGGGATTCGAATAGATCGCGACCTATTTGCGAACGCGACGACCGCCCGAGCCGAGGTCCGGCCACTTTGGCACCCTCGTGCGAGTCGTCCACGAAACTTTCGCGGCTGAGTGCCCTCTGCGCTCGCCCCCAAGTCCGGTGAAGCTGTAAAAGCCGCGTAAAAGTAGCGTAGTAATTAATAATTTAACACATATTTTAAAAGAGAATATACTATAATAGTCATTTGTGTTCGACAGGATCGCCACCATTATACATTAGATGTAAACGCCTTTATATTGGCATGCTGTCTTGTTTACAAGTACTGAGTAAAATGACGCTCTCGGCGGAGTACTCGGTAAGTGTGAATAACTAAATACATAAATTAAAGCTACTTTTCCCACTATGCTTAGCGTGACACCATTTTCGGCCATATCAGGTAAAACCTATAACCCTAAAACCCATTAAGCTCTCGGTTCCGAAGCTGGAGGTGATTACCCCGTAGGGGTAAAATCGCTATGCTAAGGGGGTAATAAAGCTTTTCTCACAAGGGAAAAATTACAAATACAATGAGGCAGTGTATAACGCTTTTAAAGAATTCAGGAAACTTTCCGTTAAAGTCCACAGACAATAATTAGGTATTGACTAATTCAATATATACTTTTCATTTAAAACAAAATCTATATAAAACATTTAATAGTCTAGTAGTACTAGTAGTAGTCTTAATATTTTTGTTCAATTTGTTTTGATTATTTAAGGTTATATTTTCATATGCTATTTTTTTGTGTGATAAATTATTAAGAGGAGTGTGGGGTAAAATGAGTTTTCCTAAATAGGTCATAGAGGTAACAAGATTGAAAAGGTTAGGAACTGCTGCTCTATACGATTTAAAAGAAAAGGGTTTCGAATGTTCCTTGGGGAAAGGTGGTCAAGGTCGATAACGCACAAGTGTTTATAGTGCTACAAGAGTCCGTGGCTACGGTATCTACTTATCATCAGGTCGTACGCATGTTTGCCACTTTAGTTGTGAAAAATGTATATAAAAGAGCTACAAAATAAATACACAATTATTGACAAATTGATAATTTTATTATTAGACATCTTCCCTCTTGCTTGCACACCGCGACCTGATTGTTCTGACGGTTTCACGCTTCGGTCGCTTTACTTATGTTTTACTGACTTTTGACTTTACATTTCTCTCGCCCTTTGCTTTTTATGAAATTAATCGCTTAAGTACTCATGATCGCCTGGTACTTTATAGATTTTCCTCTTTGTTTTTATTTTACTTAGTGAGTTAAATTTAAAGTGGATTTTTCTGAGTTTGCAAAAAAACACGTGTGGGACTCATTACACCCTGGTACATGGTAATTTTTCTTCTCGATTTTTTTAAACATTCTTCTTTGTCCCTTTTTTTTTAAATATTGTCTAATGAATAATGCTCTTTACGTCACAGGACCGGACTTCATACGTCTTCAGAACACTCGCCTTGATACGGACGTTAGAACACGCCCAACGTGGCAATGTACCTGAGCTGCTGAAGCGGCTCGAAGAACTTGTTCACGCATGCATTATCTTCTATCCATATCTATACAATTAATAAAATTGAAGTGTCTGTTTGTAATGTCAAAATAACAGCTTTTTACTAAATGCATATGAAAGTATATATGACACCTATAACAAAAAATCAATTTTTAAACATTTTTACAATTTTCGTCTGTTTGTTCCGAGTAATCTCCGAAACAGTTGGACCGATTTTGACGGGACTTTCACTGATAAATAGCTGATGATATAGCGAGTATCTTAGGCTACTTTTATTTTAGAAAAAGAGTTAGGGTTCCGCACAAATAAAAATACTGGTCAAGGTGAATCAATTCGAGCACTTAAATGGCTTATGCTGAGTAAACCATAAGACATATAGCAAATTAATGTACTACATCATTGTAGGGATTAAAAAGACCTATAAAAAAGTCCGGGAGAGTATATACCTATCTTCTATGGAACACCCACAATAAGCATTTTTGTCTTTAAAATATCCAGGAGCGGGGGCAGTAAGATTCACACGGGCATTCTGTAGTCCACGTGAGCGAAGCCACGGGCACAGCTAGTTTACAATATGGATAGCTCTTCTCTGCAACCTGTCCAGGGTTTCAAGGAGATATTTATGCGGATCCGTAGCAAAGGTGCGAACAATATTCCATAGAAGGCCGAACTTGGTCCTTGTTTAGCAGAAAGCTGTTCGGTAGTGAAAATCCGCTGTACCCTGTTCAAGATCCCGAGTCACCGAGATGTGGCGGACATGACACTCCCATGTAATCCCTAGAGTTAATGTCGCTACGAATATCCAGATGTAGGATGTTGAGACTGTCACGCATTGCGAGCGAGACGTTCTGGAGAGAAGAATAGGGAGAACGGAGTTTATACCTCTTTATAATAATAGTGTGAATAGATTATAGACATTTAGGCAGGAATTATTTTTATTTTTTTTATTTTTTTATTTTGGCTTTCGTTCTGCTTAGCCAATTTCGCCAATGTCAAGTGTGACAAGTGACAAATACACGTTATCGGTCAGTTTACTTTAGAATAACCCATAAAAAAGATACATTGATACAACACAAAACATTCACAGAATTCAAAATAAATATTATGGGAACTGCAAGGGATTTCAGATTTCTAGATTTCTCTTTTCTAAACAGGTCTTGAGTACTTTTACATCAGTAATTATGATGCAAGCTGTCTCTCCGACAAATATCGAGCAGTGTAGGAACCTTGAAGGATGATTTTGCAAAAATGCGGATCACTTTATTTCTTACCAAAAGCGTAAATCTGACTTTTCATATCCCTAATTTGAGAAATGATGGTTATCCATACAATCTTTCATCCACTATATCACCCCTTTCATGTTTTAATTCGCGACATTAGGTAGCTTATGTCCTTCTACAAAGTTTATTCTATCTTTATACCAAAATTCATCGAAATTCGTTCAGCGGTTTATATGTGAAAACGTAACAGACAGACGTTTGGATGACTGTAGCAAAATTTTTATTAGTTTCTCGATGTATTCAAATTGTGTATGAATTTTTTAATGCTATTGAAGAATGTATGTTTTATATATGATCTCATACAATCATACATTTTCCTATATATATCGTTTAATTATTCTAATATTGCGTCACCATTTGCAGAACAATGCCTATGTAGGCATTCCCCGGCGTTTAACCACCCATGACATGTTCATCTACTTAAATTGAGTGATAAAGAAACGATCTGTCATGCCATGAAGTAATTTCTTTTATTTGTTCGTTTTAAGTTTTGCGTTTTTAGCCACAATTTCACTTTATGTTAAGGTGCTAAGCACGCTAAGCCATTTGGGAGGACTGGCTCTCATGTGCAGCTGCCGGAAGACACCTATAGGTGTTTGGTGACGGATTTTCAACTTAAGGATGGTAGCTAGCCAGGTAGGAGGCCATGCTATTCGGGCTCAATGCAGGAATTCGAACTCACGTCCAACGTCGCGATATCCGTACACGCTATCACTGAGTCATGAGTGTTTGATTGTTTATTTCTATTCATAAAATTATGTTATTAAATTCGATATCGTTTAAGTATTTTACGTTGTGTAGTTTTGTTATTGTGCAAAAGTAACGTGGATTTTAAATAAATACTAGGAGTATGCATTTTAAGTTGCCAAAAACTCCCTGGACAGTTGTAACAAGGAAACAACACCTTGTTTCAGCTATGTGTGAAGGTTACAAGAATAATTAGAAAAATATTCTATTCTAATGACGTTGGCAGAACTGTCGATGAACGCAGTTGAAATTAAATAAAAAAAGAACTTTAGTGACAGATCGCAATTTGAGGTTGATTGGAGTTTTTGGCGGGATCTTGAAGTGACATGTTGTGGTTTTTATTTAGGTCTATGACCCTATATTATGTAATATTGGTGGCGTTTTGCGTGATATAGTTTGGTTTTTGTGCATAAGTGAAGTGGATTATAAATGTAAACTGAAAACTAACATTCTGAGACCCTACAAAAATTTCCAAGAAAGTTCTAACAAGGGAGCCACCATCTTGTTGGGATACTGAATCGTCATAACACATGACACTTTATTTCACTGGATAATGGCAGTAATGGTCTTCACTAAAGAGGACCGGTTGCCAAGATAGAAGAAGAAGAAGAAGAAGAAGAGGTTGATTGGGAGTTTTTGGCGGGACCTCAAACTGCCATGTAGTGGTTTTTGTTTGATATTCATAAATTTGTGTTGTTTGACTTTATATTATGTAATAAAGATAGTATTTTTCATAATAAAGCTATGTTTTTTTTTAGCACAAGTGAAATAATAAATAATAACATTGACCATGAATTCTGAGATGCAACAAAAACCCTCTAGAAAGATCTAACAATGGAGCCACCATCTTGTTAAAATATTAAAATCATCATATGAAAGGATACTCTATATTCACTTAATAAAGGAAGTAATGGTCTTCAATAAAGAGGCTTAGTTGCCAAGATAGGAGGAAAAAGTAGGAGATAAAATATCATACAGACTTTCAGTATAGATTAAAGAAACATTAAAACTAAGAAAATGACCATCGCTTCCCTTACGTAGATAATATTGTCCGTATCAAATAACGTTACCAGGAAAAGCTTTTAACTGTAACTAAATTACCGGCTAATCTAAACTAAACAAATGAATTGGCTAATGCATGTACACACACTGTGAACTTTTCCATTTGCACAAATTAAATAAAATAATTATTAAAATGATTAATACATAGATAAAAAAATATAGGTGTTACTAAGCACGGAGATTTTTTGTACATGATATTTTTTTTTGAACTTTTTAAGGACCACTAAACAATCGTAAATGCGTTTAATACATTTTTGTCTGCTTTGTATAATTGGATTAAATTTAAAAACTGCTTGATCGATTTTAATGAAGTTTTGTACACGGAAAGCAAACGCCATTACAAATAGATCGGCTTTAAAAAATTGTCAATAATACCAAACCAATAAAACCAATTACCAAACCAAATAAAAACCAATTTTCATGAAATTTTCGATAAGTGCTCTAATAAATAATTTATCAAACTGATAAATAGGCTACATAAATTCAATAATATGAGCAAATAATTCTGCCGATCAAAGAATATTACATTTTTGGTGATTTAGTGTATTTATATAACTAGCCGTGCTCGTGGCTTCGCTCACGTGGACTACAGAATGCCCGCGCGAATTTTACTCCTCGCTTCCGGCTATTTTAAAGACAAAAAGGCTTATTGTGGATGTTCCTTAGAAGATAGATATATACTCTCCCAACCATTTTTGTAGTATATGTAATGCTTATAATTATGTAGTACATTAATTTGTTATATCTCTTATGGTTTATTCAGCATAAGCCATTTAAGTGCACGTATTGATTCACCATGACCAGTTTTTGTTTATTTGTGCGGAACCCTAATTCTTTTTCTAAAATAAAAGTAGCCTAAGTTACTCCCTACATCGTCAGCTATTTATCAGTGAAAGTCCCGTCAAAAGCGGTCCAACCGTTTCAGAGATTACCCGGAACAAACAGACAGACATACAAAAATTTAAAAAACGGGCTTTTTGTTATAGGTAACGTATATACTTTATTTTGACATTACAAACAGACACTTCAATTTTATTAATTGTATAGATTATATTCGGAATCAAAAAAGGTTTATCTGATGGTTTTTTATTACTTCCGTTCTTAAATTGTAGTTAGTCTAAAACTGATTTAGACGTGTCTCCCTACAGACTTTTCGGTATTTCTACGGTTTGCGTTTTAGTTAGAAAGAAGCGTTTGTTTTCCTTACGGCGCGGCGCGGCGGCTTCATTACGGAATAAATAAACGTATGAGGAGCCGAGATTCACCGCTACTAATTAATGATGATGATACTTCATTGAAAAAAAAAAGAAATGTCCTTTAATAGTGCAAATAACGTTAGGAGGATCAGATTATAGAAATGTCTTTTCAACGTATGAATTTAAGCGAAAATCGGTTTTATTTTGCACCAATATAGAGTGCTGAAACCATTGTTCTGTGATTCAAAGTGTTCTTCAGTTTGATAAGGAGTTGAAAATTAAGAACGTTGTTAGTTCTGAGAAAAAAAATGACTCCCTCTGTCCTTTGTACTAGGAATGCAGACATTGGTAAGATTAGAATTAGTTCAATAGGTGCTCGGTCACGGAGCCGTTGCTTAGCAACGGTCTGCCCCTACATTGTTATAAGGTGTAGTAGGCACTTTTCTTATTTATATTAGCAACTGCCTGCGGTTTCGTTCGCGTTAATCTATACTAATATCCCCATAATCCCCACTTATCCAGGGCAAGAAATCGTATCGCTGACCGCGTAGTGCTTGTAAAAATCGTAGTTTCATAAAACTGCAGTACTTAAGTTTTTATTAAATAAAGGTATCGTGATATTTTGTTTAGATATATCTAACCAAGTATCTACTAGAGGTGGGCGATTATGACTGATTTACATAATGTAGATATTCGATTAGGAATCTTTTACATAATCGAGATATTTCGATTATGAGTGATAATACATAATGGAATTACAAATATGAATGATCACCAGAGGCAGGTTAGAGTGGAAAGCTAAAAAATTTAATAAATTTGATTAAGTACAGTGTAAAAAAAAAAATGAATGTACATTATTGTAAAAAAAGCGTGGGGTGTATTCAAAGCGCTTTTTAAGATATTATATTATCGAAGTGATGATTCTTCTACTCATTATCTGTCAATAAAATGTTTATAATTATTGACACTATGCACCCCACGCTTTTTTTTACAATAATGTACATTCATTTTTTTTACACTGTACTTAATCAAATTTATTTTCTGTTTTTTAGTTGGATTTATTATGAAAGCGTGTTTTTTTTTTTTGTTTTTTTAAACTATTATTTATTTTTCATTTTTTAGTGAAATTTTTTAAACTATAAATTATTTAGTTCGATTTGCTAACTATCAACCGCCCTTAATATGTACAAATGTGTTCCGATTGTATCTTGGTTAAGAACACATATTCAAAGATTTCTATGATGCCAATATAAACAGCGAGACACATAGAGGTGCAACCTTATTTACATATATAGTCAGTCACATTAATGCTTGAGTATGGAATTTTCAATCCGTAATCACTTTACATAATATTATAATCATAGGAGCGAATCTGTTGGCGGCACTGAGAATGAGGATGAGTGTGAATTTTCAATCTGTTACTGATTGTAGATTTTATGGTTTATCTCGTAATCGAATCATTTCATTCAATGCTTCACTGTTACATGGAGTTCTTCCTGTTAATTTTGAGCAATCAAGTTCTTCAATTCGTATACCGTCCAAGGATCTTCCACGACTAAGTGCCACATAAGCTTGCCCAGCAGCAAACAATCGCGGACCCAAATAAATGACTGCATGATCAACTGTACAACCTTGCATGCCCGAAAGAGTAAGTGTGAAACTGCACCCATGCGTAGTTCGCGCACTAGCTCTATCTCTCTTACTCGCATGCAAAGAATGCGGAAAGAAATTAATTAATCCTGGCGAATCTAATTAGGATAATCGGATGCTTTGATCGGATTATTGCATTGTCATCGACTTTTGACAAGTGTGCAAAGTTTGAATTAAATCTGATCATTCAAAGTAGGACAAAATCGAGCTCAAAGTGGCCGGTTACATACATACATACATACAGGTGAAGCTAATAAAAGCGTGTTAAAATAAATAATAGTTTAAAAAAACTAAAAAAACACGCTTTCATAAAAAATCCAACTAAAAAACAGAAAATAAAATTTAATAAATTTGATTAAGTACAGTGTAAAAAAAAATGAATGTACATTATTGTAAAAAAAGCGTGGGGTGCATAGTGTCAATAATTATAAACATTTTATTGACAGATAATGAGTAGAAGAATCATCACTTCGATAATATAATATCTTAAAAAGCACTTTGAATACACCCCACGCTTTTTTTACAATAATGTACATTAATTTTTTTTTACACTGTACTTAATCAAATTTATTAAATTTTATTTTCTGTTTTTTAGTTGGATTTTTTATGAAAGCGTGTTTTTTTAGTTTTTTTTAACTATTATTTATTTTTCATTTTTTAGTTAAATTTTTTAAACTATAAATTATTTAGTTCGATTTGCTAACTATCAACCGCCCTTAATATGTACAAATGTGTTCCGATTGTATCTTGGTTAAGAACACATATTCAAAGATTTCTATGATGCCAATATAAACAGCGAGACACATAGAGGTGCAACCTTAGTTACATATACAGTCAGTCACATTAATGCTTGAGTATGGAATTTTCAATCCGTAATCACTTTACATAATATTATAATCATAGGAGCGAATTTGTTGGCGGCACTGAGAATGAGGATGAGTGTGAATTTCCACTCTGTGACTGATTGTAGATTTTTTGGTTTATCTCGTAATCGAATCATTTCATTCAATGCTTCACTGTTACATGGAGTTCTTCCTGTTAATTTTGAGCAATCAAGTTCTTCAATTCGTATACCGTCCAAGGATCTTCCACGACTAAGTGCCACATAAGCTTGTCCAGCAGCAAACAATCGCGGACCCAAATAAATGACTGCATGATCAACTGTACAACCTTGCATGCCCGAAAGAGTAAGTGTGGAACTGCACCCATGCGTAGTTCGCGCACTATCTCTATCTCTCTTACTCGCATGTAAAGAATGCGGAAAGAAATTAATTAATCCTGGCGAATCTAAATAGGATAATCGGATGCTTTGATCGGATTATTGCATTGTCATCGACTTTTGACAAGTGTGCAAAGTTTGAATTAAATCTGATCATTCAAAGTAGGACAAAATCGAGCTCAAAGGGGTCGGTTACATACATACATACATACATACAGGTGAAGCTAATAAAAGCGTGTTAAAAAGGTCGCGCAATTCCATAGAAAGTTTAAAAAAAGGTCGTGCAGTCGCATAAAAAGTTTAAAAAAAGGTAGTGCAGTTTTTTAGCTTTCCCACTCTCGGTAATATGAGGTCCTTACATATGGAATTGGCGTTTTGTACGGGAGGAATATAAAATCTATTTTTTTTGTAAAATATATTTAATTAATCAAAGTATGCACCGTTGTTTTCTATGCACTTTTGCCATCTCATAGGTAGTTAATTGATTCCTTTACTAAAAAAAACCATGGGGGCGAGAATTAATAAACTCTTTGAAGGTGGTTTGGACTGCCGCATCGGAGTTGAATTTTTTTCCTAGTAAAAAGTTGTCAACTTCCGGAAAAAATAGTAATTTGTTAGAGCAAGGTCCGGGGAGTACGATGGATGTCGCAGACATTCCAATTGTAGCTCATCTAACTTAGTGGTTGTTTGATGTGCAGTGTGTGGTCTTGCATTGTCGTAAAGCAGCAGTGGCCTAGAGCGATTGACCAATCTCGGTTGTTTAGCACCTAATTCTTCATTCATGGTTTGCAGTTGCTGACAATAGATATCTGCCGTAATCGTTTGGCCAGATTTTAGAAAGCTGTAGTGAACGACACCAGCGCTAGTCCATCAAACACTCATAAGTAACTTTTTTGAGTCAATTTTCGTTTAGGGCAAAATTTGGCTGGGTCTCCAGGGTTCAGCCATTGCGACGAGCGCTTCCGATTATCGTACAGTTTCCACTTTTCATCACAAGTAATGATTCGATTTAAAATCCCTTCATTATTGTGTCGGTTGAGCAAAGTAACACAGTAGTCGACGCGTGTTTGCAAGTTCAATTCACTCAATTTGTTTCAAGCGAATTAATACAATTTTATCACATACCCCAAAGCCTGCCGCTATCTCTGAAGTGCTTTGTGATGGATCCGCTTCCACAATAGCCTTTAATTCTTCATTTTCCACTTTGGTCTCGGGCCGTCCACGGGGTTGGTTTTGAAGGTCGAAATTTCCAGAACGAAAACGTTGAAACCAAAAACGTACCGTGCTTTCTTTTGCGACACCAGCGCCGTACATATCATTAATCCTTCGAGCTTTTACTGCATCCCTGGTGCCAGGGTAGAACTCGTCCTCGTAAAAATATACCGATATCATTTTTTCCTGTGTGCGGTATAAGCGACACCAAAGAAAAAAATTATGAGGAAAAACAAATTAATGACTGTTTTCAAAACTCAAATAGGTATACCAGCTAAATGAATTTATAAATTTGAATTTGTAATTCTTACCCAAAGAGGAGATATTTCAGATCAAAGTGGTCAGTAGGACACAATGCTAATTTCATATGTAAGAACCTAATCAAAGACTCCATTACGAATGATCATTATTCGTAATTATTAATGACTATAATCGAAATATCTCTAGATATCTTCATAATCGAATGATTACATTAGTATATCTGATATTCGCCCACCGCTAATATCTAAATAATCTATCCAACGGGCAATTCTCTATCATTTAAGTTATATAGATAGACTAGCTGACCTGTACCACTTCGTCTGCGTCACTTAAAAGAGAGAGAGGGTTAGAGAACGTCGTAGGCAGAGATAAATAAAAATTGTCGTAGACACCTACAGTACAATTTATAGGTGCTGCTCGCCTGCCACATCATTGCGTAAAATGCACGCGCGGTACTTGATTATTATTTTGTTGCGGAGTTATTTTAAAACTGTGATATGGATATCTCCTATGATATTCATTGAACTCAAATGATGTAAAGTGCAATTTTGTATAAAATTGAATACTTGTGATGAATAACGTATTTATTTCGATAAGGATTAATACCATGTTTATAAAAACACCTTCGCAAATAATGCATTATTTTAAAACAAATGTTTTATTAATATAGAAAATGACAACAACAATTCCGTCACACATTATTGTTGCGTAACGAACCATTTACGCAGCGTACGCAATTAAATGTCTCAAAAGCAATAAAATTTTCCCGTTTTTGCAATATTTTTCATTGATGCTCCGTTCTTATTGCTCGTAACGTGATGTTATATAACCCATATCCTTCCTAGATAAATGGGTCATCCTAAATTAAAATATTTTTTCCATTAGAACCTGTATGTGCTTTTTTTAACGTGGAGAAACCCGTCATTGGTACACATCCGCCCGGGAGACGAGAGATTATGTTAGACTTCTATTCACTAAAACTTCAAGGTGTACTATCCACCACCTCAATAGGGCGACGCGGGACTGCGTGTAGCATTCATACCACGTCGCCCCGGCGCGCGGCCCGCCAGGCAATTCCGGGCTCCGGCCCAAAGGAGACAGCTCAGTACACCCTAGCTGTCTCCTACTTCCACCGAACCGCCTCCTCCGGCCACCCGTTCGTCTTTGGCGGAGAGGGCCGCTTAGAGGATTCTCCTCGCGAGCCCTCTGCGCAGCCTCCTTCTGCGAGATGACGTCCTCGCAGAAGGAGACCATTGCAGACCATGACCCCTCACTGTCGAACATGGCCTAGAACTCACTCGGCAGCGAGAGATCCCCTCCAACAGTGCAGTGTCCTCCGCAGCACCGTACTCATGGCACGCGGTGGTGGGCTCCCTGCGGGCTATTCTGTGCTGGTACCATCCGAAACAGCCATGCCCGGATAGCATCTACACGAGGCTGAACGTCAGGGAGCCCTACTCCCTACTAACCCACTGTTCGAAGACCGGGCGGACGGCGTCTATGGTATAACGTAATAAAAACAATCATTTCTATGTAGTTGCCAATAAGAATCAAGCAATACAGATAATTTAAAAAGTGTATAAAATCACTTTTAAGTCACTGTTATGCAGTATTATTTTTTAGTCGTACAATACCCAAGTTTTCAAGTCGTCGAATTCGATGACTTGAACTTTTAAGTATAGTGAAGCTGTAAAAGCTGTCAGAGGCTCCAGGGCACCTAAGGCTAACTGTATAGTCAGTTCTAAAAAAAAAAACTTGAACTTTACTCAGGCAGACTGAGTACAATTTTGGAACTTAAGGCTGAGCTAAGTCTAAGTACGCTCTATAGATTTCAACCACAACACCAGGTGTAAAAGCGCGTTTCGGGATCAACTGGTGTATATCCGGCGAGTATATATCATAATATGGTGGTTAACTTCATGTATAGTGGTCGCGATCCAGTCTGACTGTCTTACACAATTTTGTTTTTTGTCTTACCACTTATCTCTTTATTTCGACGTTAGGCTAATGGGTTGTAGATTTCTTGATGGTCGGTGTTGTTTTTGAATTGTAAGTAGGTATTAGATACAATGACGTCACATTATCTTGCTACTATAAAAAATGACGAAACGCTTAAATACCCTTCATGGTATATGTGCTACAACTGAAAAGTATATAAAATAATAATTTCTCATATGATTAGTTGATCTCTTAAAAGCTAAAAGATTCTCCGGTCGACTCCCGAACGCAATTTTTATTACAACTTTTAATGAAATACGTTTTCTATTATTTTTTAAGTGTATTATAATAAAAGGTGGTCTTGTGGGCATTTACCCACCTCCTGAACCCAGTAATATGATTCCCGATGAATTCTAAACGGTGAATAGGGTATTTGTGAGGCGTCGACCCAGATAACGCGCTTAACAAGAATTTTATTCCTGACATAGTCTAAGAGATCATTGCGTTGTTGAATACAGAATCTTTGATTGACGAAGGCGTTTCTGCGCGGAAATCCATCGTAAATAATTTATCGGTAATATCTTAGCTACTTTCCGCCTGCAACAGATCAACAGCAGTTTTCTTCTTCCTACAAAATAAAAACGTATATTTTGGATAAATTATTTACAGAATTTTTCTTTCTTTAAGGTTCCGTTCTCGGAAAAAAATCATTTTACTAGATCCATCCTATCATATATTTCCTTTAAATAACTGTAAACTGCTGAATATAATTTTCTCAGTATATTAAATCGTAATGGATAATGAATTGAAATTTTAAAGGATTATGTTGAGTTATCTTAAGTGACGATGTGGTCCTGGCTCTCGAATGCATCTGCCGGACTATAGGTGCATGGTGACGGATTTTCAACTTGAGGGATTTATCGACCCAGGCGCGCATTAGAAAATGTCCTTTCTCCATGCTACGTTTTCAACACTATGTTTTCCTTCATCAAAAGGTCAGGTTCATTGCAGAGATTCGAACTCCGTCGATTGACACGATGTCCGTACCTACACGTTACGCTCTTAATTGGTACATTAAGAGTTAAGAACTCGGAATATATACTCTATATTTAATCTAAGACTTCTCTAATATAAGATCTCTCTATTGCACTTAAGCACGAAAGATTTTTAACCCCGACATAAAAAGAGAGGTGTTATAAGTTTAACGTGTGCATCGTTTATCTGTGTGTCTGTCGGTGGCGTCGTAACGCACAAACGTCTGAACCGATTTTGATCTACTTTTTTTATCAACTCTTTTACAGTTGATAAATAGATGTAAGTATCTTCCACAGGTCTAATTGAGTTAACACTTGATATTCTGTTACTTCAATGATATTAGAAAAACTTTGACCGAATGCTGCAGCGTCATCTGGAATCCGTAGGATACGTAACTCCTATCCCTAGGATAGGACAGAGAAAGAGGTAACAACAGAGATATCATATTTGGGCTCATTGAAATGATCTCAATGAATAGGTTACTTGTGTCGGGAATTTATTAAATTTTAAATTTACCTTGTTAGATATTTCAATTATATTGGATCTTTAAGTACAAACAAAATACTATTCCTACTTTCTTACCTTGCCAAATATGTACCCATTACAACCTACCTTAGTCCATCTTCAAAATGATGTGTGATAATGTGTCACAGTGTCAAATTTTTCTTACAAGAACCGGTTTCCTCTACCAACACATCACAATAGATAAGACACTAAGCCGTATTAATGATTTAGTATTCGTACTTCGACTTCACTATTGACCGAGCACGACAGCAACAGGTGTGATCTGTGATTGCACAAATTTTATAAACAGGTAACGACGAGCTTGAAAACATTGTCATCGCTTGAGCTGGGGGATAGTGAAAACTTCAGTTAATAAGTCGACTACAATAAACACTGTTCCTGATTACCATTATCGCATTGTATTTTATAACAGAGGTCAACCGTCCCAATACCGACAATCATATGTTGTTCATAAAAACAAACAAAATCCTCGGCTGTAAAAGTTTAAGTTAGTGTTCTGTATGTATCGAAGTATACAGCTCTTAGACTACATAGGTTCAACCATTACCGGCGCTGATATCTTTGTTAAAGAAATTCGTTTCGTGCATTTGTAGAAAAGAGCTTTCCATACAATAAACGTCTTTAACACCACAAGATAAAGTCATATTTCAAATGAAACTTCATTGAAATATTGTTATAAGTTCTAGATAATAATACCACAAAGAAGTATATGCTTTATTTATTCGACTTAAAGTTCACTTTTGTTTGAATAAACATTTACTAATTCATAAAATAGGGTGACCAAGTTATAAATCTTTAATTATCTTTCGTTACAAAAGAATTGCGTTTCGCTTATTACAAAGAATTAATAACTGGTTTTTGATGAGATTCCAGAATTTTCCTGAGATCAAATAAAGAACTTTTTACTCCTTCCTTAACTTCCTTAGACTCGTTATGAAAAAATGTTGAAAATGAATTTTTACGATTGCGGTGTTACGGAAAAAGTTTCTTGCTGTAGAAATGCAGTAGAAATATGAAGAAATTTTGTGACAGGATAAGTAATACTGTGATAAGAGAACTTTGTGATGTGAAAGATGATAAAGTCATACGGATTGAGAAA
This sequence comes from Saturnia japonica, assembly GCA_033032175.1. Classification (NCBI taxonomy): domain Eukaryota; kingdom Metazoa; phylum Arthropoda; class Insecta; order Lepidoptera; family Saturniidae; genus Saturnia; species Saturnia japonica. The sequence goes on from CM065329.1 coordinate 8,432,573, forward strand.
GGGATGCTTAGATGCTTTGTGCATGTAGAGAGGATTAATGGAAAAAGAATGAATAAACAAATTTATAAGGTGAAAAGGAATGGGAGCATTAGAAGAAGCTGAAGATCCAGACGAACGTTCACGATCAAATCGAGGATGTTCTGAAGAAAGGTCAAATCAAGAGAACTCTAAACAAACGAGCGTGCGTGAAAAGATTGATGACTGTTCATGAAACGAAAGATGTATGCTAGGATCGTAACAAGTGGCCTTCACTCTGTTATCCCGCTTGGAGAGAAACTTGATGTATGTCGATATGTATTGTTACGATGCGTGCCCACATTGCATCAAAAAGTGTGCACTATAAGGTTACTTCATAAATATCTTGTTTTATTGTAGCGAAGACTCACATGTATACGCCACCGAACTATTAACACTGGCAAATACCATAGACCATTACCAAACCTCTGCAGCGAAACCGCTGTAGTTTCGTTATGAGTTGTACTTTGTATGACATGCGAAACTGCCTGTTCTAAAGAAGAGATTTAACTATGAACCTATCTCTTTCCCACGCTAATTCGGTGATGCCGATGTGACGCCTGTCACGTCTCCGTTTTCGATTCGCCATCTTGTCATAGTTCCGCGTCTATTTCGCAAAATATCTGTAAATATGTTTTGTAAAAATGGATGTATTTCACTGGGAAACGCATCCTAGATATCATAAACAGACTAATTATTTACCAGCTTATCCTAAAATATAGATAATAACGATATTCATGTATCTATAGTTTCTACATAATCAGTTTTTACCAAACCATTTCTTTGTTTCTAATTTACGATAATATTATTTTTTCAGCTGCTAATACACAACTGAGCTCGCGTAATGTACCGCTACTGCATTCGCGACGTAGTGTAGTGATGTTTCGCTAAGCGGAACATGTCGCGATTTCGCTTTATTTACTTCGCGGCGGAGGTGTGCTAAAGGCCTTAAACTCCGTCATGGCAATTATCATTATCATGGAATTTCTCTTATCAGCGTGAGAAAAAAAATCCAATAAACAAATCGGGGAATTATGTAAAATATTATAAAATTAAAAGCATGGTTACCAAGGCAAGAGACGCTTCGAGGCATTCAAAGTTCGTAAGTTATTTAATAAGGGAGAGCGTGCCTCGCGAAACAGGCCGGCACGCACGTGCCTTGCTTATCTAGTACCATTCGAGTTTATGGTATCCCGGTACATTAAATACATTAAATTACTAACTAAAACTATTTTTACCCTCTAACTATTTTTACCCTATGGCGCTCCCGCACACCCGCCACGTCCACCCTCTCTAGCGGTAACTCAAGCCTAGGTCCGTTCCTCGGTGTGAAGCCCTTGGGTCAGGCAGCCGCCCGCGCGATACAAGTGACACTATACGTGCAACACTTAGCTACCCACATACAACATTACACACGTATGAACACGTGCACACTACACAGGTATATAGGTTCTGTAAGGGACCTTTTTTTTCTTTTTTTGCGCTAGTTAGACTAATGCGCTAGTTAGTGTAGAAAAACCATTCCGATCACTAAATACACATACGCATGGCTCCCTCCTTCCTCCCAGTAGGAGGGGAACGTGCATATAAGTATATATTAGTCAGCTCGAATTTGTAGGAGTAGGGTATTAGTTAGATCGCGACCTTTTCGCATTCGCGACGACCGCCCGAGCCGAGGTTCGGCCACTCTGGCACCCTCGAGCGAGTTGTCAAAAACTTTCGCGGCTGAGTGTCCTAAGCGCTCGCCCCCAAGTTCGGTGAAGCTGTAAAAGCCGCAGCGGCTCTGTTTTTGGATAGGGGCCCCTAAGGCTAACAGTATAGTAAGTTCAAAAAAAAAAATTTGTAGTTCTTCAAAAAGCCTAGAGAAAAGTCCGCGATGGTATGTGTCTATCTCTTAAGGTTGTTTCATAGTACCTAACCACTTTTATCTTCAACATAATAATTATAAATTATTAAAATTATTTTCGAAGCTATTTTCTCCAATTTAGTATTAATCTTTACCAGATAAATTAACTTGGGTATTTAATGTAGATTAAAATTTTACTTTACAGTTTTCCATTTCACGAATTCAAAATTATGCGCGTCAAAAGAAATCCCTCTCAGCAAAACGGTCGCGTTCTTTTGGCCGGCACTTTGGAGCTAAGATGAATTATGCATCTCGAGCTAAGCGCACTATTCGTAACTATGCAGTTACATAACATACCATCACGCCTGTATCCCCAAAGTGTTAGGTAGAGGTGTACACCCACTTTTCGCTAGGTATGTTTTTAGGTCCCATGTTATAGGAGGCGAATCTATTGCAATTAATCGGGAACAAAGTCAAACTCCGAGCTGCTACTGAGAATTTCATAGAAAAGCCCAATAACACTTTGCTCGACCTGAACTCGAACCTAGAACCTCGAACATAGCAGTCGAGCTTATTAACACAAAAAACACAAGTATATCGGATAAGGGGTTTTCGCGTGAAAAGAACGCGATGTCCAGCTATAACTTATTTGTTTATGAACCGATTTGGATGATTCTTTTTCTGTTGGACAGAGAATATCTCAAGGTTGGTCCCATTTTAATTTTATTGGCATTGGACCCTCAACTTCGAAGATACACCAGGGAACTCTTCAAAATCATTAAAGTTGGTTTTCTTTTTTGTTATTAACGGTTTTTTTATAGTTATAAATTATAATAATTATATCAAAGTAGATTTTATATTATGATAATTCTATGTATTATATTTATTATAACTATAAATATAAAGGAATCATGACGTCCTGGAAGTAGAAATACAATCATGGAATAAAATTGGACATGTCATCGGCAGAGGCTCGACACAAGTCAGTGAAAAATACAGCTTATTCAGTCCGTATAAATGACGTTGAATGGAGCAAATCTATAATAAATAATAATAATTTGTTTAAAGCAATATTTCAATAAAATTATTTATAATGCTTGGTATGACTGTAAATTATAGTATCAATAGAATACTTCTAAATTCTAACGTAACTTATTTTATTTCTTAATATAATTGTAATATCTTTAGTAAGAAAATTTTACCTCAAACACTTCTATAAATATTTTATTGTTAATATTATATTTATTAATAAATTATTATTAGTATTTAATAAATACAAATAAATAAATAAAAAACTATAGATTTTACTGAACCTTACTTATCTTTAAAACATCCGAAGGAATCACACCGAAATAAGTTTGTAAATTGACATTTTTTAAAGCTCTGTATTAAACAATATCTCAAGTGGTGGAGCTTATTGAAACAATTTAAAACAAGCCAATAATTAAACACTGTTCCCACAATCAGTATTCATTTAGGTAATTATATCGAACTTTATTACTGTGATCATATTTACAAAGTTATACAGAACATAACACTCACAAAAACGCCCATAAATCTATGTAGCCTTGGTAATCAAAGGTATAAGACAAATGGAATATCAATTCGACGTGAGCAGGTTTGAGTCCACCGTATGCAAAGAGTTAAAACATCGTGTAACTTCAAAGTTTCAGAATTTTGTCGCAGTGGGAAAATACAGAACCGGTGATTTCCTTGGGCTTGACATCAGTAATAAGTTATAATTCATGCCTATCTCCGGGAAAAGACGTTTGCCCAACAGTGGGACATTTAAAACTAGCATTATTGTTATTATTGTAATAGATGTCGCCTTTTACTATAATAAATATTTGAGTATATTTTCAACGAAAATACTTCTTAAATAATGTTTTAAAAGTAAAGCAGTAGTTTTAAACTATTGGTTTTCTATAGCTGGGAATGAATATAGCTCTACTTAAAAAATCAAAATCAAAATAATCTTTATTCAATTTAGGTCCTAAAAAGGCACTTAAAAGGGATTGAAATACGGTTTCCAAGGTCTGCTCGTCAGGAAGCTCGTAGTGTTGTAGTTGTCCATAGACTACGGTAACCATTTACCATCAGATGGGCTTGCCTGTTTGCTGCCCTTTGTCATAAAAAATTAAGAATAAAGGAAGATTTGGCGCCACCACAAAAAAATACATGTATAATAAATAATTTAAACTATCTCAATTATATCAATTGTGTCGAGAACTGGGTAATGCTTGGATCGTAATTTACTCGGGAAAAATTGTTTATAGAATATTAGATGGGAGACTCGATTCTAAGGTCACGTTATCTGTATATATATATTTATAAATAAAATCGTGGTTCTGTATGTACATGTAATTATTTTTCTAAATTTCCCTATATTGTGATGATATTTTTTTGGAGGTTTCAAAATCAAAATCAAAAAATTGTTTATTCAATTTAGGCCGTAAGAAAGTACTTATGAACTTCAAAACACTACTGCCGGTTCCTTTTTTTTTTAACTATACAAGTGTTAATATATTAGGCACAATAATAATAATTTTGTGGATGCACTGAGAGGGAGTCACTTCCAGACATCACCAGCATTCACTTAATGATCCACCCTATAATAACCTTTTGACAGTAAAACCTGCTTGACATGGTCCTTCAACTTGTTGTCCAGCAAGATCTTATAGTAGAACCTAACACTATTCCCTAAAAAACTTATATTAGTCTTACTAAGTCTAAAACACGGTACGACTAATTTTTCTCTATTTCTAGTACATATTAACATTGTGCTGATCTTCGACAAAATCTATCTTGACTAAGTTTTTACGAACATCTCTACTTGGAGCAGTCCGACTGGTGAAAGAAATACCTCCACCCTACTGAAGATCGCAGCCAAATAACCTTGTGTTGTGTTCCAGGGGTGAGTAGGGTTATCGGAGCTCCTAGGGGCAGGGGGTTCAAAACTAGTGATAGCCGCTTACTGAGCGGGCGGTATACTTGTTTGCCAACTTATACCATTTCCATTTCTTTATTTTCTCGATGACAGTTCTAATTTGATAGTTGTAGTGTTGTGACCAAATAAGTAATGATATCGATCGCATATTACGATTACGAAAGTGACGATTCATCAGATTTTGATTAATATAAATAAATAAAAATTACCTGTCGTTATAATTATTTCGTTTCATTGTCGAATACCTACCTATACCTACTTATTTTACAACAGCTTTGAAAACTTTGAATAAGTTGGCATTATCAATCAAGAATTAATACGTGTAACATCTTGTAATGAAATATAATATTAGTTAATAAATTTGTACAAAAGTATCCGGCGGTAGTTTAGTTTCTTACATTTTGTAAAAAAAATATCGGGTCTGTTATCGTGTTACGTTTATCGATATAGCTCCATCCCTATCAGTTTCTCCGACTCTGGTATAACCTTGTACGTGTGTAAACGTCATATTTTTATAAAATAATGCATACATAATGTTAAAAAGACGCTCGTTCAAGTTTTCAAAGGAGCTGTCATCGAAAAAATAAAGAAATAGCAATGGTATAGTTATATTAAAAAAATACACTGATTACTGATCCCTGGTTTTTTTTATCGCATCAGTAGTTTGATAGATTACCCCATACAGACAAAATCACAAATTTGAAATTTTTAATGATTCTAAAGTTAAGCAAACGGTCAATGAACATCCATTTTACCGCGAACTTCAAACGGTTCTTGTAGAGATGAGTGGGTAAATAATTAATTGGCTTACTAAATCCGTAAAGAGATCGCACAGTCAAATAAAGAAAAAAAAAAAAAAAAAAACCATTATTTGTTATATATTTATTATCACATGTATTTACATATTGTCTACGAATATAAATATAACAATAGACGTTAGCCGTTGTTCGCGCATCACGCATAACTGGATAGATTATGATCATTATTCTTTTGATTTACCTATTAGATATTTGTTCTTTATTTACAAAAAAAAAAAACAATATATCTTCATAAACAATAATCCTGTTTTACGAAGCCGCGGGCATAGTTAGTATATAATATTTTACATGAAATTAAATTTTTAAACACGAGAATATATGTCAATCTTTTATAAAATTGTTGTATTAAGCAACAATTTACCAGATTTTAAAACTTTTAAAATGCCCTTATAATTAGGAGTGAGGTGTATTTTTATCGAAACAGTTTAAAAGAACAGGTGTTTATAAGTAACAATTTGGAACTGTTATTTGTAAACTTAACTGTTTCAGTTGGGAAATGCTCTTCTCTGTTCAAGCTTAAGGATATTTACTTTGTTAGAGAGAGATACAAACAAATATTATTTGGAACAAGCTCTTTAGCTACGTTTCTCAATTAAAGTAATAGATAGAGATAGCATTATACACATAACACGCTGTTATTTAATGAATGCAAGAACCTGACATGTGATTTACCGATTTTTTTTAGTAATCTTTTGTGGCCATTATTAAAAATATGGACAACGTTGAATCGAAATTGGGATTTAGTTGAAAGGGAGACATAGTGCAGTCAAGTTGAAGGTAAGTTTCTGCTTCTTCTTTAAAGCTTGTAAAGGTCTACTAGCCCTTGAATGAGAACGCGTATCCGCTGCCGAAGTTGTGTGGCTTTTTGTCTTCTAAATTGTTATCATGGTACTGAAACAGATACAACATATAATTAAAAATCTACATTCATCTATACAATTAATAAAATTGAAGTGTCTCTTTGTAATGTCAAAATAACAAAATTTTACTAAATGCATATGAAAGTAATATGGTACATATATACCTAATAAAAAACCCATTTTTAAATTTTTTGTCTGTTCCGGGTAATGTCCGAAACGATTGGACCGATTCTGACAAATATACTACATGATTGTAGGTATTAAAAAGACCTAAAAAACAGTCAGTGAGAGCATATATATATCTATCTTCTGACCACTCACAATACCTAAGCACTTTTTTATTTAAAATAACCGGGAACTGGGGTAGTACGATTCGTACATGTGCCTGATCGACAACATATTGTAGTCCACGCGAGCGCAGCCACGGGCACAGCTTGTTATTAATAAAAATTAAACAAAATACCCGACTGCGACAAAATCACTTGACTAAAAAAACATTTAACAAAGAACATGTCAGTCCCTACATAACCTAAACATAGCATCACACGACTATCCTAGTCTACTAATGAAAAACTTCCACAAAATTTTGACTTCCTCACTTGAAGTTTTAGCCAAGATCCTGTGAAAGATGCCTTGGTCCTTTACATTCAAGTTAAATCGACTTATAAAATATTTTCATTGAAAATTTTTCCGGCCACATTCTGTCAACAAGTGTTGCACGTCTTCAGTCAAGTCACTAGTCTCACAATTTGGTGAATTTATATTTTTCATAAAACTTTGATAATTAGAAAATACTACGAAGGTTTAAACCACATTGACACTGGCAAGTGCTTTTCGCCGCGCCAAATCAAGAAGAAAAAGAGATTTTGGCCATAACGTTAAACCTTAGGATTTTAAAAATACTGACCTGCCCATCGTCATCTCTCAAGTCTTGCTCCCTCCAGTTCCGGGTGAAGTATTGCCCGCCTGCTGGGCTATGGTCATTACCATATTCCTAGAAGCAAATCTATATTAATAAATCTGTATTTCCGATTCTGTAGTTCCAAATTTCCCGATAGACATCTATCATATCGGCTTGATCAGTTTTAATGAAGTTTTTTACACGGGAAACTTATGTCATCGCTCCAGAATTACCAAAAAAAAAACCTAAAAAATAATTATAAAAAATCTCAGCCGATTTTGATGATATTAATTTGTAAACGGGGAGCATAACGTCATTCCATAACTGATCTAATAGGCTATAGGAATTTTATTTTCAAATAGTACTTTTAAAAAGAGTAAAAAAGAACTAATTTTCAAGAAATTTTGTACACGGAAGTTACTGTAGCTTTATTGGGTTATAAGAATTGTCAATAATATGAGTAAAAATTAAATTACGAGAAAAAGAATTACCGCGCGATGAAACTGTGCGGCGCAGCGGGTAACCGTTAGTCTCATGTAATACATGTTTATAAACATCAATATCTGATCATTATAGTGAATTATTCGAGCCTAACTAACACGGCAACCGTAAACATTGTGAATATATATTTAAGTAATATATCCGCTCTTCACTCCGATGTGGGAGCTTTTTTCCTTACACGACAATTGTGACGGACTGGTTCGAGTTTAAGATTTGCTATGGTGGTGTCACCGGTCGGTTTCCGAGATTAGCTCGTGTATACCTTTCCAACTAGTTACAACGACTATCTTTTGGTTTGTCGAATTTCCGGATCAATTATGGCTCAGTCGGTATACGTGTATGGACTCTACGTCCATTTACGTGAGTTCGAACACCAATAGGTGTGTTCGGGAAGCTGCACTTGAAGGTCAAAAACCAGCGCTTGGAGTTAGATTTCCATCTTGACTGTGGTAGATAATCAAGCGTCTATTAGAAAATTCCCTACCACCAAATGCTAAGTTACCGATGACCTCGTAATGTTTTCCTTCTTCGGATGCTAACGGTTAAAACTGTTCATTTGATTAAAAAATCCAGGCAACTGCGAGTCGGGCTCATGCAACGTGGGTTCCGTAATTGTACAGCCATATTCACCGAAATGATTCGGTAACATTTCTGAAGAAAGAACTAAACAATTCTAACGAAAATATAAGCTATACGTCAAATTTGCCGTTGGAAAACTGTTGTCCCCATACATCAACATCTACCGCCATCAGTTTACCTACTGCAAATAAGTTTGTAATCGTAAAACTTTTTTTTGTGATGCGAGTATAAAATTACAATTTATGGATTTTTTCCTTAACTTTTCATGATTCTAGGTCAACTGAATGTACCATATAGGTTTTTATTTCCTTAGCGAGTATTAAAATATGCGGTATAAACGGTCATATCTTTTGATTCGTTTGATTTAGAAGTTTGAATTTTCACAGCTCCAAGGGATTGCAGGCCCGATTATTTGATATTAACTTGAACTTAATACTTCCACACGCTCCTGAAAATAAGGGTCTGGACAGAGACTGACAACGAAGCGATCCTATAAGGGTTCCTTTTTTCCTTTTGTGGTACGGAACCCTAAAAACATGTGCGGTCGGAGAACCCACGTCAAGAACGAAGTTACTCAAAAATAAAATAGATAAACTATTATTTAAAAATCAGTTAGTCCAATTCATAATATATGCACCACACAAATTAAATGATAAAGGAGACCAACCTGAGACGTCCCGCCCGAAGTACAATGTTTTACAATTTGCGGGTCGCCTAAGGATGGGCGATAAAACCAGCCGCGCACGATGCTCCTCTGTTCGAATCTCGATACTAGCTAGCACACACACTCTTATACTATAATTAATAGAAAAGAGAAAGTCGCATGGAGGGAGGAATAACGCTTTTTTCCTCACGTGACGATTTCTAGTAGTCAAATCACGCAAGCCGCGTTCTTCGTTCTAATAATATAAGTCCATCACCTGATTATTCCTCCAGTTCTGATGCGGGTCGGGTTTCTGCAGATTGTACTGCTGTTGGATCTCGTACTGTTGCTTCTGCTGACTGTACGCTTCTTGATGGAAGTTATCTGTTTTACCAACCCAACACGTCGATTTAATTTATGATCTATTTATTTAACGCCATATATTTAATAATACAATTGATCGACTACAAGTTTTGTCAACATTACTTTTCGACCAGCGACTTTTTGATCATAGACTATTTTCTGTTTGACATTTGCAGTATTCATGGACCTAAACAATGAATATTATCTAAATCACTTGCTGTCACTTTTCGTTGAGTGACAATGTCAATATTTTGGGGGGTCTAAGTTCAATGGCACTGGAACTATTATGATTCGAAAAAATGCTTATTTTATTTAATAAAATTTTGTAGACTGTGTATAATATAAAAACCAGTACACAATAATATCCAGCTAAAACAATTTAAAAAAGTAGTTATTTAACCCACTCACCGTTGGACCGCGGCAGCTGAGGCTCTTGACTTTTTGGCAAATGGCTTCCTTCTAGAATCTGTAATAAAGAGAACAAACTAAACAACAAAGAAGTGCTATTATTTACGTTATGTAGTAAGGTAGGTACCGTGTGTAAAGTAATGTGATAAGTCGCATTTTATTTTTATAACGAAAAATTAGCTCTTCGTAAGCCTCCAAATACGGATGACCGCTAATGTGTACGATGTCTTAGATTTAAATTAATCTCTATATATTTATTGTATTGTCCAGATATATACCAAATTACTAACACCTCATCAGTATGCGTCTGCTCCGCACTACGGTCGGCTTGTAACTACCTCAGTAGTCAGTCGTAGGCGCTTGTCGCTGTCGTAGGTACTTGTGACGAAGTCAATAGACTATCTCTTCAAGTCAAATACACTAGAATTATTAATTCTCAAAGGTGTTTTTGTAGCATCGCCTTATCTCCCTGAATTGTTATTCAAAATTAATGACTTAAATATGATTTTGAAACGTGTGATCCTCTGCTATTGACGGAAAATAGATAGATATCCTAAAGTAAATGTTCTCCCTGAGAAAATTTCTATAATTATATTTAAATAACATGTAGAAGGCGCCATCTTTGATTCAATCCTATGATATTGTAATGTGCGTTAATCACACGGGCCCTTAGCTAGTTTAAAAATATTAATGGATAGTTAAATTTAAATGGCTTTCTGTATTTTATTTTCTTGTACATATATGTATTTTGATATTAAAAATAATCAAATAAATAATAATAAATATACGATTAACACCGAAATAATATATTATTACACAAGGATTAATATATATTTATTTATATTATTATGTATTTACTTAAAGACCCGTCGTCGCAACACCTGTATTTTTTAATGAACTCATAATAATAATTAATTATTACCAGGTTAACATAAAATGCAAAGAGCTCTTACCTGAAAGCCGTCCTTGCCAGCTCTGTATTTCAGTTTAACCAACTGCCCGCTGGGATCTTTGTACTGGTATCCACCGATCCTGGAGCCGTCAGGTTCGATCACTTCCCCCGCGGCCTGCCCGTTATCGGAAGCGTATTCGAAACGGAATCCGCCTTCTAATATTCAATAATATTTATAACAACATCACACGTAAAATTTAACCGAATTTTGCACTACTCACGGGTTATTAAATAAAAACTAGCGGTCGCCCAACGTGTGATATTCGACCAGCGACTTTTTGATCATAGACTATTTTCTGTTTGACATTTGCAGTATTCATGAACCTAAGCAATGAGTATTATCTTCATCACTTGCTGTCACTTTTCGTTGAGTGACTGACAATGTCAATATTTTGGAGGGTCTAAGATCAATGGCAATGGTCGGGTTAGCATTCGCAGTATTAATAATTTATTTCATTTTAATATATTAGTAACAGATATTATAGATAAATTTTAGCTTTCTGCACTCATGCCAAATCTTACAGTCTTCCGTGCACGCAGTACGCTTAAAAAGGTGTAGAAAGCTTTTGCTTCACGTATTATATAGATAAATAGATACCTGAAGTCAAGGCTTGTTTGTGGTGAATAATCGCTGCATTTTGCTCTTTGTCCGTAGAATACGGGAGCCTCCAAGGTTCCGGTTTAGGTAAGAAAGGCTCCACATTTGGTGCGGCAACTGAATCAGGTTCTAAAAGTATTTCATTTATTTGTAAACTCATCAAAATATAACGGTGGAATGGTTAAGGGTAATCTATACTGATCAGAAGTCATCTGGTTTTAACGAGTAGCTTTCTAGGGGCGAGGAAAGATATCATCGTGAGGAAACTTGAACGCTTGTGAAATGTTCCCATAGTTCAATGACGTGGTGGAAAAATACATCAGTAAATTCTTTGGTAGGTATTTGGTGATTGATGAGAGGTAGGCACACATTAATCTCTTTGAATATTTATCTATACCTAAGGCAGGCCGACTGGGAAAATAAATACCTCCAATACATAAAAGATGAAAGTCAATTTTCCAAAACTTTTTCAGCCGCGTTGAGGGACTTGGCAGGGGAAAAACTTATGGGTTCGCGTGACCTTCGCGTCACCGATGACCTCGACATGCTCGTGGTCTATTGCACTTGTTGCTAACATCTAGGGCCACATCGTTATTTGAGATCAGGTGAAATTGTGGTCACAACGATAATTTATTAACGATAAAAAATATATTTTGGTTTGTCGCTTTTCAGGATCCACCATTGTATATCCAGTTACCGAGACAGGCTGGATTGTTGATCGCTAGGTATTGGAGGTGGTGGTAGCCTTTGTTTTTGGATTACCATCTGACAAAGTGCAGTCCCTTTGTCAGAATGTGCAAAAAAAAAGATATTTCTTAAAACTCTTTTGTACATACCAAGCCACAGACTATATCATACATGGGATTTGTTATTTTTTTTTATAAATATGGGGGGACACAATTTACCATTTAATTCCAAACTAAGCAAAGCTTTGTATTATGGTAACTAAACAATTGATATATTATACATATATATAGATATTTAACACCCAGCCATACAACTGACATTTAAGCTCATCACACAAATTCTCTCTGTTCTTTATTTAAAAAAAAATACTAAAGGTTTTTTGTACCTCATGGAAATCGACTAACCTCTCCATGTGCCCTGACTCGAAGTACCAGGATTCCAGGGCTGCGAGAAGGTTTTCAGATCTCTTCCAACCGGTGCGAAAAGTCCCTTCTGATATCCGTCAAACTAAAAATTTGTCTATATTTTGACATAGAAATTTTTGACCTTAGAGAAACTGGATCCACAGTTTTTTATTAACACTTTATAGGTTTACGGCTCTCAAGTGCAGCTGCCGGAACACACCTATAGGTTGCCTAGTGATGAATTTCAAACATGAGGGTAGTATTTAGCCAGGCCGGCTAGAAAATATCCTATCACCATGCTATGGTTTCATCACGATGTTTTCCTTCACGGAAAGCCGAGGCTCATTGCAGGGATTCGAACTCACTTAAATCGACGCCAGGTCCGTACACGATAGAACTGAACCATTGTTGCATCAAAACTAGCATCTTTTTAAATATTACTACAATCCAATACTAATTATGTAAGCACGTAAGCCCAAGAGATGTATGGAATCAATTTTTAATAAGTTTAATCCTTAAGTTATTATCATAAATTAATTTATTATGGCTTATTAGTATTTCTTTTAGCATTTTAATATTCGTAGTAAGATTTTGTAAATTAATTTAAAACAATGCTTATTGCGGTTCAAACCAGTGGACCATAGCAAAAAAATACTATAAGATGCATTGTTTTCATTGGTCTTCGAGAGAAAGTGGGGATTTTGGGGGATATTGTGGTGATTATGTGTGTCTTATTCCAAAAAATATATCAGAGAATCAGAATCAGATCTTACTCTATTATTGATGGATTGCCACGGACGGAGCTCAGGTTGAAACAGTGCTCGCGGGCCGACCTGTTACATACCGCTTGCTTGTTTATGAGCACCTAGTACTTTTAGTAGAATTTGTACTGTCATTTCCTACTTATTGGGTATAACGTCCCCACAGTAGGGAAATAAATAACTTTCACACTGTTGGGCATTGATCGTCCGTCCTCTCACACTAAATAGAATTTATGTGGACTTAGTGCTCTATATTTAGTGGGCAAATTGGAAGACCGCTTGGCTAAATCCTGACTAAGCCAACCCAAATTAGAATTTAGTGGACAAGACAGAAAATAAATCGAATTTGGGTAATTAGTTTACTTATTTTTTTAACAATGATGAGTTCTTAAGAATCTTTAACACCACGACTTAGCAAAACTCATCAAACTGATAGTGACATCGATCGTTAAATGTATTCTTTTAATGGCATTTTATTTTAAAAAGTTAACCACGGTTTAAGTTGGTCAAGAACACCCGAGAATCATCAAAAAACGATTTAACGTTTTGAAAATAGCCCCTTTAATGATGAACTCTCGGTACTATATAGTTTCTTTGCTATAGATAAAAACCATTTGCTTCTAGAAGTTTCTAGATAGTCATTGCCGCACTAAATCATAACCTCTCAACCAATGCCACAGCCATAAATCACTCGATCTGTCTTTGTTAAGTTTAATTCATTAATGCGATAATCGTACTAATGTAAGCGAGATAAAAATATGTTTCTTACTGTGGATTATAAAAAACCGTCATGTTTTTAAAATACTAACGATCGTGCAACACACATGAACGGACACGATATATCAGTTCCACTCCAATAAACAATTATAATTCCTCTATTTGGTTGAAATTAGAAATGCTGTAAACCAATTAAAAATTAATTGTAAGTACCGTCACGTTTAGTTGCCAATTAAAAAATCTATTGCATTACAATTCAGGATAACAAGGCTCTGACGTAGTTAGTACATATTTCAATCGATAAAACTATGTTACATGTATTTAACTTATTGAAACACTGTTATTAAATGCTGAAATGGTACTTACGTTTTGTCTGTAAGTTTGTGGTTCGTAGAAATTACCGTTTTGTGCTTTGACGGCGACCACCAAGCACCACAAACATATTAACTGTAAAAAGTACCTAATATTATTTATCCGTTTGTCTTCAATCTCACGCGATGTCAAGTGATGATGGTGGCCAAGAGATGGTAGTAAAAAAGCCTAATTGGTGCTGGCTCTCAAATGCAGCTGCCGGAACACACCCTTAAGTGCTTGGCAACAGATTTCCAACTCGCGGGTGGTAGCTAGCCAGGCGGGCATTAGCAAATGCCATAAGTTGGTTTACTTTTTTGATATAAAAAAGTGGTTAAAAAAATGAAGCAAGTAAATACACCTCAATTTCAAAACATCAGAAACGAAAAAAAGGTAACTTCTTTTTTGACTTTTTCACTTAATTGAAAAAAGGTAACAACTTCGTAATTATTATCAAAAGAGAACCCATTGTATCAGTGTATAACATATAAATAACTAACAATATTTTTTTGTTGTAGGTTGTTGTTTTTTGTTTTTGAACACCTTTCGAAAATTCAGTTGGACATACCTACAAATATAACATTGAGAAAATTCAAACTTTTATATGTAGGTAGCATTTGTAAAGACAATAATTTATTTATAATTCGGGCGTGCAAACAATTTAATTCTTTAGATTTATTACAAGTGTGTCTTCCCTGAGGCGCAGTTTATGCTGAGAGTTTTCTTACTAATTTTTGTATTTTAGTTTGTGTTAATTTTTGTGTTTTGTTAGTATCTTATCTTTTCTATTTGTGATAACTTGTAATTTACCTTCTATTTCGAAGTACTTTTACTACTCTTTTTATTAGCTGTAAGTTCTCCTATGTAAAATTAAATAAGTAAATCTTACTGTTGCTTTTGTCGAAAAAACATCACCAAATCAGCGTTTTCTGGCAAATCTGATTTTAATTAGTTATCTAATTCTCACTCTACCAGCAGTTTTTTTTAAATCCTTTTAACTACCGTTTTCTGCGGTCAACGTTTAGATTGTGAATGAATACGATAGAAAA
This sequence comes from Saturnia japonica, assembly GCA_033032175.1. NCBI lineage: Eukaryota > Metazoa > Arthropoda > Insecta > Lepidoptera > Saturniidae > Saturnia > Saturnia japonica. The sequence goes on from CM065329.1 coordinate 8,447,973, forward strand.
TTCTACTACATATATGTATTCTGAGTGGGAGCAACTGAATACCAACGTGGACCATTTGACTCGGCTCAAAATCGTGCTGTGAGAATTGCTGATACTAGAGATGGGCGATTAGGAGTAATTTACATAATCGAGATATTTCGATGATGAGTGATAATTCATAATCGAAATTATGATTATGAATGATCATTCATAATCGAGCCTTTGATATTATTACCATTACCCAGAGGTGGGTGATTATAAAAACGAAAAGTGGAAAGCTAAAAAAATGTCGCACAGTTATTTACAGTTATTTCACAAAGTTATTTACAAGTACACATAACAATTAGCTATTATGAATGATCATTCATTATCGAACAACTTAATGGCTATAATCGAGATATCACGAGATAATTCATAATCGAATGATTACATTCGTTTATCTCATAATCGCCCACCACTAGTTGATACAACCAACTCACTAGCGGTACCGATCGAACCTTCAAGGCGTTTGTACATTGGTCTGTGTTCCGAGGAACTTGTGTGGTATGAATGCTAGTGTCTACTTTTCACCATCTCATCGCTCGCCACACTGTGTGACCTAAATGGTCGCGGACAGCCCGTCCCATTGTTACGTATTTCGCAACAGCAAAGTTATAGCAAAAATAGCTAAATATTTGCTTCGAAATGGTGTTTGGTATATTACAGGTGTTACATAATACGAATTTGCGATTTCTAAGCAAATATTCAGAGATTTCTGCTATCGATCTGCTGTTGCGAAATACGTAATAAGGGAGCCGGTTTCAGAAGATTCCCTCCACGATCGCTCCGCACACGCAATGAGCTCCCCTACTGAGATTTCTCCATTAGACTACTATATACGGTTCTTCAAAGAGATGAGAGACAGAGAGATGATTCCAGTGTCTACGGTGAAGGTACCACTAGGCGGAAATTACGCTTGTTTGCCATCGTCGTGATAAAAAAATACACTTACCCTCATTATAAAATTCAGTTCAATTTGTGTAGCACCTTTCACAAGTGACGCACGGACGGAAAATGCGCTCTAATTGCGTATTCCGATGCATATATAGACGTTAGGCAAGAGTTCCGTCGAACCAGAACATTTCAGGTTGGCTGTCCAGTACCAAGCAGCGGTGGAACAACTTCGGCAAATATTTTATATTATTTTCAGTTATTTAAATCTAATCTATATCTACAATCAATAAAATTGAAGTGTCTGTTTGTAATGTCAAAATAACAGTTTTTTACTAAATGCATATGATAGTATATACGATACCTATAATAAAACACCCTTTTAAAAAATATTTTGTCTGTCTGTCTCTTCCGGTTAATCTTCGAAACGGTCAGACCGATTTTGACGGGACTTTCACTCGTAGATAGCTGATTTTATAGGAAGTAACATAGGCTACTTTTAATTTAGAAAAATAATTAGGGCTTCGCACAAATTTAAAAAAAAAACTGGTCGTGGTGAATCAATTCGAGCACCTAAATGGCTTACTCTGAATAAACCAGAAGAGATATAGCAAATTAATGTACTAAATAATTGCAGACATTAAAAAGATCTACAAAAAAGTCAGCGAGAGTATACATCTATCTTCTAAGGAACACCCACAATAAGCATTTTTGTCTTTAAAATAGCCGGGAGCGGGAGAGCAAGATTCGCGCGAGTATTTTGTAGTCCACGTGAGCGAAGCCACGGGCACGGATAGTCTATAATATGAATGTAACAAAGGTGACCATATAATAGGAATGAAAACAGGATTAAATTTTTGATACATCGTTATACATTATGGTATGGTTACCCTTGTTAGTGATTTGTTAAAGAACATTAAAAAAAAATCTGGATTCTGATTCCGTTGTGATCTCACATAGTTAGTCATCCCTATATAATATAATCCTAAACTAATACAATAAAGCGGAAGAGATTTTTTGTTTAAACACGCTAATCTCTGGAAGCACCTGTCGGATTACCAAAATTCTTTTTGTATATCATTGCCAGATCCACGAGGAATTAGGCTATCTCACATTAGACTGCAACTTTTAGCTAGCCTTAAATATTGATTTTTGTTACGTAAGTCGGAAGTCGAGGCCCTCTCGAACAGCTTTATCCGCGTACGCTGGCGTAATGGCTAATGATACGTAAATATAATGTTCTACAAAAATATTGGTCCTTAGTATATCTAAAAAAAAGTCAGCGATAACATATACCTATCTCTTATACATATGCTGCAATAATGTATTTTGTAAAAAAGAGTTGTTGAAAATTAAAAAGTGATTTATAAGCATTATTTTTAGACATGACATATTAATCATTACGAACAAAAGTTACTTTTTTTATGATTAAAAGGGGGCAAACGGGCAAGTGGCGCACCTGATAGAAAGTGTTCACCGCCGCCCACAAACATCCGCCTTATAGGGAAGAATAAGCTCTCTTCTTGAAGATCACCAGGTCATAACGGCTTTGAAAGGCCTCAGGCGACAGCTGGTTCCACAGAGTGGTTGTGCGAGGCAGAAAGTGCCTTAAGAAACACAATGTTGTGGAACGCTGGACATCGAGGTGGTGTGGATGGAATTTACGATTCTGACGCGATGTCCGATGACATCATAAAGACAATTTTATGAAGTTAAATTTTGCTCTTTATTTGGACACATTGTTTAAGAGATAATTAATATAGGCAACACGGATGCATCGATGGTGCGGTGTTAGTAGGATATAATTATCAGGGGTGAAACCGTGGGGCACACGTAGTTATTTATACGCAGAACGTCAGGATTGAGGAGTCAAATAAAATGCGTTTATTTTCCTTATTGGCTAACCTAATCTTAGTACTAAATTCCTATACTACAAATTTGAACACAAGTAATAAATTATCAAATACTAATTGACTGTGAACTTTCGTGGAAAATCACGCTCTTGTACACAGATTCAGGAGCCATAATAAAAGTATTTTATTTTCTTGAATTTTGGCAGTACTTGACCGAAATTTTTCATAGGTACCATACACAATTACTACTAAATAATACAAAATTTTCAAAAATATTCATTGGATACTTTTTAATTACAGATTGGCTCATCAGTTCAAATGTTTAGATTGAGGGAATCACTTTTACATTCATATATAACTTTTGATACATTTTACAAGAAATTCCAGAATTTGTCCTAAATTTTTTTGCTATTTTGTTACTAAATAAAGGTGCGAGTTTCCTTTTAAAATCTGGAGTGGCTTCTCAGACCATACGGACATATCTACATATATATAAAAGGAAACTGCGACTGTCTGACTGATCTATCAACACAGCTCAATCCACTGAACAGATTGGGCGGAAATTTAGCACACCGATAATTATTATGACGTTGACATCCGCTAAGAACGGATTTTTGATAATTCAACCCCTAAACGGGTGTAACGGTGGTTGGAACTTGGATTTTTTTAAGAGCTAGTTTTTTAATATAAACTGCTTCATTAGGCTAGTGGTCCAAAGCGCGACTGTTATGCTCGAGGTCCTAGGTTCGATTCCCAGGTCGAGCAAAGTGTTATTAAGTTTTTCTATGAAATTCTCAATAGCAGCTGGGAGTTTGGCTTTGTGCCCGATTAATGGTAATAGGCTACCCACTATTACATGAGACCTAAAAACATACTCGGCGAATTGTGGGTGTACATTAGTACACCTCTGCTTAACCCTTCGGGGATACAGGCGTGAAAGATTTTATGTTCAGTTATTTTTTTTATAATCAGGATTAATAACTTACTTTTCCAGCGATTTTTTTTTATCGTTGTGGCTATGATATCACCTGATATAAAGTGACGATGTGACGCAAGAGGGTAGCACGCTAAGCCTAGTGGAAGACTGGCTCTCAAGTACAGCTACCGGAACATGTCTATTGGTGTTTGGCGATAGCTTTTCAACTTAAGGGTAGTAACTAGCCAGAGGAGCACTAGAAAATACCCTACCCCATGCTAAGGTTTCGGTTCAAGAATTCGAACTCACTTCGAACGACACTATGTCCGACACTTTACCACTAAATCATGTTACTTAAACAATATATAAAAAAACAACAGTGTAACATAAAAATTGTTTTATTATTTTTTGACATTAGAATTGTACGTAATCAATCAATTTGCTTGATAATTTTACATTTTCAATCATACATCCCAGGAGATGTCGATATCAAGTTAATAAACTAGGGATGTAACGATACCGATACGATATAAACAGCGCGTAGCAACGGTAATACCATTTCATCGAAAAAGAGAGAGCCGTACGCGGTGTCAGCACCGACATTCCCATCTTTACTTTTGTAACGAAACAATATGAAATTATCTCTCGTTGTATTTTGTGATTTTAGAATAATATTACATGCCAATATTTAAAAAAAAAACATTTGAGAATTGTTTACTAAAACTAATATTAAACTGTATTTTAATTTAAATTGTTCGTTAAATACTATGGTCACTAATAAATTATTATTATTACTAAGCGTTGTTGTTTAGCGTCTATTATTATTGAAATCAAACATCTACTTATCATTAAAAAAAGATTATCACCGGTTTTGTTCATTACTCAAGAGACATGAATTCACTTAAAAAACTTTATCCTCCTACAGTCGGGTAAACAGTGTACGAGCTTACTAAATAGCAATCGGTATCGTATCGGCACAATTACGTATCGTTACATCCCTATTTCACTATCATAAGTCACCAATTTCACATCTGGATTTCTTCTATTTATTTAATGGCAACTGTTTCCATCCACAATTCTTTCAAAGTATTATTTTCTTGGTAAAATCATGGTAAAACTGTCCGAGGAGTTTTTTGTGGCAACTTAAAATGCATAGTCCTAGTTAATATTATAATAAGTTTATAAATATTAACAAAAACCACAACATAATAAATCAAGTTGCCACCAAAAACTCCGCCTGGACTTAACATTATCAAAGATTTACATTAAATAATCAGAGACCCAAGGCGACATGTCGGATGTATATTTAACTGGCGGTACATCATACGCTAATATAAGTCGATCTTTACATCTCTCGTCCAACGGAAAGAAGTCTTTATTAATCTGTAAAAACAAAAAAAAAATTACAGGCAATAAAAAAAAACATTTGCCACGTAGAGGGAAAAAGTAAAAAAAAATTGGTATATTTTTTATTCTACCACTATACTTTTTTTTCTATCTGACTATAAGCCATAAGAACCCTGGAACCTCCGACGGCTTTTATAGCTTCGCCGTGACTTGGGGGCGAGCGCTTAAGCTCAAGGGTGCGCCAAAGTGGCCGAACCTCGGCTTGGGCTGTTGCTTTAGTTGTAATTAAGTTGCGAGAAATCCGAACTAACAGTCGGACACACGTATTTAGTGATCTGTCAATTTTTGGCAGTGTAACGTCCTTACACTTTTATTCCTTGTACGATACTGTTTACGGTTCTAAACACATCAGTCAACTAATCCTAATAAAATACAATTTCTGTTTAGCAATGCACAGATGGTGTGCCGAAACAACTTCCGCTACAATATAATTCAAACCGGATACATCGATTGATAACGGAAGTAGTTTTACATTTATTAAGTTTTGTATGGAGCTAACACTAGTACAAAAAAAGAAAAAAAGGTGCCTTACAGAACCTATGTGGGGTGCACTGTAGTGATGTCTGTTGGTTGCCAGTGAATGCAAGTGCAGGGTCACTGTATCGCGCGATCGGTGCTAGATTCAAGGGCTCCAAAAAGAGGGAACTGACCTAGGCTTGAGTTGCCACAGGAGGGTGGACGTGGCTGGTGTGCGGGAAGACCGACATACAAAAAATATTAAGAACTAGCTGTGCCCCACAGTTTCACCCGTGTTAATTTTCTACGATTAAAATCGCCAACGCACTCGTGTAGGCAATTTTTTATAGTTTGTGTAAAACTATCGACATTTTTATGAGGAATAACATTAATTTTTCAAATTATTAATATAGCCTATGTTACTCGGTGATAATGAAGCTTTTATATCGGTGAAAGAATTTTTAAAATCGATCCAGTAGTTTTTGAGTTTATCCATTAAAAACAAAAAAATCAAATCTTTCCTCTTTGTAATATTGGTATAGACAAAAGAAAAACGCCTTCGATGGATCTTCTGTCTCTATCGCTGTAAAAGCTTTTATGATGCTAAAAGCGTCAAAGTTGTCAAAAGTCAAAAGTTGAGTGTTTCGTTGTGATTTTTTCAAACAAGAATCAAGTAATTTAACATTCCAATGTGCATCTAACATTGTTGTAGTATTTGCCACCATATAACTTTATTTTTTAAATATACATCGCTGAAACATCTGCCAGTGTCAATAATTCCTCAATATCCTCGTATAGTTCAACGTCAAAAAACCATCATGCGTATATCATATGACGATAACTTTATTCAAGTTTTATTAAAATTGTAGCAACGTTACAAAACTCCTCGCGACCTCTATGCAATTAAATATCAACGGTGTGAAATAGCAAGTAACTGCTTTACAAAAAGATCTTTAAAAAAATAATTCGAAGTGTCTTTGTGAAGATATTCGTATAAATCTTAGTTTGGGAATAATGTAGAAATAAAATGCAACACTAAATAAATAATTATGTAAAAGGGAGCTACGTCTGCCAACAAACTGCGATACAGTTTGGCAGAAGTAATATTAACTGTATTATTTGAGTAAGTATGAATAAATGAATTTTTTGAGTGAGTAGTGTTTCCAAAGCGTTTAAAGCACCTTAATATCATAAAAAACAAACACAATTACACAATTATCCAATAAAATGTATACTTACAATAAACCGAGGCAGGAATAGAACCCCGGCCTCGTAACTCATGATCCTCAGAGCGCCGTTACCCTTATTGATCGAACCCCAAGCCGCCTTGCTAACGTTACCGGACGTCAGTAAGTAAAACGCTGCCATTTTACTATCTTTCGATACCCTCGTGTACGATTTGATATGGGGCATTGCTTTATTTCGACACGTCGAAGTCGCCTTCCATTGGCTGTGGAAAAAAAGTTTCTTTGAGTCAGTTACTCCAGTACTGACTGACCAACTGTCACTGTACTATATTCAAAGTGAAAGATGCGCAAGGTATGTTGGAGAGAAAAACGTAACGCTTTTTGTTAACGCTCTTTATAAATTTCACTCCTCATATATTTTCCATAACGCGGGGGCCGTATATGAAAATCTATTCTAAAGGAGTGAACTCCAAAAGTCTAATTTACAGCATTGATACGTACGTACGTACATTGTACGGACATCGCGTCGATCGACGTGCGTTCGAATCTCTGCGATGAGCCTTAGCCCCGGTGAAGGAAAACATCGTGATGAAACCATAGCATGATGGTAGGGTGGAAGTTGAAAATCTGTCGACAATAAAGGAGGAAATAACATTGATAGAGAAACAAAAAATCTTTTTCCTGGTTACTTTGTAGAAATGTAACGTAAAACGCTAACTTGGCAACTAGTTCTGTTTATTGAGGAGTTTGCTAGGAAAAAAAAACACATCTAATAAAATGTGTGTCGCTTAGATTGTTTTGATGTGTGTTTTATTTCTTCTTTTTTTTTTGTGGGGCAACATCATATAATTTTGATGGAGGTAAAAGGGGGGTGTTTCCTGATCAAAATTAATGAATTAATGATTCAGACATCATTTTAATGTATCGGTTCCCGGCTATTGAGGAGAAATAGGCAGACAGTTTAAAATTAACGTTATCACATAGAAAAATTAATGAAAATACTTTTTCAATAGGAATGCTTCACACCCCGAATGGAAAATATATTCAACTGAAATGTAAGAAGTTAATAAGACTGTTTACACTGTATAATTTGCTTAAAATTCACAGAGATCATTAAATAAGGGTAGTTTTAAAACTTACAAAAGATAATTATTAAGCCAGGGTTGTTTCGAGTGCGCCTCCGCGGCGTAGGGGAGGCAACCACCCCCGAGCAGCCCGTCGTGTGATAGCTTCACGTTCTCTGTCATATTCAAAATAGTCAGCGCTTTTTTTTATACAACTAAAATAGAAACAAGCGTACAGCCCGCCTAATGATAAGCGGTCACCGTAGCCTATTGACACTTGTAAAACCCGAGGTATCTATTATTAGCGCGATGCAGACCTTGAACCCCCATCACCAAGAAACTCTGGAAACTCTACTCCCCGAAACTTTCAAACCGATTTCTTTGTGCTCGATCACTTTTTTAGGTTCGTGTCCAATGAAGCGGAGCGGAGCGGAGACGTGAAAATTTCGACCAATAAAACTGCATCTCTAGCATATTTCGACCAATGGAATTGCATCTCTAGCAAATTTCGACCAATAGAATTGCATATCTAGCAAAATTCGACCAATAGAATTGCACCTCTAGATTTTTATTCAATTCCATTGGTCGTTTGCTCAACTCTGCTTCAATGAGCAGGCTGCCTAAAACGAGAGCAAAACGTAAATGAATGTATTGTATAACGTCAGAGTGACGGAAGCGTACCAGAGAGAGTTATATTTGTTTTGTTGCATACAATGCAGTTATACAATATTCTCACAGCCAACGAATTCATCCCCTCTCTACGATATTGGCTTCTTCAAACGAGACGGGAAGAGGCATTTCAGAAGGCCGGCATTACATCGAAAACTGCCGATGACATTTGTATAGTCGACAGTCGTCGTTGTTTGTGAACTGTACCTTGCTTACCACCATCAGGAACTTAGCAACCATTGTGTTAGATACGAGTACAAGTACGATAAGATAAGATGGCTCAGTAGTAACGTGTACTTACTCCGCGTTAACCAACGTGAGTGTTCGAATCTCTGCAATCAGCCCGAGCTTTCGGTGAAGGAAAACATCGTGATGAATCCATAGCATGGTGGTAGGACTTTAAGCTCGCCTGGCTAACACACTGAAGTTGAAAATCTGTCGCCAAACACCAATAGATTATTTCCGGCAGCTACACTTCGAGAGCCAGTCCCCTCACTAGACTTAGCGTGTCAATGCTTTCAGTCTTCCATTAGAAGACTCTTTTAAATTCTATATAACCTTCCATAAACATCATCCACCCGCACGGTAATTGCTAAAAGTACCACAACTGTAATTGAACCCACTCACCTAACGACGGGTATATGACTTTCAAATCTGGCGGCGAGGACAGCATCTGGGACTGATTCTTGGTCTTTATGAAGTGGTGTAGGAAATCACCGGTCAACCATAACTGTGAAATGTAATAAAACGAGACAATTTTTAGCAAAAAAAAAAAAAAAAATTCAATGATTTTGAGGAGATCCCTGGTGTATCTTCGAAGTCGAAGGTCCAATGCCAATGAAATTCAAATGGGATCAATCCTTGAAATATCCATTTTCCAGCGAAAAAGTAATCACCCAAATCGGTTTATATCAAAGAAGTTATGGCTGAACATCCATGAACATCGAATTGAGAACTTCCTCCTTTTTATGAATCGGGTCCTTTAAGCAAAATATGAAGAGATATTTATGCAGGCCGCTGATGGATTTAGATCTCTCGGTGAAGGGAAACATCGAGATGAAATCAGGGCATGTTGGTAAAGGGTAGTTTCTAATGCCTCAAGTGGAAAATCTGTCGCCAAACAACAATAGTTATGTTCCAGCAGTTGCACTCGAGAGCCAGTCTTCCACTAGGCTAAGTGTGCTACCATCTTGAGCCACCTCGTCACTTAACATCAGATGAGATTGTGGCCACAATGTTAAAAACTTATAATGATAAAAAAAAATATTATTTTGTCTCATAAATAGCGGGAAGACAATTAAGGGAGTAAAGGCGTTGTCACAAACAAACAGATCTGAGAAATCTATAAAACAGCTCAAAGAGACTGTTTGTTTGTCTGTTTGAACGCGCTAATCTCTGGAACTACCAGTGAGAGTTGACAAATTATTTTTGCATTATATTACCGAGTAGCTGACCCGAGCAACTTCGTCTGCGTCATATTAGAGAGAGAGAGAGAGAGAAAGAGTGGGTCGTAGGCGCTGTATTATATGTACCGCCCGCTTCCCACATTATTCTGCATAATAAAAATGTGCACGCGATACTTGATCAATATTTTGCTGCAGAGTTATTTTAAAATTGTTTATATCTCCTAAGATATTCATTTAAATCAATTACTGTAAAGGTCAATTTTGTTAAAAATTAAATACTTGTGATGAATAAACTATTTATTTCGATAAGGATTAATACCATGTATATAAAAACACCTTCGCAAATAATTCATTATTTTAGCACAAATTTTTTTACCATAAAAATGTTTATATTGAGTAAACCTTACAAGATAGCCATAAGCTCTCGGGAACTTTTTTTTTGAACTTTTTAAAAGAAACAACTTTGTCACTCATGATTGTTACGTAACTTTAACCATTCACGCAGCGCACGCATTAGGAGCTCTAAAAAGGAATAAATTTTCCCCGTTTTTGAGACATTTCTCATTGATGCTCCGCTCCTATTGGTCGTAGCGCGATGTTATATAGCCTATATCCTTCCTCGATAAATGGGCCATTCAACACTGAAATATTTTTTCCAGTCGAACCAATAGTTCCTGAGATTAGCGCATTCAACTAAACAAACAAACTCTTCAGCTTTATAATATTAGTATAGATTTATTGGAAAATATTTTAACTTTACACTACGGCCCTAAAGGCCGGATTTTTAGCAATTTAAAAACCTACTACTGGAAGTAAAAATAATGCTAGGCTAAACTTTACACGAGTGAAACAGTACACAGCTATTAACATATAAAAATCTGAGCATAATACAGTCGGTAGACATTAATTACCTGTGGTTGTTTCCCGTAGCTGCCAAGGCTGCTGGCCTGGGCCAACAGGGGCCACTGCCTCTGTTCCTCGGGCGGAATGCAGCAATGCTGGCGTAGTAACGACCCGACCCTCGTCAGAGCCCAATCCATATCGAAATGGGAACCAGGAGCCGACGCCACTAGGAAAACACTGAAAATGCTTTTTTTTTAAATCGCAGCGTAACGTATGGTGTAGAATAGAATGCGAGACACTGATGTGTTGGAATTGCATAGAATACAACAATTACTAGGACACGAATGGGAGGTAAAACAAGACGGCTTAGTGTAGTACACGACAGCTGGGTGTAGGACACGACGACTGGGTGGTAAGACAAGAATGCTTGGTGTAGTACACGACGGCTGGGTGTAGGACACGACGGCTGGGTGTAGGGCACGACGGCTGGGTGTAGGACACGACGGCTGGGTGTAGGACACAACGGCTGGGTGGTAGGGAGGGTGCTGGTCGACAATTATTATGTCAAACTGACTACCATAGAAAAGGTGCACAGACATGGTGTCTTGTTCAATATAAAAAAATAACCACAACTGAAAAAATACGTTCGTTTATAATTAAATTTTACAAGTCAATGTGAACTTCGGACAATTAATATTTTGTTTGGAACGGATATATCGTATCCTGAGTTACCCTGAAATTCCATAGACATAAAAGATCGTTGAAAACATAATCAAGTTTCCCGTTGAGCGAGTGCGTTAGATACTATTGTGATATTACTTTTGTTTATGACTATTATCAATTAGTACATATTTATAATAATATGTCAGAGACAGCAAAGTTTTGGTGAAACTCCAGTAATCTTTGTTAAATAAATACTGACTTTATATGGCTGAAGTCACATCTCTTCACTCGATCCACATAGTAAGAAAGCTGCGCCATTTGATAATGGTTCAGGTATCGAAGCAGGGATTTCTTGAATTCCGTAGGAGAGTCACCTTCGAATGGCATTGCGTCCGTTGGTAGCTCTGGACAACGCGGACTGAACCATAAACTGAAAAAATAAACATTCAGCCAATCCCAAGCCGCTGATATGACGTAATGTAATGAAATTTTAATTGACCAATGAGATGACTATAGTTATGTTTGATTATTGTGCATACATGAAGTGGATTATAAATATAAACTGGAAACGTGCCTTTTTGAGATGTCACAAAAACCTCCTAGATAGTTCTGACAAGGGAGCCACCATCTTGTTAGAAGACCCCACTGTGTATATTAGGAATTTTTACGAAGGCTTTACTAAGTTAATTAAACTGTGAAACTCACCCCTGAGTTCTGTTCTCCCAGTCGTCCAAGTACAAGTTAGCCGTGGACACGACGACACGCATTGAACCGTCTTCGTAGCACAGCAACATCATTTTCCTATACAGAAGAAATACCAAACACAGCCCCATTAGCTTAATTAGATTATAACATTTCATAATACTTAATCTTTAGAGTAAAAGAGATACCCTAATACATATAGCCTCAAGGGAGAAGAAGACAGTTTTAGACAATGTCTACAATTTATCCTTTCCGAAGATACGAGTTTTAGCCAATCATAAACCGCCTTTACGACGTGATCTATGGAGCATCACCTCCACCGCATCTGTGTACCTTATTATTGTTATCACTTCCAGTATTTGCCTACTACAGCTTGCCTACTGTTCCGCTCCTTAGAACCGTAGCGTAAAGTTATGTAACCTATAAATCTACCTTTGTAATCAATAACCGCGTCTGTTCGGTTGTCCACTTATCTCTTGGAAGCCACGCAATTGATGTTTATGCGGTTTTCACCATCATTTAGAGATTTTTTTACAGGAAGTCATATAAATATGTATAATACATTCCAATTAAGTTAAAAAATGATTTTCGGGCGCTTAAATAGCTTACGTTGGCAAAATCATATAAGATCCATCAAAATAATGTCCTATAGGATTGTAGTTCTTGAAAAAGCCCAGAGAAAAGTCCGTGATGGCATATGTCTATCTCCTAAGGTTGACTCACAGTAACGGTTTTTATCTTCAAATAATTAAAAACATTAGGTTATTTGCGAAGCTATTTTTTTCAATTCAGTAGTAATCTTTATCCGGACCAAAATGTTAGTTAACTTGGGCGTTTTACAGATTAAAATTATAGACGATATCACGGATTCAAAATTACGCGCAACCAAAGTAATCATTTGTAGCGAAACGGTTGGTCGGCGCACGCTGTCGCCACCCGCGCCGCGGCCTGCCTACTACGGGTTATGAACTGCGCATCACGAACTAAGCGCACTTTTCGTAACTATTATCAACTCTAAATTAATCGTACATGCTTTTGAAATATAAATTATATATATCAGTTTGTAAATAGCACTCGTTCCAAGCTGGGGATGGTCGCTGGTAGACTATAAAATTCAAATCTGACATGTAGTTACAGAGAAAAACGCGTTCAAACAGACAAACAATCTCTTGAACTTTATCATATTAGTAGTATTGACTCAATTATATTGCATTTAAAGCTGATATAGAAAAAAACAGAGAAATTATAATAAAATTACTATAATAAGTATGCATCCTATTTTATTTCTTCCTACGTTACTCAGTGCATCCGACCTAACGTCAATGAGTACCAGGAATACAGAAGCTACAAGGTACTCGATATGTAGACAACGCGTCAACCTTGTTGCAGCGTCAAGGACTGAAGAATTTTGATCATCTATTTTTCTCCCTTGGGGGTAATTGTGGTCAGAGAACCGGTCTATCGATATAGCCTATCTGCTTTTTTCGATTAATTAACTTAACCAATTCATAATGTAAAAATATGCATTTACAAACCACAATGGCCTAAAGTTATCAAATTCATGCTGCCATCTTTGTTAGTATCACTTAAATAAATTTACGCCATTGCAGTTTTGTAAAAGCATATTTTTACATAATGAACTGGTTAAGTTAATTAATCGAAAAAAGCAGATAGCCCACTCTAGTTCTCGTGGCCTCATTAATTTGTTTAATGCTATCCCTATTTTATTTTAACGGTGCCTCCCACCTAACCAGTAAGTACTAGGATTGCAGAAGTTACCAGGCAATCGAAACCTAAGCAAAGCTTAATGCATGTTGCAGTGAAAAGGATGGAAGATACTTACGTGTGATGCTTTCCAAAAGGCGTTGCCATGGTAACGAGGTGAGCATCCACGTTCGGCTTCTTCTTGCTTATATTCTTCAAATCTGGCATATCTTCACCGTAAAGTATTGTCAGTTTCTTCTCACTGGAACATTTAGATGGACGAAAATTAATTACTGAATAGCTGAGCCCGCGGTTGCTTTCGCATGGGCTACAAGATGCTGTATCGGGCACATGCGCGATTAGAAAGTGTAACGTCACCATTCAGGACATGAACGTTAGATTCTCGCGTGAATTGTCACACTTGTCACTGTTATCATACATAATGACATTTCAAATAAATTATGGCGTCAAGGGACCATAATAGTATTAAAACACTGCTATATCGTAATCAACTTTATTGAGAAGTGTCATAGACAACATCATAGATATAATCATAAAGATAATAGTTTACATAGAGGGGGCTGATGGACATACAATATTATTTTGTTAAGTAAATATCTAACAGCCCGACCTAACAAAATAATCTACATTCCAAAATACACTTAAATTTATTTATTTATAATTTAATTTATTTAACTTCAGACATGCCAATCAATTTCAAAAATGTATAATGTTTCTCTGCACCTAGGGCTTTTGTAAAAATATCTGCTGGCATGTTCGAGGTTGAGACATATTTAATTTCTATTATCCTAGATGAAACACATTCTCTTACAAAGTGATGTCTTATATCTATATGTTTAGTTCGCTTATTATGAAACAAAGGATTAGTTGCTAGTTTTATAGAACTCTGATTATCACTACTAATACAGAATGGTACATTTTTATCAATAACAATCAATTCACTTAATATATTTCTTAGATATATTGCTTCTTTGCAAGATTCAGATAGGGCCATATACTCCGCCTCCGTACTGGAAAGAGCAACAGTTTTCTGCTTTTTTGCTTCATAAGAAATCACTGATCCTGACATTATAAAACAAAACCCAGTATATGATCGCCTATCTAATGTACAGGATGCCCAATCTGCATCTACAAAACCATAAATATTACAATCAGTTATTCTATAAACTAAGCCAAAATTTTTAGTTTTCTTTAGGTACTTTAGCAAATGTTTCAAATGTTTCCAATGAGTTTCATTAAAGCAATTGTTAAACTGACTTAGAAAACTTACGCTATAACAAATATCCTGGCCTAGTAAGTACAGATAAGTACATAAGACTTCCTACCAATTGCTGATAAGGAAATATTTTAATAGTATCATTACTTATATCTTTTTCTTATTTTAAATTAATCTCCATTGGAGTTTCTGAATGTGAACAATCTAACATAATATATTTCTTTAGAATAGTATCAATATATTGTTTCTGGTCTATAGTAATACTGTCTTTATATACATTAACATGCATTCCCAGACACTGCTTTAACTGACCTAAATCTTTTATTCTAAATTTTTTATTCTAAATTTTGCTACTAATTCTTTTATCAACTCTTCATAGGTATTTTTACAGTTATAGAAAACAAAAAAATCATCAACAAACAATGCAATGTAAATCTTGACATTTTTGTTACATTTTACAAAGAGACATGGCTCATAGTTAGATTTTTTAAATTCTAATTTTAACAAACAATCTTCTACCCGAGAATACCAGGCCCTAGCTGACTGCTTGTGCCCATAAATAGCCCTATGTAATTTGAGTACCTTATTATTACAATTTTTAAATTCAGAATATTCTGGTATTTCCATATACACTGTTTCATGGAGAAGTCCATTAAGGAATGCTGTAGGTACATCTAGATGATTCATTTTTAAACCTAAATGAACACTTAATGCTAACAGTAATCTAAAAGTAGAATATTTCAACACTGGTGAAAATGTCTCATTAAAGTCTATGCCCTCTACTTGAGTAAATCCCTTGGCTACAAGTCTGGCCCTAAAACGAACTTCACCTTCACCATTATATTTTTTTTTAAGCACCCACTTATTTTTCACAACTGTACCTTCTTCCGGCTTGTCAACCAATTCCCATGAATCACTATCGTTAAAGGATTTGAGTTCATCTTTTATTGCACGCTGCCACTGATCTTTTTCAGACCCAGCCATTGCATCACTAAGTGTTGGCGACAGAATAGTTGTTTTTCGTGTCTTAGGTTAGGGTATTATGTGTTATTATTATATTTACGTGATACATACTATGAGTTACAATAAAATAGGTTAAATCTGACAATATTATAGAAAAATGTAAGCGAATACGCTACATTACAAGTTGCATGTTGTATGTTAAGATGTATATAAACGATTATGTATTGTGTGTTACATATGTGAAAATATAGCTAATATAGAATAGATTAACATATAAAGTAAGCCAATAGGTTAAGTATGTCAAAAGTTATAGAGATTTTACGAGCAGAAAATAGTGATGTCGCCCGTAAATTACATTGTTTTTGGCTTATGTACGGAATGTATACGTAATGTATATTATAAGTGAATATGTAATGAATAGGTAATTCAAAGAGGAACATTTTGATATATAACATGTGTACATAAGATATATAATGAGAGAAATATAAAGAGTTTAACAGGGCAACCAAAGCGAAAAGTAAAGTTAAAACACGAAATAAACACGGAATAAAACGGGGCTCTCTTTACGGTCATTGCTCGAACCACTTAAGCTCGAAGAAGGGCCGTATTGGGCACGGTGCAATTCAACGAGTCTACAAGTACAAGCAACGAGTAACTACAAGAAGAAAGCTTTGGTCGTCCTGCGAACAATCAACAAGATATCGACTTTCATTGAAGACCCGGCACCTCAAGCGGTCGTGCATTATTGCACCCCCCGGACCCCCTCACCACTAACATCACGCCGCCCACTGGCATCCGTACGGTATCTACGAGACGGGCATCCGGCGCAACAAAACGCCCGTCCAAACCGGGGAAACGTCACACCCCCCCCCCCTCCCTCGCGCAGAGGGGAAGTGACGCGTACCCAACACTAAGAGTAATCAGATCACTCGACATGTTCATACACATATTGGCACTATGATAGAAATCTGGTTTTCGTCTCACACGTTTTTTGGTAGATTAGTGCCACACTGCTCTGACGAGGTCAGGTTATCTGCCTCAGGTGATTCGGACAAAGTGTCAACAAAACTATCTTCTGTGTCATTTAATGACTCTTCAGGAATATATGTATCATCATGTTGATCATCTTCATCAGAGCTGCTAACAGTTGGCTTATCAGTTGACTTATCTTCGATCGTGACAGATGTTGTTGAACTGTCATCCGTACTTTCCATGACAACAACATCTCTGGCTACAGTAATTTCTCTCGAAATAGGATCATACAAGCGATAGCCTTTGATATTTTCAGAATATCCAACTAGAAACATTTTCCTTGCCTTCTTGTCCCATTTCTTCCGTCTCTCTTTAGGAATATGGACCATTACTGGACTGCCGAAAACCCGCAGATGACTTAAATTCGGCTTTCTGTCTGTCCATATTTCATAAGGAGTAGTATTTTGGTTTAAGCCTGATGCTGGTGATCGATTTTTTAAATACACAGCTGTATTAACAGCTTCTGCCCAAAAAAACTTTTCAAATTGAGCTTCATAAAGTAGACATCGTGCCTTCTCAAGTATGGATCTATTATTTCTTTCAGATGACCCATTTTGTTCAGGTGTGTAGCTGTTTGTATTCTGATGGAGTATACCACATTGTTTTAAGTAGTTTGTCATTTCTGCAGAACAAAATTCCCCTCCATTATCAGATCTTAAGATTTTAATTTTCTTCGATTGCTGATTTTCAACATACTCTTTATATTGCTTAAAATACATAAATGTCTCACTCTTAGATCGGAGAAAGTACACAGTGCACATTTTGCTGAAATCGTCTACAAATAATAAGTAGTATCTCGCCTTCCCAAGAGACATGTTCTCCATTGGCCCACATAGATCTGTGTGAACCAGCTCTAGAACCTGTTGACTCTTGTTTGTGCTCTCAGGGAATGGTAATCTGCTTTGCTTTCCCTCACAACAAACTATGCAACTGGACTTACCGATATCACATCTTCCATCAAAACTAACACCTTCAACTGCTCCATTCTTCAATTTATTTAAATCATTGGCATTAATATGACCTAATCTTCTATGCCAAGTAGTACTTGAGACTTTTACTGCAGTTACTAAGAGATTTTTTGGGCTCACAATATTTAATCTGTATACACCATTTTTCAGACACGCCTTGCCAATACAATCATTCTGTGAGTTGTAAATTAAACATCCATACTTGTTAAATTATATTCTATTGCCATTAGCAATGATCCTACTCACTGATAGTAAGTTCGTAGTTAGGTTAGGCACACACAAAACATTGTTTATATCAATTTTATACTCTTTGTCTCCAACACGTGTGGTGAGCTGCAAGTCTCCGGAGCATAACACTTGCACGACAGTTTGATTCGCAACAATTATCTCTTTTATTTTAGGTTGATAACAAGTATTTGTCAATAAGTTCACGTTCGATACTATATGTGTGCTTGCACCGGAATCTAAGTGCCAGTCTGACTGACTGAATTCTTTTGTTAAAAATACTGCACTAAATACATTTGTCTTCGTGTTATTAGCACCTGGACATTGATTTTTAAAATGTCCTATCTGTTTGCATTTATAACATCGGATTATTTTCCGCGCCATGTTTGACTTATTTTTACTGGCATTGACAGATGGCGTTCCCGCATTACCAACATAACGATCTTGTCTTTGTTCTTTGTGAAAATTTCTGGCGGCAAATGCACTTTCCGACTTAACCTCAAAATCTGCACTCATATCTAGTAACTTCGTCTTGATTGCATCCGCAGTTATTTTGATGCCCGAATGTTCGATTGCCATTATCATAGGACTAAACTTTTCTGGTAATCCGGCCAACATAAGTGATCCCATCCATTAGTCATTGATCTCGAAACCCGTGCCGATTAATTTTTGAGCAGTTTCAATGATTTGGCTTACATAACTCGTCATCGACTCGCAGTTTTCTAGGCGTATATTTATAAGATTTCTCAGCAAACTAATTTTCCTGGAATATCCCGAATCATCAAACATGTTCTTTAAGGTCTTTCATAAGTCGTAGGTTGTTATCGCTTTCTTAATGTGCACATAAAGAGACGTGTCAATAGTCAATATTAGTTTTGCTTTAGCCTTTAAATTAACTGCTTTTTCATCCGAAGTAGCTGTTGGCGATAATGGTGCTTTGATAACGTCCGCCATTCCTTCTAACACGAGCACGTTTTCTGCCGCGAAACACCAGTCGTCGTAATTCTCGCGACCTTGTAATTTCGGGACATTTACTAAATAGTTTGTAGACATTTTTCTGCTCACACTGAACTTATTATGATACTTTATACTTATATAATGGGACTGGGCCCAAAAACCTATTAAAACACTGCTATATCGTAATCAACTTTATCGAGAAGTGTCATAGACAACATCATAGATATAATCATAAAGATAATGGACATACAATATTATTTTGTTAAGTAAATATCTAACAAATAGTGCGTTTTTGTCTTGTGTTTTTTATTTCAATTAAAACATATTTTTAAATCACTTTTTATGACGTATTAACGGAAAAAAATATTCGGTGTATTATTTTTTTACATATAAACTGTTCAAAAATTTTTTCCAAAAGTTGTCAACACCCGGATTACAGCTACCGGACCTATAGGAGTTTAGAGAGAAATCTTCAACTTGAGGGTGGTAGCTAGCCAGGCGAGCGTCAGAAAATGCCCTACCACCATGCCATGGTTTCATCATGATGTTTTCCTTGAAAACCTCAGGTGGTATCAGAACATACTACCCATCATTGCTTAAAATTGAGATAATAATAAGACATACCTGTATCCTGCAAAATAGTACTGCGCTAACAGCCAACCTATCTCGACCATGAAATTGATCTGCAAGGAACTCTTCAGTTCGCCCAAACTGTGATCTAAAATCTCTGTAACAGATCAAAAGATACTGGTTTTATATCTATACTTAATATTACATATAAAGCAAGTTTGTTCGTTTGGTTGAACACGCTAACCTCAGGAACTACTGGTTCGAATGGAAAAATTATTTAAGTGTCGGATAACCCATTTATCAAGGAAGGAAGGAAGTATATAACATCAGGCTACCACCAATAAGAGCGGAGCAACAATGAAAAATGTTGCAAAAACGGGAATTTTTTTTTCCTTTTGCGACCTTCCATTAAGTGACGCAGATGAAGTTTCATATATACACCGGCTGGTTCCGGAACGCGATATGCATTAGCACGGCAGAAGATCCTTCAGCATCTTTATATGTAAACGCACACTAAAGGTAACTCCGCGGTATTCCTATAGAAAGCGCGCGAGCTGAATGCAGTCGGTGCCTCGGGTGAAGAGCGGGAGCATCTACGCCTCGCCGTCCGAACGCCTCGACTCACGGGCCTGCATATTAGTGATGCGAGTGCTGTCTCTGATAACTATCGTACGAATGCTGATCGCAAGTTGTGGATCCGTGTTATTTCAGTCCATCAACTTTTGTTCAAAAAAGAATGTTTCTACTCATCATCAAACATGAGAAATGGGGAAAAATGAATCCGATGATGATTACATTTCAGATATTTATTTCCTCAGTATAATTTATCTATGTGCAATCATTTGATATATTATTAACTTTTTTCTTTTTATTATGTTAACCAATATTTAAATGTTAAATTTAAAACAACATTGTATTGACATTCTCATTATCGACAGCAATAATTCTAATTAGGTCACAGCACTATTGAATTTCTTAACTCTGCATTCACCTCGCACCCTTACTATAGGTACGCCGCGAAGTCCTTAGACGCACGGGACAGGGGTGCGAGCGCTGTCTTATGTTTATGGCAGCATTGTTTTTGCAACCAGGACTATTATCATTGAAAATTTAACTTTAACGTAATGCAATTATCGTCTATTATTCGTCGTTACTAATATGCGGGGTTCGATCCCTGCATATGACTGACATTTGTGTGATGAGCATAATTATCAATTGTATGTCTGGGTGTCATTTATCTATATATCTATATATATCAGATGTTTAGTTATCATAATACAAGCTTTGCTTAGTTTGGAATTAAATGGTCGTGTGTAAAATTGTATGTCAATATTTATTTTATTATTATTCCGTGTCTAGAAAAAAGCACACGTGAAATAACCACGCAGAGAAAGCACTTGTTACATGAGCCCACAAAAAATATCCGCAGGTGGGAAATTGCGAGAAAAACGCAATGTTTTTTATTAACCATTAAAGTTGGTTAGGTTAGGTTTGAAACGTAATCACAATGAACCAGAAACAATTAATTACCCGTTAAAAATTCATATAAATTTTAATAGCAATAAAAAATATTTTTACAGAATATGAGATAGATTATATGAACTGTTTTCTTGAAATATATCTACTCATATTGGTTATTGTATAAGTGCCAATTGGTTTGGATAGAGACAGTTTAAGACTAAAAACTAAAACTAAAGACTAAAACTTCGTGGTATGATGCGTGCAAAACTAATTGCCTGAGCCATCGGACAACGAGTTCTTGCGTTTTTTTTTGACGTGAAAATTTCTTTTAGCACTGTACGCATATTTTTAGATGAGATAAAATATCTGGACTCGCGACACCGTTACGAGACGCAGCTATAGTGTGTGCATATAGCATACCGCGAACGCGTCTTTCATAAAAGAATATTAAATGTACTTTAAAATTTCTAATAATTAATAAAATTCAATTCATAACCCAATAACCCTAGTACCCATCTAAAAATGTCTAACGCGCCAAAATAAGTTTTCACATCTGTCGGCACTCCCGGAGTGCAACCTGTAATAATTTTTTTTTCTATTTGTGTATTTATACATGTAAGGTGTTTTTTTCCGTGTGCGGATAATTCTTGTGGGCTCATGTAACATTGCGCTTTTATTCTATGCGCTTTTTTCCGTGAACCTATTATTCCTTGCCGTAACGTCAGTGGGTGCCGGCCCTAAGCATGCCACTATGGCACGTCTTAAACCAGGAATACGGTGGCCGCTAACCAATCGGAAACAATTGTCGTGCTCCACCAAAAACTTCTGCCAGGCATTGCATGATGACTCACATTTTTCCCTAACAAATATGATACTAACCTTGGAACGTGATCGAATATGGCTGGGCGTGAGTTTCCTTGGCCGCTGTTATGGTAGTATAGAATATATGATAGGGGGCGCTGGTTGCATGCTTTGCAGCCATCTTGCCTTTAGGTCTCACGACATCAATGAAATCTTCGATACGCCGTTTCGGCTGCACTATCGGTCGGTAATCGGAATCTAGAAAGCAACATTTTTATTTAATCCATCCATTAATTTTTTAATACGTAACTGAAAGTCTGTTATATATAAAGTATAAAGTAATATAAAGTTTACAGTATTTTCTTTTATAGTAGCACTGCAAATTGACGGTACCATCTGTCTCTGATTGTAACCACAGTACAATCCTAACACACGGGGACCCCCGCGAGATCGTAATCTATCGACAGTCACCGTTGTTACGCCGGACTGCATTGATTTAACTGGATATGAACAGGAGTATATTAAACTTGATAATTTAAAAACTGTTAAAATAAAGGCTAGGTATTATAATTTCATAGATTTTAATTTTAAATGAAAGTAAACAAACCTCTTACTTTAGCCTGTGAACATTCTGCTCTGTTTTCACATTCCTTATTTCCCTCCCTGTTTCTTTCTGGTTTTTCTGTTTCAGTTTTCGATAGTATCCTCTGTTCTATTCTCTGTGTATTTATTTGTTCCTTTGATGCAGTCTTAGTATTTATATCATTATAGGTAGAACTACTTCTTGCATTTTCTTTTTTAATGGAATCCGATTGATTTGAACTGAAAATCATTTTTATTTTATTTTATTTAGTATACTAGTAGTGCTCAGCTGCTCTGCACAGGTTTATTATGCAGTATTTATTTTCAACCCACAGTTTTATTTTTACTCATATAGTCAATTAACTGAGAAGTTACATTTCCCATATACAAAATTATATCAAAAACAGTTTATAAATATTAAAAAATAATATTTTTATGATTTCTTAAAGTATTATAGAAAATTATTATAATCTATCAATTAACCAGTGACATAGTCTTCCCATGTACAAAATTTCATAAGAATCGTTCAAGATGATTTTGAGTTAAATCCGGACCAACAAACAAACAGACAGACAGAACTACAGTTTTATTAATATAGATATTGTACCCACAAAATTGACACATTGTGGCCCAAGACGGTTCCACTCTAAGCTTAATGGGAGAACTGGCTCTTAAGTAGAATCACCGGAACAAACCTATTGCTTGGTATAGTGTATATATTGCTATAGTGCTTGGCGAGAGATTTTCATCTTGAAAATAGATTGATGTAGTTGAAAATACCCTATCACCAAACTTCCAAACACTTAAAGTTTCAGTTCCTTACCTACTTGCTTCTTCTTTCACAACTGGTTCATACAGTTTCTTCTCTACTATGACGTCAAGCTGTTCTGCTATCATAAACTTTTGCAGACTGTACTTCTCTGGGATTGGATATGGTCCACTACCATCATGCACATCCAGTATTGATTCCACTGTAATCACAAACATTATAATAGGGTATTACACCATTTTTTTTAATGTGGCTTAATTTGATCCTTTAGTAATAATAACCAACTACCCAATTCTTTATCACGTGAGATTTTATGTAAACAAAAAACTAGTGTTGGTCAAAATTAAGATACCTGAGGATATATTCTGACGAGGATATGTGTCCTTGTAGACTTGTTCTTGCTCAGACATTAAAAGGAGCACTCCATACTAGTACAATTTTTACAGGACAGGATAGTTCAGATTTCTAGTAATATTAGTACAGTAGTACAATATACCATACACATACATACACAGACGAATATTAGGAATATTTTGATTCTCTTCAATACTGTCCAGGCTTAGAGGACTGTCATTCTAAAGACCCATTTTATTAGACTAAATTACACTTGCATTTGCAGAAAAATGGTACTAACTAATAAAAAAGTATTTAAATTAAATTTTGAAACTAATTATTAGAACAAAGATGACCTTACCAAAATGTCTACGACCAATAGTAAAAATAATTCTTACTCTCCTGTCATAAAGTTCAGAATAGCCTAATGAATTAGCCTATTAGGTGCATAAAACTTATTTAGCTGTCTTTTGACTGATCTGCATCTCTGGTCTCATGAATCACATAGGTACTAAGTACTAAATATGTAATGCTGGCCTGCCGCAAATGAACTATATACTATTAAGCTTACGGAACAGTTCAATCTTGTTCAGTGTCACGAATTAATTCTTATTAGTACTTAGTACATGTACTACACAAGCCTACATGGCCACAACATGGTATACAGCACGACTTCTTTGTGCGTCTTTTTCTCTGGTGAAGAAGATTTACTAAGGTAAGCTTGATTGCTTGGACCCGGTTTATCCATTAAAACAAATTTATTTATTTAAGTCACAAGAGTTTAAAAAAATTACAGAGTTCAAATAACCAGAAAGACGGTACAAAGAACGTAATAAACGTGTAAGTTTCAAACAGTGTATACTCACGATGCGGGTGACGGAACTCACGAAAATGGGCCGGATTTTTTCTGTAACATTTATCTCCGTAGTCGCACTCCTTCTTTATTCTTTTCTGTATTTTATTATCTAAAATCAAACAGATAATGTAATATTTTTTAATATTACTGTTTAAAAAAAGTAAAGCGACGACAGTTAGTACAAAACTGGAATAAAATTAACAACCGTCCATAGCGCTCCTTCGTTTGTTAAGCGGGTTCATTACTAATTTTGAAGAAATCACAATATTTTATAACACTATTCAAGTTTTGTTTTGAAGTTTTATCACAGTGGTTCACAGTTTTGAAATTCCAGCTGGATCGACAAGACGACGACACTAATGACATATGACATCAGTGCTGCCAGACAATGAAGTTGAAAAACGTTAAAATACACTGTAGCGGTGGGCGTTTAAATGAAATATCACAGAACGTGATGAAAATATATACTAATATTACTAATGCAATCGAATGATTATCGAGTCGAATGACTATGAAGATATCTCGATTATATAATTACATATAATCATTAGTAATTAACTATTTACTAATATAAATTGATTGGATTAGTTACTATTACGACCGAACGAGCTTTTTTTAGCTCTTTGGTATACATATTCTTTTAAGGAACTTCGTTTACCACTGAACAAGGTTTTATTTGGTTACCAATCTACTTTAAAGTGTATATCTCAACAATCACTCATAATCTCCTACATCTAAAATACATTGTTTTGGGCAGTGGGTTCTAAAACACTGTGTTCACGACAAAAACAGTGTTTATTTAAGGCTTACAGCACACCTGCGTCTGCGTGGTGATAGTACAGTAGCAAAAACGCTGTATTTACGTCATGATTTGTCCGTTGTACGACATCCGAAACTGAAGCGAAACTGCTTGTTCTATCATGGCGATTTAACTTTAAATGTATCTATTTCAAATGCAAATTCGATGACATCGGTGCGACTTACGCCGGTCACATCTCCACGTTCCGTTCGTTGTTTTGTTATGATTTCGCGTCAGTTTCACTATAGATCTGTCACAGTTGACAGTTTTTAATAGTAAAATTAGTATTCATTCGTTAAAATGGATAATAATTTAACTGGCACAAATCCAAGATGTCAGAACAGACCAACTTTTTTCTTGCTCATTCTGAAATACCTATGTGTAATTACGATATTATTTTCAACATTTTATACAGCGGAAATTAGCTAAAGTCTTAAAAACCCGTAGTTATTATGCATATTAAAATTGTATTTAGTCTTGTTTTCCTTTACTAGGCACTAAAATATAAATCATCATTATCGCATTATAAACTCCCAAATTTTAATATTTCTGCCATAATAATAAAAAATATACTATCACGTGCACACCTACGATTTTATCGCTACATCTTACTTAGTCTTTTAAGATAAAATACATAATTTATATAATAATGTATATTAAATAAATATGTTCGGGGAATCTTCTTTACACGTAAGTTAGAATGCGCTTTCAACGTGTTCATTTTTATCTCAGTAGATGTATTTTCAGCAAGACACATATTAAAGTATTATCTATACACCGTATTTTACTAAATTACTTAGATTTACATTATTTTCAATGTTTCTGGAAACACTCCACTATTTTTGCTTGTGGCAACATATATAAAAATATTGAAAGGTTTTGTTTGAGCGGGGTTTCGAATTTTTAAGTAGTGGTTTTTATTTAAACAATAAACTTATATTATTATTTTGGCTATATTGTGTAATTTTGGCTGCATTTTATGTGATATAATTGTAATAATGTCAGCTAAATATTTGATTTCGGATATGTGAAAAAATTTATGGTAGTACTATTTAATATATATAAAACTATACTATAAAACTATCAGAGGTAAGTAAGCTTTGTAACTTAATAAGTAATCAACTTATAAAGTGTATTTGGAGAAGTAATTCTGCCACTTCAGTTAGAGTTAATGATACAATGTTATACAAAAATATTAGTCAACGATAACATATGCCTATCTCTTGTACATAAGCCACAATAAGGTATTTTTAACGGACTTCTAACAAGGGGAAACTTATCAATTCGGTTGTTTTTTTTTAATGTTTGTTACCACATAACTCCATCATTTATAAACCGGTTTAAAATATTATTTATTTTGTTGGAAAGGACTTTGGATTTCGAAGAAACGCCTGAAAATTCTTTAAAATCGAGTAGGAAATATATAGTGATTGATTTATTGGTAGGTTTATGATAATCCAAGACTGGTAGATACCTAACGAAGGACGTTTGGAACTAACTTGGACTACGATGACACAACGGAACTCTTTAGCAAAAACAGCACGAACGTGGAAGGGGCCTGCCGTACCTCCTTTTGCATGTTCTACCGTTTGTGTAATGGATTGTGTTCCGAAGAACTGTTCAGTACGATGTCAGCGATTAATTTCCACCATCACACCGGTTGCCAACAGCATCCGGGAGCTCATCCTCACACTTTGGAAACTAAAAGATCGCGGACACTCCGGTTTCAGAGAAATTCCTTTCCGTGATCGCTCCGGTTGTAGAATGAGCTCCCTAGTGCTGAGGTTTTCCCAGGGGACTACAGTATGGGGTTCTTCAAATAGGAGGTAAATAGGTTTTTAAAGGGTCGGCGACGCGCATGTGCGCATGCTTCTTTATAACCTAGTGTTGTGTTCCTGCGGTCAGTAGGGTTTCCAGAGCTCTTAGGGGTAGCGGGGTCAAGGTCGGTAACGCGCTAGTGGTATCTACATGCATCCATAGGCTACAGTATCCGCTTACCTTCAGGCGGGCTGTATGCTTGTTTGCCACTTTTGTTGTATAATAAAAGCACCGGAATTGTGTAATAAAACAATGCAACCTTGCCGTGTTTGGGTTTCATGGAATTGGTATGACATGCACCTATACCTTTAAGTGATTTTAATGGTAATATTCGAGTCGTGTATTATGCGTGTCCTTGGTTGTCAGAAGACAGATTTCATAGCCCCGTTATTTCCGTTAACTATCTATTGTAGTGTGGTCGATTTGTTAATTTGTTGGCGTCCAAATCTGACAAAATTAAGCCTTCCAAGTTTTAATATATCAGTTACTATCTTTTAGCCTGAGACCAAATGTTTCGTCATCAAATTTTACGTACACGGCCTCCGGTAGCTCCTCGTCCTCCAGTAGACCTCTTCTTAGGATCTACCATTTTTTTATTATGCCCATAGCTCTATTCCCTAGTCCTTCAGAGTCGGAAATCTTAACATCACTGAGGACTCTACGCCAATTTTTTTTCGATGATAGAAAATTACCACGTATATTGACTCTTTAGGAATTACGTCATCTGATGGTTTACTGTCATTCTATACAGCACGTTTAATAGATCTACCCACATTACACACAGAACGCAAGATTTACTAAAAGGGAAGAAATAAATATTCTTTTTCTCAAAAACAAAACCGACCACAAAATATTCTTATTACTCAGAAAAAATTCACAAAAAAATAAATAGTTAGGTTATTTTATTAACTTCAATTTACTTAAAAATATCAATTTTTAACTCAATTTCATATTCTTACGAACTATACGAACGTATACGTCTGTCACATAATTTATTAGGACGATAATATAAAATTATTGTTATTTTTGGAGTCGGTGCCATCCCGGGATAACAATTGTGTAACAAAGTAGCGTAAGAATACATCTAATTAAATTCAAAATCATAATTACACACAAGATTTACTAACTTTTACAGTGACTGCTAAACTAAGCAGAGCACAATTGCAACTAAGCATGTATTTAAAAGTTGTGTCCGATATATAAATTTTGAATGCGCTTGTATGCTTTATGCTGTATTCGATTGTAGTTGCTTGATGTTTAGAATAGCCTTAAGGTATTTAGATTTGGTTGCATTGGGAACTTGAAACACTTGGTGTGCTTTTCGTATGATGATATTATGTAGGTACTCTTGACCTTGTTGACGTGCTAAGTGAATGGGGAGAAATGGGAAGAAGTGAATTAAATAAAAGATGTTCTTTTGAAATATCACTTAAAAGTAGTGGAATTTATTTTATATTAAGATTCTACAAAACCTCTTTCTACAAGTTCTACTAAATTCTACAAAATAATTTTCGAAGTTATATTTCTTTTACTTTACTTAGTAGATACAATTAACAGCTGCACGTGGATCAGTGACGTAAGTGCGAAGTGATAAAATTACCCATCAATGATAATAAGGTGTTAATGAAATTAAAATAAACTAAATTATTAAAAAGGGAACACAAACCCGACTGCAAAAAATACAGTTGACTAAAAAAAAAAAATTTTCGCTTTTTATCTAATTCCCAAACTTCGTACTTAAATATTGTACAGCCTATGTCACTCCCACAATTAAGGCGAAACAAACGATACCTCTTATGCTAAAATCCATGGAGCCGTTTAAGTTACAGAGCGTGACAAAGAAATAGACTTACATACATAAATAAAAAAAAAAATTCGCCCGAAAAACATAACCCTCCTTTTCGCAGTCGAGTAATAATGCTCATTTATATAACGTTAAATTGTTAAAGGCGATTAAAAAAATAAAAATCTGATTAATTAATTCCCATTATTGCCATTGATGGCTAGGAGATCTATTTTTGTTTTGTTGCGCCAAAGAACTATAACTTCTTACGTGTGTACCATAAGTTGCTTATTTCGCTTTCGCATACGGGAAGTAAATTTATCACACACACAAGTCTTAAAAAAATATGATACCTCTTTTCGTTATATTAAAATAAAATCTTGCGTCACTCACTTTTAACATTTCTTTGAGACAATTTCGAAAGCAAACTAGACTAACAACTAGAGATCTTTGGATGCAACTATGGCACTAAATTTGGAACTCAATTGTGTTACTAATACATAAGTAGTATGTTTAACGCCCGACGCAAAAAGAGGGGTGTTATAAATTTACAGTATTTATCTATGACTTGGTCGACAGTGTTCTTAGCTATAATTTAAGAAAATATTTTCAGTCTTTTGAAGATTATCAGCTCTTTTCTAGATGATAAATAGACATGAGCATCTTCCACAGATCTGATTGCGTAGAAATTTGGTATTCTATTAATGATATTTGTTGGGTACGCGTCACTTCCCCTATGGGTGAGGGGGGGGGGGGGGGTGACGCTTCCCCGGTTTGGACGGGCGTTTTGTTGCGCCGGATGCCCGTCTCGTAGACGCCGTACGGATGCCAGTGGGGCGTGATGTTAGTGAGGGGGTCCGGGGGGTGCAATAATGCACGACCGCTTGAGGTGCCGGGTCTTCAATAAAAGTCGAAATCTTGTTTGCTGTTTGCAGGCCGACCAAAGCTTTCTTCCTGTCGCTTGTAGTTACTTGTCCTCGATGATTTGCGCCGTGCCCCATACGGCGCCTCTTCGAGCTTAAAAGTAGTTCAGAGAGTGACCGTCAAGAGAGCCCCGCTTTAATTCGTGTTTTAATTTTAGTTTTCACTTTGGTCGCCCTGTTAATCGCTCTATATTTCTTTCATTATATATCTTGTGTATACATGTTATATGTCAAAATATTCCTAGTCGTATTACCTATTCGTTAAGAATTCACATATTATATACATCAAGTATGTATTCCGTACATAAGCCAAAAACAATGCAATTTACGGGCGGCATCACCGCTTTCTGTTCGTAAAGTTCCTATAACATTGGATGTTCTTACTCTATTGACTTATTCTATGCATTTACCAATTCTATAATAGTTCTATTTTCATATATGTAACACACAATACATAAGCATTTATATACAACTTAATACATAACATGCAACTTATAATGTAGCGTAGTCGCTAACATTTCTCTATAATATTATCCATATCAATCTATTTTATCATAACACGTAGTACATAACACATAAACACAATAATATGACATAATAACCTAACACGGGACACGAAAATAACAGTTCTGTCGCCAACAATATTAGTAAAACTATGACCCGATGCTGCAGCGTTATCTGGAATTTGTAGGATATCTAACTCCTCACCAACTTACACAGGGATATCGTATTTGAGTTCATTTAAATGGTCTCAATAAATAGGTTACTTATGTCGTGAGTTTATTACATTTTCAATTTACAGTTTGCTGCTATAATGATTGCCATGGGCGCCCATTATCAATATTCATTTTCATATGAAATGTTCTTCGATTATCATCACAACAACGATTCAGATCAATTCTGAGTAATGTTATGATACCTTTATTACTCAACCTGGCAAAATCCCTCCTAGTTGTCTCAAAAAGGTTAAGCTGAATTTCACATAGTTTACTAGAATCAACTCTTCTGATACAATCTAATATAAGAATTGAAATTTTATCCCATCTTCTATAGACAACTTTATTGAAAACTTTGTGGTTGTTTAAAAATTTTATAAAATCGTTTAAATTGTTTTTATTCACAACATCTACCATAGCTCTTAGAATTAACCTTGTTGTATGTCTCAAATCCTTAGTTATTGCTTGTTCCATTATAGATATTTTTGCTCCTTGTAAATCTATCCAATGTTGTGGATCGTGTTCAATAGCTTTATTGAAAATAGCTTCTTTTATTTCATTGCTCAGAAAAACGTTTTTTAATTCATTATCACATTCGAGTTTACAGTCGAAGAATTCTAAAACCGCGTCTCTTACATTTTTAATAATAAACTTCCATAGCTTAGATTGATCTTCTTGCGGTTTTGTTTTTAATAAATCCGTTATATATTCCGTAGTAAGATATTCTTGAAATGTTAGATGTATAAATTTTGGTACACCGTTTATGATATATGCGACTACACCTGTTTTCTCTTCGGCGGCTTCAAATTCCTTTATGATTTTTTGCATTTCATCAATTTCAACTTTTGTCAATATTTCATTCAATTCTGCAATGAACGTAGCGTAGAAAGCTATCTTTTTATGTTTGTCTAAAGTGTCTTTAAGTTCTCTCTCGTATGTCAATTTTATATCAGGATTGTAAAGATCCATTTGATTCTTTTGTTCAAAACGTATTCTTTGCAAATTTGACTCGAGAAAATGTTTATAGAACGCCGATGTATTTGCTTCCAGGTTCCATTTTGTAATATCTCTCTTATTTCGTAAAGCAGTGTTTTTTATTTCATTTGTAAAAAAATCGAGAGCAAAGTACATATGTAGCGGTGTTACTGTGTGTTTCTTAATAAGTGCCTCTCTACATTTTTCCTTTGTAAGTTGTTTCAATACCGTTTGGTAAAAAGCATCTACACGTGAAATGCCAATTAAATTTTTATTATATTTATTAATTGACCTCCATTTTTCTACCAAACAATTTTTCTCATCCGTAAGGTGTATATATTTTGTTTCACTAACAAAATATTCAACCGCTGTAAAATACAATAGGCTTAAAAGAAAAGTGGAATATTTAAAATGCTTATTAACTTTTTTTTCAGGCCAAAGGTCATCGTGCTGTATCATGAATTCAAAAAATCCATCGATGTTCATAAACTGGTCATAATTCAGTTCGTTCAAATTCAAATTAAGTTTTAGATATTTGTTTATGTATATTTTTAATTCTGGCTCTGTGAGTGCTTCTAAATCGTAAGTTGCACCGAACTGATTCTGGAGTGTTAGAACAATATTGTTGTAGGAACGACTAGTGATCCACATGCGTTGTCTATTATGATTATATCTATCGGCCAAGGTAACTCCCGAACTCCTTATAACCAAACACTTCAGCAACTCTGTAATCTCGTCTTTGTAATGTGGACAAATTTCATCGAAGCCATCGAAAAGTAACACTGTTTTTCCTTTATTATAACAATATATAAACGTTTCTAACCCAAAGAAATCACTTATTTCTCCATAGTCTCTCAACACTAGCTCTCCGTTAACTATTTCAAGATCGATAATTATTTCATCAAAATTATAATTAATATTTTTTCTTGACGATATTTTAGTCATAGCAGACTTACAAACAAATTTTAAAGCTTCAATGCGATCAATTTTGACTTTATTTTTCTGCCATCTATGAAATTCTTTTGTATAATCGAGCAGGTTAATTCTTTCGATCCAAATTTTAGGGTTTTGTTCTTTCGTTTTAATAGATATGTGGGTTAAGTAAATTGATTTTCCAATACCAGGAGCACCGATTAGGACAACAGTATCATTTATGTCTTCAAGTGTTTTCAGTTTTATAGTTTGTGTTTCTGTATTTAACTGAGGGGCAATTCCCTTCGTCGTCGTTGCAGATTGTGAGAATAATTCTTTTCTTGAGCTCGTTTTAATACTTAATTGTCTTTCAACATAGTAATATTTAATTTCTTCATAATTTGGATTCGATATTGTTCTACCGACTTCAATTTTTTCATTTTTAATGATTTTTTGTAATATACAAGGCTTTATTAAGTATTTAGCATCTTCTTCGATAATAGTCTTAAAAGTTACTTCAGTTCCTTGAAAGATTAAGTTACTACTTAAGACCTTTCTTTGACTTGTCGGCACTAGGTGACTGAATTCTATTTTTTCGTCTGATACCTTTGTAAACTTTCTGTTATCGATAATATAACTAAGTAATTTCTCATAAGAATTCGTATTAATGACAATTACTATCTGTTTCGAAGTAGTTTCCTTAATGATATAATGTAATAATTCACTTTTATATTCCGATACATCTTCATAAATAATTATTAATATTTTTAAATTTTTGTTTTTAATTTCTTCTTTTAGTATGTTCCTATCATTTCTGGACTGTAAGAAATGAGAATCGAGTTCAATGAACGCATACTCGTTAAGTGTTTGGATGTGTTGTACCAATTTGATTCCAATCAGTGTACTTACTTCTGTTACTACAATTATGCAATCTGATTCGAATTTTGTCCACAAAGATTGAACAGCGATTTTATCGAATTCAATATCATACGTTTTCATGCGTTTAGAGTAATTGCTGCTAAGAATAGTCAAAAGCGAATTCTCTAAAAAATCTTTTAAAATGTCATCAAATAATTTCCTGCTATTAGTGAGATAAAATGACTCACCTTCAGATATCCACCATTTTTGTACTTCATCATGAATTTTACAATAGATTGCATCATATCGAGTGCTGGTAGCTGATCTATCAGAGGCGTACATGGTAGTGATGCAGTAATTTTCTAATATATCTTTACCATGGCTCTCTACCTCGTGTTCTTTGGCTTGATTTGTGTAAAACCAAAGATTATTAAAGAAATCTATGGCCAATATTCTGTCACGTGCATCTGTCTTCAATGAGACTTTGGGATAACCATCCACGTCTAATTTCAGAGTATAAGTATCTAAATCATTAATTTTATTTTTCAATAATTCCAGTAGTAGTTTGGCATTTTTACCCAAAGTTTTATAGTCTACGTTAAATTTAAGAGACATGTCCTCTTCACTGGAAATTAAAAGGTTACCCACAGCGCTTCCTAAGCCACCGTTTATATCCATCGCTCCAGCGTCTATCATCTTATTGGGCCCAATTAATTCCTCATTAAGAATAACATTTTTGTCTTTAAAATGTGACATAACTTTCTGAAGTTTTGCAGCTAAATATTGCAGTCTCCTTGTACCCTTTTCACCATTTTTTACTGCCACATCAATATTACCGAATGTTATTGGTAGTTTGAAACAAATTGAACTTAACTTTCCTTTGACGGCCATGTAAAAAGCTTCTTCATAGATATTGTATCTAACTTTTACTTTACACAACGCGTCTGAAATATCTTTAATAGTATCGTCTTCAATGGCTAAAGTATTGGTTAAGTAATTATAACATATTGATACACTCTGCATAAGTTTACTAACAGTACCTGCTGTCGGTTCGAGTAAAACTGCTTGTATTAATTCTTCCAAGTTGTCTTTTTTAAGTTTCATTCTTTTAACAGCTTCATAGAACAGTCCTTTTTTCAACGCGACTAACAATTCGTCGTTGTTATTGAAGAAATCATCACGGAAAGTACCAGTTCGATGTCCAGCATTATTCACATCGGAAACATTGATAACGCACTGCGCTAACACAACGTGATATTTACGTATATAGTAGTCGCTTAGCATTATTTGAAAATTCTTCATTGTAAATTTAAATAGGTTTCTTCCCAAAAATGTCATTTCTTCAAGTAACAAATATTTTGTCAATAAATCTACATCACCGTCGGTGTACTTATATTGGAATATGTCGCTATATTCACCACTTTGTATTAAGTTTCTTACACTTTTATCTATAGGACGGTCTTTAGGGGATATTTTGTCTTTCAAATCATTACTAGATGATGTGTATATTACCAAATAACATTTCAAATCGTCGTATTTACCGTTAAACATTACATCACACTTTTTTGAGTTGTTGAATCTTTCTCTGATTTTCAAGTAGCTTTTAAAATACCTAAGCAAACTGAAATCACCTGTGGGTTTCCATAAATCGTTAGCTGTTAATTTACCTTTGCTAACTTCAGTCCTGTGCTTCGCTTGTAGAAATACAATAACGTCTTCGTTGTTTTTTTTATATCTAAAGCAGATGTCGTCCAAAGCTCCAATGCCTTCTAAACTGGTTCCTAAATAGAATTGATTATATTCTTCTATAATCGAACGTATTTGTATTAAAGTTATCAATTTCGTTTCGTAAAGTTGCCCTTTGATACCGGACGTGCCGCTGCGTTTCTGATACTTATATTCTGTTTTACGTTCAATTTCAATTATTGATTTTCTCACTTTGTTTGTGTTTGTTTGTGTTTTACTTTCTTGTGTGTCATATAGTTCATCGATAGCTTCTTTCACATCTGCATCCATCTCTTTTAGTGACATATAGCGAGTTTTACCCTCTTAGTTTTTAATTATTTTTTACTCTCTTTGTTAGCTCGTTCGTCTAAACATTTTACAATATGTGTTTTTCCTTAACTCACATTGCCTGTCGGGGCTATAAATAATTTTATTAGCTCGCTTTAATTTTTCCTCGTATGATGATATTTAGAAGTGTCATTCATTGTGATTACTTCACAATATGTATTTAATATAACTTTCTCATTATCCGTTTGTTAGCTAAAAAGTTAAATAACATAAAAATAAAACTTCGAATATAAATTCGTTCAAAGCTTCCAACGGTTTAGAACTCTATATCTCCTGCGTAGTGATCTAATTGAATTAATCTACGATATCGGTTATTATAAAGATATATTTAACACTAACTGTGCCCGCGGCTTCACTCACGTGGACTACAGAATGCCCGCGTGAATCTTGCTCCCCCGCTCCCGGCTATTTTAAAGACAAAAATGCTTATTGTGGGTGTTCCTTAGAAGATAAATGTATACACTCGCTGACTTCTTTAACTTTTTAATATCTACATTTATTTAGTACATTAATCTATCTATATACAATTAATAAAATTGAAGTGTCTGTTTGTAATGTCAAAATAACAGTTTTTTACTAAATACATATGAAAGTATATACGATACCTATAACAAAAAGCCATTTTTTTATTTTTGTCTGTCTGTTTGTTCCGGGTAATTTCCGAAACGGTTGGACCGATTTTGATGGGACTTTCGCTGATAGATAGCTGATGATATAGGGAGTAACTTAGGCAACTTTTATTTTAGAAAAAGAATTAGCGTTCCGCACAAATAAAAAAAACTTGTCATGGTGAGTCAATTGGGGCGCTTAAATAGCTTACGCAGATTAAATCATAAGAGATTTAGCAAATTAATGTACGACATAATCATAGGCATTAAAAAGACCTACAAAAAAGTCCGGGAGAGTATACATTTATCTTCTAAGGAACACCCACAATAAGCACTTTTGTCTTTAAAATAGCTGGGAGCGGGGAAAGCAAAGTTCGCGCGGGCATTCTGTAGCCCACGTGAGCGAAGCCACGGGCACAGCAAGTTTACTATATTTCTTATGGTTTACTTCTATAAATTCAGCTATCTACCAGTGAAACTCCCGTCAAAATTGTTCCAACCGTTTCGGAGATTACCCGGAACAAACAGACAGACAGACAAAAATTTTAAAAATGGGCTTTTTGTTGTAGGTATTGTGTATACTTTCTTATATATGCATTATGTAAAAACTGTTATTTTGATATAACAAACAGACACTTAAATTTTATTAATTGTATAGATATAGTTAATGTAATTCTGCATGCACGTGACAATTTTTTTTTCTCTTTTTTCCGTTTTGGAAATAATTACAACTGATGTGCACTAATAAATCGGATTATAAGCTAGTTAAAACATGTAAAATTTTCAGATTTATTTTTATTT
Source organism: Saturnia japonica (assembly GCA_033032175.1). Taxonomy (NCBI): domain Eukaryota; kingdom Metazoa; phylum Arthropoda; class Insecta; order Lepidoptera; family Saturniidae; genus Saturnia; species Saturnia japonica. The sequence goes on from CM065329.1 coordinate 8,484,772, forward strand.
TGTTTACTTATAATCTGTAATGTGCGCCTATATAAATAAATTCCTCCAGTTTTACTTACCAATTCGCGAGACAAACACAACGTCATGTCCGCTTATTATTCGATAGTCTTATCGATACCGGTTGTACAAAGCTTCCGATGTACTTATCCGCCGTTTCATAAAGCATTCGAATTTCGTTAAATTAGAATTAAAACAACAATTCGTAACGTGCACTCGATACTACACTAGATGGTGTAATATTCTATTACGTCATGCTGGCCTGGTCGTCCGTGGATAGGGAAACTGCACGAAGTACTTATACAGATAAAAAATGGATGAATAAGTTCAAGATGAATAAAAAACTAGATACCGTGAGGGTTACCATCCTTATGTAGTTGAAATTTCCCCGATTCACTCGACGCGGTTCGCATCGTAATGCCACTCTCGGCGTCTGTCTTCCTATAACTTGGGAGTATTTAAGTGAAGAGTGGATAGGCATTTAATAGGTATGTAACCGCGATCCATCGTCAACCTCATCTTAACTTACTATCAAGTGAAAACGAGGCCAAGCGAATACCAGTACCTACTGCATAAAAAGGGAGAAAATTAGAAAAAAAAAAACAGATTCATAAGGACTGCCGACAAAAATGAAATCTCAACTAAAGTCTGAATTATTGCAGAGCTTATCGGTGACGCGAAATCACAAGATTTTGCCCATACAAAACGTCAAATGCATATGACACAGTCGAGTAGGTATATATAATATATTCGTGTATATATGCGTATGCATGTACACAGGCCGCTTAATACGCGTCGCTAGTCTAACGCAAGCGCAATACGTCACGAGCATGTCGAGTTCATCGGTGACGCCAAGTTCACACGAACCCATAGGTTTTTCCCTGCCAAAAATCGTTCAACGCGGATAAAGAAGTTTTTCATTTCAAAATTTAAAAAGTGAAAATTTATTTAAATCGTGCTATTGTAAACTAAACATTGAAATGGTGAAGCGACAATATCCTAATTTTAAATAAATAAAAAATTATTAAATAATAATGTAATATTTTATTTCCAAAATACTTAACTTTACGTTTACAAAAGTTTATTTAAGACTAACACTTTTCTCAATATTCTTTAATAACCATAGTATTAAAACAATTGTCGTAGATTTTCGCATAAGACCCAAAGACTCGTCTAACATAATGCCATTTTATTGCCGCTTCCATGTGATCATTCGCCCGCCCGCTCGCCTATGTGTATTTAGTTTCTTTCTTTAGTCTAGTTAGTATCTCTTAGTTTACCGCAATATATTTACTAGGTATTTTATACTTAGTTTTACCACTTAGGACGGCTATTTACACGCCCTTGTGTTACCCCACTATGGTTCACATTACTGCAATTACCATGACTACCATACTAATTTGTGCATACGGTGATGTAAGGATGATTATGGTAATGTGAACATTGCTTGCATAGTCGGTGCGCATGTAAGACCGCGTAGGAACAGTTTGCAATTACCGCGTATCAGCAAAAGTCGCAAAATTGAGACATTGCGCCAACGGTTTCTATACATTCATTTGCGCATAATAAAATTCACACAATATTAATTAGCTAATTAGAAACTTTATTTTTGCTATCGAAATAACACTGTGTATCAGTAATAGGTTTGAAATTGGTAGCAAATCAGCGTATTTACCATATTATAGAAGAAGCCACAACATGATTAGTGCATGTTCCCGAATATAATTATTATTATATTATATAAAACGTATAAATATATTTGCAGTAAATACATATAATGTTTATTTTGTTTAAAATGTAAAAGTATTTATTGATTCAAGCCCACATAATTAAAAAAAATAAAGAATCAAAATAATAGTTACGTAATATTTTACAGAGCTGTCAAATTTACCGTCACATTACTACAGACACTGTTATATTAACTATATCTAGAGCCCATATTACAATACAATTAAAATCTCAATTGTATCGAAATAAAGAATATTGCGTATCACGAAATGAATCTGTGTTTTCATAAATAAACTGTATCCTTTTTTGAATACTAGTGCACTATATTTCAAAACGAAGCTCACTGTGCACAATTTTTCAATAACCAATCTTGGAAATAATGTCACATGTTAGTAGTCATTTTTCATAGATCATTTTTAACCAAGTTACTAAATAATGATCCCAAGAATGTGGTTATATTTAAAACTGCTCATAACAGAAATAATATTTTGACAAATGCATCGTTACGTCTAGCTATGGCTAAGAAAATAGAACTCAATAATATTTGGAAAAACCTTATACCTAGAAAAAGGTTGGGCTCTGTTCACTCTATAATTGAGAAGAAGTTGTAAAACATTCACAATACGCCACTATCACTAAAGAGGCAAGAAGAATATCATATCACTACGATGTCATTAAGCTCGGTAAAGATTTTGGTGTTAAAAATTACCAGATATATGAATTAATAAGACCTGGTCGTGGTACAGGTGATCACGCTGTTCTCGATGTAAAAGCACAAGTCCATAATCCAGTCATAATTCAAGTGATACAATAGACGATACATTTATTCCATATTATTCCTTTACCCTAGAAGGCCAAAAAGTATTATCTTTGATTGACAGTGTGTCTTTACTTTATTAATCAAGGCAAGCAATCAAAGTAAAGAAGTAATGGCAATGTACGGTTGTTGCGGACAGCGAGCGGGGCGAGCGAATAACGATAGTGTAATAGTATAAAATGAACAAGTAAATGAAATAATACGTGTTAGGAATAAGGTTTATAAATACGTGTTAGGAATAGATATAATAATATGAACTGAATATGTGTGAACATGTGTATTTTAAAACGATTAGAATAAGAATATAGCTAGTTGTAAGTTTAAATGTATAAATTTCACTAGTTGTAAGGATGAACCATGCCAGACTCGGAACATCTGGCATGGTGACTCATGGTACTGCCGAGAGCGCGCACACAGGGCGTGCGCGCTCATTGGCTGAGCGACGCCCCGCACGGAATCCATCGCACTACCGGTTGCGAGGCAAAGGGCGAGGTTAAATATAGCGGAGAGGGCGGCAGTACTGCGATACACCGTGACACACAGGTCTCATTGCTCCGGGCTCGAGGAGCCCGTGAAACTCATTTGACGTACCCCCCTGCCCTCCAGGCAGGGAGGTTTCTTAAATTCACTCCCCCGCCCCCCCAACCGCCAGCGGGATGGCAAAAGAAATAACAGTGCACGAATATGAGCTTCATAAGGTCTTCAACTTTATGAAGCTCCGAGTCCCTGACTTGTACGCCGAGTACACAGCCACACTCAAAGTAACTCCCGGTGCGACATACGAGCTAGTCGACTCCGAACCCGCCGCCGTCGCGTCTACCTCCGCCGTCGTCGCGTCTACATCCGCCGTCGCGTCCATATCCGCCAACGCGCCCATCGCCAACGTTCCCACCGCCGCTGCACCCATCGTCGCCGCGCCATACTTAAACCCCGCCGTGCCTACACCTGAAGACATTCTGTCCAAAGGCCATGGTGCGCGCCGCCCCTCCCGCTCTAACTCGCGAAACTCTATTCCCCGCGGAAGGCGCTCCGATACACCTGCAGGCAAAGCACTTCCCGTGCATAACTCCTTCGCAGCTCTCCCTGTAGAGTCTCCCGTATCCACTGATCCGAATCAGATGGATCAAACAATCCCCAACATCCGGCCCGCTGCCAACGATGACGACGGTTTTACCACCGTCGTATCTAGAAAAACGAAACGCGCCGCTAACAGCGACGAAGACAGGGCCCCAAAAGCACCGAGACCGGATCTCGACACGCGCACCCCCATTCCCACGTCTCCCACGCGCCTCGCGCCCGCGCCCGCGGCAGGCCCTCCCGGGAGGAAAGCCCGCCCCCCGCCCGTTATTGTCCAGGACAAAGCCGCCTGGACAAAGTTAGAGTCAAATATTAGACTCTCAAAAATCCCCTACACGAAAGCCCGTGGCATCGCCACGGGCATACAAGTCTCGGTGAGCACGTCGGACGCCCACCGAGACCTCACTAGGCTCCTCACGGAGAAAAAACTAGCGTACTGTACGTACACACTAAATGAAAACCGGAAACTCCGCGTCATAATCCGTAGAATCCCCTTCGAGATCTCCCCTGAGGAAGTACTCGAATCCCTCCGCTCCCAAAACTATCCGGTGCACGAAGTACACCGGATGTACGGCTCAGACAGAAAACCATTCCCTATGGTAGTGGTTATTCTAGATAGAACCCCCGAGGGTAAAGCTATCTATAACATAGCTACTGTGTGCGGCCTCTCAGGCATCACAGTAGAAAACCCATACAAAAATAGAATCCCGACGCAGTGTCACAACTGCCAATTGTACGCGCACTCCTCCCGCCACCGTCATCTCACTCCAAGGTGCGTCAAGTGCCCCGAGAATCACTCCACTAGGGAGTGTCCCCGCACGCGCGACTCACCCGGTGAGCCGAGCTGCGTACTTTGCGGTCAAGAAGGGCACCCCGCGAATATCGCGGGTGCCCAAAAGCCCCGCGCGCAACGCGCCCCCGACGGATGAGGCCACCCGCCCATCAGAGGCCACCTCACGCCCCCGTCGACCATGCCCCTCGCCCCCAACCACAGCCCCTGCTGTCAATGGAGGCTTTTCCTAACCTCCCGAACGCCGCCCGCGCTCCTGCGGCCGTTGTCCCCGCACCTAGTGTGCCCCCGCAGCCCATACTGGGCCCTCGGGCCCCGTGGGCCCCCGCTCGCCACAATCCCCAGCCCCTTATGGACTTGGAATTGGCCCCTAAACCACAGCCTCTTATGGCTGCTCAAACCTCCGCTCCACGCGGTTCTCCTCCTCCATCGGACGTTGTCCTTATTGCCCTGTTGCTCCGAGAGCACAGCGTCACGGAAGTCGGCGCATACGTCGACTATCTCAACGAACACGGTTGCATAATGACCGTGTGGAAATTCCCCCGGCTATCGGAGACGATACACCGTCTAGACCTCGATGCCGCAAACCGAAAGCCTTCCAATGGATAAGTTAAAACCGAAAGGAATTAACATTGCCTTCTTTAACGCTAGGAACCTTGCTTCTCAGCGTGATCTCGTGGCTAACTTCCTAGTTGAGCGTCAGTTAGATGTGTTTCTCGTACAAGAAACACTTCTAAAACCTAGTAGGCGCAACCCTAAGGTCGCTAACTATAACATTATTAGAAATGACCGTGTTACCCAAGGAGGCGGCACTCTCATTTACTACAAACGTTCACTATACTGTATGCGAATTGACCCTCCCGAACTTACCAATTTGGAAGTTTCTATATGTAGACTAGGTATGACTGACCACCCGTCAATCATAATCGTATCCGCATATCTTTCACCATCGAAAAGACTCCTCCGGTCCGATCTGGAGGCACTCTTTTCACTCGGTCCCTCCGTAATCATAGCAGGCGACCTCAACAGCGGCCACACTTGCTTTAACAGTTCGAGAGACTCCCGTAACGGGAGTATACTCAATCAGCTATGCAATGACATGAACTTTGACGTGTTAGCTCCCTCCGAACCCACCCACTTTCAGGATCACTGTCGTCTGACAGTCCTTGATGTGGCTCTATTGAAAGGTATCGAGCTTCGGTTACAACTTTTAGAAGTCGTACACGAACTCGACTCCGATCACCGCCCGGTCATCCTCCGACTAGGACATCCCTCCGACCATAGTCCTCCGTCCGTCCAGGTGGTTGACTACGCGAAACTCAAGCACTTACTCGCGGACAGGCCGTCCTCGGACAGCCTAGATAGGGTCCCTGACGTACTGCAGTCGGCCGCAGACGCCGACTTAGCGATCGATTCCCTCGTTGACCACCTCCAGGTCAGCATCAGAGAGGCCTCGAGAGAGGTCAAAACGGTGAGCGATCGCCGCTTTATACTCCCTGCCGACCTGCGAGCGTTAAAGACGGAAAAGAACGCCGCGACACGCGCTCACGACTCATTCCCGTCCAGGGAAAACTGCGCACGGTTACGCGCATTACAAAGAGAGTTCAAAGCTCGCATCACTGAATACAGAGGTCACAGCTGGGACAACCTCGTAGAGGGTCTCAGACCGTCCCATCTCACATACTGGAAGTTAGCCAGATCTTTAAAAATAGAACACTCCTCCCAACTACCACCCCTCGAAAGAGGCCCGGGCCTCCCACTCGCGTTCGATAGCGAAGTCAAAGCGGAGTGTCTTGCCGCAAGCTTGGAGAGCCAGTGCTCTCCAAACTGCGACAACATAGACGCCGTACATGTCAACAAAATCGAATCCTCGGTACAGGAACTTAGTTCGGTCCCACCCGCGGATACCCTAACTACGGTCACATCTGACGAAGTCTGTTCCGTCATTAAGGGCCTTAAGCTCAAAAAATCTCCCGGTCCTGACGGGATCCGGAACGAAGTACTCAAACTTCTTCCTGATCACCTCATAGCACTCTTGGTTTGTATATTCAATGTAAACATCGCCCACTGCCATTTCCCAGCCGCCTAGAAAACGGCCATAGTCATAGGGATACATAAACCCGGCAAAAAAGCATCGCTTCCCGACAGCTATCGCCCGATCAGTCTCTTGAATACCTTAGGTAAAATCTACGAGCGGCTCCTTCTGAACCGTCTCAAAACCGTGATAGACGAGAAAAATCTATATCCACCGGAACAGTTCGGGTTCCGCGCTCGACACTCGTGTACGCACCAGGTGCAACGCCTCACGGAGCACATAGCGACTAACTTCGCGAAAGATCCTCCATACCGTACGCTCGCGGTCTTCTTCGACGTCGCCAAGGCCTTCGACAAGGTCTGGCACGCCGGACTAGTCCACAAGCTACACCAGTTACATGTCCCAGATAGGTTAGTTCACATTATCCGCGACTACCTCACCGACCGCACCTTCCGCTACCGAGCGGAAAGTGTACTCTCCACAGCCCACCCCATACGCTCGGGCGTCCCGCAAGGCTCCATTCTAGCGCCTTGTCTCTTCAATCTGTATGTCAGTGACCTACCTCGTCCTCCTAGGGTCCAGGTAGGTCTATACGCTGACGACACAGTCATCTACGCGTCGAATAGGAACAGACTTAGGCTCAAACACAGAGTCCAACGCGCAGTCACCACTCTCGGTAAATGGTACACCAAATGGCGCATAGCCGTCAACCCCTCGAAGAGCGCCGCGATTATCTTTGATCCTAGTCGAAAAGTGCACCCTGAGAGTGTCAAAACTCTCAAACTCTTCAAAGACAATATCCCCTGGGACACCAAGACTAAATATCTCGGTGTGACCTTCGATAGAAAACTTACCTTTGATTCTCATGTCCGTGCCGTGTGTAAAACAGCCGCAATGGCCATAAGTCGATTACAGCCCCTGATCATAAGCAAAATGTCCCTGAGACATAAGCTTACTCTCTACAAAATGTGCATACGTCCGATTATGACATATAGCTGCGCCGCATTCGCACATATGTCCAAATTGAACATACACAAATTCCAAGTCCTTCAAACTCGAGTACTACGTAAAATCAATAACGCCCCCTGGTTCGTTCGTCAGGTAGACCTTCATAGAGATATGAAACTCCCCTCGATCGAGTCTTACATCAAATACCTCTCACGATCTTACTTTGACACCGCGTCAAATCACGCGAATCCCTTGATCCAAGCCGCCGCGAATTACGTTCCAGTCCCAAACGCCACCCGCTTACAGCGTCGACCGCGTAACATCTTTACCGATCCCGATGACGAAATCGAGAAACAAATCGCATATTACTCAACCGTCTCTCTAAACAGAGCGTGTTTTCGCCCACGCCCGCGCAACCACCGTTCCCTCCGCAGGGGACGGGCGGCTAATTTCGCTCCCGCACACCCACCGCCGCGACCTCCCTCTCCCGCGGCAACTCAAGCCTAGGTCCGTTCCTCGGGGTGAAACCCTTGAGTCTGGCAGCCGCCCGCGCGATACAAGTGACACTTTACGTGCAACACTTAGCTACCCGCCTACAAACATCACGTACACACATATGTACATACGTGCACACCTCACAGGTACATAGGTTCTGTAAGGAACCTTTTTTTTTCTTTTTTTGCACTAGTTAGTGTAGAACATATTTCAGATTACTAAATACACGTACACATGTTCCTTCCTTCCTCCCAGGAGGAAGGAACATGTATATCTGTATATGTTAGTTTAGCTCGATTTTACGGATAGGGTATTAGACAGATCGCGACTTCATTGCAATCGCGGCAACAGCCCAAGCCGAGGTCCGGCCACTTTGGCACCCTTGCGCGCTGGTTGCCCACGCTTACGCGGCTGAGTGCCTTAAGCGCTCGCCCCCAAGCCCGGTAAAGTTGTAAAAGCCGCAGCGGCCCTGTTTTCGGATAGGGCCCCTAAGGCTAACAGCAAGGTCAGACAAAAAAAAAAAAAAAAAAAAAAAAAAGCAGTACTGCGATCAGTTCTAGAAACACCACAACACCAGCAACAGCAAGCAGCGAGTCTGCGATCAGTTCGAGAAACACCACAACACCAGCAACAGCAAGCAGCGAATCTACAAGCAAACTACAGTCAAGAACATTATTAAGAAACCACATTGTTACTACGAACTACTGTAACTTTGTAAGAAACAAGAATAAAACAAGCGCTATTAATTTAGCACACATTAAAATATTGTGGACGTCCTTTTATTCACAATAACGGTCTTTTAAGGGAGTTTAGGAGTGTTACCCCAAGAGATTGTCATCGTTTTTATACGTTTTCGTTCAGCAAAATTTTGACCTAGGAAACAAACCTCATGGACGGCCGAAGACCGTAAATGATAATGAAGGGTTAAAGGTGATCGTGGAAGCAGATCCATCGCAAACATGTCAGAGTTAGCGGCAGCCTTCGGTGTGAGTGATAAATCAATTTTAATTCACATGAAACATATTGGAAAAATTAAAAAAGCTAGAGAGCATGAATTGGCAGAAACACACCAACAAACACGCATTGAGTGCTGACTTACATTATTCAACCGTCACAATAACGAGGGAATTTTGAATCGTATTGTTACTTGTGACGAAAAATGGACCCTTTACGACTATCTGAAATGCTCATCACAGTGAAACCCAGGAGAACCAGTCAAATCCTTTCCCAAGCGAAAGTCGACTCAGAAAAAGATACTGGTGAGTGTTTGGTGAACCAGTGCTGGTGTCATACACTACAGTTTTGTAAGATCTGTCCAGACGATAACGGCAGATCTGTATTGTCACCAATTGCAAACCATGATGGAAAAGCTAGCCGTTAAACAACCAAGACTGATCAACCTCTATACGTTACTGCTGCTTCAGGACAGACAGTTGCTAAATGAGAGGAACTGCGGTACGAAAAAAATTAAATTCCGATGAGGCTGTGAAAACCGCCTTCAAAGATTTTATTGATTCTCACTCCCATAAATTTTTCAGCAATGTTATCAATGAACTACATGTAAAATGGCGAAAGTGCATAGATAATCATGGTACATAAGTACTTCGATTGATTAAAAGTATAATAGATTTTTCATGTTACTTTTTCCTTATAAAATGCTAATTTCATATGTAAGTGTTAATATTATCCTTTTTACAAATTACTCGAAATCTATTACTGCTACAGACATTTCAAAATATATTTTTTAAGAAGAGTAAAATTTCCCAGAAAAGTCAGCTTTCGGAATTTCATATCAATTACTCATACTAAGCATAATTACTTAATACTATCCATTTAATGTTGAAAATAGGACTCCACGCGGTTAATTCTCAGTATATCAAAGTCACCATACTTACTAATTTCCGCGACTGATCTTTCGCCGTGACTGCAGCACGACTGTGGAATTCACTTCCTATCAACATCCAACTGGCTAACTCCCAGAATATTGACTAGGTTTATTTTTTTACTAAATATTATGCACACCTCGCATATTCCTTATAAAGGAGTGCGATCTAAATGGGTGCAAAGTTCAATGGTCAATCCCGAAATTTATTTATAACTAGCTGTGCCCGTGGCTTCGCTCAGGTAGATTACAGAATGCCCGCGCGAATATTGCTCCCCCGCTCCCGGCTATTTTAAAGACAAAAAGCTTATTGTGGGTGTTCCTAAGAAGATAGATACTCTCACAGACTTTTTTGTAGGTCTTTTTAATACCTATGATTATGTAGTACAGTAATTTGTTATATCTCTGATGGTTTACTCAAAAGATTTTAAAATGGGCTTTTTGTTATAGTTATCATATACACTTTCATATGCATTTATTAAAAAAACTGTTATTTTGACATTACAAACAGACGCTTCAATTTTATTAATTGTATACACAATATAAAATATTTTATAATAATTTAAAATATAATTTCTTCATATAACTTAAGGATAATATGTTGAAGCCTAAAATCTGACTTGACTAGTTTTTATATACGAATCATATTATAGCCTTCGCAAGTTCTAAAGCGGTAAGTTCCTATTTTATTCTTCAGATTTGGCTTGCTGGTAGAAACTAGCTATCGAACATAGCGCTCTTCCGTGACTGTTTTAGTTGGCATTTAATAATAATTCGTATATTCCAACTAGCTAAATCAGACCTTAGTTACTCCTATCTTCAAAGGAACACCGACAATAAGCATTTTTGTCTTTAAAATAGCCGGGAGCGGGGAAGCAAAATTCTCGCGGGCATTCTGTAGTTCACGTGAGCGAAGCCACGGGCACGGCTAGTAGAACCTAACACTATTACTTAAAAATCTTAATTTATCTCTATTTCTAGTACATATTAACATTGTGCTGATCTTTGACAAAATCCAGCTTGTCTAAGTTTTTACGTACATACATTAAGTTATCACGGATGTGTTGGGAGAGATGTATACAGCTAATAAACATACCTAAATCATTTACCACTTCAGTAGGTATATATGTATATAGTAGTACATTTTACCCACCTCAACACAAATGAATGAAACAAATTAGAGACATAATGAGAGACTGTTATTTAATCATTTCATTATTATGTTAATATTTACAAAATATATAGGTACATAATTATATTTTCATGATATACTATCTACATTAAATATCACAATTAGTTTTTTTTTTATACCGTGACTTCTATTCTACTGAATATATCAGTCCCATTGTGCCCAATCCATACCAGCATTAAATCAAGAGAGTCGCTGATGAGCCAGCACTACCAGGTCGTACAACATCTTGGCTTCATCCGAACACGGTTCTGCCAAAATGCTGTGAAAATTGCCTATGTTTTGGCATTTTAAACTCATATTATTCATCAGCGACTCCCTTTCAAACCTATTTTTTTCACACTCTGCCAGTACATGATGCACGTCATCGAGCCTTCCACATACATTACAGTTGGGTGACTCTATTTTTCGCATGAGATACGTAAATCTTCCCGATGGATAGTGCCCCGAACGAAGTCTTAATGCTATCTTTATATATTGTCGACTTAAATAATATTCACTAAACCAAGGCTTATGAAGAGGCTGACACTGTAATGTCTTATACCAAATACCTTTTTCTTTACTTCTTTCATCAAAATATTCACTCCAATTTTCGTACTTAATTTTTTTTGAATTTTGTCATAATTTCCCAATAATCGACTTTAACCTTCTTTAATATACCCTGAGTTGATCCTAATTTTGCAATACGGTCAGCCTCTTCATTACCCTTGATACCATAATGAGACGGAATCCATTGCAATATCAAAGACTGATTGTCAAACTGTTGTTTATATATGTGGTCTAAAATCTTATAGCCTATTGACGCGCCTCTGTAGCCAGAGGTACATCGAACTAGATGCTGAAGTGCACTTTTGCTATCTGTTAAAATAACAACTTTTCTAATGTTATTTTTAATTATATAAGTTATTGCCTCTGATATTGCATTGAGCTCCAATGACATAATCGACACATCTTGGTTCACTTTAAAACAAGCTGTTATATTTCTATAGGCATCATAGTAGGCCATTCCTAAGCCTTCACAGTTTTTAGAGCCATCAGTATACAGTTTATACCAAACTTTATATTTAATACTTAATTCTCTATCAATGTCATATTTGGCAGAAACTAAATTTAACTGATTTTAAGGTTTGAATACATTCTAGACTTAGTTTAACCATACTTTTAACATCAATATAAGACGTCCACACTTCCAGATTAAACATTACTAAAAGGTTAGAAGACTTAATTATCACAATTAGTTTAAATTTAGCTTTACAATATTGTTACATTCACAAATAACATATAAGGTTAGCGTAAGAAACCACGTTGACAAATGGCGCTTAGTGGTCACTTAAGTGGGCAGTTAAATGGTCCCGTCAAAAAACTTTTACTCCTGTCCAAACGTTCCATTAGGTGTCTCATTTCAAAAATTATGCGTATTAAACAAAAATATTTATTAATCTAATAGTGCAAGTAAAGTGATCCCCGTTTTCATGTTGCCTTCTTATGAAACGATAGTTTTACCCAAAATGCCAGACTGTAAAAAACACCAAAGCATATCCTCCTGGTATCAAGTATAACAATACAATATTGTTGATTATATTGTTGAATTATATTGGAAAATAAGATACAAACTTCTATTACATCAAATATATACGTATAATAAACTATAGAATATTGAATTATTGCTTACTGTAGCGACATCTCTCGCCACAACTGACGCATCTACATAGCGACATCTATCGAGCCACATACGACGCATCCTACATCGCGCTATAGAAATTAACTCAACAATTAAGTATATATACAAGAACCCGGCTACAACCGTTGGGCAGCTGCCCGCCAGACATAGCACTCGTTAGCCGGAGGGTTCTCACTTTTCTATGGCGGATGAGGAACTTTATTTACTCTGTTCCTCACCTCCGCTAAACTTACCTTATATCTAGTATTAAGATTTTAACACTAAGAAAATTTGTTAAAATGGTAATTATGGCATTGCCCAATTTGGAAAAATAAAAGGGGATCGTTTTATACCACTTTCACCTACTTTGATTACTTTGGTGTGTCATTTAGTAATAATAACTAAGAATATGCATTTAAGCTGTCACAAAAATTATTTGGACATTTTTAACAAGGGAGCCGCCATCTTGTCTGTACTATATTTAAATATTTCAAGAAAAACACAATACCATCACGCCTGTATTCCCCGAGGGGTTAGGCAGAGGTGTACTAATGTACACCCCACAGTTCCCGAGTATGTTTTTAGGTCCCATGTAATAGGGGGCGAGCCTATTGCCATTAATCGGGCACGACACCAAACTCCGAGCTGCTACTGAGAATTTCATAGGAATAACCCAATAACACTTTTGTTCGACCTGGGATTCGAACCCAGGACCTCGCTTACGACCACTAGGCTAACGAGACAGGCAAAAAAAAATTCTATTATATAGGTAAATAACAACTACTTAGATTATAAATCCCAATATCTTAAAAGTGATGTCTCATGGTAACAGTCTCTAAATGAGAATTTTTCATCAAAGAAGAAGCCCAAATCTCTAGCTAAGGATTTTCTTGCCTTGACATTTTTGTTATTGTTACAAATGTTGATGCAACTCTGTCGACAGATCTTAGTTGAAAAAGTAAAAAAAGGATAGGTATATTATAAGCAAAATAATTGGTACAATGAATCCAATCCATTTAAATATCGATGGCTTCTCTGATGATTCTAATAGTGTTGCTCCAAAGTGCATAGATTGCAAAGAATGTTCATTTTCCTCAATAACTGCATCGAAAAAAGGTAGTATATTATCACATTTAAAAATGTTTTTTATCTCTTTCTCACATTTTAATTTGAGACCGATGAATTCTAAAACGAAAATATTTGCAGATTTGATAATAAAGCTTAATAATTTAGTTTTCTCTTCGGGTTTTTTTTTAAATAAATGGATTACATATTCCGCAGTGAGATATTCTTGAAATGTTAGGTGTATAAATTTTGGTACTCCGTTTATGATATTATCGACAACACCCGTTTTCTCCACGCCAGCTTCAAATTCTTTTATGATTTGTCGCATTTCATCAATCTCAACTTGTGTGAGTATGTCCTCTAATTCCCCAAAGTATGTTGCGTAGAAAGCTATTTTTTCATGTTTATCTAAACTAACTTTCAGTTCTTTCTCATATATCAATTTCAAGTCAGGATTATAAAGATCCTCATTCTTTTGTTGGATACATCTTGTCTTTAACTGTATCTCGAGAAAATGTTTATAGAATGTTAATGTATTCATTTCCAAATCCTATTTCAAAACATTAATATTATTTGTTAATGTAATATTATTTTTTATTTTATTTGTGAAATATTGAAGAGCAACGTACAAATGTAGTGGAGTTATTCTTAAATGCATGGCTCTTTTTCTTCGTAATTTATTATTATATCGTATCTTAATTATACGTTCGTCACTAATTAAAGGAACTTTATATTTTCCACTAATTCTTGATTGCCATTTCTCAACTAAAGAATATTTTTCTGGAGTAAAATCTATATATTTTGTTTCGCTTAAGAAATATTCAACTGCTGTAAAATACAATTCATGCAAAAGGAAATTATAATATTTCACTCTTATTTTAATTTTGTCAAGGCAAAGCATTTTATTTTCTTTCATATATTCAAGAAATCCATCTATGTTTATGAACTGGTCATAATTTAATTCGTTCAAATTTAAATTAATTTTGAAATATTCCTTCATGCTCATTTTTAATTCTTTGAGTGTGAGTTCTTCTAAATCATAAAGAGTACCGAACTCAGTCTGGAGTGTCATAACAATGTTGTTGTAGGAACGACTAGCGATCCAAATACATTGCTTGTGACTAGATTTATCGAACGAGTTAACTTTCAAGCTCTTTGTAACCAAACACTTTAGCAACTCAATAATCTCATGTTTGTAATTCGGACAAATCTCGTCGAAGCCATCGAAAAGTAAAACCATATTGCCTTTATTATAACAATAAATAAACATTTGTAATTCAAAGTAAACTTTAGTAATCAAAAAATCATATTTTCTCAGCATTAACTCTCCATTAACAATTTCAAGATTGAAAATAATTTCGTCAAAATTATTTTTGATCTTTGACGTTATTTGAGACATAGCTGACTTACAGATAAATTTTAACGCTTCTATAAGATCTATCTTGACTTTATTTTTCTGCCATCTATGAAATTCTTGTGTATAATCGAGCAGGTTTATTCTCACAATCCATATTTTAGGGTTTTGTTGTTTCGTTTTGACAGACATATGGGTCAAGAAAGTTGATTTTCCAGAACCAGGAGCACCAATCAGAACAACAGTGTCATTTATGACTTCAAATGTTTTCAGTTTATTGAAAGCCTTCAGTTGTTTCGATACCGACTGTGAAAATAATTCTGTACTCGATTCTTTTTCAATCTCTTTTAATTTTCTATCTAAATAGTAATATTTAATTTCTTCATAATTTGGATTCGATATTGTTTTGCCAATTACAATTTTGTCATTGGTAATAACTTTTTGTAATATATACGGCGTTATCAAGTATTCAGCGTCTTCTTGTGTAATAGTCTTAAAAGTTGTTTCAATGTCTTGAAACATTAATTTGCTACTTAAAACTTTTCTCTGACTGGTCAAAAATAGGTCATTGAATTCTATTCTGTCATCTGCTAACTTTATAAACATACGATTATTGTTAATATAGCTATGTAGTTTTTCATAAGAATTCATATTTGTGACTATTATTAACTTTTTCATAGCAGTTTCCTTAATGATATAACGTAATAATTCACTTTTAGATTCCGATAGATCTTCACAAATAAGTATAATTGTTTGTAATTCTTTATTATTAATTTCGTCTATCAGAACACCTCTGTGATACATGAAGGATAACAAAGGAGAATTCAGTTCAATGAACGCATAATCGTTAAATGTTTGAAAATGTTGAACCAATTTGATCCCAGTCAATGCAATGACTTCTGTTAGTACAATAATGTTGTCTGCGAATCCAAATTCTCCGAATTCTCCGAATTGCGTACAAAGAGATTTAACAGAGTCTATATTGAATCCAATAACATAGGAATTCATACGTTTAATATAAACACGGCTAAGAGTAATCAAAACCGAATTATCTTCTTTTAAAATGAGCTCAAAAGACTCACTGTCGTTCGTCAGGTAATATGATTTACCTTTGTGCATCCACCATTTCTGTATTTCATCATGAATTTTTAAATACATTGCATCGGTTCGAATGCTGGTAGCTGTTCTTTCAGAGTCATATCTATTAGTGATACAATAGTTTTCTAATATTTTTTTACTATGACTTTCTATTTCGTTTTCTTTAGCTTGATTTATATAAAACCAAAGGTTATTCAAAAAATCTTTTGCTAATAATTTATCCCGTGCAGATGCCTTCAATGAGAGTTTGGGTAATCCTTCTACATCTAGTCTTAGTCTATAAGTATCCAAATCACTAATTTTATTCCTCAATAATTTCAATAACATTGTAGCATTTTGACCCAAAGTTTCATTGTTTACGTTAAATTTAAGAGACATGTCCTCTTCACTTGAAATTAAGAGGTTACCTACAGCACTTCCTAAACCGCCATTTAGACCCATTATTCCAAAGTGCATCATCTTAAATTCGTCATTAATACTAACATTTTTGTCTTTAAAATGTGACATAACTTTCTCAAGTTTTCCAGCTAAATACTCTAGTCTTCTTCCACCCTTTTTATCACAGCTAACTGCTATGTCAATATTACCGAACGTTGTAGGTAGCTTGAAACAAAGTGAATTCAACTTTTCCTTGATAGCGATGTTATAAGCTTCTTTATACACATTGTATTCAATTTTAACTTCAGACAATACGTCTGCAAAACCTTTAGCAGTTTTATTTGTAATGGCTAAAGTATTCATTTGGTAATCATAACATATTGACACACTTTGCATAAGTTTACTAACAGTAACTACTGTTGGTTCGAGTACAAATGCTTTTACTAATTCTTCCAAATTGCCCTTGTTAAGTTTCGTTCTTTTAACAGCTTCATAGAACAGTATTTCTTTCAATGCGACTAACAATTCGTCGTTGTTATTGAAGAAATCATCACGGAAAGTACCAGTCCGATGGCCAGCGTTGTTTACATCGGAAACATTGATAACGTACTGTGCCAACACAACATGATATTTAAGTATATAATGGTCATTTAACATTATGACATAATGACAATTATTCATAATGAAGTCAATCATTCCCTTCCCCAAACATTTCATTTCTTCCAACAACATAGGTTTTATCAATAAATCTACTTCACCGTCAGTATGCTGATATTGGAATATATCGCTAGATTCACCAATTCGTATTAAGTTTCTGACATCTTTGTCTGTAAGACTTTCTGTAGAGTTTCTTTTAATTTTGAATTTATCTTTTAATTCATTACTAGCCGATGGGCATGTTATAACCAAATAACATTTCAAATCTTCGTATTTACCATTAAACAGTACATCCCCCTTTTTTGTGTTATTAAATCTTTCTCTAATTTTCACGTAGCTATCGAAATATTTAAACAAACTGAAATCGCCTGTGGGTTTCCATAAATCGTTGACTGTTACTTTACTTTTTGTGACTTCAGTTCTTT
This sequence comes from Saturnia japonica, assembly GCA_033032175.1. NCBI lineage: Eukaryota > Metazoa > Arthropoda > Insecta > Lepidoptera > Saturniidae > Saturnia > Saturnia japonica. The sequence goes on from CM065329.1 coordinate 8,502,367, forward strand.
GCTTTGCCTGTAGAAATACAATAACATCTTTGTTGTTTTGTTTGTATCTAACGCAGATATCGTCCAAAGCTCCTATGCCTTCTAAACTAGTCCCTAAATAGAATTGATCGTAATCATTCATAAATGCACGTATTCGTATTAAAGTTATAAATTTCGTTTCGTAAAGTTGTCCTTTTATGCCAGAAGTACTGAATTGTTTCTGATACTTACATTCCCTTTTATGATTCATTTCAATTAATGATTTATTCACTTCGCTTGGGTTCATTTGTGTTTTACTTTCGTGCGTATGTAATAGTTCAATGATAACTTGTCTCACATCTGAATCCATCGCTTTAGCAACATCTAGCGCAGTCATACCGTTTTGATTTCTATAATTAGTTTTAGCTCCACGTTTCAAAAGTAAATTAACTACATCCAAATCTTCCTTCATAACAGATATATGTAATGGTGTGTTATTGAAATAGTTAAAAAACTGTTCATTAATATTTGCTCCTTCGTCTAAGCATTTTTCAATTCTCGAAATTTTTCCGTCACTCGCAGTGTCTATTAAGGCATTAAATAATTTAGTACTTTTCAATATGTGCTCGTATGAAGACATTTTGATGCCTTATTCGTTTAGATTTGATGTTTACTTTTTTTTTCGTCACCTAGAAGGCAAACAATTGTAAGATATCAAAATGAAATGAAATTAACGCGTTAGGAATACATTGCAGTATCGTGATAAGTGACATGTCATAAGCGTAACGGTTTCATATGTTCAGTTATAGAGTAAGAAACTGTGTATTTAGTTATGGTTAGAAACACATTATTATGTCATGACATATTACGAAGCCTAATGTTGATTCACAGACCGCACGGTCATAGAGGTGGTGAGGGCTAAGACGCGTCGCACAATTGTGTTTGTCGACGACCAATGGGTGAGGCATTTTTTTTTAATTTTTAATTTCCGCATTTTATTATATTGTATATATTGTAGGAAGTAAAAGTAACGAAATATCCGTGGTTATTTTATTTATTTATCTGCAACACATAATAACATCATAGACAGCCGAGCTATGGATAGACTGTGACACCACATCTAAGTTGTCAGTTTTTAAAAAATGACGAAAGCTGTCAGTAGTGCGTTCGATTGAGTTTGACTCATTTCATCTCGAGACAGCGCCCGCGCCAGGTGTGCGCACTGACTAAATAAAAACCGAAATGGCGGATGCCTCCAGCGAACACATAGAGGCCAATCTTTTCCCATCTGCGATATATATATATACTAGCCGCGTGCCCACGGCCCTGCATGCGGTTGTTACTACGCAGTAGTTATTTACATTCTGTAATTTTATATTAATTTATTTTGTTGACGATTCTTATAGCCTCTCAATTATTGTATGATGTATGCTTCCCGTCTACAAAATTTAATCAGAGTCGGTTGAGTATTGATGAAATTTTTATTACATCTTTTTTACGATTTTTTAGAAGTAATATTGACAATCGTTATATTCCATCAATTATGTAATTACTTACACTTCCCATCTATAACTTTTCATCATAATTGAAATGAATTAATGAAATCTTAAATTTGAAATCTTAAATCTGGAATTTTGCGTGATCGGAATAACAAACAAACGACTTCGGCTAGTGTTAGGATAACTGAATCTGCACAGACGATGACTTCGGCTATGGACAAACGGACGACTGATGAAGCTATTGTGGTACACGAACGAAATTCGGCGCTTGACCAATTTTCGGTTCAGCACTGCAACGGCTCTGATAACTCTGCAACTGAGCCTGTATTTGACAGCAGGAAACGGTCGTATCGTTTGGATGAGGTTGGTGCGGGTGGAGTGGGCACCCCTCCCAAAATATCGACGTCGCAAAGGGGCAAAACCTGTGATCCAGGCAGCTTGCCAGGTTCCAGGCGTGCGTCGGCAATTTAGACAGGTGTAGCGTCTGGTCACGCAGTGGCAGCAAAATAGGCCAGCAGCAGTGATGTCCTCATCGGAGTCGACAGTGAAGGATTCCCGGAGGATATCGAGACCCACGACCCGGAGAGGCTGAGGGCACTGGCGGCGGCGAAAGTTACCAAGATCCTTGAGATCTGCAAGAAGAGCGGCAACCTCAAGGGTACTTGTGTCAAAGAATTTAAGGATGCAGCCAAAACCTTGCAAGAGATCACGTCGATGGCACTCACGCGAACAATGGAGAAGGAACCCTGATCCTGCGGCATGAGACGCGTAAGCTCCGCGACGAACTTGCGGAGCTTAAGGCTAAACTGGATTCTCTGCGTGGCCAGGCAGTGGCATTGCCTCACTTGCCTGAACCGCAGAAGTCAAAAGAGCCTCGCACTCGGGGGCCAGAAGCACCTCCGTATGTGCTGGAGATGGAGGCTCGTATGGAGGCTCGCATGGAAGGTTAGAGCGAACTCTCCGGCTTTCCTTTGGGGAGGTAGTGGCCGCCCACATAGACGGCCTGGAGGACCGTCTCCTTCCTGCCCCTGTGGTCCACCCGCCTGTAGCTGCGGACAAAAAGTCTGTTCCGGGTCCGGCAACATCCAAGCATGCTAGGCGACCTGTGCCTTCGGCACCTATACTCGCGCCTCCTGAGCGCTCGAAGACGGCCGAGCATCCCTTGGGAATGGGGAAGACACCAGCTGCGGCGCCACCGTCTGCTGCGGCAAAGGCCCCCACTTCTGACAGGAGTAAGGTGCCTGTGGGTAAGCCCAAGAGGAAGCTCCCCTCGACGCCGCGATCAGCTTCGGTGATCGTTACACTGCGGCCTGAGGTGGTAGAGAGGGGAGTAACCTATAATGCTGCCCTCATGGGGGTGAGCCGGTCTGCGGTGGCTGAACTCGGCATTGAGAACTTGTCTCTTTGCCCCGCGGCCACCGGGTCACGAATCATAGAGATCCCTGGCGCCCGTGGTCTGGAGCAGGCTGAAGGGTTGACCCGAAAGCTCAGGGAGGCATTGGCGGATGTGGCCACTGTGGCCATACCGGTAAAGAAGGCGAACGTCCCGGTCGTAGGGCTCGACGAGACGGTGACGGAGGCAGAAGTCGTTGCGGTGGCAGCGGCAAAAGGTGGCTGCGAGCCATCCCTTATTTGGGCAGGCGAGATTCGCCCCTATGGAAGGGGCAGTGGAACCATCAATCTGTCGATCCCAGTCGCTGCTGCCAAGGCGCTGATTGAAGCTGGTCACCCTCTCGTGGGCTGGAGCTCGACTCGCGTTCGCCTACTGCAGGGAGGGCCACTTAGGTGCTACCGGTGCCTCGACATTGGCCATACCCAGCCTACTTGTACGTCGGCTGTTGACCTGGGAACAATGTGTTTCCGGTGTGGGGATTCTGGCCACAAGGCACAGCAGTGTGCAGCTAAACAGCAGCACTGTGCCTTGTGCGCCGACGCCCAGAGGACGGCGGACCATTATATGGTTGGCGCCATGTGCAGGCCACCCATAAAGAAGAGAGCACCGCCTACAAATGCGAGCATAGTAGGGGATGCGTAAACTTTGGGTGGTAGGAGGGGGCGGTTCACTCGCCTCTTTCCTCCGCCCTTGTTGGACCAAGGCGAGATGGGTCGGTGGACCCGTCTTCCCATTGCACTGGTTCAGCCACCTGGGAAACAGTCGGGGTTGTACCAGACTGTTTGTTATTAGCGCCGGAGGCCCGACAGGGGCCGGCCGCCGGGGTGCCGCGGAGAATGCAACCGCAAACCCGTGTCGCCCCACTATGGCGGCCGATGGTACACCGTGGAGTTTTAGTGAGTAGGAGTCTCACATAACCACTCATCCCCCGGGCGAGTGTGTACCCATGAGGGGTTTCTCCACGTTAGAAAAAAAAAAAAAACAAATTTGAAGCATGATGTGGTAGCAAATCACATTTAATTTTTTTTTAATAATAACAAATAATCACAGAATAACCGCGAGTTTCCAGAACTTACTTCAGTCTCGTGGTTGGAACCACACTCGGTTTTAAATTAAATTTGTTTTATCTGCTTGATATTGGTGTTCATAGCATCTGCGCTGTGGTCTTCTTAACTTACATGCTGAACGGCTGAACAGGCTTAGGAAGTGCCATAAGTGTTCGCCCCCAAACCACGGTCAAACTGTAACAGCCGTCTGGGTCTCCAGGTCGTTAGCATGCCGCGAAAAAACGCCCCCCCAAATTTTCATAAACAATCGGCGGGATTTCTGTTGTCGCGCCCTGCGGCTTTATTTGACAAATACCGCGTATTCCTTTAATAAAACGAAAAAGTAATAAGGAGATAATAAAAAGTGAATCATGTCATAATATCAAATAAAAATTATGAATCTACGGAATTCGATCTATATTTTCCGAAATCAACGCAAAAAGCTCCTACAGACCGTTTGAGCACCCCCACTTTATAGTTAGTTAGTTGAAAAAATTACATTGCTGACATAATCTACATGTTTTATATTTTATTATTATCATTTTACCTAAATTTTTACCTTTTATATTATAATTATCTTCTGATGATGATGATGGTTTTACATTTCAAAACTCGATAACACAAAAGTCAGAATTGTGTCAATACAACTAAAGAAATTGTCAACCTTGATTATAATATCTACTCTTAGGAGATTTCGACTGACAGCTTACATGAATTCTAGTTCCATTTTAAAATTCACAAAATTTTCGGTCTTTGTTTTTTGTTGTATTTCTGAAATTTTGTAATATCAAAATAAACGCAGAGATTATAAATATGTATGAGTAAACTTAGGAAACAACAATTATAGAAATCAACTCAACACATTATTTAGTTAAGTAGGTAAGTAATGTTCACTTACATTTAACATAATGCATTGTGATTGGTGTTTTGTTTGACATAAAGAATAGAATATAGTTATTATTAGGATTATAAATATAAATCAAAATTATTTCGTAAAAAGATTTGATCAAATGATCATTTCAATATGTACCAGAAACATTTTTTTTAAACATTTTAGTTTTTATTATTATTGTCTGGTTGTCTATCAAGATAATAAAATTGATTAAAGAAAAAAAGAAATTTTTTGTTCATTTTTAAAAGTTCACTGGAGAGATCACTGGAAATATGAAATCTAACAAAAAAAAATTTTATAAAGGGTGTGAGTGGGTGAGAATTTACCGCCTGTGAAGGAAAAGTGCGTAAACAAATATTTTATGAGAAATAATTTCTTCCATTTTTGAGGTTTTCTATATCCTATCTATCTAGGACTTGTATATGGATTTTCAACGGATAAATAATAGCCCAGCTCCCTGACATTCCACCTTCCGAGGACTGCACGGATGCCGTCTATGGTGCAGCGACCATAGTGCGCATCCGCTAGGTCCACCCCGCCCGGAGCACCTCCCTATGCCCCTCCCGCCTAAACATTTCCAACTCTGTGGGAGCTGGAGGCTTCCCTGTTTACCAACACTGACCGGTATCCGTCAATCACCTTTAGCGCCACCCCGCCGCCAAAAGCACCCCCTCCTACTACTTCTCGTCTAGGCAGTCCTCTGGGTCTGAGAACAGTAGTGCTGGTGGCTTTTTTTTGTAGAACTGACTTTACTATTTTAGCCTTCTTGACTCTCAATACCTTTTGTATTTGTTCAGCCAGCCGGTTCGCCTGTTCCAATCCACGGGGGTCAAGGATCTAAATGATTCTGAAACCCGTATTCGTATGCCGAAAAGCTATACCCTCGATATCGAGGTTCGACCGATCAACGCAATCCCGCACCATCATTAAAGCCCCGTGTAGCTAACTACCTGCGCCACACTCCCAGCCTCCAGCGTAAAAATCATTCCAGTCGATTGTGACGTCGAAAGGAGCTTCGCTTTGGGCTTAGGACCCGGCACTCTTCCAGATGGGGCAGCCATTGGAACCGTTAAAACAACAAACGAGGTCTTTTAGCCCTTAGTCGACGGCGCAGGGTAGTCCATACTACTTCTGCATTTGGCTCTACTGAGTTCACAGCAGGAGCTGAGGGTGGAAGATAAGCCTACTCCAATCCTAAAGAACAGTTACCCGTCCTTAAGCCCTTTGCACGAGATGCACGGGCAAGAGCTACCGGCTTAGATTTAGCCTTGGCTCCCGTAGGCTTAGATATTGTGGGACCGGGAACCTACTTTCGATCAGCAGCTAGAGAGGGGCGAACTACTTTGGCAGGGACGAGATGGTCCTCCTGGGCACCAAGTTGGGCGGTGACAATCTCCCCCATTGTGACCCGGAGTAACCGCTCTATCCTCTCCATATGGACTCCCAACTCATTCACCAAAACCTGAGGCAGAGAATCCTACAATCCCCAAGAAAGAGGCTCTGGCTAAGGTAGCGATAGTGGAGGTGCGGTCTATGATTGACCACGTAGCGCTGCAAGCTCCAACTTAAGCTCCTGCGCCTCTTCCTGGAGCTTCTTTGTTTCCCGTCGTCGTACAATGGTCTCCTCAGCCATAGTTCAAGTGAGAACAGTGGTCGTAATGTCCTCACGGATAGATCCAATTTTATAAGTCGCGAAAGCCTGTACCTTGCAGGATCGAGAGTCCCTATATCCAAGGGCCTTTTCCTTCCCGACACAAACATCCCCGAGAGAAGTCTATGCAGGCGAGGCATGATCAGACGACCCGACTGCATCCTCAGTCTTCTTTGTACGTCCTCGATCACGAGCTTTACCTCTCCCTTGCAGTCATGATTTTACACGGTATTTACCAACCCCGTATGTTTCATCACCTGCGTAAAACAAGCACCTAAAGCTCTCTACGCCCGCTAATGTGGTTATGTTACCAATGCTAAATTATAAATGCTAAATGCTAGAAATCACGTTTTGGAGACTTCCCCTAAAAATATACTAAAGAGTTGCCCACCATAAGAAAAATCAGACGAAAAGAAAGGGATAAATTTCATTATGTATTTTCCGTAACTATTCCGGTAAAATTCAGTTCATTATTATGCAACTACCGCATTTTGTCCTATTCTGCTAAGGTATCATTAGATTATATAAAAGATTGCTAAGTTTCTCTACTATATAAAATAAATAATTATTTAATCTTCATGTCTATTATACATATTCTAAAATAGCAGAATTCTGCTAAACCTAGTCACACTGAGCGGGGTGACCGTAATCCAAGTGTCAGGCAGGCTCTGTCGACTCGCCTATAAATTTTAACACGAAAAGCTCGCGCATCTATTGCACTCAACATGGGAAAAATCCATAAGCGTACCCGCTACGTTTCTCTTTCACTCAAAGAAACACACACAAAGGCATACTCATTGATTTTCTTCCGCCATATTGGTCTGTGGCCGCCATTTTCATTGGAATTGTCAAAATTGACAAAACAAATTGAACCGCCATTGTTCGTTATTCAACATTAATAAACATTTTATATTTGTTAATTTGTGGAATTGTTAATTTGCTCGAGATGGAGTAAAAACATTTGTTTTAAAGAATATTATCAAGGAGGTAGTATTTGCAATTTTTAAAGCTGGATTCATAGTTAGAGCCACAGTTAGTGATCAAAGCTCTGCCAATGTTGCAGCTAATAATATCGGACTCAAATAGAGAACTTGTACGCAGTGAAGGCTACAATGATAATAATGTTTCCTATAACATTAATAGTAACCGGCTATATCACATCTATGATGTACCTCATTTACTAAAATGTTTTCGCAATAATTTTTAGAAGAAAGATCTTCTCATCGGTAATCGGCGTGCTAAGTGGGAGTACATTGAAATTCTTTATAAAGTAGATGGAAATGGTGGACGAGCAAGAAGCACTAAACTCACAGACAAACATGTTAAACCTACATCATATGATAAAATGAAGGTAAGTAAAATTCTCACTGACCCATCTCAAAAATCAACCTGTATAGGCGTGAAATCATTTATATACACTATGTACCTATGTAAGTAAAATTATTAAAATCCCAGTCGCATGTGAAGTTTATAAAATGACCACTCTGCTTGACAAAAGTGATGTATGATTGCCCATACTAAAGAGATCTCAACATATTTTAGTCATTTTCATCTCCGATACTACTGAATATATATTTACTAGCTGTTACCCGCGACTTCGTCTGTATATTATGGATACTAGCTTTGCCCCGCATTATTTTTTTATTTTATAAATAAAATTACTTTATTGTATATTTCCAGGTTAAACTAGCTGCTCAAGTATTCAGCAGACAAGTGGCTACATCGCTTGAAGTTTATATGAAGTCCCTGCTTTTTCTACAGGAGCATGAATATTCTATTCCGAATGTGGATATTGATAATGATCTTTTCACAGTAGAAATACTTTTATTTATAAATGATTTGTTTGATAGTTTAAATGGTTTTGGTCACTCTGGTTATAAATTGCAACATGCTCTATCTTTAAATTCTGAACACATAGATTTGTGGAATAATGCTGTGAAGAAACTAAATTCAATGTGGTTTGATTCTTCCGTTGAAAGGGAAAGCAAGCCTTTGTCACTGAAGCATTTTATGCATAATATTAAAACTATGAAACATCTGTGGTCTGATTTACACTCTATTGAGGGTGTAAAATTTTTAAGTCTCAGACAACTAAACCAAGATCCATTAGAAAATTTTTTTGGTCTAATAAGAGCACATGGTAATTTCAATACCAACCCAGATTGTACTCACTTTGTCTCGGCTTATAAAACTTTATTAATTAATAACATCACTACTGGTAAGTCATTATTTACAAATTGTGCTAATGATGATGACAAAATGTTAGGTACCCTTCAAAATTTAGTAAACCAATAAAAATATGGATCATACATTGATAATTTTCAAACTGACGACACTGAATTCATAGAGAATTTTATTCCCCCTGAGAATGTTCATTGGAACAAAAAATTGATACTACTACATTGTACAATTGTGAGATGCACAAAGAAACTTTTCTCAAAGCTTTTTGGTTATTTGTTATTTATTAGAATGCAAGTAAAACAATGGTGCATTAATTTTAACAGACAAATGCATAATATTGATTCCAGATCTAAAGATGTAGAAATGGAAAGTTTAATCCATACTAAGGCTACAAAAGGATTTAGTTACAGATCAGTTAGAAGGCGTAGTACTACATAATCATATTTAACTGTATAGGTACTACTTATTATTATCATAGTTTCTGCAACTAAAATTGTCTTTATTTTAATTCCTCTATTAACTATTATTATGTATAGGTATATTATTACTGGATCTAGATACCTATATCTATGCCTTTGCAAAATATATTACTATGCAATTACTAACAGAATTCCTTCAGTATGCCTCATAGTTAATTCTAACGAGTATGCAAATTTTGTTTACATTGTTTTTAAAATATAGTACTACTACTAGTTGTAATATATTATTAATAATTCATTGTTATTATTAGGTAATGTTCTTAGTTATCTAATGTACATAATATAACATTGATTGATTAAATCAGAATCAATTATAAAATAAAATTTAAAACATGCATGAATATACATACTCACATGTATTGTTATAATTTTTATGGTAAATAATAATTATGTAATTCTAGTATGTTAATATGTCATAATCTAGCATATTTTCTTTGTTTCTAATTACTTAATTAGGCATTATGTGTAATATTTACTAATTATTCATACAAATATTTTATGAAGCATGCAAATTTGTCAGGTGTATTTTTTAACAACATTCATGATTCATATTAAGAAAATTATTTTATAAGTATACTTTTAATAACTTTTGTTTTATGTTAATATTTTGTAATGTTTTTATTCTTATGATCTTAATTAATTAATTGTAATATGAATTTGTTTTCCCTGTCTGTAATAATATTGAGAAATACGTTGTGAGCGATTGATTTTTATATTGATGATTAATTCTGTTATTTCTGTAGTTTTTGTCTACATTCATGAGTCATATTAAGAAACTTATTTTATATACTTTTAATAACTATTGTTTTATGGTAATATTTTTATTCTTATGATCATTTAATTGTAATAATGTTCCATTTTGTATTTCCTTTTTTCTGGTTTCACTTTTAGTTCTATGCGCTCCGTCTTTCTTTTATTGAATGGCCACTGTTATTACACATTTCAGCCAAAGTCAATGTTAAACAATAAGTATTTACCCAAATGTAATTATCTATCTTGCAATATTCAAACATAGCTTCAACAAGATCGAGGCTCCATTTTTAAAATTTTACAGGGAGTTTTATGTGAACTTAAAATGCATGTTCCCAGTTAGGTATTTATAATTCACTTGTGCAAAATAACCAAGCTACATCACGTAAAATGTCGCCAAAATTACACAATATAGAGCCAACATAAGGTATGAATTAAAATAAAAACCGCCACATAACACTTTAAGATCCTGCCGAAATTCCTAGGTCTGAGGTTTCAAAACAATGCATAAAGCCGGTCCTAAGCCCGTGAAGTATGAAGGGAAAGTTTTATGGCATGTTAATATTTGTAAATCCCAATAAGAATAAATATTATGTAATCCTTACGTTTCTTTTATTTTAAGACTCAGTTTGATAAATCTGGTAAAATGGTTGCCGTCGCAAAAATATCGATAAAAACCGGTAATTTGTTTAGTAAAATACCGATTGACACGAAAATACATCACTAGTTTACTTATTTACCGTAAAGTACCGATTTAAATCTATGATTCCATCACTAACGTAATTTGACAAGTACCATATATACAAATATAATGAGGGAAAGAGAGAGGTAGCGGACGGCTCATTAGGCCACTTCAAGAGTAAATGCGATGGAGATATCAATCATGAATGAAATGTATAAATTGGTATCTATAGATAAGTTGTGTATGTGTATCGTCTGTGAATATGTGTAAATCACCTCGCTAATGAAACAAAACGATTGTTCTAAGATGGTCGTCTATCCTCTGGTTATTGGTCTATGGTGTCAGGTAACTGAAGTAGTAAAGTCAGAATCGTAAACTAACTTCGCATTATACATTAATGTTTTACTTACGAGCTTGTGAGACGACACACATAATTTACGCGTGATATAACATATAATATAATACATCAATTTGCGTGAGGTGATTGCGCATTGATCAGTGCTCCGCTGTCGCCTGGTCACTCAAAGAGGATATAAATTTAGGTTCACTGTCGTCACGTAGCATTCGAATCTACTTTTTAAATTATATCACAAAACTCACGACGCAAAATATTCATCACTGAGCAATCGCAAATACAGAGAGAGGGGAACAGCATTATCATTTGTCAAATTTTCAATGGTCAATGTGTCGCTCATGTGTCGCTTATCTCCACTGTGTCCAATGTTCAAATTCCCCAAAAATCTTGCGCAAATTCTCCAATTTGGGGAAGACGCAAAGTCTAGATTCCCGACGAATTGCTTACATAGTGTAATTAATAGGCTTTATACCATTTTTTGTCATTTATGTGTATAGTGCTGGTTAAGTTATTGATATTATTTATATATACTTCGTAAAGTGAACCCGAAGGTATCAGATAGGTTGTTTAATATTTATTTACAAATTTATGTGTGGAGTTGTCTGTTATAAATATATAAAGTAACAACTTTGTTCATCTTTACACACTTTCATCTACATTATTATAATATGTTCAATTTTATTTATAATTTTGGTTTATTATTGTTTTCGTGAAACTTTGTCAAACGCAAAGGCGTACGATTTTAAAAACAACCTTGCGTTTGAACCTTATGAGCGGGGGCTGCGCGGGTGGTGGGGATGAGAATCTCGGTTCTCGGAACTTAAGTCGCGATGGATCGCTTCACCGAAGCGCAGCTTGCATTCTGCGTTAAACATTATTATACAAATGGCGATTCGTGTTCGACGTATATTTCGGCGTGAGTTTGGATTAGACGTAAATCTGTGTCCGAAGGAAAGTGTGATTCGATCGTGGGTCTGATATTTCGAAGCTGCTGGTTCGACTCTTAAACAGAAGCCTGCGGGACGCCCAAGGTCAACAAGAACGGAAGACACAATTGAACAAGTTAGAGCTTCAGTTCAACGTAATCCTGGTCTATCGACTCGCAAGCGATCAGCTGAACTTGTGGTGTCCAGAAAATCATTGCGTCGCATTTTGTTGAAAGATTTGAATTTGCACCCGCATAAAATTAAATTTGTACAGGAATTACTGCCAAATAACCCAATTTTACGACGAGCTTTTGTTGAAAAAATGTTGGAACGCTTTCAGAGTTTCAACAATATTATGTTCTCCGACGAAGCCCATTTTCACATAAATGGGCATGTCAATAGACAGAATTGCCCTTTACTGGGTTGCAGAGAACCCACGTGCAAAATATCAAAAGCCTCTGCATTCGCTGTCAGTAACTGTTTGGGCGGCTATATCAGCACATGGAATTATCGGACCCTATTTCTTTGAAAATCAACAAAAGCAATCTGTCACTGTAAATTCCGACCGATACAAGCCATGTTAGTGGATTTTTGCCTGTATTCCCCGAAGGGTTAGGCAGAGGTGTAATAATGTACACCCACAGTTCGCCGAGTATGTTTTTAGATCCCATGTAATAAGGGGCGAGCCTATTGCCATTAATCGGGCACGAAACCAAACTCAGAGCTGCCACTGAGAATTTCATAGGAAAAACCCAACAACACTTTGCTCGACCTGGGATTCGAACCCAGGACCTCGCTCATAGCAGTCACGCTTACGACCACTAGACTAACGAGGCAGTTAAATTTCTGTAAGATGCCTTCAAATTATTCTTAAAATTATTTAATATCTGCTTTCATTTTGATATATTTTGATACCCTTGTGATATATTTATTCCCTTAAAATTTCTAATTTAATTGTCCACGCGACAATAACTTTTTCAACATATTCGAATAAAAAAAATTTGAAGAAAAACTTCTTTATGTGTTACCTACTAATGGGTATCTGAATACATTAAATAATTCACTAATTTAAAATGATAATTAAAAATAAGAGGCATTTTGAAATTGTTACCACCCGTAATAAAATAATTTAAAAAGTAAAAGCGAGCACTGTTTGTTACTCACGAGAAAAATGCAAGTGTTTGGTAGGTTTGTGAATTTAATTCCTTAATCGTTTTTGTAGTTTTTTGTTTTGATTACTTTATGAAGGTTCTGTAGAATGTAAGTAAAGTGTGTAGAATGTTCTCAGAGTTGTCATTGGACAGGCTGATAGAGGTGTAGCAAAGTAATAAAGTGGAGCTACACAAACAAAGTAATAAATCTATTGAAAAGTTTTACTTCGTCGATAAGTCTTTGAAGACGTTACCACTAAACCGTCACTGACACTGAGCTATCAATGAATTTTTTTATCTATGCATTTCGAAATACTAAAACAAAGAACATGCACATAGTCTTTTTAAAATTTCGTATCCATGCTGTTTTTATACCTAAACACTTTTTAAGCCCTAGTAATATTCGGCTACACGATATAAATTAGGGATGTCCAATAAAAAGTATCTATTCGTTCATCGTGAGGTTTTCGTTATCAAACTATCAATAATCAACAGCTTAAAAAAAGGTTAGTACTTATGTACGTACGTAAAAAGTAATAATTCTTTGGCTTAACAAAACAATAATAATTGAAAAAGTTATTTCCTGTCGAAATGATTGAATTTGTATTTTAACCAATCACATAATACTACAGGCACTCTCAATTTTACTAATATACATGTCAAAAGAAATTAATAAAATTCTCCACACATCGCCAATGGAGCTTAAATTGTACGCAATTTGAGGAATTTCCCATAAATCGACAACCCTGACAGAGAGAGAGTATAATCACCGACATGGTGACCATCTGAAACATAGAATAATACCACACTCATAGCGTAGTGGAGAATTGAACAGTGTTGCTAGAGCCAAATCTTGAATTGCCGTGTTGAGTGTTCAGTGAGTGAAATCGCCGTAATATTTGCGCAATTGCCGTAGTTTAAGTCCGGTGAAGCTGTAAAAGCCGAAGCGGCTCTGTTTTTGGATAGGGCCCCTAAGGCTAACAGCGTAGTCAGTTCAACAAAAAAAAAGCAATTGCCGTAGCAAATTAATAATAATGGCAACGCTGTATCTGAAATTAAGCGATCCTGTCACGCTTTGCTTAAAAGTCATCCTGCTATCTATAGCGAAAATATTTCAAATAAAATTACAATTTTGTCTATCATTCTAATATATAAAATAAAACTTAATTTTAACCATTGCTTGGTTTCAATTTCTACAGAATAGAAGAACAAAAGTAATTTATTAATTTTGTTTTTCTTCATCGTGATGAATAAACGTGGCTTTATAACATTTTACATGAATGCTTGGGGATGAATAAAATAATCCGGACGTTGGGTATAATTATGTACACTATTAGTTCCAAATTTAGAATTAGGTCGCTAAATACGCGATGCCAGTTATGACCGGTAGTACCAACTCTGTAGCTAAATATTCTACAATCTAGGGATGGGTTAAAAAATTAACGCCCTAATTAATTTAGACATGAAGTTGTCGATATATATCATCGATTTATTAATCGCGATATATCGATAATAGATATATATTTTGGAGTATTGAGTTCGTATCAATTTTCATATATTTTTAACGCAACTCTGGTTTCGTATTTAATGTTACTAGCTATGGTTACTAGATACTCTATGCATGTTTCTCGTAGATAGTTTATTTTAAAAAATCGGACCACAGCCTTCATCAATTATTAGAAGAATATATCAGTAAAACCATAGACAAAACATAACTCATTATGTTGGCGACAGAACTGTTATTTTCGTGTCTTGTGTTAGGATATTATGTTATAATATTGTGTTTATGTATTATGTACTATGTGTTATGATAAAATAGTTTGATATGGATGATATTATACAGAAATGTTAGCGACTACGCTACATTATAAGTTGCATGTTATGTATTAAGTTGTATATAAATGCTTATGTATTGTGTGTTACATATATGGAAACAAAACTAATATAGAATAGATAAATGCATAGAATAAGTCAATAGAGTAAGGATATTCAATGTTATAGAAACTTTACGATCGGAAAACGGTGATGCCGCCCGTAAATTGCATTGTTTTTGGCTTATGTACGGAATATATACTTGATGTATAAAATATGTGAATGCTTAATGGATAGGTAATACGACAAGGAATATTTTAACATATAACATGTATACACAAGATATATAATGAAAGAAATATAGAGCGATTAACAGGGCGACCAAAGTGAAAAGTAAAATTAAAATACGAATTTAAGCGGGGCTCTCTTTACGGTCACTCTCCAAACTACTTAAACTCGAAGAGGCGCCGTATGGGGCACGGCGCAAATCATCGAGTACAAGTAACTACAAGCAACAGGAAGAAAACATTGGTCGTCCTGCGAGCAGTACATTGAAGAGTTCGACTTTCATTGAAGACTCGGCACCTCAAGCGGTCGTGCATTATTGCACCCCCCGGAACCCCTCACTAACATCACGTCCCACTGGCATCCGTACGGCGTCTACGAGACGGGCATCGGGCGCAACAAAACGCCCGTCCAAACCGGGGAAGCGTCACACCCTCCCCCCTCCCTCACGCAGAGGGGAAGTGACGCGTACTCAACACATTTGCTTTTTTTGTCTTTGGTGTCTTACTGTATACCTCTGGTTATTGGTCTATGCTGTATACGAAAATTAATTGTGTGTAGATAGTATATGTGTATGTTTGATGGCAACAACGAGGCAGCGTCGGTGTTGGGTACGCAGCACGTCACACGCGTCGATAGGGCGAGTGACGCCAACCCGGGTTGGACGGGTTTGTTAATCTTATAGGACTTCTAAAAAATCCTATAAGACGCCGGATGCCCGCCTCGTGGCGATTATTCTTGCCGATCCGAAGTGCTCGATACGGGGTCCTGAGGTGTGCGATATCGCACAAGCTCACTCAAAAATGAAACACAAAACTTTCACTAACAAACGTAACCGAGCCGACCGATCTGTCTATGTAGCCGCGAATCTTCAATATGTTCCGTAGTGGCGCTAGTGTCGATAAGTTGTTCCAAGTTCCGATTAATTCCGTGGTGGCGCTAGTGTCGATAAGTTGTCGCAAGGTTCCGATGAATTCCGTGGTGGCGCTAGTGTCGATGGTTGCAAGGTTCCTTTGATTCCCGTAGTAGCGCTAGTGTCGATGGTTTTCTTTTGTAGGCGGTCGGAGGTCGGTCGGTTAGTGCTCAGCAACGCCGCAGGATTGAGAATGAAGACTGCGGCGTTACCGTAAAGGAAGCCCCTTGCGCTCGGGCAAAAAGTGCTCCATTTCTATTTGATTTTCATTATGGTCGGCTCGGTTTTCCGTCTATATTTATTTAATTATTAAACCTATGTACAAACTTCTTATGCCTAATTATTCTATATTGTATTCCCTATCTATAAACATAACTTATTCTATACTTAATCCATACAACGCGCCCGTATAAACGAAATACCCGGTCCCGAACACAGATCGATACATTCTTTACATAGTTTCGGGACGCGGGACGAGCGCGTACTAATATAAATTATTATTCTATCTTAAATCTATGGGGAATAATTAGACAATTATGTACAATATTTATTTCAATGTTCTTATAGCTATTTATCATCTATTCTATGGTAAAACTATATATTGTCGATATCTTAAATCTATATCTTGTGTGTTCTTTACTCTATAATTCTATATATAACATTCTATATTCAATAATCTATCTATTCTATATTCTATAATACAAGGTGTCCAGAAAGGGTATCGGGTATTTGTAAGTTCAATGAAACAAAAATTATTTGTATGCAATAAAAAAGTTTATTGTTTATTATTAGCATATGAATTGGAGAATTATTTGGAAAAGATGATGTTATCCAAATGATGACCGTTACGTTGCTGGCACTCTTCTAAACGGAAACGAAGATTGGCGATAACACGTTGACACATAGCTATCGATATTGCTGCCATTTCTTTTTTTCTTTTTTTTTATTTATTTCCAAATTACAAAATACATAATATATTATTTTCTAGAATCGCCAAACTGAAAAACAGTTTGTTGGCGAAAAACAAAATGCACTCAATATAGTATTAAATAACCTTTAAAACATTATTATTGTAATGTATAGATTGATTAAGTTTTTCATATGTACCCCCACGTTCACCTTTGTCAATGCGCTTGCGATAATACACATTCATTCT
Organism: Saturnia japonica; assembly: GCA_033032175.1. Taxonomy (NCBI): domain Eukaryota; kingdom Metazoa; phylum Arthropoda; class Insecta; order Lepidoptera; family Saturniidae; genus Saturnia; species Saturnia japonica. Next base: position 8,519,496 of record CM065329.1, read on the forward strand.
GCGACCGTCCGTGTTTCATTGCGGACATTACATTGGCGCAGTCGGTTAAAGGAATTTTCAAAATGCCATTCGGGTCAATTGAAAGTTTTTTAATAGGCGTAAATAATTGGGACGCATATTGTAGACGTGTGAAGCAATTTATAGCGTTGAATAACATCGGGAAAGAGTTGCATGTGGCGACTTTAGTGACGCATGTAGGAGTCGCGTGCTATGAGCTGATGTGTGATTTGTGTTCTCCTGATCATCCTGAAGACAAATCTTTTGAAGAATTAGAGAGAATAATCAAGGAACATCTGGAACCGCGACGGTCGGAGATCGCAGAACGACATGTATTTCGGCAAAGGAAGCAAGGACATGAAGAAACTGTAAGCAAATACCTACAAAATTTAAAACATCTCGCTAAAACTTGCAATTTTAGTGACGGTCTAGAGGTAAATTAAAGAGATCAGTTCGTTTCTGGACTTCGTGTTGAGGATATGAGATCCCGGCTGTTTGCTGAACAAAATTTAGATTACAAGCGGGCAGTGGAGCTTGCTTTAGCACTTGAAGCGGCGGAGCGGCACGCGGCGATTGCGGCGGGCGGTGGTAGCGGTAGCAACGCCGAGAGCGGTGCGGGCGACGGTGAGGTAGACGGGCTACATCGGGTGAGCGTGGCGGTGCCGGGGCCGGGTGACAGAGTGCGACGCGCCGGCCGCGCCGGCCGTGCCGGTCGTGCGGCCCCCTGTACGCGTTGCGGCAAGGACAATCACGTGGCCGCGCGATGCAGGTTCAAGATGTACTCTTGTGATCGGTGCGGTGAAAAAGGACATTTGAAGGTCATGTGTCGTAAGTACGACGTAGATTCGGGACCAAATTCGTCGAGGAGAGTGAAAAGTCAATTTTTTTTGAGTGAATCGAATTCTGACGGTGATATAAGTTTTTACAATTTTCTATGTAATAATACTGATGGTCCTTATTTACTTGATGTTAAGGTTGAGAATTGTTTTATCAAGTTTGAAATTGACACTGGTAGTAAAATTTCTGTTATATCTAAGAGGTATTATGATGAATGTTTCTCACTTAAAAACATAATTAAGGAGTCGCCTAGTTTAAAAACATATACTGGCGATGTGATTAGACCTCTGGGTTATATTATGGTTAAGGTTGTGTACGGACAAATAAATATAAATTTAAAATTGTTTATTATAGAGAACGGGGGCCCACCGTTGTTAGGCCGTACGTGGATACGCTGTTTGAATTTGAATGTTACACATTGTCATAATATAATGCCAGACATAAACAAATGTTCGATAGAAGCATTACGTAGAGAATTTTCAGAAGTATTTGCTGATGGGTTAGGAACTTATAAATCTCGCATTAAATTACATTTAACAGATTTAACTCCGATTTATGTAAAAGCGCGAACGCTCCCGTTAGCACTGCGCGAACCGGTTGAGCGCGAACTTGAACGTTTGCAGCAAGATGACGTCATATATAAGGTGGATCGTTCAGATTACGGAACACCTATTGTTCCTATAGTTAAAAAAAATGGTAACATACGTATTTGTGGTGACTATAAGGTCACAATCAATCCACTTTTAAAAGATTTTCATTATCCGGTCCCTCGAATTGAGGAAATATTTGCTAAATTAGCGGGAGGAGAACAATACTCAAAAATTGATTTATCTAATGCTTATCAGCAATTACTTCTTACGGAAGACTCACAACCGATGACGGCGATTACCACACATTTGGGTACTTTCATTTACAAACGCGTACCGTTCGGTTTAAAGTGCATACCAGAGAACTATCAAAAATTAATAGAGGAGACCATTAGTGGCTTGCCGTGTACGGTGGCATTCCAAGATGACATCTGTGTTACTGGAGTAGACAGAAACACTCATTTTAAAAACTTACGAGTGGTACTATGTAGATTGAGGGATGCAGGGTTACGTGTAAATTGGTCAAAATGTGATTTTTTTAAAAATAGTGTCACTTATTTAGGTTACTGCATAGATAAGTTTGGTCTTCACACTGATAAGAAAAAGATTGAGGCGATAGTGACCGCCCCCACTCCTAAAGATATATCTCAGTTAAGAAGTTTTTTAGGTTTAGATAACTTTTACGCTAATTTTTGTAAGAATATTAGTAGTATTTTACATCCATTATATAATTTATTAAAAAAAGACGTTAAATGGAATTGGGATAATCAGTGTGAAAGAGCTTTTAATGAAATCAAAAACATGTTGAGTAGCAGTCCGGTGTTGGCTCATTATGACCCTACATTACCGTTAATATTATCTGTGGACAGCAGTGCGTATGGGCTAGGTGCAGTGCTTACTCACAGATTTCCTGACGGTTCAGAGAGACTCGTTAGCTGTGCTTCTCGCACATTAAATGAGGCCGAACTTAATTACTCTCAATTTGATAAAGAAGCACTGGCAATTTTATTTGGAGTAACCAAACATCACCAATATTTGTATGGTAGACATTTCATATTACGTAGTGATCACCGTGCTTTAAGTTTTATTTTTGGCAAATATAAAGGCATCCCGCAGACAGCTGCGAGTCGATTGCAAAGGTATGCGATACGATTGGCAGCTTATAATTTTGACATAGAATTTGTACCTTCCACAAGAAATTGTTTTGCTGATTCATTGTCTCGATTACCGTTACAGTCAAGCGATAAATATAACATTAATTCTGAAAATTATATTGGTAGCTATTTGCATTTTATAGAAAATGATTTACCAGTTACATTTTATGAAGTACAAAAGGAAACAAAGAAAGATATACAACTAAACAAAATAGTAGGGTATATTAAATTTGGTTGGCCAGAACGTGTAGAAAGTGAACGAGACAGGGTTTATTTCTCAAAAAAAGATAATCTTTTCATAGAAAATAATTGTTTAGTTTGGGGTTATCGCGTTGTAATACCAAATAACTTACGTTCTATTATTTTGGATGAGATTCATAGTGGGCATATAGGTATTGTCAAAATGAAACAAGTTGCACGAAATTATGTCTGGTGGGAGGGGTTAGACGCAGACATAGAGCGAATATGTCGTGAATGTCAGGCTTGCGCTTCTCAACGCGAACAAGCCCCGCCAGCGCCATTACATTCGTGGAACTGGCCAAAGGAACCTTGGGTCCGTTTGAATATAGATTTTCTAGGGCCATATCGTAACAAGTATTTTCTTATATTAATAGATGCTCATTCTAAGTGGTTAGAAGTAGAAGAAGTAAATAGTACTTCAGCAACAGCAGTTATTAATAGTTTGCGCAAAATTTTTGCTCGTTTTGGTCTCCCGAGAAGTATAGTGAGTGACAACGGACCACCGTTTTCTTCGGCTGAATATTTACATTATTTAAAGATGAATGGTATCAGACGCGTACTAGTTGCTCCTTATCATCCATCTAGTAATGGAGCTGCTGAAAACGCAGTTAAACTTGTAAACAAGTATTAAAAAAGGCAACAATAGAAAATGTAAATTTTAATAAAGCCATTTCTAGGTTCCTATTTACATACAGAAACGTTGAGCACTGTACAACACAAAAAGAGCCAGCAGTGGCCATGTTAGGTCGGCGGTTACGTGGTAAGCTTGATTTGTTACGACCGGTTACTAGTGAAATAGTCCACGATAAGCAGATAGAGCAAAAGACGTGCTGTGGTGGGAAGTTGCGTGAGTTTTTACCAGGGGAGGGGGTACTGATGCGAAATTATGTCAATAAAGATATAAAATGGAAAGATGGTGTAATTATCGATAGAACAGGGCCTGTCTCGTACACTGTTAAAGGTACAGACGATGATCGCATATCTAAGCGCCACACCGACCAATTATTAAGTAAAAGAAAATCACGTCTTTCATTATCATGTGTAAATACACAACAGTTGGATACAGAAACTTATTCTAATGAAAACAATGAGCCGATGGTTCCGGTTAATGAGTTTCCCTGTTCCAATAACGTTGTTTCATCCGATATAAATAACGAAATCCAGAAAGAGGTGGTACCTAAACAAACAGATAACGTAGATTCAGAGATTACCCAAAAACAGAGCTCGCCTAAAGCTATCACTCTGAGGCCACGAATAAAGATTCGGGAACCTGGTCATTCTATGATTTTAAGATCTAGGTCAAATAAGAAATAATTTTAGATTTTTAGATAGTGGATTAAACTATAAAATTAGGTTTTATTCGTTTATACTTTATTTTGGTTATTCTGTTAGTTTTAAGATTATCTTTATTTAGAAGGAGGACAATGTAATGTATAGATTGATTAAGTTTTTCATATGTACCCCCACGTTCACCTTTGTCAATGCGCTTGCGATAATACACATTCATTCTGCGACCGTCCGTGTTTCATTGCGGACATTACAATTATATTAAATGTTTATTTCAAAAAATGGTGTCTAGTATGATGGTCTTTAATCTCTTCTTAAATTTATTTACACTTTCATAGTCTTCTGTTCTCAACATTTTATTATTATGTATTTCTGACCTGATGTTTTGCTTTAACTGGGTTAGATTCGTCGGATTGTTTTGATAAACCTTACTTTTAAGGTATCCCCATGCAAAATAGTCAAGCGGGCTAAGGTCGGGGCTTCTGGGAGGCCAGTTGATGTTACCCCTTCGCGAAATGACTTTGTTAGGGAATAATTCGTTAACAACTTCCATTGAGTCATTTGAGGTATGGCAAGTGGCCCCATCTTGCTGAAACCACGTTCTTGAGTTGAAACCTGCAAACTCCTGCAACTCTGGGACCAAAAATTTTTGCAACATATCGCAATAACGGTCACTATTCACATTAATTGCTCGGCCTCGTTGATCTTCATGAAAATAAGGACCAATTATGCCTTTAGCAGACATAGCGGCCCAAACAACGACCTTTGGGCTATGCAGGGGTCGTTCATGCTTTCGTCTCGGATTCTCCACTGCCCAGTACCGACAATTTTGCTTATTAACATGACCATTCAGGTGAAAATTTGCTTCGTCACTGAACAGTATGTTGTTAAAGTTGTTAAATCGCTGCAGCATTTCGTTCGCAAAATTCAGTCGATTAGCATAGTCCGTATCCTTCAATTCTTGAACCAATTGAATTTTATAGGCTTTTAGATGTAAGTCTTTCTTTAAAATCTAATGTAAAGACGATTTTTTGATGTTCAACGCTTGGCTTCGCTTTCGGATGGATAAAGACGGATTTTGACGAACCGACGCCTCAACTTCTTCAATTGTTTCTTCATCGCGAACTGAACGAGGACGACCAGAGTTTTGAATTTTAACTGTCGCACCTGTATTCTCGAACATCCTGATCCATTTCCTAATGCTATCGTCACTTGGCGCGTGGCGTGTACGATATTCCGCACGATAGAGACGTTGAGTAGTCACTATTGAATCACCATTACGATAATACGCTCGTACGCAAAATGCGCGATGCGTCCCCGAGTACTGTTCCATCGTGACTAAAACTCCACAAAATGGCGGACGCCACGAACCCCTCCCCGCACCCTTTAGACGCCCCGTTTCGAATATGGCGCGAAAACAAATACCCGATACCCTTTCTGGACACCTTGTATAATATAATTTGACACGTCTATATAAATGTATTTCATTAAATTATATCTTATATGAGGCGATGCCGCTGTCGCCAACAGTCGGTGTCTATGAAGTCGTTAGTCTTGTGACGCTGTGGTATTCGTACTATTGCACCGAGATGTCGCGGGTTTGGTCCACGTAATATATAACTGACATTTCTTTCTTTAGTTTGTGTGTGTTTGGAATTAAATGGCCATGTGTGAAATTGTCTCCTCATATTTAAAAAAATGCCGTCCCCTAATTAGCATAGTTTCTGCTGCGGGTTAACCACAAAACCATTTTGGTATTAATATGTATTTGTTTGAACGATGAAGCATAAATAAAATTAAAAAAAGTATTTTCTTCATGTGTACTATTATTACATATTTTGAATGTTTTTAGAATATGCATGAAGAATAATGAAAAAATGTCACTATATCGATATTTTTAATTATAGATACTTATTTAAATATACCTATACGATAAATATGGATATATTTTTTCACTCTCCCATCCCTACTGAAGCGCCAGAGTGTATACTGTGCAGTGATGCATTCCTTTATCAACGCGAGAGTAACCAAAACCCTAAACCGACACATAACCGAAAAAGTGAGTGTCACTGAGACATACCGAGGCGAGGCGTCAGGCGAGTAATAATTCGTACTAGCAATTACATTCTCGCTCTCAGCATCTCTTAGCGAGGTTCAAGGTAGCCAACCGTACGAGGTTCCTCGTACAAATACGAGATTCGTGATCTTCCGTACAAGGAACGAGGATATTGTTAGCCTCATACAGTTATGTACAAAAAAATTTCAAGGACAATTATAATATAACTTTTTAACATTTTGCAGCGTAAATGGGTATGTAAAAATTAATCTGTTATGTATTGAATCTCTGCTTAAGTTTGACATACACCCGGAAATCCAAGAGAAACAAAACAAACTATAAAATAATACTTATAGTTTTGGATATGCTTAAAAATTTTACGGTTCTGAACACATATCTCTACTTTTTAAAGCTGCTAACACTAAAATAAAAATAAATAAAATTGGAAAGGAATTACTAAGATTAAGTTGTTGGTAGAAAAATAAATAAATTTTTATCATTCTGGGGATTTTTTGGCTTCCATGGGGGAATTTTGAAAACTCAATCTGGAGACCCTATGATCGAGTGTTGATGTGTGGTTGTTTGTTGGTACTTGGTTATTGTGATCAGTGCTATCATATCTACCAACTTTTTTTGGTAGATCTACCTATTTAGCCTCCAATCTACCGCTATGACCTAATCTACCTATTTTCAGAATATTGACATACAATACTGAATGTTACTTTTACTAAAGTTTTAATTAAGCCCTATGTGTACCTACGTTGTAACAGAACAGGAGTTCTGTTTCCAAGCTAGTTTTGAAAAACTACTAATTTATCTTTTTTTACTTTACAATTACTTTTCAATGTGATTTAATTAATACCTTTTTGGTCTGTGCTCAGAAAACATTACCAAATTGCACCAAAGGTGAAGAATTTTGACTGAATGTGGATGCTATGCCCAAAGAATTAATGCAGAAATACATGTTTAATCTGTACAGTACCCAATGTTTCCCTTCCAAGATTTTTTTTTTAAAATGACTACCATTCCAACATAGCAGTGATAAAGTTGATCCTTGAGAGACTGTTTTCTTCTATCAATAATATAAAAACTTCTCAGATAAATAAATTTTGCACAGAAACTCTAAAGGAATTGCATACAGTACTAAAAGATTAATTGCGAAAACAGAACAGAGAACATTCAAAATTTTTTTTAATTAATAAGTTCTTCTAGGCCAGTTTTTACTTTACTTACATATTTTTAATCTTCGAAATATAATCAACTAGAGTGATAGAATAACACCCGGTTTCTGAAAGGTTGATCAAACTATCGTTCAACTGACAAAGCTGTCAACTTAACATCGTTGTCAAATTAGTTCGAGTTTCTGAAACGTTGATTAGTGTTAAATTTACTAATCTATGATCATTTTGATTTGACATTGATATTATTTTTTTATTATGGTCACATTGCGGATACCGTTCAACTTTACATTCAATAGCTCATTCGTAACTGTTAAATCTGTTGATAAACGAACAGCTGTTTATGAGTTGTGCGTCCAGACGCTAGGAGTATTACATACCTACTATTCTTTGTTTATATTATTGCGATTTTACTATAAAAATTATAAAATGAGTTCACGGGGAAAATATTTCACCGAAAAAGAAAAGTGTAAGCTTTTGGAACTAATTTAAAGGTAAGTTCTTACATATGGAATAACTGTACAAAGGTTTGACGGCTTGATAATTGAAAATATTTGTTTTGTTTATGTAGATACAGTATATTGTGCGTTTATATTACAATAGACTTTGTTTGCAGGTACAAAGATGTTATAGAAAATAAGAGCATTAATGCAGTTTTTACAACAATAAAAAAACGAAACTTGGGAGGTCATTGCGTTAGAGTTTAATAGTACCGCTTATGTGCCAAGAACTATGAAACAGTTAAATATCTTCACTGCTAGAAATGCTCAAGCTGGCAACCGTGAGAGACATGATCGTTTTATAACAAAATTTTAGTTTTAAATAAACTTAAATCAACTTAAATCAATAGTTAACTCGTCAAGGAGCACTGATTACTTGACAACGCGTTTGACAGTACATTAATCTATGATCATGACTTAACTAGCTTTCGAGAAACCCAAAATGGCGTTTGACAAGCGATTTTAGTCTAAATTTTGACATATCTGTCAACTGAACTGTTGATCAAATTAGTAACCATGTAGTTAACCATGCTTTTAGCAACTCAATATACACTTAACAAGAGATTTGACAGTTGATTAGTTAATTTTTGTGATGATCAACCTTTCGGAAACCGGGCGTAAGTGTGGTAGATCTATCGAATTTTCAGTTTACAGTACACCAACTTCTACCATTTTTCTAAAATTTAGGTTGGCAGCACTCCGAGTCACGACTATCGATTAATCAATATTGTTCAAACGTTGACAGTCAAAATTGTGCATTTATGTTGTGTAACGCCTCGCTAACTAAAGCTGATAGTTGCTGTTACCGTCTGATCATAGAATACCTACACCAGAGCTTAACGTTGCCTCTCGTAAGCTAGTAAGTAAAACTTAATATTGTTTGAAGCTTGAAGCGATGATGATTCAGTGATCTGGTAATACTTTGACCTAGGGGCGTGTATTTCTAACCTTAGGCTTTGTCATTTCTTTGAGTGTTAACATGGTAACGAAACCACGGTGTGTTGGTAGAAGCATTTTCTACTTCTCGGTTTACATAAAAATTTCATTTTAGGTTAAACTCTATAATAAATACCTACCGTTGATTTTGTTGATGATAAATGGGGAGTATGAAAAGTAAACACAAAGCAGGGTTGCCACTGCCAATTTTAGAAAAACAGTAGATTAAGTGGAAAAAAATGGTAGAAATTGTAGTATGTAATTTCTGTATCAGTTCAATAGATTTTATTATGTAGTATATTAATTTGCTATATCTCTTATGGTTTAATCAGCACAAGCCATTTAAGCGCCCGAATTGATTCACCATGACCAGTTTTTTTTTAATTTGTGCGGAACTTAACTAAACTAAACTTTATCTACAAGAAAAGTAGCCTAAGTTATTCTCTATATCATCAGCTATCTATCAGTTAATTTTTTCCGCATAGCCAACGCACCCGTGATGTACCCGCGCACCCACGAGTACAAATTATTTTAATTTTTCATTATCTCCTAAATTATGTGTCCAAATAACATGCTATACAACGCAAAATTTAACTTCATAAAAATGTTAACAAATCTTTGTCACAAAATACCTTATTATGGCTTATGTATAAGAGATAGGCATATACTATCACCACTTTTTTTTTAGATAAACTAAGGAACAACATTTTTATACAACATTGTATTTCCGTATCATTAATGATTACGCCAGCGTACGCGGACAAAAAAAGGTCCGGAGAACTTCGTGTTCCGACTTACTTAACAAAAATCAATATTAAAGGCTAGCTAGGACGAATACCTTGATGCTAGATACCCTGTACTATTCGTCGTGGATCTGGTAATCATATTCAAAAAGAATTTTTGGAATCCGACTGGTAGTTCCAGAGAATAGCGTGTTTGAACAAACAAAAAACTCTTCTGCTTTATTATATTAGTATAGATTGATAAATAGATCTATCTTCAAAAATGACGGATTTTCATACAAACTTTCATCCCCTTTTCACCACTTTAGGGGTTTCATTTCCAAAAATCGTTCCTTATTGCTCACCTACTGCTGGGTACGCGTCACTTCCCCTCAGATATATATGTATTAAAGATAGAAGTTTAACTAATTTACAGTGATTCTTGGATCGAATTTGGAAATGGAATGTGTCCTGGAGTTGGGGAGTTGGGTTTAAATATGTGTGGCCGGGATCGCTTCTAGCGCAATAGTTCCGCGTACCAGAGCCAAGATGAGGCTCCCTTCGTCAACGCGCTCGGCTGCGATATTTATTACACTGCACTCTGAGACATTGGCAAGAGGACTCAGCTACAAGGCGGCTCTATTGAAGGCACAGAACATGCCGCGATGTCGGATTTCGAGATACATAATATGTCGCTTCGGCCCTCATCAACGGGTGCTAGGATCATTGAAATTTCTGGTGCCCGTGACGCTGAGCAGGCCGACCAGCTGGCCGGAATACTCCAGGAGGCGTTGGCTGACGTGGCCATAATATCCAGGCCGGTAAAAAAAGCGGTCATCCGTATCGTGGGCCTGGACGAAACGGTGTCGGTGGAGCAAGCTGTTTTGGCTACGGCTGTGAGGCAGCACTCATCCGGGTAGATGAAATGCCACCTTACGACAGAGGTAGTGGAGCAGTTCACTAGGAACTAGTAACTAGGCTAATGAGGCTGTTATGAACTATCAATATTAAAGCGATAAACTCTAAATCAGGCTTTTTTAAACATAAAATATACCACTTTGTAAATTATATCCTTGCGAAAATGGGGTGGGTCGCTAGTTTTTAATAAATAAATAAATAACACGGACATTATTATAGGCGGTGCGTGCTTTGCACCAGCCTGCTTGATTGCTCTCGAAGATCCTTTTCTGGTCTCGTAGAGGATTCTCGAAGATGTTTCTCAAGTCTCGTGGAGGACTCTCGAAGATGCTTCTCAAGTCTAGTAGAAAAATCCTTGTAGATGCTTATAAAGTCTCGTAGTGAATTCTCAAGATGCTTCTGCAGTCTCGTAGAGGATTCTCGAGGATGCTACTCAGATCGCGCGGTTTCCGATTCCTCAAGAGAATTTTCAAGTTAGATCTTTGAAGAGATTTGTTGGTGCTCGGAGAGTCTTGTATAGCTCGTAGAACTCATGTGTTACGGAGGGTCTCGGAGATTCTCATAGTTCTTTGAAGTTTCAAAAGAAATAAAAATTCTGAATTAGGTATCCATTCACAGGTATACTACAGTTAAACTAGATTATGGAGGATGATCTCGTAGTGTCTCGGAGAAAATAAAATTTATCAAATTGTAACACATGCAAACTTATTTTTTTTTAAATACAATCTTGGGGATCTCTCGAACAGTTACAAGGATCATCTCATGGATCTATCGTAGAGTCTCATGGATCTCTAGTATTTTCATGGCACAAACAAAGGCATCGTCCTGATATCCTACTTCCGATTACAGAGGTGTGTATACAGGTCCAGCATACTGCCTCATAAGGCGGTTCCATTATGGAGAGAGTTACACAAGGCGACGCCATCTTTATTATCCTTAGCTGGTTTTTAAAGAATATCTGTAGCGACGTAAATGGTTCGACGATTCGTTCGTTAGACTATTCCACGTCTTAAGCAAGAATGTATTTTGTTGTAGCAGTCTGTAGAATTTATATAGATTTCTTTGATTGTAGTCGAGTGTATCCGAACCACGCCGAACACGTTACAAACTTGTTTTGACTAGAACAATATCATATGGCGAAAGTTGCGTATTTTGACCTTATATGGCACTCTTGCTCCGACAAGTACAATATCTTAATCTGAGATTTAGACGAATTATAAAATGACTTGCCAAAATGTAAAAAAATATAGTATTAGTTTGATGGTATATTTTCTAAAGTTCAGTCTTATTTTATGTTAAATGATTTAAAAAAGCGATAAAGATATAACAGATCCAGATTCATGTCATTATAGTTTATATTATTATAGTCATTATATTATTATGTCAGGAGATATTTTCGAAAGCTTTAAAATTTATTCTCAATACCTTAAAAAAATCAAATTTTTGATAATTATTCATCTAATTAATATAAATAAATTTATCTTCAAGGTAACAAAAAATCTAAGAAAAAAGGAACGTCGCTCCAAAATGTCTTCATACGAGGATAAATTGAAAAGTGCTGAATTATTTATTGCGTTGATAGACACTGCAAGTGCAGAAAAAACATCGAGAATTGAAAAATGTTTAGACGAAGGAGCAAACATTAATGAGCAATTTGTTAACGATTCTAATAATACACCTTTGCATATAGCTGTTATCAAGAAAGACTTAGAAGTAGTCATTTTCCTTCTAAAACGAGGAGCTAAAACAAATTATAAAAATCAAGAAGGTAAAACTGCAATAGACATAGCTAAGGAGCTGAATCCAAATGTAGTAGAACAAGCTATCATTAAATTGTTATATAAATCAGAAATCAAATATCAGAAACGTGAATTCACGCGCAGTATAAAAGGACAATTTTATGAAACAAAATTGATAACTTTAATACGAATACGCTCATTTATAAAAGAATATGATCAATTATATTTAGGAAACAGTTTAGAGGGCATAGGAGCTTTGAGCGACATCTGTATTAGATACGGACAAAACAACAAAGACATTATTCTATTTCTAAAGTCCAAGCAAAGGACTGAAGTCACCAAAAGTAAAGTTAATGCTAAAGATTTATGGAAACCAAAAGGCGATTTCAGTTTGTTTAAAAATTTCAAAAGCTACTTGAAACTCAGAGAAAGATTCAACAACTCGAAAAAATGTGACGCTATATTTAATGGTAAATATGAAGACTTGAAATGTTATTTCATAATATACACATCAGCTGGTAATGAACTGAAAGATAAGAAAACCTATAAAAGCTGTCGGACGGATAAAAGTGTCAGAGATTTAATACAAAGCAAAGAATATAGCGACATATTCCAATATCAGTACACCGATGATGACGTAGATTTATTGACAAAATTTGTGTTTTTTGATGAAATGAGATGTTTGGGCAAAAGCCTGTTCCACTTCATGAAGAAGGATAAATTTGCCATTATGTTAAGCGACCGCAACATACGTAAATATCACGTCGTGTTGGCACAAAGCGTTATCAAAGTTTCCGATGTGAATAGCGCTGGATATCGCACTGGAACTTTCCGTGACGATTTCTTCGATAACAACGACGAATTGTTAGTGACATTGAAAAAAGTGTTGTTCATGGAAGCTGTTAAAGGAACCAAAATTAACAGATATTATCTGATAGTATTACTACACATAGTTGTACTTGAACCAACAGCAACTACTCTCAGTAAACTTATGCAAATTAAATTAATATATTATAACCACAGAACCAATACTTTAGCCTTTACAAATAAAATTAGTAAAGATATTGCAAAGACATTATCTGAAATAAAAATTACATACAGTGTGTATAAAAAAGCTTGGGAAATCGCTGTCAAGGAGAAATTGAATTCAATATGTTTGAAACTACCTGCTAAGTTCGGTAATATTGATATAGCACTTACCGATGGTAGAAGAGGTGCAAAGAGACTAGAATATTTAGCTACAAAACTTGAGAAAGTTATAACACATTTTACAGATAAGAATGTTATTATTAGTGACGAAATAGTTGGACCTAATAAATTTATAGACGCTGGGGTGTTAGATCTAAAAGGTGGTTTAGGAAGCGCTGTGGGTAACCTTTTGATTTATAGTGAAGACGGCATATCACTTAAATTTAATGTAAATTATAACATTTTGGGTAAATATGCTAAAATGTTATTGGAATTATTGAAGAGTAAAATTAATGATATAGATACTTATACACTAAGACTAGATGTTGAAGGATTACCCAAACTCTCATTGAAGGCATCTGCAAGGGACAAATTATTAGCAAAAGATTTCTTTAATAATCTATGGTTTTATACAAATCAAGCTAAAGAAGATGAAATAGAGAGATATAGTAAAGAAATATTACAAAATTACTGTATCACTACTAAGCACGCCGCTGAAAGTACGGCTACCGATACCGGATACGATGCAATCTACTTTCAAATTAATGATGAAGTACAAAAATGGTGCATGATTTCTGAAGGTGAATCAAATTACCTAACGAACGACAGGGAATCTTTTAATGTAATTTTAAGAGAAAATAATTCGCTGTTTACTATTATTAACAGTATTTACATAGAACGTATGAATTCCTATGATATTAAATTCAATAAAGTCTCTGTCCAATCTTTGTGTACGAAATTTGGACCAGCCAGCACTGTTGTAATAACTGAAGTCATAACATTGATTGGGATCAAATTGGTTCAACATTTCCAAAAACTTAACGATTTTGCGTTCATTGAACTCGATTCTCCTTTTTTATCCGCCGTGTATAATAGAGATGTATTAAAAGAAGAAATAAAAAATAAAAAATTACAAACTTTAATAATTATTTACGAGGAAGTATCGGAATTTAAAAGTGAATTATTCCGTTATCTTATAAAAGAAACCACTTCGAAACAGTTAATAATAGTTACCAATACATATTCTTATCAAAAATTACATCATTTTTTTATCTTTAATAATGGGCCAGTGGTGTCTGATGAAAGAGTAGAATTCGAAGACCTAGAGCTGATATGTCAGAAAAAGGTTTTAAGTAGCAAATTAATATTTCAAGGAACTGAAATAACTTTTAATACTATTGTACAAGAAGACGCTAAGTATTTGATAACACCATGTATATTACAGAAAATTATTAACAATGAAATACTTGAAGTTGGTAGAACACTATTAAATCCATATTATGATGAAATTAAATATTACAACGTAGATAGACAATTGAGCATTGAAAAAGAATCTAATAAAGAATTATTTTCACAATTGTCGATGAAAAATACCACAACCACGGCGAAGGGAATTCCATCTCTACTAAATGAAACAAAACAAATTGTAAAATTGAGCACATTTGAAGATATAAACGACACTGTTGTCCTAATCGGTGCTCCTGGAATTGGAAAATCAACTTACTTAACCCATATGTCTATTAAAACGAAAAAACAAAATCCTAAAATATGGATAGAGAGAATAAACCTACACCATTATAAAGAACAATTTCATAAATGGCATGTAAATAAAACCAAGATAGATCGTGTAGAAGCGTTAAAATTTGTCTTAAAGTCAGCTATGTCTAAAGTAACTGCAGGAAACGATATTAATTTTGATGACATAGTTTTCGATCTTGAACTAGTTAATGGAGAGTTATCGTTGCGAAACTATGAAGAAAGAAATGTTTCAGACTCTTTTGAATTACAAATATTTATATATTGTTACAATAAAGGAAATACAGTTTTACTTTTCGAGGGTTTCGACGAGATTTGTTTGCATTACAAAGACGAGATTACAGAGTTGCTGAAGTGTTTGATTACAAGGAGCTCCAGAGATAACTTAATTGACAGGAATAGTTACAAGCAACGCTTATGGATCTCTAGTCATTCCTACAAAAATATCATTTTCTCCCTCCATACTGTGTTCGATGCTCCTTACGGATTAGAAGAACTAGCACTCAAAGATTTGAAAATATGCAAAAAGAAATTTTTCAAAATTAATTTGAATTTAAACGAATTGAATTATGAGCATTATATAAATGATGATAGCTTTCTTGAATATATAGAAATTAATGGAGACCTTAACCATGGCAAAAGGAAAATAGAAGTATTTAGGTATTACAGTTTCCTTTTGCACGAATTGTATTTTACAGCAGTTGAATATTTCCAAAGTGAAAGAAATAACATAAAGCTTGGTTGGAAATGGTGGCTAATTAGCAAAGATAACCTTTATCTATTAGATTGGTTTCTTGTATTGTTTTACTCGTACAGCCGAATTGGGCAATATATTATGAAAAAAATACGGAGAGAAAAAGCTATGAAATTAATAATAACACCTCTAGATATGTACGTTGCTCTCGATTATTTCACAAATGAAATAAAATATTCTGCATTACAAAACTGCCAACATACTTCGCAATGGAATCTGGAAGCAAATACTTCAGCATTCCTCAAGAGACATTTGAACAAAGGAAGTTTAGAACAAAACAATCAAAAGAATTTTTCCAATTATTCTGATATGGAAGTGACACTCGAGAAAGAACTAACAAATGTTTTAGATATACATAAAAGGATAGCTTTCTACGCTACATTCATTGAGAAATTAGGGTACATACTGACGCAAGTTGAGATTGATGAAATGAGAAAAATCTTAAAACAATTTGGGGTCGGCGAAGAGAAAACAGGTGTAGTCAACAATATCATAAACGGCGTACCAAAGTTTATACACTTAACGTTTCAAGAATATCTGACTGCCGAATATATAATGGATTTATTAAAAACAAAACCAGAAGAAGAACAACCTAAATTGTGGAACTTTTTTACCAAATACGTAAGTAATGGTGTTTTAAAGTGCCTCCACAGTAAATTTGCACGTGACAATGAAATAAAAACCATTTTTCAGAACGATGAAATAAAACAAGCCGTTTTCGATGCTTTCAATGATAAAGGACCATATTATTTGCAACATTTAAAAAAGCAATATCTCGAAACACTATTCGAGACATTAGAGCCGCGATCGAGATTTATGATAGGATTTATTGTTACAACTATTTGTATATTTATTTATTTATTTATTAAAGGGCTATCAACTGTGGTAGAAATATTATAGTTTTAGAAAATTGCACCACTATTTATTTCATAGACCACTACATAATGCTTACAAACATAACATGAAAACAACTATGTTACAATTTTCCTCATAAACGAGTAAATAATCAAATCAATTTCAATTATTTGAATTTTTTCGCAAACGTAGACCGTTTTGACTTACAATGACTGATGTTGATTTTGATGTACAATGAGTTCTTTCATATATGATACGTAATATCTAATCTAATCTAATATACTTAATACTATCAAGTGAGCAATACAAATACATTTGTAATTGATATCTCGGAAACGACTCCAACGATTTGGATGAAATTTTATATTTAGATAATGTTTTACATTTCGAGTTTATCTAGGTGTTTTTCTTAGATACCGATCAAAGCTCGGTCCCTCAGATATTGAAAATCTATATTTATTGTAATGGGTTTTATCAGAAGAATCGATCCCAGTAAACTATGCGTGAGTATCTTACTGATGAGATTACAAATGGAGACTTTGCCGGCTTCAGTAATTGAGATATCATAAGACATGTTCATAATAAATAAAAATCTATACATATATATATATAAAGTTACAGAAAAAAATTAAAAAAGTTAAATAAAAAATTCATTATGGTTTAATGTAGTATAATATATACAGGGTCTTTCATCAAGCGCTTCCATCTTTAAATTTAAATAAAACATGTCCGCCGCAGCTTCACCATTGGCCAATGACTCTGGCGAATAAATCAGACTGAATTTAACCGATGGCATGGATTATCTTGGCCTTGAGTGCTGCTGTGGTTTGTGGCTTATTCCCTACCCACAAGAAAAAGTCTACCAGGGTCAAATCGCACGATCTCGATGGCCGGTTCACATCACCTCCACGTGATATGACCACGCCCTCAAATCGCTCATGCTGAATGTCCAATGTAGTGCCGTCCTGTTGAAACCGCATATCGTTGGCAACAACAAATTCGGACCAAAAGAAGTTGGTAATCATCGGCCCATAGCGCAAGTCGTTGACTTAGCATCTTTTTCGTGAGTGGCACGACACTTACAAGTTTTTATACGATGGAAATATATATCATTTTAACTTTAAAGTAATTAAACCGACAGAACATGAACATCGGTGCAGGTCAGCTATTGTACGAAAATACAGTAGGTACCTATTAAGTTAGTAGACGCGGTTATAGTGTTAAAAAATATTAATTTTGTAAACTTTTGTAATGTTAAAATCTTAGATTAATATTTTAAATAAAAATATCGAATTTAAAACAAATTTTACGTTTATTTAGTTCAACTAAACAATAACCCTCATATTATTTTTCTATTCTTAAAGTACCAACCAGTAAATATTTTCCCTCTGTGTTTTGTAAGATAATCTATAATTCAATTATAAAATGTTTCTGTATATTAAAATAGTAGCAACCCGTTCCGGCTTCGCGTGGATATCAGATCATATATGCCTACATTTTTTCTTCGTGTAATACATACATATAACTCTATCGATTTATGCGGCGTATGGCTCTCAGTCAGTATGATTCTTCCCGACATTTTCGAAAATCATCGTCACATTTCAGCCAATTTACACAAAACTGTAATGAATTAATTATACACCTAAACCATTCCGTTCCAACCAATCCATTGATGAAAACCGTGTGAAAATCCGTTAGCTAGCTTTTGAGTTTATCGCGTTCAGACAGACAGATAGACGCGCGGTGAGACATTGTTTTTAACTTTCACAAGCAAGATTAACTTTGAAACATAAATTGATGATGAATCTGTACATTAAATGTTATATTTTAATATTTATTCATCTTTTCATACTACAAACAAAAAACCTAATGCCGTTTTGTCAAAATTCTAAATTGCGTCTTATTTTAAAAATCATATTAAGTTATAATTTATTAATATATTAAATCATATTAAAAAATTTATACCTCAAAAACAAGCTCGATTCCCCAGTTCAAATTTTCTGGGCTTCTTGGGGACAGAATAAAGCAACTTTCCTGAAAGTTTCAAACAAATCGAAGTTCGGAGAAAAAAGTTCTAGCTATTTTAAAACAGCGATTTTAGAAAATTTTGAACATTGAGTATTACAATGCACAGACAAGCGTTAAGTGAGTCAATCAAAAAAACATTATGAAACGTTAAAAGTATAAATAAGCCATAACAATAGTACTAATCTATCTTTTTTAATATAAAAATCTCGTGTCACGATGTATGTTCGGGATAAACTCTGAAAGTACTAAACCGATTTTGATCAAATTTCGTTACTATCTGTAATTTGGTTCAACTTAAAAGATAGCATAGTTTTTATCTCAATTATTAACAAATTACGGGATTTAAATAACTACTAAGTAGTATCAAACGCGTGCGGAGCCGGGAGCACATCACTAGGCTTAGAACCATGGTCAGAACAAAGTTCGACAATTTTTGTCTGTCTGTTAGTTTGTACTTCAATCACGCAAAAACTACTGCACCGAATTGTCGGAGGTATATTTAGAATGCATTTCTACACGTACGGATAATGCCTTGCACACATCCATTTCTTCACAATGCCTTTAGCGACGTGTATCTGGAAGGACACAAATGGGACGCGGTAACGAGACCACGGGACAACTACTACTAAAAGCACCCCCTCCAACAACAGCTCAGTTCCTCAACAAATACACGGTACAGATTTGATCGTCGTCCAAGCGAACCTCCATCGCTCCAAGATCGTGATCACCGAGCTGTTTAAGGTGGCAAAGAACCTGGGAGTAGTGGTTGCCATTATTCAGGAACCCTACGTAGGACACACATGCACCATGAAACAGTAGATTTAGTTGGAACAGGTTTTAGAAGTAGTCATGGAAATTGTATACCAATTGTAGTTCCGTCGATTAGTAAGGTTTTTGAGAAAACCATGCTTCTGCAGCCAGTAGAGTGTTTGAAAGCTTTTGTATAGTCGACAGTATGGTTTCACGAAATCAAAATCAACCACTGACGCTGTTAAGTCTCATACTTGAAAGAGGTCGTAGACTGCAATTGGTGTATTCTGTGATCTCTCAAATGCATTCTTCGACTGCATTAGCCACAGTACGTTTATACTTAATCTGGACCACTAGTGTGTCTGGAACTTCTTTAACAATAATAATGACACAAAAAAGTATGACTCATCGAGTTACGTAATCGTGTAGATTTTACATATGACCATTTATACAAGAAGACTTCAAAATAGTCATTAAGGAACTTCTAAATAAAAAACAAAACATACAATCTCTTTATTGTAACCAACACGGCAGTAGATAAGGCACATTCATATTCAATATATAAAACTTAGTTCCTAACAAGTAAATAGCCATACAAAACGTTATAAGATAGGTAAGGTCAGGGTGGCTAATTCCGGCATAGTTTTTTTAAAGTTAAATTTGAATTACTATATTTCATTACCTTTGCATTTTAATACAAATTTTAAGGTATCATACAAATAAAAGTTTATCGACCTTTTATATACAGTTACTATATTCAACTTAGCTATTATCAGTATTAAGATAATCATGTTTTTTTTTTAAACTTAGCCACTAGACGGATTTACCCATGAAGTGGGGCAAATCCGCCTTGCAGCAAGATTTTGCAGAATTTGATAGTTTTTTCAAGAATTCACTTATACTGAACATGCGTTGATGGATGACAACCAATAATGTGCTTTAACTTCGTCAATATAAAGCTTTAAACACATCTTATTTGAAAAAAACACTTTTGGGGGGCTATTCCGTCATACTTAAGAATGCAGGTGTGGTAAACATGCAAGTCACACTTTTATTAGCATGACGCGTAGGTATGAAAAATATAATAATTTAATTTCTACTTATCTAGACATCCAATTGACTAGATATTTATAGAAGAATCAATGATAAAGATAATACATATAATATAGTACTTAATATTGGGGATCTAAATATATGTAATAAATATGCATATGTTTTTATTTTAAATATTTTATTATTTATTTCCATTGTTTACAGAAAATGACGTTGTACATATAATTACAGATTGTTTATTAAAATATCAATGTTATAATAAATTAAATATTACAGAAACTGTCATAAAATCAACTAAAACTCTAACGATACCTATAACAAATAATAAAAATCAACCAAAACTCAATTGTAAGAAATTATAAAAATCAACTAAAACACAAATGTTATAAGAAACAATAAAAAAAAACGATTTTTTTTTAATCATAGACAGTGATAAACCGAAACGAAAGCAAAAAAAAAATACATATATTAAAAACACCTAATACAACAATTTTAAATTATAAAAAACAACAAAGCTAATTTAATATTTTTAAGTCAAAATTCGAAATTTAAGTTAAGTTTAAAGTTGCTAAAACCAAAGAAAATATATCCAAAACACAATTAGATTAAAAAATATCAAAAAGTTCTTGTTTAAGATGGTTGCTTCCCTGTAGCCTTTAAAAAAATGCAAGAAACTTTAAATATAAAATGCTTTTCAGTGTATGCAGATATATTAATTAAAATATACTTCATCATCTTCACATGACAAAACAAAACTATTGAATATCTGTTTAATATTGATTAAATCAACCTTTTTGACGATAGATACCTCGGGAACTTCATCTCGATCAATTTTTTTTGTCATCTTAAACATAAGTTTCGGTTTTTTTATTGTTTTGTAAAATCTGATAGCATAATAAAATTCTTTATCTAGAACACTGATGCCTTCGATTACTCCAACATAGTAAGTCCACTTGTTTCTGCTATAGTATCTTACTAAAGCGTGATCATTTATAGAATATATATTTCTTATTGCCTGGGTTACTTCATAATCCTTATTCTTATTTCTTAAATTACATCTCAGGCCATTAGTATTTTCAGTCTCATTTATTTCAGTCTCAATAACTTCAAAGTCAGGTACATTTATTACATCTTTATACAAAATACTTGAATCATCATTACTGTTATAATCAGAACTAATATTTACTATATCGGAATCACTGTGGTTGCTACATGTTCCAGACACACTAGTAGTTGAGCTTGACAAAGACATCTCGTAGTATTTTAATTTAGAAAGTTTGCAATCGTCAAAATTGTCATTAGACTTCTTCAGGTCAGGTAACTTGTTTTCTTTCCCAATACTTTTCTTGCCGATTCCTTTTCCTTTAGATAACTTCGTATTTGGAAACTTTGTAGTAGATATCTTAATTGAACTAGCACTGCGTTTGATAATTTTAGTCTTCCGTGTACTAGTCGTTCTTATTTTCGAAGGTCCTGGTTCTGTAAGTAAATGAGTCTCATAGGGTTTTGTTGCGTTTTTAATTTTAATGTTGGAAATAATTTTGACTTTAGGGGTGTCAGGTATATTTTTTTGCAAGCAATGAGGCAACTCTTTAGAATTTTGTGCAGTAAAAGGCACCAACTGGGAGTGGTTTTTTGGTATGTTACTCAACAGAACTACATCGTCATCGTCGTGTTTCGGGGACGGTTTAAATAGTATTTTTCCTTTTTTGTTAATGATATTTTTATTTTTCTCGTATTTTTTAAAATTAACTACGTCGTCATGTGTTATGACTTCAGCACCTGGTGCCACTTTTCGCCTTTTAATTTTTAAAGAGTTGTCACCACGTTGCACTTTTTGTAAAAGTAATTCTTCAAAAGTAGTGTTCTTGCCGTCAACTAAAGTATTCCCCAAGTCATTACTGTTACTTTGATGCGTATCTATTAATGTATTTTCTGTATTATCTTTGTAATTAAAAACAAAGTTTTGATTAATAGAACTTAGTGCAAGTAATAACAATGTCTGTGGTTCTTTGCTCTGTTGTACAGGTGAGCTTAAACCATTATGCTGCCAACGCTTTAACTGCAAAGAATCGAACATACCGTGGTGTACTACATTGCGATTAACTGGATAAATTCCTGCTTTTCGAAATCCGCTGCGCAAGACTTGGGGATTTATTTGTGTCCATATACATCCAATCAATCTAGAAAACTCTTTTTTTGGTAGTGGAATGCCTACATTAAGCCTTTGCCATTGTACTAATTTTATATCCCATTGATCTTTAAATGATTTCATAACTGCAACATCTAATGGTTGTAATACATGACTGGTGTGGGCGGGCAGTTTTATTATAGTTACATTTGCTTTGCGGGCTTCTTCTATTAAATTTAATCCAACGTGTGTCGAGTGGCCATCATAAATTAATAGGACTGGACGTTGATCGCCGATTGTAGGTAAAAATGATTTTTTAAAAAAAGCTTCAAATACTTCCGTTTCCATCCAGCCATTCTTAGTTGCAGCATATGTTGTGCCTGGATAAGCATCAGGAGAAGTCCACTCATCCCATATATTTTTTCCTTTAAAACAAATTAATGGGGGTGTTTTTTGTCCAGCTGCACTAGCGCCAAGTAGGACCGTCGTGTTATCTTTTCCAGGAGTAGCTATGACCCTAGTAGCCCCATAGCCTTTAACTCCAACGATTTTCGTTTTGGAAGGGTCTTTTGAAAAACTTGTTTCGTCCACGTTCCAGATTGCATGCGGCTTTTCTTTTAAACCTAAATTGTCTAAAGTTTTTTCTAATAAATCGAAATAAGGATAAACCAGATATGGATCTATAGCAGTTTTTCGAGCATACTCAACTGCCTGGGGTTTTTTTATCGATAAATTGTGGCGTTTTGCAAACGAAACAAACCAATCTTTCCCTGGTATACCACTTTTGAACGAGGTTTTTATATTGTTTTGATATATATATGCTCCAACCATCTCTAAAATTTCGACTCTAGTTAGTCCGAAACCATACTTCTCCATAGTATGTAAACATGTAGCAAGGTTTCTTTCAATCTCTAAAGATAGAGTGGTTTTTCTCCCAATAATGTTTGAACTTCTTTTTTTGTGCACGTGATCCATAATAGTCATTCTAGGAATTTTATAAAGCTTCGAAGCCTTATATCCACTCAAACTACCATTCCGTACTGCCAATACAGCTTCACGTAATTGGTCTTTATCATAAATACCTTTATTTGTTCTTCTCTTGTAATTTCGTACCATTGCAGTAATGATGTTAGTCTAGTTTAACTGAAACAGTTAATAGTTCTGAATTATAATTATCATTCCATAAATTAAAAAAACAAATATCTATAACTACAACGTCATCATTCAATTAAAGTAGCGATAATTATCATGATTAAATTGTAAAAGCTATAAAAATCAATATTTAATTTTGATTGGATTAGGTTTCATATAAAATTTCAAAGAACAAAAAGTTTACGATATCTGAAATGGGGCAAAACCGGCATATGATGATTTAACCCCTTCAAGATTGGACGGATTTGCCCACTTGATGATTTTCAGGTTACTAATATTTCAAGTTGAATAAATCGATTAGTTACAGAGTTTTATTGAAAAGTATTAAAATAAACATTAAAGCGTACATTAAACTGCATTTGTACAGTCTTACGGCTCTAAAACTAGCATAATTATATATTTACCTTCAATAAAACGACAGTACACGTCACTCACTTTCCACTTTCGGAACACAACTGAATTTGAAACACTATTTTTATCCTCATGTGTGGCAATCAACGCCATCTCGCTAGCACGATTTGAATTAATTGTGATGTTGTTTAAACATCCGAGCTTGCAATGACGTAGCTCGATTGTAACGAGCGTAAGTCCAAGTAGACGGACATGCCCCTTAGACGGAATTAGCCACCCTGACCTTAATCCTTACCCTAACATAAAAAAGACGTAACTTTAATCAATAAGTCACACGATATAAAACAAAACCATTTGTAAACCATATAACTACGAAATATCATGTGTGTATAAAAAAGATATTGTAAATAAGCTATCATAAAGCACGAAATAAAGGACATTGATTTGTTATACGTAAAAATTGCAAGGATGACAACTTAGACTCGCAACTTATATATATGTTTTTATATTATCTTGCTAAAATGGGCCCAATCCGGCTCGAAGGACCAAAACTAAAATGGGCCCAATCCGGCTCGGAGAACCAAAACTAAAATGGGCGTGCGTCTGCCCTTTACAAAATGTGCTACGTCAACAATACAGAGCGGGACCGCGCCCCGGTGGCGCGGACGCGTCGGAAACGATTCCCTCGAACTCTGTATAACCGACGGCGGATTACACGCTACGGTAACCAGCTGTCTGGAAACCAGTGCGTGCTAGCCCCTCTCGCTACGTGTGAACGACCCTGCTCACACCCGAAACTACTAGGCGTGAAGAGGGCGAAACATTAAGGTACACACGCTGTGAGGTGCCTGCTGGTAGGCGTGGCGCTGACGTAGCACGGGAGCAGAGAGGACTGGATCGCTGACGGGTTGAACTTGTGAAGATGCAATGACACACAGATACCACAATAAAATTTCGCTGTATTCTTCAAGACACAATAATTCTTCTTAATATACAATTTTTCTTAGTACTATCTTCTTAGTACTGTCTTCTGGGTACTGTTTCTTCCAGTTTTGTTTCTTGAGTCTTGCGTCTTCAGTTTGTGGCACCTGTGTGTGCCGGTAGGCCCCGACGGCTAGGCTTTTATCTTGCCGCAGGAGAGCGAGACGGAGCGATGGCGTCTATCTCTGTAATGCTCTCGCATTACCAAATATGGTCATGGCCCGCTAACCGCGGTAGACGCGTCGCGGCTGCACTATTGCTGTCCCTATCTACATTATTATTATTATTATTTCTATACAATGTCTAATAAATTGCTAATATTTCTAAACACACTTATCGAATCACTATAAAAACTGTTTTATGTTATTGCGGACATAAATATCTATATAAAAACACTAATTGCAACACTATAGGTTGATAAACATCGTAAATATAGAGCGTTAAACATTACAAAATTAAACGGCTTAAAAACACGTTATGTAGACTTTTTTCAACGTTATAAACATTATAAAAACATACATAGCAGGCTAATTAACCTATATGACATTAAACATTACACATAACTCCTATAAAACACAGATTATCGACGATACATAAGTTCCATATTTTTAAGTGACTATTTCTATGATATTATAAACATTTTTATAAGTTATTTACCATTCTTATATACCTACAAGTTGTAATATTATATTCAAAACATTAGATCGATGATTGTTCATACAAATTATTAGTCCCTAGAACTTATATTTACAATTATGATTTTTATCATCACGCTTAGGCCTACGCGTCGCTAACACTTGCTGTGAGGCGGTAACACAAAGAGAGCTCTAACACCAATCCTCCCAATCACATCACCAATGCTAATTGCATTATAATAAGACCACCCTTAAGACCAATTTCGATGAGGCTTTCACTGGCAGATAGCTGATTGTACAAGAAGTAACTTAGGCTACTTTTATTTCAGAAAAAGAGTTAGGGTTAGGGTTAGGGCAAGCAGGAGTTCCAGGCAATGAGTCTGCGGACGAACTTGCAAGAGCCGGAGCTGCGAAAAAAACAGATTGCTTTCTGAACCATTCTGTGGTATCCCAAAAAGCCTTGTTCGATTGACCTTAAGGAACCATTACAATCAAGAGGCAATAATGTTCTGGTACAATTTACCAGGACAAAATCATTCCAAAGATCTTAATTGGCGCTTTTAACCAGCGTAGTGCTGGAGATGCTCTGATGCTAAGTAGGAATCAGCTACGAATCTTAGTGAGGGCACTCACTGGACACTGTTGCCTAAATAAACATTTGTACAACATAGGTGTCCAGAGCACAAAATATTGCAGATTCTGCAAAAGTGCGGACGAAACTCCAAAGCACCTTTTGTGTGATTGTGACCCACTAATACCTAAACGTAACCGGATTCTGGGAAAGCACGTGCTGCTTCCAGAAGAGGTTCAGTTGCTCTCTGCCAATAAAGTCCTGCAGTTCATCAAAGCTATAGGACTTTATGGGGAGCTTTAGCAGTGATACAGGACTGCATAAGCCTGCACAGTCCCCGTTTAGAATAATAATAATAATAGAGTTCTGTGCAATAAAATAATAAGCACTTTTATTTTTAAAATAACCGGCGGGCGACCGCCTTAGATGCATGCGGTGTTACCACAATATAGATGACATTCTATAGTTCACGCGAGCGGAGCCTCGGGTACAGTGTTAGTTTACAATATCTTTAATAAACAGATTTTGATTCTTTACTGCTTTATTATAAATATAGATTACTGTTTATTTTAAGGTAAGTACATATTATAATAGTAGAAGCCTGTAGCTTATGTAAAGTCTCCCATGTGGTCGTGGTCACTTAAACTCCTGTGTGATGCTGGCGAAGCACAAGCCAGTAAAAAAATAAACAGATTCGTCCAACTGCCATACCACGATACAATTTCACATAATCATATTTTGACAAGTGCGCTATGCACCAATACATTTGAAATAAGTGGGTTGACACATCCGGCGCAGTGAACTGAGTTGGTGCAATTACGTGCATAGCGCACTGTTACCCATGTCTAATGTGACTGAATATTATAAATGATGGAGTGACGAGGACGAGCACGTTGCGAATTACCGATTATAACATTATTTTAACTAACAGGAATCGAGTGTTCAATGACCCGGCGACGGCGGAGTACTGCATAGACATCGCACGCAAGCTCGTAAGTTAAACTATATTGTTTAAAGTAATGACGATTCAGTGATCTGGTGCTTTAAAACCCCGCGTTGGTTTAACTTTCGTAACCTAAGTTTTCGTAGAAGAAAAACATAATAAAGCTACCACAATATGTTTTTAGAGTATGTAGGGAATACACGCCTGGGTAAACTATCTCGGTAAAACATAATTATCAGCAGTCGCTTATCGGCTTATTCTACCATATATTATACCATATATATCGGCCTATTGTATTATTTGAAAGCAAATTTCTACTCCAGGTTAAATTATAGATACACCGGATCGAGATTTATGTACGGTATTATCGACGCGAAAATTTTTTTACGTATTGATTTTGGATTTGAAATATATTTACAATTTTCATTTCTTTTGATAACTAAAACAATCCTTTTATTTCTAGATGAGGAAAATAATAAATATCAAATTTACGGAGTAGATAAAAGAAAATGACCCCATACGAAGACAAATTTATAACTACTGAATTATTTATAGCCTTATTCAAAACTGCAAGTGAAGGGAAAACAACAAAAGTTTTAACATGCTTAGACGAAGGAGCAAACATTAATGAACGGTTTATAAACTATTCAAATAACACACCATTACATATATGTGTTATGATGCAAGACTTAGAAGTAATTAAATTACTCCTGAAAAGAGGAGCTAAGACAGACTATAGAAATCATGAAAATAAGACTGCGCTAGATGTTGCTACAGAACTGGATTCTGATGTGGGACAAGCAATCATTAAACTATTAAAAACGCACAAAAGTAAAACACAAGCAGACACAAACAAAAAGACAAAGTATACGTTTCGGAAACGGGACTGCACGTCAGGTATTGAGGGAAAATTTTACGAAACGAAACTGATAACTTTGATACAAATACGTTCACTAATAAAAGAGTACGAACAATTTTATATTGGAACTAATTTAGCAGGTATAGGCGCTTTGGACGACATCTGCGTTAGATACAAAGACAACAACGAAGACGTTGTTATATTTTTGCAGGCCAAGCACAGAAATAAAGTGACCAAAGGTGAAATAACAAGCAATGCTTTATGGCAACAAACGGGCGATTTCAGTTTGTTTCAATATTTCGATAGCTACTTGAATATCAGAGAAAGATTCAATGACACGAAAAATTCGGACGTAATTTTTAATGGTAAATACGAAGATTTGAAGTGTTATCTGATCATATACACATCAGGTGGTAATAAACTGAATGATAAGAGAACCGCTAGATATTGTTCAACAGATAAAAAAGTTAGTGATTTAATACGAAGCGGAGCAAGTAGTGACATATTGCAATATCAGTACATGGGCGATGAAGTAGATTTGTTAACAAAATCTACTTTGGTTAAAGAAATGCAATATCTGGGGAAAACCATAGTTAACCTCAGAGAAATGAAAAATACTGACTTCATGTTAGCAGACCGCCACATACGTAAATATCACGTTTTATTGGCACAAAATGTTTTGAATATTTCCGATGTAAATAGCGCTGAACAACGAACTGGTACTTTCCGTGATGATTTCTTCAGTAACACCGACGAATTGCTAGTGGCATTAAAAGAAGCTCTTTTCAATGAAGCTGTTATTAAAATCGACCCGAACAGAGGTAATATAAAAGAATTAGTACAGGCTGTTGTAAAGAAACCAACATCAGTTGCTGTTAGTGAACTTATGCAAAAATTATTAATACGTTATGATTACAAAACCAATACTTTAGTCACAACAGATAAAAATACTAAAAATATCGCAAAAGAATTATCTGATATAAAAATTGGATACAATGTGTATGAAGAAGCTTATAAGATTGCTGTCAAAAAGAAGTTGACTTCAATTACTATCAAACTACCTGCAATTTTCGGTAATATTGATATATCAGTTAGCGATGATAACAATGATGCTATAGAATGTTTATCTGAAATACTTGCGAAAGATAAAAATGTTATTATTAATGAAGAATTAATTGGATCTAATACGCTGATAGACGCTGGAGGAAATGCTCTAAATAAGTTTTTGAAAAGCGCTTTGGGTAACCTTTTGATTTTAAGTGAAGAAGACGAGTCCCTTAAATTTAATATGAACTATAAAACTTTGCATAATAATGCTAAAATGTTATTGAAATTATTGATGAGTAAAATTAGTGATCTAGATGCTTATAGAATAAGACTAGATATTAAAGGATTACCCAAACTGTCATTGAAGGCAGATGCACGTGACAAATTATTAGCAAAAGATTTTTTTGATAATCTTTGGTTTTATACAAATCAAGCTAAAGAAGACGAAATAGAGGGTCAATGTAAAAATATATTGGAAGAATACTGCATTACTAAGTATATCTCTGCAAGGAAAAGTACCAACATTCGATATGATCTAATGTATTTAAAAATTCATGATGATGTACAGAAATGGTGGATGCTTGAAGGTGAATTGGATTACTTGAATGATAGCAAGTATTTTAAAGACATTATAAGATATTTTTTATATACTCCGCTTTTGTCTATTCTAAGCGGTGTTTACATGGATCGTATGAATTCCTATCATATTGAATTCGATAAAGTCTCTGTCCAATCTCTGTGTACGCAATTCAGACAAGCCAGCACTGTTATAGTAGTAACAGAAGTCGTTTTACTGACTGGAATCAAATTGGTTCAACACTTCCAAACACTTAACGATTATGCGTTCATTCAACTCGATTCTCTTTTGTTACTATCTGTAAATGATAGAAATGTTTTGATAGAAGACATAAATCATAGAAAATTACAAACAGTAATAATTATTTACGGAGATATATCGGAATTTAAAAGTGAATTATTCCGTTGTCTTATAAAAGAAATCACTTCGACACAGCTGATAATAATTATTGATACTCATTCTTATAAAAAATTACAAACATTTGTTATTGATGATAAATGGCCAATGGTGCCTGATAAAGGAATAGAATTCAACGACCTAGTTCCGATAAGCCAAAAGAAGGTCTTAAGTAGCACATTAATATTTCAAGGAACTGAAATATCTTTTAATACTGTTATAAAAGAAGACGCAAAATATTTGATAAAGCCGTGTATATTACAAAAAATTATTAACAATGAAAAAATTGAAGTCGGCAGAACATTATCGAATCCAAATTATGAAGAAATTAAATATTACTTTATAGATAGACAATTGAAAGAGATTGACAAAGAATCAAAGGAAGAATTATTTTCACAATCGGTATCGGAACAACTGAAGGCTTTCAATAAACTGAAAACATTTGAAGTTATAAACGACACTGTTGTTCTAGCCGGCGCTCCTGGTTCTGGAAAATCAACTTTCTTAACCCACATGTCTATCAAAACGAAACAACGAAATCCCAAAATATGGATCGAGAGAATAAACTTGCTTGATTATACAAAAGAATTTCATAGATGGCAGGATAAAAAAGTAAATATTGATCGTATAGAAGCATTAAAATTTGTCTGTAAGTCAGCTATATCTAAAATTACATCAAAAAATATAATTAATTTTGATGAAAATGTTTTCGATCTTGAAATAGTAAATGGAGAGTTATTGCTGAGAAACTATAAAGAAATAACTGTTTTAGATTATTTTGAATTACTCATGTTTATATATTGTTATAATAAAGGAAATACAGTTTTACTTTTCGATGGCTTCGACAAGATTTGTCCGGATTACAAAGAAGATATTATTAAGTTGCTGAAGTGTTTGGTTACAACGAGCATGGGAGTAAACTCGTTCGACAGATCAAGTCACAAGCAACGCATTTGGATCGCTAGTCGTTCCTACAACAACATCGTTGTGTCACTCCATACTGAGTTCGGAATTCTTTATGATTTAAAAGAAATCACAGTGAAAGAATTAAAAATATCCATGAAGAAATATTTCAAAATTAATTTAAATTTAAACGAACTAAATTATGACCAGTTTATAAACATCGATGGATTTCTTGAATATATGGAAAAGAACGGAGAGCTTTACTTTGGCAGAAGGAAAATAAAAACAATTAAATATTATAATGTCCTTTTGCTTGAATTGTATTTTACAGCAGTTGAATATTTACTAAGTGAAACAAATTATATTGATTTTACGCCTGAAAAATCTTCTTTAGTGGAGAAATGGCAGTCAAGATATAGTAGAAAACATGAGGTTTGTCTATTTAATCTTGTATGCGTAATGAAGGGGCAGTATGAAAATAAATCACTAAGAAAAAAAGCTTTGCCTTTAAGAATAACACCAATATATATGTACTGTGCTCTTGAACATTTCACAAATGAACTAAAAAACATTGCTTTCAAAAATACTAATAAAGTTTTGAATTGGGATTTTGAAGCGAATACGTCATCATTCTACAAAGATTTCCTGGAGACACAGTTGAAGAAAAGACTTTTTCATCAGAATCAGATGGATCTTTATAATCCTGATGTGAGACGGACATATGACAGAGAACTGAAAGAGTTTTTAGATAAACATAAAAAGATAGCTTTCTACGCAACATACTTTGGGGAATTAGAGGATTTACTCACACAAGTTGAGATTGATGAAATGCGAAAAATCATATGGCAATTTGAAGCCGGCGTGGAGAAAACAGACGTAGTCGATTATATCATAAACGGTGTACCAAAATTTATACACCCAACGTTTCAAGAATATCTCACTGCCGAATATGTAATAGATTTATTTAAAACAAAACTAAACGAAAAAACTAAACTGTGGAACTTTATTACTAAATCTGCAAATATTTATGTTTTAGAATTCATAGGCCTTCAATTAAAATGTGACAATGAATTAAAAAACTTTTTCGAGGGTGATAAAACAAAATTATCATATTTTAACGCAATTATTGAGGAAGATACACATTCTTTGCAATTTATGCTCAATAAGGCGTCACCATTAGTAACATCAAAATGGTCAACTATATTTAAATGGTTTGGACACATTGTATTCCTATTTTGCTTATATTTTGTTTCTTTTTATTTAATCAAAGAAATAAATGAATAATTTTGTGATAAATGCATCGTTGTTATTTACCTAATTATACCATTTCCATTTCTTTATTTTCCCAATGACAGCTCCTGTGAAAACTTCAACGAGCGTCTTTTTTACATTATGTATGCATTATTTTATAAAAATATGACGTTTAAACACGTACAAGGTCGTACATACTAGAGTCGGAGAAACTGATAGGGATGGAGCTATATCGATAAACGTAAGACGATAACAGACCCGATATTTTTTTACAAAATGTATGAAACTAAACTACTGCCGGATACTTTTGTACAAATTTATTAACTAATATTATATTTAATTACAAGATTTTACACGTATTAATTCTTGATTGATAATGCCAACTTCTTCAAAATTTTCGAAGCTGTTGTAAAATAAGTAGGTATTGGTAGGTACTCGACAATGAAACGAAATAATTATAACGACAGGTAATCTTTATTTATTTATTTTAATCAAAATCATATGAATCGTCACTGTCACGATATATGCGATCGATATCATTACTTATTTGGTCACAACACTACAACTATCAAATTAGAACTGTCATCGAGAAAATAAAGAAATGGAAATAGTATAGGCCGTTAAAAAATGCTTTAACAACATACCATGGTAACGTAAATGTCGTGAACAAAAACTATTTGAAAGCTTTTTTTTTATATTCACTTAGGTACGTCATTTTGAATATTTAAGTTGATAGAAGGGATAATAAAGATTAAGCAAGACCGTACCACACTAACGGACAGCAATACTTGGACTATAACCCGACAAATTAAATATACATTACAAAATGGCCGCCTTAACATAAAAACCCTTTTAAAATATGTTCTACCAAATTTATCCGGTTAATTTTAGGAAAATTATAAATAATATTTATCAATTCATTCTTCATCCTATATGAATTAGCCACACATAATTAGAGAATTAGCGAAGTGGCCTTCAGTATTTTTGACTAATAAACTAAAATGAAGGTAAAAATATCATACATAAAAATTAAATATTATGTTATCATATTAACGTTCACTGCGTCTATTAGAGCCTATAACACAACAATTCACCATAACTAATCACTAAATATGACCTTTTGGAATATAAGTAGTTACAAATTACAAAAAACAAGCGTTTAGATACAGAAAAAGTATACTATGTCCTGCTCACACGTACGCGTTGTGACTTATGCGTCATCTCACTTTCGCAAATATTATTATTTTAAGAGATGGTCCTCGAGTAAGGTTCTCGAGTGGAGACCACGCACCGGAAAGCGCACCTTAGGACGGCCCCCCACTAGATGGAAAGATGACCTTAATAAAGGTCGCTGGGAGCCGTTGGGTGCAGGCCGCACAATATCGGTCGCTCTGGAGATCTATGGGGGAGGCCTATGTTCAGCAGTGGACGTCCTGCGGCTGAAATGATGATGATGATGATGAAGAGATGGTCTACCTCTATACTCCTGCCTATGGTTGACAGACTATGGGAAGAAATTTGATTTTATCAGAAGAATCGATCCCAGTCATTTCTTTATTTTTGTCTAACCTTTTTTTTTTTGTAGCACCCAGACTATCCATAATAAAAAGTTTATTTATGAGTAAAAATAAATCGAACTCTTTTCTCAAAAAAAGGTTTATTTAAGTCACGATTATTTCCTACAAAATGAACGGGAAAGGTTTTAAACGATTTCTGACATTTTTTTAACTCTCTAACCTGAGTTGGGCCCATAGTTTGATGATCCATATAAAAAAATGTGTGTGTGTACCAGAGTACACAGGTAAGAAGTGAAACTTCTTTACGACATATCATTTTTCTACTATTTGTAACTTCACGAAAATGGGGTAGATAAGGCTTAAGCCTTAAGAAAAACAATTTTTTCCGTATTAAATTAAAGCTATTTTATTATTATAGACATGCATACAATTAATGAGTAATTTATTTTATCATTGTTCTTATTATAATATCATTGCTATTTATTTATTGTATTATATTTACAAGTTATGAATAAATAATTGGAATTATCTTTTCAAAGTAATACAATTATATGATGACAGTTAATCTTGTAGAAATGCAACGATTTTATAAAATTAAAAATGAATAAATATATCATTAAAAACGAATAATTAAAAAAGATGTATGTATACATATTTTTATTTTCTAATCGTGTTTTGTTTTATTTTTAAATTATTATATAATTCATATTTTTTATTGTTTTTAGAATTAATAATGTTCACTAGATTTACAGTCATATTTATTAATACTTGCTAATTTTAACAGATTTATATACATTCACTGATACTTACAATCAAAAAGTGAGGTTAACCTCAAATAAATATTAAAATCATGCTCATACGTGTTGAATTTATAAAACGAAATATATAATCACTCTCACTTTTCTTGTAAATTCACTTAAATTTGAATAAGTCTTTTTATTTTATCACTTTCAAATTAATATATTGTTATTCTTATTTCAAACCAAACTTCAAAACTAATATATTGTTGTTATTATTATAATATATTACATTTTTACTTTACGTCACTATACTAAACTTTGATAAAAAATCAACATGGCGCGTAACCGAAAAACGTGACGATAGCTACAAAAATTTCTCCCATACGTCGATAAAGAAGTTTCACTTCAAAAACTTTTTGTGTAGATAGCCCATAATAAATATTAATAAACAAAATGCATGAACAGGCTGTTCTTCTAATAAGAACAAATTAACAATAAAATAAACGTGATAGATAGAGTGTAGTCTGACATACCTAAATGTTTGGAAATCTCACGAAGCAGCTAATTTTCTTATACAAATGCAAATTTTTACCTATGAAATACTTGTATATGGCAACAATATTGTATGATTCCCATTTTTTTTTCTCTTTTTAGTAGTAGGTATTGTTTAGAAGGATAAGGATAGGAAGATAGATAGAGAGATATAGGAAGGAGTGTAAATGCCGGTAATATGGTGAATGGGGCGTTACGCTCCTTTATGAGCAGCCAGAGGATTTCTATGAAAGCTCGTTTGGCTGTGCATAGAGGAGTGTTGGTTCCAATACTCATGTACGGAAGTGAAAGCTGGGTGTGGCAGAAAAATCATGAAAGTAAAATAAATTCAGTAGAAATGACAGCGCTAAGAGGTATGTTAGGAGTGAAATTGAGTGACAGGATAAGAAATAGTGTGATAAGAGAGCTTTGTGGTGTGAAAGAAGATATAGTCACACGAATTGAGAAAGGGATGCTTAGATGGTTTGGACATGTTGAGAGGATGAAGGAAAGAAGAATGACTAAACAAATTTATGATGCGAGTATGAAAGGAATCGTTGGAAGAGGAAGGGCTAGACGAACATTTATCGATCAAATCGGAGACGTTCTGAAGAAAGGTAAGGTCAAGAGTACTCTAAATCAACGAGAATGCATGAAAAGATTAATGAATGTCGAAGAAGCGAAAGTGGTATGCCAGGATCGTAGCAAGTGGAAGGACGTGGTCTCTGTCTACCCTGTTGGGATATAGGCGTGATTTATGTATGTATGTATGTATTGTTTAAGTGTATGATGGGTTCTGTTCGCCGTCGCATTCACGCAGCGTTCGATCTCTTTTCCTCCGATGCACTGACACTCATTACGGAACATAGCTGGACACCAATGAGGCCTTGTTCGCTTACGTTCACCTTGTCATTATATAATCATGTAATCCGTGTGAATAGTTGTTATGTGTACAGGGCCGACAAAAAAAATACAAAGTTTTTGAATTATTGATTATTGTTGTTTTAACTGTAAAATTGGACCTTAGAAATAAAATATGCATATTATGTCATCTATGATTAAATGTATGTACTTTGTTTATTTTACTCCACTTGAGGAGTTGCAGCCCGAAGCGATTTCTCCAGGTTCTTCAGAGCTGGTGTCACGCCGGTTCCCAAGTCTTCCACGACGCTTGACAAGTACACTAATCAAAAATATTTATATATCAATTACTATTTGTTACTTAAAATACATACAGTTGCCAGACATAGTCTCTTACAAAAGCCCACTTGGGCAGTTTAAACG
Source organism: Saturnia japonica (assembly GCA_033032175.1). Classification (NCBI taxonomy): domain Eukaryota; kingdom Metazoa; phylum Arthropoda; class Insecta; order Lepidoptera; family Saturniidae; genus Saturnia; species Saturnia japonica. The sequence continues at coordinate 8,555,680 of CM065329.1, forward strand.
CTGGGAGGACGAGATAAGGAAGATAGCAGGAAATCTATGGACAAGAACAGCAGCAAGCAACAGATTAAAGAGGAAAAATTTAAAGGAGACCTTTGCCAAAGCTGGACAAACAGACGAAGTTGTCGATGTCATTAATAATTATCTTTAGCAGCTATTTGTAAATTTCACTGTATAAAGGCTTATAATAATAATTATTATTTATTTGTAAAAGTATCAATTTTTAAAAAGAAAAAAAGAAGCGAAACGGTTTTTTCATAGTAACACGGCAAATTGACGGTGCCGTCCCTGAAGGTAAGCACAGAATAATCTAAATACAACGGCGGCCACCGAAAAATCTAACTTTTCAGTAAATGCATGGTGGTCGCGACTCAGTCGGGCTGTACAGCCCTACCACCCCGCAATCGGCATTTCCTCGTTCATTAATCAACAGGGCGCACCACGTGCAGGTGAGGTTGGATTGGGCGTGTCGGTTCTTTAAATGTAAATGTTTATGCGATGTTTGTTACGGAGTACCGTCAGCATGAAAATCGACGATGGCTCAACTGCGCCTACCAACTAACTACCAACTGGTAGCGTGTACGGATTCCACGTCGATCGACGTGAGTTCGAATCCCTGCAATGAGTCTCAAGTGAATTCTCACGAAATGCTAAATCCATTAAGAATTTAAAGAGAAATATTGATATTAATAGTATGTGCCGGTGTAATAATTAAAGTAGTGCTCGCACTGTTGGCCTAACTTCAGTAATAATGACTTGGCGTCCGTACTATTGACCTTGCATCCGGCTTGTAATAAGAACTACGAAAACGAAAAACATAGACAAAGAAGAAATGCGAACAGTGACAAAATGACAGATTACAAAAGTCCACAGACTGATTGTGTTTAGTCTCCTACAGTCCGTACTATTGACTGGACGCTTTTGAAAAGCTACCAACGGCTAAGGAATGTGGATTATCACTTAGGCACTAATGTATTTCAATGTTCTATTGAGCACAAATAAGTTTAAAATTATAAACTTATTTATAATGATAAAAAAACTTGCGCAGTTTACACACGGTAGAAGCGAAAGAAAACAAAAATATATTTTTTAAATCTCTTTTTAAACATCCTTTAACAGCGGGACTCGAACTCTCGACCACTTGTACTGTACACATAACAGAGCGTACAAGTCTGGTCGTCACACCGCCAGGCCAATTCGACGATGGTCATAATTATGAAAATCAGGACTTGCATTAACCGTGCATAATGTATTTCTATCTCATTCTCTCTCGCAGACATGTATGTGTTTGTCCATTTTTAGTGTCGCTCAAGTGCCTAAGGAAGTTTTCACTTCAAAATAGTATTATACGATATTATTACCTATATCGGTGAGACACCTCTTGGTACCGAGAGCGTCCATGTTCTTTATATTTAGTATTCTCTCCGCGTACAACTCGCAAGTGTGCGTACAGACCTGATAACAATTGGAAAATATAATTAAAAAAAAGCATACATGTTGTTCGAAACCGCGGTCTGGCAACACAGGTTGTCTCTATGTAACTTTCGCTCTCACTAGCTGTCAACTACACACGAGACGTCGTCGCACCGTTTTAGTTTGTTTGAGAAGTTATGTTTTCTGACCGGCTCGCGGTGTAATTTGTACGTTACCAACAACTTGGGCTCCGACGTAAACTATCAGACTATGGAGATAAATGTTAATTAGCGTTCCCTCCTATAGCAATAATGTATCGGAGTTATCGTCCCATTTATATAATGTGTAGGCGTTCTAACGAAGTTAATTTAAAACTTTCTAAATTTAAAAAATCAATATATATTTTTTTTCTTTTGAATTGTTACATTTTCACCGTCCATTTAACATATAATCGGTACTTATTAACAATTAAAGTTGTGCACATACGTCATAAGGTATTATATTTTAAAGAGTTGTGTTTTGACGTTCATAAGTGCCTTCTTAGGGCCTACATTGAATAAAGATTATTTTGATTTTAATTTTAGAGGTATTTAGAGTTAAGTTATTATTGTTATTATTATTTTTTGATATCTTACGTATCGTGTTTTGCGCCACGGGACGAGAGATCCCCTTATTGCGGCCATTTCTTATATCGTGATATTGTATAAACTTGTAATCTCGCCACGAGAAGAATTAGTGTAAGGAGATGGACAATTTGACCAACTGATGACTAGACATTTCCCCTCCTGATCCTCGACTGTTACTTTTGAATTTTGGAGTGTCTTCCGTCAGAGTAGACGTCGACAGTGGTGAGTTTAATTGTATGACTTTAGCTTAATTAAGCGCATGGTAATAGAATTTTACTAGTATTTATTTGATACATTTTAGTACACTGATAAATTATAATATAATATAACGAATTATCTCAAGGCAATATTCAATAGTAAATTGCGTCTTGAGGGAGGTAAATAAGGAATTACGAACGAGAGTTATACTAGAAGTCCGAAGTCGAAGACTGAGGGTTTTAATAAGGCGACGTTCGTAATTCCCGTACCGCCCGTGTAACATACAATGTTTTTCATCACATCTCCGAGTAAATAATTAAAATAATGTAAAAAAATGAATATTACTTCACTATACTAGTCAACTCAACAATTACAAAATTTACGAGAAACGGTTTTTTTAATGTTGCCGTCAAAAAGGCGCAAAAACGCGTACAGCCAAATGGTTTATAAAAACAATTGCATCTATTGAAAAATCCATTACGCCCTCGGGCGTTAGCGCAAAAAAGACCCTCGGATAACCGGCACATTATGACACTGTTTACGTGCAAGTGTGATGAAAAAGCATTTTACGGACCGGTATAATTTAGGTACAAATGTATGTTGAACTCACGTCAGCTAAAAACTGCCACGGCGCCTGTTTCTCCGACAGATGCATCTCGAGGTGCTGTGGTAGCGTCATCAGGTACTGCCCGATCTGTTCAAACGAATGTCAACTCTCAGAATGTTCATCTGTCCAGTCAATATAATATGTACGTCGTTCCATGCTGTTACAGTAAAAATGTTGTTATTAAGAAAATACAAATTTTGTTATCGAAAATAAAATAATCCAGTAATTTAATAAATCAATATTTAGATTTAGGTTATCAAGACGAAACAATTTACGTTCCATGTAACCTTTCTTATGATGTACTTAGTTCTACGACCAGAATAAAAAAAAACACTATTCACGAAATATCTGTAAGACCATGTATAATCTACATAAACATCGAGTATGTATTCGTTGGTAAAAAAGGCATCGCGGAACACGCACGCATTGAAAGTTTATCAGTCGAATTACATAAGCAAATAAATGTCTAAAAATAGCACACTTCGCCTCCTTATAAACGATAAGGGTATACTAAAAAAAATATCAAGGGAACACTAGTAATTACGACCCCTCATTTAATTTGGTTATATGAACCGTTTTATGAAATAGAACCAGTAAACTGGTATCTTTACCATCCCTAGAAATGTCAATGTACCAGGTACGTCTACTTTAGTAACCATAGATTATTAATAATAATTAGCTGTGATCGCGGCTGCGTTCGCGTGGACAACAGAATGCCGTCGCTCAGGCACACGCTCGAATCATTCTACCAGCTCCAGGTTATTTTAAAACTAAAAATGCTTATTGTGGGTTATCTTTAAAAGATAGACATATGCTATCTTTAACTTTATTATAAGTCATTTTACTGTCTACAGCTATGTTACTACATTAATTTGATAAATCGGTTTATTCGGCGTAAGCAATTTAAGCGCCTAATTGATTCACAATGACCAGGTTTCATAATTTGCGCGGAACCCTAGTTCTTTTTCTACAATAAAATTAGCCTAAGTTACTCCTTATAACTTCAGCTATCTGCCCGTGAAAGTGCCGTCAAAATTGGTCCGACCGTTTCGAAGATTACTCGGAACAGACAGACAAAAAAAATTTTAAATTGTTTTTTTTTTTTATAAGTATCGTGTATACTTACCTGTGTATTTAGTAAAAAGCTGTTATTTTGACAAACAGACACTTCAATTTTACTAATTGTATAGAAGATAAAGCGTTCCAAGCGATGGCTTTCTTCAAACCGTAGTTTCAACCACTGAACTAGGGATGTAACGATACATAATTTTGTCGTTACGATACCGATTATATTACTGTAGTGAAAGATAGGTGATACCGATACCGATTTAGAAAGTTCCGTAATAAATAAAATTAATAATGCAGTATGTAAGCTTTTATATATTTTTGCCCGCCTGGCGGAGGGTAAAGTTTTTTGGGTTACTATATGTGTCTCTATTATGTACAAAACTGGCTATAAACGTTTTTAATTATAAGTAGATATTGGATATATAATCTCAAAATTACTAATAAATAGACACGAAATAATACAACGCTTAGTAAAGACGACAATGTCACCGTTAACACCACATTGCAACGAATGGGAACATCGTCAATTCGCGCGCTTTTCAAAATTTTTTATATATCGGTTGATACCGATTATTATCGGTCTGTTTATAGTACCGGTATAGTTACATCCCTACTCTAAGCTTAATATTTACTTTTAAACTTATCGTCATATTTTTGTCCGCAAACCCCCCGGATTTCTATAAGAGGGCGATTGAAAATTTGCAGATAAGATGGCAAACTATCTCTGATAACAAATTAAAACGTGAATTTATTACATACAAAGTTGTTTTAAATTTCTCTCTGGATTATTTTAGTCTAGTATGAATTAAGTAGGTTTTGAAGAATTTCGAAATTACTTCAAGATTGTTTTTCACACTGTCCACGGGTATAACAATATTATAAACTACATCGATTAAATTGTTAAGGTTTTTTTTACTTCTTAGATACATTGGTAATTATTAAAAAAAAGATCACGATATCTATCTATCTATCTATCTAACTCACGCGGATAAGGCGTGAGGCGAGAGGGCCTCAACTTCCGAATTACACACAAAAATCAATATTTAAGGTTAGCTGAGAAGTATAAATTAATGTTAGGTAGCCTGTACTATCTACTATTACTAGAATTAGCGTGTTTAAACAAAAAAAAAAAAACAATTCTGCTTAATTATATTGTTAACGTATGTGTATAATATTACCTCTGTTATATACTCCTGGGGTGAGAGAGCGAAGTCAGGCAAATCTGTTGTCAGCGCGTCGTTGTCGCTCCAGACGGGCAACTTGCTAATCTTATCTGAAAGCGAACTCATATGTATCATATGAGTTACATACTACAGAATGCCCGCGCGAATCTTGTTCCCCCGCTTCCGGCGATTTTAAAAACAAAAATGTTTATTGTGGGTGTTCCTTAGAAGATAGATATATACTCTCGCGAACTTTTTTGTAGATTTTTTAATGTCTACAATTATGTAGTACATTAATTTGCTATATCTCTTATGGTTTACTCAGCATAAGCCATTTAAGCGCCCGAATTGATTCACCATGACCAGTTATTTTTTATTTGTGCGGAACCTTAATTATTTTTCTAAAATAAAAGTGGCCTCAGTTACTCCCTATATCATCAGCTAACTATCAGTGAAAGTCCCGTCAAAATCGGTCCAACTGTTTCGGAAATTACCCGGAACAAACAGGCAAATATTTAAAAAATTGGCTTTTTGTTATAATTATCGTATATGTATTTAGTAAAAAACTGTTATTTTGACATTACAATCAGACAATTAAATTTTATTAATTGTATAGAAGATATGCCATTTAAACACTAGCATTATAAAACCTAGCCGGAACACCACAACAGTAAGGTTCTCTAGAACCTGTCTGTCACGTATGCTTGGTTTGTGGATTGGGTCACCCAGCACGGTTTCCCCCATTGCCATTACACGGGACTCTGTAAAAACTGATTGAAACCCGTTCTCCGAGGCTGTAATACCCCTGCTGTTGCAGTTGTCGACAGGCGACGGTAACCATTTCTATCAGGTGGACAGCCGTATGCATGTTTGCGCCCTTTGACATTAAAAAAAATCATACAAGTCTGTACAACAGACAAGCAGGAAGGTTACAGGCTATAAAATAACTTCAAAAGGCAGTACCTAAAAACATGAACATCAAGCAAGTTCGAGAACTGAAAACATCTATAGAGACTACACGAGTACGATGGCGACGCGGTGGAAAGTCCCATGAATTAATTTAACACGAGCAAAACCGCGGGGCACGGCTAGTGGATAATATTTTGGAACTTGCATTTCAAATTGATACAAAAACTTCCTTGCCAGTTTTAACAAGGGAGCCGCCGTCTGGCTCAAGGTGGTAACACGCTAAGCCTAGTGGTAGACCGGCTCTCAAGTGCAGCTGCCGGAACATACCTATCGGTGTTTGGTGACAGGTTTTCAACTTGAGGGAGGTAGCTAACCAGGCGGGCATTAGAAAAAGTCCTACCCCCATGCTATGGTTTCATCACGATGTTTTCCTTCACCGGACGCTGAGGCCCATTGCAAGGATTCGTACTCACGACTATCGAAGCGGTGTCCGTACACGCTACTTTTTCAATCTTAAGTTAGAAAAAATAAAATATGTCCATTATAATTACCTAATTGCACATCGACAGGATTCCTCAAAATCGCTCGCGCCATGCCCCTCAGCTGTTCCTTGGCTCTCCGAAGCCCTGCCACTGAGGCAAGAGGCTCGGCCCTCATGGCCGGCAGCCGCTGGCGTGCCTCCGCGTCTAACAGCAGACTCGGCAAGTCGAGGAGGGGGTGGTCTTCTTTCGATTCTGGACATAGAATAACGAAATCACACAGAGAACTATCTTTGGAGATATCGTTTTACTTGGTACAGTCCGACTGGTAGAACACTTCTCCCTTACAGAAGATCGCGGCCAAATAACCTCCTGTTGTGTTCCTACGGTGCACGAGCTCCTTGGGGTAGGGTGGTTTAAGGCCGGCAACACGGTAGTGATACCTTACTATCAGCTAGAGATGAAAAGGATAGCGGTTTGGCCGGATACCGGATATCCAGCCCTTTATCGCGTCACACGACGCGATCAGTTTGATTTGAATATTGGCGCGGTGAACGAGATCGGAAATAAACTAAACTAATTAATAAAACAAACAATTTAGACGTGCGATTATAAAAATAAACGGTGTCCATAATCTATTGTGATATTATTTGCCTTGTGTAAAATAATGAGAATATTTTGAATTTTTGTATTCGGTATCCGGCCGGATACTGAATCACTATCCGGTATCGGTTTCATCTCTACTATCAGCTTTGCTTAGTTTCGCATTAAATGGGCGTGAGTAAAATTGTGTATCCATTTTTTTAACTTCCAAAAGACTTTTCTAAGAGTTCTTCTTCTTCTTCCATTCTTACAACATGTCTTGTTTATCGTAAGCGTCCAATTTTAATTGTCTTAACAACATTTGGTTTTGACTCGTATAGCTCATGCTTGTACCGCGTGCGCCATTCCTCATTTTCCAACACGGTACCGAAAATACGTTTTTTTTCTGTTGCACGGCATATTGACGGTATTGTCAAGCACAGCCCAATTCAAACACAACAGCGACCACCGAGAAATCCAAATCTACCGACGGTCACCACTGTTATGCTGACCTGCATTAATTTAACTTATTTAACTAGTGGTCCAAAGCGCGACTGCTATGCTTAAGGCCATGGGTTCGATAATTCTCAATAACAGCTCAGAGTTTGACTTTGTGCCTGATTAATGGCAATATGCTCTTCCCCTATTACATGGGACTTAAAGCACACACCGCGAACTGTGGGTGTACATTAGTACACCTCTGCTAACCCTTCGGGGATACAGGCGTGATGGTATGTTATGTTATGCACAGGCTGATCTCGAAAGTCACTATGATGGACTTTTCACCACGTGCATGGTGGTCGCAACAACCGAAACAACCCCACCACCCCGTGCAGTATTTTACGTTCGGACACCAACAGAGAAATATCGCCTTTTTTATTTAATACTCAACTCTCTAAACCGTAACTCAATATTGGTTTCAGGAATTTCTTACATAAGACTCTTCGAGAGAATACTTGTAAAGCTTTCTGCAGGTCAAAACTATGATGGTTGGATGACGTTTATAAAGATTTAAAAACAATTTGTGTAAAGTACTAGAGAGATAAAGCCAGTTTAAGGCCCACCCGCGGCTGTAGAGCCGCAAATGACGACGATGAAAAGTCTTCTAACCTTCCTCTCCGTAGATCTTCTGCCGTTCAGCGATCACGTCCAGCAGTAACGCTGCGGCTGTCTCGAGGACAATCGATGCGGGAAACGTATTCGAGAGGACCCCCATCGTGACCCCGGCACTCACAGAGGTCAGGAACGAGGTCTCGATCCGACGGCTGTGCGACGATATGTGACCCGAGACGGCAGACACGAAGTTCTATAACCGATAAGCAAGTGGCGAAAACTGTTTTCCGCTTTCGATGAACCTCGAGTCATCAAATTTGGTATTGGTGGTTTGTTTTTTTTATTTATTTATTATAGTTACTGCATATGTAAGCATTTTTGCCAATGTCGAGTGGACAAATACACGTTATAGAATTTATTTGCCAAATGTTCGGTGTGGACACTGTAGAATACCGTAGTGGCCAGGTTTGCTATAATTAATATACAGAGGAAATTACAAAATGATTGTACCGTGCCTGTTGGTGAAATAGTAGAGTCCAAAAACAACGTCCACCACCAACAGATCTAGAATCCAATGACGACGGTCACTGTATGCCAGGCTGCGAGCCTCTCGGCAGCTAGATGTATACTGGCAGACCACGAATCGCGACAACACAAAAAAACTACCGTGCATGATAATCGCGACAAAATATGTTATAGATACCTACCACCCCGATCGAAAATTGGATACACGCCAGTTGATCCCGGAACAAGACCGGGCTTACAGTGCCACTAGGCTGTTACACCTGGTGTATGGAGGTTGCGGTCATCTGATTTATTGGATTTTACTCCTTAAAAATCGCTTTAAGTACATTTAAGGAAGCCGGTATGGAAATTTTATGAGGAGTGAACTTTATGAAAGCGTTAACAAAAAGCGTTACGATGTGTAGGTATACAGCATCTTACTTTAAAATGGATCATTAACCACTAAATCGATCAGTTAGTCAGTCAGTCCGTCTGTCAATCATTCAGTCAATCAATAATCTCTTTGTCTATTGCATAGTCAAAGACAATCGTACTTAAAACGTATATTTCAGTCGTGTTTCAGGGTTGCCACACACCCACTTTTATTATTATTATATGTCCATCTTAACAGCTTGCAATGAACATACCTCTATAGCTGGTAAGTAGAAGGGATACACTGCGTCTCCAGCAATCTTCTTGGCTCTCGTGTAAGCGCTCGCGAGCCAACCTTCGCACCTTTCCGCGACCGAGAGAATCGATCTAGAATGCTCTAGAAGATCTTGCTGAAAACGTACAGGTATGCTATGAAAATATTTTAAAGCACTAATGGCTGTAGTTCGAATTGAACTTGAGAGCTAGTTCCCCCACTAAATCGCGTCGTCATCTCGGTTCACATATTCACTTAAGATAAGATTGTGGCTATAAAGTTAAACCTATCTTCCTCCCCAGGTCGAAAGCTCAAGTTGCCCTTGCCCTCCTTCCTTCCAACTTTCCCGTGATTATCATTTTCCCTATCGTCGATCGTCGAGGGCCTATATGGCCAAAGTATTGCAACACTCTCTGGAGGCAGATGCTCGAAAGACCCTGAGAAACCTTTAGCTCCTCAAGGATATAGAAGTTTACCGATATATGTCGCCTAAACCTATAAAGAATAATATCTGGGCTACCGTGCTTTGAAAAACAGAAAAACATCTATGTAGGTGAACTTAGAATATAAAACATTATCTAAATATAAAGTTTCATCCAAATCATAGTAGCCTTCCTAGAAACCAATTACATATAATTATATATACACAAGAATTGCTCACTTAATAATATCAATACATATTATAAAATAAAGTCCTCCGCCGTATCCGTCTGTTTGAATGCGATAAACACAAAGACTACCGAACGGATTTTCATACGGTTTACAACAATCGACGGAGTGATTCATGAGGAAGGTTTATGTATATAATTCATTAGAGGTATATGTAAATTTGAAGAAATATGACGATGTACGTTGAAGATGTCGGAAGGAATCATGCTAACCGGGAGTTTTAATAGCGTGCGCCGCGTAGAGTAATAGAGATTATACAGTGGTGGTCGCATAATTAGAAACACTACCAACGGTCCTCGACATTATGTAAGATACTTCACCGCAATCGTTTTTATTTGGAAATTAAACAATAAATAGGACAACAATATGTTCAACTATTTATCATTTATTAGAAAAACAATATAAATCCCATTACACAAGTGCAGTTTCAATATTACATTACGGACAAACATTTAAATCAGTTTTAATGTATGAACAATAATGGTCAACTAATTAGAAACAACAACAAAAAGTATAAAAAACAATATTTTTTTTAAGTGTTAGTAATTAGTATTGTTATTTACGAAATACCTACTATCCACAGCCTACCAATAGTTATAATTAATATTTAGTGACGTATCCCTTATTAACAATAACAGCACTGCAACGACGTAGCATTGATTCAATCAATATCATACATTTTTCTAGGTGGATTGAATTCCATGCTTCAACAAATGCTTCATATAGTTCGTTTTGACTGGTGTTACGTTTGTTTGAGACTTTCTTTTTAACAATATACCAAAGATTTTCTATCGGGTTTAATTGCGGACTATTTGCTGGCCACTCTATAAAACGGATGTACGCTGTTCGCTAAGGAAACATTTGACGCTACTGGCCGTATGTTTAGGGTCATTGTCATGCTGAAAAAAACCAGGTTACAGGCTAATGATCGTCCGAGTAGGGAATCATTGTGTGTTCTAAGATATTTTTGTATTACCATTGTTCCATTGTACCTCCAATCTTCCGAACGGGTCCAACTCCACATCCGGAAAAACACCCCCAAACTAATGTGGCGGTACCACCGTGCTTGACTATACTCCTTGTGTATTTATAATTAAAAGCATTGTTTACAGGACGTCTAACATAGCGCTTTCCATCGGAATTTACTATATTTATTTTTGTTTCAACTGAAAATAACACTTTTTTCCATTCTCGTACCGTCCAATTAACATATTTTTTAGCGAATAATAATCGCTTCTCTCGGTGTTGCTCAGTAAGAAGCGGTACCTTTCGAGAGATTCTTCCAAACAATTTAGCTTCCACTAATCTTCGGCGTATCAGTCTTGACGAGATGTTTCTCGGGTCATCAGGCGAAAATCTTCATTTTTAATCTATTTGGAACTTTTACTTGGGTCTTTTTTAGCAACACGAACGATTAGCGTATCTTCTCGGAGAGAGGTTTTTCTTGGCCGAGCCTTTCTAAGAACTTTTTTAACAGTTCCGTATGTTTTATAAAGATCAATTAAAAACTTACTTAACTGATCAATTATTTGCCTAGTTGACGCGTCACCACTTTTATTTTTGCCTATTTTGAACAAAATAAAATTCAGACTAAATTTTGAATTGCCGCCAAAATAATAGAAAAAGAGCCAAGAAAGAAATGTTATTCTCCAATTTCAAAAAAAGAAAGAGCTATGGATGATTTTTTTAAATGTTCCTAATTAGGCGTCCAAGCGGTCAATAACAGAAAATAAACTCCTACATGTGCAAGACTCATTTTGTAATTAAATGTAAGATATGTTTTATATTTTATGCATTTAATGAGTTTTTTATTTGAGTGGCTATATTATTGCATGATAATTAATTATTTTATATTTTATTTTATTTATTGTATATTTTATACGAACATTTGTACGTTGAAGTTATACTTCCTTTATTGATAACAAGTGTTTCTAATTATATGACCACCACTGTATGTATTAAACAAAAAAAAAATGTTTGGCATAATATGCCTTAAGAGTATATGTTGTATGCTCTGCTACCCACTGCGAAGCTGGGGAGAGTTGCTAATAAAATATCCCAACCTGATCATGTTGAGGGTCTTTCAGATGTCCGCACAATAATTGGCTTTCTAATTCTGTATATTTCGGTAGTAGCTCACGGAGAGGCGCGTGCGCGGCTCTGCCCAGTTCACGCATCGTGCTAGCCAATAACACCTCTGAAATTATATTAAATTACAAATTAAAAAAATATGTGTGTCGTGTGTGTGTGTGTGTGTGTGTGTGCGCGTGTGTGTACGACTGGAGTTTACTCCTAAATTACGATTTTCTTTGAATATTCAATAGGCAAAGAGGTGATTGTTTGACTGACTGACTAACTGACGGGCTGATGAAATGACTGATCGAATGGTTAATGATTTATCTAAAAGTAAGATGATGAATATAATAGGTCGGGGAAAAAGTTTCTCCGCATTTTTATATGAAAACTCAAGACATTTTTTTTTAAGTTTATTTACCTTTATTTACAGTATATATGTGCCGTTTTGTTCGATGACTTTCTGCCATTTTGTAGGTAGAGACATGATCCCGTTGCTGTAGAATCTTTGGGACTTCTGATCAAAAAACGCGACAAATAGTTTTGGCAGTCTAGCGTTATCGTGATGAAAGGCCACACCCTTCCTGTTGATCAATTCCGGCCGCTTTCTCTCAACTGCTTCCTTTAATATCATCAGTTGTTGGCAGTAGAGATCCGAATCCATTGTTTTGCCGAGCGGGAAAAGCTCATAATGAACAATGCCCTTCCAGTCCCACCATACACACAGCATCACCTTATTTCGAGTTAGCCCAGGTTTATCCACAGTCTGTGAAGCCTGGCCGACCTTAGACCACGACCTTTTCGCACGTTCTTTTCGCGCGTGGTCCACTTTTCATCGCCAGTTATCAATCTCTTCAAAAACGGCTCGGTTTCATTACGCCTCAATAATGAATCGCAAATGAGTACACGGTTCATTAGGTTTCTTTCAGTGATCTCGTGTGGCACCCAAATATCGAGCTTTTTGGTATAGCCAGCTTTTTTCAAATCGGTTAAAACTGTTTTGTGGTCAATTTACAGTTCTTTAGCTACATCGTAACTACTGATATGCCGATCTTGTTACACTTTTTCAAAAATGGCGTCCATTTTATTCGTAACAGGGCTACCAGAGCGAGGTGCATTTTTTAAATCAAAATTTCCGGACTAAAACGTTTGAACCAACTTTGTGCTACTCTTACTGACACTGCATTAGGTTCATAAACATCACAAATTTTTTTTCGCTGCTTGAGTTCCATTTTTGCGTTTTTTGTAATCATATTTTAAAATGTATCGAATTTCTTCATTAGATTTACTAATTTTTACAGCAAGAAAATCAAATGTAAAATTGCGGGAAACAACTTTTTTTTAAATTTATGTTTTATTTTTAATGTAACCTTTTTAATGTTACAAAAACCAGCCAGATACAAATAGCACAGCCAAAGAAATTTTATAACAAGTTTATACCTACGTTATGCGAAAACACTTTTTCCCGACCTAATATGTAAATATTAGATTAGATATCATAGTGAATGAAACCTTTCAATAAGTAAATTAAATATAACAATTCATTTGTAAGCTGAAATGTTAAGTATCATATTTATGCATTTTTAGATTTCTTGGCACACATTGTAAAATACCCTCTTAACGTTTTTGGAAAAGTTGTTCGGTTGCCTATTGAACCAGTTCAACAGTAACCATATGTTTCATTCCTCTCGACAATTATTATTATTCCCTATTGGGAATTATATATTTATAACACCCCAAAACTCCCAAATTTCTGCCTATATTCATTTGACGTATATACAAGAATTTAAAAAAAATTGTGCGCCTAGCATCGTACACGTGATAGAAATGAAACTTTTTAAAACGGAGACGCGGATAGCCTAAACTGTGCATTTCATATAAAAAAGTATAGCTGTCTCTATCCTTCCCTTTGCGTTGTATCATCCTTCTCTCTCATGTAACAAAATTACATGTAACGTAACTCTCAATTCTCGTCCAATTATCGAATCGCTGCGTAAGAAGTTTCACTTTAAAAACAAATACGTACCTTTATTGGGACCTGGTACATCGATGAGGGTCTTCATGCAAACGATAAACTCGTCGATATCACGCCTCAAATAAGTAAGCAGTAAGACGGCTTCCTCCGAATTCGAACAGAGTTTCAGACCCGCCGAAGCTACCTGGTATATAAACAGTGACACTTTCATTTCATGTTAGCCTGGTATTAGCTTCTGTCAGAAAACCTTTTTGTTTTTTATTGAGAGGAAAGAGGAGTCGCGTCATGTTTTAGTCGATGCTGTTAATTGGATATATTGAAAACTTTGATATCATGTTAGCCTGGTACTTCACTAGCTTTTTGTCTCTAAATAAATAAATTAGTTTTTTTTACGTAGGTGGGTAACCAAAGAAGTTTTCATTAAATTAAAATATATATTATTATGCTTTGAGCAGTCAGGGTCTCTCGGTGCGTGGCTCCCGTTCATTTATATGACACTCTGTGTTTTACAGTTGTGCGGTTTCGAGCGCTTATATCCCTAATTATAAATATACTGTGCTGATCCGATAAATAGATAGCTATGTAAAGAAAAGACGAGTCGCGTCATGATTTCGCCGATGCTATAATTTGTTAAAGCATTGAAAACACTTTGATTTCATGTTAGCCTGGTACTTCACTACTTCTTTTCAAGCAAACTTTGTTATATAAATCATCTACTGGCAAAACGCCGTCAGACGGCGTTTTTAGAAAAGTGTGCGGACGGCAAACGCCGTCGGACGGCGTTTTAGAAACCGAGCACTTTAAATTCAAATATCGTAGCTTCTACTAATAACTTACTCGAAATTATTTCATATTCTAAAGAAAACCAAGGTTACGCTATCTCATCTATTACAATTAATAAAATTGAAGTGTCTGTTTGTAATGTAAAAATAGTTTTTTAATAAAAACATATGAAAGGTATATACGTGACCTATAACAAAAAAAAAACCATTTTTTTTAATTTTTGTCAGTGTCTGTTTGTTCCAGGTAATCTCCGAAACGGTTGGACCGATTTTGACGAGACTTTCACTGATTATAGCTAATGATATAGGGAGTAATTTAGGCTACTTTTATTTTAGGAAAAGAATAAGGGTTCCGCACAAATAAAATAAAAAACTGGTCATGGTGAATCAATTCTGGCGCTTAAATGGCTTATGCTGAGTAAACCATAAGAGATATAGCAAATTAATGTACTACATAATCATAGGCATTAAAAAGGCCTACAAAAAAGTCCGGGAGAGTATACATTTATCATCTAAGGAACACCCACAATAAGCACTTTTGTCTTTAAAATAGCTGCGAGCGGGGCAGCAAGATTCGCGCGGGCATTCTGTAGTCCACGTGAGCGAAGCCACGGGCACTGCTAGTTATGGCTATAAACAAAGGACCGTGGTAAGATATTTTGCTTGGGCTTTCAATTGTTGCGAAACGTAGTTGCGAGTGGTTTGTGCGCTGTTAGCGACGCATAGGCCTAAGCGTAATGATATGGGAATAACATTTGTAAATATAAGTTGTAAGGATGAATAATTTGCACAAACGATCAATAATTAAATGTTTCTAATGTTTTGAATATGTTACTATAGCGTGTAGGTATGTAAGAACAGTATATAAGTCATGAAAATGTGTGTAATCTAATAAAAATAATCACTTAAAGTACTAAAATCATATATTGTCAATAATTCATGTTATATAAAAGTTATACGTAATGTTTTGTGTTATATAAGTAAAATAACCTCCTGTGTGTGTTTTTTAATGTTTGTAAGCTCAAATAGTGCGTATATAACGAGTCACAAGACGTTTTAAGGTTGCAATGTTTAATGCTTTATATCTCCCGTGTTTTTATTAACCTATAATGTTAAAGTTAGTGTTTTTGAATAGGTATTTATGTCTACATTAATGTGAAATAGTTTTTATTGTAATTGAATAACTGTAATTAGAGATATTAACAATTTATTGTATTCTGTATACAAGTAATAATAATAATAGACAGAGACAGCAATATTGCAACCAATGCGCATTACCGCGGTTAACGGACCACACCCAAGTTTGGTAATGAGCAGTACGGATAGAGACGCCATCGTCCGTCTCGCTCTCCGGCAAACCATATAAAAGGCGTTCTACCGGGGCCAACAAGCGCACACGGGTACCACAAGCTGAAGAATCAAGACTCAAGACTCAAGACTCAAGAAACTGGAAGAAACCGTACCCAGAAGATATAGTATTAACAAAGTGTATTGTCTTGAAGAATACAGCAAATTTTATTGTGGTGCCTGTGTGTCATTTCTTCGCATCTTCACTAAGTTCAACCCGCCAGCGACCCAGTACATTCCGCTCCGTGCTACGTCATCGCCGCGCCTACCAGCAGGCACCTCACTGCGTG
Organism: Saturnia japonica; assembly: GCA_033032175.1. Lineage (NCBI taxonomy): Eukaryota > Metazoa > Arthropoda > Insecta > Lepidoptera > Saturniidae > Saturnia > Saturnia japonica. The sequence goes on from CM065329.1 coordinate 8,572,061, forward strand.
TGTGTACCTTGATGTTTCGCCCTCTTCACGCCTAGTAGTTTCGGGTGTGAACAGGGTTGGTCGCACGTAGTGAGAGGGGCTCGCACGCACTGGTTTCCAGACAGCTGGTTACCGTAGCGTGTTATCCGCCGTCGATTATATACAGAGTACGAGGGAATCGGTTCCGTCGCGTTCGCGCCCTCGGTGCGCGGTCCCGCTCTGTATAGATTGACGTAGCACATTGTATAATTGGCCGCACGCACGCGGTTAATTTTAGTTTTGGTCCTTCGAATAGCCGGATTGGGTCCAGTGAACAGTGAAAATGCCTACAGTACGGTCGCCCGCGTCGAGTCGCAAGGACGACAGTGAAACCACGACCACAGATTGGTCATTGAACACGCCGATAGAGACAAGTTCGGCTACCGCCACGTCCGCCACCACCAGAAAAACAGCACCTTCGACTTCGTCGATCCGCACACGCGCTGCGACCGCCGCCGCCGCGTCGCAAGACACGAGAACACCAGCACCCAGGAACATTGGAGGGAGCGAGGAGGCCCCACCGTGCGTTCCTACAGTGCCCGCAGCAAAGGCGTCCAGGGACATTGGAGGGAGAACAGCCCCACCGTGCGTTCCTGCGGCACAGCGCGCCAGGTCGACAAAGTCAAGGTCAGTGAGATCATCAAAATCGCGTATGGCGGAACTAGAGGCGAGGAGAAAATTGGAAATAGCCAAGTCAGCTGCAGCGCTGGCCGAGATTGAACTGGAAATGGTCCAGTGTCAATCTGAGGAGGAGATCGATGACGAAGACATCGAACGCGAAGTGCAATCCACACACATCGAGCAGTGGATAAACCAAAGTGCAACCATCATGGAGAAACAGGACTGCGAAAAAACACAGGAGGCCTATGTCAAGGTAAGTGACATTGAGAAAATTGCCGATAAAATGGTCACCGCTGTGCAAGCCTCAACACGAGCCGTCATACCAGCCGCACCGTCGAAGTATGCCGAACTGCCTAGCTTCAATGGAGCATCGGAAGACTGGTTACCGTTCCTGAGAACATATCGGGATTCTGTCGCACAATTTAGCGACACACAGAATATGGCTCGTCTGAGGCACTCCATACACGGCACCGCGAAAGAGAGAGTGCGACAAATGATGTTCACAGCCCATGATCCTGAAGAAGTCATCGCAACATTGGAGAGGAGGTACGGGAATCTGGAACGTCTCGTCCTGGCCGAATTAGCCGCCATAGAAAAATTACCTCACATAGGGGAATCTTGTGACGAGATATGCGCGTTCGCCAGTCGAGTCAGCAACGCCGTCGCCACAATAAGCGCTCTACGGAAACCGGAGTACCTCTGCTCACCGCAGGTAAGTCGAGACATTGTTCAGAAATTATCACCATCGTTGCGGATCAGGTGGTTTGATTATGTCAAGACGCACACAGAAGATCCAGTGCTAGTGAACTTGAGAAAATTCCTTGAAAACGAAGCGGACCTGTGGGCAACGTTCGCGCCAGTGGAAGCACCTGCAAAACGGTTCAACCGACGTGTGCACACCGCGCGAACCGAAGAAAACAGAGGCCAACAAACAATATCCAGTGGCAAGAAATATTGTGCAAATTGTGAAAGTCGCGAGCACTGGATAACTGAATGCAAACAGTTTCGGGAATCGACAACCGAAGACAGGTGGGTAATTGTGAAAAATAAAAAATTGTGTTTTATGTGTTTGCGACAGAAACATTCGAAGAATACTTGTAAAGGGCCGTCTTGCCGTAAGTGTGGACGGCCACACCACATAATGTTACACGCAGGTCGACAAGCGGCACAAGCGCCGCCGGAGAAGCCCGCGCCGCGGCCGCAACCGCAACCACAAACACAAACACAGGGCGAAAATGAAGAGGCCACTATCAAAACTGTGTACGCCGCCGCGGACGGGAAAGAGGTTTACCTCAAAATGATTCCGGTGGATGTGTTCGGACCGGCCGGCTCCGCTCGTGTGCTCGCGCTACTTGATGAGGGGTCAACTGTGTCACTGCTGGACAACACCGTGGCTCAAGAGATCGGAGCCTTAGGCAAAGAAGACCTGCTCATCCTCGAGACCGTCGGGGGAAAGCTCGTTGAGAGGAAGGACTCTCAAATAATCGACATCAAAATTAAAGGAGCTCACCGGCGGGACAAGCGCCTATTGAAAGGAGTCCGGACCGTAACCAACCTGAAGTTGTCACCGCAACATGTGAGTATAGAAACCATAAACAAATGTGCGCATCTGAAAAACCGAAGCGAGCTCGTCTACAGTAAAGAGAGGCCGGCTCTACTCATCGGGCAAGACAACTGGGAGATGATTGTATCAAGAAAGATCATCAAGGGGAAGCCGAACCAACCAGTTGCTTCTCTCACCAGTCTGGGATGGGTGCTACACGGTTGCTGCGCTACGAGTGACTCTACGCCGGTGAAATTCGTCAACCACGTAAACAACGTGAGTGAAGAGGCCGACATAGAAAAATTAATCAAGAGCCACTTCGAACTAGAGTCCATCGGGGTGCAGCAGCGCCGCCCCACCAACGATGCCGATGGGAGAGCCCTTGAAATCCTCCACAACACCACCAAGAGACGACCCGACGGAAGGTTCGAGTCAGGTCTCTTGTGGAAGAGCGACGAGGAAACCTTGCCGAACAATTACGCAATGGCTCGTCATCGTCTGAACGGCATGGAAAAGAAGCTCGAAAAAGATGCCGCACTAAAGGGGGAATATACAAAACAAATTCAGAACCTACTCGACAGTGGATATGCCGAGAAGGCACCGACTGAAACCACACCGGGTAGGACGTTCTATTTGCCGCACTTTGCCGTGGTGCACCCGCAGAAGAGAAAACCCCGCCTCGTATTTGACGCCGCAGCTAAATACGACGGCAAGTGCTTAAACGACGCGCTGCTCCCGGGACCCGACCTACTGCAGTCGCTGTTCGGAGTCCTGTTGCGATTCCGGCAGGGGCCGATCGCAGTGGTCGCCGATATTAGAGAAATGTTTCTGCAGATCCGCGTGCGCGAAGAGGATCGCGACATCCTGCGATTCCTATGGCGAGGAGATGACCGGTCGTCGAAGCCGACCGAATACCGAATGGCGTCGGTAATCTTCGGTGCCGCGTCATCACCAGCTACCGCCATCTACGTCAAGAACCGGAATGCAGAAGATTTCAAAGCGACACACCCGGAAGCGGCCCAAGCGATCGTCCGAAACCACTACATGGATGACTACCTGCAGAGCTTCACATCAAGCACGCAAGCTATAGAAACCGCGAAGGCGGTCCAGGTGATCCATAGGAAGGCGGGCTTCGAACTGCGGCAATGGGCGAGCAACGACGCGCAACTGCTGAGTAACCTGGCAGAAAATGAAACATCCCCCCAAGAAATCCACATAGGCGACAACGAGGAAAAAACGCTCGGACTGCGCTGGCTAGTCGGAAAAGATTGTTTAGCGTTCAATAGTAACCTCCGAAACACACCGAGTGACGTCATACAAAACCAGAGAGCGCCGACAAAACGCGAAGTCACTAGCGCGGTGATGTCCACATTCGACCCGCTAGGACTAGTCGCGCCTACACTAATAAAAAGGAAACGATCGAGGTTGAAGAGATCCGAGCTGGCTGAAGCGGCAAGTCATGAAGGCATCACCTGGAAGTTCATACCACCCGGCGCGCCACACATGGGAGGCGCCTGGGAACGAATGGTGCGAACCGTCAAAACGGCCCTCTCCGCGATCCTGAACGAGAGAAGCCCGCCAGAAGAAGTGCTGCACACCCGGCTCACGGAAGTGGAGCACACCGTCAATTCACGCCCGCTCACTCACCTGAGCGCTAGCCCGGAAGATGAGGAAGCTTTAACCCCTAACCACTTCCTTATAGGTCGTTCCTGTGGTTCATCGGTCGTCGGAAGCTTCGACGAGCACACACTCATCGGCCGGGCCGATTGGAAAACATCGCAACGTCTGGCGGACCACTTCTGGAGGAGGTGGCTGCGTGAGTATCTACCAACGCTCATGCCACGGAAGATCAGCGGGAGAGAGGCTCCACAACCGCAACGGGGCGATATAGTTATCATCGCCGATGCTTCCCTACCACGCAACACCTGGCCGCGAGGCGAAGTTGTCGCCAGCTACCCCGGCCCAGATGGCAGGACACGTGTGGCGGACGTCCGGACCTCGAGAGGAGGTGTGCTGAGGCGTCCCATGTCGAGACTCATCGTCATCGTGCCTGCAACGTCGCGACCTCAATTTGGAGTGCAAGACGGAGCGTACACTGGGGGGGAGACTGTTAGCGACGCATAGGCCTAAGCGTAATGATATGAGAATAACATTTGTAAATATAAGTTGTAAGGATAAATAATTTGCACAAACGATCAATAATTAAATGTTTCTAATGTTTTGAATATGTTACTATAGCGTGTAGGTATGTAAGAACAATATATAAGTCATGAAAATGTGTGTAATCTAATAAAAATAATCACTTAAAGTACTAAAATCATATATGGTCAATAATTCATGTTATATAAAAGTTATACGTAATGTTTTGTGTTATATAAGTAAAATAACCTCCTGTGTGTGTTTTTTAATGTTTGTAAGCTCAAATAGTGCGTATATAACGAGTCACAAGACGTTTTAAGGTTGCAATGTTTAATGCTTTATATCTCCCGTGTTTATTAACCTATAATGTTAAAGTTAGTGTTTTTGAATAGGTATTTATGTCTACATTAATGTGAAATAGTTTTTATTGTAATTGAATAACTGTAATTAGAGATATTAACAATTTATTGTATTCTGTATACAAGTAATAATAATAATAGACAGAGACAGCAATATTGCAACCAATGCGCATTACCGCGGTTAACGGACCACACCCAAGTTTGGTAATGAGCAGTACGGATAGAGACGCCATCGTCCGTCTCGCTCTCCGGCAAACCATATAAAAGGCGTTCTACCGGGGCCAACAAGCGCACACGGGTACCACAAGCTGAAGAATCAAGACTCAAGACTCAAGAAACTGGAAGAAACCGTACCCAGAAGATATAGTATTAACAAAGTGTATTGTCTTGAAGAATACAGCAAATTTTATTGTGGTGCCTGTGTGTCATTTCTTCGCATCTTCACTAAGTTCAACCCGCCAGCGACCCAGTCCATTCCGCTCCGTGCTACGTCATCGCCGCGCCTACCAGCAGGCACCTCACTGCGTGTGTGTACCTTGATGTTTCGCCCTCTTCACGCCTAGTAGTTTCGGGTGTGAACAGGGTTGGTCGCACGTAGTGAGAGGGGCTCGCACGCACTGGTTTCCAGACAGCTGGTTACCGTAGCGTGTTATCCGCCGTCGATTATATACAGAGTACGAGGGCATCGGTTCCGTCGCGTTCGCGCCCTCGGTGCGCGGTCCCGCTCTGTATAGATTGACGTAGCACATTGTATAATTGGCCGCACGCACGCGGTTAGTTTTATGCGCGGTGTGGAGTAATATTGTAAATTCGATATCTAGTGTGGTTGAGTGTCAATACACTGTTGTGATATAGTGTTTAACGTTTATTCATGGACAAGTAAGTAATAAACACTTTCAAATTTGGATTACTAAAGTTTTTATTTCATGTTTCGTCAAATTCGTACGATATCTCGATACGTCATCGACGCGTCATAAAGTATGTATTATTTTTTTAAATATTGTGTGAGACTTTGTTTATGTACCCAACGTTCAAATAGACATTTAACAAAAGTGCATTCAGTCATTTCAGTCCCACAGTTCTCGGAAATATTTATTCAAGTGCCTGTTTTTTTTTATGAGGGTCGTTCGAGGGTCGATTCACTTGCGAGTTTCAATAGGTTTTTTATAACGCAAATCACGTAAACAAATTTTAAAGTGATGTATGGTTATTTATTTAATTATATGTTATCGATATACTATTGTTAATTTTAATAAAGTAAACATGTCTAACAATAAATTTGAGTCTTTTTAAATTATTGGATTTTTTTTGTTGCTTGCCATATTTTTAGGTTAGATTAAAATATTAGAAAGGTTGAATTGTAGCGTCTATTTAAGAAATTATTAGTATAATTAATAAAAAAACACATCGATATATTCTATAAATACGTGTCATACTAAATAATTAAAAAATCATTAAATTACTGGGTTTCCCGTCAAAATGGGTGCCGTAGGTTTTTTTTTATTACAAAGATGGGGCCGACATTAGGAGTCGCGCATCATTTCAATAATTGCCGATTCTATTCGTTAAAGGATTGAACACTTTTATTTCTATTAGCTTAGTCTCTAGCTTGAATCAACTTTTACTGTTTTTTATGAGTCGTGTAACAACTTTGATTTGAGGTGTCCGTACATGCTACCAACCGAGCCATCATTGCTGAAGAATAATCGCTTTTAATAATGATTTATGTGTCCATCAATATTTGTTACATAAAACATGTTTTCTCTGTGTGAAATAATTGTTAAAAAAAATGTATGATAAATTATTGCCATGTTTTTTTCATTGTGTTAAACCAGATGTAAATGATAAATTGAAAACAATGTTGAAATTTATCAACATCCTCATTAAGGACAGCAATAACTCCATGACTCTTCTGTATTCAACTCGTTCGTTTAGTATAATTATATCTGGAAACAGGTTCCCAGCTTGAAGGTGGTAGCTAGCCAGGAGGAAACTTGGCAAATGTCCTAACATAGTACCAAACGCATACTTAAAGGCAAAAAATTATACTCACTTTGGTCGGAGAGGGGTCCAGCGAGAGCAGCAAGTCGGTATAGAGTCTGATTAGTTCGCCCAGTGGTGTTTCAGATTTCAAAACGTTCGTCAGCCACTCGATCTTCAAAAAAAAACAATATTATTTTTACCACTTTTATTTAAAAAAGAAATATTCTCGAAATATCTGGAAAAGTCATCGAGTATGTATCCGCAGGTAAAGCTGTCGCGGAACACGCACACATTGAAATCTTATCGATCAGATTAAGCAAGCAAACAAACGATTTTTAAAAATAGCACACTTCCCCTTGTTCCTATAAATTGAACCCAATGTTCATGCTCATTGTAATAAAAAATCAAAAATATTTTAATTCAATTTAGGCTTTAAGAAGGCACTTATTAACATCAAAACACTTCTGCCGGTTCGGAAAATATCCCAGACATCGAGAAGAACCAATAAGAAACTCGATCGGGTTTACCTTTTTTTTCCAAGTATACTATACCATTTCCATTTCTTTATTTTCTCGATGACAGCTCCTGTGAAAACTTGAACGAGCGTCTTTTTTACATTACGTATGCATTATTTTATAAAAATATGACGTTTACACACGTATAAGGTTATACCAAAGTCGGAGAAACTGATAGGGAAGAAGCTATATCGATAAACGTAACACGATAACAGACCCGATATTTTTTTACAAAATGTAAAAAAAACTAAACTACTGCCGGATACTTTTGTACAAATTTATTAACTAATATTATATTTCATTACAAGATGTTTATTAATTTATTTATTTATTTGGAAATCCAACAGCATACAATATTTTATATAATATCTTATAGTATGTAATAATTAAAGCCAAAACAGGATTTCGCAATTAGAGGAAGTGTACACGTATTAATTCTTGATTGATAATGCAACTTCTTAAAAAATTTCGAAGCTGTTGTAAAATAAGTAGGTATAAGCAGGTACTCGACAATGAAACGAAATAATTATAACGACAGGTAATCTTTATTTATTTATTTTAATCGAAATCTGTTTGTTCAAAATATAATAAATATATGCGATCGATATCATTACTTATTTGGTCACAGCACTACAACTATCAAATTAGAACTGTCATCGAGAAAATAAAGAAATGGAAATAGTATACCCCTGCGCAATAAGTTGAGACCTGGGGGCGGTGACGCCACAGACGCATGGTTGTACTGTGCACAAAAAAATATCATACACCGTACACCATACACGTTATTTTTACTGCCCGATCAACAGGTAAACACAACTGTTTGTTACATTTTTGGTTTTCAAAAAAGTCCAACACTTTTAAACGATATTTTTCTCTCCATTATGTAAAGTTTATAACAATAAACTTAACATAAAAACTAACAATAAAATACAGCAGTAACTCTAATAACTATTAACGAAACAGTATCAAATAAGATTATAAAATGGGAGCGCGTCGTCGTTGCGTGACGTAAGCCAGTACGAGACTAAGATGTTAAAAAAATGGCGCTGCCTACAGTACAACACGGGATCTTGAGGGGAAGTTACAGAGGTAGCGAGCGGAGGGTTGCATTCCAGGCGAGTCTCAACTTATCGCGCACGGATAGTATGAAAGTGTTATTGTAAAATAATAATGATAATTTAGTGGATGCACAGAGAGGGAGTCACTTCCAGACATCACTATCATTCACATATTGATCTACCCTATAATAACCTTTTGACAGTAAAACACGCTTGACATGGTCCTTGAACCCGTTGTCCGGTAAACCAGTAATGTGCTTCGGGATCTTGTTATAAAACCCGACACTATTACCTAAAAAACTTTTATTGAACCTACTTAGTCTAAAACAGGGTACGATTAATTTTCACAAACGATACACGTTAACAATACACCACGCTGGCTATGAGACCATTTCCCAAGGCGTCGTAATACGCAGGCTCGCACACATGTAAAACACCTCTTTTTAGTGTCGCTTTTTCGTTTCATCGAGTTTCAAACCACAGGGGTGTTAAATTAGTTTTCACTTGAAAAACATTGAGAAAATCGTATACTTTCATGGATAATTCAGCCATAACCTGTTTGTTTATGAACCGATTTAGATAATTCTTTTTTCGTTAGAAAGGGGATACCTCAAGGATGGTCCCATTTTAATTTCATTGGCATTGGACGTTCGATTTTAGTGATATAGAGATAAAGGTGGAAGCTTTTAATTAATTATTTATTTATTGTTTTTTACTGATATATTAGTCTGTAAGTCTTCCTAAAAATTATAAAATAAAATATATAGAGAAAATTTTGACAAAAGTTGATTTAATTTTTTAAATATTGCTTTATCAGAGAGTAAATACGTTTAAACTGAAAGGATGTGAATATAATATTCCCTTACCTGTTTGTTAGCTTCACCGGCGAGCAGACGCGTGAGGGCTGGCAGTGAATGTGAGTCCAGTCTTCTCCAAGTGTTGGCGAGCCTGGAGGCGGCCGCTCGACGCCAGCACCGGATAACTGACACGCCTCGACCCATACCGTGGAACAGTGCCACGTATGTCGAAGTACGATCTTAAAAACAAACACAGACATTCCGAAATTTTTGAAGTGAAAACTTCTATACGAAGGTTTAGATAGGGAGTAAATTCATAAACGGATTCTTTGTATAGTCGACGCATTTTAAACTGAGTCGTCGGGCATAAAGCATATTTATCTGTATGTCTCGCTCGCACTTACATGTCTTATGGAGAGGTGTAGTGATGTGCGCAAGAATTGTAGAGGTGCATATCGATAACGGGATAGATACGATCGATATGCTAAATTATGTTAAGCATTAATAGGAATAATTTTGCGCTATCTGAAAATAAGTTTTTAATTTGTAAGATAAAATGTTTGTTTCGACGTAATCATAGAGAAACCTGTCATAACAAAAAATGTTATTATATTTATAGAAAAAAAACAACCCTTACTCGTAACGCTCAACCAGGAGTCGAGAGTGCTAATGGAGGTCACGATGACGCATCGACCCCGCGTGCGCATGTAGCTAAGTATCGATAACTGGTTGCATTGCGTGCACATTCCTACTGTCAGTGGCATTTATTGCCCGACGACTCAGTTTACAATGCGTCGACTATAGCAATATAATCTAAAAATTAAAGAAATGAAAAGAAAAAAAAGACAAATAATAAACAATTATTTGGATATCCAAAAATAACAACTGCTTGTTTACGGTTTTAAGTTTTTACTTCTTCTGTCGGCAATCCTCATGACTGCTTTGAAAATTCTTTTTGAAGTTACAATTCTTTTGACGTAAGTTCATTTCACCATAATATGGTCTATGGGACGCGGGAGGGGAAAAAGACCGACCAATAAACGATACCCTGAAGATAGAAATGTCTAAAGACACATTCTGACAAGGATACGTCTCTCTAAGCTATGTCTCTTGCATGTGTTTAATTGTTTATAACAATTCAAAAGCATTTCCTAGTCTACGGCTTAGAGCGCAGATTTCTTTGCACGTTTTTTCTTCGGCGATAAAGATTTATTAGTGTAAGCTTGGTCGCTTGGAACCGGTTTATCCATCAAAACAACTTTTATATTGCTTTTATAACAGCAGCAACAACAACAAAACAAGAAAACTAACAAATAAGAAGAAAACTTAATTATTTCGAAAGATTCAACACAACACAACTCGTATGCGATCAATGGAGAATGAAGAATTGAAAAAACACTATGTTTAGTATTACGTACTATGCATATAACCTACCAATTTTTTAGTATAATTTTAAAGCTTTAACAGATTCCATATTATTGTCGTTTCTTGACAAAATTATCTCTTATGTAGCCGTCACAAAGACAAAATCACCCTAACCCTAAGCCCTAACGTCAAACGTCTCGTTTCTGCCGGTGGCCGGTAAAATACTAACACCCGCCCCCGCAACCCGCAAAAATTAGGGAGGGTCGACAATTCAAAATCAAATTACGACTCGAATACTGGAATCCATTGTACGGCTTCTTCATAAAAAAAAAAACAAGCAAGCCTTACAATACTCGCATATAATATGTAACGACAGGCTTCACATAGTTTACACATATAAATTAGCAAACACCACACTATACAAAACACTGTGAGTTACACGGACAGCTGATGCGTACTCTTTCTCTTTCTCGCACACACTGTTGGCTGGCAGTACCAACTTTTCGGAAAATGGCAACTCCAACACCGCGCGCGCGCTCATTCGTTAATTTAAATAGCGAGCGCTTCCGCAGTTTCCTGTTACACACTTCCGTCCCTTTTCACAATATTACTCCCACAGATTGCAGGAAAGCGAGAGGAAAGATGTTACACGGTAATAAATACAGTCCATTATTAAAGCTACCGTTCGGCGCGACGAGCGGTGACCGTCGATTGATTTAGATCTCTCGGTGGTCGGGGTTGCTTTTAAATTCTGCTGTACAGTAAGGACAGTACAGTCAATGTGGCGTGCTAGCTATACTATATTAACGGCCGTTTTCAACACATATCTGAGTTTATTATCCGCGATTAGTACATGTTTGTAATAAGTACTATCTTTAATTTAAAACAGATATCTGCTTCCCTCTTATATTATGATATAAGGATAGATATTTTGTAGATAAGAAAAACTATCCATTGATAGATTATTGAAAAAAAAAACGTAAGGCCAAAAGGTTATATTTGTCTATCTTTAGTAACTGAAACAACGGATAGATATGTTATTGAAAACCGCCGTAAATCTATGGCCAGAACACTTAAAGATAGCAAAAGCTTAACTGGAAGATGGATAGCATTTCATTAGATACGCTATTAAAAAATATTCCTCACCAGCATCCATTTGTGTTAGAGCCTCTATCAAAGGTGGGCTCACAGCTGCTTCGAGTCTGTTGTACAATGTCTCCAGCTGAAGCCTCTTGCCTTCGTAATCTGGAGCGTCACTCAATACCTAGAAAACATATTTTAATTATTTTTATTAATTTACAAGGTGCGTTTTGAGCATCTGCCAATGTCGATATATCGTTATACCCTAGTGGGTAGTGAAAATGCCGTTAGATTTTATGTAAAAAATTAGTTTATTTGATCAAACAAACTATACTGTTGTTCATTACACTATGATCGTACTTATATTATCTCTTTCTATGGTCCTCATGCAGATTTCTTCCTTTTTATTGCTTGTTGTTTCCACTTCGTTGTCCAAAACAGAATTGTCCTGGCTCGTAATACGGTTTGGTTATATACCAATAATAAAAGGACTCGAACTTTACGACGTTATGTTTTAAAACTATTAATTGTCTATTTTTCGTCAAATGCGGAAAACATATGGTTTAAAATTATGTGTGAGTCATTAATTTTGATTAAGAATAAAGGAACATAATATCATGATGTCATTGTTGGAATTTGATTAGCAATATAAGGTTCAATAAAACATATGTTCAATATACAATGGAGTCACAAGCACTACACGGACTGCCGTATACGAACTACTCTAATCGTCCAATCAGAAATGAGAAATATCGTTCAAGGTGAACGCGGGTGTAGGAATGAAATCGCGCGGTGCGGGAGGCGAGCACAACCTAATGCGTTTGGTCTGAGACGATGGCGACATCACGAAAAAAAAACACTTATCATGGTTGACATACTCTGTTATTTATATCTTACCTCTAGGCTGGCAGACATGGCTGCCACTTGTTCGGACAGTTCATTTAACTTTTCTTTTTGTGTCGGTACACCAGATTCGAGAACATCCTCCAGCGATGTCGCGAGGGCCGCCCATTTGTCAGCTTCACGGAGCGCTGAGGCGGAATTCTGAAATATACATTAATAGTCAGGAAATTGTATAATATTTAAAAAAATATGTGCGTTGCACTCTATACTAATAAGCTACCATAAATGTCCAATTGTACAGTAAGATTATATTAAAATAACGCAAACAAATATTTCTTTAGTAATTGTAAAGGTAAATTCGTAAACAATGTCAATTTAACATATTAATTGCATTGACGCTAGATAGGTGGCATTGTGCCTACTACTGAATCGCGAGAACGTATAGTCACCCGATTTGTACATGTGTCTTATGTAAGATCAACAGCATAGTCAGTCAGAAAAAAGAAACAATAAATCGGCTTTTTTTCTACAACAGTGTGAACTTGTAAACTTTTATTTAGTGCTGACAATACAATAGCCTATTGTTAGCGACGCATAGGCTTAAGCGTAATGATACGATAATAACGATTGTAAATATAAGTTGTAAGGATGAATAATTTGCACGAACGATCAATAATTAAATGTTTCTAATATTTTGAATATGTTACTATAGCGTGTAGGTATATAAGAACAGTATATAAGTCATGAAAATGTGTGTAATCTAATAAAAATAATCACTTAAAGTACTAAAATCATATATTGTCAATAATTCATGTTATATAAAAGTTATACGTAATGTTTTGTGTGATATAAGCAAAATAGCCTTCTGTATGGGTTTTATAATGTTTGTAAGCTCAAATAGTGCGTATATAACGAGTCACAAGACGTTTTAAGGTTGCAATGTTTAATGCTTTATATCTCCCGTGTTTATTAACCTATAATGTTAAAGTTAGTGTTTTTGAATAGGTATTTGTGTCTACATTGATGTGAAATAGTTTTTATTGTAATTGAATAACTGTAATTAGAGATATTAACAATTTATTGTATTCTGTATACAAGTAATAATAATAATAGACAGAGACAGCAATATTGCAACCACTGCGCATTACCGCGGTTAACGGACCACACCCAAGTTTGGTAATGAGCAGTACGGATAGAGACGCCATCGTCCGTCTCGCTCTCCGGCAAACCATATAAAAGGCGTTCCACCGGGGCCAACGAGCGCACACGGGTACCACAAGCTGAAGAATCAAGACTCAAGACTCAAGAAACTGGAAGAAACCGTACCCAGAAGATATAGTATTTACAAAGTGTATTGTCTTGAAGAATACAGCAAATTTTATTGTGGTGCCTGTGTGTCATTTCTTCGCATCTTCACTAAGTTCAACCCGCCAGCGACCCAGTCCATTCCGCTCCGTGCTACGTCACCGCCGCGCCTACCAGCAGGCACCTCGTTACGGGCAGACCGTTTGCGCCCGTTTTATGTCACATTGACGTAAATGTATTCACTGGGTAACAATGTGGTAGATTTTGGCCGTCTGTTTAGCAACCATTCTGAAGTAGGACAAATACAATTTGAGAGTTCCTTTTTTATGGTTTTACAATCTAGTGTTACTGACAATTTATTTATTTGAACACTTACTTATTTAACACTAAAACAAGTAAAGAAAAAAAGACAAATGACTTTGTTTAGTGCTACTATAATTAAAAGTGTATAGACTACATGATAAATGGAATATAACGATTAACAAGCAACCGAAGATAAGGCAGATTCAAAGGTAACAAACAAATGAACGACATAAATTCTAATCTAAACTAAAAATGTATCTTATGTATCGACATTACGCTTCTGAGCAATTTTTTTTTTATTGCGGTAACATCGCGACCCCCCTAAGTCAAATGTCACCCGCATAAGTGGCACGCTTGGACTGGATGATGGCTCAGTTGGTAGCGTCTATGGACTCCGCGTCGATCGACGTGAGTTCAAATCCCTGCAACGAGCCCGAGCGCCCGGTGAAGAAAACCATCGGGATGAAACCATAGCATGGTGGTAGGGCTTTCTCTAAAACCCACCTGGCTAGCTACCACCCTCAAGTTGAAAATCTATTGCCAAGCATCAACAGGTGTGTTCCGGCAGCTGCACTTCAGACCCAGTTTACCCACTAGATAAGATTGTAACCAAAATCTATAAACGAAAGAATAAAAATCTTTACATGTATGTTTCTAGTCAAAAGCTAACAATAAAAATAAAGTCTATATTACCTCCAATCGACTTTTCAGTTGATCTATCCGCTGAAGACTTTCAATAGAATGACCCGTTTGCTCCTCAACGCTTTGCACCTTCTGCTCTAACGACATTAGCTTCTGCTGCAGTACTACACCTTCCATTTGAAGAGCTGACGCATCTTGCAGTATCCGTGGTATCGATGTCACTATCTAAGAATTTTTGAAGATGGAAAGTGTGTTCCTAGTGCCAAGCACTTTAAAAAAAAACGCTCAAAAAACGGACAATGACAAATAGTATTATTTTTGCGTAGACGGATACATTAATTTCTGTATCGCTAGCACTTAGGTTGCCTGTTCAGTGATGCGAATCATTTAAAGAGGGTGGCCGCACATTGGTTTACGATTCGCAAAATAGGGACATAGACAACGAAAATCTAAATTTCAATCTAATTTATGTTTTAAAGGACAATCGATCATAATTAAAATCATTTTTATTCTTAGACAAATTTTGATATAAAGTTAATAGTATTCGAGAAAAAATAATTAAATTTATTCTTCTGTCGAAACATTCAAGTCTTGTCGTTTTACTCGAAAAGTTATCACTTGAGCAGCTTCTAGTTTATACATATTTTGTTGTAGATTAAGGTGTTCGGACTATAAAATAATAGCAGTTCTTTAGGTGCAAAGTGCCAAATTTTTCCGAGGTGTTTTTTTTCCAAAGAATTACTTAATAACTTTTGTTCTTGAATAAATTTCGATAAAGTAGATAGTTTTTGAGAGAGAAAAAAAATGTTTCTTTTGTCTCCAGATGGGCAAAGTGCACTATTTATTTTTTCTCTCAAAATGGTTTCAATTGAGTAGTCTAAGATGTATAATGTTTATATGAGCAAAAAAGAAGATATTTTGAATCCTAAACACGAATACACATGTGCAATCATTTGACGCTGCAACGTAGCACAATTACTTATTTTTATTACTTATTACTTATTTTGCAATAGCAAGTAGATCAACTAAAAGATGCTAAATCATAACAAAATTAATGTAAATAATTAGATTAGAAATTAGGAAAAACAAAATTCTTTTTGTATTTGAATAAAAGTTGTTATGTTCTAGATTAGTAATCCAATTAATAAAAATCACATAGAAATTCTAACTTTAGATGCCTAGGTCCCTATTTTTCAAATATTGAACCACTGTACGGTTTGGGCGGTCAGTTTAGTGGTACGGTTTCCGTTTCCCCGCTCCTCATACAAAATGTATGATATATGAATAAACCTCGCAAACCCATGTCCACTAATGCGGAGCTCAGGTTTTTATGCAATACTGTTAGTCGACACAGCTCTGCAGCCTTGCTCCGCATCAGTGGACAGGCAAGCTTAAGCTGGGATCTTGTGTAGGATAGAAGTATTCCACCAGTGGGGTTTCCCTAAGAAGAGAGAAAATTTCTCGTGGCCCTACCTCTCTTTAAATGTGAACTTTCAAGGGCCAACTTAATTCTGTCACTCGCCAAGCGTTACCACAGCCCGCTTTCTTCTCTTGCTAGGCTTTTACGTTATGATCACAGTACAGGGTACAGGCTATAATATAAACCAAAGTAACTAAGAGAAAACAATACTAATATAATAAATAGCCTAAGTAAATAAAACAAAGATGATTCAAAAACTAACAAAGGAATAGCATAATATTAAATTCAATTTTATAAAAATATAAAATTAATAATAGCATGTAACTTATTAAAATAACTTAAAAAATCAAAAGAAATGCTCAGAATCTTCTCAAAAACTATTTTATTTTCGCAGTGTTACATTTTAATTTTAGCCTTAATAAATACCTATTCTGCGTTTTTTTAATCCCACAGAGTAAACTGACAATCACCATTGTCAAACTTGAAGATTACATTGTGATATTTATTGTTGTAGTGTTCGGCTACTATATATTATACACTACAATTAAATGAATTATAAGATATTAAATAAACTTCAACAAAAGACTTAAATATCTTAGATACTCAATTCAAATGTATATAAATATATAATATATATTTTTATGGATACTCAGTCATAACTTCTTTGTTTATGTAAGTATTTGGATGATTCTTTTTTTTCATTGGATAGGGTATATCTCAAGGGTGGACTAACTGTTAATTTTATTGACACTGGACTTTGAACTTTGAAGATACACAAGAAAACTCTTCAAAATCATCGATGTTGCTTTTCTTTTTTATTATAAAAATTATCTTGTATTTACTTTAATTGTACTTTTATTATATTTAAACTATGAAATGTATATAATTATGATGAACACATAAAACAAAATTTAAATAATATGCTTCGATTGGCCCATGAGGTACGTGATTTTGTATACAGTCATATACAATTCCACAACATGTAACAAGAATAACTTACTGTCTTGTCATCAATTAAAATGTTTTAGTATCATATAATTAGGCAAAAGATTATAATATATAATATAGGCATTATAAATAATCGAATTTAACTTGTAAGAAATAGGCCAGATTTTAAATAACGTCAGAATAACATTTTTTTACTAAATGCATATGAAAGTATATACAATAAATATAAACAAAAAACCAATATTTAAAATTTTTGTCTGTCAGCCTGTTTGTTCCAGATAATCTCCAAAACAGTTGGACCGATTTTGACAGGACTTTCACTGATAGATAGCTGATGTTATAGGGAGTAACTTGGGCTACTTTTATTTTAGAAAATGAATTAGGGTCCCGCACAAAAAAAAACTGGTCAAGGTAAATCAATTCGGGCGCTTAAATGGCTTAAGCTGAGTACACCATAAGCCTGTTTTTCAAAGTGTGGGCCGCAGCTCCCTGGTGGGACGTAAAACCTTTATAAGGATCCCACGAATCTTCAGTAACAAAGAACAAAAAAAAATATTATAAATATATTTTTATTAGGAAAATGTAAATTAAAGGACATTTGCTGGCTAACACAAACCAACACGAATTCAATAATACCTGCATGTGAGTCATATTTACATTAAAATGAAATTTAGTTTTTCATTAACTAATTTTCCCCCTCATGGATTCTTTTTTGGTACTGATAGAAATAAATATAATGAAAAAATCAGTTTGGAAATGTAAAAATATACTTCAAAACGTTTTTAACCCATACCTAATTATAAAAATTCACAAATCAATTGTAAGGGTTTGATATTTGTAACATATGAAAATACAAGCTCTTTCTCCATGCGGCCTGTTTCAGTCAGGTATGTAGATGAGTCCAGCTCCACAAAGTTATAAAGTTGGCTTAAAGAGAAAGAACCATATTTATTGCTCATTAGCAACTTCCATTAAAGTAGTGGGTCTTCTTCATCTTCAATACTTTTATCCAATGCATATTCAATATATAAAATAAAAATTATTATCTAATTTCTTTCTCTTTCACTAGAATCCATCATCATTTTCATAGTCTCTTAATGACACTATGATATTTTTTCTGAGAGATTGGCACTAGAATCAAAGTTTTCCTGATCTTGATTAGTTGTTTTAGTATACTTTCGATTTGAACAAGGAGGCAATCTTAAGTCGGCATTCCTAATTAAATCTAAAATATTTTTCATTACATACTGATCTTTGGCTGATGGGTTTTTGAAAAA
Organism: Saturnia japonica; assembly: GCA_033032175.1. Lineage (NCBI taxonomy): Eukaryota > Metazoa > Arthropoda > Insecta > Lepidoptera > Saturniidae > Saturnia > Saturnia japonica. The sequence goes on from CM065329.1 coordinate 8,590,277, forward strand.
TTTCAATTCCAACCTTGGATGAATAAAAGTTGCAACAGCAAAAAATTCTAAAAGTTCTTTCATTCAACCTGTATCGGCTCGGCTATGTTCAGTTTAAACATAACCAATAAGAAATATCAAACCTGTCTAAAATTTTACACAGGCTTTATTTAAAATACAACATTTGTTACATAACTACTATGTATAATTAAAACACAATAAACTAACAACACATGAAATGTCAGTTTACTCCATGGGTATAAAAAACGCACTATAATTATCTAACTGTAAAAAAATATGAAATCTCAATTCTACAGTATATAATCTAAAGTTGAGCCAAAAACCTTAAGATACTTACTTGGGTGGTAGTTTCATCCAGTGAATTGGTTAGTTGAGTCATATAAAGTTGGAGTCTCGCGACCGTGTTGGCCACGAATATCTGTAGGCAACATTTAACGTAAAAGGTTTTTTTTTTGCAAATCTTATCAAGTAGTTTTTAATGGATTACGGTTTACCTCCTTTTCTTGATTAACGCTTGTATTCCATGCTTTATTGATCCATTTTTTTGGATCAAAATCATTTTCGGCAAAGGTTTTTAGTTCCTAGAAAAAATTAAAAAATTTATCAACAACAAATTAGCAGTGCCGCCGGTCAAATACAAGTGAATAATAATTATTTAAGACCAAATCTTTGGTCGCCTTCGCAGAAATATTTACCATCAGATTTATTTTTATTTACTAATATTAGTTGCCAACAATGACAAACGTAAATTTAAACTGCAGGAACCTACCTGTCAAGATTATCAAGTTGTCAATGAAGACAAGTATCGACAGATTATATCTTTTCTTTTTAAAGGCAAAGGTATCTAAGCCTTGAAGCCAAGTATGATGTTTTTCTATACCATGTTTAGGAGTAATTTTTCGTGTTACCGTGGCTACTTAAAATTTATGTTTCCAGTTTACACTTATAATCCACTTAATGTATGCACAATAACCAAACTATATTACGTAAAACGCCACCAAAACTACATATAGAGTCAAAAACCCAAAGTTAATAATAAAAACCACATGTCACTTCAAGATCCCGCCAAAATTCCCCAAAATATTTATATAAAAATTCTTGAACAAACTTCGTCATAAAACAAACTTTTTGAAGTAAAAACTTCTTTAGCATCGATATGAATTGAAAGACGATGAAACGAAAAAGCGACAGTAAAAAGAGACAGACACATAAACTCAGAAGATTTGACGTGGAAGAAAATGAGATAGGAAAGGTTTAGGCAATAGTAAAATGGTACAAAAGATGTTTGTTGACACGCAATAATAAATTTTATTAACTCATCAAAAAGGCACGAAACTAAAACTTTTTAGAAACACTTATGACATTCTGTTACTGATTGATATCGTGCTATGTTACCATCGATATTTCAAATTGAATCATAAAACCTCACCAAAAGTCACGAAACAAATTTTCTGAATTAAAAAGAAACAGAAGGTTTCACTTCTACCACGTGTGAATTGCACACATAAACTTTTATACAGGCAAAGACATCTTAGACAATGCAGCCAAGTCATTTGTGGTTTTTTAAATCTATGTTTAGGAGTCATTTATCTAAAGGCCGAAGCCATGTCCTCTGTATTTTCTACTTCTTCTTGTTTTTCCAATATCAAAGTTTTAAAGCTTTCCTAGTCCCTTGTTACAACTATCTAAGGAAGTTTTTGCGGCATCTTAAAATCCATGTCTCCAGTTTATATTTATAATCCACTTCAAGTGTTGGGTTCGCGTCACTTCTCCTCTGCGTAAGGGAAGGGGGTGACACTTCCCGGTTTGGACGGGCGATTTTATTTAGCCGGATGCCCGTCTCGTAGACACCGTACGGATGCCAGTAAGGCGAGATGGTGGTGAGGGACCCGGGGGGTGGAATAATGCACGGCCGCTTGAGGTGCTGGGTCTTCAAATCAAACTTTCGAGCTCTTCATTGATGAGGCGTTCGCAGGACGATCAATCTTGTTTCTCTTCCTTATGTCGCCGTTTACCCGTTGACTCGAACCGTGCCCAACACGATTTTTGCCGAGCTTAGGTATCCTAGAGAGTTAGCTTAAAGAGAGCCGCTACTTTTTGTCTATTTTTTGCATCTATTTTCACTTTGGTCGCCCTGTTTCCCGCCCTATATATATTTGAATGTATAAGTTACACATACAAGGCAAAAACGATAGAAATTACGGGAGGTTTACCGCATATTGTTCGTACATTCAATGTGATGTAGTACATTTTTTCTATATAAAGTTATTCTATACATTTTGCCATAATTCTAGTCGTATACACGTTACATAATACATAAGCACCTATACAGGGTATTAGTAGACCGCTCCCGAAAATGAAGACAGACGATAGTACTAATGACACCTTTGATGATGGGATGGAAAAAAAATTGATCCTGATTTAAAAAAAATCATATTATTTAAACTTTTTATTAGCATTATTTACGCTCCATCATGTTAGTACAACTTAATGAAACGAGAATTTTACAAAAAAATACAATACTTTACTAAAAAAAAACCAGCAATGAACACCAAATTAAATACAGCTGATTGCTCGGGTCAAATAACGCGCAGGTGCGGCGCGTCGCGGCGCCAGTCCAGCGCGAGTGCGGCGCGGTGCCATTCTCGCGCAGCCCGCAGCTGGCGATCGCACAAGTACTTATTTACAACATTTGTCTAAATACCTACTTTGCCACTATGCTAGTCTCTACCTAGCCGCTTTCAATCCGATCAAAGTACCGGGTTCGATATCCCACTAATTAAAAAAATACTTCAATTAAATTTTAGCAAGGGTAGAGTCAAGATTTTTAATCCATCGTCTATGTTTAGTAGTATTCTGATGTATTCAGTTATGTATCAGATCAGTTCAGTACTGATTTGGGCCAGGCGTTGAGATAGCTAAGTGCCGGGTTCGATTCTCCTCCAAAGTACGCAATGACGAAGTTGTAATGTCAATTCTAAAGGAACCTTGTGACGTAGAATCTGCACGTACTAAATTAATTATTGTCACTACTGTGTTTTGTTTTGTAAGATTCAGAAATACACACCGTAAAATTTTCCTCATTTTTTCTATCTAACTCTGTACAAAACAATGCATTATGAATTATTACAGCACTACACTTTAGGTTTTTCGTACTTTCGCTCATTTTAGTCGTTCATTTTACACACACACCGGCGGTGACACCGCGTCACCGCGCTCTCCCCGTGCCAGCGCGCTAACACAGCACTGGCACGCGGCCGCGGCCGCGGCCTGCTGGTGTAGGTACTAAATTTGCAAGCGACATAAAAGAATTAGAGGCGGCGCCGGCGTTCACGATAAAACTTGTAAGTAATTTTTGTAAGTACCTACCTGTTTTCAAATTAAAGTATTGGCCGGACTAAAAACGGAAGTGTGTTAACATAAAGTATAAGAATTCTATTTTAAATTCATTCTGATAGATTAATTGACTATCGTAATTGCAATTAATTTCAACTATTAAATTATTCTGTACCATTTCATTTTTATTTTCTTGTATAAAATCAAAGATAAAAAGATTAAATAGTTTTTATAAATAACAGCTAAGCTTATAAAATAAAAGTTGGGAATGTCTAACGCTTTATCAATCTGTGGAAATGTACAAAGTGCCGTCAACGGCGGCCGCGGCTCACCGCCAAAGGAGCAGTTTGTTTTGGCGGGATTGATTATTAAATTTAGTATTTTTAGTTTTTGAGACAGTTTCATTTAGACTTTCATGCGCGCATGAGCGACAGATATTCATCAATCGTATTGATATTTAAATTCTTGTTAATATTTTATTGTTACATTTTGTGTATCTTGTTAAGTTTGTGTTGTTTTTATTATTGTTCTGTTTTAATAATGTCTAACGCGTACGTTTATAGTGCTCGTGAATACGGTAACATGTTAATGTGCCTTGGAGAAGCTCGCGGGAATGCTTCGCGTGCATTGCGAATTTACCGAGAGAGATTCCCGACAGCTCGACATCCGGCTGACTCTCGTCTGATAACAGCAGCATTTCAGCGAGTGTTGGAAAATCGACCCATTGCTCCAGTAGCGACAGGAGGTGGAAGTCAAGTGGCAGTTCAGGCCGAGGAGCGCATTTTAGATGTCGTTCGCCGGTATCCGAACTTAGGTACACGAAGTATTGCTAAATTGTTAAGGTGTCGGAATGGAACAAGTGTGTCGTACTGGACAGTTCATAAGGTGTTAAAGCGTAACCGAATGCGGCCATACAAAGTGCACAAAGTGCAAGCTTTGGTACCCGGCGATCACGACCGCCGGCGAGTTTTCTGCCGTTGGTTATTATACCAGCAACAACGTGTCCCTGATTTCATTGAACACGTCATCTGGACGGACGAGTCAACATTTACCAGAAACGGGTTGTGGAACCGAAGAAATACACACGTGTATTCCGAGGTGAACCCGCACGCAGTTCTACAAACCGGGCACCAAACCCGATGGTCGGTTAATGTATGGGCAGGTTTATTTAAGGATCGCATACTAGGGCCAGTATTTCTGCCACAGCGACTTGAAGGACAGCGATATTTAAATATTATAAATGAACAAATAGTGGACATTTTAGACAACCTATCATTGACTGAATATCGCCGCACATGGTTTCAGCATGATGGTGCACCTCCACATGTGGCAAGGTTCGTCCGTGAGCGCCTCACCGAGCTGTTTGATGATCGCTGGATCGGCAGACTAGGATCACACGCTTGGCCACCTCGGTCACCCGATCTGACCCCGTTAGACTTCTTTCTGTGGGGGTATGTGAAAGAAGGGGTTTTTAATCGTGAGTGTGATAGTGCTAACCAAATGCGCCAAAGGATCGTGAATGTTTTCGACAAACTACGTGCGGACTGTGTCGAAAACCCCACGATGATGCCCCGACTGCATAAGGAGACGCAACGCCGAGCTCAAATCTGCCTCGAAATGAATGGGGCACAATTTGAGCCGCATCTCATAAGGCCACGGAGGATTTAGATCGGTAAGCTGTTTCATACCAATTTTTTTTTATAACTTATTTTTGAACTGATCTGAGTAGATCGTACATAACTGAATACATCAGAGTAATAAACATAATTACACGACGGATTAAAAAGCATGAATATATCCTTTTTAAAATTTTATTCAAGTATTTTTTTCATATGCGGGGAATCGAACCCGGTACTTAGCTTATTCAACCGGTGAATTCGAAAGAAAGTGGCTAGGTAAAGACTAGCACAGTGGCAAAGTAGATAAGTTAGTTATTTAGACAAATGTTGTAAATAAGTATTTATTTGATTGTTAGTTGCGTGCAGCGCAAGATTGATGCTGCGCCCGGGCGTTCGTTGATCCGAGCATCAGCTGTTTTTGATTTTGTGTTTCATTGCTGGTTTTTTTTTTAGTAAAGTAATGTATTTTTTATGAAATTATCGTTTCATTTAGCTGTACTAACACGATGGAGCGTAAATAATGGTAATAAAAAGTTTAAATAATTTGATTTTTTTTATCAGGATCAATTTTTTTTCCATCCCATCATCAAAGGTGTCATTAATACTATCGTATGTCTTCATTTTCGGGAGCGGTCTACTAATACCCTGTATAATACATAATATATGACACGTAATTCGTAATGTACGGTAGTTGCTAACATTCTTGTTGGCGACAGAACCGTTATTTTCGTGTCTTGTGTTAGGTTTAGACATGTGTAAGTACTGCGAGTCATGTATTACGCGTAATATGTCACGACCGCGTACTGTAACAGTACCTATAACCTAACAAAATTTAGCATGTCACATAACTCTAAACATGACGTTCCATAGCAAGAGGTTAAAGAATAGGTCCGTCGCGTTCTAAGTACTGTACGTAGTAGGTACTGAAGTGTACTGTAATGTTTAAAATATTTCGAGTTATCGTTGTTATCGAATGATAACATTACTATATCTCATAATCGCCCACCACTATTAGAAATATTTCATAATCACATAATGGTTAAGTTTGAAGGAAAATCAACTTTTTCAATAAAGCAGAATAAAGCTTGCGTTTTCATAACGCCGTGTCGTCAGTCGTACAAGTAAACTATACAAATAAGCAATAATAAAAGGTCTATTTATGACATCAGAACATTCAGTACAATAACACATATGTAATTGTTAGCGAGCTATATGTATGCCTAAGCTTAATGCGTTATTTCGGACGGGTCATGTTTAGAGTACTGAGTACTACTCTAATGCCATATTACGCAGCACGAAATGTCATGCCATATGGCATTACTTCATAGAGTACTGTATTGCGCATGTCTAGTTAGGTTATTATGTTATATTATTGTGTTCATGTGTCATGTACTATGTGTCACGATAGAATAGATTGATATAGATAAAATTATAGAGAAATGTTAGCGACTACGCTACATTATAAGTTGCATGTTATGTATTAAGTTGTATATAAATGCTTATGTATTGTGTGTTACATATATGAAAATAAAATTATTATAGAATAGGTAAATGTATAGAAGTGTAAGTGTGTAAGTGAAGTATGTGTAAGAATATTCGATGTCACAGTGTTAGCGACGCATAGGCCTAAGCGTAATGATACGAAAATAGCAATTGTAAATATAAGTTGTAGGGATGAATAATTTATACAAACAATCATAGATCTAGTGTTTCTAATGTTTCTAATATAATAACTATAACGTATAGGTATATAAAACAGTATATACGTTATGAAAATGTTTGCAATTTAATAGAAATAATCACTTAAAGTACTAAAATCATATATCGTCGATAATTCATATTATATAGAAGTTGTATGTGATGTTTTGTGTTATATAGGTAAATTAGCCTTCTCTACATGTTTTATAATGTTTGTAACATCAAATAGTGTGAATATAACGAGTTTCAAGACGTTTTAAAGCTGCAATGTTTAACACTTCGTATCTACCATGTTTATTAACCTATAATGTTAAAGTTAGTGTTTTTGGATAGGTATTTGTGTCTACATTAATGTGAAATAGTTTTTATAGTAATTGAATAATTGTAATTAGAGATATTAACGATTTATTGTATTCTGCATACAAGTAATAATAATAATGTAGATAGAGATAGCAATAGTACAACCACGAAGCACCCCCGCGGTTAGCGGGCATGCCCATATTTGGTAAAAAGCAGTACGGATAGAGACGCCATCGTCCGTGTTAGCGACGCATAAGCCTAAGCGTAATGATATAAGAATAACATTTGTAAATATAAGTTGTAAGGATGAATAATTTGCACAAACGATCAATAATTAAATGTTTGTAATGTTTTAAATATGTTACTATAGCGCGTAGGTATGTAAAGACAGTATATAAGTCATGAAAATGTATGTAATCTAATAAAAATAATCACGTAAAGTACTAAAATAATATATTGTCAATAATTCATATTTTGTAAAAATTATACATAATGTTTCGCGTGATATAGGTAGAATAGCCTTCCGTATGTATTTTATAACGTGTGTAAGCTCAAATAGTACGTATATAACGAGTCACAAGACGTTTTAAGGTTGCAATGTTTAATGCTTTATATCTCCCGTGTTTATTAACCTATAATGTTAAAGTTAGTGTTTTTGAATAGGTATTTATGTCTACATTAATGTGAAATAGTTTTTATTGTAATTGAATAACTGTAATTAGAGATATTAACAATTTATTGTATTCTGTATACAAGTAATAATAATAATAGACAGAGACAGCAATATTGCAACCACTGCGCATTACCGCGGTTAACGGACCACACCCAAGTTTGGTGATGAGCAGTACGGATAGAGACGCCATCGTCCGGCTCGCTCTCCGGCAAACCATATAAAAGGCGTTCTGCCGGGGCAAACGAGCGCACACGGGTACCACAAATTCAAGACTCAAGACTCAAGAAACTGGAAGTAACCGTACCCAGAAGATATAGTATTAACAAAGTGTATTGTCTTGAAGAATACAGCAAATTTTATTGTGGTGCCTGTGTGTCATTTCTTCGCATCTTCACTAAGTTCAACCCGCCAGCGACCCAGTCCATTCCGCTCCGTGCTACGTCATCGCCGCGCCTACCAGCAGGCACCTCACTGCGTGTGTGTACCTTGATGTTTCGCCCTCTTCACGCCTAGTAGTTTCGGGTGTGAACAGGGTTGGTCGCACGTAGTGAGAGGGGCTCGCACGCACTGGTTTCCAGACAGCTGGTTACCGTAGCGTGTTATCCGCCGTCGGTTATATACAGAGTACGAGGGAATCGTTTCCGTCGCGTTCGCGCCCTCGGTGCGCGGTCCCGCTCTGTATAGATTGACGTAGCACATTGTATAATAGGCGGCCGGCTCCGCTTCGGGTCCGCGCTCATTTTAGTACGTCTCGCTCTCCGGCAAACGATATAAAAGGCGCGCTACCGGGGCCAACCGGCACACACGGGTGCCACAAGCTGAAGACTCAAGACTCAAGAAACCGGAAGAAACAGAACCCAGAAGATAGTACCAACAAATTGTATTGTGTCTTGAAGAATACAGCGAATTTTATTGTGGTGCCTGTATGTCATTTTGCATCTTCACTAAGTGTTCAACCCGCCAGCGACCCAGTCCATTCCGCTCCGTGCTACGTCATCGCCGCGCCTACCAGCAGGCACCTCACTGCGTGTGTACCTTAATGTTTCGCCCTCTTCACGCCTAGTAGTTTCGGGTGTGAGCAGGGTCGCACGTAGTGAGAGGGGCTCGCACGCACTGGTTTCCAGACAGCTGGTTACAGTAGCGTGTTACCCGCCGTCGGTTATACAAAGTACGAGGGAATCGTTTACGTCGCGTTCGCGCCCTCGGTGCGCGGTTCCGCTCTGTATAGGTGGACGTAGCACATTTGTTGTGGGCAGACGCACGCGCCCATTTTACACAGTAAGTTTACGAACGGAAAGCGGTGATATCACCCGTAAATTACATTGTTTTTGGTTCATATATGTAATATGTACTTGATGTATATAATATGTCAAAGTTTAATCGATAGCTATTACAATAAGAAATCTTTTGGTATATGACATGTGTACACAATGTATATAAAGAAAGAAATATAGAGCAATTATCAGGGCGACCAAAGTGAAAACAAACATAAAAGTACGAATTAAAGCGGGGCTCTCCTTACGGTAATTCTTCGAACTACTTCAGCTCGAAGAGGTGCCGTATGTGGCACGGCACAATTCATCGAGTACAAGTAACTACAAGAACAACAGGAATAAAACTTTGGTTGTCCTGCGAGCAGTGAATTGAAGAGTTCGAGTTTTATTGAAGACCCGGCATCTCAAGCGGTCGTGCATTACTGCACACCCCGAACTGCCATTTCGCCCCACTGACATCCGTGCGGCGTCTACGAGACGGGCATCCGGCGCAACAAAAACGCCTGTCCAATCCGGGAAAGCGTCACCCCCCCCCCCCTCCCATGCAAAGGGGAAGTGACGCGTACCCAACAATTTTATATAAATCTATTTCGTTTCTCTATATTAATATTACCTAACTATTCTTATATATATAACACATGACACATAATAATCCATAATTCAACCGCCAACATCCTCCACCTCGTGCGCAGCACTAATCTCCAGTCGTGGCAACGCTGCCGAAATTTGTCTGGAGTCGTCGTACCGTCGCTCGTTGCTCGTTGCAGGACCTAGCAGCATCACCTTGGAGCTCGACCTCTTCAGTATCCCGCCAGCGGTGAGCACCTCTATAATCCGGATGCGGCCGTCTGGTCCAGGGTGCGTTTGTGTGATCACACCCCCGGGCTATGTGTTTCGTGGTAGCGTGAAGTCTATTATTAAGACGGTGTCTCCACACTGCAAATCTCTTGCGTTGTCCCTTCCGTTGACCTTGTTGATAAGCAGTGTGGGTAGGTACTCTTTGAGCCACCTGCTCCAGAAATGGTCGGCCATGCGCTGCGCCACCCTCCTGGTCCGTCGCCCGATGAGGTCTTCATCCGTGTAGGCTCCAACCTTTGGAGAACCGCAGGATCTCCCAATAAGGAAATGAATAGGAGTTAGGACTTCTTCATCTTCGTTTTCCTCCGTGGTGACGAGCGTTCTTGAATTCACTATGTGTTCCGGTTCCAAGAGAAGGTTGTGCAGGTTCTCTTCTTTCGGACACCTCTCCTTCAATGTCACTGCTAGTGCCGTTTTAATTGAACGGACTAGGCGCTCCCACGCACGTCCTATATTTGGAGCTCCAGGTGGTATAAGATCGCAACCTCAAAACCCAGTAGCATTACTTCGTTCACTACGGTGGCGTGGTTTCCGTGATTAAACGCTGCGTAGTAATGATGTATGAGCAGCCTCGTGATATTGTGCTTCCCATCCAAGACCACTGGACATCGATATACTCTCTCCATAAAAGTGGCTGTGTCGATCCTTCCTTTCTAAGTGAGTCTTATCCAGAAGAAAGAACATCTTTGCTTTTTTTGGTGTTGCCGGCTTTGCAGCACTCTTGAGCTTCTTTTTCTTTGCTCTTCTCCAGGTCGGATCTTGTTTCTCCATCTTACGGGAGACAAGAGTGTGCTACTTTTACTTGCGATACAGATCGATGAATTGAAGAACCCTTGCCGTCACTGTCCATAGCTTTGTCCAGCTCGAGAATCAGTCGGTTCTGGCGTAGGCATCTACTCTTTTGAGATCCTTGCGGTGGCGACAGTGCGCTTCTCCTTCTCTTCTCCCGTTGGTTCTGCCTTGAGGTTCGGGCCAACTAGCCTCTTCTTGGTTCAGGAAGGCACGTCCATTGAACCAACGGTGGTTCTTTCCGAAGTCTCGCGGCTCTCTTCTCGTTGCGTCATCTACCGGGTTCTGACTGATCAGTACCCAACGCCACTCGTTGAGGTTTTAAGAGGTCCTCTATTTCCGCGAGACGATGCGCCACGAACGGTTTAAATGTTCTTGGATCTCATTTTATCCATGAAAGGACCATACTTGAATCAGTCCAGTAAACTCATTTCTTGATCTTCACATCCAGTTCTTCTTCCACCGCTCGTGTCATCCGAGTGCCTAACAATACAGCTTGCCACTCTAGCCGCAGATTGGATACTAGCTTGAGGGGAGTCACTCTTGCCTTGGCTCCTAGTTGTGCGACTTGATAGCCTCCTTGTTCCTTACGCGCTCTGTAGTACACCGCGCAAGCGTAGGCTGCCTCGCTGGCGTCGGTGAACGTGTGCAGCTCCCCCTCGACGCTAGAGTATGTGTAGCATCTCGGAATGTGCAAACTTTCTAGCATCTGCACACTCGCGAAGTGTTATTTCCAAACTTTTTTATCCTTTGAAGTGATTTCCTCGTCCCAGTCGTCACCGCTTCTCCATATGTTCTGTATGAGTACCGGTGATGCCACCCCCATAGGGTCGAAGGTGGCCATGACGGTACTCGTTACTTCTCTCTTGGTAGGTCCTCTTCTTAGAACGACGTCGTCTTTGAACTTGCGGAGGCATATTCTGAATCCTAGCTCGTCGTCTTTTGTAACCAACGCAAGCCTAGGGTCTTCTCTTCACTTGGTCCGATGTCGATCTCTCTTTGCCCGACTTCCTTGGTGAGGCTTCTTAACACGGAGGGAATGTTGGACGCCCATCCTCTTAACTCGAACTTGGCTTTCTTTGTGGATGATGTCAACTTCACTGGTTACCTTGATTGATTCCTTTTCTGTGCCAAAGCTTTGCAAGTAGTCGTCCATATAGTGATTGTGTTCTATTGTGTGAGCAGCTTCCGGGAACTGAACCTGATATTTTGCGGCGTTCTTGTTCTGCACGAATATTGCAGCAGTAGGAGAGCAAGAAGCTCCAAAAATGACTGATGTCATCCTGTACTCCTTGATGTGTCCCTCGCTTGATCACCCTTCCACAAGAACCTTAAGCCGTCACGGTCCTCTTCTCGTATTCGGATTTGAAGAAACATCTCCTTGATGCCTGCTACCACGGCGATCGGTTTCTGACGGAAACGTAGCAGAACGCCGAAGAGTGACTGTAGCAGGTCCGGGCCAGGTAAGAGCAGGTCGTTCAAACTCTTGCCTACTGACTTGGCAGCAGCGCCGAACAACAGAAGTTTCTTCTTCTTTGTAGGATGCGTGACAGCAAAATGTAGTAAATACCACTTTCTTCTTGATGTTGATTTTCTTACAGCTTCCTCAGCGTATCCATTCTTCACCAGATTCTCTATTTGGTTCTCGCATTCGATCTTTAGTTCCGGATCTCTTTGTAGCTGCCTTCACATGCTCGTGGTAGCGGACGGCCTCCTGTGCACTCAACCGGCGTTGAAGAGAACATTCTCAGATATTTTGAGCTACAACCACGACGAAGTACGCGACAGACAGCACAGTGGTTTAGTTTAATGTGAGCCATTACTACTTCTGGAGCCTGCTTAAACGATCGGAAATGTTTCCTTACCACTTTCAGCGCACCAAAGCTCTACATAACATGGATGCTCAATCTTGCATAGCTTTGTGTCAATGGATAACACAAAACCAAAATGTGAACATTTTATGGACCGATGAATCGATGTTTACACGGATCGGAATATTTAATATTCATATTGAACATTTTTAGGATTTTAATAACCCGCACGTTATTAATTAACATTCACACCAAATTAGGTTTAGTGTCAACGTATGGGCCGAAATAATTAATGATATTATTATAGGGCCTGTATTCAAAGACGGACATTTGGCCGGTGGCACGTTTTTAGATATGCTAACGAATGTTATTCCTGAATTACTGGAGAACGTCCCGTTATTTAAAATATTACAAAGTGTTATTTGTTTAGCATATGCAATTTATAACGAGTCGAACTGCGACACCGTGAATGTGGACAAGCGTTCGCGCTATTCGAGCGGCGCGGCCGCGGACACAAAAAACCGACTCGGAATGGAAACCGAGGCGTGAACAGTGAAATCTATCCACACCCGTTTTGGAGACTACTGTGCCACTCTGGGATTTTGGGTTAGTATTAATGAAACGTCCAATCAGAAGGTTGAATATAGTGTATATGAGTTTTTTTTTTAGAACTGACTATACTGTTAGCCTTAGAGGCTCTGAAGCCGCTGCGGCTTTTACAGCTTCACCGAACTTGGTAGTTGTTAAATATTTTTTTTTAGAACTGACTATACTGTTAGCCTTAGAGTACCTGAAGCCACTGCGGCTTTTACAGCTTCACCGAACTTGGTAGTTGTTAAAATTTTTTTTTTAGAACTGACTATACTGTTAGCCTTGGAGGCCCTGAAGCCGCTGCGGCTTTTACAGCTTCGCCGAACTTGGTAGTTGTTAATTTTTTTTTTTTTAACTGACTATACTGTTAGTATTGTGAATAAAAAGACGTTCACAATATTTAATGTGTGCTAAATTAATAGCGCTTGTTTTATTCTTGTTTCGTTTTACAAAGTTACATTAGTGCGTGGTAACAATGTTGATTCTTAATATCGTTCTTGACTGTAGTTTGCTTGGTGATTCGCTGCTTGCTGTTGTTGTAGTGTTTCTCGAACTGATCGTAGTACTGCCGCCCTCTCCGCTATATTTAAACTCGCCCTTTGCCTCGCAACCGGTCGTGCGATGGATTCCGTGCGGGGCGTCGCTCAGCCAATGAGCGCGCACGCCCAGTGTGCGGGCTCTCCGCAGAGCGAGGCTAACCGTGGGAAAGGGACGGCAGTACCATGAGTCACCATGCCAGATATTCCGAGTCTGGCATGGTTCATCCTTACAACTAGTGAAATTTATACATTTAAACTTACAACTAGCTATATTCTTATTCTAATCGTTTTAAAATACACATATTCACACATATTCAGTTCATATTATTATATCTATTCCTAACACGTATTATTTCATTTATTTGTTCATTCTATACTATTAGACTATCGTTATTCACTCGCCCCGCTCGCTGTCCGCAACAGTTAGCCTTAGAGGCCCTGAAGCCCCTGCGGCTTTTACAGCTTCACCGAACTTGGTAGTTGTTAAATAATTTTTTTTAGAACTGACTATACTGTTAGCCTTAGAGGCCCTGAAACCGCTGCGGCTTTTACAGCTTCACCGAACTTGGTAGTTGTTAAAATATTTTTTTTTAGAACTGACTATACTGTTAGCCTTAGAGGCCCTGAAGCCACTGCGGCTTTTACAGCTTCACCGAACTTGGTAGTTGTTAATTTTTTTTTTGAACAGACTATACTGTTAGCCTTAGAGGCCCTGAAGCCGCTTCGGCTTTTACAGCTTCACCGAACTTAGTAGTTGTTAATTTTTTTTTTAGAACTGACTATACTGTTAACCTTGGAGACCCTGAAGCCGCTGTGGCTTTTACAGCTTCACCGAATTTGGAATTGTTAATAAAATATTGGAGCCTTTATACCCGAACGTGTGTGTCTGCGAGAGTGGGGGATCCGGTCGCTTGATCCTCGCTATCATTGCGTCAACGGTCAATGTGGTGTGGTCAACAGATCAACAGATGCGGTAGCGGGTCAAGCGCCACGGGTTATTGTTCTCGGCGACGCGTGACGGTCCCTTGCGTTGTTAATGTTGCGCTATTGTGACGACTGGTAGCCGGCGCCACTTCGGCGAGTCGTGTCATGTGCAACGTTTCCGCTCTTTTTTGTCGACGCAGTAGGTTCGCATGTGTTTAACGCAAGAGTGTAATATTAGTACTGGTATTTACGTGATCATTAATGTGTAGCTTTAGAGCAGCTACACTCCCGTTCACGCCCTATCACGGGTGTTCACAGCGTAAGTCTGGAGCGACCATCGCATTGGTTATGTTCTTAATTGTGGTATTGCTAGGCAAAGTATGTCGGTTTGAAATTCTTGCCGCTCTGAAGTCGTGCGTACCCAACGAGTACCTATACTACGAAGTGACGCAAACCTACGCTAATGTGCGAGCCACTGGCACGCACTTATCTATTAGCTAACGCTCCAATTCCTAGGGGCATACGCACAGTGAATTTACTGTCTCAAGACAGGAACGAAAAGAATTTGCGTAATGTTCGTGGCTATAAATAGCCTATCGTATTGGATGTCACCAATAGAATAAATCATCGTGAAAGGAACCGGCAAGACTGATAACTATCTCAAAATATGTTTATGAGACTTCGAATAATGGAGAAAGGACACAACAATACATTTGAAATAAAAAGATACATTATTTTATAAATTAAACTCGAAAGTATTTTAAATGAAATCGTTTATTTTGTTCACCAAAATATACATGTTTAAATCGGTACCTACCAATAATATTATCTATTTGAAATAGTATTGGTACGATATATTCCAAATGTACAAAATACTTTACCTTAATTAATTAGAAATGAAAATTCACTATGTATATTATGTCTTACTAAATATTGTATGGTATTTGAAATATTTCTGACAAAGGTAATGTTGAGGACAGATGAATAGTTGACGCCTCACAACGCGATTTATAGAAATTTTATATTCCAAAGTTATGAATCGTTGTCATCCTTGCATTTTTGTATATATAACAAATGAATATCCTTTATTTCGTGTTTTATGATAGTTGAAACGCACCTGATATTCTAAAGTTATATAAGGTTTTGTTTTATATCGTGTGTCTATGTGCTTTTAGTAATATACTTAGGAACCTTATGTAAGTTTTAGAATGTCTTATGATTAAAGTTGTCTTTTTTTATGTTAGGGTAATAATTACATGGATTAAATAATACATATAACGTTTTTGTGTGGATATTTACCTGTTAGTTACTGAATTTTATGGATTTAATATAAATGTGCCTTATATATTAACGTGTTTGAATACAATAAAGAGATCATGTTTTCTGTTTTATTTGTAAGTTAAGTATTCCCTAATGTGAAGACAGTTTTTTTTGCAATATTTTTATTAACCTGTAATTATTATTGTTACTGTATAATTTTAAGACCTGTAATAAGTAAATGAAAGACTTAAGTATATAGCACATAATTTAATAGATATAAGTATCTATAGGTTTAAAACGGGCGCAACGAAGCCTAACAATAGTGCAACGGTACGCTCCTAACAATAATTGGCTATTTTTTTTAATTTTTTTTTTAACGTGGAGAAACCCGTCATGGGTACACACCCGCCCGGGGGGACGAGTGGTTATGTGAGACAGACGAGACAAGACAGACAAGACCTACAATGTGGCGACGCGGGACCTGCGGTGGCATAAAACCGCGTCGCCCCGGCTAGACCGGCCCCGGCCTAAGTAGGAGACAGCTCAGTTTACCCTAGCTGTCTCCTCCGTCTGCCGAACCTGTGCAGTGTAGAGAAGGGCCCCCCGAGGATCCCCCTCGCGAACTCTCTCCGCGGCCTCTTTCTGCGAGATGACGTCCTCGCAGGAGGCCATCGCCGTCCATGCTCTCTCGCTGCCGAGCATGGCTCTCACCATACTCGGCAGCGAAAGGTCCCCTCCAACAACTACGGCCAGAGTGCGGCGCTGCTCCCCCCACGCAGCACACTCAGCAAGAGTGTGCTTCGCCGTATCCTCTGCAGCCCCGCACTCATGGCACGCAGTGGTGGGCTCTGTCCTGGCAATTTTGTGTAAGAACCATCCGAAGTAACCGTGTCCGGATAGCACCTGCACAAGCCTGAACGTCAGAGAGCCCTGCTCCCTGTTGCACCACTCCCGGAGGACCGGGCGGACGGCATCTATGGTATAACGTCCATAGCGCGCGTCCGCCAGGTCCTCCTCCCACCTCCTAAAAACGCATTCGCGGACCTCCCACCTAACTTGGTCCACTTCTGTGGGAACTGGAGGCTCCCCTAACTCTCTCCTCGCCGCAGTGAATCTGTAAACGGCGGCGAGCACCTCCGCCTCCAGCTCCCACGGCGGGGAGCCGGCGAGCAAAAAGGCCGCCCCCGCGGACACCGATCGGTATCCGCGAATGACTCTGAGCGCCACAACACGCAGCACGCGTCGGTTCGTGGCGCTGAGAGCATCCACCCAGATCGATTCCCCGTAGACGGCCATGCTCCGCACAACCCCCACAAACAAACGGCGACAGCTCGCGCCCGGCCCCCCCGTGTTCGGGAGAAGCCCACTATCCGCGATTCGAGCCCCTTAAAGTGTGACTCGAACCGCCAACGCCCGTCCAGGATGAGGCCCAGATATTTCATCTGGGCCCCAACCCGGTCGCTAACGCCTTCTACATATATATGGGCCCCAGGAGGCGGCCCACATCGAGGCTCATGAAAAAGTAGGGCCTCGGTCTTCTCGGCCGCCACCCTGAGGCCCAACGGCTGTATGCGCCCGACCACAAGGGCTGTGCCCTCTGTGGCCAGGCGCGCCACCTCTGTAAAACTCCCCCCCGGGCTACGACCAGGGTGTCGTCCGCGTAGCAAATTAAACAGACTCCTTCCGGGAGTGCTACGCGAAGCACCCATCGTAGCCCATGTTCCACAGGAGCGGCCCCAACACTGACCCATGTGAAACACCACACCCAACGTGGCGCCGGGCCACAACTCCCTGGCCGTCCGCGAAGATGACCTCTCTGTCTTGAAGGTAGTCCTCCAACAGTCGCCGCAGGTACGTGGGCACCCCGAAAAACCGGAGTGCCTTTCGGATGACACCATGCGGCAGACTGTTGAAGGCGTTGGCGATGTCAATCGACACCACCAACAGCCTACCTCCCTCTTGGGTCGCCTCCGCAGACCACGCCTTTATGGTAGAGAGTGCGTCCAATGTGGAGCACCCTCTCCGGAAGCCGAACTGCCAATCCGAAAGTACCGGCCCCACCTCCTCCATGTGCCGGATAACACGGGAGGCAATTATCCGTTCCAACATTTTTCCCCTGTCATCCAGCAACACCAGGGGCCGGTATGAGGACGGGCAGTTCGGAATGCCAGCAAACAGCGGTCGAACAGCTCCCAAAGCTCTCCCCCATGTGGCCCAACGCTACTCCTAACTATTGGCCCGGAACTCCGTCTGGACCAGGTGCCCTCCGCTTGTTGCGGAGACGCTGCATCACTCGCCCCATCTCATCATCATTGATTACATGGCGCGGCATCAGCTCCTCCGCAACAGAGCTCCCATCAAACATGGGAGGTGGGAGGAGTACCGGAGGGCCGGGCAGTAATGTGGCCACGACCCTCGCCAGGACCTCTGGGTCTAGGGACTCCGTTAACGGGGGCGCCTGCCCCCGGAACTTTTTCCGGGCCATCCGGTAAGAGCGCCCCCACGGATCCCGATCCAGCAATCTCCGGGGACCACCAGTACACCGCCCGCTTGCTCTGCGGGCGGTTGTTGCCCCGCGGCATCTACGCGTCGCATATCGCCGTAAGGGCCCTACGTAAACGGTCCGCGATCGCGTCGATATTATCCTCCGCCAGCTCCCGGTCGAGGCGGTCCCGACGAGGACGGTGCGCCAGCTCCCCTGGGAGGTGAAGACCTCAAACCGAAAATAACCGTGATCAGAAAAGGTCTCCACCTCCTCCAGAACCCTCCAATCCCGCACACGGCGTGCGACAGAAGGCGTGCCAAAACAGACATCCACCACGGACCCTCCGTTATGTCGCACGCACGTGTGCACCGACCCTCTGTTGAGGAGGAACAGTCCAACCTGGACTGTCCACTCCTCCACCAATTGCCCTCCGGGGGTCCGTGGCCACCGCTCCCCATGCCCGCGACTTGTCGTTAAGGTCACCAAGCAGGACGATAGGAAGCGGCGACAGCCGCCTAACCGCCGGCCCTAGGGAGTCGAGAAACACCTCGAACTCCCTCAGAGGCCGGTTTGGGGAGAAATATACTCCCACAACACCGTATCCTCCTCAGAGGGCTGCCACGAACCCTGACCCCCTCTCCTTAATGGCGAGGGGTGACCCCGTACTATAAATGGCTACGGAGCCGTCAAGGTCACCTGCCCAGTAAGGTTGGGCAGGGACACAATACGGCTCCGCAGCCACCGTAATCTTGATGTTCCACTCCGCCACTGATTGCACAAATAAGTACTGTGCAGTGGCCGAGTGGTTCAAATTCGACTGGAGGTAGTTGGTAAGGCCCGGATCCATTAGCGAGCCGTACCAACTACCTCAGACTTTTTTTGTTTTTTTTAACGTGGAGAAACCCGTCATGGGTACACACCCGCACGGGGGGGACGAGTGGTTATGTGAGACTCTTACTCACTAAAACTCAGCGGTGTACCTTAGCCGCCTTAGTGGGGCGACATGGGCTACTCTTGTGTGCAGGGGGCTTACAATTTGCCCCAAAAAATGATCTGCTGGCTTACCAGTGGCGGCGCGTACGGCGCAGTGGAGGTTGAGTGTTGAACACTCAGCCGCCGCATGGCCAGGCCCCCCGCACCTGTAGCACAGGGCGCTCCTATCCTCCATGGCCTCACACAACACGAACTTTTTGGCTTCAGCCACGGGAAATGACACTAGTGCTACTCCCCCACCCCAGTCTTCCCGGATGGAGCAGACCCTAATCATGGCCGGCTCGCATCCAGTCTTCCTCGTAATGGTGACCCTTAGCTCGCCCTTATCCACGGAGTCATCGATACCGATGATTCGAAGCTCCGTCCGCTTGACTGACCTGGATACCACAGCCACATCCGCAAGACCTGCTTGTAGCTGTGCAGCCAGGCCAGCCGCCTTCTTCTCGCCCTCGGAGCCACTAATTTCTATTAATTTAGCACCGGTGGCAGTCGTTCGAAGCTTCGGATCCTCAATTCTGAGTTCCCCCAACTGGGCAACTTTCCGCGCCGTCAGTATGGCGGCCGAATAGGACACCTCCCATGCCACAGCCTCCGGCTGCAGCGTGACGATAACTGCAGCCGAATGTGGCACGTGTTGTAGTAGGTAGTTTGGTTTTAATATAAATGTCTTGTGGGTACATTAATAAATACTCAGTTGTCATCTGAGCTTGGTTGTTTCAATACACAACATGGTGGCAGCGGTGGGATCCATGTTTATATGTGTTCATATAAAGTATTAAGCATAGTGATTATCAATATTTAAAAGCGTGAATAATAGTAATTAGTGATATATAACCATGGAACACGCGAGACCTCCATCGGAGTTATGTTTGGATGGCAGCTCCGTCAGCAGGGCTGACGCTTGGCAAAGATGGAAGAAACAGTTTCATTTATTTATGAAAGCATCAGGTGTAGCCAAAGAAGAACCAGGAGTACAGGCAGGATTACTTATAAATTTAATTGGAGCAGACAACAAACAAAACGAGATGACGTCACGGAATTGATAAAAAAATTTGATAGTTATTTTGGTGTGAAACCAAATATTACACTTGCAAGATATAATTTTTTTACAAGGAATCAAGAAGCGTGTGAGACGATAGACCAATACGTTATTGCGTTAAAATTACTAAGCAAACATTGTCAATTTAAAATATTAGAAGATGAGCTAATCAGGGATCGTATCGTTTGTGGGATAAACAATACGATAGTACGAGAGCGTTTGTTACGCACTGAGGACTTGACACTCGATCAAGCTGTAAAAATATGTCAAGTGAATGAAATATCGGCGGATAGGAATAGATTGCTGGAGTCACGAGTCCTGTCTGGTAGTGCAGGGACATCAGGTGTGCATGTCGATGCTGTATCGAGGTGTGCCCGCGCGGGCCGCGGCGGTGGCGGCGGCGGCGAGCGTAGCGCAGCGGTCGAGGCTGCGCGGGAGCCAGCAGCGCCCCGAGACCAGCGAGTGTGGGGACGCGGACGGTGGCTACAGCAAGGCCGTAGGTACGCGCCTACAGGCTCTTCTGTGTCGTGTCATCGGTGCGGTGGGAACTGTTTAGAGCCCAACTTGTGTCCAGCAATTGTGCTTCAGTGTTTTGTGTGTAAAAACTATGGTCATTTTGCGAGAATGTGCAAATCATCAAATCGTGTGAAGAAAATGTATGACATTGGCATCCATGAACGTGAATCGGATCATGATGAGGACTGTGATGAGTGTGAGGAGTTTTATGTGTCAACGGTTTCAGAGGTGATGAATGAGTACTTATCTGCTAATGAATGGTACGAGGTACTCAAGGGTGAGTTTTTTGAAGAAACTTTTAAATTAGATACAGGTGCGGACATTAATGTGTTATCTTATCAACGGTTTTTAGAATTAGGTTATAACCCTAAATTAATAAATACGAAAAAGAATATAAAACTTCAATCATATAGTGGAAATACTATGCCTATAAAGGGTATATGTAATCTTACGTGGTGGCATAAAAATAAAATGTATGATCTAAAATTTGCTATTGCTAATATAAATTGTCAAAGTGTGCTGGGCCGAGAAGCTTGTAGTAACTTAAGTTTGATAAGACGCGTTCATACAGTAAGTTTAGATGACTATAGCGATGTGTTTAGTGGATTAGGTTGCCTACCGGGCTTGCACCGCATTGTAGTTGATGAGTCTGTTGCACCGGTTGTGTGTGCTACAAGAAAGGTACCGCTAGGTCTTAAGAATAAATTAGAGATTGAGTTAGATAGAATGAGTAAGCTAATGCATATTCCTGATACATTGTCGCGTGCGCCTCTACCTATATTGTATAATGATAACATTAGTAAGAATATTGCTTGTCAAGTTAACATGTTAATTAGTACTGTACAAATGTCACAGAAGAAATTATTACTTGTAAAACAGGAGACAGAAAAAGATAAAATTTTGATTAAACTAATGAATTATATTAATGAAAAATGGCCTGAATATAAACGTGACGTAGATGAAAATTTGAAGTATTATTGGTCTATTAGAGATGAACTATTTTGTATTAATGGAGTGATATGTAAAAACAGACAAATTTTAATTCCACACTCGTTAAGAGCGGAAATGTTAAAAATTATTCATGACGGTCACTTAGGAATAGATCGCTGCAAGAGGCGTGCGCGAGAGGTTTTATTTTGGCCAGGTATGTCACAGGATGTTGAAACATATGTTAAAAAATGTAAAGTATGCCGGGAGAATTTAAATAAACCATCAAAAGAGCCAATGATTCCTATTGTTATTCCTAAATTGCCATGGAATAAAATTGGTATTGATTTGTTTGAGTATGGAACAAAACATTATTTAATTATAGTTGACTATTTTTCAGGTTTTCCAGAAGTAATTTTATTACATAATACTACTTCTATATCAATTATAAATGCACTAAAAGATAATTTTGCCAGATATGGAATACCAGAGATTGTTATTAGTGACAATGGTCCACAGTTTTCATGTCGTGGTTTTAAGCAATTTTCTGAACAATGGGGTTTTGATCATGTGACGTCATCCCCTTATTACGCCCAAGCAAATGGGAAAAGTGAAAGGGCGATACAAACAATAAAAAAAATATTAAAAAAGTCTAGTGATAGTAACACGGATTTCTATTTAAATTTATTAAGTTACAGAAACACACCGCGCGACAATTTAAATTCTCCTGCGCAATTGCTTATGGGTAGACGGTTAAACTGTAGACTACCAGTCCATCCAGAACTCTTAAAAAGAAATAGTGTAGTTAATGATGAACAAGACCATAGGTCTTTAGTTCAAAAACAAATTAAGAGCAAAAAATATTATGATTTGCATAGTAAAAAACATCCGGAGTTGAATGTTGGTGATGATGTTATAATAATTAACAATAATGAACGTAGCCGTGGTACTGTTACTGCTAAAGCTCAGACACCGCGTTCGTATATAATAAAAAATAGAAAGGGTGTATACCGTAGAAATCGCCGACATTTGATTCCTGATACAGAGCTTAATAGCAGTCATGATGATAATGAAGATATCTCTGAAGAAACATTTTTGTCTTCAAATGACAGTGATTATTCTCATGACCTGACTTTATTATTCGATGACAAGTATTCACCTCCTATAACTCGTAGTAAAGCTAAAACTAAGAACCTCAAATGGTGAATTGTTTTTTTTTAAATATTTAAGTTACTATTAATTGTTATTTGTTTTACCTTTCTATTTGTATTAGTTAATAATTTTTAAATTTATATACTTATGTTATTTTGGGTGTAGGGATATTGTATGGGATTTTAGTTTTTATTTGTTTTTTTTATTGTTTTTATTTTACATAATAAGTTCTAAATCTATATTTGTTATTATGGGTGTAGGGATATTGTTTTATTAGTTAGTTATTTTTCCTTTTAAGGGGAAGATGTTGTAGTAGGTAGTTTGGTTTTAATATAAATGTCTTGTGGGTACATTAATAAATACTCAGTTGTCATCTGAGCTTGGTTGTTTCAATACACAACAGCACGGAGGGCACCTTAGGCTGGGCCTTCTTAGGGTCCGCCTTCTTTTTTGGCGCGGGTGCTGCCGGCGCAACCGGGGCCTTCGCCTTTTTAGGCCGTCGGACCACCGTTGTCCAGGCCTCCTCTCAGGCCTCAGAGGGGGCCTGTGAAACCGAGGACCCCGGGTGGGCAGAGATCCAGAGAGAGATCCAGTGGAGTTGAAGCAGGGGCGGGCGCAGCCAATGTTGTACGAGTTGGGGCAGGCGCAGCCCCCTCCGACCTCGCCCGTGAAACAGACCGGGGCCTCTTCGTACCCGTCTGAGCAGGCCCAGCTCTCGATACACCAGCGCTTGTTGTCTCAGGCCCAGCAGCAGGCCTGGGTCTTTTCTCGGCCCTTTTGTTACCCCCTAATGGCGGGCGTATCACCTTCCTAGGTAAGAGCCGCCCATCCGCCTCCAAACCGTCAACGCGTGCATCGATGACTTTACCAACGGTGGATCGGATCGACAGCTCCAACCTGACCATCGCCTCCTCAAGTATCTTCTCCCATCCATAGGGAGGCTGCTCAACCTGTGTGAGTTGAGGGGGAGGAGGAGGCATAACCTTCCTAGCGCTAGCCTCCCTTCGCCAAGCCAAGACCTTCTGTTTGAGGCTCTCCACTTGCTGGTGGAGAACCCTCGTCTCTCGGCCCAAGCGGACCGTCTCTTCATTGGTGGTGCGCTCCAGGAGCGTCTCCACCACCTCCTTAAGCATCTTGGCCGCACCTTTCAGAGCTTTGATATATGTGCCCTTTAGGTTCCCGGAGGTACGGCAGACCTCCAGGATACTATCGACACCGCCAGTCATTAGGGCCCTCAATGCTGTTGCGTCCATTAAATCGACGTCGGTGCGCCCTTCAGCTTCGCTGCTACCCCCCAGAAACACGATGTCGTCATCCGTCGAGCTTGTTTCCACGCGTTTTTCCTTCAAAAAGGAACCACTGTCGACCGCGTTCTTTAAAATTGACCGCTCAACACTCCTTGAGCGACCTGCACCACGAGCCATCCCTCTTTTAATCGTGTTCTGCTTCAGCAGCCCACAGCCATCTTTCTCCACCTCTGATGCCCTACTACGGGACCCCCTAGTCCGCATCCCCACCCCTCCAGACTCGCCTGAAGTTCCGCAGATAGCCGTGCGAGAGATTTGTGGATTCATAACAATTGTGTCATCGAGGACACAATTGTTTTGTCCTTCTGCCGATTATTGGGCTAAAAATTCGCCAGTTTTTGGCTGCCCTGGGGTAGAGGGAGTGAGGCTACACCCTACCACGGCAAAAGAAATCAAATCGCCAGAAACCAATCCACAGGAAAAATCAATAACCATAAAAAAAACGTGAAAAACGGAATCAAGTCCGAATGCAAAGCGTAGTCGTTAAACGTAAAAGGAGACACAAACAAGCACACCGAGACACACCAAAAACCAAAAGAGCGCAGTAATTAGCGTTTAAGCCGGCCGAGATATTGAGTTCCAAAGATTCATCAACACACCCGAAACTACGAAAAACATACCTGAACTAGTAGTTCCACAATAATTAGCTACGCCAATAGTACCGAGCAGGATCACGCAACGAGAGCGCGACACGACGTAACACGACGCCCGAACAAATTCCTAGGACTCGGTACTCGACAACGGCGAATACGTACAACGGTAAGCAGAGAGTTGCAAACCAGTGTACGCAAGCCCAACTCACTACATACGAACCAACTCTGCTCACACCCGAACCTACCCGGCGTGAACAGAGCGAAACATCAAAGGTACACACGCAATGAGTCGCCTACACGGAGGCGTGGCACTGGCGTAGCTACAGAGAACCGAGTGGACTGGGTCGCTGGCGGGTGAAAGATTTCTTGAAGACAAGAAACACACGAACACCAAAATCAAGTCGCTGTATTCAATCTTCACAATGGCCGCTTTACTATAATTTTTAACACTATCCAATGATTCCGTATCTTGACTCAGAGTTTCTTGCAAGTCTTCAGGATCTTGAGTCTCCGAACTGACTACACTGTTAGCCTTAGGGGCCCTATCCAAAAACAGAGCCGCTGCGGCTTTTACAGCTTTACCGAACTTGGGGGCGAGCGCTTAGGGCACTCAGCCGCGAAAGTTTTGGACGACTCGCACGAGGGTGCCAGAGTGGCCGAACCTCGGCTCGGGCGGTAATCACGCATGCGAATAGGTCGCGATCTGGCTAATTCCCTACTCCTACGAATTCGAGCTACATAACATATACAAGGGCTTCACACCGAGGAACGGACCTAGGCTTGGGTTGCCGCTAGAGAGGGTGGACGTGGCAGGTGTGCGGGAGTGAAGTTGACCGCCCGTCCTCTGCGGAGAGAACGGTAGTTACGCGGGCGTGGGTGCCGGTTGGCCGCAACTGCTCTATATTTATAGGTTTGTTGGAGTGCGACGGAACGATGGCGTCTATTCTCCTTTTACTCTAACATTGCCTCATTTGGTAACTACAAGCGGGCATTACCCTTTTGGCGAAAAATACAAGTAATTTACCGATATCTTATTGAAATGTTATAAAACCTATTTGAATCTATTAAGTGCACTAATATGTAACTAAATACACTCAATATAACATTAAGGAATAGTAAACTTCGTAAATATTAAGCATGAAACATTGCAACATAAAATAGCTTATAAACACGTTATATACGACATATTAACACGATAGAAATTACATATAAACCTAACTATCCCTATTTATTCATAAACATTAAACATAACTTGTTATAAATCAAAGCTTACTAACTGCCTCGTTAGCCTAGTGGTCATTAGCGCGACTGCTATGAGCGAGGACCTGGGTTCGAATCCTAGGTCGAGCAAAGTATTATTGGATTTTTCCTATGAAATTCTCAGTAGCAGCTCGGAGTTTGGTTTCGTGCCCGATTAATGGCAATAGGCTCGCCCCCTATTACATGGGACCTAAAAACATACTCGGCGAATTGTGGATGTACATTAGTACACCTCTGTCTAACCCTTCGAGGATACAGGCGTGATGGTATGTATGTATGTATTATTACTGAAATATAAGTTTGGTACGTTACTACACCATTCTCGCGAAATTATAAGCTGTATTACTATTTATTTACTATCTCTATGTACCTAAACTCTATATTTTTAAACTAGCAACAGTAGATCAATGATTCTTAAGGTGTATTCTTATTCCTTAAGCTTAGCAACTTGTACCTACAACTTAATATGAAAATAAGTTTAGTATCGAACTACAGTCCGTGCTATTGCTCTTCATCATGTCATCGTCATGTTGCTCTGCCGTCTCTTATGCTTATAAAGGTGGATCGGCGAACGGAACTGTTTCCCGCACAAACATTCAAATAATTTACCATAATCATAATGCATACATTTTATATGTTTTATTAAATCGCTTTTATTTCTACATACTTTCTGGCAGGCCACATTGGAGTTTGGCCTCAGTTATATCTTTAACGTTGCAATCCTGGTGCATCCGCTTATGCTCACGTAAGTGTATCGGCGTACGGAACTGTTTTCCACACCAACATTCAAATACTTTACCATAATCATAATGCAAAAAATATTTTATATGAGTTCTTAAATTGCTTTTGGTCATGAAAACTTTTTGGCAAGAATCACATTGGAATTTGGCCTCATTTGTATCTCTAGCGATGCCACATTGCTGCACCCGCCGTTTATGAACAGATAATTGATTCGGTGTTTGGAATTGCTTCCCGCACTTACATTCAAATACTTTACCATAATCATAATGCATATATCTTATATGACATTTTAGTATCGCTATTGGTATTGCCTAGAAAGCTTCCCCTATGGCAAGACTCAAAACATTGGAATTTGGTCATTATGCACTCTTTAACGTTGCCAGATCTGGCTGCATCCGCTTATGAGTATTCGATAATAAGTTTCGGCGTTACGAACTGTTTCCGACACTTAACATTCATTATTATACTTTACCATAAATCATATTTTAATGCAACAAAAATATTCTTATAGTGATTCTTAAATTGCTTATTGGCAACTTGACAAACTTTTTGGCAAGAATCACATTGGAATTTGGCCTCATTCTGTATTCTCTTACATGCATCGTCATGTTGCTCCCGCCGTCTCTTATGAACTTATAAAGGTGGATTCGGGTCGGAATTGTTTCCCGCACTAACATTCAAATATTTACCATAATCATAATGCATACATTTTATATGTTTTATTAATCGCTATTGTATTGCAATACTTTATGGCAGGACCACATTGGAATTTGGCTCATTATCATCTTTAACGTTGCAATCCTGGCTGCATCCGCTTATGTAGATAATAGTTTCGGCGTTACGGAACTGTTTTCCGACACACATTCAAATACTTACCTATCATATGCAAAAATATTTAATGATTCTTAATTCTTTTGCTGAAAACTTTTGAAAATAATGATTGCTCATTGTATCTCTACATGCACTTGTGCCCGCCGTTATGACATATGATCGGGTTGGAATGTTCCCGCACTACATTCAAATATTTACCATAATCATAATGCATAATTTATATGTTTTATTCGCTTTGTATAAACTTTTGGCAGCCACATTGGATTTGTCATTTATCTTTAACGTTGCAATTGTGCACCGCTTATGAGTAATGTTCGGCGTCGAACTGTTCCCACTACATTCAAATACTTTACCATAATCATAATGCAATATTATATGATTCTTAAATTGCTTTTGGCTGAAAACTTTTTGGCAAGAATCACATTGGAATTTGGCCTCATTTGTATCTCTAGCGATGCCACATTGCTGCACCCGCCGTTTATGAACAGATAATTGATTCGGTGTTTGGAATTGCTCCCGACTTCATTAAAACTTTACCTAATCAAAGATATATTTTATGAATTTTAGTTCGCTATTGGTTTGAAAACTTTATGGCAAACTACTTGGAATTTGTCATTTGCATCTTTAACTTCCAATTGCTGACCGCTTATGAGTAATAATAGTTTGGCGTTCAAACTTTCCCGATTACATTCAAATACTTTACCTAATCATAATGCACATATTCAATGATTCTTAAATTCTTTTGCCTAAAACTTTTGGCAAGAACACATTGAATTTGGCTATTTGTATCCTAGCGATGCCCATTGCTGCACCCGCCGTTTATGACATAATTGAATTCGGGTTTGGAATTCTTCCCGCACTTACATTCAAATATTTACCATAATCATAATGCATTTTGCTTATATGACTTTTTATAATCGCTATTGGTATTGGCCTCAATTTTATGCAGCCCACATTGGATTTGACCTCACTTTTGAATCTTTAACGTTGCTCAGTGTGTGCACTCGCTTCCGCATTACGATAAATACTTTGCCATTCGAACTGTTTCCCACTTATATTCAAATACTTTACCATAATGTAATGCAAATTTATTCTATATGACTTCTTAAATTGCTTTTGGCCGTGAAAACTTTTTGGCAAGAATCACATTGGAATTTGGCCTCATTTGTATCTCTAGCGATGCCACATTGCTGCACCCGCCGTTTATGAACAGATAATTGATTCGGTGTTTGGAATTGCTTCCCGCACTTACATTCAAATACTTTACCATAATCATAATGCATATATCTTATATGACATTTTAGTTCGCTATTGGTATTGAAAACTTTATGGCAAGACTCACATTGGAATTTGTCATTTGCATCTTTAACGTTGCCACATTGCTGCACCCGCTTATGAGTAGATAATAGTTTCGGCGTTCGAAACTGTTTCCCGCACTTACATTCAAATACTTTACCATAATCATAATGCACATATTCTATATGACTTCTTAAATTGCTTTTGGCCGTGAAAACTTTTTGGCAAGAATCACATTGGAATTTGGCCTCATTTGTATCTCTAGCGACGCCACATTGCTGCACCCGCCGTTTATGAACAGATATATGTTTCGGTGTTCGGAATTGCTTCCCGCACTTACATTCAAATACTTTACCATAATCATAATGCATATATTTTATATGACATTTTAGTTTGCTAATGGTATTGAAAACTTTATGGCAAGACTCACATTGGAATTTGTCATTTGCATCTTTAACGTTGCCACATTGCTGCACCCGCTTATGATCACGTAAGTGTATCGGCGTTCGGAACTGTTTCCCGCACTTACATTCAAATACTTTACCATAATCATAATGCACATATTTTATATGACTTCTTAAATTGCTTTTGGCCGTGAAAACTTTTTGGCAAGAATCACATTGGAATTTGGCCTCATTTGTATCTCTAGCGACGCCACATTGCTGCACCCGCCGTTTATGAACAGATAATTGTTTCGGTGTTCGGAATTGCTTCCCGCACTTACATTCAAATACTTTACCATAATCATAATGCACATATTTTATATGACTTCTTAAATTGCTTTTGGCCGTGAAAACTTTTTGGCAAGGATCACATTGGAATTTGGCCTCATTTGTATCTCTAGCGACGCCACATTGCTGCACCCGCCGTTTATGAACAGATAATTGTTTCGGTGTTCGGAATTGCTTCCCGCACTTACATTCAAATACTTTACCATAATCATAATGCACATATTTTATATGACATTTTAGTTTGCTATTGGTATTGAAAACTTTATGGCAAGACTCACATTGGAAGTTGTCATTTGCATCTTTAACGTTGCCACATTGCTGCACCCGCTTATGAGTAGATAATAGTTTCGGCGTTCGGAACTGTTTCCCGCACTTACATTCAAATACTTTACCATAATCATAGTGCACATATTTTATATGACTTCTTAAATTGCTTTTGGCCGTGAAAACTTTCTGGCAAGAATCACATTGGAATTTGTCATTTGTATCTTTAACGTTGCGATTATGCTGGCGCCTCTTATGATTATTTAAGTATATGGGCGTTCGGAACTGTTTCCCGCACCAACATTGAAACATTCTCCCATAATCATAATGAGTGATTTTTATATGCTGTGTTAAAGTCAGTTTGCTTGAAAAAAATCGCTCGCATGAGTCACATTTATATTCCTTTTTCCCATCCTCCTTACCAGTATGACATAGCTTTATATGTTGTATACACAATGTGTATCTGTTCTCGACATCTAAATGGCAATTCTTACATTTCAAATAATTTTGAGTTAACTGCTTTCTACATTTGGGTATTATCTCGCTGTGTACATCACCGACGTGTGCAAACATATTATAATGATTATTAAATCCTTTATTGCAATACTGGCACTGGTGTAACTTATTTATTTCATTATCCCTTGATGTATTTAATTCAACTTTTAAGTGTCCATTATTGTGCTTTAATAACTTGAACCTGAAAATATTAAAAGATTATATAAAAGGGCTGACGGTGCAGCGAACAGAGATTATAGGTAAAAGTACATGAGACCACATTTTACTTTGTTGTAGTTGCGTTGCTCTAGATACAGCTTGTCCAGTTGCACAACGGCGCCGCGGTGTGTCGAACAAGTCTTTTTTTTTTTAGAACTGACTATACTATACTATACATAGCTTCACCGAACTTGGGGGCGAGCGCTTAGGGCACTCAGCCGCGAATGTTTTTTGGACAACTCGCGCACAACGGTACCAAAGTGGCCGGACCTCGGCTTGGGCGGTTCTCGCGATTGCAAATAAGTTGCGATCTGACTAATTCCCTATTCGTAAATTGGAGCTAACTAGCATATAGTCATGCATGTTCCCCTCCTCATGGGAGTAAGAAAGGAACCATGCGTATGTGTATTTAGTGATCGGAAAAGTTTTTGTACACTAACTAGCGCAAAAAAAGACAAAAAAAAGGTTTCTTACAGAACCTATGCACTTGTGAGTGTGCACGTATGTAACATATGTGAGTGATGTTTGTGTGTGGGTAGCTAAGTGTTGCACGTATAGTGTCACTTGTATCGCGCAGGCGGTTGCCACACCCAAGGGCTTCACACCGAGGAACGGACCAAGGCTTGGGTTGCCGCTAGAGAGGGCGGACGTGGCGGGTGTGCGGGAGCAGAGTTGAGTTGAAGAGAACGGTGGATACGCGGGCGTGGGCGGTGACACGCTCTGTTTGGAGAGATGGTGAGTATAGTACGCGTTAGCTTTCTCGACCTTATCGTCGGGGTCGATAAAAATGTTTCGCAGTCGACGTTTTTTCCGTGATGCGGTAGGCTACTTTCCAGTAAGTCAGATAGAACGGTCTTAGTCCTTCGACTAAGGTGTCCCATCTACGACTTCTGAACTCGGTTATACGGGCTTTAACCGCTCTCTGAAGTGCGCGTAAGCGAGCGCGGTTTTCCTCAGTCGGATAGAAGTAGTGCGCACGAGTCGCAGCGTTCTTCTCCATCATCAACACTCGCACATCGGCAAGGAGTACAAAGCGACGATCGTTCGCCACTTGGACCTCTCTTGAGGCCTCTCCGATGCCAACCTGGAGATGGTCAAGGAGGGAGTCGATCGCGAGACCTACGTCCGCAGCTGACTCCAATAAGTCCAGGACCCTATCTAGACTGGACGAGGTCGGCCAGTCCGCAAGATAATGTTTAAGCTTGGCATAGTCAACCACTTTCACGGAGGAAGGGCTAGTATCGCCTGGTTGACCTAGCTGGAGGATGACCGGCAGGTGGTCGGATTCGACCTCGTGTACGAATCGAATGAGACGCAACCGAAGCGCGATATTTTTTAAGAGAGCTATGTCGAGCACTGTAGGTGTACAGTTGTCTCGAAAGTGGGTGGGTGTTGGGGGCCCTATGAGATCAAAGTTTAGCACGTTCATCAACCTGTCGATTAGCATCTCATTACTGGTGTTCCTCCAACTGTTGAATGAAGTGTGTCCACGATTGAGGACACCTGCTATAATGATCGATGTGCCAAGCGAATATAGATTCTCTATGTCAGGCCTGAGCGATATTTTCGACGGCGGGAGGTATACGGATACGATCGTTATGGACGGTTGATCGGTCATTCCTAGTCTACATAAGATACTTCCGTGTTGGTAAATATCGGAGGGTCTACCGGCATACAATATAGTGAACGCTTATAGTAAATGAGAGTGCCACCTCCGCGGGAGACACGGTCATTTCTGACTATATTATAATTAGCAATTCTAGTATTGCGCTTGCTCGGTTATAAAAGTGTTTCCTGCACTAATAGAATGTCTATCTGGTGATCTGTAAGAAAGCTCGCGTCGACTCCACGCTGCGGAGCTATGTTTCGCGCATTAAATAAGGATAGGATTAGGCCTCTAGGTTTAGACCAGGCCATTGGAAGGCATTTCAGTGAGGGTGGCTTGGTCGAGACGGTATAACATCTTCGCCAGCCTGGGGAATACTGTGACGGTCTTGAGGAGACTGTACTGTTTGAAGTGGTCATT
The DNA here is from genome assembly GCA_033032175.1 of Saturnia japonica. Classification (NCBI taxonomy): domain Eukaryota; kingdom Metazoa; phylum Arthropoda; class Insecta; order Lepidoptera; family Saturniidae; genus Saturnia; species Saturnia japonica. The sequence continues at coordinate 8,622,824 of CM065329.1, forward strand.
GTAAGCAATGACCTCTTCTATGGTGTGCTCGCGTAGGAGCTGGATGGTGAGATCCTGATCTGGATGAGCGCAGGACGCAGAAGCGCAGGACGCAGAAGCGCGGGGCGCGGGAGCGCGGGTATTTCCATTGCCATGAGGGGCTGTGGTCTAGCCCCATGTGGCCCGAGTGGCGCGCACGGGCTGGGGTTGCACACGGGGTGCGGGGGGCCTACATTCGCCTGAGTGCAGCGTGGGGTCGGGAGAGAGGGAAATACCTCCGGGTTGATCAGAGGCTGTGGCCGGAGAACTGAGGCAGGGGGTGGACGCGTGGTGCGTGGGGCCTTGGGGCATCCGCGAGGTGCCCCTCCTCTCTGCATAATACGCAGCTCGGGGAGGTGGTGGAGTCACGTTGACGCGTGCACTCCCTAGTCGGGTGGTCCTCTAGGCACCTTACGCACTTCGGACGTAAGTGGGCGGAGAGCACATACAACTGGTTTTTGTAGGGGGGCTCTACAGAGATGCCGGAGAGACCACATACTGTGTCTACGTTGAAGATTGCCTTGCCCTCGGGGGTCCTGTCCAGGATTAAAACGAGCATTCGAAAAGCTCGTTTTTCCTTGGAATACATACGATGTACTTCTTTAATAGAGTAGGCTTGCTCTTTTAGAGAGGCGAATACCTCCTCGGTGTGACATCAACCGGGATACGGCGAAGTACCACGCGGAGGACTCATACGTCCGCATACGCGTATACGTATATACGAACGCACATGTGTAGTAAGCGATCTTCTTGCTACGGAAGAGGGTGGTTATCTTACGATGAGTATCGGCCGAGCTCACCGTGATTCAGATTCCAGTCGCGATATTACGCGCCTTGGAGTATTGGAGTTTGAACGATCGAAGCTCATTTTCCAGTCGAGTCTAGATAGCTTTATCGTGGACAAAAATGGGCGGGGGTCTTTGTTTTTTATTGACGACCGATGCGTCACTACCTACGGAGGGCGCGGTGGCGACGGTGCCATCTGCCGTCTTGGCGGCTTTATTCGCGCTCGTGTGCGCGGTCGGGCTGTCTCGAGACGCTCGTTTCCGAGACGTAACGGCGGTGAAGCCGTAGTTTTTTTTTTTTTTTTTTTTTTTTATATCTTTATTTAATTAAAGGATTTGGTCACAAATCGACCATGCCATCCCTATTGGTAAGAACACACATAATACACATAATAAACATAATAATTATTACAATACACTCATCTTTATCTTCTATCTTTACCTATTTGTACTAACCTGTACAGCATCCTGGCTTCTTCCGACAAAGGTGAAGCCAGAATACTGTTACAGACTCCAATAGAACGTAAGTTTTTATTTATTACTAAGCAGTAGTTTTTTCTTTCTTGCTCATTCCGGACACATTCCACCATAATATGATAAGCATCCTCTATATAATCGCATTCAGTACACAGAGGTGACTGTATTTTTTTCATTAAGTAGGCAAATTTATTAAGTGGAATATGTCCAGAACGGAGTCTCAAAGCTGTAACTGTTTCAGCCCTCGTCCAATCAGCTTTATCTATCCAGGGAACATGAGGAGGATGAGGTTCAATTGTTCTATACCAAATGCCTTTACTGAGAGATCTCTCGTTGAAATATTCCTTCCACAAATCCATACAGCGCCTTTTAACGATATAAAATACCTCGGAATAAAACGGCAGACATCCAAAAGGAATCCCATCAGTGATGGCCTCCCTTGCCAGACGATCTACCTCTTCGTTACCCCCAAGCCCAATGTGAGATGGCAACCATTGTAAAATTACATTTTTATTTTTACTAGCTAAGCTCTGAATACTTTCCAAAATAGTATATGCTATAGGTATACCTCGTCTACTAGATGTACAAAGAATTAAATGTTGAAGGGCGCTCATCGAATCAGTTAATATAACATAGTTACCAAATTCGAACGAGTCGGCGTATGATATAGCTTCTGCAAAATAGCGATGAGTTCTGCAGAAATAATTGAGACATTTGGATTTATTTTCAGTTTTATGAAATTTTTCGATTGTATATCAAACAGAGCCGCCCCAACACCATTTTCATCCTTGGAGCCATCGGTAAATATCTTATAAAAGTGGCTATACTTCTGAGATACATATAGTTCACAAATTTGTTTCAGAGTACAAGAATTATACAACTGTTTTGGTTTGTTAACCAGTTCTATTTGCGGCTTTACTATGTTTGATAAATCCAGATTGCTGACCCATGTGTTTAAAGAAAATATTTCTAGTTGTTTACTACATTGTATAGGTACTACTTTAAGAAATTCGTGTAATAAAACTAATAAAGGTTTAGTTTTACGCCTCCAGTAAGTACTTTGACAAAGCTTATGTAAATCATCAAGGACTCTAATGACTTCATTATCTTGGTATGATTTCAATTTTAGACAATATTTCCCTGCTAGATAATATCTGCGAATATGTAGAGGTTGTATGTGAAGTTCCGACTCCATCACATGTATGGGTGTACTCTTTATAAATCCCACTATTAATCGCATAGCCTGATTCTGTATTAAGTCTAGTTTCTTCAGGTGTGTCTTACAACTATCACTATATAGAAAACATGCATAATCTATTCTACTTCGAATAATGGAAATATATAGACGTCTCAAGTGTATAGGATGAACACCCCATCCTGGACCAACTAAAATTTTAAAAATGTTTAAAAATTTTGAAATGCTATTCTTAATCACACTGATGTGTGTAGACCATTTGAGAGATCGGTCTAACCATACACCTAAATATTTTACTTTATCAACAACCTGTAGAGGAGTACTATTAATTTTTATATTAACAATTTCCCTGTTATAACCTGTTTTAAATATGCAAACTTTACTTTTAACAGGTGAGATATCTAAACCTAAGTTGAACAATAATTTAGAAAAAGTATTTAAAGCTAATTGCAGTTTATGTGTTTCATCTAATACATTTATACATCTAGTGTATAATACAAAATCATCAGCATACTGTGAGATGAACACATTACCTATCGCCTTGCTTAGATTTATTGTTATGATATTAAAAAGTAGTGGTGATAAAGGATCTCCCTGTGCTAATCCACGGCCAGTACGTCTTGTAATATATGAATTTTGTAATTGAATTTTAAGATTTCTTTCCTTTAAGAAGTTCCAAACATATGAACATATTTTAGCTCCTATTTTGAGATAATCCATTGTTAATACTAAATTTTTTAAATCCACATTGTTATATGCATTGTCCACATCTATAAAACATCCAATGGTACATTGTCTATTAGCAAAACCAGTTTGTATTCTGGCCACTAAACTTGTAAGGTTATCTAATGTAGAACGACATTTCCTAAAACCAGTGATATTGTTTTGTATTAAATTATTTTTTTCTATATACCATTCTAATCTATTGACTAAAATGCCATGAAAAACTTTACAGAGACAAGACATCATGGAGATGGGTCTCAGAGACGAAGAAGAATTTGGAACACGTTCTGGTTTTGGTATTGGAAATATAGTTATGTCGCGCCACTGTTTAGGAACAAAACCAGAGAATAAGAAACGATTATATAATTCCAGTAGCAAAATTTTTCCTATTTCTGGCAGATGCTTAATCATGGAGTAGGAAATATTATCACTCCCAGGGCATGTATCTTTAGACTTTATACACCTTTTTAGTTCTTGAATCGTAATCACAGTTTCTAATTTATGATTATGAGATAGAAATATCGGATTATCAGGTAGTACAGAATCTGGTGTCAAACTATGCAGTAGCTCACAAGCTCTTTCATTTTCAATGTACCGTTTGGATATTTTATAACCTTTAATCCACCTCATTTTAGTCCACATCGTTGAAACAGAAGTAGTCTGATCTAGTGAAGAACAAAACTGATTCCAACTCTTACTTTTCGCGTCACGTATCAATTGTTGTGCTATGCGTATTTTATGTTGTAATACTACAAGGTTCTCTGGAGTTGGATTGCGTCTAAATAGTGACAATGCTAAACGTCGTTGAGCTACAGCTTGAGAGAGTGTTGGCGACCAATAAGGTTTCGGTACGAATTTACTATCTGGGTTTTGACTAATTTTTAGGTATGGAATGTGTAATTCTGCCGCTATATTCATATAATCTACAAAGATATCGTATGCATTTTGTGAATCTTTTGGTAGAATTAGATCTAAGTAAAGAGAATCCAATAACTTTGTAAAACTATTCCAATCAGCTTTCTTGTAATTTTTTTTAAATACTGGTTGTAAATTACTAGCAAATTTGGATGAAATTATTATCATGAGGTGATCACTTCCTAGTGTTTCATTTAAAATAGCCCACTGAAATTGTAGCGCTATGTCAGATGAGGCCAAAGAAATATCAGGAGAAGACTGTTGTAATTCACCACTAACTAGTTTGACACGTGTATGTTGACCATTATTCAATGTAATAAACTGGCTATCTGTCAAGGCATTAAATATTTGAGTACCCCTTTGATCCGTTTTAATGGACCAATTACTATGATGCCCATTGAAATCACCCATCAATAACGTTTTCTTGTTAAATAAGGTAAATAGTTGATCCCAGTCACGTTGACAGGTGCGCACAGATGGCGGACAGTATACAGAAATAATATTTTCAATTTTATCACAGTTATAAAGCTTAACACTAATAATTTCTATGCCAGGATTAGAACAGTGAATACTTTGTAGATGCGACTTGATGGATTTATGAGTGAGAATCACAACCCCTCCATATGCATCATTCCTGTCTTTGCGATAAATATTATAATCTCGTATCCTTAATTGGCTATCTGGCACTAACCAAGTTTCACTGAGTGCAGCAATGTGGATTTTTTCTTGTATTAATATATTTTCTAATGCTATCAGCTTAGTTCTGAGACTTTGAGTATTCCACTGTAGTATATTCAGCTTACCTATTGTTTTTGTGTTATCCATTAAAGTAATTTAATATAATATTCAACACGGGCCAGTCAGCAATATTGTCTACTACAACTAAAATCAACCATTCTACACTAAGTTTTATAATATTTTTTACCTTAGATTGTATGTTATCCTTACTTAAAAATATAATTTCTTTAAGCCTTAATAATAATTCTTCAAACTTCACTCCTTTTTTTGGTGTTGGAGGCGTGTTAGGAATATCTTCACCATGAATATTTTCTGAGAGATTCTCAGATGGTCTTGTATGTACAAACTTAGTTTTCTTTGTAGTTTGTAGAGTTTGTTTACGCTGATTTTGTCTGTGGATATCAGCTTTTACTTTTACAACTTCCGCAAATGTAGGTGAATTCTGATATATAGTGTCAGAGAAATCAGTAGGCTCAGGGAGAAGCTTATAAAAATTATCCGATGACGTGATCTCTTCCTGTGAAGGTAAATTTGGTGATACATATATAGTCAAAGCCCTTCTATATGTACAGTTATACTCTGCCATTAATTCTCGGATTCTTTTTTCTTTGAGGTACGCAGGACACGATCTATTCAGAGCCATATGTTTTCCTGAACAGTTTATGCATTTATAATCTGTAGTTTCACAGTTAGCGTGATTTTGGGTACATTTTGGACATATTATCTTTCCAGAGGGGCATCTTTTTGCTGTGTGACCTAGTTTCCAACATCGGGAGCATTGTGATACTGGAAAAACATAAGGTTCCACTGCTATTCTTAAGCCATCAACCTGAATATATGCGGGTAAATAAGAACCCTTAAAACAGAGCCGAACTGTTTCACTAGGAGTCCATCCTTCTTTATTTGGACTACGGCGCATGAGACGATTGACAGAAATCAATTCCGCGGAATTAGGACATTCAATACTGCTTAGCATCAATTCCTCTGTTGTATCTAGATCTATATCCTTAATTACGCCATATGATAAACTTTTTTCCCAAGCTCTCTGAATTCTCCAACCCTTATCAATAAATTCCTTACATGTCTCTAATTTTTCTGCACTATTTTCATTAGTGATATCTATTCGTACCCTATATGGATTGAGGTACTTAACTTTAATTATATCAGTAATTTTATGTATCATGAATAATCTGGCTAAAGTAAATTGTTTAGGTATTGTATCTTTTCCGGATATATACATTTCAATTACATTATTACCGTCATTTAACTTTTTTTCTTTCTTTTTTTTAACCACCGTCCATTCTTTTTCTTCTTCATTTCTCAATATTTTAATCGGCCTTACATGTGTTTTTTGTTCTTGCTCCATTTGCGTTAGTTCAACTTTACATAATCGGTCTTCCTCTATATCAATCATATCACTTTCACTCAGTAACTCAGTCCCGTCATTCAATATTAATATGTTTTCACTATTTGTTTGCTCGATATTACTATCCATTAGCGCAGCTGTGACGTATGCGCATTGTTATCAGCTTACCGGTCACGGATCGGGCTCGTAAGCCGGCCCGTTTCACGAACAATAGACGCGGGAACTATTTATGCACAAATGAATCGACCACCTCGTACGAGTGCCGTATCGAGACTGAAGCCGTAGTTGTCTACGCTGGCTTACGTAGGGATAATGAGCGGGTCGAACAAGTCCTACCGAATTTATTTATGTACTGGCACAGCATTATATCTACTCTGCAACTGAGTTAGGTGCAGCTCTAGAACAACTCCGACCTCCGAGAGATGCTGAAACGTCAACTGCCGCTATTATTACCTGTGTCCATTAACAAATACTATTAGTTAGAGTCCTGGTGTCACACAAATTACCCTCCATAGATCAGAACTACACGCGAACGTAAATAAATACATAACCTTATCTCGCACACCCCTTTTTCTAAACTCTCACATTACACTGTCTTTATGATTGTGTGCTTTATATGTGTTGTGTAAGTACACACCTTTTAAACATCGGCGATTTCACGCACACGTTCAGAGATAGAATACAATATTTGTATTTACAGATAAATAGATCCAGTTAAATATATGCAGGCCGGTATCACAGCGGTGACCGTCGATCTCTCGTTGATCGCCGTTGTGTTTAGATTGTACTGTAATGGTCAGCTTCCGCTACCAATACGATATATTAAATAAGCGACTATTTAATCCGTACTAAAGACTTAGTATTCGTACTACTGATTTTACTGTTAGCCTGCACCATTGGCTAGGCGCGATAGCGACAGGTGTGCTCTGTGACCGCACAAACTTTATAAGAAGGCAACGACCGGCTCGAAGGGATTCTCGTTTGAGCTGTGGGTTAGTCAAGAGCTCAGTTAATAAGTCGAATACAATAAACGCTGTCCCTACGTGCCCTCTCGTTTCTCATCTCGCTGCCATCTGAGCTTATGAATATAAATACTTTGCTAGTAAAATAATTAGATTTTTCTTTTATAGTTGTGGACAACCAGATTCTTTCAAAAACCGCCACGGGTCGACTATCTTCCAACTTTGGTGGAAGCTTGGTGTCAGCGCTATTCTTCCAAATTAAGAATTACCTTATATAACATAACATGTATGTTTCGAATTCCTTGGAACAGTTCGCTATTTTTATGGTCATATACCTCTACCATGTATTATGAATATGTGCAACATGGATACAATGGTATTGCTTTTATTTATCTGCTTTCTCGTTAAGTGAAATAGTTTGTGTTGGCGAATGAATTATGTATTTTTATGGGTCATGTTATATATTGTGTGTTTCATATATACGAATAGTTAGGTAACATTAATATAGAGAAACGAAATAGATTTATAGAGAAAATGTTACCAACTACGCTACATTACGAATTACGTGTCATATATTATGTATTGTGTAACGTGTATACGATTAAAATTATGACAAAATGGATAAAAAGTATAGAATAAGCTTATGTGGGAAAATGTACGACATCACATTGAATGTACGAACGAAACACAGTGAAACCGCCATATGTTCTATTGATTTTTGCCTTTGTATGGAATATTTGCTTAATGTATATAATGTATTAATGTTTAATGGATAGGGAATAGAAAAAGGAACAATTTGGTATATAACTTATATATTCAAATAAATATAGAGCGGGAAACAGGGCGACCAAAGTGAAAATAGATACAAAAAATAGACAAAAAGTAGAGGCTCTCTTTAAGGTAACTCTCTAGGTTACTTAAGCTCGGCAAAAGTCGTGTCGGGCACGGTTCGAGTCATCGGATACACAGCTACATAATAAGAAGAAAACAAGATTGGTCGTCCTGCGAACGCCTCTGTGAAGGAAAGAAGTCCGAGTTTTATTGAAGACCCAGAACCTCAAGCGACCGTGCATTATTGCACCCCCCAGACCCCTCACTGCCACCTCGCTCTACTGGCGTTTCCGACGGTGTCTACGAGACGGGCATCCGGCCAACCAAAATCGCCCGTCCAAACCGAGAAGTGTCGCACCCCCCTCCTTCACGCAGAAGGGAAGTGACGCGAACCCAACACTTTGTTTGATACCTACTCACCTATTTTTGAATTTTCTACCACACAACTTGCATTGAAGTTCTTGAGGAGTTACCAGAACATCATAGTGTATGCTAGTCGGGTCAGCATTATCAAATATATCTTGCACTTCTAACCTTTCCATTTTTATTATATCTTCGTTTTTAATCAGTGACAATGCCTCTTCTACGTATTTATCTTTTACTCTTTGTTTGTCAATAAATTTTAAAAATTCCTTATCCTAAAAACAATAATATCAATTTCAACTTCCATTAACAGAAGTTATAACACTAATAAGCTAACAAAGTATTTAATTATTAGCGGTGTGCCCGCAGCTCCGCACGCGGTTATAGTTACGCAGTAGTTATTTACATCACGTAATTTTATTTTTACCCATATTGTTGAAAATTAATATGCCGTATCAACTGAGAAATTGCGTGTATTTCGCGTGTATAATTTTCTTCAAATAATTATTTTTATTTCTTTCCTACCAAAAGCATAAATATGAATATAGCCCTAATTTGAGACATGACGGGTTCTTCATACAAACTTTTACCCAAGTTTTATTTTCACCATATGTAGAATAACAAAATGAAATAATTCACTTGTAGCAAAACTGCATAAAACAGATAATTTACAATAAGTATATCGCTTAGAATATATAAACTCCCGAGAGCCGCGATTGACAGCGCACATCATATTTGCAACATAAAATAAGACAGTAATTATGCCATACTGCGTACTTAAAGAGTTTAAAAACACTTCGGCCAATCTTAAAAAGAATATTAGACTATCATTTCATAGGTACTTATTAGACATACAATACATTTCCTATTAAGTATAACAATGTCAATAAATCAATAAACCAGTTACCATTGATATAGATGTCTTTTCATAATTACTGCACATACGCTTAATAAATCAACAAACGGATAGGTGTGGCAGCCGACATGACCGCGCATGCGCTTTGATGATCCCATATTTTGTTCTTACAAACTTTCATCCCCTATTTTCTACCTTTACAAGTTTTATTTTCGCTACAAAAAGTACCCTATGGTCTTTCTCAATGTACAATCTATGTATCTCTATATCAAAATACATCAAAGTTGGTTTGCGGGTTGGGCGTGACTTTCGCATTTGTAATATTAGTATGGATGTCAGAAAATTGGCATGCTTCTTATATTGAGGATGGTCTGCTATAGGCGTACAAGTTCTTGAATGACCTTCCTATATGAGACAGACGTTGGCGGGGTCGAGGTACCACGTCATTACGTCACTACACTTCACAGTACATTAAAATAAACAGCAAGTTGTATCAGTAGTGCTCTTGAAATAATTAACTATACAGCCAAGCTATCTCCTACATATGTGACAGACTAGACCATCCTAAATAGGAATGGTATCTGCCTAGGTTATTAACTATAAAAGCTAAAACTAGTCTCATTATGAGAGGAAGCTTATGACAAGAAATGGGATACAAAGTGAACAAACAGAAAAAAGCTCACCTCGGTCACAACTAGTTTACTTTTCATACTACAGTCTGATTGAGGATATTCATCCACAGGGAATTCTTCCTTTATTTCATCCAACACACAAATTTTACTGTCATAGTAATTGACATAATCTGATAATTCTAACGGCATAAGTGGACACTGGAATACAACAAATTATACAATTTTTAACAATTTTTTAATCTACTAAAATTACAATTTTTACAAGAAAAGGATTTTGTGTATGCATATGAATATATACAGTCGTGGGAATAATATACTCAATTAATTAAAGTAATTATGAAACAATATTAATAAAATGTAAATATGGACAGAATGGTGGTAGATTCACACTAATGCTGCTAGTTAGTTAATATTATACAATATTTAGTATAATTGGATAATATCATGAAATTTAGACACTGGATTTCAGGTCAAGGAAGGAATTTACTTATTTGGAAGTATTTAGTTATTTTTTTATGTCTTCTCCAGATAAGTTTATTTTATTTTCTATTGTTAAAACCTATGCCTAATTAGGAGATAAGCGTAGATAGATATAGTAGTAGGCATAGATAGAGTAGGGTGTCGCATTTCTTTTGTATTATGTACCACTACCATTCAAAGGTAGTGTGTACGAACTCCACTTTGATCAAAGTGGATTCGAATCCTTTCAATGTGTGCGAGCTTTCCATGAAGAAAAATATTGTGAATAAACTATAGAATGGTGGTAGGGCTTGTTCTTATGCTCATCTGGTTAACTACCACCCTCAAGTTAAAAACTGTCACCAAATACCAATATAGGGTTCTGGCAGGGCACTTAAGTGTCAATCTTCCACTAGGCTTAACATGCTACCATCTTAGGCCACATTGACACTTAAAATATTGACAAAAAAAAACTGGAATAAAAGTTATATAATATGCTCAAATGGTATGGATATTTGGCCACAACACCACTGTGGAAAGATTAATTTAAATAATATCGAAATAAGTAGTAGACTGATGAAAGAAGTTGCCTGCTACTGAAGACTGTGGAGTGTTAGTACTATTGACTTGCCAAGATATGAAGTGAATATGAATTTCACAGAATTGTATAAAAATGTAAAAGGGTAGAAAGGATTACTTATAAAAGTATAAAAACTTCAACAAAATAAGATGAATAATATATTATACCATTTCCATTTCTTTATTTTCTCGATGACAGCTCCTGTGAAAACTTGATTGGTGTCTTTTTTACATTATGTAGGCATTATTTTATAAAAATATGATGTTTACACACATACAAGGTTATACCAGAGTTAGAGAAACTGATAGGGATATAACTATATTGATAAACGTAACATGATAACAAACCTGATATTTTTTTACAAAATGTAAGAAACTAAACTACTGCCGGATACTTTTGTACAAATTTATTAACTAATATTATATTTCATTACAAGATGTTACACATATTAACTCTTGATTGATAATGCCAACTTCTTCTAAATTTTAGAAACTATTGTAAAATAAGTAGGTACAGGTAGGTACTCGACAATGGAAGGAAATAATTATAACAACAGGTAATCTTTATTTATTTATTTTAATCAAAATTTGTTGATTCGTCGATATAATAAATATATGCGATCAATATCATTACTTATTTGGTCACAACACTACAACTATCAAATTAGAACTGTCATCGAGAAAATATAGAATGTGTCAATAGCTAAATATTAGTTTTTTTCTCTTTGTTTCGCAACAAGATAACCATTTATAGCAACTCTGCATATGCTATAAACAATAAGTAGGTATACAATACCATATCATCATTGCAAGGTGATGCTTCCTCATCAATGCACTCTGCTGTTTCTTGTTTCAGTGTTGATGTAGACATCTGTAGATTCCACTGTGTCTCGGAAGCTGTCATACTCAATGTATTACAACTAGGCTTTAGATGTTCCGTGCTGTCCATAGTTCTATTTGTTTCAATAATGTCTTCCATTTCTATTAGTTGTGAACATTGACTTGAGAAGGATACTCTTTCATGCAATCTGAGGTCTGAATAGAACGAGAGATATAAAAATATGAAAACGGTTTCAATGCCAAATAATATTGTTGTCAAAAAAAATTCATACCATTCAAGTATTTGCTAGAAGTATAGTGTAGTAAAACTGAACACGTAATTAATCACAGATTCATTTCTTAATTCTACTGTAATACATAACTAAACAAATTATTTATTGGTTGATATTTTTGGACAAAGAGTTGTTTATTATTATTATATGTAAAATTAGGAAGAAACTCATTAACCAAAAGCAATGACGTCAACTGTTAAAATTAATATTGTGTAATTGTGTTAGGGATGAGAAAAAAGTCGATTTAAAAAAAAATCAATTATTTATTTCACTGGTGATTTTTTTTATGGATCTAATGTAATTTTTCAGTTCACTTCTATCGTGTGTGAATGGCACACACACCTTTTTTTTGTGACAGTAGGTACTCAATCACCCTTCTTCTTACTAACTTGCCAACTACTCCAACTAGTCCTCTTTATTGAAAACCATTACTGCCATTATCAAGTGAATATAGTGGTAAACAAGATGGTGGCTCCCTTGTTAGAACTTTCTAGAGAGTTTTTTTTGCCCACCAAAATGTATGCTTCCAATTTATATTTATAATCCATTTCATATGCACATGCTATATCACACAAAACTCTACCAGTATTATATAACCTAGGGTCTAAAATCTAAGTTAATGGATCTATACTACTACTATTATATTAAGCTGAAGAGTTTCTTTGTTTGGTTGAACGCTCTAATCTCAGGAAATACTTCTTCCAATGGAAAAAATATTTTTTGTTGGATATCCCATTGATCGAAGAAGGCCTATAGGCTATATAAAATAACGCTACGACCAATAGAAGCGAAGAATCAATGAAAAATATTGCAAAAACGGGGAAGGATTATTGTTTTGAGAGCTTCCATTGCGTGCGCTGCGTAAATGCTAAAAGTTACTCAACAATCATGCGCGACGGAATTGTTTTTCTTATAAAGTTCTAAAAAAAATCGGTTGTCTGTAAAGTCGGTTTACTGACGATAGTTGAATGTGACAACGTTATAAGAAAATACTGATGGAATGGTATCATTTTTCAAAAGAAAATTTAAATTATATTTGTTTGATAGCTATTTTGTATGGATATAGAGAAGGAGGTAAATGGAAATGACAATTGAATTGATCAAGTTACATTTATTTGTACGCATAAATACAATTATGTCACAATTTTTTTCAATGTACATAGCTTTTACAAGTATGAATGTGCTTTCAGTAATTGTTTTAACACTTTTACTTACAATTTTAAACATGTGTGATATTTAAATTCTTACAATTTGTGTTATTTTGTTGAGAATAGGACGATGATAAGAAAAGTAGGAAATGAAAGGGCCGAACGCAGAGGCCGATTGTGCCTCTTTGTCGCTCGTTCCGCCCTCTCGCTTGCACTTCAAGCCTTAAATGAAACGCCTCAGAGCGAGGTAACGCCGCATGAGTCATGGTTTTTCGTGCGTGCAGCCGGCTCCATCGAATTATAAGACGTTGTCATGTCAAAAAGGTCCGTGATAGCATTTGGCTATCTTTTAAAGTTGACTCAATATAACCTTTTTGATGATAATAAAATTTGTTCTAAAATAATGCATTATTTGCGAAAGTGCTTCTGTAAACATGGTATTAACCTTATTAAAATAAAATATTCATCACAAGTATTTAATTGTTAACAAAATTGTCCTTGACATCAATTGATTTCAATAAATATCTTAAGAGATATCACAGTTTTAAAATAAATCCGCAGCAAAGGAAAGACAGTTTCAGCTCCTTTAGAATTGTATTATAGGTGCCTACGACCCAATATTTCTAACCCTCTCTCTCTCTCATGTGACGCATACGAAGATGCGTGAGTCAGTTAGGTAAAAAAAAAAACCAAAAACCACAACATGTTATTTTAAGAACCCACCAAAAACTATTAACACCCATAAATATCTTTATTAATATTTAAATAATGAGTTCCTTTTTAATTTAGTATTGTATTTTTGTGTTCAAAAGGATTGTAATAGGTACTAGTAAAGGAACGCATCACCTGCGTCTTTGGAACTATTTACGCAGTGTATAACTGTATAATAATTTTTAGCTGTGCCCCACGGTTTAACCCGTATTAATTTTATACAACAAACACCGCAACGCTAGTGCACCCATGAAGCCTATCATAGTTGTTCTTCCCACAAATACAAATTATTTAAATTTTTCATTATCTCCTAAACTATGTGTCCAAATAAAACATGCAAAAGAGCAAAATTTTACTTCATAAAATTGTCTTTAGGGTGAAGTAGCTCTTATTCGTAAGGATTAATTTACCGGTTATAATTAAATTTCTCAAGAAAATATGAATAAAATCGATTATTAAAAAAAAACAATAATATTTTTGACAAAATGAATTATTTATTATTTGATTTTATTATTATTTTAAATAAATGATTAAAAAAAAATGATTTTTTTAAGGAAATCACTTATTTATTCCATAGATTAATATGACTATCAGTGTTGCCAAGTCAAGGATACAATAAATGGCCAAACACTTTTTTATAGATGCTAGAATGACAAAAATTTCATACCCTAAAAAGTGCCTAAAAGTCGCCAAAGTATTGGGTTAAAAACAAATACAAGTTCATAGCTACATTATAAGTTGCATGTTATTGTATATAAATGCTTATTTATTGTGTGTTACATATATGGAAATAGAATTATTATAGAATAGGTAAATGCATAGAATAAGTCAATAGAATAAGAATATCCAATGTTATAGAAACTTTACGAACGGAAAGCGGTGATGCCGCCCGTAAATTGCATTGTTTTTGGCTTATGTACGGAATACGTACTTGATGTATATAATATATGAATGCTTAATGGATAGCTAATACGACAAGGAATATTTTGACATATACTTAACATGTATACACAATATATATAATGAAAGAAATACAGAGATATTAACAGGGCGACCAAAATAAAAACTAAAATTAAAACACGAATTAAAGCGGGGCTCTCCTTGCGGTCACTCTCCGAACTACTTAAGCTCGAAGAGGCGCCGTATGGGGCACGGCGCAAATCATCGAGTACAAGTAACTACGAGCAACAAGAAGAAAGCTTTGGTCGTCCTGCGAACAGTATATGGAAGATATAGACTTTCATTTGAAGACCCGGCACCTCAAGCGGTCGTGCATTATTGCACCCCCCGGACTCCCTCACTAACATCGCGTCCCACTGGCATCCATACGGTGTCTACGAGACGGGCATCCGGCGCAACAAAACGCCAGTCCAAACCAGGGAAACGTCACCCCCCCCCCTCACGCAGAGGGAAAGTGACGCGTACCCAACACATACATACATACATAAATCACGGCTATTTCCCAACGGGGTAGGCAAAGACCACGTCCTTTCACCTGCTACGATCCTGGCATACCTCTTCGGTGTACATTGTTACATAATATCATAGTTCATATTTTTCCGTTCAACTGACATAACGAAAAAATCCTACAATCACCTAAGTGATAAATAACATTTTTACGTACAGTAGACATAGTAATAAAATCAGAATTTTATATAAAAAATTAGTCAATTTATTACGTATTGTTTGATATAACAGTGTATGTTATCGTTACATAACTGGGAAGTGAGTTTTTTTACGTACGGTTGATATATAAATAAAGTACATATTTCCATGTTTACTTTTTTATATTGATATAAGATGGCACTGCCATTATTTTGTTTCGTATCAGGTATCGTTTTGTCTTATACATTGAATAGGTTTGTGTTGGCGACAGAACAGTTGTTTTTCGTGTCTTATGTTAGGGTATTATGTGTTATTACTGTGTTTACGTGTTATATACTATGTGTTACGATAAAATAGATTAATACAGACATTATTATAGAGAAATGTAAGCGAATACGCTACATTACAAGTGGCACGTTATATATTAGGATGTATATAAACCATTATGTATTGTGTGTCACATATGTGAAAATATAACTAATATAGAATAGATTAACGCATAGAGTAAGCCAATAGAGTGAGTATATCTAATATTATAGAGATTTTACGAACGGAAAATAGTGATGCCGCCCGTAAATTACATTGTTTTTGGCTTATATACGAAATATATATTTGATGTATATTATAAGTGAATATGTAATGGATAGGTAATTCAAAGAGGAACATTTTGATATATGACATGTGTACATAAGATATATAATAACAGAAATATAGAGAGATTAACAGGGCAACCAAAGCGAAAACTGAAATTAAAACAAAGTTAAAACACGAAATAAAACGGGGCTCTCTTTACGGTCATTCCTCGAACTACTTAAGCTCGAAGAGGGGCCGTATTGGGCACGGTGCAATTCAACGAGTCTACAAGTACAAGTAACAAGTAACAACGAGAAGAAAGCTTTGGTCGTCCTGCGAACAGTTAACACAAGACATCGACTTTCACTGAAGACCCGGCACCTCAAGCGGTCGTGCATTATTGCACCCCCCGGACTCCTTCACTGCTAACATCACGCACCCACTGGCATCCGTACGGTGTCTACGAGACGGGCATCCGGTGCAACAAAACGCCCGTCCAAACCGGGGAAACGTCACACCCCCCTCTCCCTCACGCAGAGGGGAAGTGACGCGTACCCTTTTGTTTTTTTTTTTTTTTTTTTTTTTTTGTTAACGCGGATTAGAAAACCCGTCATGGGTACACACTCGGATGGGGGGACGAGTGGTTATGTGAGACTCCTACTCACTAAAAAACTCCGCGGTGTACCATCCGCCGCCATACTGGGGCGACGTGGGCACGGCGTTAGCATTCAGCCACGCCGCCCCGGCGGCCGGCCCGCGGCCTAATTAGGAGACAGCTATGATACACGATAGCCGTCTCCTCCGCCTGCCGAACCAGTGCAATGAGGAGAACGGGCCCCCCCCGTCCCGTCTCCTCTGGTTCGGCTAGGGTGGCGGGAGTTGACGGTTAAACCGCCTCCTCCGGCCACCCCCTCGTCTTTGGCTTTAGCCACGCTCGGCAGCGAGAGATCTCCTCCAACAGCTACGGCCAGAGTGCGGCGCTGCTCCACCCACGCAGCACACTCAGACAGAGTGTGCTGCGCCGTGTCTTCTGCAGCCCCGCACTCGTGGCACGTAGTGTTCGGCTCCCTCCGTGCTATCTTGTGCAGGTACCACCCGAAACAACCATGTCCGGATAGTACCTGCACAAGCCTAAAGCTCAGGGAGCCACGCTCCCTGGCACACCACTCCCGGAGGACCGGACGGACGGCGTCTATAGTATAATGCCCATAGCGCGCGTCCGCCAGGTCCTCCTCCCACCTCTTGAATACCACTTCCCGGGCCTCCCGCCGGACCCGCTCCACCTCAGTGGGAGCCGGAGGCTCCCCTAACCCTCTTCTCGCCGCCGTGAATTCATACACGGCGGCGAGCACCTCCGCCTCCAGCTCCCACGGCGGGGAGCCGGCAAGAACCATGGCCGCCCCCGCGGACACCGACCGGTACCAAGTGACGCGTACCCAACACAACTGTTAATAACTCTAGTGAAGCACAGCCGGTTCTTATAACCATTGTGAATCTAGCACCACAAGCGTTGACAGTCAACCAACCATTACCAAGTAGACCAACTAGCCGGGCAGCTCCTTCGATGTCAGATTTTGTGGTATCGAAAAAAACATTACCGACGAGCCGAGTACTATTGCTTGGCGAACAGTTGGTGAAAAATTGCCGAAGGTTATCATGGCCTTCAAATGGTTGAAGAAGTTGAATTCGGGAAGTTCGTCGAGATGTTAAATCCGGGATATACTCTGCCGACTCGGAAAACTCTCTCTGAAAGCCTACTTCCTAAGGTTTAGAATAAGCTTGTAGTATCTGTCAAAAAACGAATAACAAAAGCGGTATCAATTTGTATAACGACCGACACCTGGACCTCCATTGTGAACGATGGGTACATTGCTATCACTCGGCACTTTGTTAACATCGACACCCACAAGCTATGCACAGTGGTGATTGGGTGTATTGAATTTCAGGAGAAACACACCAGTGTGAACCTCAAAAACTTCTTGAGAGAGAAGTTTGTGGAATGGAACGTTCAATTTCCTGCTTTGCGCACACTATTAATTTAGTTGTGCAAGCGAGCATCACTGAAATATCTGACACGGTAAATAGAGTTAAGGCTGTCGTAGAATATTTTCACCGAAGTAATCTCGCAACGAAAAAATTAAAGAACATTCAAAAGCAAATGAATATCTCCCAGCTAAAACTCAAGCAAGATGTCTCTACGCGCTGGAATTATACCTTCGACATGCTAACAAGATTTAAAAAAAATAAAAGAAGCCATTATCTCCACACTTGCAATAATGAGACCAGACTTAAGTTTACCTCAGGAAGATTGGTCAGTAATTGAAAACGCGACCAAACTTTAAAAAAATTTGTATGATGTCACCATAGAAGTTAGTGGTGAAGATTATGTGTCTGCGTCCAAATACATTGTGTTTTGCAAAATAATTAACCGAATGCTTAAAAAATATTCTCCCAATAGCTTACAAAAAATTGTAAGCCTACATAACACACTGAAATCGCAAATGCATGCAAGGTTTGGAGAAGTAGAACGCAATGTTCTTCTTTGTGAGACTACGATATTAGATCCACGATTTAAAAAAAAGCGGATTTAATAACGTCGAAAATTTCAACAGAGTTGCCTCAACAATAAAGTCCAGAATTGGCACACAAACGGAATCAGTTCAAGAAATACTAATTCCACAGCAGCCAGTAAATTGCTCTGGTGTCATGAGCGATAAGCTGTGTATCCGCGGCTTTATCATCAATACATGCTCAAAAGACTCAACATCACTGCCACGTCCGTACCATGCGAGCGTATATTTTCAAAAGCTGGTCTCACATTAAATGGAAAGCGGACTCGGCTTTTAACAAGAAAAATTGACGCAATTATTATTTATAAGCTGTAATTAAAAATGTGATTAGAAAAAAAAAATTAAAAAAAATTACATATATAAAATAACAGCCATAAAAAAACCAATCATTGTACAAATAAACAATCATTTGTAGCTGATTTTTAATTACGCCGATGTTCAGGGTCGTTTCAACAATAAACAGTTGTTGTGATCTATTAATATTGCCAGTCCTAACCCCTAAGCCTGGGAACCCCCTTTTATAGATTAGAAATTAGAGGTTGGCGTTTATGAATGATTTACATAATCGGAATATTACAATGATGTAATTTTCATAATCGAATTATAAATAAAAATGATCATTCATAATCGAGCCCTTGATGTATAGTTAGTAGAGTGGGAAGCTAAAAAAAGGTCGTTCGGTCGCAATAATTACTAATTTGATAAACTAAATATTAGTAATTACTAATCGTATTTCAATTATGAATGATCACTCATCACTGAAAAGTCTACTAATATTAGTAACGAGTTATGATTGAAATATCTCGAGATAACTTTGTTAGATCAGATTCAGTAAAGCAGAATATAGCTTGCGTTTTCATAACGCCGTGTCGTCACTCGTACAAGTAAACTATACAAATAGGCAATAATAAAAGGTCTATTTATGACATCAGAACATTCAGTACCTACAATAACACATACGTAATTGTTAGCGGGCTATATGTATGCCTAAGCTTAATGCGTTATTTCAGACGGGTCATGTTTAGAGTACTGAGCAAAGAATATACTACTCATAGACCAATAACCAGAGGATACTACTCTCTACCGAGAGAAGAAGTGTATCTGTCATATAAAAAATTGCGACCATAGCTTTACACACCTACAACACTACCGCTCATGCGGAATAGCAATTAAAACTCAAAATGCGGCAAAATTCAAAACGATCGATTCCAGTGAAACTTCCAAATTTCAAATATAGCATAAAGAAAATCCATAATTTACTAGATTTATACATTAACAGCATCTTAAAGAAACTATTTAATAATGTTATACTCTAGTAAATTACAGATTTTTCTTCATGCTCTTAATATTATCCATAATTGTCAAGAAAATTAAAACAAACTGTCAGTATTGATTATTTATTTATTTCTTAAAATCCGAAGTTTTCTCTCCATGGCTTTCCTTTTCTCGTCCTCTTGCATTTCTCTATTTTTTAATATAGCATATATTTTAATACAAATATAGAAGGTGCTTCTTTTTACGTGTTGTATGTTCGTGTCTAAATGAATTATACATTTAATTAGAAATGTGAAGTCCACGTGATCTAACGCAACCATTATATTTTGTTTTATTTGTGGTTTCCATACTGCCTACTTACTTCATAATATTAGCTTTTCCTGGATTGGGAAGTCTATGATAGGTCACGGTCATATCTTTAGCACGAGTTCTTCCGCACTTGGAACATTTTCTATAATCATTAGCGGACATTTTATACGAAATACCCGTAAGTTCCATAATAGCAATTGTAATAAAAGTATTCAGAAAGTTTCATGTATTTCAATGGCGATTCAATCTAACCAAATCTAACGGCAAATTTTGCAATATAATAATAATGACAGACTTGACAGAAGGCAGTCAGTGTGACCAGTTTATTGTTGTACCGTTCTTATTTTTTCAGGTAGTATACAATATCTACAACTACATGTAAAAAATGAGCATGTGTGCAAGAAAGGGCAAAATATAGTTTAAAGAAGACAACAGACCCTGGTACTGAGTACTGCTCTAACTAATGCAATATTACGCAGAACGAAATGTCATGCCATATGGCATTACTTCATAGAGTACTGTTTTGCGCATGTCTACTTGGGTGTCTTGACATAGAGCTTCTTTTCTTGAGTAGCGTTTGACACTCTGTGTGCCGGTTGGCTTTTTTTTAACAGACTACACTGTTAGCCTTAGGGGCCCTAAAGCCGCTGCGGCTTTTACAGCTTCACCGAACTTGGGGGCGAGCGCTTAGGGCACTCAGCCGCGAAAGTTTTTGACGACTCGCACGAGGGTGCCAGAGTGGCCGAACCTCGGCTCGGGCGGTCTTCGCGCATGCGAATAGGTCGCGATCTGGCTAATTCCCTGCTCCTACGAATTCGAGCTAACTAACATATGCTCATATTCATGCTCCCCTCCTCCTGGGAGGAAGGAGGGAAACATGCGTATATGTATTTAATGATCGGAAAGTTTTTCTACACTGACTAGCGCATGACTAACTAGCGCAAAAAAAAGAAAAAAAGGTCCCTTACAGAAACCATGTACCTGTGTGGTGTGCACGTGTGTAATGTTGTATGTGGGTAGCTAAGTGTTGCACGTATAGTGTCACTTGTATCCACTTGTAACCCAAGGGCTTCACACCGAAGAACGGACCTAGGCTTGGGTTGCCGCTAGAGAGCCTCTCTAGAGAACCTCTGCGGAGAGAATGGTGTTTACGCGGGCGTGGGCGCTGGTACGCTCTGTTTAGAGAGACGGTGGAATAAAACGCGTTTGCTTTTTCGATTTGGTCGAACGGATCGATGAAGATGTTACGCGGCCGGCGTTTACGACGGCAGGCATTGGGGACCGGTACATAGGCAGCTGCCGCTTTGATTAACGGATTCGCGTGATTCGACGCGGTGTCTAAGTAAGAACGAGAAAGGTGTCTGGCGTAGGCATGTACGGAAGGAAGGTCCATATCTCTATGGAGATCTTCCATACGAAGATACCGAGGGCCCCGGTAAGGCGGTGAAGAAACCTATTCTGGGTGTATTGTAACCGTTTCTTAAACTACCAAGCCTAACCCTATGTGTCGCTAACAGTAAGGATTACATAAATCGTTTTTGTGTGGCTATTAACTTGATAGTTAATGAGTTTTATGTAGTAGGTATTGAATATGAATGTGCCTTATTATATTAACGTGTTTGAACACAAATAAAGTGTTTGTATGTTTTTTTTTTAATTTCTCAGTTAAGTATCTTCTAATGTGAAGACTATTTCAAGTCTTCTTATGTAAATAATGGTCATATATAAAACCTAATAATAACAAATAATCTTCACGCACATAAGATTGTGCTGAGAAACCGCCTGAGGGCTATGCCCTCTTTCGGTGGTGACCTTCGACGCCCGCTACGACGGGCGTGTCTCTGTAACAACACCTCGCGTATTATGACGCTGAGGCCGGTGAACTCGCCTCTTTTCTCGCACCGCTCAGTCCGGCGTGTGTGTCTATTAAGTAACTTAATAGAGTCATTGTTTTTTTGCATTATCATTATTAACATGTAAATATTATTACTGTATAATTTTAAGACATGTAATAGGTAAATGAAACAATTTAATAGATGTAAGTATTTTATATGCTTTAAGTATTGTGTCAAATTGTTCAACGGCATGGCTCGAAAAATCAGTTTAGTATCGGACTATGATGGTCCGTGCTATTTGTAGCGGCTTGCCTTAAATAAATGCAGTCCATTGGAAAGTTATGAGTATTTCAGTCAAACTTAACAGGTACATTGGAAAATGTCATCATTTGTATATTTGATATGTTGTTATGTTGCTGCCGTCTCTTATGCCTATTAAGGTGAATCGGCGTTCGGAACTGTTTCCCGCACAAACATTCAAATACTTTACCATAATCATAATGCACACATTTTATATGTTTTATTAAATCGCTTTTGTTTTTGTAAACTTTCTGGCAAGAGTCACATTGGAAATTGGCCCCATTTGTATTTTTAACGTTGCCATCCTTGTGCACCCGCTTATGCTCGCGTAAGTGTCTCGGCGAACGGAATAGTTTCCCACACCAACATTCAAATACTTTACCATAATCATAATGCATATATTTTATATGTTTTTTTAAATTGCTATTGGCAGTGAAAACCTTATGGCAAGAATCACATTGGAGTTTGGCCTCATTTGTATCTGTAACATTGCCATCCTTGTGCACCCGCTTATGAACAGATAATAGTTTCGGCGTACGGAACTGTTTCCCGCACCAACATTCAAATACTTTACCATAATCATAATGCATATATTTTATATGATATTTTAATTTGCTGTTGGTATTGAAAACTTTCTGGCAAGAGTCACATTGGAAATTGGCATCATTTGTATCTTTAACGTTGCGATTATGCTGGCGCCACTTATGACTATTTAAGTATATGGGCGTTCGGAACTGTTTCCCGCACCAACATTGAAACATTCTCCCATAATCATAATGAGTCCTTTTTATATGCCGTGTTAAAGTCTGTTTGCTTGAAAAAAAGCGGTCGCATGAGTCACATTTATATTCCTCTTTCCCATCCTCCTGGTAAAAGTGATAAGTATGACATAACTTCATATGTTGTATACACAATGTGTATCTGTTCTCGACATCTAAATGGCAATTCTTACATTTCAAATAATTTTGAGTTAATTGCTTTCCACATTTGGGTATTATCTCGCTGTGTACATCACCGACGTGTGCAAGCATATTATAATGATTATTAAATCCTTTATTGCAATATTGGCACTGGTGTAACTTATTTATTTCATTATCCCTTGATGTATTTAATTCAACTTTTAAGTGTCCATTATTGTGCTTTAATAACTTGAAACTGAAAATATTAAAAGATTATGTATTTGGTCTGACGGTACGGCGAGCAGAGATTATAGGTAAAAGTACATGAGACCACATATTACTATGTTGTAGTTGCGTTTCTCTAGATACAGCTTGTCCAATTACACAACTTCGCCGCGGTGTGTCGAACAAGTCTTTTTTTTTTAGAACTGACTATACTATACTATACTATACTATACATATACATATACTATACATAGCTTCACCGAACTTGGGGGCGAGCGCGCTTAGGGCACTCAGCCGCGAATGTTTTTTGGACAACTCGCGCACAACGGTACCAAAGTGGCCGGACCTCGGCTTGGGCGGTTGTCGCGATTGCAAATAAGTTGCGATCTGACTAATTCCCTATTCGTAAATTGGAGCTAACTAGCATATAGTCATGCATGTTCCCCTCCTCCTGGGAGTAAGAAAGGAACCATGCGTATGTGTATTTAGTGATCGGAAAAGTTTTTGTACACTAACTAGCGCAAAAAAAGAAAAAAAAAGATTTCTTACAGAACCTTTACACTTGTGAGTGTGCACGTATGTAACATATGTGAGTGATGTTTGTGTGTGGGTAGCTAAGTGTTGCACGTATAGTGTCACTTGTATCGCGCAGGCGGTTGCCAGACCCAAGGGCTTCACACCGAGGAACGGACCTAGGCTTGGGTTGCCGCTAGAGAGGGCGGATGTGGCGGGTGTGCGGGAGCGAAGTTGACCGCCCGTCCTCTGCGGAGAGAACGGTGGTTACACGGGCGTGCGCGGTGGCACGCTCTGTTTGAAGAGACGGTGGTGGAGTAGTACGCGTTAGCTTTCTCGACCTTATAGTCGGGATAGGTAAAAATGTTTCGCGGCCGGCGTTTTTCCGTGAAGCGGTATTGTGCAGGATAGCAGGAAAACAGCGCAAACGCCGCAGTAGGCACGGCCTGTCACAAGAGCGAGATCGCGTCACAAGTGCGAGCGAGATCGCGTCACAAGTGCGAGCGAGACGCACTATATTTTTAGTTTACATCGTATTTATAGCCTTTAAATGTATTATTTTTAAGTTATTGTTAAATTATTAGAAAACCTTTTAGTTTCAATACACGAATATCGTTTTGTATAACCAATAGAGATATAGATAATAAGAAAAACGTTTTGCCATGGAGGGGACTTCGTACTCGCACCGCACTGTCGCCCCTCCAACAAGACCCGCTTTGCCACCCCGTCGAGCGCCATAAAAGGCCGCGCTCCGCGGAACTATTATGCATTCGTTCTCAAGAAGTCGGCTAGAAACAACATAGCGACAAGTGCATTCGTTCTCAAGAAGTCGGCAAGAAACAACATAGCGACAAGTGCATTCGTTCTCAAGAAGTCGGCAAGAAACTACATAGCGACAAATGCATTCGTTATCAAGAAATCGGCAAGAAACTACATAGCGACAAGCGCATTCGTTCTCGAGAAGTCAGCAAGAAAATAAATAGTGATAAAGACATTGTCAACAAGTAGATAGTACAAGTGAATATCGTAAATAGTGATCAATAAAAGTTGAATTTATAGTCAACGACGTATTTTTACTCGGCAATCCAGTAATAGTTTTCAAAGTGCGGAAACCACGAAATCAATAGTCCGTAGTATAGACCAGAGCTAACGTCTGGTCACTTGATAACCCGCACAGGCATCTTGTCGGAGATTTCTCGGTGAGGCGGTAGGAGTAGGGACATAAGTAGCGGCTGCTTTAATTAAGTCGAATCTATTAATTGATCGAAGTAAGATCGCGACAGAATCTGACGTAAGAGTGAATCGACGGAAGATCCATATCTCTATGGAGATCTTCCGTTCACATGTATGGAGGGGCACCGGTTAGACGGTAGAGAAACCTATTCTGAATAGTTTGTAACCGTTTGTAATTAGTTTTTGGCGTATGTGCGAACGCGGGGCAACTATTGTGCGAACGCGGGGCAACTATTTGTCATGATCGGGCGGATACACATCTTGTATAGCGTAAGCTTGTAAGCCTCATGAACTCTTTGCTTACCGAGCATATCAGAGAATGCAAGCGGCTCAGAACCCAGGAGGACCTGTTCTGGACTATATGGACATGTGGTCTACAAGAGTGCCTACTATCTAGGGTGACGCCTAGATATTTAGTCTCTTTGACCCAGGGAATAGGATTACCGGAGAGCTTGGGCGGTTTGAGATTCCTCGGTATCCGTGAGCAGTCTATATCGATGAGCATCGTGGCGCTTTTGGAGGGATTAATGGCTATTCGCCAGTAGGTAAACCTCTTCCCGAGGGTGGTCACCGCGCGTTGGATGGCACATCTGAGATCGCGTCTTTTCCTGTCAGAGGCATATATGACTGTGTCGTCAGCGTATAGACCAACCTGGACTTCGGGAAGACCAGGTAGATCACTGACGTACAGATTGAAAAGGCTAGGAGCCAGGATAGAACGTTGGAGTACGCCTGAGCCTATGGGGCAGGGTGTGGATAGTTCACCTTCCACTCTGTAGCGGAAGGTGCGGGCTGTGAGATAGTCGCGGATGATTTTAACTAATCTATTGGGGATTTCATAAGAGTACAACTTGTGGACTAATCCTTCGTGCCAGAACTTATCGAAGGCCTTGGCAACGTCATAGAAGACCGCAATCGTACGGCGAGGTTTGTATGAGTTTGCGAAGTTAAACGTAATGTGCTCCGTGAGGCGGTGCACTTGATGAGTGCAAGAATGTCTAGCACGAAAACCGAACTGCTCAAGAGGATAGAGGATTTTCCCCACTATTACGGACTTGAGACTGTTCAGAAGCAGCCGCTCATAAATTTTACCTAACGTATTGAGAAGACTGATAGGGCGATAGCTGTCAGTAAGCGAAGCTTTCTTGCCGGGCTTATGAATGCCTATCACTATGGCCGTTTTCCAAGCGGATGGAAAGTGGCAGTGGGCTATGGCTACATTGAGGATGCAGACCAAAAGAGCTGAGGTGATCGGAAAGAAGATTGAGTACTTCATTTCTGATCCCGTCGGGACCTGGTGCTTTTCTAAGCTTAAGGCTTTTAAGAATGGAGCAGACTTCCTCAGATGTGACCGGGGGTACTCTATCGCGGGGAGCGCGTTCAACTTAGCCACGTGGGATGCGATACCTTCAACACGATCGGTATTTGCAGTGACACTGTTCGGGGAACACTGGCTCTCCAAGCATGTGGCAAGGCACTCCGCCTTATCGACGGTATCGAACGCGAGTGTGGTGACGGGGCCCCTGTCGAGTGGGTCATATAGGAGGAGACATCTATTTTAAGGGAATGGGCTACTATCCAGTAAGTCAGATCGAACGGTCTTAGTCCTTCGACTAAGGTGTCCCATCTATGACTTCTGAACTCGGTTATACAGGCTTTAACCGCTCTCTAAAGTGCGCGTAAGCGAGCGCTGTTTTCCTCGGTCGGATAGAAGTAGTGCGCACGAGTCGCAGCGTTCTTCTCCATCATCAACACTCGCACATCGGCAAGGAGTACAGAGCGACAATCGTTCGCCACTTGGACCTCTCTTGAGGCCTCTCCGATGCCAACCTGGAGATGGTCAAGGAGGGAGTCGATCGCGAGACCTACGTCCGCAGCTGACTCCAATACGTCCAGGACCCTATCTAGACTGGACGAGGTCGGCCAGTCCGCAAGATAATGTTTAAGCTTGGCATAGTCAACCACTTTCACGGAGGAAGGGCTAGTATCGTCTGGTTGACCTAGCTGGAGGATGACCGGCCGGTGGTCAGATACGACCTCGTGTACGAATCGAATGAGACGCAACCGAAGCGCGATATTTTTTAAGAGAGCTATGTCGAGCACTGTAGGTGTACTGTTGTCTCGAAAGTGGATGGGTGTGGGGGGCGCTATGAGATCAAAGTTTAGCACTTTCATCAACCTGTCGATTAGGATCCCATTACTGGTGTTCCTCCAACTGTTGAATGAAGTATGTCCACTATTGAGGACACCTGCTATAATGATCGATGTGCCAAGCGAATATAGATTCTCTAGGTCAGGCCTGAGCGACATTTTCGACGGCGGGAGGTATACGGATACGATCGTTATGGACGGTTGATCGGTCATTCCTAGTCTACATATGGATACTTCCGTATTGGTAAATATCGGATGGTCTACCGGCATACAATATAGTGAACGCTTATAGTAAATGAGAGTGCCACCTCCGCGGGAGACACGGTCATTTCTGACTATATTATAATTAGCAATTCTAGGATTGCACTTGCTCGGTTATAAAAGTGTTTCCTGCACTAATAGAATGTCTATCTGGTGATCTGTAAGAAAGTTCGCGACGACTTCACGCTGCGGAGCTATGTTCCCCGCATTAAATAAGGATAGGTTTAGGCCTCTAGGTTTAGACCGGGCCATTGGAAGGCATTTCAGTGAGGGTAGCTTGGTCGAGATGGTATAACGTCTTCGCGAGCCTGGGGAATACTGTGACGGTCTTGAGGAGACCGTACTGTTCGAAGTGGTCATTGTAAGCAATGACCTCTTCTATGGTGTGCTCGCGTAGGAGCTGGATGAGCGCAGGACTCAGAAGCGCGGGGCGCGGGAGCGCGGGTATTTCCATTGCCATGAGAGGCTGCGGTCTGGGACGGGGTGGGCCCCATGTGGCCCGAGTGGCGCGCACGGGCTAGGGTTCCACACGGGGTGCGGGGGGCCTACATTCGCCTGAGTGCGGCGTGGGGTCGGTACGGAGGGAAATATCTCCGGGTTGATCAGAGGCTGTGGCCGGAGAACTGAGGCAGGGGGTGGACGCGTGGTGCGTAGGGCCTTGGCGCATCCGCGATAGTTCGCGAGGTGCCCCTCCTCTCTGCATAATACGCAGCTCGGGGAGGTGGTGGAGTCACGTTGACGCGTGCACTCCCTAGTCGGGTGGTCCTCTAGGCACTTTATGCACTTCGGACGTAGGTAGCAGTTGCGGGCGGAGAGCCCATACAACTGGTTTTTCTAGGGGGGCTCTACAGAGATGCCGGAGAGACCACATACTGTGTCTACGTTGAAGATTGCCTTGCCCGCGGGGGTCCTGTCAAGGATTAAAACGAGCATTGGAAAAGCTCGTTTTTCCTTGGAATACATACGTTGTACTTCTTTAATAGAGTAGGCTTGCTCTTTTAGAGAGGCGAATACCTCCTCGGTGTGACATCAACCAGGATACGGCGAAGTACCACGCGGAGGACTCATACGTCCGCATACGCGTATACGTATACACGAACGCACATGTGTAGTAAGCGATCTTCTTGCTACGGAAGAGGGTGGTTATCTTACGATCAGTATCGGCCGAAATCATCGTGATTCAGATTCCAGTCGCGATATTACGTGCCTTGGAGTATTGGAGTTTGAACGATCGAACCTCATTTTCCAGTTGAGTCCAGATAGCTTTATCGTGGACAAAAATGGGCGGGGATCTTTGTTTTTTATTGACGACCGATGCGTCACTATCTACGGAGGGCGCGGTGGCGACGGTGCCATCTGCCGTCTTGGCGGCTTTATTCGTGCTCGTGTGCGCAGTCGGGCTGTCTCGAGACGCTCGTTTCCGAAACGTAACGGCGGTGAAGCCGTAGTTGTCTACGCTGGCTTACGTAGGGATAATGAGCGGGTCGAACAAGTCCTACTGAATTTATTTATGTACTGGCACAGCATTATATCTTACTCTGCAACTGAGTTAGGTGCAGCTCTAGAACAACTCCGACCTCCGAGAGATGCTGAAACGTCAACTGCCGCTATTATTACCTGTGTCCATTAACAAATATTATTCGTTAGAGTCCTGGTGTCACACGAAATTACCCTCCATAGATCAGAACTACACGCGCACGAAAATAAATACACAACCTTATCTCGCACACCCCTTTTTCTAAACTCTCACATTACACTGTCTTTATGATTGTGTGCTTTATATGTGTTGTGTAAGTACACACTTTTTAAACATCGGCGATTTCACGCACACGTTTAGAGATAGAATACAATATTTGTATTAATAGATAAATAGATCCAGTTAAATATATGCAGGCCGGTATTACAGCGGTGACCGTCGATCTCTCGTTGATCGCCGTTGTGTTTAGATTGTACTGTAATGATCCGCTTCCGCTACCAGTACGACATATTAAATAAGCGAATATTTAATCCGTACTAGAATTAAGGTAAAAGCTCCTATTACCGAGGCATTAGGCAACATTTGAAAGTATGAAAGAAAAATAAGTATTTGTAAGTATCATGACTTATGTAAAAAAATCGTTTTGGTGAATTTAGATACTATATTTTTTGACGCTTCTGTCGTTATGTTTATTTTCAAGCAATTTATTGTTTTAAAAAAATATTAAAATGTTCAAGTCAACTTCCCCTATTACCGAGGTATGATTCAAGTTAGAACCAATTACCGAGGTAGTCGACTCCTTATACCGAGTGTAGGACATAAATTTACCTGTATGGTTCCGTTCACTAAATAAATCCCATTCTTTTTGAATTAAAGTTAACCCATAATAAAAAAATAAAAATAAAAATAATATTTTTATTAGCGACCATAGCATTTGCAATTTCAATCAGAATACATTTTAATATGGGTTTTAATAGACAATATGTAGTAGCAAATTAGTGCAATTTAGTAGCAAAGCTGGAGCGGCGGGTCGCTAGTTTTATATAAAGATATAATTAATATAAGGATAAATGTATCTCTTAGTATTTATGCTATTTACAAATCTATTTACTTTAAAGAGATTCATCTGAATCTGTATCGAAGAAACAACGTCGTTTTACTTTACTTAAGTTTGTGGGAATATTAAATTTGTTATATGAGTATTCGTCACCGTCAAAGCTACTGTCATGAGAAATCTGCATTGTGAATTCATCAGTTTTCTTTGCATTTCTTTTGCATGTTTTTTTCTTTTTATGTTTCTCATTATTTTCTTTTGCCATTTTCTTGTCTAAAGCTTCATTTTTTCTTTTCTGTTTAAGCTTTTCCTTTTCTTCTTTATCTTTCTCTATTCTTCTTTGATGCTCAATAAATTCTGCTGCTGTAGCTACTGTCGGAGTTACTTTTTTAGTTATCTTTTTGTTTTTGGGATTATTTTCTGTCTTCGGGGGAAAAAATGCATTCTTGAAAGGCGTAGATATTTCCTTGAATGGGGTCGGGATATTTTCATAAGCCACTGGGACTACAGTTTTGCTTGTGCTTGGTATTACTGCAGGTTCTCGAAGATTATCTATTTCTTTTGAACAGTTGTAATATGTCACGGGATCTTGTTGCAATTTTCTTGGGTGTACACTTATGGAAGAAGAGTTATCTATTTCAGATACTGACAGAGTAGGACTCGAACACTTGCTGAATTCAGGAATCGATGAACAATTTTGTAGGAGCACTTTTTCTTCAGTCAACATTTTTACCTTTGTTGGTGGCGTAACATCTGATACTAATTTTGGACCAATGATCTCTATCAATGTAGATGAATCAACCAAAGGTTTTGATGTAAGAATATTCGCTTTTGATATGTTGTTTTTGTCGGATGTTACGAAAGCATTTGATGACAGTGAAATTTGTGTTGAGTCTAGTGAGGCAATTTCTTCATCTCCAGCAATCTCTTCATTAAATGGCGATAAAATACCATCATATCTAACATCAAAATTGTAAACTGCGCTTAAAATATTGTCTTCATCAACGTTATTGGTAAAGGTTGTTTCTTCAATCTCTAGAGCAGTATTTTCTTGACTTTCAAGGCTTCCTGATGGTGTAAGGCTCTTCCAGAATAGAAACAGTTTTTCGTAAGTGGGGTCGTTTGTCCAGTGGTTACCTGCTTCTTTGAATGATTTTAGTATATCCGGTGATAATCGGCTCTCAAATTGTAACTTAAATTGCTCATTGCTGAGCTTTGGAACATGTGACATGCTCTCTTGGCATTGATTGGCTTCGGATACTTTGTTTTGGCGTTTCTTCACTTTAGATAAAAGTTTATCATAGTTGATATTTTGCTCATCAAATGGGTAAAGACCACAGCATCTGAAACCGTTTTTTATTGTTTCGGGCTTGAGGCTTCTATCAAAGCATTTTTGCACTTCCGCAGAAAAATCTGTGCGCTTAAGCTTTGCATATTTATGCTTAATTCGGAATTCCCGGACAATGACCCTCCAAGTTCCTTTGACTGGTCTAAATACCGCGACGTCAAGAGGTTGCAAGACGTGTGTTGAATTTGAAAGCAATGCAACTAGAACGATCCCTTTTTCCTTACAAAATGTTGTTAACGGTAAAGATATATGTGACGGCAAAACAATAGGCAGTGTTATTTTTTGCTGTAGGAGCCATGGGTAAAATACATTAGTAACATATTCATAAAATGATTCCATATTCATCCATCCAGATTCGGTGTTACCAAGTCCCCACCACGAAGGAACTGTTGACTTGATATTGTTGGGGAGTCTTTTATATGGGAAAAGCACCATTGGAGGAGCTATATCACCATCTGCTGACGCATTGACTAATACGGTCAAGCATTCTTTTTCATCATTGGCAACGCGATTGTATACTCGTTTACTACCCCTTTTCACCAAAACTTGCTTGTCTTTTGGGCAAAGAAAAAACCCAGTTTCATCGCAGTTGAATATGCGTTTTGGGTTTTCAAAAACTTGTAGCAAATCGTTTTCTTCAAAATATGTGCGTACTCGATTAAACCACGCGCGCAGTGCTTCTTCGGTAACTTGGTTTCTACTGGTTGGAAGATTTTGTGCCACACGTTTTGACACTGCAGGATGTCGTTGCATAAAACCCAAAAACCATTTTTTTCCAGGAATTCCATCTTTGAATGGATTGGGGCGATTAAGATTTTCAACTAATTTAGAGACAGTGTGTAGCAACTGTTCTTTAGTAACTGGAAATCCACATCTACCAAGGTAATGAATCCAATCAACGATTTGTTTCTCTTCGTTTTGGTTAAGGACTGGCTGTTTACCACACTTTTCATTGACATAAAGCTCATCACGTTTGTTTCTTAACATAGTCTCTGGCACACCATATTGTTTTGAAGCTCTGTAAATGTTCACACCTTGTCGAATTTGTAAGAGGGCTGCAGCCAACTGATCATCAGTATAACACTTGCGTTTCTTTTGGCCTGTTTCGGCCATATTGTCTTCAAAAAAAAAATGGTTTAATAACCTGCAATATTATCAGCATGGCTACATATCCCATCTTACCAGCGCAGCTCTAAACTGTAGTCGCGACTGTACATAACAAGAATTTTTGACAAAAAATAAATTGACTCCAGAAGTGCAAAAGTTTGGAAAACTCGGACTTTTATTTTTGGTTGTGGAAAGAAAAATACGCAATTTCGTTTCCTTAAATGCAGAACAGGTATTGGTAAAATTTCTATGGGATCAATCTGAAAGTACATTGCTTTCAAATAAAAAAGAATTTTCGAAGTCACTTCATAAACAGCGTGTAAAATCTCACTATCTTGAGTTGACACGTCATGCAAGTAAGCTAGTACAAACTGGACTGTATTAATCTCATCAATCACTAATTAGGCTCCTTCTATGTATGCTCCATTCTAGACCATGCCGTGCTTAACATCAGGTAGGCTGCAGTCAAACGCAGACCTATTTAATATATAAACAGCCTATGTGATCAGTCAAAATTGCATCAAAACTCGCCAGTTATTTAAGCGTGGAAAGAAAACAAATAAATATCTTATAATACCTATTAGTAGGATTATTAAACTTTCTAATATATTTACGGAACCCTAAAATATGATTTTAGGCAAAAATATTAATAGGTTTTATGAAGTCCCTTTTATGGAGGCATGTTCGCGCTAATAGGTAGTCATAGAGCCTATTACCGAGGTACTAAAAATTGCTACCTCCGTAATAGGGGAACTTCTTGTTTTTCATAATCCTAATTCCGATCCATCAAAATTTCGATTTAAAACAATGTAAGTACCTTAGTCCAAAGCGACATGAGTCATTTGGTTAAGATTTATAAGCCTTGAGTGAGCAGCTACACAAAACGACTGCTTTTTGATAACTTAAATTACACCTTCTTTTATTTG
Source organism: Saturnia japonica (assembly GCA_033032175.1). Taxonomy (NCBI): domain Eukaryota; kingdom Metazoa; phylum Arthropoda; class Insecta; order Lepidoptera; family Saturniidae; genus Saturnia; species Saturnia japonica. Next base: position 8,656,355 of record CM065329.1, read on the forward strand.
CCTTTCTAAGAAACCAAGATTTCATACTAAACACTTTTCATGTTAAAATAAGATTTCTAGCGTATAAACCATACCACCGAAATAAGTTTGTAGCTTCTGAGATTAAAAATTATTTCAACTAAACTAAGAAATAATTAAATAAGTTATTATATTGAAAATTATAAGCAAATAAACATAAGACAGTATTTTTCCTAATACGGATGATACCGCGGTATTAGGACTGAACTTTAAAATATTTATCCTATAACCGCGTCATTTTGTTTTTGGTTTTTTGGGTATAAAATAAACGATAAATAAGAATTATACTAAATAAAAAGTAAGCATAAGAATACCGAAAAGCTATGAATAACATATGCATAAGTTGAACGGTATATTAATACAAAAAACTTAATAAACAAATATGAGTATACTTACTTTAGTCGCTCCGCGTTTGTATGAAACGTGCGGCCGTATCGTCATCGACGCACAAACTGACCACTTTTAGTGAGTTGCCTCTGTGTTAGGTTTGAAAATGTCGGATATGTGAAGAAGTATAAGGCTTTAAATTAATAAATTCAATTTTTGTGTACTCTAAACTAACTCAGGAGAGAATAAAATAAGAAAATAAAAATACCGCGGTAATTGGAGCCGATTTTGACTACCGCGGTAATGGGAGCTTTTACCTTAGTATTCGTACTACTGATTTTACTGTTAGCCTGCACCATTGGCTAGGCGCGATAGCGACAGGTGTGCTCTGTGACCGCACAAACTTTATAAGAAGGCAACGACCGGCTCGAAGGGATTCTCGTTTGAGCTGTAGGTTAGTGAAGAGCTCAGTTAATAAGTCGAATACAATAAACGCTGTCCCTACGTGCCCTCTCGTTTCTCATCTCGCTGCCATCTGAGCTTATGAATATAAATACTTTGCTAGTAAAATAATTAGATGTTTCTGTTATAGTTGTGGACAACCAGATTCTTTCAAAAACTGCCACGGGTCGACTATCTTCCAACTTTGGTGGAAGCTTGGTGTCAGCGCTATTCTTCCAAATTAAGAATTACCTTATATAACATAACATGTATGTTTAGAATTCCTTGGAACAGTTCGCTATTTTTATGGTCATATACCTCTACCATGTATTATGAATATGTGCAACATGGATACAATGGTATTGCTTTTATTTATCTGCTTTCTCGTTAAGTGAAATAGTTTGTGTTGGCTAATGAATTATGTATTTTTATGGGTCATGTTATATATTGTGTGTTTCATATATACGAATAGTTAGGTAACATTAATATAGAGAAACGAAATAGATTTATAGAGAAAATGTTACCAACTACGCTACATTACGAATTACGTGTCATATATTATGTATTGTGTAACGTGTATACGATTAAAATTATCACAAAATGCATAAAAAGTATAGAATAAGCTTATGTGGGAAAATGCACGACATCACATTGAATGTACGAACGAAACACAGTGAAACCGCCATATGTTCTATTGATTATTGTCTTTGTATGGAATATTTGCTTAATGTATATAATGTTATAATGTTTAATGGATAGGGAATAGAAAAAGGAACAATTTGGTATATAACTTATATATTCAAATAAATATAGAGCGGGAAACAGGGCGACCAAAGTGAAAATAGATACAAAAAATAGAGGCTCTCTTTAAGGTAACTCTCTAGGTTACTTAAGCTCGGCAAAAATCGTGTCGGGCACGGTTCGAGTCATCGGATACACAGCTACATAATAAGAAGAAAACAAGATTGGTCGTCCTGCGAACGCCTCTGTGAAGGAAAGAAGTCCGAGTTTTATTGAAGACCCAGAACCTCAAGCGACCGTGCATTATTGCACCCCCCAGACCCCTCACTGCCACCTCGCTCTACTGGCGTTTCCGACGGTGTTAGCGACACGTAGGCGTAAGCGTGATGATAAAAATCATAATTGTAAATATAAGTTGTAGGGACTAAGTATTTAAGTACACAATCGTCGATTTAATGTTTTGAATATAATATTACAACTTGTAGGTATATAAGAATAGTAAATAACTTGTAAAAATGCTTATAATATCATAGAAATAGTCACTTAAAGTATTGAACTCATGTATCGTCAATAATCTGTGTTTTATAGAAGTTATGTGTAATATTAGGATAATTAGCCTGATATGTGTGTTTTATAATGTTTATAACGTTGAAAAGTGTGTACATAACGTGTTTTTAAGCCATTTAAAGTTGTAATGTTCATTGCTTTATATTACCTATAACCTATAGCGTTGCAATTAGTGTTTTTATATAGGTATTTATGTCTACCATAACATAAAACCGGTTTTATAGTGATTCAATAATTGTAATTAGAGATATTAACGATTTATTAAACATTGTATAGAATAATAATAATAACATAGACAGGGACAGCAATAGTGCAGCCGCGACGCGTCGCCACGGTTAGCGGACCATGCCCATATTTGGTAATAGAGCAGTAAAGATATAGACGCCATCGTTCCGTCTCGCTCTCCTGTAACGGGATAAAAGCCTAGCTGTCGGGGCCTACCGGCGCACACGGGTGCCACAAACTGAAGACTCAAGAAACAAGACTGGAAGAAACAGTACCCAGAAGACAGTACTAAGATAGTGCTAAGAAAATAATTGTATATTAAGAAGAGTATTGTGTCTTGAAGAATACAGCGAAATTTATTGTGGTATCTGTGTGTCATTGCATCTTCACAAGTTCAACCCGTCAGCGACCCAGTCCTCTCCGCTCCTGTGCTACGTCAGCGCCACGCCTACAAGCAGGCAACCTCACTGCGTGTGTACCTTAATGTTTCGCCCTCTTCACGCCTAGTAGTTTCGGGTGTGAGCAGGGTCGGTCGCACGTAGTGAGAGGGGCTCGCACGCACTGGTTTCCAGACAGCTGGTTACCGTAGCGTGTATTCCGCCGTCGGACATACAGAGTTCGAGGGAATCGTTTCCGTCGCGTTCTCGGTGCGCGGTCCCGCTCTGTATTGGTTGACGTAGCACATTTGTAATGGGCAGACGCACGTGCCCATTTTAGACGGTGTCTACGAGACGGGCATCCGTCCAAACAAAAATCGCCCGTCCAAACCGGGAAGTGTCGCACCCCCCTCCTTCACGCAGAAGGGAAGTGACGCGAACCCAACAGTTTGTATGATACCTACTCACCTATTTTTGAATTTTCTACCACACAACTTGCATTGAAGTTCTTGAGGAGTTACCAGAACATCATAGTGTATGCTAGTCGGGTCAGCATTATCAAATATATCTTGCACTTCTAACCTTTCCATTTTTATTATATCTTCGTTTTTAATCAGTGACAATGCCTCTTCTACGTATTTATCTTTTACTCTTTGTTTGTCAATAAATTTTAAAAATTCCTTATCCAAAAAACAATAATATAAATTTCAACTTCCATTAACAGAAGTTATAACACTAATAAGCTAACAAAGTATTTAATTATTAGTGGTGTGCCCGCAGCTCCGCACGCGGTTATAGTTACGCAGTAGTTATTTACATCACGTAATTTTATTTTTACCCATATTGTTGAAAATTAATATGCCGCATCAACTGAGAAATTGCGTGTATTTCGCGTGTATAATTTTCTTCAAATAATTCTTTTTATTTCTTTCCTACCAAAAGCATAAATATGAATATAGCCCTAATTTGAGACATGACGGGTTCTTCATACAAACTTTTACCCAAGTTTTATTTTCACCATAAGTGGAATAACAAAATGAAATAATTCACTTGTAGCAAAACTGCATAAAACAGATAATTTACAATAAGTATATCGCTTAGAATATATAAACTCCCGAGAGCAGCGATTGACAGCGCACGTCATATTTCTAACATAAAATAAGACAGTAATTATGCCATACTGCGTACTTAAAGAGTTTAAAAACACTTCGGCCAATCTTAAAAAGAATATTAGACTATCATTTCATAGGTACTTATTAGACATACAATACATTTCCTATTAAGTATAACAATGTCAATAAATCAATAAACCAGTTACCATTGATATAGATGTCTTTTCATAATTACTGCACATACGCTTAATAAATCAACAAACGGATAGGTGTGGCAGCCGACATGACCGCGCATGCGCTTTGATGATCCCATATTTTGTTCTTACAAACTTTCATCCCCTATTTTCTACCTTTACAAGTTTTATTTTCGCTACAAAAAGTACCCTATGGTCTTTCTCAATGTACAATCTATGTATCTCTATATCAAAATACATCAAAGTTGGTTTGCGGGTTGGGCGTGACTTTCGCATTTGTAATATTAGTATGGATGTCAGAAAATTGGCATGCTTCTTATATTGAGGATGGTCTGCTATAGGCGTACAAGTTCTTGCATGACCTTCCTATGTGAGACAGACGTTGGCGGGGTCGAGGTACCACGTCATTACGTCACTACACTTCACAGTACATTAAAATAAACAGCAAGTTGTATCAGTAGTGCTCTTGAAATAATTAACTATACAGCCAAGCAATCTCCTACATATGTGACAGACTAGACCATCCTAAATAGGAATGGTATCTGCCTAGGTTATTAACTATAAAAGCTCAAACTAGTCTCATTATGAGAGGAAGCTTATGACAAGAAATGGGATACAAAGTGAACAAACAGAAAAAAGCTCACCTCGGTCACAACTAGTTTACTTTTCATACTACAGTCTGATTGAGGATATTCATCCACAGGGAATTCTTCCTTTATTTCATCCAACACACACATTTTACTGTCATAGTAATTGACATAATCTGATAATTCTAACGGCATAAATGGACACTGGAATACAACAAATTATACAATTTTTAACAATTTTTTAATCTACTAAAATTACAATTTTTACAAGAAAAGGATTTTGTGTATGCATATGAATATATACAGTCGTGGGAATAATATACTCAATTAATTAAAGTAATTATGAAACAATATTAATAAAATGTAAATATGGACAGAATGGTGGTAGATTCACACTAATGCTGCTAGTTAGTTAATATTATACAATATTTAGTATAATTGGATAATATAATGAAATTTAGACACTGGATTTCAGGTCAAGGAAGGAATTTACTTATTTGGAAGTATTTAGTTATTTTTTAATGTCTTCTCCAGATAAGTTTATTTTATTTTCTATTGTTAAAACCTATGTGTTGCGGATAGCTCAGTTTTTGTGAAAGATTAGGGCTTAGGAGAGAAACAGGAAATATTGGCGATCTTTTAATACATATATTACATTTTGACGTATATTGAACGAACAATAAAAATAATGACATATATATATATAATTCTTAAATTAAACATTAAAAAGAAATTAAAGAAGGTCCGATTCTCAACATCCTCCCCCTTTTTTTTTTAAATTGCCTAACTAGACAGAAGAATTAATTTTTTGAGGGGTCTCTTTAGCTGGCCCACAGAGGTGGCGACATCAGCTACTCTAGGAATTTCATCCTTGCCATAATATAGAGATACGATTCTTCCCTTTGGCCAAACACCACGAGGTAAATTATTGTCCGCTATTAGAACCATATCTCCCACTTTTATATTTGGTTGCTGTCCAGTTCCTTTAGTTGGATTCAGAAGAGGCAGGTACTCCACCAACCAACGTCGCCAAAAGTGGTCGGCCATTCTGGCTGCCCTTTTCCACCGAATTCTGTACCAACCGAAATGTGTTAAGTACCAACGTCTTTTGATAGAGTGATCCATACTGACGGGACCTTCTGCGTAATTGTTATCAAACATAGCTTGCATATTTAACTTATATTGTTCGGCATAGGCGGGCTCTTTGCTCATCTTTCTCTCTAAGCTTCTAAATCTGGAAAGAGCATATCCAAAGCTGTCTGGAATTTCAAAAATATCATCTTTCCAAGGTAACCCAACCTCAAACTTGTTATTTGGTAATCGACGTGCAGTTTCTTCAAGAATTTTTATAGCTCTAGCGTTATTTTCACTTAAAGGCTCTTTTTTAGTAATACCTATTGAATCTAATTTGTAACAATTTTGAATGAGTATGCCTAAGTTTTCAGAGTCGTCATTATCGGAAAGGTTTACGTGGTTGACAAAATTTACGGGTTTAGTCTTGCTGGAATCAAAACCAAATAATACCCAACCTAAGTTAGTATTGATTGCAACTGGCTGAGACCTAGTACCAATCCGAGTCGCCTTGGAAATCAAAAGATGCCAGTTATCAATTCCAATAATTAATTTAGGTTCACTTATTTCGTAACAAAGTACATTGGCTAAATCTCTTAGGTGGCGAAACTGTGTGATGTCATCCACATGAACTTTTTGTTTTGATAAACCTAGATTCTCAATCGAACGAGCATTGCAAATAGAAAACATGTCAGCTGAATGACGACCTTTAATTTTGAAGTTAACATACTGAGCGTTAGTCTTTTTGCCTAAGCCACCAACACAGTCTAATATAATATGTGACTCAGGTCCTGCGACGCCTATCTGCTCACATAATTTGGAATCAATTAGTGTAGCTGTTGAGCCATCATCTAATAAAGCATGCGTGTTGACGCTGCCTTGTGGCCCCATGATATTGACAGCTATGATTTTTAAAAAGGGTCTACAGTAATCTGGTTTGTCGGATACCTCAGACAAAGAAGCTTTCTCAGACATGTAAGTAGTATGTGTAAGAATCTCGTTTGATTGTTCATTAGATATACAGAAACTTTGAGAACTTATATAATTGTTGTTGTAAGGTTCATTTTCAACAATAGTATGCGTAGCTAAAAATTCTGCATTGTGCAAAAGTTTATGGTGCCTAGGTTTGCAATCCTCAATGTTACAAATCTCTTTAGTGAACTTACAATATTTGTAACTATGAAAACCTTTTTTGAGACATTTGTGACATAGTTTATTTTCTTTTACGAACTGCCACCTGTCACCGATAGACATTTCTACAAACTTGTCACATTTTGATAAATTTAATTTAGGTAAAGAGCGAACGGAGATAATTTCATTGAGAACTATCGATTCAGATCTACCAAACCTCATTTCTAATGCATCCATAACTACGGCAGGATCATGAGCTGACACGAGAAGAATTGAAACTGCCTCACGAGCTGCTCCTCTGAGACTCATGCCGATGCGTGTCAAGTTCTCAGTCGCAGAAAAGGTGCCTTTGCTGTCTTCGTAGAGTCGCTTGAAGGCCAGCCAGTCCAAAGGCTTACCATCGAAAATAGGCAGCCTGCTGTCTCCACATTTGTGCTTGGCACTGCTGAGCGATGTTATAGCCTGTGCTAATAAAGATATGTCAGTGGGCTGTTGTGTTTTTAATTCTATTAAAATATTAAATATTAATTAAATATTTATTAAATAATTTATTAATATTTATTTATTAAATATTAATTAGTATTGTGTTGTATACTATTAGTGATATTAGGAATGTTCGCTGTGGTAGTAGATTGAAATGGCCCTCGCGAGCTTCTTCCACCACATTTATTCAAATTTTGGCGAAATCCTATTTCTTCGAGACGTTTGTTAAATGTGGTAGAGCCGATATTATTGGGCTCTGCCATAACGTTTTCATTAATAATATCTGAATTATCTAACCAATCTCGCACTGAAGAACGAGAGCCCCTTTGACTCCTCCCACTTTCCGAGTCCAACATCATAAGCTGAGCCTCCAGCTCCAGTTCAGCAGCATTGCGCTCGGCGGTGGCTGCTGCTGCTGCGGCTTCTGCTGCTACTGCTGCTGCTTCTGCTTTAGCTACTTTTCTTATATGTTCAGCTTCCAGTGCAAGCTTTTGAGCTCTGATAGTAGCAGTTGACCGTACTGACCTGGAACTTTCAGATACGATCGAGCGTGCTTCAGAAATTAGAGCTGCCGTGGCCGTGGACTTGAGACGGTGTGGGTTCGCTCATGATCACGTCGATACAATGATCGTCTCCCGTTTCCCTCAGCTTAGCTTGCGCCCTAGTCTTCACCATTAAAAAATAAAATTTTGAAATGGACAGGACTTTTATAATACTTAGTTCAAATTTTTAACTCGAAGGACCAAAATGTTGCGGATAGCTCAGTTTTTGTGAAAGATTAGGGCTTAGGAGAGAAACAGGAAATATTGGCGATCTTTTAATACATATATTACATTTTGACGTATATTGAACGAACAATAAAAATAATGACATATATATATATATAATTCTTAAATTAAACATTAAAAAGAAATTAAAGAAGGTCCGATTCTCAACATTATGCCTAATTAGGAGATAAGCGTAGATAGATATAGTAGTAGGCATAGATAGAGTAGGGTGTCGCATTTCTTTTGTATTATGTACCACTACCATTCAAAGGTAGTGTGTACGAACTCCACTTTGATCAAAGTGGATTCGAATCCTTTCAATGTGTGCGAGCTTTCCATGAAGAAAAATATTGTGAATAAACTATAGAATGGTGGTAGGGCTTGTTCTTATGCTCATCTGGTTAACTACCACCCTCAAGTTAAAAACTGTCACCAAATACCAATATAGGGTTCTGGCAGGGCACTTAAGTGTCAATCTTCCACTAGGCTTAACATGCTACCATCTTAGGCCACATTGACACTTAAAATATTGACAAAAAAAAACTGGAATAAAAGTTATATAATATGCTCAAATGGTATGGATATTTGGCCACAACACCACTGTGGAAAGATTAATTTAAATAATATCGAAATAAGTAGTAGACTGATGAAAGAAGTTGCCTGCTACTGAAGACTGTGGAGTGTTAGTACTATTGACTTGCCAAGATATGAAGTGAATATGAATTTCACAGAATTGTATAAAAATGTAAAAGGGTAGAAAGGATTACTTATAAAAGTAAAGACTTCAACAAAATAAGATGAATATACGTCTAATACATTATACCATTTCCATTTCTTTATTTTCTCGATGACAGCTCCTGTGAAAACTTGAACAGTGTCTTTTTTACATTATGTATGCATTATTTTATAAAAATATGACGTTTACACACGCACAAGGTTATACCAGAGTCAGAGAAACTGATAGGGATATAGCTATATTGATAAACGTAACATGATAACAAACCCAATATTTTTTTTACAAAATGTAAGAAACTAAACTACTGCCGGATACTTTTGTACAAATTTATTAACTAATATTATATTACATTACAAGATGTTACACGAATTAACTCTTGATTGATAATGCCAACTTCTTCCAAATTTTAGAAACTTGTAAAATAAGTAGGTACAGGTAGGTACTCGACAATGGAAGGAAATAATTATAACAACAGGTAATCTTTATTTATTTATTTTAATCAAAATTTGTTGATTCGTCGATATAATAAATATATGCTATCAATATCATTACTTATTTGGTCACAACACTGCAACTATCAAATTAGAACTGTCATCGAGAAAATATAGAATGTGTCAATAGCTAAATATTAGTTTTTTTCTCTTTGTTTCGCAACAAGATAACCATTTATAGCAACTCTGCATATGCTATAAACAATAAGTAGGTATACAATACCATATCATCATTGCAAGGTGATGCTTCCTCATCAATGCACTCTGCTGTTTCTTGTTTCAGTGTTGATGTAGACATCTGTAGATTCCACTGTGTCTCGGAAGCTGTCATACTCAATGTATTACAACTAGGCTCTAGATGTTCCGTGCTGTCCATAGTTCTATTTGTTTCAATAATGTCTTCCATTTCTATTAGTTGAGAACATTGACTTGAGAAGGATACTCTTTCATGCAATCTGAGGTCTGAATAGAACGAGAGATATAAAAATATGAAAATGGTATCAATGCCAAATAATATTGTATTACCAAAAAAAATTCATACCATTCAAGTATTTGCTAGAAGTATAGTGTAGGTAAACTGAAAACGTAATTAATCACAGATTCATTTCTTAATTCTACTGTAATACATAACTAAACAAATTATTTATTGGTTGATATTTTTGGACAAAGAGTTGTTTATTATTATTTTATGTAAAATTAGGAAGAAACTCATAAACCAAAAGCAAGGATGTCAACTGTTAAAATTAATATTGTGTAATTGTGTTAGGGATGAGAAAAAAAGTCGATTTAAAAAAAAATCAATTATTTATTTCACTGGTGATTTTTTTTATGGATCTAATGTAATTTTTCAGTTCACTTCTATCGTGTGTGAATGGCACACACACCTTTTTTTTGTGACAGTAGGTACTCAATCACCCTTCTTCTTACTAACTTGCCAACTACTCCAACTAGTCCTCTTTATTGAAAACCATTACTGCCATTATCAAGTGAATATAGTGGTAAACAAGATGGTGGCTCCCTTGTTAGAACTTTCTAGGGAGTTTTTTTTGCCCACCAAAATGTATGCTTCCAATTTATATTTATAATCCATTTCATATGCACATGCTATATCACACAAAACTCTACCAGTATTATATAACCTAGGGTCTAAAATCTAAGTTAATGGATCTATACTACTACTATTATATTAAGCTGAAGAGTTTCTTTGTTTGGTTGAACGCTCTAATCTCAGGAAATACTTCTTCCAATGGAAAAAATATTTTTTGTTGGATATCCCATTGATCGAAGAAGGCCTATAGGCTATATAAAATAACGCTACGACCAATAGAAGCGAAGAATCAATGAAAAATATTGCAAAAACGGGGAAGGATTATTGTTTTGAGAGCTTCCATTGCGTGCGCTGCGTAAATGCTAAAAGTTACTCAACAATCATGCGCGACGGAATTGTTTTTCTTATAAAGTTCTAAAAAAAATCGGTTGTCTGTAAAGTCGGTTTACTGACGATAGTTGAATGTGACAACGTTATAAGAAAATACTGATGGAATGGTATCATTTTTCAAAAGAAAATTTAAATTATATTTGTTTGATAGCTATTTTGTATGGATATAGAGAAGGAGGTAAATGGAAATGACAATTGAATTGATCAAGTTACATTTATTTGTACGCATAAATACAATTATGTCAATTTTTTTTTTCAATTTACATAGCTTTTACAAGTATGAATGTGCTTTAAGTAATTGTTTTACAACTTTTATTTACAATTTTAAACATGTGTGATATTTAAATTCTTACAATTTGTGTTATTCTGTTGAGAATAGGACGATGATAGGAAAAGTAGGAAATGAAAGGGCCGAACGCAGAGGCCGATTGTGCCTCTTTGTCGCTCGTTCCGCGCTCTCGCTTGCACTTCAAGCCTTAAATGAAACGCCTCAGGGCGAGGTAACGCCGCATGAGTCATGGTTTTTCGTGCGTGCAGTCGGCTCCATCGAATTATAAGACGTTGTCATGTCAAAAAGTCCGTGATAGCATTTGGCTATCTTTTAAAGTTGACTCAATATAACCTTTTTGATGGTAATAAAATTTGTTCTAAAATAATGCATTATTTGCGAAAGTGCTTCTGTAAACATGGTATTAACCTTATTAAAATAAAATATTCATCACAAGTATTTAATTTTTAACAAAATTATCCTTGACATCAATTGATTTCAATAAATATCTTAAGAGATATCACAGTTTTAAAATAAATCCGCAGCAAAGGAAAGACAGTTTCAGCTCCTTTAGAATTGTATTATAGGTGCCTACGACCCAATATTTCTAACCCTCTCTCTCTCTCATGTGACGCATACGAAGATGCGTGAGTCAGTTAGGTAAAAAAAAAACCAAAAACCACAACATGTTATTTTAAGAACCCACCAAAAACTATTAACACCCATAAATATCGTTATTAATATTTAAATAATGAGTTCCTTTTTAATTTAGTATTGTATTTTTGTGTTCAAAAGGATTGTAATAGGTACTAGTAAAGGAACGCATCACCTGCGTCTTTGGAACTATTTACGCAGTGTATAACTGTATAATAATTTTTAGCTGTGCCCCACGGTTTAACCCGTATTAATTTTATACAACAAACACCGCAACGCTAGTGCACCCATGAAGCCTATCATAGTTGTTCTTCCCACAAATACAAATTATTTAAATTTTTCATTATCTCCTAAACTATGTGTCCAAATAAAACATGCAAAAGAGCAAAATTTTACTTCATAAAATTGTCTTTAGGGTGAAGTAGCTCTTATTCGTAAGGATTAATTTACCGGTTATAATTAAATTTCTCAAGAAAATATGAATAAAATCGATTATTAAAAAAAATCCATAATATTTTTGACAAAATGAATTATTTATTAATTGATTTTATTATTATTTTAAATAAATGATTAAAAAAAAATGATTTTTTTAAGGAAATCACATATTTAATCCATAGATTAATATGACTATCAGTGTTGCCAAGTCAAGGATACAATAAATGGCCAAACACTTTTTTAAAGATGCTAGAATGACAAAAATTTCATACCCTAAAAAGTGCCTAAAAGTCGCTAAAGTATTGGGTTAAAAACAAATACAAGTTCATAGCTACATTATAAGTTGCATGTTATTGTATATAAATGCTTATTTATTGTGTGTTACATATATGGAAATAGAATTATTATAGAATAGGTAAATGCATAGAATAAGTCAATAGAATAAGAATATCCAATGTTATAGAAACTTTACGAACGGAAAGCGGTGATGCCGCCCGTAAATTGCATTGTTTTTGGCTTATGTACGGAATACGTACTTGATGTATATAATATATGAATGCTTAATGGATAGCTAACACGACAAGGAATATTTTGACATATACTTAACATGTATACACAATATATATAATGAAAGAAATATAGAGATATTAACAGGGCGACCAAAATAAAAACTAAAATTAAAACACGAATTAAAGCGGGGCTCTCCTTGCGGTCACTCTCCGAACTACTTAAGCTCGAAGAGGCGCCGTATTGGGCACGGCGCAAATCATCGAGTACAAGTAACTACGAGCAACAAGAAGAAAGCTTTGGTCGTCCTGCGAACAGTATATGGAAGATATAGACTTTCATTTGAAGACCCGGCACCTCAAGCGGTCGTGCATTATTGCACCCCCCGGACTCCCTCACTAACATCGCGTCCCACTGGCATCCATACGGTGTCTACGAGACGGGCATCCGGCGCAACAAAACGCCAGTCCAAACCAGGGAAACGTCACCCCCCCCCCCTCACGCAGAGGGGAAGTGACGCGTACCCAACACATACATACATAAATCACGGCTATTTCCCAACGGGGTAGGCAAAGACCACGTCCTTTCACCTGCTACGATCCTGGCATACCTCTTCGGTGTACATTGTTACATAATATCATAGTTCATATTTTTCCGTTCAACTGACATAACGAAAAAATCCTACAATCACCTAAGTGATAAATAACATTTTTACGTACAGTAGACATAGTAATAAAATCAGAATTTTATATAAAAAATTAGTCAATTTATTACGTATTGTTTGATATAACAGTGTATGTTATCGTTACATAACTGGGAAGTGAGTTTTTTTACGTACGGTTGATATATAAATAAAGTACATATTTCCATGTTTACTTTTTTATATTGATATAAGATGGCACTGCCATTATTTTGTTTCGTATCAGGTATCGTTTTGTCTTATACATTGAATAGGTTTGTGTTGGCGACAGAACAGTTGTTTTTCGTGTCTTATGTTAGGGTATTATGTGTTATTACTGTGTTTACGTGTTATATACTATGTGTTACGATAAAATAGATTAATACAGACAATATTATAGAGAAATGTAAGCGAATACGCTACATTACAAGTGGCACGTTATATATTAGGATGTATATAAACTATTATGTATTGTGTGTCACATATGTGAAAATATAACTAATATAGAATAGATTAACGCATAGAGTAAGCCAATAGAGTGAGTATATCTAATATTATAGAGATTTTACGAACGGAAAATAGTGATGCCGCCCGTAAATTACATTGTTTTTGGCTTATATACGAAATATATAATTGATGTATATTATATGTGAATATGTAATGGATAGGTAATTCAAAGAGGAACATTTTGATATATGACATGTGTACATAAGATATATAATAACAGAAATATAGAGAGATTAACAGGGCAACCAAAGCGAAAACTGAAATTAAAACAAAGTTAAAACACGAAATAAAACGGGGCTCTCTTTACGGTCATTCCTCGAACTACTTAAGCTCGAAGAGGGGCCGTATTGGGCACGGTGCAATTCAACGAGTCTACAAGTACAAGTAACAAGTAACAACGAGAAGAAAGCTTTGGTCGTCCTGCGAACAGTTAACACAAGACATCGACTTTCACTGAAGACCCGGCACCTCAAGCGGTCGTGCATTATTGCACCCCCCGGACTCCTTCACTGCTAACATCACGCACCCACTGGCATCCGTACGGTGTCTACGAGACGGGCATCCGGTGCAACAAAACGCCCGTCCAAACCGGGGAAACGTCACACCCCCCTCTCCCTCACGCAGAGGGGAAGTGACGCGTACCCTTTTGTTTTTTTTTTTTTTTTTTTTTTTTTGTTAACGCGGATTAGAAAACCCGTCATGGGTACACACTCGGATGGGGGGACGAGTGGTTATGTGAGACTCCTACTCACTAAAAAACTCCGCGGTGTACCATCCGCCGCCATACTGGGGCGACGTGGGCACGGCGTTAGCATTCAGCCACGCCGCCCCGGCGGCCGGCCCGGCTAACCGGGCCCCGGCCTAATTAGGAGACAGCTATGATACACGATAGCCGTCTCCTCCGCCTGCCGAACCAGTGCAATGAGGAGAACGGGCCCCCCCCGTCCCGTCTCCTCTGGTTCGGCTAGGGTGGCGGGAGTTGACGGTTAAACCGCCTCCTCCGGCCACCCCCTCGTCTTTGGCGGAGAGGGCCGCTCAGGGGATCCCCCTCGCGAACCCTCTCCGCAGCCTCCTTCTGCAAGATGACCTCCTCGCAGAAGGAGGCCATCTCCGTCCATGTGGTCTCGCTGCCGACCATGGCTTTAACCACGCTCGGCAGCGAGAGATCTCCTCCAACAGCTACGGCCAGAGTGCGGCGCTGCTCCACCCACGCAGCACACTCAGACAGAGTGTGCTGCGCCGTGTCTTCTGCAGCCCCGCACTCGTGGCACGTAGTGTTCGGCTCCCTCCGTGCTATCTTGTGCAGGTACCACCCGAAACAACCATGTCCGGATAGTACCTGCACAAGCCTAAAGCTCAGGGAGCCACGCTCCCTGGCACACCACTCCCGGAGGACCGGACGGACGGCGTCTATAGTATAATGCCCATAGCGCGCGTCCGCCAGGTCCTCCTCCCACCTCTTGAATACCACTTCCCGGGCCTCCCGCCGGACCCGCTCCACCTCAGTGGGAGCCGGAGGCTCCCCTAACCCTCTTCTCGCCACCGTGAATTCATACACGGCGGCGAGCACCTCCGCCTCCAGCTCCCACGGCGGGGAGCCGGCAAGAACCATGGCCGCCCCCGCGGACACCGACCGGTACCAAGTGACGCGTACCCAACACAACTGTTAATAACTCTAGTGAAGCACAGCCGGTTCTTATAACCATTGTGAATCTAGCACCACAAGCGTTGACAGTCAACCAACCATTACCAAGTAGACCAACTAGCCGGGCAGCTCCTTCGATGTCAGATTTTGTGGTATCGAAAAAAACATTACCGACGAGCCGAGTACTATTGCTTGGCGAACAGTTGGTGAAAAATTGCCGAAGGTTATCATGGCCTTCAAATGGTTGAAGAAGTTGAATTCGGGAAGTTCGTCGAGATGTTAAATCCGGGATATACTCTGCCGACTCGGAAAACTCTCTCTGAAAGCCTACTTCCTAAGGTTTAGAATAAGCTTGTAGTATCTGTCAAAAAACGAATAACAAAAGCGGTATCAATTTGTATAACGACCGACACCTGGACCTCCATTGTGAACGATGGGTACATTGCTATCACTCGGCACTTTGTTAACATCGACACCCACAAGCTATGCACAGTGGTGATTGGGTGTATTGAATTTCAGGAGAAACACACCAGTGTGAACCTCAAAAACTTCTTGAGAGAGAAGTTTGTTGAATGGAACGTTCAATTTCCTGCTTTGCGCACACTATTAATTTAGTTGTGCAAGCGAGCATCACTGAAATATCTGACACGGTAAATAGAGTTAAGGCTGTCGTAGAATATTTTCACCGAAGTAATCTCGCAACGAAAAAATTAAAGAACATTCAAAAGCAAATGAATATCTCCCAGCTAAAACTCAAGCAAGATGTCTCTACGCGCTGGAATTATACCTTCGACATGCTAACAAGATTTAAAAAAAATAAAAGAAGCCATTATCTCCACACTTGCAATAATGAGACCAGACTTAAGTTTACCTCAGGAAGATTGGTCAGTAATTGAAAACGCGACCAAACTTTAAAAAAATTTGTATGATGTCACCATAGAAGTTAGTGGTGAAGATTATGTGTCTGCGTCCAAATACATTGTGTTTTGCAAAATAATTAACCGAATGCTTAAAAAATATTCTCCCAATAGCTTACAAAAAATTGTAAGCCTACATAACACACTGAAATCGCAAATGCATGCAAGGTTTGGAGAAGTAGAACGCAATGTTCTTCTTTGTGAGACTACGATATTAGATCCACGATTTAAAAAAAAGCGGATTTAATAACGTCGAAAATTTCAACAGAGTTGCCTCAACAATAAAGTCCAGAATTGGCACACAAACGGAATCAGTTCAAGAAATACTAATTCCACAGCAGCCAGTAAATTGCTCTGGTGTCATGAGCGATAAGCTGTGTATCCGCGGCTTTATCATCAATACATGCTCAAAAGACTCAACATCACTGCCACGTCCGTACCATGCGAGCGTATATTTTCAAAAGCTGGTCTCACATTAAATGGAAAGCGGACTCGGCTTTTAACAAGAAAAATTGACGCAATTATTATTTATAAGCTGTAATTAAAAATGTGATTAGAAAAAAAAAATTAAAAAAAATTACATATATAAAATAACAGCCATAAAAAAACCAATCATTGTACAAATAAACAATCATTTATAGCTGATTTTTAATTACGCCGATGTTCAGGGTCGTTTCAACAATAAACAGTTGTTGTGATCTATTAATATTGCCAGTCCTAACTCCTAAGCCTGGGAACCCCCTTTTATAGATTAGAAATTAGAGGTTGGCGTTTATGAATGATTTACATAATCGGAATATTACAATGATGTAATTTTCATAATCGAATTATAAATAAAAATGATCATTCATAATCGAGCCCTTGATGTATAGTTAGTAGAGTGGGAAGCTAAAAAAAGGTCGTTCGGTCGCAATAATTACTAATTTGATAAACTAAATATTAGTAATTACTAATCGTATTTCAATTATGAATGATCACTCATCACTGAAAAGTCTACTAATATTAGTAACGAATTATGATCGAAATATCTCGAGATAACTTTGTTAGATCAGATTCAGTAAAGCAGAATATAGCTTGCGTTTTCATAACGCCGTGTCGTCACTCGTACAAGTAAACTATACAAATAGGCAATAATAAAAGGTCTATTTATGACATCAGAACATTCAGTACCTACAATAACACATACGTAATTGTTAGCGGGCTATATGTATGCCTAAGCTTAATGCGTTATTTCAGACGGGTCATGTTTAGAGTACTGAGCAAAGAATATACTACTCATAGACCAATAACCAGAGGATACTACTCTCTACCGAGAGAAGAAGTGTATCTGTCATATAAAAAATTGCGACCATAGCTTTACACACCTACAACACTACCGCTCATGCGGAATAGCAATTAAAACTCAAAATGCGGCAAAATTCAAAACGATCGATTCCAGTGAAACTTCCAAATTTCAAATATAGCATAAAGAATATCCATAATTTACTAGATTTATACATTAACAGCATCTTAAAGAAACTATTTAATAATGTTATACTCTAGTAAATTACAGATTTTTCTTCATGCTCTTAATATTATCCATAATTGTCAAGAAAATTAAAACAAACTGTCAGTATTGATTATTTATTTATTTCTTAAAATCCGAAGTTTTCTCTCCATGGCTTTCCTTTTCTCGTCCTCTTGCATTTATCTATTTTTTAATATAGCATATATTTTAATACAAATATAGAAGGTACTTCTTTTTACGTGTTGTATGTTCGTGTCTAAATGAATTATACATTTAATTAGAAATGTGAAGTCCACGTGATCTAACGCAACCATTATATTTTGTTTTATTTGTGGTTTCCATACTGCCTACTTACTTCATAATATTAGCTTTTCCTGGATTGGGAAGTCTATGATAGGTCACGGTCATATCTTCAGCACGAGTTCTTCCGCACTTGGAACATTTTCTATAATCATTAGCGGACATTTTATACGAAATACCCGTAAGTTCCATAATAGCAATTGTAATAAAAGTATTCAGAAAGTTTCATGTATTTCAATGGCGATTCAATCTAACCAAATCTAACGGCAAATTTTGCAATATAATAATAATGACAGATTTGACAGAAGGCAGTCAGTGTGACCAGTTTATTGTTGTACCGTTCTTATTTTTTCAGGTAGTATACAATATCTACAACTACATGTAAAAAATGAGCATGTGTGCAAGAAAGGGCAAAATATAGTTTAAAGAAGACAACAGACCCTGGTACTGAGTACTGCTCTAACTAATGCAATATTACGCAGAACGAAATGTCATGCCATATGGCATTACTTCATAGAGTACTGTTTTGCGCATGTCTACTTGGGAGTCTTGACATAGAGCTTCTTTTCTTGAGTAGCGTTTGACACTCTGTGTGCCGGTTGGCTTTTTTTTAACAGACTACACTGTTAGCCTTAGGGGCCCTAAAGCCGCTGCGGCTTTTACAGCTTCACCGAACTTGGGGGCGAGCGCTTAGGGCACTCAGCCGCGAAAGTTTTTGACGACTCGCACGAGGGTGCCAGAGTGGCCGAACCTCGGCTCGGGCGGTCTTCGCGCATGCGAATATGTCGCGATCTGGCTAATTCCCTGCTCCTACGAATTCGAGCTAACTAACATATGCTCATATCCATGCTCCCCTCCTCCTGGGAGGAAGGAGGGAAACATGCGTATATGTATTTAATGATCGGAAAGTTTTTCTACACTGACTAGCGCATGACTAACTAGCGCAAAAAAAAGAAAAAAAGGTCCCTTACAGAAACCATGTATCTGTGTGGTGTGCACGTGTGTAATGTTGTATGTGGGTAGCTAAGTGTTGCACGTATAGTGTCACTTGTATCCACTTGTAACCCAAGGGCTTCACACCGAAGAACGGACCTAGGCTTGGGTTGCCGCTAGAGAGCCTCTCTAGAGAACCTCTGCGGAGAGAATGGTGTTTACGCGGGCGTGGGCGCTGGTACGCTCTGTTTAGAGAGACGGTGGAATAAAACGCGTTTGCTTTTTCGATTTGGTCGAACGGATCGATGATGTTACGCGGCCGGCGTTTACGACGGCAGGCATTGGGGACCGGTACATAGGCAGCTGCCGCTTTGATTAACGGATTCGACGCGGTGTCTAAGTAAGAACGAGAAAGGTGTCTGGCGTAGGCATGTACGGAAGGAAGGTCCATATCTCTATGGAGATCTTCCATACGAAGATACCGAGGGCCCCGGTAAGGCGGTGAAGAAACCTATTCTGGGTGTATTGTAACCGTTTCTTAAACTACCAAGCCTAACCCTATGTGTCGCTAACAGTAAGGATTACATAAATCGTTTTTGTGTGGCTATTAACTTGATAGTTAATGAGTTTTATGTAGTAGGTATTGAATATGAATGTGCCTTATTATATTAACGTGTTTGAACACAAATAAAGTGTTTGTATGTTTTTTTTTTAATTTCTCAGTTAAGTATCTTCTAATGTGAAGACTATTTCAAGTCTTCTTATGTAAATAATGGTCATATATAAAACCTAATAATAACAAATAATCTTCACGCACATAAGATTGTGCTGAGAAACCGCCTGAGGGCTATGCCCTCTTTCGGTGGTGACCTTCGACACCCGCTACGACGGGCGTGTCTCTGTAACAACACCTCGCGTATTATGACGCTGAGGCCGGTGAACTCGCCTCTTTTCTCGCACCGCTCAGTCCGGCGTGTGTGTCTATTAAGTAACTTAATAGAGTCATTGTTTTTTTGCATTATCATTATTAACATGTAAATATTATTACTGTATAATTTTAAGACATGTAATAGGTAAATGAAACAATTTAATAGATGTAAGTATTTTATATGCTTTAAGTATTGTGCCAAATTATTCAACGGCATGGCTCGAAAAAAAAGTTTAGTATCGGACTATGGTCCGTGCTATTTGTAGCGGCTTGCCTTAAATAAATGCAGTCCATTGGAAAGTTATGAGTATTTCAGTCAAACTTAACAGATACATTGGAAAATGTCATCATTTGTATATTTGATATGTTGTTATGTTGCTGCCGTCTCTTATGCCTATTAAGGTGAATCGGCGTTCGGAACTGTTTCCCGCACAAACATTCAAATACTTTACCATAATCATAATGCACACATTTTATATGTTTTATTAAATCGCTTTTGTTTTTGTAAACTTTCTGGCAAGAGTCACATTGGAAATTGGCCCCATTTGTATTTTTAACGTTGCCATCCTTGTGCACCCGCTTATGCTCGCGTAAGTGTCTCGGCGAACGGAATAGTTTACCACACCAACATTCAAATACTTTACCATAATCATAATGCATATATTTTATATGTTTTTTTAAATTGCTATTGGCAGTGAAAACCTTATGGCAAGAATCACATTGGAGTTTGGCCTCATTTGTATCTGTAACATTGCCATCCTTGTGCACCCGCTTATGAATAGATAATAGTTTCGGCGTACGGAACTGTTTCCCGCACCAACATTCAAATACTTTACCATAATCATAATGCATATATTTTATATGATATTTTAATTTGCTGTTGGTATTGAAAACTTTCTGGCAAGAGTCACATTGGAAATTGGCATCATTTGTATCTTTAACGTTGCGATTATGCTGGCGCCACTTATGACTATTTAAGTATATGGGCGTTCGGAACTGTTTCCCGCACCAACATTGAAACATTCTCCCATAATCATAATGAGTCCTTTTTATATGCCGTGTTAAAGTCTGTTTGCTTGAAAAAAAGCGGTCGCATGAGTCACATTTATATTCCTCTTTCCCATCCTCCTGGTAAGAGTGATAAGTATGACATAACTTCATATGTTGTATACACAATGTGTATCTGTTCTCGACATCTAAATGGCAATTCTTACATTTCAAATAATTTTGAGTTAATTGCTTTCCACATTTGGGTATTATCTCGCTGTGTACATCACCGACGTGTGCAAGCATATTATAATGATTATTAAATCCTTTATTGCAATATTGGCACTGGTGTAACTTATTTATTTCATTATCCCTTGATGTATTTAATTCAACTTTTAAGTGCCCATTATTGTGCTTTAATAACTTGAAACTGAAAATATTAAAAGATTATGTATTTGGTCTGACGGTACGGCGAGCAGAGATTATAGGTAAAAGTACATGAGACCACATTTTACTATGTTGTAGTTGCGTTTCTCTAGATACAGCTTGTCCAATTACACAACTTCGCCGCGGTGTGTCGAACAAGTCTTTTTTTTTAGAACTGACTATACTATACTATACATATACATATACTATACATAGCTTCACCGAACTTGGGGGCGAGCGCGCTTAGGGCACTCAGCCGCGAATGTTTTTTGGACAACTCGCGCACAACGGTACCAAAGTGGCCGGACCTCGGCTTGGGCGGTTGTCGCGATTGCAAATAAGTTGCGATCTGACTAATTCCCTATTCGTAAATTGGAGCTAACTAGCATATAGTCATGCATGTTCCCCTCCTCCTGGGAGTAAGAAAGGAACCATGCGTATGTGTATTTAGTGATCGGAAAAGTTTTTGTACACTAACTAGCGCAAAAAAAGAAAAAAAAAGGTTTCTTACAGAACCTTTACACTTGTGAGTGTGCACGTATGTAACATATGTGAGTGATGTTTGTGTGTGGGTAGCTAAGTGTTGCACGTATAGTGTCACTTGTATCGCGCAGGCGGTTGCCAGACCCAAGGGCTTCACACCGAGGAACGGACCTAGGCTTGGGTTGCCGCTAGAGAGGGCGGATGTGGCGGGTGTGCGGGAGCGAAGTTGACCGCCCGTCCTCTGCGGAGAGAACGGTGGTTACACGGGCGTGCGCGGTGGCACGCTCTGTTTGAAGAGACGGTGGTGGAGTAGTACGCGTTAGCTTTCTCGACCTTATAGTCGGGATAGGTAAAAATGTTTCGCGGTCGGCGTTTTTCCGTGAAGCGGTATTGTGCAGGATAGCAGGAAAACAGCGCAAACGCCGCAGTAGGCACGGCCTGTCACAAGAGCGAGATCGCGTCACAAGTGCGAGCGAGATCGCGTCACAAGTGCGAGCGAGACGCACTATATTTTTAGTTTACATCGTATTTATAGCCTTTAAATGTATTATTTTTAAGTTATTGTTAAATTATTAGAAAACCTTTTAGTTTCAATACACGAATATCGTTTTGTATAACCAATAGAGATATAGATAATAAGAAAAACGTTTTGCCATGGAGGGGACTTCGTACTCGCACCGCACTGTCGCCCCTCCAACAAGACCCGCTTTGCCACCCCGTCGAGCGCCATAAAAGGCCGCGCTCCGCGGAACTATTATGCATTCGTTCTCAAGAAGTCGGCTAGAAACAACATAGCGACAAGTGCATTCGTTCTCAAGAAGTCGACAAGAAACAACATAGCGACAAGTGCATTCGTTCTCAAGAAGTCGGCAAGAAACTACATAGCGACAAATGCATTCGTTATCAAGAAATCGGCAAGAAACTACATAGCGACAAGCGCATTCGTTCTCGAGAAGTCAGCAAGAAAATAAATAGTGATAAAGACATTGTCAACAAGTAGATAGTACAAGTGAATATCGTAAATAGTGATCAATAAAAGTTGAATTTATAGTCAACGACGTATTTTTACTCGGCAATCCAGTAATAGTTTTCAAAGTGCGGAAACCACGAAATCAATAGTCCGTAGTATAGACCAGAGCTAACGTCTGGTCACTTGATAACCCGCACAGGCATCTTGTCGGAGATTTCTCGGTGAGGCGGTAGGAGTAGGGACATAAGTAGCGGCTGCTTTAATTAAGTCGAATCTATTAATTGATCGAAGTAAGATCGCGACAGGAATCTGACGTAAGAGTGAATCGACGGAAGATCCATATCTCTATGGAGATCTTCCGTTCACATGTATGGAGGGGCACCGGTTAGACGGTAGAGAAACCTATTCTGAATAGTTTGTAACCGTTTGTAATTAGTTTTTGGCGTATGTGCGAACGCGGGGCAACTATTGTGCGAACGCGGGGCAACTATTTGTCATGATCGGGCGGATACACATCTTGTATAGCGTAAGCTTGTAAGCCTCATGAACTCTTTGCTTACCGAGCATATCAGAGAATGCAAGCGGCTCAGAACCCAGGAGGACCTGTTCTGGACTATATGGACATGTGGTCTACAAGAGTGCCTACTATCTAGGGTGACGCCTAGATATTTAGTCTCTTTGACCCAGGGAATAGGATTACCGGAGAGCTTGGGCGGTTTGAGATTCCTCGGTATCCGTGAGCAGTCTATATCGATGAGCATCGTGGCGCTTTTGGAGGGATTAATGGCTATTCGCCAGTAGGTAAACCTCTTCCCGAGGGTGGTCACCGCGCGTTGGATGGCACATCTGAGATCGCGTCTTTTCCTGTCAGAGGCATATATGACTGTGTCGTCAGCGTATAGACCAACCTGGACTTCGGGAAGACCAGGTAGATCACTGACGTACAGATTGAAAAGGCTAGGAGCCAGGATAGAACGTTGGAGTACGCCTGAGCCTATGGGGCAGGGTGTGGATAGTTCACCTTCCACTCTGTAGCGGAAGGTGCGGGCTGTGAGATAGTCGCGGATGATTTTAACTAATCTATTGGGGATTTCATAAGAGTACAACTTGTGGACTAATCCTTCGTGCCAGAACTTATCGAAGGCCTTGGCAACGTCATAGAAGACCGCAATCGTACGGCGAGGTTTGTATGAGTTTGCGAAGTTAAACGTAATGTGCTCCGTGAGGCGGTGCACTTGATGAGTGCAAGAATGTCTAGCATGAAAACCGAACTGCTCAAGAGGATAGAGGATTTTCCCCACTATTACGGACTTGAGACTGTTCAGAAGCAGCCGCTCATAAATTTTACCTAACGTATTGAGAAGACTGATAGGGCGATAGCTGTCAGGAAGCGAAGCTTTCTTGCCGGGCTTATGAATGCCTATCACTATGGCCGTTTTCCAAGCGGATGGAAAGTGGCAGTGGGCTATGGCTACATTGAGGATGCAGACCAAAAGAGCTGAGGTGATCGGAAAGAAGATTGAGTACTTCATTCCTGATCCCGTCGGGACCTGGTGCTTTTCTAAGCTTAAGGCTTTTAAGAATGGAGCAGACTTCCTCAGATGTGACCGGGGGTACTCTATCGCGGGGAGCGCGTTCAACTTAGCCACGTGGGATTCGATACCTTCAACACGATCGGTATTTGCAGTGACACTGTTCGGGGAACACTGGCTCTCCAAGCATGTGGCAAGGCACTCCGCCTTATCGACGGTATCGAACGCGAGTGTGGTGACGGGGCCCCTGTCGAGTGGGTCATATAGGAGGAGACATCTATTTTAAGGGAATGGGCTACTATCCAGTAAGTCAGATCGAACGGTCTTAGTCCTTCGACTAAGGTGTCCCATCTATGACTTCTGAACTCGGTTATACAGGCTTTAACCGCTCTCTAAAGTGCGCGTAAGCGAGCGCTGTTTTCCTCGGTCGGATAGAAGTAGTGCGCACGAGTCGCAGCGTTCTTCTCCATCATCAACACTCGCACATCGGCAAGGAGTACAGAGCGACAATCGTTCGCCACTTGGACCTCTCTTGAGGCCTCTCCGATGCCAACCTGGAGATGGTCAAGGAGGGAGTCGATCGCGAGACCTACGTCCGCAGCTGACTCCAATACGTCCAGGACCCTATCTAGACTGGACGAGGTCGGCCAGTCCGCAAGATAATGTTTAAGCTTGGCATAGTCAACCACTTTCACGGAGGAAGGGCTAGTATCGTCTGGTTGACCTAGCTGGAGGATGACCGGCAGGTGGTCGGATTCGACCTCGTGTACGAATCGAATGAGACGCAACCGAAGCGCGATATTTTTTAAGAGAGCTATGTCGAGCACTGTAGGTGTACTGTTGTCTCGAAAGTGGATGGGTGTGGGGGCGCTATGAGATCAAAGTTTAGCACTTTCATCAACCTGTCGATTAGGATCCCATTACTTGTGTTCCTCCAACTGTTGAATGAAGTATGTCCACTATTGAGGACACCTGCTATAATGATCGATGTGCCAAGCGAATATAGATTCTCTAGGTCAGGCCTGAGCGACATTTTCGACGGCGGGAGGTATACGGATACGATCGTTATGGACGGTTGATCGGTCATTCCTAGTCTACATATGGATACTTCCGTGTTGGTAAATATCGGATGGTCTACCGGCATACAATATAGTGAACGCTTATATTAAATGAGAGTGCCACCTCCGCGGGAGACACGGTCATTTCTGACTATATTATAATTAGCAATTCTAGGATTGCACTTGCTCGGTTATAAAAGTGTTTCCTGCACTAATAGAATGTCTATCTGGTGATCTGTAAGAAAGTTCGCGACGACTTCACGCTGCGGAGCTATGTTCCCCGCATTAAATAAGGATAGGTTTAGGCCTCTAGGTTTAGACCGGGCCATTGGAAGGCATTTCAGTGAGGGTAGCTTGGTCGAGATGGTATAACGTCTTCGCGAGCCTGGGGAATACTGTGACGGTCTTGAGGAGACCGTACTGTTCGAAGTGGTCATTGTAAGCAATGACCTCTTCTATGGTGTGCTCGCGTAGGAGCTAGATGAGCGCAGGACTCAGAAGCGCGGGGCGCGGGAGCGCGGGTATTTCCATTGCCATGAGAGGCTGCGGTCTGGGACGGGGTGGGCCCCATGTGGCCCGAGTGGCGCGCACGGGCTAGGGTTCCACACGGGGTGCGGGGGGCCTACATTCGCCTGAGTGCGGCGTGGGGTCGGGACGGAGGGAAATATCTCCGGGTTGATCAGAGGCTGTGGCCGGAGAACTGAGGCAGGGGGTGGACGCGTGGTGCGTAGGGCCTTGGCGCATCCGCGATAGTTCGCGAGGTGCCCCTCCTCTCTGCATAATACGCAGCTCGGGGAGGTGGTGGAGTCACGTTGACGCGTGCACTCCCTAGTCGGGTGGTCCTCTAGGCACTTTATGCACTTCGGACGTAGGTAGCAGTTGCGGGCGGAGAGCCCATACAACTGGTTTTTCTAGGGGGGCTCTACAGAGATGCCGGAGAGACCACATACTGTGTCTACGTTGAAGATTGCCTTGCCCTCGGGGGTCCTGTCAAGGATTAAAACGAGCATTGGAAAAGCTCGTTTTTCCTTGGAATACATACGTTGTACTTCTTTAATAGAGTAGGCTTGCTCTTTTAGAGAGGCGAATACCTCCTCGGTGTGACATCAACCAGGATACGGCGAAGTACCACGCGGAGGACTCATACGTCCGCATACGCGTATACGTATACACGAACGCACATGTGTAGTAAGCGATCTTCTTGCTACGGAAGAGGGTGGTTATCTTACGATGAGTATCGGCCGAAATCATCGTGATTCAGATTCCAGTCGCGATATTACGTGCCTTGGAGTATTGGAGTTTGAACGATCGAACCTCATTTTCCAGTTGAGTCCAGATAGCTTTATCGTGGACAAAAATGGGCGGGGATCTTTGTTTTTTATTGACGACCGATGCGTCACTATCTACGGAGGGCGCGGTGGCGACGGTGCCATCTGCCGTCTTGGCGGCTTTATTCGTGCTCGTGTGCGCGGTCGGGCTGTCTCGAGACGCTCGTTTCCGAAACGTAACGGCGGTGAAGCCGTAGTTGTCTACGCTGGCTTACGTAGGAATAATGAGCGGGTCGAACAAGTCCTACTGAATTTATTTATGTACTGGCACAGCATTATATCTTACTCTGCAACTGAGTTAGGTGCAGCTCTAGAACAACTCCGACCTCCGAGAGATGCTGAAACGTCAACTGCCGCTATTATTACCTGTGTCCATTAACAAATATTATTCGTTAGAGTCCTGGTGTCACACGAAATTACCCTCCATAGATCAGAACTACACGCGCACGAAAATAAATACACAACCTTATCTCGCACACCCCTTTTTCTAAACTCTCACATTACACTGTCTTTATGATTGTGTGCTTTATATGTGTTGTGTAAGTACACACTTTTTAAACATCGGCGATTTCACGCACACGTTTAGAGATAGAATACAATATTTGTATTAATAGATAAATAGATCCAGTTAAATATATGCAGGCCGGTATTACAGCGGTGACCGTCGATCTCTCGTTGATCGCCGTTGTGTTTAGATTGTACTGTAATGATCCGCTTCCGCTACCAGTACGACATATTAAATAAGCGAATATTTAATCCGTACTAGACTTAGTATTCGTACTACTGATTTTACTGTTAGCCTGCACCATTGGCTAGGCGCGATAGCGACAGGTGTGCTCTGTGACCGCACAAACTTTATAAGAAGGCAACGACCGGCTCGAAGGGATTCTCGTTTGAGCTGTAGGTTAGTGAAGAGCTCAGTTAATAAGTCGAATACAATAAACGCTGTCCCTACGTGCCCTCTCGTTTCTCATCTCGCTGCCATCTGAGCTTATGAATATAAATACTTTGCTAGTAAAATAATTAGATGTTTCTGTTATAGTTGTGGACAACCAGATTCTTTCAAAAACTGCCACGGGTCGACTATCTTCCAACTTTGGTGGAAGCTTGGTGTCAGCGCTATTCTTCCAAATTAAGAATTACCTTATATAACATAACATGTATGTTTAGAATTCCTTGGAACAGTTCGCTATTTTTATGGTCATATACCTCTACCATGTATTATGAATATGTGCAACATGGATACAATGGTATTGCTTTTATTTATCTGCTTTCTCGTTAAGTGAAATAGTTTGTGTTGGCGAATGAATTATGTATTTTTATGGGTCATGTTATATATTGTGTGTTTCATATATACGAATAGTTAGGTAACATTAATATAGAGAAACGAAATAGATTTATAGAGAAAATGTTACCAACTACGCTACATTACGAATTACGTGTCATATATTATGTATTGTGTAACGTGTATACGATTAAAATTATCACAAAATGGATAAAAAGTATAGAATAAGCTTATGTGGGAAAATGTACGACATCACATTGAATGTACGAACGAAACACAGTGAAACCGCCATATGTTCTATTGATTTTTGCCTTTGTATGGAATATTTGCTTAATGTATATAATGTTATAATGTTTAATGGATAGGGAATAGAAAAAGGAACAATTTGGTATATAACTTATATATTCAAATAAATATAGAGCGGGAAACAGGGCGACCAAAGTGAAAATAGATACAAAAAATAGAGGCTCTCTTTAAGGTAACTCTCTAGGTTACTTAAGCTCGGCAAAAGTCGTGTCGGGCACGGTTCGAGTCATCGGATACACAGCTACATAATAAGAAGAAAACAAGATTGGTCGTCCTGCGAACGCCTCTGTGAAGGAAAGAAGTCCGAGTTTTATTGAAGACCCAGAACCTCAAGCGACCGTGCATTATTGCACCCCCCAGACCCCTCACTGCCACCTCGCTCTACTGGCGTTTCCGACGGTGTTAGCGACACGTAGGCCTAAGCGTGATGATAAAAATCATAATTGTAAATATAAGTTGTAGGGACTAAGTATTTAAGTACACAATCGTCGATTTAATGTTTTGAATATAATATTACAACTTGTAGGTATATAAGAATAGTAAATAACTTGTAAAAATGCTTATAATATCATAGAAATAGTCACTTAAAGTATTGAACTCATGTATCGTCAATAATCTGTGTTTTATAGAAGTTATGTGTAATATTTAATGTAGTATAGGATAATTAGCCTGATATGTGTGTTTTATAATGTTTATAACGTTGAAAAGTGTGTACATAACGTGTTTTTAAGCCATTTAAAGTTGTAATGTTCATTGCTTTATATTACCTATAACCTATAGCGTTGCAATTAGTGTTTTTATATAGGTATTTATGTCTACCATAACATAAAACCGGTTTTATAGTGATTCAATAATTGCAATTAGAGATATTAACGATTTATTAAACATTGTATAGAATAATAATAATAACATAGACAGGGACAGCAATAGTGCAGCCGCGACCCGTCGCCACGGTTAGCGGGCCATGCCCATATTTGGTAATAGAGCAGTAAAGATATAGACGCCATCGTTCCGTCTCGCTCTCCTGTAACGGGATAAAAGCCTAGCTGTCGGGGCCTACCGGCGCACACGGGTGCCACAAACTGAAGACTCAAGAAACAAGACTGGAAGAAACAGTACCCAGAAGACAGTACTAAGATAGTGCTAAGAAAATAATTGTATATTAAGAAGAGTATTGTGTCTTGAAGAATACAGCGAAATTTATTGTGGTATCTGTGTGTCATTGCATCTTCACAAGTTCAACCCGTCAGCGACCCAGTCCTCTCCGCTCCTGTGCTACGTCAGCGCCACGCCTACAAGCAGGCAACCTCACTGCGTGTGTACCTTAATGTTTCGCCCTCTTCACGCCTAGTAGTTTCGGGTGTGAGCAGGGTCGGTCGCACGTAGTGAGAGGGGCTCGCACGCACTGGTTTCCAGACAGCTGGTTACCGTAGCGTGTATTCCGCCGTCGGACATACAGAGTTCGTAAAATGAGCGCGGACCCGAAGCGGAGCCGGCCGCCTATTATACAATGTGCTACGTCAATCTATACAGAGCGGGACCGCGCACCGAGGGCGCGAACGCGACGGAAACGATTCCCTCGTACTCTGTATATAACCGACGGCGGATAACACGCTACGGTAACCAGCTGTCTGGAAACCAGTGCGTGCGAGACCCTCTCACTACGTGCGACCAACCCTGTTCACACCCGAAACTACTAGGCGTGAAGAGGGCGAAACATCAAGGTACACACACGCAGTGAGGTGCCTGCTGGTAGGCGCGGCGATGACGTAGCACGGAGCGGAATGGACCGGGTCGCTGGCGGGTTGAACTTAGTGAAGATGCGAAGAAATGACACACAGGCACCACAATAAAATTTGCTGTATTCTTCAAGACAATACACTTTGTTAATACTATATCTTCTGGGTACGGTTACTTCCAGTTTCTTGAGTCTTGAGTCTTGATTCTTCAGTTTGTGGTACCCGTGTGCGCTCGTTTGCCCCGGCAGAACGCCTTTTATATGGTTTGCCGGAGAGCGAGACGGACGATGGCGTCTCTATCCGTACTGCTCATCACCAAACTTGGGTGTGGTCCGTTAATCGCGGTAATGCGCAGTGGTTGCAATATTGCTGTCTCTGTCTATTATTATTATTACTTGTATACAGAATACAATAAATTGTTAATATCTCTAATTACAGTTATTCAATTACAATAAAAACTATTTCACATTAATGTAGACATAAATACCTATTCAAAAACACTAACTTTAACATTATAGGTTAATAAACACGGGAGATATAAAGCATTAAACATTGCAACCTTAAAACGTCTTGTGACTCGTTATATACGTACTATTTGAGCTTACACACGTTATAAAATACATACGGAAGGCTATTCTACCTATATCACGCGAAACATTATGTATAATTTTTACAAAATATGAATTATTGACAATATATTATTTTAGTACTTTACGTGATTATTTTTATTAGATTACATACATTTTCATGACTTATATACTGTCTTTACATACCTACGCGCTATAGTAACATATTTAAAACATTACAAACATTTAATTATTGATCGTTTGTGCAAATTATTCATCCTTACAACTTATATTTACAAATGTTATTCTTATATCATTACGCTTAGGCTTATGCGTCGCTAACAGTCTCCCCCCCAGTGTACGCTCCGTCGTGCACTCCAAATTGATGTCGCGACGTTGCAGGCACGATGACGATGAGTCTCGACGTGGGACGCCTCAGCACACCTCCTCTCGAGGTCCGGACGTCCGCCACACGTGTTCTGCCATCTGGGCCGGGGTAGCTGGCGACGACTTCGCTTCGCGGCCAGGTGTTGCGTGGTAGGGAAGCATCGGCGATGATGACTATATCGCCTCGCTGCGGTTGTGGAGCCTCTCTCCCGCTGATCTTCCGTGGCATGAGCGTCGGTAGATACTCACGCAGCCACCTCTTCCAGAAGTGGTCCGCCAGACGTTGCGATGTTTTCCAATCGGCCCGGCCGATGAGTGTGTGCTCGTCGAAGCTTCCGACGACCGATGAACCGCAGGAACGACCTATAAGGAAGTGGTTAGGGGTTAAAGCTTCCTCATCTTCCGGGCTAGCGCTCAGGTGAGTGAGCGGGCGTGAATTGACGGTGTGCTCCACTTCCGTGAGCAGGGTGTGCAGCACTTCTTCTGGCGGGCTTCTCTCGTTCAGGATCGCGGAGAGGGCCGTTTTGACGGTTCGCACCATTCGTTCCCAGGCGCCTCCCATGTGTGGCGCGCCGGGTGGTATGAACTTCCAGGTGATGCCTTCGTGACTTGCCGCTTCAGCCAGCTCGGATTTCTTCAATCTCGATCGTTTCCTTTTTATTAGGGTAGGCGCGACTAGTCCTAGCGGGTCGAAGGTGGACCTCACTTCGCTAGTGCCTTCGCGTTTCGTCGGCGCTCTCTGGATTTGTATGACGTCACTCGGTGTGTTTCGGAGGTTATTGTTGAACGCTAAACAATCCTCTCCGACTAGCCAGCGTAGTCCGAGCGTTTTTTCCTCGTTGTCGCCTATGTGGATTTCTTGGGGGGATGTTTCGTTTTCTGCCAGGTCACTCAGCAGTTGCGCGTCGTTGCTTGCCCATTGCCGCAGTTCGAAGCCCGCCTTCCTATGGATCACCTGGACCGCCTTCGCGGTTTCTATAGCTTGCGTGCTTGATGTGAAGCTCTGCAGGTAGTCATCCATGTAGTGATTTCGGACGATCGCTTGGGCCGCTACCGGGTGTGTCGCTTTGAAATCTTCTGCATTCCGGTTCTTGACGTAGATGGCGGTAGCTGGTGATGACGCGGCCCCGAAGATTACCGACGCCATTCGGTATTCGGTCGGCTTCGACGACCGGTCATCTCCTCGCCATAAGAATCGCAGGCTGTCGCGATCCTCTTCGCGCACGCGGATCTGCAGAAACATTTCTCTAATATCGGCGACCACTGCGATCGGCCCCTGCCGGAATCCCAACAGGACTCCGAACAGCGACTGCAGTAGGTCGGGTCCCGGGAGCAGCGCGTCGTTTAAGCACTTGCCGTCGTATTTAGCTGCGGCGTCAAATACGAGGCGTGTTTTTCTCTTCTGCGGGTGCACCACGGCAAAGTGCGGCAAATAGAATGTCCTACCCGGTGTGGCTTCAGTCGGTGCCTTCTCGGCATATCCACTGTCGAGTAGGTTCTGAATTTGTTTCGTATATTCCCCCTTTAGTGCGGCATCTTTTTCGAGCTTCTTTTCTATGCCGTTCAGACGATGACGAGCCATTGCGTAATTGTTCGGCAAGGTTTCCTCGTCGCTCTTCCACAAGAGACCTGACTCGAACCTTCCGTCGGGTCGTCTCCTGGTGGTGTTGTGGAGGATTTCAAGGGCTCTCCCATCGGCATCGTTGGTGGGGCGGCGCTGCTGCACTCCGATGGACTCTAGCTCGAAGTGGCTCTTGATTAATTTTTCTATGTCGGCCTATTCACTCACGTTGTTTACGTGGTTAACGAATTTCACCGGCGTAGAGTCACTCGTAGCGCAGCAACCGTGTAGTACCCATCCCAGACTGGTGAGAGAAGCAACTGGTTGGTTCGGCTTCCCCTTGATGATCTTTCTTGATACAATCATCTCCCAGTTGTCTTGCCCGATGAGTAGAGCCGGCCTCTCTTTACTGTAGACGAGCTCGCTTCGGTTTTTCAGATGCGCACACTTGTTTATGGTTTCTACGCTCACATGTTGCGGCGACAACTTCAGGTTGGTTACGGTCCGGACTCCTTTCAATAGGCGCTTGTCCCGCCGGTGAGCTCCTTTAATTTTGATGTCGATTATTTGAGAGTCCTTCCTCTCAACGAGCTTTCCCCCGACGGTCTCGAGGATGAGCAGGTCTTCCTTGCCCGAGGCTCCGATCTCTTGAGCCACGGCGTTGTCCAGCAGTGACACGGTTGACCCCTCATCAAGTAGCGCGAGCACACGAGCGGAGCCGGCCGGTCCGAACACGTCCACCGGAATCATTTTGAGGTAAACCTCTTTCCCGTCCGCGGCGGCGTACACAGTTTTGATAGTGGCCTCTTCATTATCGCCCTGTGTTTGTGTTTGTGGTTGCGGTCGCGGCGCGGGTTTTTCCGGCGGCGCTCGTGCCGCTTGACGAATTGCGTGTAACATTATGTGGTGTTGCCGTCCACACTTACGGCAAGACGGCCCTTTACAAGTGTTCTTCGAATGTTTCTGACGCAAACACATAAAACACAATTTTTTATTTTTCACGATTACCCACCTGTCTTCGGTTGTCGATTCCCGAAACTGTTTACATTCAGTTATCCAGTGCTCGCGACTTTCACAATTTGCACAATATTTCTTGCCACTGGATATTGTTTGTTGGCCTCTGTTCTCTTCGGTTCGCGCGGTGTGCACACGCCGGTT
This sequence comes from Saturnia japonica, assembly GCA_033032175.1. Lineage (NCBI taxonomy): Eukaryota > Metazoa > Arthropoda > Insecta > Lepidoptera > Saturniidae > Saturnia > Saturnia japonica. The sequence goes on from CM065329.1 coordinate 8,690,127, forward strand.
GAACCGTTTTGCAGGTGCTTCCACTGGCGCGAACGTTGCCCACAGGTCCGCTTCGTTTTCAAGGAATTTTCTCAAGTTCACTAGCACTGGATCTTCTGTGTGCGTCTTGACATAATCAAACCACCTGATCCGTAATGATGGTGACAATTTCTGAACAATGTCTCGACTTACCTGCGGTGAGCAGAGGTACTCCGGTTTCCGTAGAGCGCTTATTGTGGCGACGGCGTTGCTAACTCGACTGGCGAACGCGCATATCTCGTCACAAGATTCCCCTATGTGAGGTAATTTTTCTATGGCGGCTAATTCGGCCAGGACGAGACGCTCCGGATTCCCGTACCTCCTCTCCAATGTTGCGATGACCTCGTCAGGATCGTGGGCTGTGAACAACATTTGTCGCACGCTCTCCTTCGCGGTGCCGTGTATGGAGTGCCTCAGACGAGCCATATTCTGTGTGTCGCTAAATTGTGCGACAGAATCCCGATATGTTCTCAGGAACGGTAACCAGTCTTCCGATGCTCCATTGAAGCTAGGCAGATCGGCATACTTCGACGGTGCGGCTGGTACGACGGCTCGTGTTGAGGCTTGCACGGCGGTGACCATTTTATCGGCAATTTTTTCAATGTCACTTACCTTGACATAGGCCTCCTGTGTTTTTTCGCAGTCCTGCTTCTCCATGATGGTTGCACTTTGGTTTATCCACTGCTCGATGTGTGTGGATTGCACTTCGCGTTCGATGTCTTCGTCATCGATCTCCTCTTCAGATTGACACTGGACCATTTCCAGTTCAATCTCGGCCAGCGCGGCAGCTGACTTGGCTATTTCCAATTTTTTCCTCGCCTCTAGTTCCGCCATACGGGATTTTGATGATCTCACTGACCTTGATTTTATCGACCTGGCGCGCTGTGCCGCAGGAACGCACGGTGGGGCTGTTCTCCCTCCAATGTCCCTGGACGCCTTTGCTGCGGGCACTGTAGAAACGCACGGTGGGGCCTCCTCGCTCCCTCCAATGTTCCTGGGTGCTGGTGTTCTTGTGTCTTGCGACGCGGCGGCGGCGGTTGCAGCGCGTGTGCGGATCGACGAAGTCGAAGGTACTGTTTTTCTGGTGGTGGCGGACGTGGCGGTAGCCGAACTTGTTTCTGTCGGCGTGTTCAACGACCAATCTGTGGTCGTGGTTTCACTGTCGTCCTTGCGACTCGACGTAGACGACCGTACTGTAGGCATTTTCACTGTTCACTGGACCCAATCCGGCTCGAAGGACCAAAACTAAAATGAGCGCGGATCCGAAGCGGAGCCGGCCGCCTATTATACAATGTGCTACGTCAATCTATACAGAGCGGGACCGCGCACCGAGGGCGCGAACGCGACGGAAACGATTCCCTCGTACTCTGTATATAACCGACGGCGGATAACACGCTACGGTAACCAGCTGTCTGGAAACCAGTGCGTGCGAGCCCCTCTCACTACGTGCGACCAACCCTGTTCACACCCGAAACTACTAGGCGTGAAGAGGGCGAAACATCAAGGTACACACACGCAGTGAGGTGCCTGCTGGTAGGCGCGGCGATGACGTAGCACGGAGCGGAATGGACCGGGTCGCTGGCGGGTTGAACTTAGTGAAGATGCGAAGAAATGACACACAGGCACCACAATAAAATTTGCTGTATTCTTCAAGACAATACACTTTGTTAATACTATATCTTCTGGGTACGGTTACTTCCAGTTTCTTGAGTCTTGAGTCTTGATTCTTCAGTTTGTGGTACCCGTGTGCGCTCGTTTGCCCCGGCAGAACGCCTTTTATATGGTTTGCCGGAGAGCGAGACGGACGATGGCGTCTCTATCCGTACTGCTCATCACCAAACTTGGGTGTGGTCCGTTAATCGCGGTAATGCGCAGTGGTTGCAATATTGCTGTCTTTGTCTATTATTATTATTACTTGTATACAGAATACAATAAATTGTTAATATCTCTAATTACAGTTATTCAATTACAATAAAAACTATTTCACATTAATGTAGACATAAATACCTATTCAAAAACACTAACTTTAACATTATAGGTTAATAAACACGGGAGATATAAAGCATTAAACATTGCAACCTTAAAACGTCTTGTGACTCGTTATATACGTACTATTTGAGCTTACACACGTTATAAAATACATACGGAAGGCTATTCTACCTATATCACGCGAAACATTATGTATAATTTTTACAAAATATGAATTATTGACAATATATTATTTTAGTACTTTACGTGATTATTTTTATTAGATTACATACATTTTCATGACTTATATACTGTCTTTACATACCTACGCGCTATAGTAACATATTTAAAACATTACAAACATTTAATTATTGATCGTTTGTGCAAATTATTCATCCTTACAACTTATATTTACAAATGTTATTTATATCATTACGCTTAGGCTTATGCGTCGCTAACAGTTCGAGGGAATCGTTTCCGTCGCGTTCGCGCTCTCGGTGCGCGGTCCCGCTCTGTATTGGTTGACGTAGCACATTTGTAATGGGCAGACGCACGTGCCCATTTTAGACGGTGTCTACGAGACGGGCATCCGTCCAAACAAAAATCGCCCGTCCAAACCGGGAAGTGTCGCACCCCCCTCCTTCACGCAGAAGGGAAGTGACGCGAACCCAACAGTTTGTATGATACCTACTCACCTATTTTTGAATTTTCTACCACACAACTTGCATTGAAGTTCTTGAGGAGTTACCAGAACATCATAGTGTATGCTAGTCGGGTCAGCATTATCAAATATATCTTGCACTTCTAACCTTTCCATTTTTATTATATCTTCGTTTTTAATCAGTGACAATGCCTCTTCTACGTATTTATCTTTTACTCTTTGTTTGTCAATAAATTTTAAAAATTCCTTATCCTAAAAACAATAATATAAATTTCAACTTCCATTAACAGAAGTTATAACACTAATAAGCTAACAAAGTATTTAATTATTAGCGGTGTGCCCGCAGCTCCGCACGCGGTTATAGTTACGCAGTAGTTATTTACATCACGTAATTTTATTTTTACCCATATTGTTGAAAATTAATATGCCGCATCAACTGAGAAATTGCGTGTATTTCGCGTGTATAATTTTCTTCAAATAATTATTTTTATTTCTTTCCTACCAAAAGCATAAATATGAATATAGCCCTAATTTGAGACATGACGGGTTCTTCATACAAACTTTTACCCAAGTTTTATTTTCACCATATGTGGAATAACAAAATGAAATAATTCACTTGTAGCAAAACTGCATAAAACAGATAATTTACAATAAGTATATCGCTTAGAATATATAAACTCCCGAGAGCCGCGATTGACAGCGCACGTCATATTTCTAACATAAAATAAGACAGTAATTATGCCATACTGCGTACTTAAAGAGTTTAAAAACACTTCGGCCAATCTTAAAAAGAATATTAGACTATCATTTCATAGGTACTTATTAGACATACAATACATTTCCTATTAAGTATAACAATGTCAATAAATCAATAAACCAGTTACCATTGATATAGATGTCTTTTCATAATTACTGCACATACGCTTAATAAATCAACAAACGGATAGGTGTGGCAGCCGACATGACCGCGCATGCGCTTTGATGATCCCATATTTTGTTCTTACAAACTTTCATCCCCTATTTTCTACCTTTACAAGTTTTATTTTCGCTACAAAAAGTACCCTATGGTCTTTCTCAATGTACAATCTATGTATCTCTATATCAAAATACATCAAAGTTGGTTTGCGGGTTGGGCGTGACTTTCGCATTTGTAATATTAGTATGGATGTCAGAAAATTGGCATGCTTCTTATATTGAGGATGGTCTGCTATAGGCGTACAAGTTCTTGCATGACCTTCCTATGTGAGACAGACGTTGGCGGGGTCGAGGTACCACGTCATTACGTCACTACACTTCACAGTACATTAAAATAAACAGCAAGTTGTATCAGTAGTGCTCTTGAAATAATTAACTATACAGCCAAGCAATCTCCTACATATGTGACAGACTAGACCATCCTAAATAGGAATGGTATCTGCCTAGGTTATTAACTATAAAAGCTCAAACTAGTCTCATTATGAGAGGAAGCTTATGACAAGAAATGGTATACAAAGTGAACAAACAGAAAAAAGCTCACCTCGGTCACAACTAGTTTACTTTTCATACTACAGTCTGATTGAGGATATTCATCCACAGGGAATTCTTCCTTTATTTCATCCAACACACACATTTTACTGTCATAGTAATTGACATAATCTGATAATTCTAACGGCATAAATGGACACTGGAATACAACAAATTATACAATTTTTAACAATTTTTAATCTACTAAAATTACAATTTTTACAAGAAAAGGATTTTGTGTATGCATATGAATATATACAGTCGTGGGAATAATATACTCAATTAATTAAAGTAATTATGAAACAATATTAATAAAATGTAAATATGGACAGAATGGTGGTAGATTCACACTAATGCTGCTAGTTAGTTAATATTATACAATATTTAGTATAATTGGATAATATCATGAAATTTAGACACTGGATTTCAGGTCAAGGAAGGAATTTACTTATTTGGAAGTATTTAGTTATTTTTTAATGTCTTCTCCAGATAAGTTTATTTTATTTTCTATTGTTAAAACCTATGTGTTGCGGCTAGCTCAGTTTTTGTGAAAGATTAGGGCTTAGGAGAGAAACAGGAAATATTGGCGATCTTTTAATACATATATTACATTTTGACGTATATTGAACGAACAATAAAAATAATGACATATATATATATAATTCTTAAATTAAACATTAAAAAGAAATTAAAGAAGGTCCGATTCTCAACATCCTCCCCCTTTTTTTTTTAAATTGCCTAACTAGACAGAAGAATTAATTTTTTGAGGGGTCTCTTTAGCTGGCCCACAGAGGTGGCGACATCAGCTACTCTAGGAATTTCATCCTTGCCATAATATAGAGATACGATTCTTCCCTTTGGCCAAACACCACGAGGTAAATTATTGTCCGCTATTAGAACCATATCTCCCACTTTTATATTTGGTTGCTGTCCAGTTCCTTTAGTTGGATTCAGAAGAGGCAGGGTCTCCACCAACCACCGTCGCCAAAAGTGGTCGGCCATTCTGGCTGCCCTTTTCCACCGAATTCTGTACCAACCGAAATGTGTTAAGTACCAACGTCTTTTGATAGAGTGATCCATACTGACGGGACCTTCTGCGTAATTGTTATCAAACATAGCTTACATATTTAACTTATATTGTTCGGCATAGGCGGGCTCTTTGCTCATCTTTCTCTCTAAGCTTCTAAATCTGGAAAGAGCATATCCAAAGCTGTCTGGAATTTCAAAAATATCATCTTTCCAAGGTAACCCAACCTCAAACTTGTTATTTGGTAATCGACGTGCAGTTTCTTCAAGAATTTTTATAGCTCTAGCGTTATTTTCACTTAAAGGCTCTTTTTTAGTAATACCTATTGAATCTAATTTGTAACAATTTTGAATGAGTATGCCTAAGTTTTCAGAGTCGTCATTATCGGAAAGGTTTACGTGGTTGACAAAATTTACGGGTTTAGTCTTGCTGGAATCAAAACCAAATAATACCCAACCTAAGTTAGTATTGATTGCAACTGGCTGAGACCTAGTACCAATCCGAGTCGCCTTGGAAATCAAAAGATGCCAGTTATCAATTCCAATAATTAATTTAGGTTCACTTATTTCGTAACAAAGTACATTGGCTAAATCTCTTAGGTGGCGAAACTGTGTGATGTCATCCACATGAACTTTTTGTTTTGATAAACCTAGATTCTCAATCGAACGAGCATTGCAAATAGAAAACATATCAGCTGAATGACGACCTTTAATTTTGAAGTTAACATACTGAGCGTTAGTCTTTTTGCCTAAGCCACCAACACAGTCTAATATAATATGTGACTCAGGTCCTGCGACGCCTATCTGCTCACATAATTTGGAATCAATTAGTGTAGCTGTTGAGCCATCATCTAATAAAGCATGCGTGTTGACGCTGCCTTGTGGCCCCATGATATTGACAGCTATGATTTTTAAAAAGGGTCTACAGTAATCTGGTTTGTCGGATACCTCAGACAAAGAAGCTTTCTCAGACATGTAAGTAGTATGTGTAAGAATCTCGTTTGATTGTTCATTAGATATACAGAAACTTTGAGAACTTATATAATTGTTGTTGTAAGGTTCATTTTCAACAATAGTATGCGTAGCTAAAAATTCTGCATTGTGCAAAAGTTTATGGTGCCTAGGTTTGCAATCCTCAATGTTACAAATCTCTTTAGTGAACTTACAATATTTGTAACTATGAAAACCTTTTTTGAGACATTTGTGACATAGTTTATTTTCTTTTACGAACTGCCACCTGTCACCGATAGACATTTCTACAAACTTGTCACATTTTGATAAATTTAATTTAGGTAAAGAGCGAACGGAGATAATTTCATTGAGAACTATCGATTCAGATCTACCAAACCTCATTTCTAATGCATCCATAACTACGGCAGGATCATGAGCTGACACGAGAAGAATTGAAACTGCCTCACGAGCTGCTCCTCTGAGACTCATGCCGATGCGTGTCAAGTTCTCAGTCGCAGAAAAGGTGCCTTTGCTGTCTTCGTAGAGTCGCTTGAAGGCCAGCCAGTCCAAAGGCTTACCATCGAAAATAGGCAGCCTGCTGTCTCCACATTTGTGCTTGGCACTGCTGAGCGATGTTATAGCCTGTGCTAATAAAGATATGTCAGTGGGCTGTTGTGTTTTTAATTCTATTAAAATATTAAATATTAATTAAATATTTATTAAATAATTTATTAATATTTATTTATTAAATATTAATTAGTATTGTGTTGTATACTATTAGTGATATTAGGAATGTTCGCTGTGGTAGCAGATTGAAATGGCCCTCGCGAGCTTCTTCCACCACATTTATTCAAATTTTGGCGAAATCCTATTTCTTCGAGACGTTTGTTAAATGTGGTAGAGCCGATATTATTGGGCTCTGCCATAACGTTTTCATTAATAATATCTGAATTATCTAACCAATCTCGCACTGAAGAACGAGAGCCCCTTTGACTCCTCCCACTTTCCGAGTCCAACATCATAAGCTGAGCCTCCAGCTCCAGTTCAGCAGCATTGCGCTCGGCGGTGGCTGCTGCTGCTGCGGCTTCTGCTGCTACTGCTGCTGCTTCTGCTTTAGCTACTTTTCTTATATGTTCAGCTTCCAGTGCAAGCTTTTGAGCTCTGATAGTAGCAGTTGACCGTACTGACCTGGAACTTTCAGATACGATCGAGCGTGCTTCAGAAATTAGAGCTGCCGTGGCCGTGGACTTGAGACGGTGTGGGTTCGCTCATGATCACGTCGATACAATGATCGTCTCCCGTTTCCCTCAGCTTAGCTTGCGCCCTAGTCTTCACCATTAAAAAATAAAATTTTGAAATGGACAGGACTTTTATAATACTTAGTTCAAATTTTTAACTCGAAGGACCAAAATGTTGCGGATAGCTCAGTTTTTGTGAAAGATTAGGGCTTAGGAGAGAAACAGGAAATATTGGCGATCTTTTAATACATATATTACATTTTGACGTATATTGAACGAACAATAAAAATAATGACATATATATATATATAATTCTTAAATTAAACATTAAAAAGAAATTAAAGAAGGTCCGATTCTCAACATTATGCCTAATTAGGAGATAAGCGTAGATAGATATAGTAGTAGGCATAGATAGAGTAGGGTGTCGCATTTCTTTTGTATTATGTACCACTACCATTCAAAGGTAGTGTGTACGAACTCCACTTTGATCAAAGTGGATTCGAATCCTTTCAATGTGTGCGAGCTTTCCATGAAGAAAAATATTGTGAATAAACTATAGAATGGTGGTAGGGCTTGTTCTTATGCTCATCTGGTTAACTACCACCCTCAAGTTAAAAACTGTCACCAAATACCAATATAGGGTTCTGGCAGGGCACTTAAGTGTCAATCTTCCACTAGGCTTAACATGCTACCATCTTAGGCCACATTGACACTTAAAATATTGACAAAAAAAAACTGGAATAAAAGTTATATAATATGCTCAAATGGTATGGATATTTGGCCACAACACCACTGTGGAAAGATTAATTTAAATAATATCGAAATAAGTAGTAGACTGATGAAAGAAGTTGCCTGCTACTGAAGACTGTGGAGTGTTAGTACTATTGACTTGCCAAGATATGAAGTGAATATGAATTTCACAGAATTGTATAAAAATGTAAAAGGGTAGAAAGGATTACTTATAAAAGTAAAGACTTCAACAAAATAAGATGAATATACGTCTAATACATTATACCATTTCCATTTCTTTATTTTCTCGATGACAGCTCCTGTGAAAACTTGAACAGTGTCTTTTTTACATTATGTATGCATTATTTTATAAAAATATGACGTTTACACACGCACAAGGTTATACCAGAGTCAGAGAAACTGATAGGGATATAGCTATATTGATAAACGTAACATGATAACAAACCCAATATTTTTTTTACAAAATGTAAGAAACTAAACTACTGCCGGATACTTTTGTACAAATTTATTAACTAATATTATATTACATTACAAGATGTTACACGAATTAACTCTTGATTGATAATGCCAACTTCTTCCAAATTTTAGAAACTGTTGTAAAATAAGTAGGTACAGGTAGGTACTCGACAATGGAAGGAAATAATTATAACAACAGGTAATCTTTATTTATTTATTTTAATCAAAATTTGTTGATTCGTCGATATAATAAATATATGCTATCAATATCATTACTTATTTGGTCACAACACTGCAACTATCAAATTAGAACTGTCATCGAGAAAATATAGAATGTGTCAATAGCTAAATATTAGTTTTTTTCTCTTTGTTTCGCAACAAGATAACCATTTATAGCAACTCTGCATATGCTATAAACAATAAGTAGGTATACAATACCATATCATCATTGCAAGGTGATGCTTCCTCATCAATGCACTCTGCTGTTTCTTGTTTCAGTGTTGATGTAGACATCTGTAGATTCCACTGTGTCTCGGAAGCTGTCATACTCAATGTATTACAACTAGGCTCTAGATGTTCCGTGCTGTCCATAGTTCTATTTGTTTCAATAATGTCTTCCATTTCTATTAATTGAGAACATTGACTTGAGAAGGATACTCTTTCATGCAATCTGAGGTCTGAATAGAACGAGAGATATAAAAATATGAAAATGGTATCAATGCCAAATAATATTGTATTACCAAAAAAAATTCATACCATTCAAGTATTTGCTAGAAGTATAGTGTAGGTAAACTGAAAACGTAATTAATCACAGATTCATTTCTTAATTCTACTGTAATACATAACTAAACAAATTATTTATTGGTTGATATTTTTGGACAAAGAGTTGTTTATTATTATTTTATGTAAAATTAGGAAGAAACTCATAAACCAAAAGCAAGGATGTCAACTGTTAAAATTAATATTGTGTAATTGTGTTAGGGATGAGAAAAAAAGTCGATTTAAAAAAAAATCAATTACTTATTTATTTCACTTGCGATTTTTTTTATGGATCTAATGTAATTTTTCAGTTCACTTCTATCGTGTGTGAATCGTACACAAACCTTTTTTTTTTTGTGACAGTAGGTATTCAATCACCCTTCTTCTTACTAACTTGCCAACTACTCCAACTAGTCCTCTTTATTGAAAACCATTACTGCCATTATCAAGTGAATATAGTGGTAAACAAGATGGTGGCTCCCTTGTTAGAACTTTCTAGGGAGTTTTTTTTGCCCACCAAAATGTATGCTTCCAATTTATATTTATAATCCATTTCATATGCACATGCTATATCACACAAAACTCTACCAGTATTATATAACCTAGGGTCTAAAATCTAAGTTAATGGATCTATACTACTACTATTATATTAAGCTGAAGAGTTTCTTTGTTTGGTTGAACGCTCTAATCTCAGGAAATACTTCTTCCAATGGAAAAAATATTTTTTGTTGGATATCCCATTGATCGAAGAAGGCCTATAGGCTATATAAAATAACGCTACGACCAATAGAAGCGAAGAATCAATGAAAAATATTGCAAAAACGGGGAAGGATTATTGTTTTGAGAGCTTCCATTGCGTGCGCTGCGTAAATGCTAAAAGTTACTCAACAATCATGCGCGACGGAATTGTTTTTCTTATAAAGTTCTAAAAAAAATCGGTTGTCTGTAAAGTCGGTTTACTGACGATAGTTGAATGTGACAACGTTATAAGAAAATACTGATGGAATGGTATCATTTTTCAAAAGAAAATTTAAATTATATTTGTTTGATAGCTATTTTGTATGGATATAGAGAAGGAGGTAAATGGAAATGACAATTGAATTGATCAAGTTACATTTATTTGTACGCATAAATACAATTATGTCAATTTTTATTTCAATTTACATAGCTTTTACAAGTATGAATGTGCTTTAAGTAATTGTTTTACAACTTTTATTTACAATTTTAAACATGTGTGATATTTAAATTCTTACAATTTGTGTTATTCTGTTGAGAATAGGACGATGATAGGAAAAGTAGGAAATGAAAGGGCCGAACGCAGAGGCCGATTGTGCCTCTTTGTCGCTCGTTCCGCGCTCTCGCTTGCACTTCAAGCCTTAAATGAAACGCCTCAGGGCGAGGTAACGCCGCATGAGTCATGGTTTTTCGTGCGTGCAGTCGGCTCCATCGAATTATAAGACGTTGTCATGTCAAAAAGTCCGTGATAGCATTTGGCTATCTTTTAAAGTTGACTCAATATAACCTTTTTGATGGTAATAAAATTTGTTCTAAAATAATGCATTATTTGCGAAAGTGCTTCTGTAAACATGGTATCAACCTTATTAAAATAAAATATTCATCACAAGTATTTAATTGTTAACAAAATTGTCCTTGACATCAATTGATTTCAATAAATATCTTAAGAGATATCACAGTTTTAAAATAAATCCGCAGCAAAGTAAAGACAGTTTCAGCTCCTTTAGAATTGTATTATAGGTGCCTACGACGTCCATGCCTACGACCCAATCTTCCTAACCCTCTCTCTCTCTCATGTGACGCATACGAAGATGCGTGAGTCAGTTAGGTAAAAATAAAAACCAAAAACCACAACATGTTATTTTAAGAACCCACCAAAAACTATTAACACCCATAAATATCGTTATTAATATTTAAATAATGAGTTGCTTTTTAATTTAGTATTGTATTTTTGTGTTCAAAAGGATTGTAATACAAGTAATGGAACGCACCACCTGCGTCTTTGGAACTATTTACGCAGTGTATAACTGTATAATAATTTTTAGCTGTGCCCCACGGTTTCATCCGTGTTAATTTTATACAACAAACACCGCAACGCCAGTGCACCCGTGTAGCCTATCATACTTGTTCTTCCCACAAATACAAATTATTTAAATTTTTCATTATCTCCTAAACTATGTGTCCAAATAAAACATGCAAAAGAGCAAAATTTTACTTCATAAAATTGTCTTTATGGTGAAGTAGCTCTTATTCGTAAGGATTAATATACCATGTTTAACTTAATAATCTTAAATCTCTTTTTAATGTTAAACCATTGTTTGTTATATAATACCTTATTGTGGTTTATGCATAAGATATAGGCATATGCTATTGCGGGTTATTTTAAAGATGTACTAAGGCCCAATATTTTTGTACAACATGTATTTACGAACAACTAAATTCCGATGATAAAAGGTCCTAAAAAAAAAAGAAAAAAAAATATTCTTTACTTTTTATTCAACCTTACTATACAACAAAATTTGGTACAAGAATGGGCATTCTCCGTTATTAACAATATTTTATGTATTGTTATTGAAATAAGTAAATTTAAATTAATTAAGAAAGGAATGATTCTAAATATTTCAGGTTATAATTAAATATCTCAAGAAAATATGAATAAAATCGATTATTAAAAAAAATCAATAATATTTTTGACAAAAATTAATTATTTATTAATTGATTTTTTTTTTTTTTTTTATATAAATGATTTTAAAAAAGGATTTTTAAGAAATCCTATAAGACGCCGGATGCCCGCCTCGTGGCGATTATTCTTGCCGATCCGAAGTGCTCGATACGGGGTTCTGAGGTGTGCGATATCGCACGAGCTCACTCGAAAATAAAACACAAAACTTTTCACTAACAAACGTAACCGAGCCGACCGATCTTGTCAATACAACCGAATTCTTCTATGTTCAATATAAATTATGATCTTTTCAATGGTGTCTTCAATAAAATACCGTCGAGGCGCTGATGTCTATACACGTCGATCGGCGGTCGATACTCGGCTACGTCGCAGGGTCACTTAGGTAGATTGCGACGTTACCGTAAAGAGGCCGCTTGCGCTCGGGTAAAATACGGCTCTCGTCGAGATTATTTTCTCTACGGTCGGCTCGGTTTTCACGTTATATTTATTTATTTATACAAATGCCTTATACCTAACTATTCTATGTCTTATACTCTATCGATACATAAAACTTATTCTATGCTTAATTTATATATTACGCGCCCGTATAAGTAAAATACCCGGTTCCGAACACAGATCAATACTGTTGATACATAGTTTCGGGACGCGGGCCGAGTGCGTATTCACATAAGTTATTAAGTTAAATCTATCGGGAAATAACAAGGCGAAAATGTATACTATTTATTTCAATATGCTTATAGCTACTTACGTTCTATTTATAGTAAATTTATGTATACGTTACCAATATCCTATATCACCGTGCACTCTATTTATCAATCTATAACATTGTAAGCTCTTTATTCACAGTTCAATTTATAATCTATACATATTAATAAGGGGTCACCCTAGGTCGGATATAACCACGCAAGTGAGTCGAGTGCCGCATCGCTGTTAGGCAATTCATTCCGAAATAGATCGATTCGAATTAAACTCTGATGTATCGATTCACAATAAATCGAGGTGTAAAAGATCGATCTCTCCAAAAAATCGACCTACTTTTATTCACTTTTCATATTTGTGTTAACAATATAAAAATCTCTATTATAGAAAACAAAAAAGACACCACAACAATCGATCTTTTGCTATTTTTACCATGCTAAAGTATCAATTAAAGAAAAACAAAGAAAGGTACAGAGAGAGAGAGAGAGAGAGAGAATTCATTTCAAAAATTTATTATTATAATCTGTTGTCGTTATTCTGCTATTGGGTAATTTACTGACACCATACAGAAAGACAGCATAATGAAATGGATAATTCATACTAATATTATACATGCGAAAGTAACTGTGTCTGTCCTGTCTGTTGCATTTCACGCCCTGAAATAGGCGATGAAGGTTTGTACGAAGAATGCATCAAACCAAATTTGATGAATTTTGGTATATAGATATATTGGACCTTGAAAAAAGACATTGGCTGATTTTTTTGAAGTGAAACTTCTTTATCGACGTATGGGAGAAATTTTGTAGCAATCGTCACTTTATTCGGTTACGCGCCATGTTGCTTTTTTTATCAAAGTTTAGTATAGTGACGTAAAGAATATAATGTAATATATTATAATAATAACAACAATATATTAGTTTTGAAGTTTGGTTTGAAATAAGAATAACAATATATTAATTTGAAAGTGATAAAATAAAAAGACTTATTCAAATTTAAGTGAATTTACAAGAAAAGTGAGAGTGATTATATATTTCGTTTTATAAATTCAACACGTATGAGCATGATTTTAATATTTACTTGAGGTTAACCTCACTTTTTGATTGTGAGTATCAGTGAATGTATATAAATCTGTTAAAATTAGCAAGTATTAATAAATATGACTGTAAATCTAGTGAACATTATTAATTCTAAAAACAATAAAAAATATAAATTAAATAATAATTTAAAAATAAAACAAAACACGATTAGAAAATAAAAATATGTATACGAACATCTATTTTAATTATTCGTTTTTAATGATTTATTTATTCATTTTTAATTTTATAAAATCGTTGCATTTCTACAAGATTAACTGTCATCATATAATTGTATTACTTTGAAAAGATAATTCCAATTATTTATTCATAACTTGTAAATATAATACAATAATTAAATAGCAATGATATTATAATAAGAACAATGATAAAATAAATTACTCATTAATTGTATGCATGTCTATAATAATAAAATAGCTTTAATTTAATACGGAAAAAATTGTTTTTCTTAAGGCTTAAGCCTTATCTACCCCATTTTCGTGAAGTTGCAAATAGTAGAAAAATGATATGTCGTAAAGAAGTTTCACTTCTTACCTGTGTACTCTGGTACACACACACATTTTTTTTCTTCCTGAAAATAAAACTTTAAGAGGTGAAATAGGGGATGAAAGATTATATGAAGAACCCACTATTTCTAAATTTAGGGATATGAAAATTCATATTTATGCTTTTAGGAAGAAATAACAGTGTTTCGCGTTTAAAAAAATAAGGGATGATTTACAATACACATAGACTGCACCCCTTGATACTAAGCAAAATGTCCCCGAGACATAAGCTTACATTATACAAGACATATGTCCGTCCTATCACAACATATAAGCTGCGCCACATTCGCACATACGTCAAAGATCAATAACAAATTCCAAATCCTTCAAACCCGATTCTTACGTAAAATTAACAAAGCCGCTTGGTACGTTGGTCGAATCGTATATTAGATATCTTACGCGATCGTACTTCGACACTGCTTCGGATCACGTGAATACGTTGGTGAAAGCTGCCGCGACTTAAACCCCAAACCCGAACATCCCACGCGAACAACTCCGATCGCGAATATTTTCACCGATCCCGTTTATAAGATCGAGGAAATAAACAAATACAACTTCACCGTCTCTCCAAACAAAGCGTGCTCGCGCCCACGCTCGCGAAACCACCGTTCCCTCGGCAAGGGACGGGCGGCTAATTTCGCTCCCGCAAACCCATCATGCCCTCCCTCTCTTGCGAAAACTCAAGCCTAGGTCCGTTCCCTCGGTGTAGAACCCTTGAGTCATGCAGCCGCTCGCGCGATACTGGTGACACTGCACTTACAATCACGTAGCTACGCACACACATCATTACACACAATATGTACATACATACGTGCACACCACATAAGCACATAGATTCTGTAAGGGACCTTTATTTTCTTTTTTTACGGTAGTTACTTTCGATTATGTTTCCAGAATACTAAATACATATACACATGTTAATTCCTTTCTCCCAGGAGGCAGAGACTTGTATATATGTATGCGTTAGTTTAGCTCGAATTTTCTACGGATAGGGAATAGGGGATAGTCAGTTCGCGACCTTTTCACAATCGCGGTAACAGCCCAAGCCGACGTCCGGCCACTTTGGCACCCTTGTGCGCATGTTGCTCACGCTTTCACGGCTGAATGCCTTAAGCGTTCGCCCTCAAGTCTGGTGAAGCTGTCAAAGCCATCGGTGGCTCTATTTCTTTAGGGCCCCTTAGGCTAACAGTATAGTCAGTGAGAAAGAAAAAAAACCATCTATTATTTTCTTTTGGTTTATCGTGTTCAGGGATTAGTCAGTGTATATACAGTAATATAGCGGGGTGGTAGGGATCGCGACCTCCACACACATAGTGATAAACACATGTATGATTTTCTTTTGGTTTGTTGTGTTCCGAGATCAGTCCGTGTATATACTATTAATAATTTAGTAAAGCGGACGAGTTTTTTTGTTTGTTTGTTTAAACATGGTAATCTCTGGACAACTGGTAGCAGTCGGATTCGAAAAAATCTTTTTGTGTATGATAGCCAGATTCACGAAGAATAGTATAGGCTATCTGGAACTCAGCTAGACTTAAATATTGATTTTTGTTTAAGTAAGTAGAAGTGAAAGTGTTCGCGAAATGCTTTATCCGCGTGCGCTGTCGTAATAGTTAGTGATACGTAAATATAATATTCCACAAAAATATTGTTCCTTAGTGTATCTAAAAATAGTCTCCGATAACATATGCCTATTTCTTAATAGCATACATAATCCACAATAAGGTATATTATGTTGAAGAATAAAATTGATTTTAATCATTATTTTTAGGCTTATCATTTAAACCTTACGAACAAAAGTTATTTCATCATAGCGACAATTTTATGAAGTTAAATTTTTCTCTTTAAAGTATAATATTTGGACACAAAGTTTAGAAGAAAATTAAAAATTAAAATAATTTGTATTTGCGGGAAGTGATAACAATTATGATAGACTACACGGGACCGTCGCGTAGGCGGCGCGGTAATTGTCGGATAAAAACGCGGGTGAAACCGAGGGGCACTGCTAGTTTAATATAAATCTATTTTCTATAACTATCTATGCCATTTACAGACCGCCGGAACACCAATCGACGACCATGGAAGATGACATAGAAAGTCTTTTGTATCAAAGTGATACGCCGACCGTCCTCGCGAGCGATTTCAATATAGAACACGGCATGGGGTTCGAGCGCTACAACCGCACTCGGCAGACGCATGCACGCCCACTCCATGCTCAAAGGATACGAGATCGTTGGACCGGATCAACCCACGCACCATTCGGCAACGTCTCAGGATGTCCCTGACATAGTGTTCTTAAATGGAGTAACCTACCAACCGACACAGACGGTCCTAACTGACCTACCGTCCGACCACAGGCCGGTCCTCCTTGAGGTTCCATGTACACCAGTCCGGATCGGCTTCCCGGCAGCGCGACAGAAAGTCACCTGGAACAAACTCAAGGAGGAAAACTGCAGGCAACAACCCCCTCGGGACCAGTGTCCACTCGGGAGAAGGTGGAACGACTGACGGAGGATCTTACCAGGACGATCCAGAGTGCAGTAGAGAGCAATTCCAACACTGTTCCAACGGGAGGTAGACGCTGGCCCCTCCTCCGCTGGATCAAGGCACTAATACGGGAAAAGAAAGCACTCAGACATCAATGGCAGAATACCCGTTGCCCGAGTTTGAAAACCCGCCTCAACTCGCTCATAACGCGCGTTAAGGTCGCACTAGACGACCATGCAGCTGAAAATTGGGATAACCATATTATGGACATAGGTGATGACATGCCCTCAGTACATCGCCTGAGCCGAGCGTTATCGCAAGCGCCAAAGAAGGCTTACCCGTTGAAGGGTGATGATAATAAACCAAGACTTCTCGCCTCGGATAGAGCCAAAATATTTGCAGCCCACCTAGAGAGGCAGTGCCTTCCAAATCCGGCTAGCGATCAGACTCACATAGCCGACGTAGCCAGACACTTGGAAGCCTACCTCCAAGACGCCAGCAGCAGCGCCGAAGAAATCTTTTTGTCAGCCCGCGCAAGGTACGGTGCGCGATTGATAAACTGAAGCCACGGAAAGCTCCGGGCGCGAACCGTATAACGGGCTCCGTATTGCGCAGCCTTCCATTGAAAACTGTCGCCGCAATCACGCGGCTGTTTAACGGCATACTGCGCAAGGGGCACTTCCCAAGCTCTTGGAAGAAAGGGCATGTCATCATGAAAAACCTCGGACAGCCAGACAGCTATCAACAGGAAGAGGGCCGCACTTTTGTTGCAACCATCGCTCAGCGCCTTACCAGAATGGTTAGCAAAGTTGCGGCTGACCGTTAACGTGGATAAGACGCAGGCGTTCTTGCTTGGACGTTCCAACAAACATGTACCACCCCTGACACTCCAGGGAAGGCCCTTGCCATGGAGGAGCGAGGTAACCTACTTGGTAGTGAAGATAGACAGAGGACTGACCTTCAGGAAGTATGTAGAGAGCGTAGTAGCGAAAGCTGGCTTCGCTAGGAGAGTGCTACGTCCAGTGCTCAACTCGAATCTGCCGCTCCGCACTAAACTAGGTCTATATAAGACTTACGTGAGATCGCGCCTCGCGTACGCTGCCCCTGCATGGTTCGGTTGCGTATCAGAATATTTAAAACGCCGATTACGAATCCAGCAGAATCAGACGCTCAGAATGATAGTAGGGGCCCCACGCTTCGTGAGGAACTCGACCATTCACCGCGATCTGCGGATAGAAATCCTGGACGAATTTGTAAGCAGCCTGACAACAAACATGTTCCGAAGAGCGGACATGTCGGCGCATGTTCACCTCCGAAACATAGCGCCGCTACACACCAGACCTCCAGATGAAATGGAAAATTTGTATCCGAGATGCAAAAGAAAAATACTGAAGCCTCATGCGCGCCAACTCGTCCGTGCACCCACGCCGGATTGAGAGGCGCGGGAAAAGGGGAGAGTTCAACAGGTCACGCGTACATCTACGCGTGATCTTTATAAAAGACACGCCCGTCATTACGGGTGGAGAAGATTGCCACCGCAAAAGGGCTAAGCCCTGAAGCGGTCCCCCCACACAGCATTATTACTATGTGTGTGAGAAGACTCGTGTGTGTGTGTGTGTGTATGGGGCACGAAGTGCCCGGTCCGGACGTGTACGGAGCACCCAGTTCGCGATACACGAGGCGGAATGTGATTCTGCCTTGTGGTATTGTAACCACTGAGCATCCCTACTGCTCACACCCGCACCGTTTAAAAAGTGATTTCCCTCCTTGCCATTGTGACGTCATGTCCAACGGCAGGGAGTCTAAAGGCCCTTTTAAGGGCCAAGCAGCATCCAAAGGCCCTTCTCAGGGCCACCAACAGTCGGAAAACCCACGAACCCAGCAAAACCACCCGGACGCCGAGACTATGTCTCGCAACCACAACATAGACCGCCCAACGGATAAAACCAGAGAGCCAATCAGAACACCGAGTCGCACATCGCCGCGTACAGCAACGACAGCGCCGCGGATAGTTCGCGAAACTGCTACCGGACCAATCACACGATCGCCCACCGCGCCTCGAGTGGCGCCACCTACCCCCACCCTGGCAGGTGAAGACTATGAGCGCGATATTGTTACCCTGGCCAGCCTGATCGGAACCGGTATCCTATCTGAGGGGATTCTAAGGTGGATGGCGCTGTACCTTAGGGTACAAGAAGCCGAGATGGAGAACATCTTGCTATCGCAAGACGACCTAGCAGCTCTGGACTTTGCGGCCGCCGGAGTGCTCGCGGTACCGGAAATTGCACCCCAAATGGCTATTAGAAGCCCGTGCGCGCGTGCCGCTCGACGCAAACGCGAGCACGACGACATGGAGGGGGGCAGAGATGCCAAGCGCCGCCCCCCGCTCTTTTACTTGTATCGTCTCTGTTGGCGACAGAACGGTTGTTTTCGTGTCTTAGGTTAGGTTAATATGTGTTATTATTGTATTTACGTGTTATATACTAAGTGTTACGATAAAATAGATTAATACTGACAAAATTATAGAAAAATGTAAGCGAATACGCTACATTACAAGTCGCATGTTATATATTAAGATGTATATAAACGATTATGTATTGTGTGTCACATATGTGAAAATATAACTAATATAGAATAGATTAACATATACAGTAAGCCAATAGAGTAAGTATATCGAATATTATAGAGATTTTACGAGCGGAAAATAGTGATGTCGCCCGTAAATTACATTGTTTTTGGCTTATGTACGGAATGTATACGTAATGTATATTATAAGTGAATATGTAATGGATAGGTAATTCAAAGAGGAACATTTTGATATATGACATGTGTACATAAGATATATAATGAGAGAAATATAAAGAGTTTAACAGGGCAACCAAAGCGAAAAGTAAAGTTAAAACACGAAATAAACACGGAATAAAACGGAGCTCTCTTTACGGTCATTCCTCGAACTACTTAAGCTCGAAGAGGGGCCGTATTGGGCACGGTGCAATTCAACGAGTCTACAAGTACAAGCAACGAGTAACTACGAGAAGAAAGCTTTGGTCGTCCTGCGAACAATCTACAGTCAAGATATCGACTTTTATTGAAGACCCGGCACCTCAAGCGGTCGTGCATTATTGCACCCCCCGGACCCCCTCACTACTAACATCACGCCGCCCACTGTCATCCGTACGGTGTCTACGAGACGGGCATCCGGCGCAACAAAACGCCCGTCCAAACCAGGGAAACGTCACACCCCCCCCCTCCCTCACGCAGAGGGGAAGTGACGCGTACCCAACAGTCTCCCCTTCATAGATGGATCCCCCCCCAAGCCCCAGTGCCCCGGAGGGGAAAGTAACGAGCAACCACAATCTTTACCGCAAAGAGAAAAGAGAGCCGGGGCAGAAGGCATCAAAGCCAGCCCCATGCCACAATTTTCAACCGGAATGAGAAAAACCACGTCACCGATCCCTTGTGGTCAGGAAATATCAATCCGCACAGCCGTCGGCGCAGGCACCGGTTGTTGCCAAACCGGCAGTCGCCAAATACGCGACGATTGCGTCGCGATACATGAATTCAACCAAGCCAAAGGAAACGGGTCCACTAGTTATCCCGAAGCCGAAGCCTGAGACACTGGCCCAGCCGCGGTCGGTTAATGCCTCACAAGCCCCCCAGATTTCCAGCCAGACCCAACAGAGTGGGAGTCAGGCGCAGCAGATTACAGGGGTTCCCACAGAAACCGTGAGTAAAAGTGACAAGAGATACCCGCCAATAGTTGTAGAAAAATTGCCACAATGGCATCTACACTTTACCAAGATTGCCAACCGACTGGGACGAGCACCGAATGCGAGGCCCCTTGGGGAGGGTGTACGATTCGTGCCCGAGGACGAAAAGGAATACCGTGTGGTGCAGCGATACCTCACAGATCTGAGTAAGACGGAGCAAATCTCTTGGTTCTCCTACTCGCTCCCGCAGGAAATTAGCCTCAAAGTCGCTATAAGAGGATTACCGTCGGATACTGACGTCGAGCAAGTGCAAGCCGCCCTGGTGGAGAAGGGTATTGAGCCAGAACATATTAAGAATATACGGGCGCGCAGGGGACGCCCCGGGAGCGTATTCTTTTCCGCAATTAAACGCTATAAGAAAGCTATTGAGGCCATATATCTGACGATGAGCTACTACTGATGCAAGGTATCAGAATAGAGGCCTGGCGCGGGAAGACTAGACCCGCCCAGTGCCATCATTGCCAACAATTTCGGCATAGTTCGAAACAGTGCCACAGGAAGCAGGCCTGCGTGAGGTGCGGTGGACCCCACTTCGCTAAGGACTGCGACCGCCCGAGAGAAGAGCTCCTGACATCTGCAAACTGCGGGGGGCCCCCACCCTGCTAACTATACGCAGTGCCTAGTGCTGCGGAAAGAGGCGCGCAACAAACGCGCCGGCACCGTAGCCAAGACGGGGGCCAAGCAAGCTTTACCTAAAGGGCAGGAGCTGACGCGGCAGAATACCGTAGAGGAGTCGGCCCAAGGAAGCCGCTCTGGGAGGCGTGACGAACATTTGCCACCAAGATGGTTGATACACCTCCCAGGAGACCTGTCTACGTATCAATGACAATTTTAAAATCCCGGGATACCACACATACACAAAGTGTGAAGTTAACGAAGCGGGCGGCCCCTACCGGGGACTGGCTGTATTCATTAGGAAGAACATCGTCCACCAGGGCATCTCGTACGTGGAGTACCAGTCGCTCTATGCACTGGGGGTCCTGGTGAGCATCGCGGGAATTAATACAAGACTTTACGCAATATACAGACCACCGAACCATGATAGTCGAAGGCTTGAGAGCGACCTGGAGCACCTGTTATTGCGCGACGATACGCCAACAGTACTTGCGGGCGACTTTAACATGAAGAACACGCAGTGGAACGCATCCAGGACGACGCCGCTTGGAAGGCGAATATTCGCCCACTCCACTGAAAAGGACTATGAGATATCCGGACCAAATCAACCCACGCACCACACTCAGGTATCTCAAGATGTCCTGGACATCGTGTTCTCCAGGGGTATAACAACACTCCCGTCACAGACAGTCCTACCCGACCTGCCATCTGACCACAGGCCCGTGCTCCTGGAGTTCCACCGCTCCCCAGCGCGGATCGGCTTTTCCGCGCCACGACGTATAGTCGACTGGGATGAGTACTGGGAGAGGTGCTCAGGAGCGCGACCCACTCGCGGCCAATGTCCACGCGAGAGGATGTCATTGCAATGACGGCAGACATCACTTCCACAATACAAGATGCTTTCGCAAGAACATCCCACACCGCTCCGGAGGGTGGCAGATTCGTGCCCCTGCCCCGACGGATCGAGGACCTTATTAGGGAAAAGAAAGCATTGAGAAGAGAATGGCAGAATACCCGTTGTCCGAGATTGAAAGCCCGCCTCAACTCGTTAGTAACGCGCGTTAAGGTCTTACTAGATTACCATGCAGCCGACCGGTGGGATAGCCACATATTGAGCATAGGGGATAATATCCCCTCGATACACCGATTGTGTCGTGCGTTAGCCGCCACGAGCAAGAAAGCCCACCCCTTGATAGGGGACGATAATTTGCCGAAGTTCCTCCCAGAAGATCGCGCGGAGATATTTACGGCGCATCTGGAGAGGCAGTGCGTCTTAAATCCGGCAATAAATATTAATCATACTAGTGAAGTCGAACGACACCTGTTACAATACAGAACACAAGCCATTAGTGGTGAAGATATCTTTTTTGTAAGTCCGCGCATGGTGCAGCGCGAAATTACGAAATTGAAACCCAAAACAGCCCCGGGCGCGGTCGCGCGACACTACAATGGTATACTGCGCTCGGGTCATTTTCCACAGGACTGGAAAATTGGGCACGTGGCTATGATTCCCAAACCCGGTAAGGACCCAGGACGACCCGACAGTTATCGCCCGATAACCCTGCTCAACACATTGTCGAAGGTCTTTGAGCGTCTGGTACCTAACGCACTGAAGGCACATATGACGCTCAAACCAGAACAATTCGGGTTCAGAGAGGGACATTCAACAACACTGCAGCTTGCACGGGCAATCAACACCCTTGTCGCGGGCCACAACAGAAAAGAGCATGTCGTCGCCGCCGTGTTCTAGGACATGGAGAAGGCGTTCGACAGGGCGTGGCATGACGGACACCTTTACAAGTTATCGACAGCCACTACGATAACGAAGCAGCTCTTTAATATTGTACAATCATTCTTAGAGGATCGTCGGGTGCGGGTTTCGGTCGAAACCCACCTCTCTAGAGAAATTCTGGTGCCAGCAGGAGTACCGCAGGGCAGTTGTCTGTCCCCGCTGCTCTACGCTCTCTACACCAATGATGTGCCGGTGATCGGTAAAGCAGAGCTCACCCTCTTTGCAGACCACACCGCCTACTGGGCAACCTCGATGAACAGGAAAAGAGCCGCACTTTTGATACAGCCGTCGCTTAGCGCCTTACCAGAATGGTTAGCAAAGTGGCGGCTGACCGTGAATGTTGATAAGACGCAGGCGTTCCTACTCACAAGCTCTAAGAAAACTATACCGCCACTGACACTTCAGGAAAGTGCCCTACCATGGAGGAACGAGGTCACCTACCTAGGCGTCAAAATTGATCGGGGACTTACCTTTAAGACCCATGTAGAGAGCGTAGTTGCGAGAGCAGGTTTCGCTAGGAGAGTGCTGCGTCCAGTGTTCACTTCGAGATTCCCGCTCCGCATGAAGCTAGGTTTATATAAAACCTACGTGAGATCGCGCCTCACGTACGCCGCCCCTGCATGGTTCGGTTGTGCAGCAGAATATTTGTGTAAATTCGGGTGCTAACAGAAACACAATGTATGCGGAACTGATTTATTGCAAAGAGCGGTATACCTACATATGACATTACTTACATACCGTCACTAACATATATCACAATTTGAAGCGCCGATTACGAGCCCAGCAGAATTATACGCTCGGAATGATCGTCGGGGCACCACGTTACGTGATGAACTCGACCATACAACGCGATCTGTGCATAGAAAACCTGGACGATTTTATAAGCAGCCTAGCTACCCGAATGTTCCGGAAAGCAGATGCATCGGCACATGTACACCTCCAGCACATAGCGCCGCTACACACTAGACCACCAGACCAGTCATACCCTCTATGTAAGAGGAAGATTATGAAGCCTCAGGCGCGCCAACTTGTCCGTGCACCCACGCCGGACTGAGAAAATGCGGAAAAAGAGGAGAATTCACAGGCCTCAGCGTCAGTTACGCGACGCTTTATTACAGAGACGCGCCCGTTGTAGCGGGCGGAGAAGACAGTCACCGATAGAGGGCTATGCCCTGAAGCGGTTTCCCCACACACTAGTGTGTGAGATGACTCACGATGGATGGTATGGGGCACGGCGCAAATCATCGAGTACAAGTAACTACAAGCAACAACAAGAAGAAAGCTTTGGTCGTCCTGCGAGCAGTATATTGAAGAGTTCGAGTTTTATTGAAGACCCGGCACCTCAAGCGGTCGTGCATTATTGCACCCCCCGGACCCCCTCACTAACATCGCGTCCCACTGGCATCCATACGGCGTCTATGAGACGGGCATCCGGCGCAACAAAACAACCGTCTAAACCGTCTAAACGTTACCCCCGCCCCCTCCACCCTCACGCAGAGGGGAAGTGACGCGTACCCAACGACCATTATTGTTATCATCAGGTGATGTAAAAGAAAATTTTAAAAGATTCAAACAAAAATTTATGTTTTACTACAAAGCGTCGGGTGCTGAAAAGAAACTAAACGAAGATGAAACGTTGCATTATTACTAAATACTGGGTATTAGGAGACCGCTTCCGAAAACGAAGACACGATAGTAATAATGACACCTTTGATAATGGGTCAGAAAAAAAATCGATCCTGATGAAAAGAATCATATTTTTAAAACGTTTTATTAGTATTATTCACCCTCCATCATGTTAGTACAGCCAAATGAAACGATAATTAAAAAAAAATACATTACTAAAAAAAAACCATCAATGAAACAAAATCAAAAACAGCTGATGATTGGGTCAAAGGACGCGCAAGCGCAGGTCCGCGCCGGCATCTAGTGTTCGCACAAATACTTATTTACAACATTTGTCTAAATAACGAACTTATCTACTTTGGCACTGTGCTAGTCTCTTCCTAGCCACTATCATTCGAATTCACCGGTTGAATAAACTAAGTACCGGGTTTGATTCCCCGCTAATGAAAAAATGACTTGAATGAAATTTTAACAAGGATAGATTCATAGCTTTTTAATACACCGTGTAATTATGTTTATTATTCTGATGTATTCAGTTATGTACGATCTATTCAGATCAGTTTAGTACTAAGTTTAAAAAAATTATATTTAAGTATGAAACAGTTTACCAATCTAAATCCTCCGTGGCCTTACGAGATGCGGCTCAAATTGTGCCCCATTCATTTCGAGGCAGATTTGAGCTCGGCGTTGCGTCTCCATATGCAGGCGGGGATCATTGTGGGGTCTTCGAACACAGTCCGCACGTAATTTGTCGAAAACATTCACGATCCTTTGGCGCATTTCGTTAGCACTATCACTTACACTCACGATTAAAAACCCTTTCTTTCACATACCCCCACAGAAAGAAGTCAAGCGGAGTCAGATCAGGTGAGCGAGGTGGCCAAGCGTGTGATCCTAGTCTGCCTATCCAGCGATCATCAAACAGCTCGGTGAGGCGCTCACGGACAAACCTTACCACATGTGGAGGTGCACCGTCATGCTGAAACCATGTGCGGCGATATTCAGCCAATGATAGGTCATGTAAAATATCTACCAACTGTTCATTTATAAAGTTGAAATATCGCTGTCCGTCAAGTCGCTGTGGCAGAAACACTGGCCCTAGTATGCGATCCTTAAATAAACCTGCCCATACGTTAACCGACCATCGGGTTTTTGTCATTCATTGTCATTGAGTCATTGTTTTTTTTTGCATTATCATTTTTAACCTGTAATTATAATTACTGTATAATTTTAAGACATGTATTATGTAAATGAGACAATTTAATAGATGTAAGTATCTATATGCTTTAAGTATTGTGCCAAATTGTTCAACGGCATGGTTCGAAAAATTAGTTTAGTATCGGACTATGGTCCGTGCTATTTGTAGCGGCTTGCCTTAAATAAATGCAGTCCATTGGAAAGTTATGAGTATTTCAGTCAAACTTAACAGGTACATTGGAAAATGTCATCATTTGTATATTTGATATGTTGTTATGTTGCTGCCGTCTCTTATGCCTATTAAGGTGAATCGGCGTTCGGAACTGTTTCCCGCACAAACATTCAAATACTTTACCATAATCATAATGCATATATTTTATATGAGTTTTGAAATTTTTTTTTTGGTATAGAACACTTTCTGGCAAGAGTCACATTGGAATTTGACCTCATTTGTATCTTTAACTTTGCCACATTGCTGCACCCGCTTATGCTTACTTAAGTTTCTCAGTGTTCGGAACTGTTTTCCGCACTTACATACAAATACTTTACCGTAATCATAATGCATATATTTTATATGATATTTTAATCTGCTATTCGTATTGAAAACTTTCTGGCAAGAGTCTCATTGGAAATTGGCCTCATTTGTATCTTTAACGTTGCCATCCTTGTGCACCCGCTTATGACTAGATAATAGATTCGGCGTTCGGAACTGTTGCCCGCACCAACATTCAAATACTTTACCATAATCATAATGCATATATTTTATATGAGATTTTAAATTTTTTTTGGTATAGAACGCTTTCGGGCAAGACTCACATTGGAATTTGACCGCATTTGTATCTTTAACTTTGCCACATTGCTGCACCCGCTTATGCTCACTTAAGTTTCTCGGCGTTCGGAACTGTTTCCCGCACTTACATTCAAATACTTTACCATAATCATAATGCATATACCTTTTATGTTTTGTTAAATTGATATGGCTATTGAAAATTTTATGGCAAGAGTTACATTGAAAATTGGCCTCATTTGTATCTTTAACGTTGCCATCCTTGTGCACCCGCTTATGAGAAGATAATAGAGGCGGCGTTCGGAACTGTTTCCCACACCAACATTCAAATACTTTACCATAATCATAATGCACACTTTTTATATGATTTTTTAATTTGCTTTTCGTATTGAAAACTTTCTGGCAAGACTCACATTGGACCTTGGCCTCGTTTGTATCTGTAACATTGTCATTCTTGTGCACCTGCTTATACTCACTTTGACATAACTTCATATGTTGTATACACAATGTGTTTCTGTTCTCGACATCTAAATGGCAAATCTTACATTTCGAATTATTTTGAGTTAAATGCTTTGGAGAGTACGTAGATTTGTCTAAAAGCAGAACGTGACGATTAAGATTGTACATGTTCTTTAATAGCTTTCCAAATTTGGGTATTATCTCGCTGTGTACATCACCGACGTGTGCAAGCAAATTATCATGATTATTAAATCCTTTATTGCAATATTGGCACTGGTATAACTTATTTATTTCATTATCCCTTGATGTATTTAATTCAACTTTTAAGTGTCCATTATTGTGCTTTAATAACTTGCAACTGAAAATATTAAAAGATAATAATTAATTATGTATTAATTCTGACGGTGCGGCGATCAGAGAGTATAGGTAAAAGTACATGAGACCACATATTACAGTGTTGTAGTTGCGTTGCTCTAGATAAAGCTTGTCCAGTTGCACAACGGCGCCGCGGTGTGTCGAACAAGTCTTTTTTTATATTTTAGAACTGTCTGTACTGTTAGCCTTAGGGGCCCTGGAGCCTTTGACGGCTTTTACAGCTTCACCGGACTTGGGGGCGAGCGCTTAGGTCACTCAGCCGCGAATGTTTTTTGGACAACTCGCGCACAAAGGTGCCAAAGTGGCCGGACCTCGGCTTGGGCGGTTGTCGCGATTGCAAATAAGTTGCGATCTGACTAATTCCCTATTCGTAAATTGGAGCTAACTAGCATTTACTCATTCATGTTCCCCTCCTCCTGGGGGCCATCCATAAATTACGTCACACGATTAGTGGGAGGGAGGGGGTCGACGAAGTGTGACATTGTGTGGGGGGGGGAGGGATCCCAAATTTTGTGACATCACATTTTTTCAAAATATAATATTTTATATCTAAGTACATTAGAACTTCTTTAAGTCGAAAACCTCCCAAACTCGAAAGAATATGTTCCCTTCCATTCAAGCCCCAAAACCTCCGTTGCACTAAATGTCAACCCTCTAGTCAAAATAATCAGAGAAAAAATTAAATTGGACTTCTGTATCTCGAACATAGCAATGTTTTATTTAACAACTTTTACAGCTCGATTATTTGAAACTTATTACCTTTATAGTTCGAAGAAAAATAAGTTACCGACTTTAAGAATATTATCGACAATGTAAGTACACCATTGTTTCTTAGAAATAAATTTAGGAGTATACAATAAATAGGATTACCACGAATTTATGACTCACGTTAACATGTGTTTGCTTTTTGATGTTGTGTTTAATTTTATTATTTTTGATTTCATTTGAACTTTAGCGAAGCAAGTCATCTTGTTTATTTTGTCCATTTATTGTTGCTCAGACGCTATTGTTAATTTATTGATATTACTTTTGCTTTACGACTGTAATTTGTATTTTAATACCTGTTTCCAGTGAGGAATGCCATCGACTTGATATCGCAAAGAACTCATTCTGAGGATATTTTTAAGTATGGCCTATCTTCCCTCCACGCCTGGATTAAATGCATGGAATGCGTATTACATATTGCGTATCGCCTAGATTGAAAAAAATGGCAAGCCAAAGAGGACGATTTAAAGCAACTAGTAGATAACAAGAAAAAGATTATTCAAGAAAAGTTTCGAGATGAAATGGGACTGCTAGTAGATATAGTTAAACAAGGTGCGGGAACGACCAATGATGGGAACACCGCAAGAAGGTTTTTTGCAAATCCTCAAGCAACTGCACAGATCACTGATGTTGATGAAGAACTCATCAGGAGACTTGCAGTGATTCTTCAGGTAGTCTCATGTGGAAAGTTTGTTGATGTGGAAAAGTTCCAGCAATATTGTTCTAAAACAGCTCATAAATATGTCGAGTTATATCAGTGGTATTATATGCCTTCTAGCGTGCATAAATTACTCATGCATGGTGCAGACATAATTGAGCATAATAACTTTATCCTAATTGGCAAACTTTCTGAAGAGGTTTCTGAAGCACACAATAAAGATTTTAAAAATTACCCTAATTAGCAAAATCAAGACATTTTGGTACAAATGTGGAACAAAAACAATCAAGAATAGTAGCAGGTAATGATAATTGGTGTTAATTTAAGTTTATAGTGCAAATTTATAGGTAATTTACACTTTTAATCAAGAAAAATATTGACATTTTAAAACGAATTCTGAAACGTATTTTTGAAAACGAAGCGGTAGGGTACATCAGGGGTAACTTTATTAATCGATACCTGTAGCATTCAGGTCGAAAATAAACCTACAGATTGATGATTTCACCGCAATACAATGTCATCAAAGTATGAAATTTTCATCAACAAATATCTGTTGAACGGGGACGCCCGGGGTCAAGGTGAAAGGTCCTAAGGGTTCGTTACCACCCCAGTAACGATATGTATAAGTTTCATCATACATTTGAAATTTACAAGTCCATATTATATGGTGTAGAAGGTAAAAATTTATTTATTTATTTGGTACATATTGCTTCACAGCACATTTAACACAAAATATACATTTGTTATGTTTTGCAATCATGTGGTGCCAATTACGAAACAATTATTATTAAATATTGTTTGTTTGTTATGCAGCGGTTAAATATTTATATACATAAAAAATATCATTATGAAGTATTATGTGTTTCTATATATCAATTTAAGTGGGAGTGTGAGTCTGCGTGTAGTGTGCGTGTGCGTGAGAGTGTATTATAGGTGTGGTGAGATCATATTATGCTCCTGAGTGATTGTATGTGTATGTATGTTATAAGCAATAGAGAGTAAACTGAGTCCTTTCTGTGTTCCTGTTTCACAGCCATGATGACTATTTCAATGTGTTTTTTGATTTTAATTCTTTTAAGAAAACATTCCTATTTGACTGGAATAAATCAATATGACTAAACTTCGTGTCATACATGTTAAAACATCTTTGTAAAACAGAGTTCTTAGCATAATTGTGTTTAACTGGCGGTGGTGCAAATAAGCGCGGATTTCGAATAATTTTTGTATGTGTTTTGAAATTAATCCTATTCACTAGTTCGGGGCAATCAATATTGTTGTTCAAAATATCGTATAATAATATCATGTCGAAGATAGATCGTCGTTTTGATAAAGAAGTTAAATTGTAAAATTCTAAATCAATTAAGTATGACTTATGCTCGTTATTAAATTTATAATTTAGATATCTCAGGAATTTACTTTGAATGTTGTCTAGACTAGTCTTATGTGTGATATAATCTGGTGACCATATTGGCGAAGCATAATCGAGATAGCTCCTAATGTATGTAAAATATAATAGTTTTAGTGAGTTTAAGTTTACAAAAGGCCTTGCAACTCTGCAAATGAATCCAAACATTTTTAAAGCTTTCTGACGTATTTAATCATAGTGATACGTGTAAAGCAGTTTGGAATCCATCATCACCCCCAAATCACGAACGACAGAAACCCTCTGCACTGGCAACATGTCAAGTATATAGATATAATTTATAGGTTGATGTTTTCTAGTGTATGTTATTACATTACATTTCTTTAAATTTAAATTTAGCTTATTTAACTTGCAATAATCACAAAGCCGCAAAAGTTCATTCTGTAACATGTGGCAGTCATCAATAGTACGAATAGCGCTGAAAATTTTGGTATCATCGGCATACATAAGGTACCTGGCGGAGGTGAAGCAAGAGGATATATGGGAGATATAAATGTTAAAAAGCAATGGTCCTAGGTGTGAACCCTGCGGTATACCTGAAGGAATAGTTTGAAAGCCAGAGAGAAATGCCCCAATTCGAACCGCCTGATTTCTATTGTGAATGTAGGATTTAAACCACCTCAAGAGATCACCGTGAACACCTATCCTGTCAAGCTTCACCATTATACCATTTATAAATTTTACTTTACAAATTTGGGTTAAGCTATTATTGTTGTACAAAATTTTACTTTATTTAAATTTATATTTGACATTATTGTATTATTGGAATTATTGTAAGAATTTTGTAACTAGTTATAAGAAATTATTTATAGCACCATCGTTCTCTGATTTGTGTTAGAGGCTTTTAGGGGGGTGGGGGTTTACTACCCCACCAATAAAAAAAAAAAAAAAAAAAAAAAAAAGCTTCAGTAAGAGGATATCATGATCAATACGATCAAAACACTTAGAGTAATCGGTATACATGACATCCACCTGATAACCTTGATCCATAGCTGTAGCTATGTAATCTGAAAATACTGCTAGATTGAATAGTGTCGATCTTCGTTTCATAAACCCATGCTGTTCCAATGGTATAGACAAAGAAATTGAGCTGTATATTTGATCGTGCACCAATTTTTCAAACAACTTACTAAAAACAGACAATAGGGATACTGGCCGGTAATTCTCAACATTACTCTTGGATCCAGCTTTATGTATAGGAACAACGTATGCTTCTTTCCATTTACTAGGAAATACGCCTGTTTTTAGTGACTTATTAAATATAACCGTTAGAGGAACTACTCAGGATTTGATGCACTTTTTTACGAATTATGGAGGTATTTTATCTGAGCCAGCTCCTTTATTACAGTCAATTTTACGAATATATTTTTTCACCTCTGCTTCGGATATACTCAATTGACCTATGTTATTCAATTTGTTAACATTACTGACATTATCAATATTTGCGTGCTGTGCATCGTGGGAAAAAACTGATTGAAAATAATCAGAAAACAAGTTACATATTGCTTTACCGTCTGTGGCTGTTTTTGAGCCATACTCAATATGTGCAGGAACAGATGGGGCATGTTTCAAATTTTTACATACTGCCAAAATCTTTTAGGGTTATTTTGGAATGGCTGCTTCACTTTTCATGACGTACCTATTCCAGCAGCCGATCTGCATTTTTTTATGCATTTCTTATGAAATTTCTCCTTTTCTTTGACAATATTCATTAGTGGCTTAGAATACCATAGTGGAATTTTTTTAGTGAAACTTTTATAATTAGGTACATGTGTATTAATCACCGTACCTAATCTATTGTAAAGAATCGTGACTGAACTTTCAACTATTTCATTGCTGAAATCGAGTTTCCAGTGAAACGAGTTTAAGTAATTATTAATTTCATCATAATTAGCATTTTTATATTTATAAATAGTTATTGGTATCATTTTTAGCAGTTTAATATTTATGTTAGTAAATTTCAATGTCAAAGCAGGGTGATGGGGCATATCTTCTTTGGATATAGATAAGTCAGAACGTCGCACCTCTACGTCCGTATTGCAAAATACCAAATCTAGTAAACGGTTATTGTCGTTCATCATTCTGTTAAATTGACTCAATTACCATTCTGATAATAGTTCCGTAAATAGTAATTGATTGAAAATAAAGCTTGAAATTGCTAAATTATACAATGATATGACTGTTTTGACAAAACTGTATACTTAAAACTATGAAATAACATATTTAATTTTTCTAAAATCTTATGAAAGGGAGGCTCCGATTTCAGCCCACTGTGCGGCGGTGCCATCTGCCGTCTTGGCGGCTTTATTCGCGCTCGTGTGGGCGGTCGAGCTGTCTCGAGACGCTTGTTTCCGAGACGTAACGGCGGTGAAGCCGTAGTTGTCTACGGTGGCTTACGTAGGGATAATGAGCGGGTCGAATAAGTCCTACCGAATTTATTTATGTACTGGCACAGCATTATATCTACTCTGTAACTTAGTTAGATGCAGCTCTAGAACAACTCCGACCTCCGATAGATGCTGAAACGTCAACTGCCGCTATTATTACCTGTGTCCATTAACAAATACTATTCGTCAGAGTCCTGGTGTCAATCGAAATTCCCCTCCATAAATCAGAACTAAACACGGACGAAAATAAATACACAACCTTATTTCAGCCCACCCCTTTTTCTAAATGCTCACATTACAGTCTTTATGATTGTGTAAGTACACACCTTTTAAACATCAGCGAATTCACGCACACGTGTACGTTTAGAGAAAGAATACAATATATTTATAGATAAATAGATCCAGTTAAATATATGCAGGCCGGTATCTCTCGGTGATCGCCGTTGTGTTTAGATTGTACTGTAATGGTCAGCTTCCGCTACCAATACGAAATATTAAATAAGCGACTACTTAATCCGTACTAAAGACTTAATATTCGTACTACTGACTTTACTATTGGCCTGCGCCATTGACTAGGCGCGATAGCGACAGGTGTGCTCTGTGACCGCACAAACTTTATAAGAAGGCAACGACCGGCTCGAAGGGATTCTCGTTTGAGCTGTGGGTTAGTGAAGAGCTCAGTTAATAAGTCGAATACAATAAACGCTGCCCCTAAGTGCCCTCTCGTTTCCCATCTCGCTGCCATCTGAGCTTATGAATATAAATACTTTGCTAGTAAAATAATTAGATGTTTCTGTTATAGTTGTGGACAACCAGAATCTTTCAAAAACCGCCACGGGTTGGCCATCTTCCAACTTTGGTGGAAGCTTGGTGTCAGCGCTATTCTTCCAAATTAAGAATCATATTAAATGTATAACATAACAAGTATGTTTAGAATTCATTGGAACCGTTCGCTATTTTTATGGTCATATACCGATACTATGTATTATGAATATGTGCAACATGGATACAATGGCATTGCTTTTATTTATCTGCTTTCTCGTTAAGTCAAATAGTTTGTGTTGGCGAATGAATTATGTATTTTATGTGTCATGTGTTATATTATGTGTGTTTCATATATACGAATAGTTAGGTAACGTTAATATAGAGAAATGAAATACATTTATAGAGAAAATGTTAGCTACTACGCTACATTACGAATTACATGTCATATATTATGTATTATATAGGTGCTTATGTATTATGTGTAACGTGTATACGATTAGAATAATGACAAAATTGATAAAAAATATAAGAATAAGTTTATGTGGGAAAATGTACGACATCACATTAAATGTACGAACGAAACACAGTGAAACCGCCATATGTTCTATTGATTTTTGCCTTTGTATTGAATATGTGCTTAATGTATACAATGTATTGATGTTTAATAGATATGGAATAGAAATAAATATAGAGCGGGAAACAGGGCGACCAAAGTGAAAATAGATTTAAAAAATAGACAAAAAGTAGAGGCTCTCTTTAAGGTAACTCTCTAGGTTTCTTAATCTCGGCAAAAATAGTGTCGGGCACGGTTCGAGTCATCGGATACACAGCTACATAATAAGAAGAAAACAAGATTGGTCGTCCTGCGAACCCCTCAGTGAAGGAAAGAAATCCGAGTTTTATTGAAGACCCAGAAGCTCAAGCGGCCGTGCATTGCCGTGCCGCTCTACTGGCGTTTCTGACGGTGTCTACGAGAAGGGCATCCGGCCAAACAAATTCGCCCGTCCAAACCGGGAAGTGTCGCACCCCCCTCCTTCACGCAGAAGGGAAGTGACGCGAACCCAACAGTTTGTATTTGATACCTACTCACCTATTTTTGAATTTTCCACCATACAACTTGCATTGAAGTTCTTGAGGAGTAACCAGAACATCATCGTGTATGCTAGTCGCTTCAGCATTATCAAATTTATCTTGCACTTCTAATTTTTCCATTTTTATTATATCTTCGTTTTTAATCAGTGACAATGCCTCTTCTACGTTTTTATCTTCTAATCTTTGTTTGTCAATAAATTTTAATGGTTCCTTATCCTAAAAACCATAATATCAATTTCAACTTCCATTAACAGAAGTTATAACACTAATAATCTAACAGGGTACAGTATTTAATTACAAGCGGTGTGCCCGCGGCTCCGCACGCGGTTATAAGTTACGCAGTAGTTATTTACATCACGTAATTTTATTTTTACCCATATTGTTGACAATTAATATGCCGTATCAATTGAGAAATTGCGTGTATTTCGCGTGTACAATTTTCATCAAATAATTCTTTTTATTTCTTTCCTACCAAAAGCATAAATATGAATAGCAGCCCTAATTTGAGAAATGACGGCATCTTCATACAAACTTTCACCCAAGTTTTATTTTCACCATATGTGGATTAACAAAATGAAATAATTCACTTGTAGCAAAACTGTATAAACCAGATAATTTACAATAGGTATATCGCTATGAAATAAATAAACTCCCGAGAGCCGCGATTGACAGCGCACGTCATATTTCTAACATAAAATAAAAGAGTAATTATGTCGTACTGCGTAGTTAAAGAGTTTAAAAACACTTCGGCCAGTCTTAAAAATATTGGATTATCATTTCATAGGTAAGTATTATGAATACAGTACATTTTTTATTAAGTATAACAATGTCAATAAATCAATAAGTCAGTTGCCATTGACAACGGTGTCATTTCATAATTACTGCACATGCGCTTAATAAATCAATAAATCGGTTGGCCTGGCAGCCGAAAATACCGCGTATGCGCATTGGTGATCCCATATTACTTCTTACAAAATTTCATCCCCTATTTACTACCCTTAAAGTTTTATTTTCGCTACAAAAAGTACCCTATGACCTTTCTCAAGATCCAATCTATTTCTATACCAAAATACATCAAAATGGGATTAGCGGTTTAGGCGTGACTTTCGCATTTATAATATTAGTAAGGATGTCTGAAAATTGGCTTGCTTCTTATATTGAGGATGGTCTGCTATAGTCGTACAAGTTCTTGCGCGACCGTCCTATGTGAGACAGTGGTTGGCGGGGACGAGGTACCACGTTATTACGTCATTACACTTCACAGTACATTAAAGTTAACAGATATGTGACAGACTAGACCATCCTAAATATGAAGGGTATCTGCCTAGGTCATTAACTATAAAGGCTCAAACTAGTCTCATTATGAGAGGAAGCTTATGACAAGAAATGGGATGCAAAGTGAACAAACAGAAAAAAATACTCACCTCAGTCACAACCACTTTACTTTTCATACTACAGTCTGATTGAGGACATTCATCTTCAGGGAATTCTTTCTTCATTTCGTCCAACACACAAATTTCACTGTCATAGTAATTGACATAATCTGATAACTCTAACGGCAAATATGGACACTGGAATACAACAAATTATACAATTTTACAATTTTTTACAATTTTAATCTAGTAGAATTACAATTTTTACAAGAAAAGGAATTTGTGTATGCATATAAATATAATATACAGTCGTGGGAATAATATACCCAATTAATTAAAGTAATTATTTTTTAATTGTTTTTAAACTACAGTATTAATAACTAATACTGCTAGTTAGTTAATAATATACAATATTTAGTATAATTGGATAATATGAAATTTAGAAACTGGATTTCAGGTCAAGGAAGGAATTTACTTATTTAGAAATAGGTACCTCTACCTATACACAGTTCAATTTATTTGTGCGCTCGGCCCTATGTGTGCGTAAAGCGTGTATAGATACAGTAACTATGAGAGCGTATCAAGAATTACAGTCTAGTAAGTACACAAGTAAATTCTATTCCTTATTTTAATTAAATTATATCGAACACATTTACATCTTATTTTTTCAATTTTAAAATTAATTTACAGCTCAATTATGTAAATGCATGTTTATGGAACATATTATTACAAATCACTCCACTAGAAATACCAAATAATAAACATTCTATTAATTACAATATTTCCATCATATTCTGTTCAATGTTATATACAGAAATATATATCTATAAATTCCCCAAACTATGTAATGTGTGAAATGTGAATGAAATGAATATGAAAATTTACGAATGGAATTAAGACAAATCCCAGTATTTTTGAATTTACAAAAAAAAATTGTTATGAAATCATTGTTTAGCAAGAAAAGATTTTCTTGTTTTTCCAGATGATTTCATTAGTTCGTTCTGTTATATACCTGAAATGTTAATAAAAATCATAATCCAGCTGAAACCCTCTCTCCACAAAAGCGTCATTAGGTACTTTTGTCTTTATAATTATAATGAAGGGCACGGATCGCAGTCGGTTGGCAGTCATTATTCTAGATTCTCGCGTTAACGGTACCTCTACTTGTGTGCCAGTTTTATTCTAAGTCTTGTGTATTTTTCTATTGTTCAGAAACTAAGTGAATATATAATAAAATCAATAAACTCTTCGTGTAGTAAAAACGGTTTTTTTTTAAGGCTTTTCAAAACTCCGTATAACAGTTCGTTAACCATTTGCGCCAACTCGCCTAACTGTCTGCCGTGGGGCGGATCCAACGGACCCTTCTGCGGGCCGCATCAGAAGCGTCGCCTGGCTCTATGCCACTCCGCTGCCCCTTCTGTAGATTTAGCTAGTGGGTGAGTTTCACCACTGGCGAGAGGACGACCCACTGTGATCCATTATGAGAAGTTGAAATCACTTATAATGTTATTTTTTAACCTATGCCTGATTAGGATATAGGTGAGAGTAGGGTGTCGCATTTTTTTTGTGCGTGTGGACTCCTCATCGTTTGACGTGGGTTCGAACCCGTTCAATGACAGTGAACATTCCGTGAAGGAAAATATTGTGGAAAAACCATAGCATGGTGGTAGGGCTTCTTCTTATGCTTGCACTGATGCCGTCTTATCGATTTTGTCCCTAGTTCTAGCGGATTTTGGGTGTGCTTAGCGACATTTTTATTCGATCTAGCGACTTAAAAAAGTTTAGCGACTTCTAGCGACTCTTTGAATATTGAAAATATAATACATAAATATTTTGAAACAAATTTAAATGTAATTACTGGCAACAATATGAATTAGTATTGTTCTATTGGGAATTCTTCTGCCAGAAAGACATTCAATCTTGGGGTTTGATTGGTCGGGGAACTCTATGAAACAATACATCAGATATATAGCTTTTTCTTACTCTATAATTCATTCAGCACCACTGCTAAGAGAAAGAGAAAATCAGTTTCTATCACAAAACATTTGTACTCCTGGCGGGTTTCTATGTAAAGTTTTCGTAAAAACCCCTGTTTTTAATAGTTCTTTTGTTTAATTGTCGTCATTAATATCAGAATCTATTTGTCGAAATGGAAATCCTTTAAAAAAATAAGACTTATGCTCAAGAAGAGTTTACAATGTGACTAAAACATGGTATTACTGATCTAACGATAGCCTTTTACTCATTTTGTAAAAGTGAAATATTCGCAAAATTACATGATTTAAGGAAACATGCCGACACATGACAAATGTGAATGATTTGAAAAAATCTGCAAAAACATTTTATTCCATCTCTTAAAGCTAAAAGATACAACGAGAAAGCTCAAGGTACGCTCGCTTTATATAATTTACAGTTCAATTTCTCAAAAAAACCATCTGACGGAATTGTGCAATGATGTGTTTGCAGATTCACAATCTGCTGACCTAAAAATACATAGGACAAAGTGCACTCAGATTATTAACCAGGTACTAGCACCATATTTTAAAGAAAATATTCACATAGATATTAGCAGCCAAAAATATAGCCATATTCTGGATGACTCTACAGGTGTTAGTGTGACCAGATTCATGGGTAATCATGAGTTATTTCAGCGTGGCACAAAATACTATTGTATCTGCTTTTCTATTGTTGGAGTTTGTAGAGCAAGCTGATGCGAACAACATTGTCTCGTTATTAGTGAATTCTCTACAATCACAACAAATTTTCTCTCCAAAATTAATTTGGTCGGGTACGAGTCTGTTAATGCTGCAGTAATGACAAAGTGTCACAACAGAGCATAAATACTCAGGAGGCAATACAATCTACCTAATTTAATCCTCTCATACTCTATTATGAATATTTTATCATTATTATTATTATTATTATTATGAATAAATGCTTCATTATACAATTTTTATTAGTGAATATTAGTGAATATTTAGCGACTTCTAGTGAATTTTTTTCAAAATCTAGCAACTTTTTCATTGATGGCTAGAGACTTTTTTGTTTCCTAATCGGCAAACACTGTATGCTTGTCTGGTTAACTACCCCCCTCAAGGTGAAAACTGTCACTAAACACCAATATGGGGTTCCGGCAGCTACAATTAAGTGTCAGTCTTCCACTAGCTTCAATATACTATCACCTTAGGCCACATTGACACTTAAGATCAGGTGAGATTATGGCCACAAAGAATCCTATATTGAAAAAAAAAAACCTTAAAAGAAAATTACATAATATGCTCAAATGGGATATTTGTCCACAATGCCACTGTGGAAAGATTAATTCAATTAATATCGAAATAAGTAGTGGACTGATGAAAGAAATTGCCTGCTACTGAAGACTGGAGAAGTGAGAAAGAGAAAATTGTATGAAGTGAATATGAATTTCACATAATAGTATAAAAATGTAAAAGGATAGAAAGGATTACTTAAAAAAGTAAAGTCTTCAACAAAATAAGATGAATATATGTCTAATACATTAGAATGTGTCAATAGTCAAATAACCATTTATAGCAACTCTGCATAAGTGCATATTGTTGGCAACATAACTGTTATTTTCCTGTCTTGTGTTAGGTTATTATGTTATATTATTGTGTTTATGTGTTATGTACTAAGTGTCTTAATAGAATAGATTGATATAGACAAAATTATATAGAGAAATGTTAGCAACTACGCTACATTATAAGTTGCATGTTATGTATTAAGTTGTATATAAATGTTTATGTATTGTGTGTTACAAATATGTAAATAGAGATATTATAGAATACGTAAATGCATAGAATAAGTCAATAGAGTAAGAATATTCAATGTTATAGAAACTTTACGAACAGAAAGCGGTGATGCCACCCGTAAATTGCATTATTTTTGGCTTATGTATGGAATATGTACTTATGTATATAATATGTGAATGTTTAATGAATAGGTAATACGACAAGGAATATTTTCATATATAACATGTATACACAATGTGTATAAAGAAAGAAATATAGAGCGATTAACAGAGCGACCAAAGTGAAAACTAAAATTAAAACGCGAATTAAAGCTGGGCTCTCCTTACGGTCACTCTCCGAACTACTTAAGCTCGAAGAGGCGCCCTATGGGGCACAGTGCAATTCAACGAGTACAAGTAACTACAAGAACAACAAGAAGAAACCTTTGGTCGTCCTGCAAGCAGTAAAGAGTTTGAGTTTCATTGAAGACCCGGCACCTCAAGCGGTCGTGCATTATTGCACCCCCCGGACCCCCTCACTACCATCGCGTCCCACTGGCATCCGTACGGCGTCTACGAGACGGGCATCCGGCGCAACAAAACGCCCGTCCAAACCGGGAAGCGTCACACCGCCCCCCTCACGTAGAGGGGAAGTGACGCGTACCCAACACATATGCTATAAACAATAAGTAGATTTATAATACCTTATCATCATTGCAAGGTGATGCTTCCTCATCAATGCACTCTGCTGTTTCTTGTTTCAGTGTTGATGTAGACATCTGTAGATTCCACTGTGTCTCGGAAGCTGTCATACTCAATGTATTACAACTAGGCTCTAGATGTTCCGTGCTGTCCATAGTTCTATTTGTTTCAATCGTGTCTTTTATTTTTATTAGTTGAGAACATTGACTTGAGAAGGATACTCTTTCGTGCAATCTGGGTTCTGAATAAAATGAGATATATAAAAATATGAAAATGGTATAATTAATCCCAAATATATTATCAAAAAATTACATGCCCAAAATTCTACAAATTTTGACAACCTGTGAGGCAAAGAATATACTACTCTCTGGTTATTGGTCTATGATTCTCGTAAGAGAGTATTATATTCCTTGGTCTATGATACTACTCTCGCTACTCTCTATCGAGAGAAGTGTATCTGTCAAATAAAAAATAGCGACCATAGCTTTACACACCTACAATACTACCGCTGTTGCGGAATAGCAATTAAAACTCAAAATGCGGCAAAATTCAAAACGATAGATTCCAGTGAAACTTCCAAATTTCGAATATAGCATTAAGAAAAATCCATAATTTGCCAGATTTATACATTAACAGCATCTTAAAGAAACTATTTGATAATGTTATACTCTAGTAAATTACAGATTTTTCTTCATGCTCTTAATATTATCCATAATTGTCAAGATAATTATAACAAACTGATTATTTATTTATTTCTTAAAATCCGAAGTTTTCTCTCCATGGCTTTCCTTTTCTCATCCTCTTGCATTTCCCTATTTTTTAATATAGTATATCTTTTAATACAAATATAGAAGCTGCTTCTTTTTACGTGTTGTATGTTCGTGTCTAAATGAATTATACATTTATTTAGAAATGTGAAGTCCACGTGATCTAACACAACCATTATATTTTGTTTTATTTGTGGTTTCCATGCTTCTGTTTTCAAATAGTTATTTATAATTGTAGCCAAAGTTTCAACACATAGGACTACACTTTTATTTATATAATTTAACTTTGGAGTTTAATCATATTCTTTAAAACATATGAATATGTGTATGGATTCATTAGTTTCGGTTAAAAATGCTTCACGACATTTTAGGCAATTATTATTCCGAAGTTTTTTGAAAATAAAACCACACACACATCCACAAGCTTGACTTTCAGGCGTCGCT
This sequence comes from Saturnia japonica, assembly GCA_033032175.1. Classification (NCBI taxonomy): domain Eukaryota; kingdom Metazoa; phylum Arthropoda; class Insecta; order Lepidoptera; family Saturniidae; genus Saturnia; species Saturnia japonica. The sequence continues at coordinate 8,731,725 of CM065329.1, forward strand.
TTTTCTACCACCTCCACAGCACCAGCTATCAATGAATCTATAAAATCGTCATTAAATTCTTCTGTAGTTTCTACATTTTTAACTGGGATATCTGAAGTCAAGAAGCTTGCTAAATTATTTGATAAATGGCAGTGTCGTCTTCGCAATTTTCCTTTGTCCCGAGTGCCGTAAATTAGTTATAATAGCTGTTTTAACACCAGCCACAAATTGCTGTATAGTGGGGTTATTGTTTGATCCACAGTTATATCTGACGCAGTTGAAGAAATTTTCTAACGGATCCTGATTTAGGCGACGTGTGGAAAGGCTTTTAATGTTTATAGCCTGTAAATTTTTCCACGGCCTCTCTATTGCATTAATGGTGTGAATCCATCCTTCTTGAGAAGGAGGATTTGTTCTACTGCCCAGATATAACATTATAAAAATAAAATATAAAATTATAAATAATATAGATATAAAATTTCCTGAAGAGTGTTATATGAGGACTGCGGGAGGTGAGGTTTGTAGAGTACTTTTTTCCTCTTCGCAGGTCCGGACTGTCTGCATTGACGGCATCAAATAGCTCGTCAAACTTTTGGACAAAAGTTGCAGTGACATGGGCTTCAGCTGGCAGTTCATCTGAAAAAAGAAAAAAGTATTCTAAGCAATACATCAAACATTGTTTTATTTCAAAATGAAATAGTTAAAAATATTTACACATGCATATCACCTATGACTCTAACAATAACAGTAGTTAAGATTCCTGGCCAAAGACTAATAAAATAGTATCCTACTAATTATATTGCTGCTTAGATCTATTAAGAACCATCTGTGGAACATAAGCAATACTGATGTTTGCTTTCTAAGAACCAATAATCTATAATTATAATAAAACAGTAAAGAGTCGAAACCTATGCATTAAAGATATTTGAGAAAAAATACTAAGAACGGGGGCGGGGCGTTAAGAGTCAAGGATAGAAGATATGTATGGACATTTGTATGGTATAAAAATAGCAATTTTTTATAGCTTCTCAATTATAAAATAACATACTTCCCCTGTACAAAATATCATCAAAATCATTTAAGTTCTTTTTTAATTTAGGATTTCTTTTTGTTATTTCTAAAAGTAATATAGAAAATTTTTATAGCATATTATTTTTAAAATAACTTTTTTCAATTCTTTGTTTTTGGATTTTATTTCACTATTACTAAAAGTTTTTTTGAAGTTTCTTATAGCCTATCAATTGACCAATGACATAAGCTTCCCGTGTACAAAATTTCATAAGACGAGGTCAAGCGGTTTTTGATTTAAATACAGACACAAACACAACGACAGACAAAAAAATTTTAAGGGCATATACGTGACCAGCATCCTTTATATTGTATGTCCTTAAAAACATTAATTGTACAGACATGACTACAGATTTACTATTATATATTATTGGAAATGGTACAAAATTTATCCAAATTATTCAATCTTCTCGTAATTTTCATTAAAAATAAATACAAACATGTACTTTACACGGTTATTAATAGATGACGCTATGCATAGTATTCTAGTGGTATAAAAGTTTCTGAGACATTATAAAATTACCGAATTGTTTCGGGCCAATTATCTACGAAATTGATGCGATTTTCGCTAATATGCCAGCTGTGATAGAGTGGCTAAATATTTGTGCTGCAAGCTTGACTCTCATCTGTTGTTTAACATTTGGATGCAAATGATAATCTGTTAATGCAGGAGCATAAACAAAATTTGCATTATTTTTGTCAAGTGTATAAAATGACTTTATGTTACTCCATTTCGCGATGCCTGAAATAAAAAAAAAATTTATTAGAAAATAATTATGTTCGTTGTTCTAAGTTTTTAATATGTTTTTAAATACCAATCTCACAAAAAAAATATGCAGTGTTCCTAAGCCTTGTAAAAGTATGAAGTTAAGTTCTTTGATCTCGATATTGCATTTATAGTGTAACTTATTTAACTCAAAAATGACTTGACTAATTATTATGAAATTTTGTACACGGGAAGCCTATGTCATTGGTCAAACAATAGGCTATAAGAATTTTCAAAAAAGCTTTTAGAAATAGTAAAAAAAAAACAAAAGCAAATAATAAAAATAGAAATCTAAACTGATTTTGATGAAATTTTGTACACGGGAAGTATAACGTATACTTTTTACCTTTTACATTTGTCATTGCTCTGAAAATCAGCTGTGCACTCAACATTATGTTTTATAAACAGATTTCGAGTACATTTAAGAAGATGTGGCGGGTCAAATATAGCTACGATTTCCCGTTCATTGTGTATAAAAAAAGGTTCTCTAGTTGTTGCGCCTAGTGTTTTAGCACATTAATGTTAACTGTAGCTAGATCACATACAGTTGCGATCACACTGAGACTGGAATTGAAGCATTCTGTAAGAATCTGAAAAGAAAAAAATATTATGCATGTCATAGTTCCAACCACACCAAAGTAAAGTCATCAAGTTTCACTTCAAAAATATAAATTAAAAAATAATAATTTAAAAATAAAACATATTTGAAAGTGATAAAATAAAAAGACTTATTCAAATTTAAGTGAATTTACAAGAAAAGTGAGAGTGATTATATATTTCGTTTTATAAATTCAACACGCATGAGCATGATTTTAATATTTATTTGAGGTTAACCTCACTTTTTGATTGTAAGTATCAGTGAATGTATATAAATCTGTTAAAATTAGCAAGTATGTATTAATAAATATGACTGTAAATCTAGTGAACATTATTAATTTTAAAAACAATAAAAAATATAAATACAACTTTTTTAATTATTCGTTTTTAATGATTTATTTATTCATTTTTAATTTTATATAATCGTTGCATTTCTACAAGATTAACTGTCACAATATAATTGTATGACTTTGAAAAGATAATTCCAATTATTTATTCATAACTTGTAAATATAATACAATAAATAAATAGCAATAATATTATAATAAGAACAATGATAAAATAAATTACTCAATAATTGTATGCATGTCTATAATAATAAAATAGCTTTAATTTAATACGGAAAAAAATGTTTTTCTTAAGGCTTAAGCCTTATCTACCTCATTTTCATGAAGTTGCAAATAGTAGAAAAATGATATGTCGTAAAGAAGTTTCACTTCTTACCTGTGTACTCTGGTACACACACACATTTTTTTTCTAACTATAAACTAACCAAACTATTGTTATAAACTATTGTTTGGCAGCTTTTTTGATATTTTGCAAACAAACATTTTTGTTTGTAAGTTATTAAGGGTTCTCGTACATTAAAAGAAAAATTAAAACCCATGATGAAATCAAATAAGTAATATTATTAGTGTACTATCTTTACTCCACATTATTGAACTGTTACTTACAGGGGTTTCTTCTTCTACCATACGAAGAATTATTAATGAAGGAAGAGTAAACGGAGGTGTGTTCTGTACGCCTGGTAAAAAGAGGAAAGAGGGAAAGAAAAAAATTAATCTGGACAGTTTTGATTTAGACGTGATCAGAAATAAAATAAAGAAATTTTATACTGTACGGAAAGAAATTCCAACCGTGAGGAAATTTTTACAAACTCTTCGGGAAGATATTGATTTCAATGGAGGCAGAGAATCATTGAGGTAACACATATATGTATCTACTTATTTTACTTGCTATAGTTTAACGTTGCTACATTTTATAACATATGCTTTTTTACAGGCTTATTCTGAAGAATATTGGCTTTGAATTTGTAAAGTGCCAATCAAAAAGAACTATTTTGATGGAGCGTGATGACATCATGATACAAATATTCAGATATTTAGAGCATATGAAGAAGAAAACTCACACTCATAAAAGATACCACGTTTTTGGGAAAAATAAAATTGATCACGGCGGTTTCAAATAATAATAAAAATGAATTGTCGGACTTATCACGTTATAGAAGCCAAGAGGCGATATCATAATATAATTATCTAAACAAGTCAATGCATTTTCGATTTATAGTCTACTCCACCACTCAAGTCTTATGGAAAACCAACAACCCCTATTACAGTATATACATTCAGTCAAAAAAACATCGGGAATGGATGATTTGTTATTTATGGTTCAAAATTCAAATTTTTTGTTTTTTTGTTGTTGTTAGATTGGCACAACTTTTTTCCATTTTGCCACGGAGTTTGAGTTTCATCTGTCAATACAGTGCTGTTTTTGCCAGTACTTTTTTGACAGAGTAGTACAAATAATGTTTTTGATGATTGATATTAGGGTATATTAATAAAAAAATTAAAAGTATCAAAACGTTTTACTCCAATTACCCTAGTGTTTCTTACTACAAAATTTAATTTCCCTATTTTCCATGAGATTCTGGTATACCTATAGTTATTCAATCACCCTTCTTCTTACTAACTTGGCAACTAATCCTATTTATTGAAAACCATTACTGCCACTATCAAGTGAATATAGTGGTAAACAAGTTGGTAGCTCCCTTGTTAGAACTTTCTAGGGAGTTTTTGTGGCATATCAAAATGTATGCTTCCATTTTATATCTATAATCCATTTCATATGCACAAGCTATATCACACAAAACTCTACCAGTATTATATAACCTAGGGTCTAAAATCTAAGTTAATGGATCTATACTACTACTATTAAGCTGAAGAGTTTCTTTGTTTGGTTGAACGCTCTAATCTCTGGAAATACTTCTTCCAATGGAAAAAATAATTTTTGTTGGATATCCCATTGATCGAAGAAGGCCTATAGGCTATATAAAATCACGCTACGACCAATAGAAGCGAAGAATCAATGAAAAATATTGCAAAACGGGGAAGGATTATTGCTTTTGAGAGCTTCCATTGCGTGCGCTGCGTAAATGCTAAACTGCTATTACGACCTAATATTCTTGTTAATTTGGTTGTTTTTTATTGTTCACTCCATATAACGATAACTCTCTATAACGACAAAAAATGCTCAGTCCCTTGAGTTTCGTTATAAAGAGTTTACACTGTATTTCAATTTTTCATTATCACCTTAACTATGTGTCCAAATAACATGCAAAAGAGCATAATTTAACTTCATAAAATTGTCTTTATGGTGAAGTAACTCTTGTTCGTAAGGATTAATATACCATTGTAAAATAATGATCTTAAATCTCTTTTTTTAATGTTAAACCATCAAGAAATTATTAAAAAAAATGATTATAAAAAAATCGATTATTTATTGAACAAAAATAGATAATTATTATTTGTGTCTATTATTTTAAAAAATAAACGATTTTTTAAATATTGATTGTTTTATAAAATTCACATCCCTAGTGTGGTAAAACTGGACTTTCTAGTAATTTTTAAAAACAAATGTGTACTTTATTTCAGAGATAAATAACAATTTCTTTATTTTTTCGTAACTTTCCCAAAAGTACTATGTTTTTTTTAATATATATTATTTTTCTTCCGAATAAAGGTGGCAACCCTAGCAGATAGCCATACCAATTGTTATTTATCTCTGGCCATACCGCCATACAACGAAATTCAACATAGTTAACAGTGTTGTCAAGACAAGGACACAAGAAATGGCCAAATATTTTAGCTATGGGTAAAACTGCGATGCTCCAACTCAATTTACTGCGCCGGGTGGTTAACACACAAAATCCAAATGTGTTGCAAATGCAACCAGTTACCCATGGCTAAAACACTTTTATAAAGGTGCTAGAATATTGTACCGTAATACATGGCTAAAAATTGATATAATTTGGTAAAAAATTAACACAAATTCATAATTTAAAAACGTATTATTTATTTATTATAGGTTTATTCAAAATAATACTTAATAGATTCTTCTTAACAGTCTGGTTTTTTAAGAACGAGAAAAGAATATTTTTTTTACTTCCTGATTTGACATAACATTAGGTAATGGGTTTGGTCCAAAACACGGGTTTTCAATCTGTATTTATTTTCTTCTGAAGCAGGGTTACCAACTTTGTGCTTTTAGCCCTAAATTTAGGGTAGAAATATGCATATTGAGCTTTTTTAGGGCCCAAACCTATTTAGGGGCATAAATTGTATTTTATGCGTCATTAATTTAACTGACCAAAACTAGTAAAAAAAGGAAATCGTCCATGTTACTATCTTTTGTTATTTGTCTATGGGTACTATGCTATACAAGAGACAAATAAGAGTTAATACTAAACGAGTTCTCGGTCTGTAGTCTAAATCAAGTTTCTGGTCAAGCCGACGCACGCCGCGCCGCGCCGTCTCGCGACAACTCAAGACACACGTTCAAAATTTCAATTATTAATGTCCAAGTCCGGTAAAGCTGTAAAAGCCGCAGCGGCTTCAGGGCCCCTATGGCTAACAGTGTAGTCGGATCTATAAAAAATCAATTATTAGTGTAGTTATGTCCATTAACCATATGGGAAACTCATTTAAACAATACCCTTGAATAGATACACAATACAGGTTTTTTTGGGCTTTTGTATATTGTATTTAGGGTTATTTAATCGTAATCGTAGGAGTATTTTTTAAAGATTTGGTAACCCTGTTCAGAAGCCGCCACCAGAATCCCGGACAATATCGGATTCTAAACTAAATTTTCGAGTTACCACCTATTACACATATTTAAATTTCACAATAATAATAATATTCACGGGTTAATAATAACAATGTCACAAAAAACAATAACTCAGCCGAGTTACGTAATGTAATTTTTACATAAGACTATTTACTTAAGAATACTTCAAGTAGACTATACATTAGGGAATACTTACCGTACAAATAAAAATCAAAACAGACAAATTATTTATTGTACACAATATGGCAGTAACTATATAAAACATATTCACTACCAATACATAAAACTTAGTAAACAATTCAGTGTATCGAAACTCATCTTATTTCTATTATTTTTCTTTACCAATCTCATCATGACAAATAATCTTTCCATCTCAGCATTTGAGGGTGGTAGAGATAGAGCAGCGAAATCATGAAATACTGATGTATAGCTTGCATAGTAGATGTGTGGAAACAAGTGTCATAGTACAGAAGTATAAAATATTACGTATTGTTTTAAAAGTTGCTAAAGTGGCTAAAATGTATCAATAGTGGTGTTAAAGACAAAACCGTGCATTAAAAAGTTTTTATTAACAAAATCGATGTTACATATTTTGTAGTAGATATGACATAATTATTATAACAAACTAGTTGCTAAGGAACGTCCATAGACCAGATTTAAGAGGCCACAGATATACCACATTCTTCCGACGTGCTAAGATGTAACGTAGTCATTCAGATAACTGGGTGGTCGGCGCTCTCTAGACGTCCTTCGTAAAGGTCCAGAAGAGCTATGACTCTATGATTCCACTATTTGTTGCTCAGTTGTAGATGTTTCTACTTCTGGAACTTCTAAGCCCTGTTCAGCGGTACTGAGCGCATCAGATTCAAATGGAGTCACTTCCGGAGAAGTTTCTTCAAAGTTCGACAAATCCATATTTGTAGGTACCAAATTATCAATGGATTCGTCGTTTGCACCTAATGTGCTAGGTGCCTATTAGTTACGGTAGATTCTCTACCGTCGGGCATTCGTACGTAAGAATAATCTGGATTTACATGTAATAGTTCTACTTCCTCCACTAGGGCTTGGTATTTGTTTGCACGATTAAACTTTTTAATTAGCGCCTGATTTGAGTTGAGCAGCCAACTGGGGATTGTATTTCCATTGGTCGACCTTCTTTGATGTCTGAACATTCTATCATGTGGCGTACAGTTTGTAGCTGTACATAGTAAGGAACGTATGGAGTGCAATGCATGTGGCAGGACCAACTCCCAATTTTCAGTGGATAGGCCTCTAGTTTTTAAAGCTAATTGTACAGTTCTCCAAAGTGTAGAATTCAGTCTTTCCACTTGTCCATTACCTGGAGGGTTGTATGGTGTAGTTCGACTTGTAGCAATACCACTTTTATATAGGAACTCTTTTATTTCATTAGAAAGGAAACATCCGAGTGCATATATGCCGGTATGCCAAAAAGCATGAATAATTCACCAAGATGTTAGATAACGGTGTTCGATGTCATATCTTGACACGCAAATGCAAAAGGAATTCGAGAGAATTCATCAATAACCGTTAGTATATATTTATTCTTAGTGTTTGACGGGAAGGGTCCCTTAAAATCAACACTTAGTCTCTCGAATGGTGCAGTCGCTTTTATAATGTGTGGTCCAGGATTAGATAGTCTAATAAATCTTGGTTTGATCTCTGTGCTGTGACGGCATGAATTGGTCATGCTCCTAACTGAATCTATAGAATAAGCAAAATTTTTTGACCTTAGCCAGTGAATCATTCTTGTTACTTCCGGATGACAAAAGGATTTGTGTAGAGATTTTAATCTTTCATCTCGCGTTTGCATGTTTGCAAATACGCGCGATAATGCGTCAGCTACATTATTATATTTACCGGGACGGTACACGATGCCATATTTAAATGGTGCAAGTTCAAGACAACATCTTTGTATTTTCTCATTCTTAACTTTACTTGTTTTCTTGTTGTCTAACATGAATGAACCCAACCTTTGATTGGTAATTAATTTAAAATATCTACCTATAAGAAAATGTCGCCATTTCTTGAGTGATTCCAAAATAGCATACACCTCTTTTTCAATGGCAGAATGGTTTTGCTCGCTATGATTTAAGCTGCGAGAAAAGAAAGCTATCGGACGATTATTTTGTGCTAATGTAGCAGCAATTGAATGCTTTGAAGCATCGGTTTCAACAACAAATGGAATATCGTTATATATAGAGTATGCTGATAATTTTGCAATGTCAGATTTCAGTTCTTCAAAAGATTTTACTAAGTCTTGTGTCAATGGAAATATTTTTGTATTTGAAAGACCGTGAATTCTCTCAGAAAAATTCGACATCCATTTACTGTAATGAGCAAACATTCCAATAACTGTACGCAATGACTTTTAATTGTCTGGTGGTGGTAGATTTAAAAGGGGACGAAGTCGATCAGCGTCAGGTTTTATAGTGTGACTTTTAATTCTATATCCGAGAATGTTGATACTTTCGAGATCGAATTTACTTTTATCATTGTTAAGTTAAAGGCTGTACTTTTGCGCTGCTGTTATACATTTTTGTAAATTATCATCGTGTTCATCTCTTGTCTCTCTACACACGGTAATATCATCAAGATAAGCAAGTGTGCCCTTTAGTTGTTCCTTACTAACTACTTCCTTACTTCCTTCCTTACTAACCTAACCTAACCCGTCCAGTGCCATTGAACTTAGACCCCTCAAAATATTGAAATTGTCACTCAACGAAAAGTGACAGCAAGTGATGTAGATAATACTTATTGTTTAGGTTCATGATTACTGCAAATGTCAAACAGAAAATAGTCTATGATCAAAAAGTCGCTGGTCGAATTTCGACTTTAGGGCGGTGTCGGTTTCCGTATATACATATTAATTTATGGTGTCGGTGACGCTAACTCATAAAGACTTTCACCATACAGAAATCACATAACAAGCCTAAAGAAGCATTCCCTTCAAAACGACCATGGGTTAATGGAATTGCAAGGAAGCTACCAAATTGAAGCAAACCACGTACAAGACTTGGGCCACGTCCAGAACCAAAACCCATACATATCTGGTGTAAACACAAACTCAATGCCACCTCGTTGTCCAGTATGACTAATAGCTATTTTCTCGTATGCTTTTAAGGTAAAGACGGAATTGAGTATTTATAATTAAAAAGTCTTATATGTATTGTGTGCTTAAATAGCAGTTTTCCTACACATTCCAAGTTACCCGAAAGACGTTCGATAATTCACAAACACAGTTTGAAATCGAAACTGTGGCCGAATCTGAAGCATCGGTCGATCACTAGTTTATATGTGTAGCAATAAATTATAGGTATACAGGGCTTTAGGACATAAACATCGCGCCGGAAATCGGTCTCCCCTTGCCATCTGAGGCGTCCGAGCCCTTATGGCAGTTATAGCTAACCATAGATTTAATATACACTTACTACATCTATGTGGCTAACAGTATAGCCCTATAATCATATAGATTTTTTTTTTTATAATAACCGGTCCCTCCAGAGTGTCAATCGCAACGCAAGATAAAAGTCTCTCAAGAAACTGCAAGACTTCTCAAGAATAGCGAGACCTCTGGAGCAGTGCAAATCGGCTTGAACTTGTTGTTTGTTAGTACAGAACGTGGAATGATAACTCGATAGCAGTCAGTAACGCACGGATATTATTAGGGGCAATAACGACATACACAAACTTTAAAGGTTAAACAGATGGGTACACATTTAAAGGTTTACACTAAGGTTGCCAATCCTAATATATGATATACTATCCTATCCTATTCTAAAAAAAATTAGTAGGCAAAACTACTACATATATATTTATTGGGTAAAAAAAATTAGACATCATTCATTCCAAAATGTTGTTGTAAAACGGAACGTTGGCCGCAACCTTTATCTCTTTCTGAACGAGACTTATGTCATTGACATTTTGATTATCTGTCATTGTCAAAGTATTGTCACTAATTTCGCGCGCTCGCGTTTTGTGTTTTCTTCGTTACATGCTTGTTTGCGTTTCTTTGTTGTACTACAAGACAACATTTTTAACAAAAAATAACACTTCAATGATTTTGAAAAGTTTCTTGAAGTATATTCAAAGTTGTAGGTCCAATACCAATTAAATTAAAATGGGACCACCCTTGAGGTACCCCCTATCCAACAAAAAAAAGAATCATCCAAATCGGTTTGTTTATAAGCAAAGAAGTTATGGCTGAACATCCATTTATAAATAAACATTCGAATTGAGTAACGTCCCGTCTTTTATAGAAGTCGTTTAAAAATGGACAATGATGGAATTATTGGTGTCTTGTATCTTAAATCTAGATTGCAGTATAACTTATGAAATTTTCTTCAGAAATGAAAAACTGTTAATAAAATAAGCAATAAAAAATATTCAACCTACTTTTTTTCCATCTATTATATATTTTCTGGTAATGGCTTTGAAAATACTATATTTGATATTAAAACAAACTTGCAACCTTAGTTTACACAAATACATATGCGCATATACAACAGTGTTCGTGTTTGTGTGCATCTTTTTCCACCAGCGCCCCGGTCCACATACCTCATAGGCCGCACCGTGCCTTCGTGTAAACTTTCTGTGGGCGTACCGTACACGTTTCGCGTATCCTGGTGTCCGGTAAGTTCGGATGTGATGTTCGGAGGTATGGTCGAGCACAGAGCAGTCGCATACTCATCAACATTTACCGTCATACCGAGTTGGGTTTTTGAGTCGTCACGTCGCGTCGCGTCCCGCAGTCTTGTGCAGCTTCTGCTCGGTACTGTTTGTCGTAATAGTGGTACGGCGCTTATAACCATGAAGCAGAGTTTTCTTATGATCACGTAAGTGCATCGGCGTTCGGAACTGTTTTCCGCAACAACATTCAAATACTTGACCATAATCATAATGCATACGTTTTATATGTCTTAGTAAATAAAGTTTGTTTTTGAAAACTTCCTGGCAAGAGTCACATTGGAATTTGGCCCTATTTGTGTCTTTAACGTCGCCATCATGCTGTTGCTGTCGCTTATGATCAGATAAGTGGCTCGGCGAACGGAAGTATTTTCCACACCAACAATCAAATGTTCTCCCATAATCATAATGGATCCTTTTCATATGTATTGTTAAAATCTTTTTGGTCGTATAAACGCGCTCGCATGAGTCACATTTATATTTCTTTTTCCCATCCTCCTTGCCAGTACGACATAGCTTCATATGTTTACACAATGTATATCTGTTTTCGAAATCCACATTGCTATATTTGCATTTTAAATTGTTTCGAATTAATTGCTTTGGAGAATTCTTATGTTTGTCTAAAAGCAGAACGTGATGATCAAGATTCGACACGATCTTTAATTGCTTTCCACATTTGGGTATTTTCTTTCTGTGAACATCATTGTCGCGTGCAAGCATATTATTGTCGTGATTATTAAAACCTTTGTCACAATATTCGTTCTCTTGTAACTTATATATTTCATTATCCCTTGGTGTGTATATATTAACTTGTAAGTGCCTGTTATTGTGTTTTAATAACTTGAAACTGCAAAAATGTTATAAGAGAACAATTAATGATGTATTATTAGCTATGATGGTGCTGGGATCAGACTCCCACTAGGACAGACCACATAATATAATTTTGTAGTTATTTGGTCTGGATAAAGCTTATCCAATTGCAATACAGTGTGTCGAACAAGTAATACTCAATTTATTTATGTACTGGCACAGCATTATAACTAGGTACTCTGCAACAGAGTTGATGCAGCCCTAGAACATCATCTTAGAACCGGTAGGAACTTGCAAGTGCGCAAGCTTGAATCTTTTGTTTGCTTTTAGTAGGTGGCTATAATTATATAAAAATACCTACAAATTACAAGAGTATTGAACATTTATTTTAAATTACATTTATATATGTATACATTATTTGTGTACACAATGTAACTAGAAAGAGTTAAATCATTGTTTCGACATAAACCAGTTCTGGTTTTTCCGGAGATTACAATAGAATTTTATGTTACTTTTTTGATCCTTATCAGTGAAAAGAAAGTCTGACGGGTGCACACTGGGGGTAAAAATTGCCACTAGAGGAAATAGGATTTTTTTTCGTTTTCAACAAAAACTGTTTATTAACTTTGATTTAGACCATAATTATAAGGCTTTTGATGTATATCTTAATTTTAAATAATGTATAGTTAATAATAAAACGTCTTTAAATAAAATATCTAAAGCTGAAAACTCATATGGATTGATAGGCAGAGTGATAGTGCATCCCACTAATATACTACATTTTCCCCGAGCGCGTCGCGTCCCTCTGCTTGTTTTACAACCACCTGAATTTGGCACAGAATCGAGTACATTAAACTCAATTTAAAATGTATTAATTTACTATGGAATGTACTTTTAAGGAGTCTTAATATACAAAATACCAGGAGCAGATAAATTAACAAACAAATAAGTAATTAGGGTGACCACACGCAGGTAAAGCACATAAAAAAAGGAATGATTCATGCTATTGTTAATAACTAAAACTATTTATGTACTTTGATTTAGACTAAAATTATAAGGCTTTTGATGTATATCTTATTTTTAAATAATGCATAGTAAATAAAGTAATAAATAATGCAACGATGAGCGATCACTAGGTCTATCAATCCATGCAAGTTTTAGCTCTAGATATTTAAAGATGAAGCAACAAGGTCTAATTGAAGAGTATCTTCCATACAACAAGAATCTAATAAGACGTTTTTTTACTTAACTATACATTACTTAAAAATAAGATATACATCAATAGATGGGCATGTGAAATATGAACACAAAGCTTTTACCTCTTTGCTTTCTCCAAAAAAAGATTCAGTAAATAACTTCATGATTTTTACATTGTACACCAGTAAGTGAAAGTTTGTTGGGTATTTACCTATTTTTAAATATTCTACCGCATAACTTGCATTGAACTTCTTGAGGAGTGACCAGGGCATCATAATGTATGCTAATCACTTTAGTGTTATCAAATATATCTTGTTCTTCTAAACTTTCCATTTTTATTGTAACCCAGTACTTTTTATTATTATTTTCTTGGTTTTTTATTAATGAGAATCCCTTTTCTACATTTTTATCTTTTACTCTTTGTTTTTCAATAAATTTTAATGATTCCTTATCCTAAAAACAATAATATCAATTTCAACTTTCCTTAACTGAAGTTATAACACTAATAAGCCAACAAAGTATTTAATTATGTCTGAAAATTAGATTGCTTCTTATATTGAGGATGGTCTACTATAGTCATACAAGTTCTTGCATGACCGTCCTTTGTGAGACAGACGTTGGCAGGGACGAGGTACCACCTCATTACGTCACAACACTACACAGTGCATTAAATTAAACAGAATGTTGTCTTGGCAGTGTTCTTGAAATAATTACCTACACAGCTGCTCGGTAGGGACAAGGGCTGTCCTCCTGTTTCTTGGGATTCCTATTTCATAAGACTATATTGAATTGTCATTATTATCTTTTCATCAAAATATATTATTGCAAATTTTGTAAGTTTTAATGAAAATTATTTCTACTTGAGTGTTATTTCTAGTTTTAAAAGTAATTGGGAGTTAGTAAAAGATGGGAAATAAAAATGACTAACTTTTTGCTTAGTTCAATAAATCAATTTAAAATTCTAAGAAAGAGGTAATATAAAATTTCGTCACTATATAGTTATAAGTTGTGACTATTGTGTATCGAAGTATACCTAGATTTCAAAGTACGTGTAGTTTCGGCCGTTTGTATGAAGACGTAATACTGTTTACTTTAGTGTACTGTGACTGTGCGCTTATGTCACGCAATTGCACGCGTTTCGCTTCCTCGCTAGTAGCTACACAACCCGCCCCCATTATTGTCTGTAGTACTACGTCCCCGCCAACATCTGTGGGGCACATAGGACTGTCGCACTCAAACTGTTGGACTATAGGGCTAATCACATAATTTTTATAGCAGAGTTAGTTTGGCCTGATTAAAACATGGCCAAGCGATTTCCTACATATGTGACAGACTAGACCCTCCTAAATATGAAAGGTATTTGCTTTGGTCACTCACTCTATAAAGGATCACACTAGACTCATTATGAGAAGAGAGCTTATGATAAGAAATTGTATGCCAAATGAAAAAACAGAAAAAAAAAATTACTCACCTCCGTAACTATTTTACTATTCTTACTACAGTCTGATTGAGGGTGTTCATCCACAGGGAATTCTTTCTTCATTTCGTCCAACACACAAATTTTACTGTCATAGTAATTGACATAATTTGACGACTTCAGTGGTATAAATAGACACTGGAATACAAAGAGTTCACAATATTACACACACACACTATTAAAATATTTCACTTTTGATAAGAAAAGGAAATTGTGTATGCATATGAAGGATATAATGTACCAAATTGTTTGAATAATTTATTCTTTTTTCCTTGTTTTTCGACTACAATATTAATCACATGTAAATACTGACCACTTGGTGGTTGATTCACACTAATACTGCAAGTTAATAATCTACAATATTTATTATAATTGGATAATGTCACGAAATTTAGAAACTGGATTTCAGATCAATGAAGAAATGTACTTTTTAATAAGAAGTAGGTAATATGGTTTTATAAACAAAGTGCTAAATCTGAAATACTAATGAATACAAGTTAATAAAGCTTGCTGGAATATCTATCATTACATATTTTGGTGTCTGTGAATAAAATTGAAACAAGATTCAGCAATTACAAAATAAAATAATCTTGGAAAATCACAATTCCATAGACTCATTAGTTTTAATAAGTTAGTTTTCAGATGGTCAAAACCTAAACCTTAGTTAAACTCTTCTGATCATCTAAGAAAATCAAATTTATAATGAATTAATGGTTCACCATACAACTTTTTCTTCATACAACATTATTCACAAATATAAATTAAAAATTACAATCTACTGAAGAGTTTAAAGATAACATCAGAAGAGTTGCATTGAAACTTATATCCCTAAATATTCTACAATATAAATAAGCACAATCGTGAGCCGTTTTAATATGCTATAGCACCTACATGGGAGTAGCCTGCCGAAATTCCTGTTCGCACTTCATCTGAAGGACCTAGTAGTACCACAGGAGGGAGTGAAAACATTGACAGGAAGATTGTTCCTCATTCATACAATTACCACATGCTTACCCAACAGCTGCCCCCTGGGCCTTGGGTTATAATTTAGAATCATTTGGCGCACATGGATGGGAACAAGAGAAGTCAGGGAGGGGAGGGAACCATCAAAATATTTACAAAAAAGTGAATGGTATTATTATAGTAGAACAACATAATAATAAAACAATACATTTTGAAAAAGTGCTTAATAGTCATTTGTGACTTTAATATATTGTTAAGCTCCTCTGAGATACTAAATAAATGCAGTTAAGTCTATGTAGGCGTTTGTGTTTGGTTTAAGGGGATTTTGTTTTATGAAATGTTGATATGATATGACAATGACAGAATAAGAATACCAAAGCGTAATTTTGCTTTTTATTTCACGGCGAGTTACCTCTTGTAATATGAGTGGTATCATTATAATCAGGGATCTAATCTCTACCCCTAATCAATTTGTGCCAAACAATTTAAAATCCAACCCATAATACTTCTTGCTCTGGTGGTTAAGCCACCTTAGACATTTCTACAATTTGATTACTACATATTATGCACATATTCACAGACATTTAGAAACACACTCATGCTATAAACAATACTTATACAATACCATATCATCAGTGCAAGGTGATTCTTCCTCATCAATGCACTCTACTGTTTCTTGTTTTAGTGTTAGTGTAGACATCTGTAGACTCCACTGTGCCTCTGTAGCTGTCATACTCAATGTATCACAGCTAGGTTCTAGATGTTCCGTGCTGTTCATAGTTTTCTAATTGTTTCATTCAGGTATTTTATTTATATTGCTTGTGAAGCATACTCTTTCATCTAATATGTATTTAAAAATATGAAAATGATACATATCAGTTATTTATTACAATATTATCAAACAATCACATAGCAAATACCTACTCCTTTGCGTCTTAAAGGTAATTTAGCTTCTAAGAGGCATTTAAAAATAATAGCCTTTAGAAAGGCAAAAATTAATACAACTTAGAGGTGCGCGTTAAAAATAATAGCCTTTAGAAAGGCAAAAATTAATAAACTTAGAGGTGCGCGTTAAAAATAATAGCCTATAGAAAGGCAAAAATTAATAAACTTAGAGGTGCGCGAGCTGTAGGCGATTATAAAATATACTAATGTAATCATTCGGTTATGAATATAGCTCGAAATAATTCGATAAAAGTCATTAGTAATTAGGTAATTACTACTATTAGTCGGTCGAAGATGAGTGATCATTCATAATCGAAGTACCATTGGTAATCGTAGCGTAATAATATTACAATGCTACTGAATGAGAAGAAGAATCAGCACCTATAGCCGCTATTGAGGGTCCAAACCAAGAATTCAGCTTTGAAGAGGTAGATAGAGATAGCAGTTGGAAAATGTCAAGCAATAAGGTCACCAACGCTATTGCTAACATGTACTATGTACAACGTCTATATCAAAGTAAAAAGCCCGGCAGAAACAAGGGATGAATTCGAAAAATTGTCCAGTGGAGCTCAAAGAAGCACTGAAAATGCACATTGGAGACTGCTGGACTAAAAATCAGTCAGCAAAAAATTTAAACTCGATTTAATAGGTTAAAACATTGATTAGGAATAGTTACGAATTGATTTTTAAAAGCAAATAAATAAATTCATCAGTTAATCAATTACAGACGGCATCATAGACCAATAACCAGAGGGACGGCATATACATCCCTACTCGACTTGTTGTCACTTGTCGATTTTTAACAGGGTTACCAACTTAGGGCTTTTAGCCCTAAATTTAGGGCGGAAATATGCACATTGAGCTTTTTTAGGGCCCAAAACTATTTAGGGCTATTTTTAGGGGCATAAATTGTATTTCATGCGTCATTAATTTCACTGACCAAAACAAGTAAAAAAAGGAAAACGTCCATGGTACTATCTTTTGTTATGTGTCTATGGGTACTATACTATACCAGAGACAAATAAGGATGACTATTAAACGAGTTGTTAGTCTGTGTTCAAAGTCAAGTTATCAAGTTCTAGTCAAGCTCGCAACTAAAAGGCTTTTAAAAAAGAAGAAGCGAGATGGTTGGCATCGTTTTTGTTTGTCACTGTCGCCCGAAACTTCTCCCTCTATAGTATGGAGAAATATACGTCGTTATAGATCTTCCACAAAAACTAATCATAATTTTTCTTCCTTCTCGCTTGAGTGGGTTGAACCCTTTTTAAATAAACTGGCCCCAAGTTATGTTCCTAATTTAGATGAAATGCCTTATAATTACATTTCTGATTATAGTAACACCTTGGAGTCCTTAGATGCTCCTTTTTCATTACAGGAATTGAAATTAGTCTTGAACCGTGTTTCTGATACGTCGCCTGGGATTGATGGTATTCCTTATTATTTTGCGGTTAATGCAAAACCTTTAACTTTATCATTTATTTTGAATTTAATACATATTATTGTTGAAACTGGTCGCATTCCAAACTCGTGGTAACAACAAATAGTAATTCCTATTTTAAAACCGAATAAAGATCCATTTGATGCGAATTCTTTCAGGCCTGTGGCTTTGTCATCGGTTCTCTCTAAATTGACAGAACATCTAATCAAAAACAGGTTAGAATGGTTTTTAGAGCACCACAATCTTTTAAGTTCTTCTCAGTTTGGGTTTATTTAGGGACGTAGTGTTTCTGATAGTCATTCAATTTTTTCGACAGATATTCAAATTGCCTTAACCAGGAATGAATAATTGATGGCTGCATTTCTTGATATTGAAGCTGCTTATGATAATGTTGACTTGATAGTACTAAAAAACAAGCTGCAGAACCTTAATATTCCTTCAAAGTTTATAGATTTTATTTTTAATCTTTTTAGTGGTAGAACTATTATCTTGAGGACTCTGGGAATGAACAATCACAGCCGAGTACTTTGGAAAGGTGTATCGCAGGGGTCTGTTCTTAGTCCTATATTGTATGATGTTTATACAAATGATCTAGATTCTGTAGTTTTCCCTCAGTGTTCTGTTCTTCAGTATGCTGATGATTTACTAATTTATTCCTCGAGTGTTTCTTTAAATCAGGCGAGCTTACCGTTAAGTTATGAAATTATTTTCCTTTGTAGAATATTTGATAGCAAATGTACAGGCATTCCGCATGTTAGTTACATAGTTGCTAAGTGTGAAAGAATCATTAATATGATGAGAGCACTTTCTGGAGTTTGGTGGGGTGCACATCCTTTTTCTTGAAAGTTAATATATAATGCAATAAAAAGAAGTCTTAGACTATGGTTCTTTCACTCTTTGTCCTGTTAATAAATCTGTAATTCATAAACTTAACCTTATTAAATCTAAGAGCCTGAGTATTGTCATTGGGGCTATGAAAAGCACTCCCATTGATGCACTGCAAATAGAATGCGCAGATCCACCCCTGCACATAAGAAGACAGTTTTTATCAGATCGGTATCTATACAAATCCTTTCAACTTTTGGACCATCCTCTTCATAAAAAAATAACTTATCTTGATAGCCTTATTGTTAAAAATAATAGCTACTGGCATCGAAAGCCTCTGGCGCATTTAATTCATAGTCTCAGGAGTTTACATAAACAGGAATGTACAATCACAAATTTTCCATGTAATCCTCTCTTCTTTTTTGATTACAGTGTGCTTATTTTCCAACCTGATGTAAGATTATCCTTAGGTATAGGAAAAAATATGTCAAATACTGATTCCAAACTTTTGAATTTTATTAAAAAGAACGCTCCTGATGCGGAAGTTTTTTTTACTGATTCATCTAAATCTGTTGAACCATTTAAAGGAAATTTTTCAACCATTCAAAATAATAAACAAGGAGTAGGTGCTGCTTTTTATCAAATTTCATCTGGATATTTTAAACTTTTTAAATACCTACTCTTCTCTAATATCTAACTTTTCTGGGGAATGCTTAGCTATTTTGGAATATATCAGCTATATCATAACGGAAAAAATTGCCAGGGCTGTGATCTTTACGGATTCTTTAAGTTGTTTACAATCTCTTTTACATAATACTTTTTTAAAAAAAATTGGTCACCGATTTCTCTTGTAATTAAAAACAAACTGACATACTGTGTGCAACTAGGTTTACAAGTTTCCTTGATATGGATTCCTGGTCATTCAGGTATCCATGGTAATGAAAATGCTGATGGTTTAGCTAAATTGGCAGCTTTTCAAGGTGCTCCTGATAATTATTTATATAGCCAGGATTTACTTTCTTTTCTACCTCGTCAAGACTTGGTTGAAAGGTGGAATATGCACTGGGGTCATTCAAGCAAAGGTAAATTTTATAAAAGTGTTGGGTACGCGTCACTTCCGAGGGAGGGGGGGTGTGACGTTTCCCTGGTTTGGACGGGCGTTTTGTTGCGCCGGATGCCCGTCTCGTAGACACCGTACGGATGCCAGTGGGCGGCGTGATGTTAGTAGTGAGGGGGTCCGGGGGGTGCAATAATGCACGACCGCTTGAGGTGCCGGGTCTTCACTGAAAGTCGATATCTTGATTGTTGACTGTTCGCAGGACGACCAAAGCTTTCTTCTCGTTGTTACTTGTTACTTGTACTTGTAGACTAGTTGAATCGCACCGTGCCCAATACGGCCCCTCTTCGAGCTTAAATAGTTCGAGGAATGATCGTAAAGAGAGCCCCGTTGTATTTCGTGTTTTAACTTTGTTTTAATTTCAGTTTTCGCTTTGGTTGCCCTGTTAATCTTTCTATATTTCTGTCATTATATATCTTATGTACACGTCATATATCAAAATGTTCCTCTTTGTATTACCTATATATTACATATTCACTTATTATATACATCAAGTATATATTCCGTATATAAGCCAAAAACAATGTAATTTACGGGCGGCACCACTGTTTTCCGTTCTTGAAATCTCTATAATATTCGATATACTTACTCTATTGGCTTACTCTATGCGTTAATCTATTCTATATTAGTTCTATTTTCACATATGTGACACACAATACATAATAGTTTATATACATCCTAATATATATCATGCAACTTGTAATGTAGCGTATTCGCTAACATTTCTCTATAATATTGTCTGTATTAATCTATTTTATCGTAACACATAGTATATAACACGTAAACACAGTAATATCACATAATACCCTAACCTAAGACACGAAAACAACTGTTCTGTCGCCAACAAAAAGATTTCAATTTTCAATTGCTCTAAAACCGTGGTTCTCCAAACGGAGATTTAGTAAGAAAATTACAACTATTATTTCGAGGCTAAGGTTTGGCCACTGTTCTTCGCCAGTCCACCTGAACAAATTAAGAATTAGAGATACATCTATCTGTGAGTGTGGTATGGAAGAGGGTAACATTATGCATATTCTGTTCAACTGTTCTCTTTATAACTCTTTACCACTGTATGATATTTTGTGTAATTATAAGGCTATTCTTCCTTGTGACCTGTCATCTATCCTATCTCTCAATAATAATATATATATTAAATCATTAGTAAAATTTCCTAATCATCATAAATTGTCATTGTAGGTTTCTAATATTATTTTTAATTGTATTTATTTATTGCCACTTCTTCATTGATCCGCCTATTCCCTCCATCCGCCTAAAGTATCGAATTCGCATAACTTGAAAATGGCAGTATTAGTCTCTAAAGTTGACTGGGTTGCCAAAATTGAAAATAGAAGAAGAAGAAGTAGTCAAGCTAACGCACGCCATCTCATGGCAGTACGGGACTCCATATAACACGTTCAAAATTTCAATTAAATTAGTGTTCAGTGTGGTTATGTACGTTAACTATTGTATGAATTCGTATGTTAATTTAAATTTAAATGATTAAGATGAAATAACCTTAAATAACCCTAAATGCAATATTCAAAAGCCCCAAAAAAACCTGTATTGTGTATCTATTCAAGGGTATTGTTTAAATGAGTTTCCCGTTTAATTTCACTATTTAATACGCAATTTATTTAAATTAACATATTAACGGTTTTTTGTTAAAGAGTTGGTAACCCTGATCTTGTCATGTCAAATATTAATAATAAATTTACTAACATAAAGAATAAATTAAACAAATGGGTATGCATTTTTAAAATTTATATGTAAACCTTCAAAATAGGACATTTGAAAAGTTATTTTATGAAAACATAAATTTAGGAAAATCAAGTATATACCTACAGATTTTATGAAAAAGGTAGGTACTTAAATATGTAATACTTTTATTAGTATTGTTTGTTTATCTCTTTTGGAAAAAAAATGTTCTTTCTGACGCACTTCACGAAATCAAATTTAAAAGCGAAAAGTTATAAGACTTAGGTAATTAGGGCAACCTACGAAATTCATCTAAGTAATTATTTTAAAATGTTAAAATTTACTAACATAATAATAATAATAAAAGGTGGCCAGTAACTTAAGTCTGGCGTTGATTCCTATAAATTTAGATCCATTATTTGATTTTTGTATTATTATTTAAGGTTGGACTTTAGAAGCGCTACCACTGAATATGATCATGTGATGTGACGGGGAGAGTGAAAGGTAACTCTGCTGTGAAAAAAAGTGCAGAAACTATTCGTTTTTTTAATATGTTGAGGTTATGTCTTTTATATGAATTTTGAGTGGATGATTATTTGTTTCCGGATTATGCTGTTTCTGCATTTTGATCACAGTCAAACCTAACCTAACCAATTTTATTGACATAACAGAAAAAATAAAATATGTCACTCAAAATGGCATAAAATGTTGAAGTAGATTATATTTGATGTAAACCAAACAATAATCCTTAAAGAACTAATAAACAAATGTATAGAAAAAGATCTCCAAAAATCTTTGCCTATCTTGCAAAAGTGAACTTTTTCAACTAATTAGAACTGTCATTTTTATTGTTAAATTTACAAAAAATGTGATTTAAAAAATTTAATTTCTCAAAAATTATTTATTTTCGCGGTGTGAAGTTTTATATTAACTGCAATAAATATTTGGAGTTTCAACTCGTCAGTAGGGACCAACAGACACACTGACAAAAAATTAAAAAGTTATTGGAATGTGTTCTGTCGATGATTCTAAACTCTCCCATATTACTATTTCTCAAATATCTTCAATGTACAGATTTCAACTGTTTGCTCTTTTATTATTAGTTTAATATGGATATTAGATTATAATAATTGTATTATATCAATTGATTGATTCAATGCAATAATTAATTTTATAATTTGTTTATATTATTACCCGAATGCGAAAAAAGAGTGTTATGAGTGACTATATATATATTTCGTTGACTTGCTATGTAGCCTAAACGGCTTGATGGATTTTAGCATACGAGGTGTCGTTAGATTCATCTTAATTGTGGGAGTGACATAGGCTATATAGTAATTATTAAGTGTGACATCTGGGAATAAAATAAAAAGCAAAAATATAAAACATTTTTATTGCAGTTGGGATTTTGTTTCCTAATAATTAATTTATCTCTATTGTTTTAAGTTTTCATTGTTCCAAGTGAAAAGAATGTAGAAATTTTGTGCCTTTTTGCTTAGTCTCTTTATAAGCTAAAACCAATTTCCTAAATAACACTCATTAATTCAAACCTTTTGTTTCAGCAAAATGTATAAGAGAAGGAATAATTTCTCAAAATCTGTTGAGTTAGGTCAGAAGAAAAATAATTATTATTTGAATAAATGTGGAATATGTGGCAAAATTTTTAACAATAGGTGAGATTTTTATCTCAAACAGAACTGTACTATCTATGTAAATGTTTGAAGAAGAAGTCCGCTTGAGGCCCAACAATGTATACATCAAATATGATTGCAGCCCTATATAAGTTTTATCACAGATATGCTCCTATACATATGGACTTAGTTAGATCTTCTTTCTTGCCATCCGGCATGGGTGCCCCCACGGATCCCTATACGGGGTCATGGTGAGGTTCTCCCATCTTTCCTTTTTGACCCGGTTGATGGCTACCTGCAGAGACATTTTACAGTCCCTGTAAGCACCATACAGCCGGGTTGCCGGTTGCTCCATCGGCGTAGAAAATCAGCTATCTCTGGCGACCAACAGTACACTGCCCGTCTGTTTCTCGGTTTTTGTTTTTATTGTGGAGGCCCCCGTCATGGGTACACACTCGTCCAGGGGAACGAATGGTTAAGTGAGACTCCTACTAACTAAAACTCCACGGTGTTCCATCCGCCGCGCTTGATAGGGCGACGTGGGCCCGCTGGAAGTATTATACCGCGTCACTCTGGCAGCCGGCCCGGTAATTCCGGACCCTGGCCTACAGGTAACAGTCCTAACTGTCTTCCCCATTCACCTAACCTGTGCAATGGGAAGACGGGTCCCTCGACCCGTCTTCCTTGGTTCGGCTAGGGCGGCGGGAGAAGGCGAACAAATCGCCTCCTCCTACCACTGCGGCCAGAACGCTACGTACAAACCTACCCTAACCAATTTTATTACCACAATCGAAAAATAAAAATATCTTATTCAGAACAAAAAACGGCACAACATGTTAAAGTAGTTCCTATTTGATGTAAACAACATTCAAAGACTAAGAAAAAAGTTAAGATCTTTCAAAAGTGAACTTTATGACAACTGGTTAGAACTGACATTTATAAAGACAGATTTACAAAAAATGCGATTTAAAAAATATATGTATTTCAAAAACAATTTTTTTTCCCTAGTGTGAAATTTTATATTTCGCCTAATTATAAAGTGATCTATCTAACTGTAAAAAGAAAATGGAATCACAACTCAATGGTATGTAGGTTATCTAAAGATGAGCCGAGTTGAGCTACTAATTTAATTATGTATATGCAGTCTTTCACCTTAATTCCAAATCAACATGGACTCGTATTTCTAGATACGAGAAGCTGGTGCATAACGCGAGCCACATTACCATTCCGCTGCCCAGAGTTCGATTCCAGAAGTGTCAACTATGTCCCGAATTCTGCACATCGGCTATGAATCTTAAATTACATATGTATAAGGGCCATGGATTGCGTTTTGATTTAGCTTGTCGAGTTGTGCTAACCCGTGTCGAAGATGAAACAAGGATTGTGGATAAAACACACTTTAATGGTGCTTTTGGGACGTTAGAAGAAGACTCATTAGACAGAAATGAAAAACTTATTGAATTTTGCGATGAAGTTAAGGTTGAGACTGTATTTGATGATGATTTAGACCTGGACACAGACCCTGTGAAGATTGATAACGTAAGTATATTATTTCTAGTAAAATTGGAAAAAAATAATGGCCTACATATTTTTCTATTTTCGCTTTCGTGTCTGAAAGGGATGGTGAATTCGCAAATTGACAATATGGGTGATTAATAATAAAGTCAAATAATTAATCATTTTGATTTATTGATATGTATGTATAGCCTAAAAAAATTGTTCATTTATTTAATTTTCAATGTGGAAAATTCAGATTTTTTATTTAGGAGTGTATTTAAGTTATTGGAAATGCTAATCAGAAAACATGAGGTCACCCTACAATAATTATAGACACCCTTGAGTTTTATTCGTGACAAGTGACTCTAAAATTATTACTTAGTGTAGAAATAGTGACTTTAAAGTTATGTAGGTGCTGAATATATTTCTTAACTTTCAACTGATATTATAGTAAACTCAACTTTGCACATAATACCTTTAACCTTAGTATTATTTATTGAATTATGACGTCACGCGCGATCCCATGTACATAATGCCGTATTTTTATGGCAAATTGTTTGTTTATATTTTAAAAAAAAATTGGTGGTCACGGGATGCCCGGCAGATGTTAAAAATCTTAGTGAATATTAAAAAAAAAATTAAAGCTACGGTGAGGCTGTAAAAGCCGTCCGAGGCTCCTGGGCTAACAGTATAGTCAGATAGAAATAAGAATAAATAAATTAATTAATAAAAAATAAATAAATACGCCATTACAGAGTTTCGTCGATAATGAATTAGAATTGAAAACACCTTTGTTTGTGTATGAAGATGATCTGAAGAAGAACTGGAACAACAATAACGAAGAAGACGCAGCTCCTCAAAACGATTACCCAAATAAAATTATTTTCGAGGTTAGTGTTAGATGATTTAAGGTTCTTAAGATTCTTCGATGCGGTTTCTAATGACAATTGAAATTTGTCAAATTTAAAATACCATACCAAAGGGGTTAACAAATTGAATTGAATTGAATTACGTGCATTCCTACAGCTATAATTAAAGGAACAGCAATGGATTTTGGCACCCGTTAGATCTCAGATTTTTTATCGACGACAAAGACTACACCGAATGTCGTTTCTAGCGAAACTCTTTTTCATTTTTATGTTTTTGTCGAGATATTAATATTTTAGATAATTCTTTGAGTTTTTTAAATCGTTATAGATCATTTGGCCACAATCTCACCTGATCTTCAGTGATGACGTTACTCAAAGTGGTAACACGCTAAGTCTAGTGGAAGATTGGCTGTCAAGAGCAGCTGCCGAAACACACCCATCGGTGTTTTGCGACTGATTTTCAAATTGAGGGTGGTAGCTAGTCAGACGGGTATTAAAAATGTCCTACCACCATGCTATGGTTTCATCACGATGTTTTCCTTCACCGAAAGACCGGGCTCACTGCAAAAATTCGAACTCGCGTCGATTGACGCTGTGTCCTTACAAAATACCACGGAACCATCACTGCTTCATTTCTAGACAAGGTTAAAAATATAAAATAATTTGTACTTTCAGATGGGGCGCTCAAGTATTACGTAACGCAATTTCCCAAAGAAATTTCTCTGTGCCTTACCTCTCATTAAACCCCCTTCCCAAGGAGCTCTGGAAACCTTTCTTACTGCAGGAACACAACACACGGTTATTTGGCTGCGATTTTCTGTATAGAGGAGGTTTTCCACCAATTGAACTGCCTCAAGTAGAGAGAAATCTCCCAAAGAAATTTCTCTGTGCCCTACCTCTCATTAAACCCCCTTCCCAAGGCGCTCTGGAATCCTTTCTTACCCGCAGGAACACAACACACGGTTATTTGGCTGCAATTTTCTGTATAGAGGAGGTTTTCCACTAATTGAACTGCCTCAAGTAGAGAGAAATCTCCCAAAGAAATTTCTCTGTGCCTTACCTCTCATTAAACCCCTTCCCAAGGAGCTCCGGAAACCTTTCTTACCGCAGGAACACAACACACGGTTATTTGGCTGCGATTTTCTGTATAGAGGAGGTTTTCCACCAATTGAACTGCCTCAAGTAGAGAGAAATCTCCCAAAGAAATTTCTCTGTGCCTTACCTCTCATTAGACCCCCTTCCCAAGGAGCTCCGGAAACCTTTCTTACCGCAGGAACACAACACACGGTTATTTGGCTGCGATTTTCTGTATAGAGGAGGTTTTCCACCAATTGAACTGCCTCAAGTAGAGAGAAATCTCCCAAAGAAATTTCTCTCTGCCTTACCCCTCATTAAACCCCCTTCCCAATAAGCTCCGGAAACGTTTCTTACCGCAGGAACACAACACACGGTTATTTGGTTGCGATTATCTGTTTTTTTATCATTTTTGTTCTCGAAAAACTTAATGATTTCAGGACGACGTATTTGTATCTCTGAATCCAACGTCGATCGATAGTATCACTGTTAATGATGATGGTGATGGTGATGATGACAATGTTGAAAATACAGAGTGTATAGCGAATCATGATAAATACAGGAACGGGTACCAGCCTATGATAACGTTCGAGGATGACGTAATAAACATTAAACCGTTGGAAGAAGTGAATTCGTTCAGCGACTCTATAGCCTATGACACCCTGGTACAACCTGGTGAATTTGTGTGCAAGAGATGTGGAAAGATATATCAGAATAGGTAATTAAGACTTAGGGTCAAATCTATAGAGCGTACTTAGACTCATCTCAGCCTTAAGTCCAGAATTTAAGTTTCTTGTCACGAGTTTAACTTGCTCAACTTTATATGAGAAAATTTTCAAGTTATTGAATTCGAAGACTTATTGAAAACTTGTGTATTGTATGGTATTATACTATATTATATAGCAAAAAAGAAACCAATTTCAAATATTTTGAGAAGCTTCCTGGTATATCTTCGAAATTTAAGGTTCAATGCCAATTAAATTCAAATGAGACCACCATTGAAATCTGTTCATAAACAAAGATATTATGAACATCAATAAACAATATATATTCGAAAAAAAGTGTCCTTTTGTTGAAAGCGGTTAAAAACAAGTCCCCCGCCGCGTCTGTCTGTCTGTTTGAACACGATAAACTCAAATATTATTGAACAGATTTTAATACGGTTTTCACCAATGAACGGAGTTTCATTAGGAAGGTTTATTTATATAATTCATTAGTACAGTTTTGTGTAAAATGGCTAAAATATGATTGTTGAATACATTGGAAAAAATCGTGCCGACTGCGAGTTGTAGTTGCGTGCGCTTTGTAAACCAATAGAGCTATATATTACTCTGCAACCCGTGCGAAGCCGGGGCGGGTTGCTAGTTGTAATATAATATAATCGTATTAGAGAAATAAAAAAGTGTGTGTCATAATAGTGATGTAACAGTTACTATAAATTTGAAAGCTAAGATTTAACTGAGTAAATACTTAGCGAAATGTATAAGCTAAGGTTGAGAGATAAGACTGAGTGCGCTCTATAGATTTAATTCTTACTAATTGCATTAAGTTAGAGTATAATAACTTTGATATTGCTTAGCACACAAACGTGCAAATCGCTTAAAAATAATCTGGAAAATTCGTATACTGAGTTACCTTGAAGAATTTTGCCAGAAACACGTAGATGGGTTTTCCGCCGCAAGTATCTTCCGTCCTGTTTACCTTTACTCCCGCGTGACCTTTCAAAGGGCATTTGATCAGAATAAACCAAAATTAAAATTTATTTTTAATAAAAGTTCACACGCGGTGGAAGTGAAACCTTTAGTAAAAAATTGGAATATTCACATAAATGATACATGTGAACAATAACACGACGCTGGCTATGATGCCTTCTCCCAAGGCTTCGTAATACGCAGGCGAACACACACGTAGGCACTAACATACGTGCAAAGAGGAGACCGAGATAATAGGAAACACTCATTTTCTCATTCTCTCGCAAGCTAAATCCTATAGATGTATGTTTCTCTCTTTTTAGTATCGCTTTTTCGTTTCATTAGGTTTTAAATCACAACGCGACGTTACTAAAGAAGTTTTCACTTCAAAAAACCTTACATAACCTCTCCAAAGTGCTGTAACATGTAACTGGAATAATACCGACAAAACAAATTTACTTGTATGTGATTTGATATGTTTTATTTGTAAAATTAGTTATACTGATTGTGGACGTGTAGTATGGTCACATTACAAATATACGTAAAAATATATATAAAAGTACAGTCAACAGCTGATGTGCACGTGAGACGAGATCGCGCGACGCAATTATCGACGCGGAGCGGAATCGAGAAGTGTCGACCAACGAAATACGAATGGTGCATAATTATTAATTACCGAGTACTGGGTTGTTTATGTTTAATAGATAACTTAAATAAAGGCGTCGTGTTTAAAAGATGTGAATCATACTTGATCAATTATTATTAAAAAATGAAGTACATAACTTAGTACTTACAGTCTACTGCAGTCTTGAGTCTACAAATTAATTTGAACTCATACGGCGACCTCCCTTCAAAACATTTTCAAAATATCCACCACCTTGTTCAATGCAATTTATTACCCGTTTGCGTAATTGTTGTCTTAGTTTACTTTAAAAACTAGTGTCACTTTTCACTTTTTCAAAGGTGGCCACTATCCTAGGTTTTAGGTTTTCAGCACTTGTTGTCGCGTTAAAGTACACCAACGATGTAATATGTCCTCACAAAAAAGGTTAAGAGGCGTCAAGTCAGCTGATCTAGTAGGCCATTGGACAGATCCAGCGCTCTTCCTTCTCACCTTTAAGATGCTGTTAAATACTCCACGTGAAATGAACAGGGGCATTGTAATGTTGGTAGAATATCTCTCGTAAATTGACAAGAGATATGTCTTCTAGTAGCGTCGGTAAAGTCTCTCGCGAAAACAGTAAATATGATGCTCCTGTTAATCTCTCTAAGAACACGGGCCGCGGTACTTGTATAACGATAACGCCCGCCCAAACGGTGCTGGATCGATGCTGGAGTCCACTCTGCATGCGTGAGGATTTTAGTGCATCCACTAATGCCTATTATGTTGATTGTAAATGTACTTTCGTCGGTACAAATAATGTTTCAATGCCAATTTTCCAATAACCACCGGCTGAACTCCAACCTTGGTACGTAATCACGTGGAGTCAACTGGTGCTGCTTCTCGGGTACTGCTATGTGAATTCTCGTCAAAATAATTGAGAATTTCATTCTGAAGACGAGTACGTGTGCGTACATTTTATCCCCGGTCAATGGCCGTGTTCGGTTGAAAAGAACCGTGGTCTCGGAACTGCTGAGTTGCGGCTAACATAGTCCTGCGGTCTACGCTGATACCATACTTATTATTAAATGTTCTGCAAGGTATTGCCACATTACCTCTACACTGTGCCAAAGTTCTCATCATTTCGGTGTATTGAATGTTAGTATATCGAAAAGATATAGCGTCCGAAAGTTATCAAAATATTTCCAAAAACACGGTCTGCACTGATAAGGACGACGCGACGCATGCGGTATGACTAGATTCAAGTTTGACTAGCTTCTTTTGTTTGTATAACTTCGATCACGCCGCGCCGCGCCTCTCGCGCGGTCGCATCAGCTGATGACAACTGACACCGTTCGCTGAGTTTATATTTTTATTGTTGTAAAAAACTTTATTCTCCTTGCAATAAAGTTCATTCTTAAATCTATTTGTTAAATAACATTTTTCGTTTCCAATTACGTTGAAAAAAAAGCCTTATTATATGTTGGATACAGATATATACGGATGGTGCTAAAACTTTTAACGGTCAAGGTGCAGCATATTATGAACCATGCACAAGATAGCTCTGGCTTGTTTAATATTACAACAAATGTATCTATAATGACACTGGAATTATTTGCAATTTTGGAGGCTATTAAGCATGGTATTAGATCTATGCACAAAAATATTGTTATATTAACTGATAGCAAGAGTGCTCTCCAGCATTTGGCTCGATGTGCCTCTGGGTACAGAGGAGTTTCGGTAGCCTATGCAATTTTTAAAGAGTTCTTTAAACTCCAAAGTTCTAATATGCGTTTACAGTTGCAATGGGTTCCATCTCATATAGGGTTAGTAGGAAACGAGAAAGTTGATAGTTTGGCCAAGCGAGCATTAATGGAAGGTTCAGCTATAAGTATTCCACCGTACTATTCAGAGGTGTTAGGTAAATTTAAGAGGAAATGTCGTGACATGTGGAGGGAATATTTTGACCTGGTTTCAAGAGAGAAAGGAATTTGGTACCGAACAATACAATGTGAGCCTCCTCCTGTACCTTGGTTCTTAGAGGCCAGTATGGATAGAACTTCTATTGTTACGGCATTTAGGTTAAGGTCTGGACACATTCCATCAAGAAAATTTGGATATCTCATGAAAAAAGTAAACTCACCATTTTGCAATCACTGTGATAAGATAGATGAAGTCCATCATTTCTTGATGGAGTGTTCCAGTACAGATAATTATAGGACAGCTTTAAACGACAAATATACTATTAATATATGTGACGTAGGTGTATATCACAGTATTCTGGCAGAACCGACATCGGATGCTGCCAGAATGCTGTGTGGTTCTTCAAATTCTTTAGCTAATGTGTTGTCTTCTTCCTTCGAAAGCTTTATAAAATTGATATATATTTTTTTTTAGTTTATAGTTCTTGCTAGCATTAGCAATAGGTATAGGTTATAATGGGACTGGCATGTCCTTAGGGACAAAAGCCCCTAAAAAAAAAATTGAGATAACAAAAAAAAGCCTTATTGTTTGGATTTATGTTTCATTTTCGTTTGTTTCGACTGTTCGACGAGGGGGTGATTAATTGATTTCTTTTTGAGTATTTTTCGGATAAAAAATTACCTATATTAAAAATAGCTGAAATCGATTCAGTAACCGATTCTGAACAAACAAGTAGCTATGCTCGCGAGAAATTCGCCCGCCCGTTAATTTAAAGATAAAAATGCTTATTTTTTTACTTGCCCGGAACCCTAATTCTTTTTCTATACGATTAATAAAATTGAAGTGTCTGTTTGTAATGTCAAAATAACAGCTTTTGCTGCTAAATGCATATTAAATAATATACGTCACCTACAACAAAAAACCCATTTTAGAAATTTTTGTCTATCTGTTTGTTAAGGGTAATCTCCGAAACGGTTGGACCAATTTTGACGGGACTTTCACTGGTAGATAGCTGATTTTATAGGGAGTAACTTAGGCTACTTTTATTTTAGAAAAAGAATTGGGGTTTCACACAATTGAAAAAACCTGGTCGGTGAATCAATTCGGGCGCTTAAATGGCTTACGCTGAGTAAACAAACCATAAGAGATATAGCAAACATAACATACCATCAAGCATGTATTTCCCGAAGGGTTAGGCAGAGGTGTATTAATGTACACCCACAGTTCGCCGAGTATGTTTTTAGGTCCCATGTAATAGGGGGCGAGCCTATTGGCATTAATCGGTACAAAGCCAAACTCCGAACTGCTACTGACATATTGTACATGAACTGATTTAAATGATTTGTTTTTTCTTTGGAAAGGGGAAAGTCCTCAAAACCATTGAAGTTGGTTTTATTTTTGAAGTGAAAAGTTCTTTAGCATCATTGTGATTTGAAAGTCGATGAAACGAAAAAGCGAAAGCGACAGTAAAACGATTTCCACACAATAATGAATTTTATTACCTCACCAAAAAGGCACGAAACAAAAACTTTTTAGACCACACTTATGACATTCTGTTACTGATTGATATTGTGTTAGGTTACCATGGATATTTCAAATGTGCATTAATTGAAAATGATGTTATGAATAATGATTGTGAGTACTTTTCATAAACATTAAATTAGTGTGTATTTGATCATTTTCTGAATTAAAAAAACATAGATGTGAAGGTTCCACTTCTACCGCGTGTGAATTGCATTGCACACATTTTTTTTTTTGTTAAAAATTGTTATTTTTTTTTTTTTTCAGATTAGTCCTTATAATACACGAGACGTCACATCTGCGATGGAAACGCCCATCGCCATCGTTCTGCAAGCACTGTGACCGTTATATCGCGAACGGTCCGCGATCCTTACACAATCACATACGGCGTTCCCATCCGGACGTGGACAGTATCAAGAAAACATCGAGAACGTGCTTGAAATGCGGATTAAAGTATCACAATTATTCACGGCACAGATTAAATTACCACACTGAAGATAGATATGCCGATAAAAATATCGATATATCGAACGGCGACAGGAACGCCACTAGTGACGGTAGCGTGTCAACGATAACGAAATTGATGGACGTTTGCGAACTATGCTATACGTTTTTGATGAGGCGGCAGAAATGTAAATATGTCGCGATGGGGGAAGTCGAGTTCGTAGGTAGGAGACCGTGCCAAGTGTGCGGCAAGGAGCACTTCGTGCTGAAATCAGTGAAGAGGGTCATTATAAGCCCTAATAGGCGCGGATGGAAAAAAAGAACGAAATATTTATCGAATGAGGATCGTTTGAAGATTATCTTTAAACGATTTAAAAAAATCAAATGAATATTGTTTGTTTGTTCTAAAATAAATGTCGAAGCGTCATGGACGCTTGACAGGTGTTAAACATCAAAATTAAATTTCATCTTTCTATGGCGACTAACTGTGCCCCACGATTTGAACACAACATACCATCACGCCTGTGTCTCCAAAGGATTAGGCAGAGGTGTATTAATGTACATCCACAGTTCGCCGGGTATGTTTTTAGGTCCCATGTAATAGGGGGCGAGTCTATTAGCATTAATCGGGCAGAAAACCAAACTATGAGCTATTACTAAGGATTTCATAGAAAAACCGAATAACACTAAAAATAAAAATACGCGATAAAAACGCGGCATTATGTTAATGTGATCGAGCTCGACGTCATTGTTCAACTGTAAAATGTATATAGAATGAAAACGCAACTGACTGCCTGATCATCAACACAGCTCAAACCACTGAACGGATTGGACTGGAATTTGATTATTAAATTATTATGATGTAGCCATCCGCTAAGAACGGATTTTTCAAAATTAAATCCATGAGGAGTGTGTATGTTTCCTGTCCAAAATTTGAACATGGGTGAAACCGTGCTCACAGTTAGTCGTTTAATAAATAAAACTAAGGTTTCAGTTTCAATTTCAGTTGAAACTTAAGAAATACAATTCAGCACTTATATGCTAAACTTAATTAATTAGTATAACAAGAGAATTCTTAACAAAAAAGAAAAGCAATTTCAATGATTCTGTAGAGTTCCCTTGTGTATCTTCGAAGTTGAAGGTCCAATGCTAATAAAATTAAAACGGGACCTCCCTTGAGGTATCACCTATTCAACAAAAAAAAAAAAATCATCACAACCGGTTCATAAACAAAGAAGTTATGGCTGAAAATACATTTAAAAAAAAAGTCGAATTTAGTAACCTTCCTTCTATTGTTGAAGTCGGTAAAAAACATATTGTTTTTATCACTTCCCATACTTATGTACATACTAAGGGGCGTTTAAGTATTACGTAACGCAATTTTGGGGTCTTGTAGAAAGTTACGATGTGTTACAAGGGCGGGAGGGGGTTTCGAACAGCGCTTTACGTAATATTGTTCTTTTTTAAAAATATAAATAATAAACTAGGCAATTAAAATTTCCCAAGTTGGCAACAACATGTTTTTTACGGGGAATCCCTCGACTGTATTGTACGTCATTTTTGTTTTGTTTTCGTTGTACGCAGAAGCACATTGCTGTAGTCAGTGTTGTTAAAGTGAGTTCATACTGCTAGGGTCCTATTAAGCATGTTCGGTGCCGGGGTGCGAAAGTTATCATGAAGGTGCCCGGCTGATTTAACCAAAAAACCCAATGTGTGTTTTCTTTTCATTCGATACCTACTTATAATGGGCAAGTTTGTCGATCTATGCTGAGTCTTGGACTCATGGTTGAGCTTAAATATACTGTGCTCGCAGCTTTGCTTTCGTAGACTACAGTGTTACTCAGTGTTGAGTAGATACCTATCAAGACTTATGGCGGTCGGCTTGCGTCCCCTAGGACTCTGCACCCCTTGAATCCTCGGGTAAAGAGGGCCTTGCATACTGTAATGTCTTCAAGATAGGGAGATTAGCATCATCAGCTGCTCTTGGCCTATAAAAACTCTCATGCACACGTGCTGGCTTAGGCGTTACGAAACATTTAAGGAGAGGGGGTACAGAAAAATGTTACTGTTACAGCATGCATATATTCCTTCATAACTTTTCCTACCTCGGCCACAATTAGCGCCATCTACGAACAAAAACCAAAAACTGACGTGCGACGAGTGACAGTTGAAAAAACAGAACAGACAAAAACATGTCGCCTAAAAGAGCGCATAAAACTATTGCGTCTCCGTCGCAAATTAAAAGAATAAATCAAATAATAGTTAAGCTCGGACTTCACAAACCCCGGGGTTCCATAGTGCTTCAACAGTACGTGATGTGCAGTGCGTAGAAGCCACGAAAATCAATATCAGCACGCCCGAGGTGAGTGGCCGGCAACATACCTATCCAAATTCCTACCCCGCATGCTAGGGAGAAAACCTCTAAGACAATACAGTTACGGTGCGTTGTATGGGGAGGAGGAAGTGTGAAAAATCTTTAAAAATTGCGTTACGTAATACTTGAACGCCCCCTATATTAGATTGATTAACGTTCGTCGTTACTTCTCCGCTATCTAACGTCGTATCGTATGATGTTATATATCCTGTAATCTTGCTCAATAAATAGGTTATAAAATGCAAAAAGAGTATTGAAAAGATTAAAACAGTTTTAAGGTTTTTTTTTACACTTTTTCGTACACAGAGACGGTTCTTCTTACCTTTAACATCGTGTTTACTTATAATATCATTGTCAACATCCATAATTACAGTTCGGCCGCTGAGAGAACGCGTTCTTAACCTTTGTCACAAAGTCACTATTTATACAGTCGACTGTTTTAGCGACAAAAAATGGCATTTTTTAATAGAAAAAATTGTACCAGAAGAATTGTAGCTACGTATCTCGTATCCCCTTCTTTTTGTTTAAGAAATAAAGTATATTACGGTAGGAGAAGGAAAATAAATAGTATTCTATCTTCTTTTAAGTTTTAAAAACACATATTTCTGGTAAAAAAATGGCAACACCGAATGGTGCAATGGGCCGCCATTTTGTGTTCTTAAAACATTCGTTTGGTGTGTCGCAGACGTCAGGAACGCATTCTCTCAGCGACCGAACTCTAGTGCGTTCGAAACAAAGAAAAAAACCAATCTCTTGTGCTTTATATTTTATTAGTTTAAGTATAAATAAATAATATAAAGTTAGATTGTTTCAATGTTATTTAATTGTTTTATTGCGCTGAATGGCGCGTAGCGACGTCCAATCGGAATTCTTACTCCCGCTAAAACGCGGCTTTAGATGTTTGTCCAATTGTATAGTAAATTCATGTTAAACTAATGCAAACAAGTTTTATATTAATGTTCTGTAATGAGGTAAATTACATTGGTACATGATTATCGTAATTTAACATATTAATTGCATTGACTGTCAATAGGTGGAAAAAGTGCCTACTCCTGAATCGCGCGATCGTGTACGTTACCCGATTTGTACTGGTACTTGTTATAGAAATTTCATCCCCACCTCCTGGCATCGTCCGGGACAAGGCGGCCTGGACGACTCTTGTCAATGAGCTGCGCTGGTTTTCGTAACATTAATAAATAATGAAATAAAGCCCGTAATCCCGTTAATGGTATTTCCATTACGGTGAGTTCTTTCTGTAGAAACTGACCGTAAATTCACTGCCCTCCTCGGAGAGAGGGCTCCGAATACATTTTAAAATACTCCC
This sequence comes from Saturnia japonica, assembly GCA_033032175.1. Taxonomy (NCBI): domain Eukaryota; kingdom Metazoa; phylum Arthropoda; class Insecta; order Lepidoptera; family Saturniidae; genus Saturnia; species Saturnia japonica. The sequence continues at coordinate 8,768,380 of CM065329.1, forward strand.
TTGCGAAGGAGCGCAACAACCGCGTGGTGATCCGCCGTATTCCGGTGGAAGTCAGCCCCGCGGAGGTGTGCTCCTCGCTCGCGGAGCATTTATTTGGACCTCAATCAGAGGGGTACATAGAATGTACAGTAAGGAGTAGCGCCACTACAAATGGTAGTGGCCATTCTGGACCTTTCCAGTCCGAGGAAAGGCCATCTTTCGATGTTAGAAGATGTACCTGCGGGCTCTCCGGTCGTCACCTGTTGAGCTCCCATATAAAAACCACATGCCATTCGCATTGTCACAACTGCCAGCTCTACGGGCACGCCGCCCCGGATATCAGTAGCCTACCGCTCGTAGCCCTCCGAGCGCAACCCCTAAATGACGCACAGGGGAATTTCCGCGCTTCCAGTCCCTCGCCAGACCCGATCGCCGCCGGCCCTCCGCGCCTCGCGGTACAAATCAACCCGTGCGTTCGGCTCCGAATGCATGAGTGCCACACGTCGCTCACTGAAACCACAGCCTCGTATGAACCGATGGTACTCATTCCGCGCTCCGTCTCACGTTGCGAGCAACGATCTCATGAAACCTGCTCCTTCGTGAGCATGGTATTCAGAAGGTCATTGATTACAATGACCATCTAGAGCGTTACGTTCTCGTCAAGACCGTATGCGCTTTCCCCCGCCTCGTTGAGACATTACACCGTCTCGACAGCGACACGTGACCACCCGGCATAAACGCCGGCCGCGCAAAAAGTTTTATTTACTCGTATGTACAATAAACTCTCGATTCGTCTCTCCAAACAGAGCGTGTCAGCACCCACGCCCGCGTAACCACCGTTCTCTCCGCAAAGGACGGGCGGATAAATTCGCTCCCGCACACTACATACGATCACCCTTTTAATTACAGCGGGTGACCCAAGCATAGATCCGTTTCCTCGGCGTGAAGCCCTTGGGTCAGGCAACCGCCCGCGCGATACAAGTGACACTGTACGTGCATCACTTAGTTACCTACATACAACATTACACACGTATGAACACACACACGTGCACACCACATAGGTATATAGGTTCTGTGAGGGACCTTTTTTTTCTTTTTTTGCTCTAGTTAGTGTAGAAAACATTTCCGTTCACTAAATACACATACGCATGTTTCCTTCCTTCCTCCCAGGAGGAAGGGAACGTGCCTATGTGTATAATTTAGTTAGCTCGAATCGTAGGTGTAGGGATTCGATTAGATCGCGACTTATTTGCGAACGCGACGACCGCCCGAGTCGAGGTCCGGCCACTCTGGCACCCTCGTGCGAATCGTCCATACAACATTCGCGGCTGAGTGCCCTCTGCGCTCGCCCCCAAGTCCGGTGAAGCTGTAAAAGCCGCAGCGGCTTTAGGGCCCCTAAGGCTAACAGTGTAGTCAGTTGTAAAAAAAAAAAATAATAAAGTGTGTCTATTCAGTTTCAACAACAGTATGAAGTTTTATTTAGTGCTGACAATTTAAAAGTTTTAGCGACAAAAAATGGCGGCCCATCTTACCATTTGAGGATGTCATTTTTTAATAGAAAAAATTGTACCAGAAGAATTGTAGCTACGTATCTCGTATCCCCTTCTTTTTGTTTAAGAAATAAAGTATATTACGGTAGGAGAAGGAAAATAAACAGTATTCTATCTTCTTTTAAGTTTTAAAAACACATATTTCTGGTAAAAAAATGGCAACACCGAATGGTGCAATGGGCCGCCATTTTGTTTTTAAAACATTCGTTTGGTGTGTCGCAGACGTCAGGAACGCATTCTCTCAGCGGCCGAACTATAGTGCGTTCGAAACAAAGAAAAAAACCAATCTCTTGTGCTTTATATTTTATTAGTTTAAGTATAAATAAATAAAAGAGAAATAATATAAAGTTAGATTGTTTCAATGTTATTTAATTGTTTTATTGCGCTGAATGGCGCGTAGCGACGTCCAATAGGAACTCTTACTCCCGCTAAAACGCGCTTTTAGATGTTTGAATATGAAAATAGGCATGAGTTTTTTTATGTTCTTAATGAGGTATTTACATTGGTACATGATACCGTAAAAATAAAACATTATGTCGGGGAAAAAGTGTTTTCGCATAACGTAGGTATAAACTTGTTATAAAATTTCTTTGGCTGTGCTATTTGTATCTGGCTGGTTTTCGTAACATTAAAAATAATAAAATAAAATTGTATCCCGCTATTTTTCATTTGGTTTTCTTTCTGTAGAAATGAGTGTATCTAATGAAGAAATTCGATACATTTTAAAATATTATTACAAAAAGGCAAAAACGCAACTCAAGCAGCGAAAAAAATTTGTGATATTTATTTGGACCTAATGCAGTGTCAGTAAGAGTAGCACAAAGTTGGTTCAAACGTTTTCAGTCCGGACATTTTGATGTTAAAGATGCACCTCGCTCTGGTCGCCCTGTTACTAATAAAATGTACGCCATTATTGAAAAAGTGGATCAAGATCGGGATATCAGTAGTTACGATGTAGCTGAAGAACTGTAAATGACCACAAAACAGTTTTAACCCAATCGAAGAAAGTTGGCTATACAAATAAGCTCGATATTTTGAGTGCCACACGAGCTCACTGAAAGAAACCTTATGAACCGTGTACTCATTTGCGATTAATTATTGAGACGTAATGAAACCGAGTCGTTTTTGAAGAGATTGATAACTGGAGATGAAAAGTGGATCACGTACGACAAGAACGTGCGAAAAAGGTCGTGGTCTAAGGTCGGCCAGGCATCACAGTCTGGCTAAACCTCGGCTAACTCACAATAAGGTTATGTTATGTGTATGGTGGGGTCTGGAATGGCATTGTTGATTATAAGCTTTTACCTTCCGGCAAAACCAACGATTTGGATCTCTATTGCTAACAAGTGATGTGATTAAAGGTATCAGTTGAGAGAAAGGGGCCGGAATTGATCAACAGGAAGGGTATGATCTTTCTTCACGATAACGCTAGACCACACACATCTTTAGTCACTCAGCAAAAATTAAGAGAGTTTGGCTGGGATAGCCCTGACCTTGCTGCACCTTCAGATTTTCACCTGTTTCGGTCTCTTCAGAATTCTTTAGGATCTGTAAGGTTAACATCAAGAGAGGACTGCCAAAATTATTTGTCACGTTTTTTTGATCAGAAGTCCTAAAGTTTCCACAGCAACGGGAACATGTCTCTACCTACTAAATGGCAGAAAGTCATCGAACAAAACGGCACATATATACTGTAAATAAACTTTGAAAAAAATGTCTTGAGTTTTCATATAAAAATGCGAAGAAACTTTTTCCCCGACCTATTACATACCGTTACGCCCGTATCCCTGAAGAGTTAACTAGGCAGTACAGCATAATTACGGGTTTATATATTCGAAGCAATATACCCATTGTAAATTATCTGGATTATACAATTCAGCTACAAGTGAATTATTTAATTTTGTTATTCAACATGAGGTGAAAATAAAACTTGGGTAAAAGTGTGTATGAAGAACCCATCATGTCTCAAATTAGGGATATGAAAATTTATATTTATGCTTTTGGTAAGAATGAAATGTAAATACTCAGTAAATTTCATGGATGAATAAATACTTTATATATATATATATAAGTCGTAAGTAGTATAAATATAATTTAATTGTTTATATATAATACATATTTAGAAGTAAAATATAGGTCCTTACATATGAAATTATCGTTTTGTCGTACTGACCACTTTGATCTGAAATATCTTCTCTTTGGTTAAGAATTCCAAATACAAATTTATAAATTCAATTGGCTGGTACATTTGAGTTTTGAAAACAGTCGTTTATTTGTTTTTTCATCATTATTTTTTCTTTGGCGTCGCTTATTACCGCACAATGGAAAACATGAAATATTGGTATATTTACGAGTATGAGTATGAGAAACAGCTCGAAGGATTAATGATGTGTACGGCGCTGGTGTCGCAAAAGAAAGCACGGTACGTTTTTAGTTTCAACATTTTCGTTCTTGAAATTTCGACGTTCAGAACTAACCCCGTAGACGGTCGGAGATCAAAGTGGAAAATGAAGAATTAAAGGCTATTGTGGAAGCGGATCCATCACAAAGCACTTCAGAGATAGCTGCGGGTTTCGGGGTAAGTGATAAAACTGTATTAATCCACTTGAAGCAAATCGGGAAAGTAAAAAAAAACTTGAACCATGGGGTACCTCAAGAATTGAGTGAATCGAACTTGCAAACACGCGTCGACTGCTGTGTTACTTTGCTCAACTGACACAATAATGAAGGGATTTTAAATCGAATCATTACTTGTGATGAAAAGTGGATACTGTACGATAATCGGAAGCGCTCGTCGCAATGGCTGAACCCTGGAGACACAGTCAAATCCTGCCCTAAACGAAAATTGACTCAGAAAAAGTTACTTGTGTGTGGTTGTTGGACTAGCGCCGGTGTCGTTCACTACAGCTTTTTAAAATCTGGCCAAAGAATTACGGTAGATATCTATTATCAGCAACTGCAAACCATGAAGGAAGAACTAGCTACTAAACAACAGAGATTGGTCAATCGCTCTAGGCCACTGCTGCTTCACGACAACGCAAGACAACACTGCACAACAAACAACCACTATAGATGAGCTATAATTGGAATGTCTGCGACATCCACCGTGCTCCCCGGAAATTGTTCCAACAGATTACCATTTTTCCGGAATTTGGACAACTTACAAGGAAAAAATTCAACTCCGATGCGGCAGAACAAACCGCCTTCAAAGAGTTTATTGATTCTCGCCCCCACTGTTTTTTTAGTAAAGGGGTCAATGAACTACCTATGAGATGGCAAAAGTGCATAAATAACAACGGTGCATACTTTGATTATTGAAATATATTTTACAAAAAAAAATTGGCTTTATATTCCTCCCGTACAAAACGCCAATTTCATATGTAAGGACCTAATATTAAAATTATATAAGTACCAAATAAATTTAACTGAAACCTCTTTTAATTTTAAAGAAATAAAAACTTCGATAATGCGAGGGCAGATGGCGTTGCATGGAGTAAAGTAATACATCGGGAATAATAAATACATTATGTATACAATTATTAAAATTGAAGTGTCTGTTTGTAATGTCAAAATAACATCTTTTTACTAAATGTATATGAAAGTACCTATATACGACAACTACAACAAAAAAACAATTTAAAAAAAAAATTCTCAGTCCGTTTGTTCCGGGTAAACTCCAAAACAGTTGGACGGATTTTGACGGGACTTTCACTAGTAGATAGCTGATTTTACGGGGAGTAACTTAGGCTACTTTTATTTTAGAAAAAGAATAAGTGTTCCCCACACAAAAAAAACTGGTCACGGTGAATCAATTCGGGCGCTTAAAAGGCCTACGCTGAGTAAACCATAAGAGGTATAGCAAATTAATGTACTGAACAATTGTAGACATTAAAAAGACCTACAAAAAAGTCTCGGAGAGTATACGTCTACCTTCAAAGGTACACCCATAATAAACATTTTTGTTTTTAAAATAGCCGGGAGCGGGGGAGCAAGGTTCGCGCGGGCATTCTGTAGTCCACGTGAGCGAAGCCGCGGGCACAGCAAGTTTATATAAATATAATACAAACAAAATGTTATATAATTACGTATACATAGTATTAAAGTGACAAGGATAAGATTTGCTAGATTTTTTAAATATGCATAACGATAGTGCGCGTCTTACAGAAATCGGTACTTAGTGCATTCCACAACCTTGCAGCCTGAACTGCGAAAGAATTAGCAAGAAAAATTGTGGTATGTGTTGGTACATCCAGCGTCACGTATTCTGATGAAAGTAGGCAATGCGTATGAGTATCATAAAGGAACCTTAAACTCAATCTTCGATTGTAACAAATCGTAAGACTCCCGCAAATAAGCGGCGGCAGCTCGCGCCCGGCCCTCCCGAATTCGGGAGGAGCCGACCAAGAGCCGCCGCCGCTCCCACCAACCGCGGTTCGAGTCCCTTGAAATGGGACTCGAACCGCCAACGTCCGTCCAGGATGAGGCCCAGATATTTCATCTGGGCCCCAACCCGGACCCTCGCCCCCTCAACTTGTATGTGGGCCCCAGGTGGCGGTCCACACCGAGGCCCGTGGAACAGTAGGGCCTCGGTTTTCTCTACCGCCACTGTGGATAAACCTGGGCTAACTCGAAATAAGGTGATGCTGTGTGTATGGTGGGTCTGGAATGGCATTGTTGATTATAAGCTTTTACCTTCCGGCAAAACCAACGATTCGGATCTCTATTGCCAACAAGTGATGTGATTAAAGGTATTAGTTGAGAGAAAGGGGCCGGAATTGATCAACAGGAAGGGCGTGATCTTTCATCACGATAACGCTAGACCACACACATCTTTAGTCACTCAGCAAAAGCAAAAATTAAGAGAGTTTGGCTGGTGTTGGGTACGCGTCAGTTCCCCTCTGCGTGAGAGAGGGGGGGGGTGTGACGTTTCCCCGGTTCGGACGGGCGTTTTGTTGCGCCGGATGCCCGTCTCGTGGATACCGTACGGATGCCAGTGGGTTGCGTGATGTTAGTAGTGAGGGGGTCCGGGGGGTGCAATAATGCACGACCGCTTGAGGTGCCGGGTCTTCAATGAAAGTCGATATCTTGTTGTTGATTGTTCGCAGGACGACCAAAGCTTTCTTCTCGTTGTTGCTTGTTACTTGTACTTGTAGACTCGTTGAATTTGCACCGTGCCCAATACGGCCCCTCTTCGAGCTTAAGTAGTTCGAGGAATGACCGTAAAGAGAGCCCCGTTTTGTACCGTGTTAATTTCGTGTTTTAACTTTAGTTTTCGCTTTGGTTGCTCTGTTAATCTCTTTATATTTCTCTCATTATATATCTTATGTACACATGTCATATATCAAAATGTTCCTCATTGAATTACCTATCTATTACATATTCACTTATAATATACATTACGTATACATTCCGTATATAAGCCAAAAACAATGTAATTTACGGGCGACATCACTATTTTCCGTTCGTAAAGTCTCTATAATATTTGATATACTTACTCTATTGGCTTACTCTATGCGTTAATCTATTCTATATTAGTTATATTTTCACATATGTGACACACAATACATAATCGTTTATATACATCTTAATATATAACATGCAACTTGTAATGTAGCGTATTCGCTTACATTTCTCTATAATATTGTCTGTATTAATCTATTCTATCGTAACACATAGTATATAACACGTAAACACAATAATATCACATATTAACCTAACAAGAAACACGAAAATGACTGTTCTGTCGCCAACAGCTGGGATAGCCCTGACCTTGCACCTTCAGATTTTCACCTGTTTCGGTCTCTTCAGAATTCTTTAGGTTCTGTAAAGTTAACATCAAGAGAGGACTGCCAAAACTATTTGTCACGTTTTTTTGATCAGAAGTCCTAAAATTTCTACAGCAACGGGATCATGTCTCTACCTACTAAATGGCAGAAAGTCATCGAACAAAACAGCACATATATACTGTAAATAGATGTAAATAAACTTTGAAAAAAATGTCTTGAGTTGTCATATAAAAATGCGAAGAAGCTTTTTGCCCGACCTATTACATACCGTTACGCCCGTATTCCTGAGGGGTTAACTAGGCAGTACAGTATAACGGTTTTATATATTCTAAGCAATATACCCATTGTAAATTATCTGGATTATACATTTCAGCTACAAGTGAATTATTTAATTTTGTTATTCAACATGAGGTGAAAATAAAACTTGGGTAAAAGTTTGTATGAAGAACCCATCATGTCTCAAATTAGGGATATGAAAATTTAAATTTTTGGTTTTGGTAAGAATGAAATGTAAATACTCAGTAAATTTCATGGATGAATAAATACTTTTTTTATATGTCCATGGTAAATATATATATTCCATAGATGTAGTAGGAATGTATAATATATATATATATATATAAGTCGTACGTAGTATAAATATATTTAATTGTTTACATATAATACATATTTAGAAGTAAAATATAGGGCTTTACATATGAAATTATCGTCTTGTCGTACTGACCACTTTGATCTGAAATATATTCCAAATTCAAATTTATAAATTCAATTGGCTGGTACATTCGAGTTTTGAAAACAGTCGTTCATTTGTTTTTTCATCATTATTTTTTCTTTGGCGTCGCTTATTACCGCATAGGTAATGGAAAACATGAAATATCGGTATATTTACGAGTATGAGTTCTACCTTGGCACCAGTGCTGCAGAAACAGCTCAAAGGATTAATGATGTGTGCCGTACACAAAAGAAAGCACGGTACGTTTTTAGTTTCAACAGTTTCGTTCTTGAAATTTCGACGTTCAGAACTAACTATGTGGACGGCCGGAGATCAAAGTGGAAAATGAAGAATTAAAGGCTATTGTGGAAGCGGATCCATCACAAAGCACTTCAGAGATAGCTGCGGGCTTCGGGGTAAGTGATAAAACTGTATTAGTCCACTTGAAGCAAATCGGGAAAGTAAAAAAAAATTTGAACCACGGGGTACCTTATGAATTGAGTGAATCGAACTTGCAAACACGCGTCGACTGCTGTGTTACTTTGCTCAACCCACACAATAATGAAGGGATTTTAAATCGAATCATTACTTGTGGTGAAAAGTGGATACTATACCATAATCGGAAGCGCTCGTCGCAATGGCTGAACCCTGGAGACCCAGCCAAATCCTGCCCTAAACGAAAATTGACTCAGAAAAAATTACTTGTGAGTGTTTGGTGAACTAGCGCCGGTGTCGTTCACTACAGCTTTTTAAAATCTGGCCAAAGGATTACGGTAGATATCTATTGTCAGCAACTCCAAACCATGAAGGAAGAACTAGCTGCTAAACAACCGAGATTGGTCAATCGCTCTAGACCACTCCTGCTTCACGACAACGCAAGACCACACACTGCACAACAAACAACCACTATAGATGAGCTACAATTGGAATGTCTGCGACATCCACCGTACTCCCCGGAACTTGTTCCAACAGATTACCATTTTTCCGGAATTTGGACAACTTACAAGGAAAAAAATTCAACTCCGATGCGGCAGCCCATACCGCCTTCAAAGAGTTTATTGATTCTCGCCCCCATGTTTTTTTTAGTAAAGGGATCAATGAACTACCTATAAGATGGCAAAAGTGCATAGTTAACAACGGTGCATACTTTGATTAATGAAATATATTAGGTCTTTACCTATGAAATTGCCGTTTTGTATGAAAAAATTTAAACGAATATTTTTCATGTATATTTTATTTGTATTAATCGAAGTAATCACCCATGCAATCAATGCATCTTTGCCAGCGCAGTGGCAGTTTATTGATGCCCTTCTTAAAGAAATCAGCTGGACGGAAGGCAACAAATTCTTCAAAGGCATTTTGTACTGCCTCTCGGGTATTGAATTTTTTTCCCGCCAAGGAGTTATCCAAATTCTGGAAAAAGTAGTAGTCTGTAGGCGCAAGGTCTGGTGAGTGGGGCGGATGACGGAGAACTTCCAACCCCAGTTATTGCAACTTGGAGACCGTCTGCTGTGCAGTATGAGGTCGCGCGTTGTCGTGCAGGAGCAGCGGAGACGAGCAATTGACCAATGCTGGTTGGAGATGTGCCAGCTTCTCCATCATTGTGTTCAGTTCTTCACAGTACACATCTGCAGTAATGCTCACCCCGTTTGGTAAGAAGCTGTGATGAATCACACCGGCGCTAGACCACCAAACAGTGACCATCATTTTTCTAGGGGTAACTTTTCGTTTAGGGAATTGTTTAGGTGCTGAAACAGGATCCATCCAACTTGCTGAGCGCTTGCAGTTATCAAACAGAATCCATTTTTCATCGCAGGTAACAATGCGGTTCAAAAATCCTTCATTTGTGTGTCTGTTGAGCAGTGCAAGGCACGTCTCGGGGCGTAGGTACTTCGCGCTGGCGATCATTGATTTCGTGGGGCACCCTATTGTCAAGCTTTTTTACCTTGCCAATTTGACGCAAATGGACCAATATTGTTCTGACGCTAACGTCGAAAGCTGCTGCTAATTCAGCCGTAGATTGTGTATCATCAGCTTCCACAATCGCCTTTAATTCGTCATTGTCGACCAAAGTCTTCGGACGACTGCGAGGTTCATTTTTCAGGTCGAAATTCCCAGAACGGAAGAGAGCTAACAAATAACAGGTGGTGCGTTGGTTTGTAGTGTTAGCTCCGTAAACGTCGTTGATGTTGCGTGCCGCTTGTGCCGCGTTGCTGCCACGACGGTACTCATATTCCATAATTACTCGAATTTTTAACGTATCCTATTATAATATAATATTAAAATTATATAAGTACCAAATGAATATAACTGAAACCTCTTTTAATTTTAAAGAAATAAATCTTCGATAATGCGAGGGTAGATGGTATTGCATAGAGTAATATAATACATACGGAATAATAAATACATTATCTATACAATTAATAAAATTGAAGTGTCTGTTTGTAATGTCAAAATATTAGCTTTTTACTAAATGCATATGAAAGTATATACGAAACCTACAACAAAAAACCCATTTTTGAAATTTTTTGTTTGTCTGTTTATTCCGGGTAAACCCCTTAACGTTTGGACCGATTTTGACGGGACTTTCACTGGTAGATAGCTGATTTTACAGGGAGTAACTTAGGCTACTTTTATTTTAGAAAAAGAATTAGGGTTCCGCACAAATAAAAAAAACTGGTCATGGTGAATCAATTCGGGAGCTTAAAAAGCCTACGCTGACCATAAGAGGTATAGCTAATTAATGTACTGAACAAATGTAGACATTAAAAAGACCTACAAAAAAGTCTCGGAGAGTATACGTCTACCTTCAAAGGTACACCCATAATAAACATTTTTGTTTTTAAAATAGCCGGGAGCGAGGGAGCAAGATTCGCGCGGGCATTCTGTAGTCCACGTGAGCGAAGCCGCGGGCACAGCAAGTTTATATAAATATAATACAAACAAAATGTTATATAATTACGTATACATAGTATTAAAGTGACAAGGATAAGATTTGCTAGATTTTTTAAATATGCATAACGATAGTGCGCGTCTTACAGAAATCGGTACTTAGTGCATTCCACAACCTTGCAGCCTGAACTGCGAAAGAATTAGCAAGAAAAATTGTGGTATGTGTTGGTACATCCAGCGTCACGTTTTCTGATGAAAGTAGGCAATGCGTATGAATATCATAAAGGAACCTTAAACTCAATCTTCGATTGTAACAAATCGTAAGAGACTTATTGGAGTCGACTGTATTTATTAATAGTACAAAATAAATTAAATGAGCCAACAATGGAGACAACAAAAGTAATTAATAAGGATTACATATATACTGCATCGTAAGAGTGCAGCGAACTATTTCTGTTGTATTAATAGAAACGACGCGCACTTGGCTGACATTAGAACAAAAAATACATCGATACGCATGTCCGTGTGATCTTGTAAATAATAATAATAATAAATATCAGTATGTTAGTATTCCACAACTGGGTAAAGGCGTCTTCTCAAGGGAAGGTACGAGTTTATTCACCACGCCGCGCCAGCCTAAAAGATATGGGCGATTTGAAACACCTAGAAATCAATAGTTGTATCTTTTTCCCTACGTACAGTGACACTACAACAACCTTTAGCATGCGTTCAGGTTTCCTCGTGATGTTTTTCTTCACCGTCAGCGGATAATTTTACCAATAGGAATTAGTGAATGTACGTGAATTCCGAAAAATCCGTAGGTACACGCCGTGTTTCGAACCAGCGGATTTCGGATGGATATTCCGTCCGTTTAAACCACACGACGTCCACCACTTACAAACTATAAAAACGGTTAAAAATATTAGGTATGTAAGTACGTAGTAAACCTACTGTAAACATTTTTAATCATTAATCAAAAACACACTTGTGATTCCGTAATTTCATGTACCTATTATCGTCGGAATTTCAGTTTCATTTTCTCCATGGATACCCGTATCACATCGGATATCTTCGCATGGAGAGTGTTTGTGTGGAAGCTGTTGAATTGGCACAATAACCATATCTTTGGAAAATAAATCAGTCGCATTTGCATTTGGTATTTTTTTAATGGCGTGCCAGCACCATCTACCGTCGCATAGCTATACTACTCCATAATACGTTACGAGAGCTACCTGCTTGCACATTCTAACGCCATTTGCTACTCAGATACATTCAACCGACAGAATATTTGTAACAGTGTTTGTATGTTAGCTGTAATGTTGGATTAAGTCAATAACCATATTTTTGGGAGATAAATCGATCGAATTTTTATTTTTGCCGTTAGGATAAATAAATAGTTCAGCTGATCAGCTTATGAAAAGAATGTCAATAAATTCTGTATCAGCACCATCTAGCGTCAAGTAGTTATACTACATACATACGAGAGCTTCTGCTGAAGAGCATTAACACCATTATTACTCCTAGAATGTTCGTGTCAGTACACTACAGTTCGCATGTAAGAAGAGTGTTTGTGTCAAGACTGTTGGATTGTAAGAAATTATACATATTTTTTAAAATTTGAGGTGGCACTTAATATTAAATAGTTCAGCAAGTAAAATTTACATCGTTAAAAAATTTAGTGTCAGTACCATCTAGCGTTGGATAGGCTATACTACATTATAGTATATTGAGAGAGGCAACTATCGGAGTATTCTAATACTACTCATTACTCCATGCATGCATCCATCTTAAAGTTCGCTCGTAGAAGTTTTTGTGAGTGAAAGCTAATAAATGGACACAATTACGATATTTTTTGGAAGGTTTTTTATTTTTGCCGTGAAGATAAATGTTATGTAGTTCACTTGATCGGTCTATGAAACTTACGTCATCAGTAAATTGTGTGTCAGCACCATCTAGCGTCATATAGATTATCAATAATTTATAAATCCAATGGCGAAGTGTTCTTACTGGGGTAAATTTATTTCGCCTTCGCATCGTCGAAAAATTCCGCTAGCTAGCTGTGAACTTTGCTGCTTGTACTGATTAGTAAAGAAGGGTATATATATCCAGAATATAAAAGATTATACGCAAGTGTGACAATAGCAGCACACTAGTTAGTGATAACTTTGGAATATTACTTACGTCGCGTCAAATTCAACTTCAATTCATCTTTCAATTCAAAAGATATATTCTTTTTGTAATAAATAATGACAAATCGTTTTTCTGCCTAGCTTTCAAATACCGTTCTCACGATTCAGTTTTTAAAATTATCCAAATATTTTTGAATAGTTTAATCATAGGTTTTACGTAAATAAATAAAACCTATGATTAATCTAATCGCGCATGTCCTAAAACAATCAGACGTAACAGAAATAGGCATGTTGACAGATCATTGTAAACAAACAATGTATGTATTATAATTAAATACTTATGATAAAATTATATGAAACATTCTTTATTAAACTAAAGGGATCGTATTATAACTGATATCTGAACGGACGAATATATTACGAATGCCCTGGAAATTTGACAATAAACAATACATAATATATACGAAAATAATACAGGAAATACAAGGTAAATAAGAGTAAGTATTAAGATATTGAGATAAATCGAAGCGGACCATCCTAAACCTAATATAACACGCTCTTTTTTCTTTGAGTGTTGCTACTTGCTGTCAGCTTGTGCTTCGATGTAGGTACGCAACGCGTTGTATTCATAGGTTGTGCTTATTGTTTTATCTTGTCTCAGCTTAGACCACAGAGTACATTATACATACTGAGAGCTGAGACTAATGTAAAAATTAAGGTTGAGAAATTGTGAAAATTTAATACATTTAACTAAGTGTAAAAAATCCTTATAATTTACCAACATTATTTACTTGTGTTTACGGAAATTGCCAGTTATTTTGTTAAAGATGTTACTTTACTAACCGCCTTCATGGACACAAAGAAGGTACTACTCCTTTATACGATAGACTTTTGAATAGAAAAAACTGATATTTTTTTAAAGATTGGAAAATGGTATAATCGTCGATATTTATATACATATTTTATTTGGTAAAGTTATTACCAACATTAATAAGTTTAAAAGTACCAAACGAATAGGAGTCGGAAGTCTCATTCCGAGCAATTTATTAAATGCATTATTAAATTCTATTTTCATGGAAGCAATCTCACTTGTCAGAATTATTGTTCCTGCGTCGAGCCTGCACAACGCTGAATATCCAGGCTGACGCATCACTAAGCCGACTATCCTGGTGGACGCGGCCAGGACGGCTGTTCTGGACCTCAACCTACATTGCGTTGATTGTACTGATTGATACCTGACGTAGCAGCTAAGGCGTTGGATCTTGGTTTATATCCTTTAAATCAAACACTGTCTCGTGAGGTGTTAATGTTTTATGTGAGATCTTCAATATTGGACTGTAAGGTTTTATAAAATTATTTATTAAGGTAACATTTTTATATTGTTTTAAAATCTTATTGAACGAATTTTAGGAAAATAATATCACGTAAATTTGTAAATGTCTTGGAAATATTAGGTCTTTACCTATGAAATTGCCGTTTTGTATGAAAAAATGTAAACGATTTTTTTTCATGTATTTTTTATTTGTATTAATCGAAGTAATTACCCATGCAATCAATGCATCTTTGCCAGCGCAGTGGCGATTTATTGATGCACTTCTTAAAGAAATCAGCTGAACGGGAGGCAACAAATTCTTCAAAGGCATTTTGTACTGTCTCTCGGGTATTGAATTTTTTTCCCGCCAAGTAGTTATCCAAATTCTGGAAAAAGTAGTAGTCTGTAGGCGCAAGGTCTGGTGAGTAGGGCGGATGACGGAGAACTTCCAACCCCAGTTCTTGCAACTTGGAGACCGTCTGCTGTGCAGTATGAGGTCGCGCGTTGTCGTGCAGGAGCAGCGGAGACGAGCGATTGACCAATGCTGGTTGGAGATGTGCCAGCTTCTCCATCATTGTGTTCAGTTCTTCACAATACACATCTGCAGTAATGCTCACCCCGTTTGGTAAGAAGCTGTGAGGAATCACACCGGCGCTAGACCACCAAAACAAACAGTGACCATCACTTTTCTAGGGGTAAGTTTTCGTTTAGGGCATTGTTTAGGTGCTGAACCAGGATCCAACCAACTTGCTGAGCGCTTGCGGTTATCAAACAGAATCCATTTTTCATCGCAGGTAACAATGCAGTTCAAAATTCCTTCGTTTGTGTGTCTGTTGATCAGTGCAAGGCACGTCTCGACGCGTACTTCGCGCTGGCGATCATTGAGTTCGTGGGGCACCCATTTGTCAAGCTTTTTTACCTTGCCAATTTGACGCAAATGTCGTCGTCGTCGTTGATGTTGCGTGCCGCTTGTGCCGCGTTGCTGCCACGACGGTACTCATATTCCATAATTACTCGAATTTTTAACGTATCCATGATGACAAAAAAGATTGAAATGCGATGAAAATGTAACACTAATCAATAAACAAATGACTACTTTTGGAAAAACAATTCCATGTTTTTAAATAAAATTAATTTGAAATTAGAATTCTCAGCTAAACAAAAATTATTTTGATTAGAAATGGCCAGTACTGTAGAACGGCAATTTCATAGGTAAAGACCTATTATATTTATATTAGATTTAATTTCTTTCATTGCATATTTCCTTTTGGCTTTATAAATCTCCTATAAATCAACTAAATATCACAATAAGCGGCAACATCGCGTACCTACCATAGAGTATATTATATATACTGGTATAGGTACCTACGAGTCATACAACCAGCCTACAACGAAGCACAAGCTGACAGTGCAACGCAATTATAAAACATAATTTGGCAAAATTGGAAATAGCGCCATCTAACTATTTTTTATAGTACCGTAAAAGTATGTGACTACACATATTTTTAACCTATTTAAAACACTTGTAGACATCTAGCGTCCTAGACGGTAATAAACTACGGAGTTACATTATATTTTATATGGCTATTGTCAGTCTCAGTATAAATCGAGTCTTAAAGCATGTTTTAGGGTTCCTATTTCAGAAAGGAAATCGATTTTTTAATACAAGTAAGGTACCACGCATACGTCCGCCTGATGGTAATCGATTACCCTAGACTATGGGAACTTGTAATTACCACATGTATCATGGCGCGTTGTCCCGTCCCCATAACCCAAGGAGCTCTGGAAACCCTAATCACAATAGGAATACAACACATGGTTATCTGTGTGGCTATTTGTTAGTTGCGATCTTCTGTATGGAATACGTCCAGTACTCACAACAGTCCGCCTAAGCCCAAATATAGAAAAAACTCCAAAATATTTTTTAATGGTATAAATTCAATATATTTTTACAATTTTTTAATAAAATGCCTACTCCAGACATTCCCTGTTATCGTCAGTCAATGTAAACCGAATAAAATACACAGTACGCGGACGGCTTCAAACAAAACCAACGTACATACGTTGACAAAGAGAATTAAAAAAAACGCGAGTGGCAAATGCATGTGAACCAATAATCACACCTTGGAATATTAAAAAAAAGTGATTTTGACATTTAGGTACATTTCGATTTGACATTTTCGTGTCATTTAATTCTAAATTTAAAAAGGGAAAGTCGTTAAATAAAGTGCGTTTTTGTGGGTGGACTATTTTTTTTTGGTTTTGAATTATTATAAAATAGATAAGAATATAATTTACTAATTATTGCCTTCCATCGAATTATAATTATTCGAACAGAGATACTTCTGAGACGTAAAAGAGATTACGCAGTGACGGATTTTTTTGGTTCAGAGGCCATTATGCGTTGGGTTTACTGCGTCATTTTAGGTACCCAGTCAGGTAGGAAAGTCACACGAGGTGTTTCAACTCAGACTTCAAGAGTAGTAAAAATTTTAGTTAGCATTGGGGTTTCCTTTGACTTTAAAAATCAATATAAATAATTAAAATCCAAGTGTCTGTTTGTAATATCATAATAACAATTACTTTACTAAATGCCTATGAATGTATATAAGGCACCCATAACAAAAAACCATTTTTTTAAATGCGGTCTGTCTTTGTTTTTTCCATGTAACCTCCGAATCGATTGGACCAATTTTGACGGGATTTTCACTGACAGATAGCTGATGTTGATAACTTAGGCAACTTTTTTAGAAAAATTATTATGGTTCGCGCAAATAATTATTAATTCGAAAAATTTTAATAAAAAAATTACGGGTTGCACTGCGGGAGTGCCGACAGAAGTGAAAACTTGATCCCGACGGCGAAACGCCGAACTAAACGTCTACACTCGGTATACGTTGCTGTGATTTTTTTTTTTTTTGTTAACGCGGAGTAGGAAAACCCGTCATGGGTACACACTCGAATGGGGGGTCGAGTGGTTATGTGAGACTCATACTCACAAAAAAACTCCGCGGTGTACCATCCGCCGCCATACTGATGCTGTGATATCCTAACATTAGATTTATTAAAAAAAATATTTATTAATCTGCAGTTAACAATTGTTGTATTATCGGTTGTTTAAACACTAAGCAAAACAGTTGTTATAAATTCTATAGCAATAAATGTTTTTTTTTTTATTTATCTAGACGCGTTCGCGGTCTGCTATATGCACACTATAACTGCGTCTCGTAACGGTGTCGCGAGTCCACAGATTTTATCTCATCTAAAAATATGCGTACCGCGTTAAAAGAAGTTTTCACTTCAAAAAATCTACGTCATTTGGTTATTCAGTAAAGTATATTTGAATTAACTGCAATAAAAACTGCCGGAACACAACACAACTTATTGGTTCTTGGCTACATATTTTCAACTTGAGGGTAGTAGCTAGCCAAAAGCCAGGCGGGCATTAGAATATACCCTACCACCGTGGTATGGTTTCATTACGATCTTTTCCTTCACCGGGCGCTCAGGGCTCATTGCAGGGATTCGAACTCACGTCTATCGACACGATGTCCGTACACGCTTCCACGAAGTCATCATTGCTTTAAAATGATTAAACAATGTTGTTCAAGAAAAAATAAGAAACTTGTTGTCTGTTGTTGAATTTGTCGTCCTTGGTTTTTATTGAAGTGAAATCTTCTCTAATGGAAACGGAATAAATTAATGTAAGTCGTCATCGACATGGTCACGTGACGTGTTAACGATTATCAAAAATTATTTTCATATGTTACACAATTATATTTTACAAAGTTAGTATTTCTTATTTGAAATTATATTTGTATTTTCTTAATTATATTATTATTAATATAATTTTATCATTTGAAGTTTAAGAAAAATGTTTATCGTTTTAAGTTTTCACTTCTGTCGGCAGTCGCCATGACTGCTTTGAATAATTTTTTTCGTTGTTAGCTTTAGTGCAAGTTATACCTATGTAAGCGAAAGTATTCTAATGAATTCTTGACGGGATCTTGTTCTGTCATGTTGTGGTTTTTATCGTAATTCATAAACTCTTGTTGCACTGGCTGTGTTTCATGACCACTATATAATATAATAAAAATATAAATATAAATAAATTTGTAGCGGTAGCTGTAATGTGAAAAAAATTATTATTGTCGGTAGTGCAACAGGAAAATAAAATATTTGAAGTTGAAAGTCCAATGCTAATGTAATGACAGGTTGCATACAGTAGCGCGTCCGCACTGTGACGTTCTCTATTTTTTTAGATGTAACTATACTGTTAGCCTTTGGAGCCCTGAAGCCGCTGCAGCTTTTACAGCTTCACCATGTGTGGGCCGTTCCTCTGTTTATATAGCGGGAGCGCGAACGGGAAGCCGTAGGTGGTGGTAGATTTAAAACATTTGTTTTTAGCCTGCCTTCGAGCTCAGAAACGTTACAAACATGTTTTGTCTAAAAACGATGACATTAAGCGGAAGTTGTGTTATTGTGATCATAGATAGCGCTTTTACTCCGTCATATATGTGCAAATAAAAGTATATACACATGTGGTAAATGCACGCAATTGAAGTTTTTACGAACGAGCCACAATCTTCTAAAAGCGTCGTTTCAACTCTGAAAATAAACAAAATACTAGCGATCGCCCTAAGTTCGAAATTCGACCTGCGACTTTTTGATCATAGACTAATTTTCTGTTTGATATTTGTTTGGGGGTCTAAGTTTAATGGCACTGGTCTTGTTAGGATTTGCAGTATTAATTTATTTAATTTAATATATTAGTAACAGATATTGATAAATTTTAGCTTTCTCCACTCCTTCTCCATATACACTTTAACTATGCTAAATCTCACAGACTTCCGTGCACGCAATACGCTTAAAAAGATACCTAAAGCTTTTGCTTCACGTATTAATATATAGATAATATTTAATTTACTTTGGTATAATGGCATATAACAAAAGTTTCCATTAAATAATTACAAGAAAAATTTGTAAGTTTATCGTCCTCTGATTTTTTTATATTTAATCGAAAGCATCCTATCCTAACCCAGCATTAGAACTAGATCAATTGATCGGCGAACCAGGAAGGGTTGTTCGATAAAAATCGGGTCGTTTATTTAAAACGTATGACCTGATTACAAACACTTGGCTTTCATTACGAATTCAAATGTCAAACTAGACTCAAGACGGTGCCAGACGTTAGACGGCTAGATCATTTTTCGGGTTCTGATTCAGACACTATAAAAAAAAATTATGTGTGCAATTCACACGTGGTAGAAGTGAAACCTTCACGTCTATGTTTTTTTATATTTAGAAAATGATCAAATACACACTAATTTAAAGTTTATGTATATGTACATACAAGTACTCACAATAATTATTCACAAAATCATTTTCAATTAATGCACATTTGAAATATCCATGGTAACCTAATACAATATCAATCAATAACAGAATGTCATAAGTGTTGTCTAAAAAGTTTTTGTTTCGTGCCTTTTTGATGAGGTAATAAAATTCAACTTGAAATATCCATGGTAACCTAAGACAATATCAATCAGTAACAGAATGTCATAAGTGTTGTCTAAAAAGTTTTTGTTTCGTGCCTTTTTGATGAGGTAATAAAATTCATTATTGCGTGGAAATCTTTTTACTGTCGCTTTCGCTTTTTCGTTTCATCGACTTGTAAATCACAACGATGCTAAAGAAATTTTCATTTCAAAATTTTTTAACTGCCGCGGACTCAAAAACAGTTGTGGCAATTTACAACCTGAGACCTCGTGAATCATTAAAGAACAAATTTCAGGAATTTAATATCTTAACTTCATTCTGATGTCTAGAAGTAATTCTTTCTCTTTGCATCCACTAAATTATTATTATTGTTTTATATTAACACTTTTCTATGGTTGGAAAAAAAGATAAACCCGATCGAGTTCCTTACCGGTTCTTCTCGATGTCTGTGATATTTACCGAACCGGCTGTAGTATTTTGATGTTCATAAGTGTATTCTTAGGACCTAAATTTAATAAAGAGTTCTTTGATTTTGATTTTGAATCACAGACGTACATTATTATAATTTATATTTTCTATACAATTAATAAAATTGAAGTGTCTGCTTGTAATTGCAATATAACAGACTTTTACTAAATGCATTTGAAATTATAGACGATAGTTAAAGAAAAAAAAAATACAAGTGTAAAGTTTTTGTCTGTCTGTTTGTTCCGGGTAATCTCCGAAATGGTTGTACCGATTTTGACGAGACTTTCACTGATAGATAGTTGATAATATAGGGAGTAACCTAGGCTACTTTTGTTTTAGAAAAAGAATTAGGGTTCCGAACAAATAAAAAAAAACTGGTCATGGTGAATCAATTCGGGCGCTTAAATGGCTTATGCTGAGTAAACCATAAGAGATATAGCAATTTCATGTACTGCATAATCATAGGCATTAAGAAGACCTACAAAAAGGTCGAAAGAGTATATGTCTATCTTCTAAGGAACACCCACAATAAGCATTTTTGTCTTTAAAATAGCCGGGAGCGGAGGAGTAAGATTCGCGCTGGGCATTCTGTAGTCCACGTGAGCGAAGCCGCGGGCACAACTAGTTTGTATATAAAATATACGATATTAGCTTAGTTGGATTTTGGAAGCCTCCAAAATCTTTGATCAGTACAAAGCGTACGATGATGGAAAAACGATGAGTCCATAGTTAGCGCATTTTCTGATTTTTTAGCAATTGAAGCCTACAAAGCTACAACTACACGGTAGCGCCCATCATGGCACGATGAAAGAAGTTCTCTAATTGTTACCTTTGCCGTACCGTGTTGATGTGGAATATATAGTCTTCCAGGCAACGTGTTCCCCTCTTCCTATGATATTGGCATTTAAATGAGGCGGGACGAAGCATCGACGACTGCCGATGAAATTTGTGTCACCGACGGTCACCGTTTTTTGTGGACTGTACCCCACTTACTGTCATTTGACGTATATGGCAGTCATTGTGTCAAGCTAGTATAAAAAAAAAACCAGCTAAGTGCGAGTCGAGTTTCCGCACTGAGGGTTAATTATACAACCAAAATAATCAGATAACATTACAGAAGAAAGCACCGGACAATTCTAACGATAACATAGGTTATATTGAGGGACAAACTTAACTTTGCCGTTAGAAAACGAGGTTAGCACGATTCGCGCGTCTACCCGATCGACAGCATTCTTTAGTCCACGCGAGCGCAGTTGCGGGCACGGCTAGTATATATTAAACCTATAAAGCAACCAATAAATATACTAAATAATCAAAAAGTGTTATAGTGTATTCACAATCGTAGGTATCTCATATCGATTAACAAAATATACTGTAAATAACAATAAAGATCAGATCTTGTTGATGGTGTGATGAGTTCGAGCGAAGAGGACGTGGATTCAGGCATTGCAGAGGAATCGAGAAGAGACGACTGTATGGAGCTCTCACAGTTCTTCAGCTATTGGTATGTTTTATTTTACTCTCTGTTATTTTTTAATATAACTTAAGCCCTTCTCCCACGAGGCTACTCACAAGCTACGGGAATGAGACGCTGAAAACGTGAACTATAGGTCGCTTATTGGTGCGCTACTCTATGAAATTTGATAATATTCATTCACTCTTGAGCCATCAAGTAGGACTGATGACAAGTGACGATAAAAACCTGTTTATTTATACTAGCGATTGCTCTAAGGTCGAAATTCGTCCGGCGACTTTTTGATCACAGACTATTTTCTGTTTGACATTTGCAGTATTCATGAACTAAACAATGAATATTATCTACATCACATGCTATCACTTTTCGTTGAGTGACAATGTCAATATTTTGGGGGGTCTAAGTTCAACGGCACTGTCGTGTTAGAATTCGCAGTATTAATTTATTTTATTTGATATATTAGTAACAGATATTATAGATAAATTTTAGCTTCCTGCACTCCTTCTACATATAAACTTTAACCATGCCAGATCTAACAGTCTTCCGTGCACGCAATACGCTTAAAAAGAGGTAGAAAACTTTTGCTTCACGTATTATTATATAGATTTACTACCAGAAGAAGATTAGAAAAAATAGAGCATTTGGGTGAACCCATACATCGGAAGAAATATTAAATATAGAGCATTCGCTGCTCCCAGAAAAGTTCAACTTGCAGTCTTCCATTAGGCTTAGCGTGATACCATCTTGGCCTCAACGCTAAACCTATAACAATTAAAAAAAGAGAGCTAAATTGTCTTTCGGCGCCCTTTGGTCGACGCTTTTACAACATAAATCGTATTTCAGTTTATATAAAATAAATAATAATTACCATCTTTTTCTCAAAAATTAAAATTGGTTTTCTAATTTGGTATTTTGGCAACTTTTGCTAACCAAGTCCACTGCGCCGCTATTTACACTAGTAACACCAGAGGTATCATCAAAAAGCTTTCTGATACAATAAGTTAATTAGCAAGCATTAGCTGCTCACACGGAGAGTCTTCTAAACGTTAAATTTTTCATTCGTGTAGCGGCGGATAAAGAAAGAAAAATGGGTACCTCGTTTTCTTCGGCGCTGGTTGCTTGATGTTAGCGGTTGAGGCACCTTTTAATTTTCACAGATAAAGACGAATCGTTTATTAAATAGCACAGCCGCTCAGTTTTCTGGTCTGTATTAAGTATATACTTGTAAGCACCTAAAAAAATAGCACGCGCACGTGTTACTTCGGAGCACAGCGGCTGACGAACTGATTTTCTGAGGTAGGGACGGGAGCGGGAGGAAATGTGTGGGAATGTAGGGTATATGTAAAAAGAGTCTAATAAATATGTATGATAGATAAAGGAGACGGTTAGAATGTATAATGATATTCATATTCGGCGTAACCAATTCGTTTTAATAATACTT
This sequence comes from Saturnia japonica, assembly GCA_033032175.1. Lineage (NCBI taxonomy): Eukaryota > Metazoa > Arthropoda > Insecta > Lepidoptera > Saturniidae > Saturnia > Saturnia japonica. Next base: position 8,791,622 of record CM065329.1, read on the forward strand.
AAATCTGAATCTATGGTTATTTTACGCCCGTGCATGTGGGGCCTTAACGTAAAAGATTATTTTGATAATGGAAAATATCTTATCAATGTAACAGTTGCGAACACTGGCGCTCGATTGCCAAATAATATAATGGAGGAAGGGTGAACAAAAACAAATTATAATTAAAAAAACACAATAAATATAACTATTTAAGTACGTAATGTTCATTCTGGCACTTTACTTTCGCCTTGTCGCGCCACTCCTGGACCTCCGTACATCTGTAAAAAAAAAAGTTAATACAAAAATCAGTTCACACCTTACTGTCATTTTACAGTTTAGATAAAGAATCATTCAGAACAAGGGATCGCATCGAGTCGTTTCGTCACTTCAAATCAAATCATAAAATTCTTTATTCAAATTAGGCCCTAACACTAAGAAGGCAATGAGCCTCAGTGTTCGGTGAAGGAAAACATCGTGATGAAACTTTAGCATGGTGGTAGAGCTTTTTGTAATGCTCGCCTGGCTAGCTACCACCCTCAAGTTAAATATCTCTCGCCAAACACTTAATAGTATATTTCGGCAGCTGCTCTTGAGAACCAGTTCCCCATACAGACTTAGCGTGTATTTATCCTGGTCCATATCTTCACTTAACATATTTTTTTTTAGAACTGACTACACTGTTATCATGAGGAGCCCTATCAAAAAATAAAGCCGGTGATGGCTTTTACAGCTTTACCGGGCTTGGGGGCGAGCGCTGAAGGCACTCAGCCGCGAACGCGTGCGCAACATGCGCGCATGGGTGCCAATGTGGCCGGACCTCGGTTTGGGCTGTTACTGCGATTGCAATTAACTCGCGATCTGACTAATTCCCTATTCGTAAAATTCAAGCTAAACTAGCATATACATGGTCCTCCTGGGAGGAAGGAACGAACATGTGTATATGTATTTAAAATAATATACCTTCACGCCTGTATTCCCCGAAGGGTTAGGCAGAGGAGTACTAACTAATTGTACTCCCACAGTTTGCCGAGTATGTTTTAGGTCCCATGTAATAGGGGGTGAGCCTATTATATGTATTTAATGATCTGAAAATATAATCTACACTAACTAGCGTGAAAAAAAGAAAATATTCCTTACCGAACCTATGTACCTGTAGCGACATCTACATAGCGACACATAACGACATCTATCGAGCCACATAAGACGCATCCTACTATCCTACATTGCGCTATAGAAATTAACTCAATCGTTGAGTACCTATATATACAAGAACCCGACTACAACCGTTGGGCAGCTGCCCGCCAGACATAACACCCGTCTGGTCGGAGGATCCTCCCTTTGCAATAGTTCTTCTAAATACCTAAGTGGTGCGCACGTATGTATGAACATATTGTGTGTAATGTGTGTATGTGGGTAGCTAAGTGATTGCGAGTGCAGTGTCACCTGTATCGCGCGAACGGTTGCCAGACTAAAGGGTTCCACACCGAGGAACGGCTTGAGTTACCGCGAGAGAGGGAGGTCGCGGCGGCGGTTGTTACACATACATTGTGGTATTAACAATAATATCCATGAAGAATAATTAAACTTATGAATCTAATAACACTAAATGAAAAAAAAAAAAAAAAAAAACACTACTACCAGTTCGGAAAACATCCCAGTCATAGAGGAGAACTGGCAAAAAACTTGATCAGGTTTATCAATTATTATTATTTACAGTACCTATTTATATTGTTTACAGTAATTATCATTATCAGTGAATGTACAGAGAGGAAATCACTTCCAGACATCACCACAATTCACGTAATTATCCACCCTACAATACACTTTCGATAATAAAACTTAATTCACATGATTCCTGAACTTATTACCCAGCAAATGCTTAGGAAGTTTATTATAGAACCTAACACAATTACTTAAAAAAAATGTTTTACTACTTAAGTCTAATTGTAAAATATGGAATGTCAATTTTATATTTATTTCTATAGTTATTTGTCTATTGTCTATTATTTATAAAACTCTAGAATATACTACTTACATGACCACCACCGTAATCACCCTCAACAATGTGAACGTCTCCGGGATTGTCCACAACATGGACTCCACCGTCTGGATGATCCACAACATGTACTCCACCGTCTGGGTAATCCACAACATGAACTCCGTCATTTGGATGATCCACAACATGTACTCCACCGTCTGGGTAGTCTACAACGTGTACACCGTCTGGATTATCCACAACATGTACACCGTCGTGGCCGCCGTCTATTATATGAACACCGCCACCGGGTACCTGTACATAAATTCGTGACTCATTTTAGCAAAAGTGTATCAATTTTTCCTATTCTACATACTAACCACTACTCGCTTACTTCGCTGTGCTTTAAAATTGTCTATCGCACAATATAATTAACTTTATGCTGTATTTTATAAGACTCGGTTAATTATTTCTAGCTTACTTAAAGAATAAATATCCTTATAAACTATATTATTTACACACGCAGTAGCCATACTGTGTGTCAGCCAACTTCGGAAAAGAAAAAGGCTGCAAACCAGTCATTGTTGTATATTTACACTATTTCGATCTACTTTTGTCCCCTCTGTAAGTCAAAAACTGTTCGACCGATACATTTGAAATGTGGTATGTATGTTGAACACCTAGAAACCTAAATTTCACAACTAAAAATATTACACTTCTCGAGTTTTTAGGATCTGAAAATTACAATTTTTATAAGCGACTCACTCATCAAAAATATAGACCATTTTTAGGTGACTCAGAGATTTGAAATTTGGCATCAAGGTAGATCATTAAGCTTGTACAAAGGGTGTAAAGGATATTATAAAAAGAAAACTGCAAAAAAAAGTACAATTATAAATGAAATAATTTAACTCATAAAACAGCCTCAGTAATAGTCGCCGTATAATATCTTCATTAATAAATATCTGGGCAACCCAGCTGCGCTCGATGTCTAACAAGAAAAAAGCTTAGAATATATGTAATCTTGGAATATAAAAAATTATCTAAAAACAAAGTTTAATCCAAATCGTTAGAGATAATAATAGTAATAGATTCAATAAAAAAACTTCAAAAAAGTACAATTAAAAGATTGATTTTAAACGATATAATATTCTTAATGAACATCAGCTACAATGGCGTTTCCATACGCTAGCCAATAGATGGCGCTGTGCAATTTACAAAACAATTTGTTACTACATATTTTTGATCTGGGATTTCTAACTTGCCAAGTTTTAATCATCAATTATTTAGTTATTTTTAATTTGGTATTACTTATTTTTACTACTTACATGAAATTCGTTATTAATTTATGATATATAAATAATTTATTATTAGCATTAGTATAAATTAACATGCAAGACAATTCTTAACGAAAAAGATAACCAACCTCAATGATGTTAATACATCGGTTCATAAACAAAGAAGATATGCCTGAACATACATATAAAATACAATCGAATTGAGAATCTCTTCTTGGCTTTTTTTGAACTCGGTTGAAAAAGAAACATAATTTTAAAATAGAATTTACTGAAGGCTATTTTAATTCCACTCGAAAAAAGACCAGAGTTACAAGACTCGCCTAGAGAAGTTTTATTTCTAAAACACTACGTAATTATTGGATGTTTTTCCATCAGCAATTTAAGAAAAAGTGACATCTCAATACATAGTCAAAGCTCTCAATAAATGATACGCACCGGATACCCGTCATCACCGACAACCATTAGCCTGTCTGCCATATTATTATTATTTTGAAAAATTAACTTTTCACTAAACAAATCCTTCGTCAGGCACCGTAAAAATTTTACACGTAACTAAAACTGATAAATACCGAATATTTATCTTAGATAAGCAATATCTATAAGAAATAACTAATGATTTACGATATAAAAATATCCGTATGTTGAGAAACTGAAAAAAAAATTACTTATAATATTTCCTATTATAGAATTTCCTATTAGAGAAACATTTCAAGAATAGGTATTTCTAAAAATTCTATTGCTGTCGCGCTGTGCCCGAAATCTCACCGGATATAGTGCGAAAGGGCCAACCGCAGTTTGACTAATAAATCATCATCATCATCATCATTTCAGCCGCAGGACGTCCACTGCTGAACATAGGCCTCCCCCATAGATCTCCAGAGCGACCGATCTTGTGCGGCCTGCACCCAACGGCTCCCAGCGACCGTATGAGTATGTATTGAGATGTAGTCACTTTTTCTTAAATTACTGATGGAACATCCAATAATTACGTAGTGTTTTAGAAGTAAAATTATTTATTACTAATAAATACTTAAAAGTATTTAGTTAGTAATTATGTAATTATTAACTAGTTTGAATAAATTCTGAATGTGTATACCTGTGTATTTGCTATTATGAATGGATTTACTCCAAAATAGGTAAAAAATAGCTGGATGGTAATGACTAATGACGTAATGACTAAAGATTTTGCTTTTGTGTTTTTCAAATAATTAATTTTCATGGCATATGACTTAGTTTTCATGCTGCGTTTTGATGTAAAACACCAAGAACCTCATTTCTTATTAACAATACAAATAAAAAGAGGATTTCATATAGATTTTTTTTTTAATTCTTCATTACCAGCGTCACTTTGTACATTACCGTTTTCGATTCTTCAATATCGTGCCTTGAAACTAATTTAGTATGCCCCATATCTTTGCTAATTTTGCGTATAATTTAGTAGAATTTTAATTGTTATATTTGTTCTTCATTTAGTTTTTCGCAAGAAAAAAATTACAAAACATTTTTGCTCGCAAATTCTAAGAATTTGCACGAAACGAGACGAATAAAATTACGGTATGAAAATAATTACTGTGTAACAAAACACGTGCGGTGCCGCGGGCACACCGCTAGTATTATATAAATCCTTAAACGTAAATATAATTTAATGCTCAAAGTCAATCAATTGATTACGTAGTGCGTAATCTAAATCAATATATTAATAATGATTTATTAATCAATATTAATATAATATAGCAGAAAAGTTATTTTGTTTATTTGTTTAAATACGCTAATATTTAGAAATATCAGTCGGATTCGAAATTTTTTATATGACAGCTAGACTCACGAGGAATAGTATAGGCTATCTAACATTAGGCTGCAACTCTCAGCTAGCCTTAAATATTGATTATTGTTACGTAAATCGGAAGTCGTTGCCCTCCCAAATGGCTTTAACAGGGTGCACTGGCGTAATCGTTAATGATACGGATGTGCAATGTTCAAAACAAAATATCGGTCCCTAGTTTATCTAAAAAGTCAATTGCCTATCTCTTGAATACATAAGCCACAATAAGGAATCCTGTAGCAAAGATTTGTTGAAAATTTAAATGTGATTTATAAGCATTATTATTAGACATGGATTGTTAATCCTTACAAAACAAAAGTTACTTCATCATAAAGACAATTTTACGAAGTAAAATTTTGCTCTTTATAGTATGTTATTTCGACACATAATTCAGGAGATAATGAAAAAATAATATAATTTGTATTTGCGGGAAGAACAATTATGATAGACTACATGGGTGCGATAGCGGCGCGGTATTTGTAGGATAAAATTAACTCGGGTGAAACCGTGGGCACAGCTTTCACATTTTCACACTTCACACACACACAATGTCATAATTAATCAACTCGTATTCCTCGAAATAAATATGACGTCACGGAACGAGAAATAGAGGTATAGGTCTCATTTATTTCGTGTGAAGAAAAAAGTATACATAACTTGATAATATAGCCAAGTGGCAAGTTATCTACCAAACATTTTTGTCTTGTAGGCCATGTTTTTCAATTTGACCCCCCCCCCCCCCTCCCATAAATGACTTCTTGACTCCCTGCTTACTTGAGTTTTTTATTTGTAATTTTATCAATTTCAAATATGTTTTTAAGAGCTGATGTTGTTACAGAAGATATTAAAATGCTAACTTTGAAACTTTTAACTATTTAATAATATTATATTATTACAGTTATAGGGATAATGTGGTTTTAGAAGATGAACAGCAGAATCCTAGCTACAAATCACAGATCACAGGCTAACGAGTCATGTACTAGCAAATCACGTACTATGAACATTATTCATTGTTGTTGTTGTTGTTGTTCGTACGCCCCGAATTATTATGATTTATAGCAGTTAACAATTTTTATGCGACTTACATCAATGTTTGGATATGTTTTGAAATAATTTTCTCATCCAGTCGTAATTTTTTGAAGTGAAAACTTCTTTTAGAGCGGTACGCATATTTTTAGATGAGATAAAATCTCTGGACTCGCGACACCGTTACGAGACGCAGCTAATTCATAAATAAAATGCGATTCATAACCCAATAACTAAGTTTTCACTTCTGTCTGCACTCCCGGAGTGGAATTCGTAATTTTTTTATGCCAGTATCGTGTCCTTTATGCCCCATTAAATTGAAAACTCATTTAAGAGAACAAATAAAAGTTGGTCGTATATTTTTTTTAGCGAAATATCACAACGGTTATGATACAGCTCAAAAGAGCGTAAAAAATAGTGTGTAAAATGTCCTTTACGGTTTTTGTAATCTAAAGTTTACAGTAAAATAATATAGGAAGGAGGAAATGATAAGTATGTTATTATATTTTTATCAAAAATATAATTAATATTAACTTCTCGGAACGAGATAAGCTGTATCTTGGATTATGGGACTGATAAAGTCAATTTACTGTTCAATTTAGTAAATTGTTGGAGGTTCCAGTAAAATAAATAGATAGATTAGCCTAGTGGCTGTAAGTACGTCTGCTATGGTCGAGGTCCTAGGATTGATTCCCAGGTCGAGCAAGGTGTTATTGGGTTTTTCTATGAAATTCTCAGTAGCAGCTCGGAGTTTGCCTTTGTGCCCGATTAATGGCAAAATATACACGGCGAAATGTGGGTGTACGTACATTAGTACCTACACCTCTGCCTAACCCTTCGGCTATGTTATGATTTTTAACTTGAGAGTAGCAAGCCAGGAGGCAAGGCATTGGCTAATACCACCATGCTGGTTTCATCACGATGTTTTCTATCACTGAAAGCTCTGGCTCATTGCAGGGATCAGGAAACAGTATCCCATTCTTTACATCCACCGAAAAATATTGTGAAAACAATATGTTCATACGGTGTAAAACTGTTAAAAATCGATCGAGTTTCTTACCGGCATTTTTCGAACCGGTAGTAATGTTTTGATGTTCTTAAGTGCCTTATATTAAAAAAAATATGAACTTGTTTTTTTTTTTAAATACTTTGAGATCAGAATGAGTTTCTTAGTATAATTAATTATTGTAAAATTTTATAACTTTGACATATTTTCAGCCATCGACCTGTAAATAAAATTAATCGCGTTTTTAATATTATTCTTTTGAAGTAACCTTCACTTGGTCTGTTATATTTTATAAAGAAATATAATAAAATTATACTTTCCATACTAGTTGTGCCCGCGGCAGCGCTCGAGTGGAATACAGAATGCCGTCGATAGTACGTACACACGCGCGAATCTTGCTTCCTCAGCCCCCAGTCATTATAAAGATATAAATGTTTTGAGTGGATGATCATTACAGGATAGACAATTATATCATCCCTGACTTGTATCTAGGTCTTTTTAATTTGATATTTATCTTATTATTTACTTACGCAAGCCATTTCAGCGCCCCGGAATCGTCGTTTTTCACGAATTATTTTTATTTGCGCGTAACCCAAAGTTATTTCCAAAGTCAAATTAACCTAAGTTATCATTCCTTACCTGTCTGCTAGTACAAGTCCCGTCAAAATCGGTCCATCCGTTCCGGAGTTTATTTTTATCCATTTATTTCACTAATAAATTAATTTACAACTTTTTGTTAAAAGCGTCCTATTAGACCTCTGGGGTTTGTCTTAGCATGCCATGGCCTGAGGTTTTATTCAACGCGTTGCTGTTTGTAATATACATAATACATATGTATAGTATTAAATCTAACGTTCAGTTAAAAATTGAACTCTAGTAGTTCAAGTTTAGTTCCCAATCCTAGGTTCTGCATCTAATTGGAATATCTTAGTGGACACATATGAAAAACATTATAAAATCCCAGAGGATGAGGTTGTTTCGTCATCCAGACCAGACATATTTCTTTATTCTTGAGAAATCAAGCGTATATTACTTGTAGAGCTTACTGTACCGTGTGCAACTAATATACCTAAAGACCACGCAATAAAAATGAATAAATATTACTATCTATGTAACGAGTTAACCATGAACGGTTATGCGGTTAACTTATATGCGGTGGAAGTGGGAGCGAGAGGTAGTCCAGCGAAATCTCTCTATAGCTTGTTAAAAGACCTCGGCCTGTCGGGAACTGCAGTAAGTTCTATTTTAGAACGGGTATCTAAAACAGCATTAACAGGCTCTGAGCAAATCTGGCTTGGCAGGGAGGGTATCGCGGGCAGTCAAGGTGAGCGCTGATGTGCAACATAAGGGGACTGCTCGTGTTCCCTCTGTCTGCTACACGATGGACTCGGCACCCGCACGGTGAATCCATGGAATGCTAAGATGTTTGTCTCGTATACTTATACAATTAAATTGCTGCAGTAATCTTTAAGTTTGTATTAAATATTTTTACTATCTATTGAATCCCTAACGTCTAGTAGTATTTTATTTATAGTGTCAGGTATTGTGAAAGATATTGTACGCCTGTAATAGAAGTTATTTTTACGTGGTATTTTTAATGATTTTGTTAATGCCTGTCGTGTATTAACTTCGTATTTAACTGGTATTTGTATAGGTATACTCAAATAACAAGAACTCAGCGCGAACATGGACAGATAATAATACCTTACAATATTTGAATAAACCGATATAGTTATCACAGTATTTGTTTTTTATATTGATTTAACCGGATACAAACTGACAAACAAAAAAATATAAAATGATTTTTTAAACTACCGTTTATACTTTCATATACCTACCTACAGCAAACACCTTCAGTTTACCATCTTCAATAAGAATGAGTCGGTGAGCTGGCAACAGCTAGATTGTCTATGGTTGTGATTCTCGATGATTTACGATATGTGTTGATATTAAAAGATGACTCCTGATACAAATAATATATTTATATGATTAAGGAATATAATTTATAACAGATAATAAAATTATATTTACACAGTTTTCTTTATTAATGCTTAGTTTAAATAAATAACACTTTATTTAATTTCTACTAACATTAACACCACTATCTCCGTCATCTATATGAACGCCACCATGACCTTCGTCATCTATATGAACGCCGCCATGACCTCCGTCATCTATATGAACGCCGCCATGACCTCCGTCATCTATATGGACGCCGCCATGACCTCCATCATCTATATGAACGCCGCCATGACCTCCGTCATCTACATGAACGCCGCCGTGACCTCCGTCATCTATATGAACGCCGCCGTAACCTCCGTCATCTATGTGAACACCGCCTGAAACCTGGAAAGCTGGATTATGTATTATTCGAAAATTACAAGGAAATCGTTGTAGTGATAAGATATTTTCTAATTTCCACTTAGTCATTTACTATCTTTAAGGATTTTTTTTTACCAAGCACCTATTTATAGGTGTGTTTGATAGATGTATTTCTATTCTAGGCTCTGTGTCTTTTGTGTTATTGAGTAAAGTGTGAAAGTGTTGTGGTTAAAGTGTTATTGGGTTTTTCTATGAAATTCTCAGTAGCAGCAAGTAGTTTGTCTTTGTGCCCGATTAATGCCAATAATCTTGCCCCCTTATTACATGGAACGGTTGGGACCTAAGACATACCCGGCGAAATGTGGGTGGTACATTAGTACACCTATGCCTAACCCTTCGGGGAATACAGGCATGACGGTATAATATGTTATGTTTTATGTGTCTTTTGCCCTCAACGTCACTTATCATCAGTTGAGATAGTGGTCGAAAGATAATCCGATGGGGAAAAATCTGAGTTTTTGGCGGGAGCTTGATCTTATATGTGGTGGTTATTTTTTTTACCGATTTCAACAAAAGACGGAATATTACTTAATTCGAATGTATATATATATATATATATATATATATATATATTGATGTTCAGCTACAACTTCTTTGTTTATGAACCGACTTGGATGATTCTTTTTTTGTTGGATAGGGGATACTTCAAGGGTGGACCACCCTTTAATTTCAATGGCATTGGACTTTGAACTTCGATGATACATAGGGGAACTCTTCATAATAATTGAATTTGATTTTCTTTTTTTGTTAAAAATTGTTTGCGATTCATAAACTTATGCTATTTCGCCCTATATTATGTAATTTTGGCTACATTTAAAGTAATGTATATAGTTTCGTTAAGTACTAGTTCGTTATGTACAAGTGAAGTGATAGGGCTTTTCTAATGCGCGCTTGGCTAGCTACCACCCTCAAGTTGTTAATATGACGACAAACACCAATAGGTTTGTTTGGGTAGCTAAACATAAGAGCCAGTCTTCCACTAGGTTTGGCGTGCCACCATCTTGGGCCACATCGTCACTTAAGATCAGGTGAGATTGTGGCCACAAAGCTAAACGAAAAATAAAACTACGAAGATGCATTTTAAGTTGTCACCAAAATATCCCTGGACTGTTTTAACCTTTGATAACAAGGTAGTCGCAATCTTGTTAGAGTTGTGTTTGTAAATTGCAATAATAATTAGAAAAAAAAATTTATTCACGTGGTGTTGGCAATTGCCAAGAAAAATATTAACGAAAATATATTTAAAAAAATTTTACTCACCCCATCGTCCACGTTGACATGGTGACTCATTTTTTAATTTTAATTTTATATGTATTAGTATTGCGAAATTAAATTTATATGGATACACGTGATTACCAAAACAAATCACGTAGCTTACTAATAATATTTTATCTGATATACTATCTTATAAATTTAGTTGTTTTTAGATTACGTGTAATACCTAGTGACACCGTTTATTTGTACACTAGCTTGTGATAAAATATTAACTGTATCGACGGATTTTTAAAATAATTATCCGGTATGATAGGAGGCCGAACGACACACCGCCTATATTGATTTAAATGAATTGCTAGGTCTTTACATTATCTTTGGAGTAAAAAAAAAGTACATAATGATAACAAACATCGACACACGAGGCATTCTAAATCAGCCCTCACAAATGCCAACTAATTATATAAACCGGTTACTATTATCAGAACCGCTTTTTACCGATTACTTTAATAAAAACGGTTTTGTTGTAAGGTTTTGTCGGTTTTCGTGAATAAAACATTTGATGGACAGCATCATCTAGAAGTCTGCTCCTTCTGGGTGACATCCCATATTCTGCTGTCGAGAATATGCACTCTGAAGGCACAGAAGTTGTCGGTGCTGATAAATATTTAAGTGCGAATTTATTTAAGAGGATTAATTACTGAGTGATTATTTCAATACAGATCGCAATCTATTACATACATACACATATAATTATAAACAATCATAATACCTACTTCGCCAATTATAACGTACAATATATTATATTTTAATACAGAGCTTATAAAGTGATTTTCGTTTTGCTGGTTAAGGAATTATTTGGTTCGTTCAGAAGCGAACGACATACAGTTTGAAAAGCGTTTTTTTTCTAAAAAAAAAAAACCGGTGATATCGGTACTTTCAAAACCGTTATTAGGGTCTCCTAGTTCCGGTTCCTGCCTCTAAATCTTTAATCCAAATTACATTCGTATACGTCCAGACAATCGCACTTTCGCATTTGGATTTATTAACTAACCAGCCATGCCCAACGGTTTCACCCGAGTAGGCAATTTTTTATATTTTGTGTAAAACTATCGTCATATTTATGAGGAATTAATTAATGTTTCAAATTATGATATAGCATATGTTACTCGCTAATACTGTAGCTTTATATTGATGAAAGAATTTTTAAAAACGGTCCATTGGTTTTTGAGTTTATCAATTACGAAGCAAAAATCAAATCTTTGCTTTTTATATTATTGGTATAGAAGATATACCTAACCACACTTTAGAGAAGTTAAATAACGTTTTTTAAATAAATGTAACTTTTAATTTATTTTAATCAAAGGCAAATAGAATGAGAACTACTTACAGTGAAAAAACCCTCTATTCAAACGTGTTTTCTGAGAAACTTCTTGATGGTAACTCAGTATATGAATTTTGCCAAAAAATTGCATGACAAAAATTAGAGTTTTTTTTTTAAAGTGTTTTGCCTTAATACTATTCTGTACCTATATCATATTTTACAATAAGTTATAACCACAAATGACAAGTAAAAGTCAATTTATAATGAAAGTTCACAAGTTAATGTGGCCTTCGGAATAAAATATCTTGTATGAACGGATGTTTCGTATCTTGTGTTGTTACCATGAAATTCCATAGACACAAAAGATTTTTGAGAACGTAATCAAGTTTTTGTTGTGCTTATTAATATAAATACAATTGTGATAAGTATTACTTTTATGTATAAAAAATATTATCAATTAGGATATATATATTAATACGTGAAACAAAACCTTTCTATCCCTTTTTAATCGTACTGCGTGCACGGAAAACTGTGAGATTTGGCATGAGTGCAGAAAGCAAAAATTTATGTATAATATCTGTTACTAATATATTAAATTTAAAAAATAATACTGCGTATCCTAAACCAACCAGTGCTATTGAACTTAGATCCCCCAAAATATTGGCATTGTCACTCAACGAAAAGCAAGTGATTTAGATAATACTCATTGTTTAGGTTCATGAATACTGTAAATGTCAAACAGAAATTAGTCTATGATCAAAAAGTCGCTGGTCGAATTTCGACCTTAGGGCGATCGCTAGTATTTATGAAAATATGTCAGGGACTGCATAATGTGGCTAAAATAGTTTATTCATCAATTTATTCATAGAATATATTAGATTAAGTATTTAAATATTATCTTAGATTAATGATTAGCTTTCGTAGCGGTTGGAACGCAGTAGAGACTCTTTTAGAGATCGTAGATCAACGTAAATTTACTATATTGTCTTGTTCACAATTAGACAGGTCTCCCTGAAGAATTAGAATTGAACATTTTATATTTGTCGTTTCTAAAGACACTAATCATCAATCTAACAGGTAAACTCAACAGGCTATTACATCTTTCTATGACAATTGTCTACCTATTTACGAAGTTTTTATTAACTCGCTGAAAGTTAACCACAAACCACCACAGCGAAATGCAAAAACCGCGAATGCGAACGCATCGGAACACAAATAAAATTTCTATTTACAAATCGAACCGGTAACACGAAACTTTTAGCCAGTGTGACGGAACGCTGAACGTCGGACGGGCGCGGCGCGTGCCGTTTATTTAAAACGCGCACGAAATTTACGAAAAAAAAAAACTGTTATATCTACGTGTTATAACATAATCGGCCGTCTAGTTCTTGTGTCCGTGACCCAATTAAAAAAGTAGTTTGACAAGTGACAGTTCTATAAAAAAAAGTTATATCAAGTTTTTTTTTCATAACACCGCAAATATTTAAGCTATATTCCAATACCAAATTAAGTTAAAAATACACGTAAACAAATCAGTTAAGAAAATTGCAAGACAATTTTTAACAAAAATGATAACAAACTTTTTGATTTTGAGGAGTTACCTGGTATATCCTCGAAGTCGAAGGTTCAATGCCAATGAAACTTAAATGCGACCATAACTGAGGTATCCCCTTTCCAACGAAACAAAATTTATCTAAATCAGTTCTTAAACAAAGAAGTTACGTATGCCTGAACACCGATCCTATTAATATAATAAACGCAAAAGTTTGTGTGTATGGACGGATGTTTGTCACCCTTTCACACAAAAACTATTAAATGGATTTTAATGAAACTTTACAATAATATAGCTAATACATAAGAATAATATATAAGCTATAATTTATAAAGATATTGTATGAATTATTCAAAATATTACGATAAGTGTCAAGTAAGTAGGAAAAATGCGAGTTATTCTGGTGTGCGCTACAAAAACCGTTAAAGTTACACGTATAAAATGTACAATGGAAATGTTTATCTTAAATAGTCCTACAGAAAAGGTCGCGACTGTATATATCTATCTTTTAAGTGTATGCAATTATTGCCAAAATAGATAACCACAAATACAATAAAAATTGATAATGTACATATTTATCTCTAATGCACATTTGGTAGTAACAAATTGATCCATAACCCAATAACATTATAAACGTGAAAGTTTGTGTGGATGGGTAAGCTACTCGAAGTACTAATCCTACGCAGACGAAGTCACGAGCACCAGCTAGTAAAAAATATATACTTACATTTAAAATCGCGTTGAGAAATTCATCCTTTTTTGAAGTTAGTTATAAATTGATATACTTGTTTCTTCATATTTTTCTTAACTTAACTTCTTTCTTAACTTGGCAACTAGTTCTCTTTATTGAACACCATTACTGCCTTCATCGAGTGAATTCTAGAGTTTCTTGAGTGTTCTGTGTTATATAATTAATTCTGTTTTTCAATATACTAACATGATGGTGGCTCCCTTGTTAGAACTTTCTAGAGAGTTTTTGTGGCATCTCAGAATTCATGGTCCGTGTTATTATTCCCAATCCACCTCACTTGTGCACAATAACCAAGCATTATTATACCAAAATAAGATAAGATAAGATAAACGTTTATTAGGTATCACAATTTTAAACAATATTGCTAGGGGTTCCCGCATTAGGCTTCGCCAATATCGCGAAGGACAAGTCAAAAATTACATAATTACAAAGTTACGTAGGTTAAACTAAAGAGAGTTATAGACCTTATAAACAAATAATAAAGTTGAGGTGTCTGTTTGTAATGTCAATATAACAGTTTTTTACTAAATGCATATGAAAGTATATACGATACCTATAAAAAAAATCCATTTTTTTTAATTTTTGTCTGTCTCTTTGTTCCGGGTAATCTTCGAAACGGTTGGACCGATTTTGACGGGACTTTCACTGACAGATAGCTGATTGTATAGGGAGTAACTTAGACTATTTTTATTTTAGAAAAAGAATTAGGGTTCCGCAAAAATTAAAAAAAACTGATCATGGTGAATTAATTCGTCCGCTTAAATGGCTTATGTTGAGTAAACCATAAGAGATATAGCAAATTAATGTACTACATAATCATAGGTATTAAAAAGACGTACAAAAAAGTCCGGGAGAGCATACATCTATCTTCTAAGGAACACCCACAGTAAGCATTTTTGTCTTTAAAATAGCCGGGAACGGGGGAGCAAGATTCGTACGGGCATTGTGTAGTCCACGTGAACGAAGCCAAACCAGTTTTATTTAATTTGTGCGGAACCCTAGTTATTTTTCAAAAATAAAAGTTATTTCCTATAAAATCAGCTATCTACCAGTGAAAGTCCCGTCAAAATCGATCCAACCGTTTCGGAGATCACCCGGAACAAATAGACAGACAAAAAATTTAAAAATGGCTGTTTTGTTATAGGTATCATATAAACTTTCATATGCATTTAGTAAAAAACTGTTATTTTGACATTACAAAGAGACACTTCAATTTTATTAATTAGCCTCGTTAGCCTAGTGGTCGTAAGCGCGACTGCTATGATCGAGGTCCTGGGTTCGTATTCCAGGTCGAGCAAAGTTTTATTGGGTTTTTCCTATGAAATTCTCAGTAGCAGCTCGGAGTTTGGTTTCGTGCCCGATTAATGGCAATAGGCTCGCCCCCTATTACATGGGACCTAAAAACATACCCGGCGAACTGTGAGTGTACATTATACACCTCTGCCTAACCCTTCGGGGAATACACACGTGATGGTATGTATGTATAGATACGAGTAATGATATTATACATTTGGTGTATGGATATATCATAAAAAATTAGCTCGCGATAATTAAAGTCGGGGTACCGCTATAAAGCTTTTGACCCCCATACACATCAATAATGAACCGGCTTCGTTCGTTATATACTGTTATAATTTGAATAACAATTAACTACCAGGCGAACATAAGCTACAAACCAGTTAGTTTTAATGTAAAAAAAATTAGTGTCGATCATTTATTACCTATGTTAATTGTTGTCTACGCTTAGTTATGTTAAATTCTAGCCACGATGATACGGACGTTGTTCTGCCCTTTCAAGTAGTCAATAACTCGATCACAACGCCATCTATCTCTCCATCTACCAACTTTTATGTTGTTATTTTTTTTTTTTTTTTTATAGCTCGACATCTTGATGGTGTAAGCACAGTACAATCTAAACAAAACGGCAACCATCGAAAAATCCAAATCCATCGGCGGGTCACCGCTGTGATTTGTGAAACGGTGTTAGAGTTTATCAACCTCATACATACCGAGAGCCATTTTTTTATTATGTACTAGCTGTGCCCGCGACTTCGCTCACGTGGACTATACAATGCCCGCGCCGGAGTGACATAGGCTATTTAAAATTTAAGTACGACGTCTGGGATTCAAACAGAAAAGCAATAATAGAGAAAAAAAAAATTGTGATATTCTTACAGTCGTGTTTTTTATTTCCTTTTTAATAATTTAGCTTGTCAGAGATAAATATAATCGATAATACGATTATGCTTCAAATCATTTGAGGGGTGTGTAAGCTGTGGAAATAAAATAACAAAAATAAACTTTAAAAACAACCATGAACACTTAAATTATTAAAATGCCCCAAGTCGAACAACAAAATTTATTTTATTCTTCCAAACAATATTTTTCGTTGCGTGCTGCTGAAGTAAAATGTTGGAATTACGTAAATATCTATTATTATTATTCAAAATAAAAAGAGAAACTAGTAAATTGAATGTATACAGCGGCGTTCAATAAATTCGATTTATTTTCGTTTCGTAAAATTTATCCGTTTTATATTCGATTGCATGGTTTTATTATTTCGGTGTTTTCTGGTTTTCTATATTATAGAACGTAACGCTGCACGTAGTAAAAAAGAAAATTTATAAAAATCGTTGTATATAGTATGTTGTCGTGCGAAATGTCTTTATAACGTTTATCCGTATCACATGATAAATATAATTGATATATAAATACGAAAGTTCCTCGATCAAATCGGGGACGTGCTGCAGAAAGGTCAGGTTAAGCGTACTCTAAACAGACGAAAGCGAAAGATTTATTATGCGAGGATCGTAGTAGGTTGAAGGACGTGGTCTCTGCCTACACCTCTAGAAAAGAAGCGTTATTTATATATGTACGGATATAATAATTTATAGTCACATGTTAACAATTTCAGTTCTATATATTTATTGCCACCTCAGATAAAACGTATAAAAAAAGTTACATTTAGGTACCTCCTAATAACATATTATTTACAAACTTTACGTCTTCATAAAATTTGTAAATAGAGTTTTTTTGGTCATAATATCTATCACCTGATGTTGAGTGACGATGTGGCCCAAGACGGTAGCACACTAAATCTAGTGGAAGACTGACTCTCAAGTGCAGCTGCCGGATCACACTTGTTGGTGCTTGGCGACAGATTTTCAACTTGAGGGTTGTAGCTAGCCAGGCGAGCATTAGAAAAAGCCCTACCAGCATGCTATGGTTTCATGAGGATGTTTTCCATCATCGAAAGATCAGGCTCAGTGCAGGGTTCCAACTCACGTCGTACGACGCGGTGTCCGTCCGCTGCATCATTGCTGCAAAGTAAAACAAGTTTCTTGAAATATTCGTTCTCAGAACTCCGGATACGGTTTACAAAGATAAACCTCAAAGGAAGATTTCGTTTTGAAATATGATTCTGTATAGAACATAAAAAAACCTTATTCCTTGAGCATTAAGGTTCAAAGTTTAAAAAATTCCTACAAATGAAGAACTGCGTAGAGACATCCTGGTTTGAATTTTGATTTACAACTATATTTATCGAACAAGTATTAGTTTTAGAATATAGACTCATAAAAACTCTATAAACAGTTTAGTTTTTGACTCGAAACTGTAGGTACGAATTTACTTCGAAATTAATCATGAAGTATATGTAACCTTTTGTTACTTAGAAAACAGAATATTCTTTTTAAAACCTCTTTTCGTATCCCTCCTTTGTCGTTGTCAGGTAAAAAATAACATTGAGTGATAATAGTGTTGCCAATCCTACTCTACCTGTATAATAATAGTATCGTATTATATTAAGCGTTCGACTACTATATTTCTAAACAAGCTCAATTATTAAAAAGGAAACAAAAAAACCCGACAGCAACAAAACACTTAACAAAAAAAATTTTTTTTCTATTTTTGCTATTTATTTGATTCCCAGACGTCGTACATAAATATATAGCCTTTGTCACTCTCTACACCTCGTATGCTTATAGAGAGTGCCAAAGAAATAGACATACATACGCTCGAAAAATATAACCCTCCATTTTCGCAGTCGGGTAAAAATAAACAAAAACACAACAATAATTATTGTGTATACTGCCACCTAAACGTCACCAGTATATAATATATTAACCACTATAGTGTGAAATAAAACATAAAAAAACTTTGACACAGCCTTGAATGATCAATGCACACTTTGGCACAATTCCAAAGTGAATATATTGTTTGAAATACCTACTACAAAATGATTGATTTGCGTATTAAAATCCATTACACGGCCATGCTGTTTTCAATGTACCTTCTATTAAGCGTAGAAAAATAATTCAAAATCACGATGAATCAGTTACGGGTTCAGTTGTGTTATATTATTTTTATATAACACGATATATGTTCAGCGGTTTCACTCGCGTTAAATTTAAATACTATATTCAAATACAAAATTAATACACGAAATGCATAACCTAAAGATAACCAGATCGACGTTTATGGGTTCTGCTTTACTCCTAAGCATGGTGGCGTGAAGTTATATACATAGAGCATTAGGTATTCACACCCCCGGGACTTTTGGGGTAGGGGCAGTTTCAGGGGGCACTAAAATCATAATAAAATTAATAGGGTTGGAAAAAAAAACTTCATTCACAAAGCGCCTAGCATCCATCGTCTTTATTCATTTGATTTTAAACCGCCCAGTTGGTTTTACCCAGATCCTAAGACTTAACGAAAAAAAAAAAATTGCTTTATCTTCCAAAAAATTTTCAAATGAAAAAATTACAAAAGTGTAAATTTCTTAAAGGGTTCTTTCTTGTTGTCCCGATCACAAAAAATGCCACTTCATTCTTATAATTGTTTATGTATTTTTAACAATTTATTTCAAACGCTGGAGAGAGGTGGCGCAACTATCAAGTTTTAACTTGCCATGTGTGCTATCGAACATAATTATTATTCTGTGATCAAAATATATTTAAAATTGAACTAGTAGTTCCTTTTTTAGCGCGTTCAGACGTACAAACTGCCCACTTTAATGAGGTTATCTTTAGTAGCTCAGCAAATTGACGGTACCGTCTCAGATGGTAAGCACATCAATCCTAGCAGAACGACGACCACCGAGAGATCGTAATCCATCAAGGTTCACCGCTGACATCCTGGCCTGCATTAATTTAATAGGAAATGCACAGGTTGAACACGAAACGCGACACGCAAAAGCGATCCACGTATGACGACGGACTTTCGTTCGAGGTCATCACTGTGCAATATTCGGCATAAATTTTTGTGCACCGGCAAAAATAACTGGTTGCATCTTACAGTTAGACGTGATCGACCGTTAACTTTGTTTTCGATCACCGTTCAACGATATTCTCATATCGACATAGTACAGACTTTTTGTTACAATAATTGAGGCCAACTTTAAAAACTTAATCTTAATATAATCCGGCCAGAAACATTGTATGAGAAAAAATATAATTCACACAATATCTAACTACGTATACCATAAATTTGCTATGACGCTGTGAGACAATAGTAAGCATTAATTGCATCCTCGTACCGCAAAACTTCATAAGATCTTATCTCTGATCTTAAGCGCTCTATACACCAAACACCAAACCCGCTGACCCGGCGACATAATTGTTGGCGGGTTAGACGCCAGCTTCATATCGCTGTAATGCAAGTCAGCGATATTTCAGTGACACGATATAAGCAACTGTGGCTCTGTTGTTAATCACTGATGAATATGTAGAAACGTTGTATCTTTTGAATCATCCAGTAAATAATGCTCAAAATTTAACGATGAACAATAATAATGATCTAATTGTAGCCGCTAACTGTTGGGTTCGTTTTTAAATTAACAAATGAATAGTGAAAGATTAAAATATTTGAATGTAAGTTATTGAACAAATTAATATCTATTAATACTCATTTTAAATATTTACTAAATATTATTGGACACAGAGTGGTTTAAAAAAGATACAAAAACGTAGCTTCACCAACAAACAGTTTGCAACGACGTTTATATCTACTGTTTAGAGTTAATAATTCCTTTGAATGATAAAGATTTATTAAATGTAAAGTTACAGGTCGACTGTTTTAGAAGCCGCCAACATGTCGTCAGGTAGCCCGAGTGAGTACTAGTCTTCGACTTACTTCTAAAAAATAATCTCACCAACATTAAGCTGCCGGTCTATGTTGGCGGTTCGGCGGGTTCCGTGTGTAGAACGCTTTAGTCTGTCATGTGGTAGTTTTAAAATTTATTCAGACGTTGATCTGCTTGTTAATGGCTCGATCACAGCACCACCCATCGGTTTATAACATAGCTATGAACTATCTCTTCGTCTCAATAAAACAAATATATTATGTACATTATGATGCAAAACATTAGTGTCGTCAACTTTATACATACGTATATCTGTGATTCACTATAATGAATTTCTGTAGCATTATAATAAAACCGTTTCACCTAACTTAACACTATACCTTCCAACAACGAGCGAGGATATATTTATAGGATTTTTTTGGTGATTTCTCTCTACTTGGAGCAGCCCAACTGATGGAATACCTCCACCTTACAGAAGATCGTAGCCAAATAACCTTTTGTTGTCTTTCTGCGGTTTCCAGAGCTCCTTGCGAATGAGGAGTGAGAGGGATCAATGAGAGGTAGAGTACAGAGAAATTTCTTTGGAGATTTATGTCTACTTGGAGCAGCCCGACTGCTGGAATACTTCCACCCTACAGAGGATCGTGTCTATATAACCTTGTGTTGTGTTCTTGCGGTGAGTAGGGTTTCTAGAACTCCCTGAGATAGGTTTATGCTTGGTACTCAGTGTAGTCAAAACCGAACTCTTCTAACACTACTTTTAATTTATAATTAATTTCGAAGGTATGGAAGCAAAACAAGTGAACTTATCGATTTATTTCAGAGCGAGTGTCTTTACGCTTTTTTTTAAATCTGGCTACACTGTTAGCCTTAGGAGCCCTAAAGCAGCTGCGGCTTTTACAGCTTCACCGAACTCGTACATTGCATAGACTTAAATATAAAATTACAAATTAATAGTAATAATGCGCCGGATTGGATGCAATGGCGGCGCGATCAGCTTAGTTATCGGTGATAGGTACTCGCATGTGGCCATCTTTAAACAGGCATGTCTTAGAGTATTGTTCCTTATCGGAGTGTAATTATGCAAGATGTAGACTAGCCAGTGACTCGCTACACAAGCATCCATATGCTATGGTATCCGATTACCAACAGGCGAGCCTTATGATTGTTGGTAACATAATAAACAGTATTCGCATTTTACTCTTAAATATTATGAGAATATGATTTCAATCGGTCAAGAGGTTCAGAAGTTATACAATCACCAGCAGAGTAGCACACAAGATTTTTATATTTAAGATTTACAATATTTGGCCCTATATAGTGAAAGCTCTAAATCCTAAGACTATGACTGATGGGCCTCGTAATACTTAGCCTTGTATATAATATCTGGAAGCGTGAAATTCGTTACAGGAGTTCCTTTTTTTATCGTTATAGATTCTCACCTATCTCACCTGTTCTTAAGTCACAATGTGGCCGAAGATAGTAGAACGCTAAGCCTAGTGGAAGACTGGTTCTCTAGTGCTGCAGCTGCCGGAACACATCTATTAATATTTGGCGACAGATTTTCTACCTGAGGGTGGTAGCTAACCAGGTGGGTTTCATCACGGTGTTTTCCTTTATTCGAACTCACCTCGATTAACGTGGAGTCCGTACACGCTACGAACTGAGCCATCATTACTTCACGCAACGTAGGTGATCGCAAAAAAAAAAAAATGTTTTTTCAAATATTCATCCAATGAGATTATGCTGATTTAAAAAGTATCATGTAGTCCTTATAAAAATCTTATATGCGTCTGTTAGTATTTCCTTCTGAACGTGTTGACAGATTGACGTTGAACTCATGTCTACATAATATATTTATTTTATCGTGAAGATGGTTTATAGATATGTTAGGATCCGATAGGTAGCGCTGTGGTCGAGCCATTAACTACCGGAATGGATAGAACAATGTTTGCCGACCCAACCAGTACTCATATAAATTTTAAAATATACCTACCACGTATTTTTGGGTTTTGTTGTTTTTTATTTATATTTAGTATAGAGGAGAGTCACATGTCACTTAAAACATAAAGGGTAGTAAACAATACTAAATCAAAAATACGTCACGGGCAACCTCCACGTGTTAATTCACGCGTATCATTTACTATAAAAACGTATGCGTAGTGAAGTAGGATATTAAAAATAGTCCAATAACATTGGCACAAGATTTCAATTCATTACTATCTTTCATTTGTAATGACAAAGCGTGGAGTGATGTTTTGTTGTGTAACGACGTCCTATGGGAATGGTTCTTCTATGTACATAGTTGCCCTTTTCAAAGCTCTGACAAACGACTGTACTTTTTGCGCCACAGTTTCGTTTTGACCACAATATTGACACATCTGAAGTTTATTGACAACGTAGACAAAGTTATCTTGTACCTTGTACTTGGTCCCAAGTATAGCTGTCAAAAAACCGATAGATGCTTGGTGTCACATTTTTCATTTAAATGTAGCTAGTCGGGTAAGGCAAATACTACACCTTCCATTGGTTCCAGTAAGATGCCTTATTCCATAGAAAATTAATCTAAGAACCTAAATAATTTTCCTGAAACATCATCGTTTGTAAGAATTCATACATCTGATTCGCCGAACTGAGTTGTTGGCTGAGAGCCTGATTTCAGTCACGATGTGCCCTAAGGTTCAGGGACATATTGTGGTGGCAGCTAGCTAGTCGAGAATTAGAGAATGCCCTACCATCATGCCAGCTATGGTTTGGTTACAACGTTTTAGTTAACGGAAAGCTTAGGGTCTTTGTGGGATTCAAAGCCATGTCAATCCATGGAGTGTAGGAACGCGCAAGCAGTGAACCATGTTATTCTTGCTTTTTACCAGCTAAGTAAGGTCGGCACAGCATGTGCTTTTGCCAAAGAGAATGCAATTGTACGAAAGCTCTTGCCTTATATTGTTGACCGGGAATCGGCTTAGTTTTTTTCGATCGGCTGCTTGCCTAACGTTAATCCTTCTTGGGATCTCTTTTGTTTATATCCAGTCAACGATAACTCAATGTCTCCTAGATCATCTTTAAAGCCAGCGTATTTATCGACAGATATGGTATGAGTCACGCTGGCTAGCACAGGATTTAAATAATGATTATTGGTAATGATCCAACACACCACGAGTAAGTCGTACGACACGACGAAAACTATGTACTAGGCTACATAATATAGAATATAGCGCAACCAATCGACTAATGCTATATAAAGTATCGATAAATGACGCGTGACTATGTTACATCACTATAATACTTTCCCCTCAAACAATTCTATATTTAGTGTATGCCAGTGACCTTTGCATGAGTTTGTTTTCATTACTTTGTTTATTATTTCGTCTCATAAATGGATGAATTTAAACTTGATCGGATTATGTTGCATTTGAATCAGTGATGGCTCAATGTTGATCGATGTGAATTCGAATCCCTGCAATAAACCTGAGATATTTCGTTTAAGGAAAACATCGTGAATAATGCCATTGCATGATGGTAGAGCATTTACTCTAAGCATTCCTTAGCTAACGACAACCGACCCTCAAGTTGGAAAACCTGTCGCCACCTATAGTTATGTTCCGGTAGCTGCACTTGCATGTTACCATCTCGGACCACATCGTCACTTAACAACAGGTGAGATTGTGGCCGTAACGTTAAATCTGTAAAGTTTTAAACAAAAAACGTTTATTTTTCATTATAATTTCAATAGTGGTAAATAAAAATATGTTAAACCAGTTGTCAAAATTCCTAATAACCATTTAATTATTACATTAATACGTGAAGCAAACACTTTCTACCCTTTTTTAAGCGTATTGCGTGCACGGAAGACTGAGATTTGGCATGGTTAAAGTTTATACATGGAGAAGGAGTGCAGAAAGCTAAACTTTATCTATAATATCTGTTACTAATTAATATATTAAATTAAATTAATTAATACTGCGAATCCTAACCCGACCAGTGCCATTGAATTTAGACCCCCCAAGTGATATAATATTCATTGTTTAGATTCATACTGCAAATGTCAAACAGAAAATAGTCTATGATTAAAAAGTCGCTAGTCAAATTTCGATCATTGGGCGACCGCTCGTATTTAATAATTCGTAAAAAACAATGTTATTTTGCTAAGTATAAAAAAAAAATGAAAAAAAATTCACATGACGTCCGGATTTTTTTTGTACGAGGTTATTACGATAACTCCCGAAAAAATG
The DNA here is from genome assembly GCA_033032175.1 of Saturnia japonica. Taxonomy (NCBI): domain Eukaryota; kingdom Metazoa; phylum Arthropoda; class Insecta; order Lepidoptera; family Saturniidae; genus Saturnia; species Saturnia japonica. The sequence goes on from CM065329.1 coordinate 8,816,263, forward strand.
GACGTATCGAGACCACGTTTTGTTTATTATCTTCAGAATAACATTAACTACTTAAGTTCACTATTAATTGGATCTAAAATTAAAGCCTATTTTGTTAAGTTGTCTATATAATACAAATAAGTCAATGGTACGACCTGTTTTTTTTTCTTAAAAATCAAATGCGTGGTAAGTGGCGTGCGTTTTTGTTTTTTTTGGGAAATGTATCTATTTAGTTTTACTGAGTAATAGATAAAGGCTTAGATTAAGCTCTGCTGCATTTGCACTGCTTAAGACTTGGCATTTAACAGATATTGCTTCTGCTAGGTTTGTGTACTTTACTTATTACCACAGTTTAATGTCTTACGGTATTTTACTGTCAGGTTAAGCAGCTGAGGTAGATACCATATTTATATTACAAAAACGAGCAGTTCGAGCAATTTATGACATGGTATCTCACGAATCACAGGGGAACAGGTTTCAAGAATTGAGTATCTTAACTTTGTCCTCCCAATAAATATATTTTACAAATTTGAATTTTTGATTTTGATATTACAGACACAATTTTAATGCTATAAAGATATAAATACAAAATTGTCATTTCATATTTTAGACTTATTAAGACAAATAAAAGTTTTTTAGGTAATTATGTTAGGTTTTAAAATAAATTTCGTAAACGCATTACCGATTTGCTGGTTAATAAGTTCAGGAATCATAATATTAACTGGACAATGTTGAAAGCGAAATGTAACCATCGATATTTCGAACCAAAATACCTAGTCACCTCACTACTCATTATTATATCCCAATTTTTTTTGCTACTCCCGCCTACAAATCGTATTATCGGTTGATTATTTTTCATTAATTATTTTTTATTATTATCGGTCAACATTTTCACCCGCGTATAATTTCAAATACACCTTCAAAAAAATCTTAATGTGTTAATCCAGGGTGTCAGCTACTTGCATACCAAATTTCATCAAAATTTACAACATTCAGACAAACACACTCAAAAACTTTCGGTTTTTTTTAATATTAGTGATAGATTTAATTTAATAACGTTTGGTCTATGGGCTCGGCCGAAACTTTTTAATCGTTGCACTTACTAACATTTTTCTTTTTGATTTTTCTTCTTTTCCACGATCAGTTTCAGATTTAACATGTCAACTATTGGAGACTATTATGACGTTAATTATCACTGGAAAGACAGTATCGTAAGAGGCGAGTGTAAAATCATTAATTTATTATTAGTATTGGCAAACTTTCAATATTACTCAACTTCAAAAAAAAGAGACAAGTCGACCTTCTGGATAATATGTAAAAAAAGTGTTTTTGTTGTCGCGCTTTGTTCCCTTTACCTAGTGAACCGTGCAAAAATGTATTTATAGCTTCTCACTTTTCATGTAGTCCTGGTAGTTACTAATGTATTATATTATGCAGAATATTTATTTGTTTTTCGTGCAAGTTATGATTCCTCATCCGACTATTAGGCGTGGGAGTTTTAAGATCCAACAAAGCATGGTGGCTGGCTGTAGAGCAAAGCTTCTAATTTCACTAGACTGGTTGACTCGAACAAAAATATTAACAAATGTCCGCTTAGTTTTAGTGCGGGTCGCAAATTAGGTCGCAGACGTCATGTTTGCAGTATTCGGGGAGTAATCAACTTTTGGAAAATGTGATTGACGAAAGCGTTACATTGTGAAAATCTACATAATGGAATCCATTTTTTATAGTAAATGGGTTATCCGAAATTTCTTAGGTAATTTTCTACCTGAACCACATTTTTTTTTAAATTATTATAATTTAAACATAGTATTTATTGATAACAGAAAGTTTTTTGTTGCAGAAAGACGAAAATTTCAATTTTTTTGGAAAATTGTTTTATTTGTGTCGAAAATAATACCCATGAATTAAAATTTATTCCTTATTTAATTCACAGGTATTATTTTCGACACAAATAAAACAATTTTCCAAATAAATTGAAATTTTCCATTTCTTAGCTAATTCCGTCTGAAACAGTTATTTACAGTAAATTTACCTTTAAAACTAATATGTATAAAAATATTTTTAATCGAAATAATAAATATGTCACGAAAACAGGACGTGACTTCGTCATTCAATAAATAAAGTAAAGGTATTATTGTATAAAATTGAGTTTACTACAATTTTAATTATGAAATTTGTTCAGCACATTAAAAAAAAGATGTGGTGTCGTGGGACACCAGGTGGGAACGAAGTTCCTTCGGCTAATGTAGAATCGACACAATTTGCAAAAAAAAAAATCGTGCTCAATTTTATGTACTTAGGTTTTTTTATTTTTCTCTTAAATTTTGCTGATTAGTTTTTATTTAAGTACAGGAAAGTATTTAGGAAATTCAGTATTTTAGGAAATAATAAATTACGTAAAATAAAAAAAAATCGTAATTCAAATTATCAATTAAAATAACAAAATATGTCTCTTTATTTTTGTTTGACAACATAAAATTACATAGAAATAGAAATACAGTGTAAACTCTTTATAACGATAAACTCCCTATAACGTAGAAGTGAGCCCAACTTGGTTGGTTTGCGTTAAAACCCACATATTGAAACTCTCTTTTAGCGATACGCCATTCTCTATTACGAAGAAATGTGTAGGAAGACGATTCCACCACATATCTAGATATGAATAGAATACATAAAATAATACAAAACAAGTACTGGCATAGCAAAAAACGTCAGACAAAGTTATCAGACTATATGTGTAAACAATAATTTATAAGCATTTATTATCTAAGACATACACATTAAAAATTCTTGTTAATTTGGTTGTTTTTTTGTTCACTCCATATAACGATAACTCTCTATAACGATAAAAAATGCTCAGTCCCTTGAGTTTCGTTATAAAGAGTTTACACTGTAATTACAAAAAAAAGGTATTATACACTACTCGCTTGTGTATACGACTGTCGCGCCTGCGCACATCTCATTTAACGGTTTTATTCCACGGACTTTTTCTTACGGTTTTACTATCACATTTTTTTCAGTTCGGTCGCGCAGCAAAATCCCTATCTCCTCCAAGCCTGCCGTAAGGAACTTCCTTACAATAAACACTCAATGTCTCAACTTTATTCACTTGTTTTACGAACGGTGAGCGGTGAGCGCTACAGCGCTTGTTTAGTATACCTACAGTCTCACCGTCTCGCTCTAGTACAGACGCCGAAGTGAATTGTTAAGAATTGTAAAAATTAAGTCAGATTTGAATAAAAAAATTAATAATTTGAAGCCACTATTTCAACGCTTAGTAATGACTTTAGGGTCACTTAGAAGAATATAGCATTCAACGGTGTATTTTCATTGAACGATGACATCACATTTTCTGTATGGCGTTTTCAATCACATGACTCGCAGACAAAACAAATTTTTACTAAATAAACAATGATTTTTTCCAAATTTCCATTGTTTTAGGCTTTATGCAATAGATCAATATTATGAAGTAGTTAATTACATTTTTAAACATACTGTCAACTCGTGGATTATACCAAAGAGTAAACAAGATTGACTAAAATTCCCATACGTAGGTACTTTAATTTAATTTTAATTTACGATAAATTTTATTCCGAATGAGAATACAAAATAGATAAGTTAGTTATCTACATTAATAAATTAGTAGTTCTGTCTATACATGTGTTTTTTTTTTTTCATATTTCATTGGGTACCTATAATGGACACTGTTTACGAATAAGGGATTATAATATTTTGCGTCTGTCTGTCTGTCTGCTAGGGGGCTTAACTCAAAAACGAGAAGACCAATTTTTATGAAATTTTGCACACACGATGCCTATGTCATTGGTATAATTTAAAATAATAAAATTTTTATTAATTCTCTACCTATTCCTATATCATATAAGAATTGTCAGCACAATACATACATATTTTACTTGAAAAAATAAATCATTGACACTGGCAAATTCTACAAGAAAATCCTTTTTATTCTTTCTTACTGACAACGTTTGTTTATATACAATTCTGCCAATGTGACGTGAATAGAATTTTTTTCTAAACTTCAAAGACCAAACGCTCTTACAAGATGGTGTTTTCCTTTGTCGGATAACTTTCTGTAGCGACTCAAAGTGCATGTTTCTAGTTATTATCTTTAATCCACTTCGCAGTAACCAAACTACATAAATCACATCCACAGATCTGTAATCTTCTTCTTCTTCTTCTTCCTAACTTGGCAACCGGTCCTCTTTAATAAAGACCATTACTGCCATTATCGAGTGAATTATATTGTCAAGTGTTATGACGATTCAGTATCCTAACAAGATGGTGGCTCCCTTGTTAGAACTTTCTAGGAAATTTTTGTGGGAAATCGGAATGAATGCTTTCAGCTTATATTTATAATCCACCTCACTTATGCACAAAAACCAAACTATATCACGCATAACGCCACCAATATTACATAATATAGGGTCAAAAACCTAAGTAAATGAATTAAAAATAAAGACCACAACATGTCACTTCAAGATCCCGCCAAAAACTCCAGATCTGTAATCACTAATCACATCGAATGCCACAGATATAACGATAATATAGGGCCTAATGAAATAAGTTTATGAATAAAAGCTACCACATGAGAGATTTAGATCCCACCAAAAACACAACGAATATTCTTAATAATCGGTTGGTTGGTCAAAGAGAAGAAAATAACCACAAAAATAATATTAACAGTGTAAAAATGTAGAATCTTTTATGTCTGTTATTATTAATAAAGATTTTATTACCTTCTGGTGCTTTTTAGTATTCGCCTCATAGTAAAGTTATTATGATTTATGATTTTATAGTTTTTTTGTCTGTATACCAATGTAAAATCCATTATACGCCCGTCAACTCGTATAAATATGAACTTTTGATAAATTTATACTTATTTTTATACTAAAACTTATTCTGCATTTTTTTTAAATCCATCTTAAAACGAAATATTGTCGTTGCTGTATTTGCAGAATTCTTAATTTGTAAAAATTAAATTATATTAATATTATATTTGAAAAATTCAGGTAATCTTAAGATATGAAGATATCTGATGTTTGTATTCTGTAAATAAAACGAAAGTAGGCATGTGATATACATTGTTTGTTACTTATATCATTTTTAATGTTAAGGGATTTACTTATTATTACTATTAGATTAGTAATCAAATTACTATTTATACGTTTTTTAGTCAAACAAAAGAAGTATTTTATACTTTTTTATTGTTTTAAAATATATAAAAGAAACTTGCCTACTAGGAAACCACGACATGCTTTATAATTTTATTTGTTTACTAATTATTTTGTAGAAAAACCTCATAAAATATAAACGAGAACATTTAAAACGGCAAAAATAAAAGCGAAATACAAAACCAAAACAAAACAAAACATAAATCTATAAACATACATCAGTTATAAAGAGAACACCGCAAGGAGCGGACATGCATCCCGGGCTGTGACCAACTGTGACAGACATGTTCAATTTCTTCAAACGGAAAACCAAGGCCGAGTCGGAAGCGTCCGACCGCCCACGGAAACAGACGACCGACATGCCAGTAAAATTAACCTCAGTCGACGCGCGCGCTCCCTCAAACGATAACCAAACACGCAAAGATGTAGTAAACCTTCTTATACCTCAAACGGACTACCATCAGAAGACTGGAGTGGGCGCGATACTCGAAATCATGGCCGGGAAACGTCGAAGGAAGAGAAAACCTTGCAATACCGCACGATCGCAATCGTGTAGAGTTAGCCCGCCTAAAACAAACGTGCGCCGGAGTGAATCCGCGAGAGATGCGACGCCTACGTCGCCCAAAAATAACGATACGCTCGCAGATGACTCCGCCGAGTTCGTGAGGGCGCTCGTACTGCAGAAATACGCAAAACCAGACAAGCACGTGTCATTGGTGTACGTAAACGAACCAAATATAGACGATAAACAACATGCCGAGGCATTGTTGAGAGAAATAGCGAAGAGCATAGACGAAACTGTTGATCAAATAAATGAAAACAAACAAATGGGTGGAACTGACAGTAAAATAGAAAGGACCGACGTGAATAATCACGATGTTATTGATAATTCAATCAGTTCATACAAAAATGAATTGAAAGGTGAATTAGAGAAACTGTTGAAAGTCGATGAAGTTGAAAACATTGCTGAATCACCGTCAACGATAAAGAAATCAAATTTAAAACCGCCAAAATCGGATACCGAAGGCTGCTCCGATGACGACAGATCTGATTGTGGTAAGAAGAAAGTCACATTCAGAAAACACATAATTTTCGATGACGGAGAACAGCAGACTGATGAGGAAGTAGACTCCTCGTTTGAATCTCTTACCTCAGGGGATGAAGAGGAATATTTAGAAGATATAACGGAGAACGATAACAAAACGGTTATTAACATTAACGATACAGAACCTATTAAAGTAAATGATGATGAATTAAAAAGGATTTCCAGTGATAACAGTGATAGTGGATTTTTGGATGATAGGAACGGTTGTGATGATGTGACAAGTGACGTTAAGAGTTTAGTTGATAGTGAAACTGAAAGTGAAGAAGAAGTTATAGAAGAAATCGAAGAGATAGAAGAAGAAATCGAAGTATCAGACTCTGACGAGGAAAACGATAGTGAAGTCGAGTGAGTAACATAAATTATTTATTATAGTTAAAAGCCTGAGCTAGTGACATTTCAGTAAATATTCCTCGACCGTGAAGGAAATCAGCATAGTTTGTATATTAATTTAAATATGTTACGTATGATTACTCAGCGCCAAATACGTAGCTAGTTCATACTTACATTAAAAAAAAAACCTTTGTAGTAAGTAGATATGTATAACCTTAGCCAATTAATTTCCACTACCTTAATATTATTCTCATTTGACTAAACATGTATTTTAATATAATACCAGTGAACAAACAAATCAAAATTCAAAATTTTCTCGAACATTCCTGAAAAGTTCTATTTCACCGTTAGCCGATACCATCTATAATTACATTCAGTTTGGTTAATTAAAGCAATTCAACTTAAATAATCAAAGAGGTACATTAAAACGCCACTCTTTGTTTAGTAATCATTTAAAAACACAAAGAACATTTAATAACATAGTCTGTACGGAGTTATACCGCGTATTTTTGACGTTTCAAGGCCGCCATGTTGCGATTTGACGCACGAACCCGCGCCGATGCGTTCAACATTTGAGTCATGTTTATTTTGCATTTTGTTTTCGTTGCGTTCACAGTGTTATTATATTCTGTGGTATTAGTTACTTTTGTTTTTAGGTTGTACTTGTTTGTGATATCGATTGTTTATTTACTTATTTAGGATTTACTTTAATACTAAACTAAACACGCTAAGCTGTATTCGACTTATGTTAAGCAATAATAGTTTAGTCGATCGACTTGAATTGGAATCCTTGCAATGAGCCTAAGTTTTCGGTGACGATAAATATCGTAATGAACCCATGGTATGGAATGGTTTGGAATTTTCTGATGCCTGCCTGGCTAGCTAGCTGTGCTACCACCCTCAAGTTGAAAATCTGTTGCCAAGCACCTTTAAGTGTGTTCCAGCAGCTGCACTTGAGAGCCAGTTCCCCCACTAGGCTTAGCGTGAGATTGTGGCGAAATCTCTAAATACGATTAATAAAATTGAAGTGCCCGTTTATAATGTCAAAATAACGGCTTTTTACTAAATGCATATGACAGTATATAATATACCTATAACAAAAAACCAATTTAAAAATTTTTTGTCTGTCTGTCTGTCCGTCTGTTTGTCTGCTTGTTTGTTCCGGGTAATCTCCGAAACTGTTTGACCGATTTTGACGGGACTTTCACTGGAAGATAGCTGATGTTATAAGGAGTAACTTTACAATCAATTACATTGAAGTGTCTGTTTGTAATATCAAAATAACAATAACTTTTTATTATATGCATATTAAAGTATATTATACATTACCTATAACAAAAACCCCATTTTTAATTTTTTTGTCTGTCTCTCTGTTTGTTCCGGGTAATGTCCAAAACGGTTAGACTAATTTTGACGGGACTTTCACTAACAGATAGCTAATGTTATAAAGAGTAACTTGGGCGGGCTATTTTTTTATTAGAAAAAGATTTAGGGTTCCGTGCAAATAAACAAAGACTGGTCATGGTGAATCAATTCGTAAACCGTAGGAGATATATCAAATTAATGTACTAAATAATTGTAGGCATTAAAAAGTTAAATACAACAAAGTCAACAAGAGCATATATCTATCTTCTAAGTATCACCCACAAAAAGCATTTTCAAACTTTGAAATAATCCGGAGCGGGGGGGGGGTACGATTTGCGCAAGAGTCCGATCGCAGCAGCGGGCACAGCTAGTCTAAGAATTTAATTCTCCTGTAGGAAACCGTGGAACGTGAATCTATATTCAGATTAAATTGGTCAGTAGGTGATGTATTTTACTAATTCTCGGTACGTTTATATACAAGCTCAACTGATACAATAATTTACATTATAAAATCAAACAGAACACGAAAGATTTAGTTATCGATAAATATATAAATTACGTTAAATTATTGTATTTGGCACGGACACACACGTATTTAGCGAGGAAGGTCGCGTGTTCCAACTAGTATAACTTCTGTACTTGAGTTTGTAGGATGTAGAGCTAGTACATTGACTGACTAGAGAAGCAAAAGCGTCGCCTGTTCGCCGATGTTCGCGCTTTTGTGTTACGACTTGAAAAGTTTGATTGACAAGACGAACTCACAGAAGAACTGTTCCAACGCTTGCGAAATAATATACCTACTTGACGATTGTAGCCCATTTCTTTTGAGCCTGTCTCTCCCTCTTTAACCACCAAGTAGAGGCTGTCGTAAAGTGCTACAACTGTACCTCAATTATCGACCATTCGTACTTTACATACTACAGTCTGTATAAATCTGGCAGTCACATCGCTAGGCCAATTTGACGACGATTAAATTCGTGAAAATCAGGACTTTCATTGACCGTGTATAATATTCTATCTCATTTTCTCGCATGCTAAATTCTTTAAATGTATAATTAATTAATTACATCTCTTTTTCGTTTCATTGCATTTCAAATTACAAGGTTCAAAAAAGTTTTCGCTTTAAAAGCCACGTGTGCATTGCACACGCGGTAGTTAAGAACCCTTCTAAATAAATAAAAATATTCACACAAACGATACAAGTGAACAATACACCACGCTGGCTATGACACCTTTTCCCAAAGCTTCGTAATACGCAGGCGCACATACATGTACGAAAACTGTATAATGGATTCTATCTCATTATCTCGCAGGCTAAATCCTATTAGATGTATGTGTTTGTCTCCTTTTAGTGTCGCTTTTTCGTTTCATCGCGTTTACAATGATGGCTCAGTTGGTAGCGTATAAGAACCCCGTGTCGATCGAAGTGTGTTCGAATCCCTACAATACTCGTAAACCAGATTTCGCTGAAGTAAATAAAGAAAAAAGAACGTGTAGGTATGCAGTTTACACGAGGTAGATGTGAAACTTCCATAAAACACAAAATCACCGGGATTTGAGCTATCGACCACCCGTACTGTACATACAACAGTGCGTACAAGTCTGGTCGTCACACCACTAGGCCAATTCTACAACCATCAAATTACGAAAACCAGGATTTGAATTAATCTTGTGTAACTATGGAGTTATGTGTGTGTAATTATTGAAAGTAAATATCTTGCATTCAAATATAATACATATATCTTAACAGTTAAATCCTTGACTAAAACAATGGTGAGACTTGACCGTTCGTCTTGATAGACCGGAAGTCTTTAACCAGTGAATTTATTCTGATGGAATTTGGACTCAGGACAACTTGCACGTGGGAGAAACGTATCGGGAAAGGTTATGTATAAAACATACCTCGGCCTTTGATACACGTCGCCTCGATCCTCACAGCACTTGGGATGGGATGGTAATGGACCCCCATTTACGTATAGATGAGACCTTTTTTTATTTATTTTCCGGAGCTCAGCAGCCAGCTCGCGAACACGTATTTTTTTTCATACCCACGATAACTAGCGCCACCACCCGTGGCACAACGTTTTGCATCGTTTCTTATTAGAAACCACAGATGGCGTGATCTCTGTATTCTTGTGTTGGCCGAGGTAAGAGTAGAGGAAAGTGCAAGTAGCAATATAACTTAAAATTTAACAAATAAACAGAGCTTGTCCGCGCTGTATAGGTGACAATCCACGTGCAACACGCATCATATGTACATACATACGTGCACACCACACAGGTACATATGTTCTTTAAAAGACTTTTTTTCTTTTCTTATACGCTAGTTAGTGTAGAAATACTTTCAGGTCACTAAATACACATACACATGTAAAAGTTAGTTAGCTCGAATTTATGGATAGGGTAGCTAGATCGCGACTTAATTGCAATCGCGGCAACCGTCCAAGCCGAGCCGAGCCGAGGTCCGGCCACCTTGGCACCCTTGAGCGAGTTGTCTTTACTTTCTCGGCTGAGTGCCTTAAGCGCTCGCCCCCCAAGTCACGGTAAAGCTGTAAAAGCCATCTGAGGCTCCAAGACCCTTATAACTGACAGTATAGACAGTCAGAAAAAAAAACTTAGCTGTGTAAATCATAGTAGGTACTTGATAAACAAGAAAAATCCTTTGCTAATTGAGACATTTAATTAAAGTATAAGAAATGTTTCGGAGATTACCCTGACCAAATAGGAGTCAGACTGACAAAAGTTAGAAGAAATCTTAGAAATGTTCTCATTAGATTCATGGATTTCAAGAGTTATTAGAGATGATAAGATAGAAACACACGTAAATAAAACCATGACACACTATAAGATAACATATAAAAATACATCCGAAATTGCAGAATTCAATACGAGAATTAGGTGAAAAATATAATACCTGGCAACAAATTTCTACAGACCGATCTTAAAACATACACGGAAAAGTGCTATTCAGCATACTTCTAGATGTGCCACTGTAGGCAATACGCGTTTATTCTGTAGAATTTATATTTACCCAGCTGTAAAAGCCCCAATGAATAAAGAGAAAAAATTATCGTGTGCAATGTATTTCTATTTCTTTCCCTCGTAGGCTAAATCCTATAGATGTATGTTTGTCTCTTTTAGTGTCGCTTTTTCCTCTCATCACGTTTCAAATCACAAAGGTACCTCTACTCAAGAAGTTTTCACTTCAAAAAGTTACAATGTGACGACATGTTTTTATTTTCCAGGAAGAACCTGCTCACCCAGGAGAACAAGTTCCAGAACCATGTAGCCGTTTTGTCCGAGTTAGCAGACTGTAGGATCGGGGAAGCAGAACGTACAAGAGATCTCATAGCATCGTATAGGAAGGAAATCGAAACGAAAGACCAGGAGATCGAACGTAAGTAGTTCTATTTATTATTTACTAAACTTTGTTAGTCTTATTTAGGGCTGCCATCACCCAAATTGTTGACGTCGGACAATAAATTAAAAATCCCCGGACATTTGGGGGTATAGAGTATTTCCCCAGAGTCCTTGAAAATGGTTTTTTTAAATAAAATAATATGTAGTTTATATTTATTTACTTTTTTTATTCATTTAAACAGCTTGTTGTCAATTAATTTTGTTTTGTTTGACAACATTCAAGATTACTTAGGTACCAATTGATGATTTTAATCCTAGGAACATAAACTTTGCCCACAATACAATAACTTGCACTACATTTTATACGACGATCATCGGGACTGGCGGTCGTGTAAATGTGATATTACACTGCAGGTCTATCAAAGCCTATTTTTGGTGATCCTGCGGCCGTGACCCCCGCACCAAAAATCGGCTGCGACAGATCATGCAGTCTAATACCCGGTTTACTGGCGGGTAACAACATAATGAAACAAACAAAATTTCTGCCGCACGTTGTTTTATTTTTTTAATGAAAGTTTGTCCTTTTTTTGGTTCTTTATGTGTATATAAGTTAGAATAGGTCAGTTAAGTATAGGTTTTTTAATGCAATTTTAGTGAAAACTAGCAGTGCCCCCGCGACTTCGTCCACGTAGTTATATTTCGGGTATGAAAAACAGCAACTATTAATAGAAACCTCACCTCGCCTCAATCTCAATTTATGCTTTGATAATATCCGACTAAAATAATTTTAAATGTCAATCCATATCAGAGTTTAACAATCATACCGATATTATCTAAAACTAGCTGTGCCCGTGGCTGCGCTCACGTGGACTACAAAATGCCTGCGCGAATCTTACTCCCCCGCTCCCGGCTATTTTAAAGACAAAAATGCTTATTGTGGGTGTTCCTTAAAAGATAGATGTATACTCTCCCGGACTTTTTTGTAGCTCTTTTTAATGCCTATGATTATGTAGTACATTAATTTGCTATATCTCTTATGGTTTACTCAGCATAAGCCATTTAATTGCCCGAATTGATTCACCATGACCATTTTTTTTTATTTGTGCGGGACCGTAACCCTTTTTCTAAAATAAAAGTAGCCTAAGTTACTCCCTATATCAGTGAAAGTCCCGTCAAAATCGGTCCAGCCGTTTCGGAGATTACCCGGAACAAACAGACAGAGAGACAAAAATTTTAAAAATGGACTTTTTGTTATAGTTGTCTTATATACTTTCATAATATGTTATTTTGACATTACACACAGACACTTCAATTTTATTAATTGTATTAATTGTAATGCGATAATAATCGCTAATTTCATATGTAAGGACTTAATACTACAGTAAAAACTATACAATCACGAAAAAGTATAATTCCCTCATAATACGCTTGTGCCATCTTGGTGGGGTTTTGAATTATAATTTGCTGCTTACACCAGGACACGTATTCAACTTGTTCTCCATAAAGGAAGGTTCTCCTTATTTCCATTCTTCATGGTAGTGAAGAAGTTTTCACTTCAAAAAATATTATTATGCAATTGCACAAGAGAAAGAACATATCACGAGCGCACGTCAAATGCTTTGGCTTTACGCCAAATTGTGCGACGCGCGACGCGACATATTTTGCTGAATTCACGTGGTCGCTTGATTAATGCCCTTGCTGTGACTAAACAGTGTAATGATGAAAGAAATTGTACCTAAACTCTCTTTGTTTATACGTTCGTTCACCCGAGTCGATTTTTTTTTTAATTTACGGTTGTGATTTTGATACATTTTGATGTGAAGCATCTAATATGGGGCGCGTCAAATCATTTGTTGTTCACAAAACGTTAGCTGATGTTGGCGTAGTTACACTTCGGTCCCAACGTCGGCAAAATGGAGCCGAGTTCGCTTTTTTAATAGACAGACTGTATCATTTCAAAAATTTCATGTTAAAATATGAATAGATTCACATGAGAGGATACTACGGTAGATTAAAAGCGGTCGGTAGGGATCGCGACCACCATAGACATAGTAATAAAATAAATATCTTTTTTTGTTTAGGCACCGCAAAAAGCACTTGACATTGTCAATGTGCGTAAATTTTTCAATATACAATGTTTTGCACATGTTTTGTTTTGTTTGTTGCACAACAATCAAACTATATTACACAAAATGCCACCAGTCTATATCTATACAAGTGACTATCAAAATTTTGCGCATTCAAACAAAAAAAAAAAAAAGCGCAATATATTTCAACTTAATAACCCAATTTCAATTTAATAAATTATACCATTTTGATTCGGTTTAGTAGTTTTTATACTTAATTTCCCAGTTATTTCAAATGCAACAAATTAAATGAAATAGTAGATAAAAATCAAAAATATTATACTCAATTTAGGTCCTTCGAAAACACTTAAAAATGTCAAAACACTACTGCCGGTTCGGAAAACATCCCAGCCATTGAGAAGAGCTGGCAAGAAATTCGAACGGGTTTATCAACTTTTTTTATTGTTTACAATTAAGTATTATCATTTTAAATCGATGTAAAAAGAGATAATCACTTCCAGACATCACCGTCATAATGATCCAGCTTTCGACCTTCGACATTTCGACAACATAACTCGCCTAACATGATTCTTGCGGCAAATCGGTAAAGTGCTTAGGAAGTTTATAATAGAACCTAACACAATTACCTAAAAAGTCTAAATGATGGATTGACTTTTTTATATTTATTTTATTTTATTTAAAGTATTTAAATTTTTCCGAAAACACACTTTCCAAGATGCATTGGGAAGGCAAAGGTAAGAAACTAAATTCTTGAGACTTGTTCCTGAATTATTCACGAGATAGATAATAAAATGTGTATATTTTATGCCTGCTCATTAGCTTAGTCGTCGTAAGCGCGACTTCTATGCTCGAGGTCCTGAGTTTGATTCTCAGGTCGTGCAAATTGTTATTGGATTTTCTATGAAATTCTCAGTAGCAACTCGGAGTTTGGTTTTGTGCCCGATTAATGGCAATATTACCCCCTATTACATGGGATCTAAAAAAACATACCCGACGAACTGTAGGTGTACACCTCTTGACTAAACACTTCGGGGATACAGGCGTGATGGTATGTTATGTTTATGTAATTTTATGCCTAGACTAGCTGTGCCCGCGGCTTCGCTCACGTAGGCTACAGAATGCCATCGTTCGGGCATACGCGTGAATCTTGCTCACCCGCTCCCGGTTACTTTAAAGACAAAAATGCTTAGTGTGGGTTTTCCTTGGGAGATAAACATATACTCTCCCTGACATTTTTGTAGGTCTTTTTAATGCCTACAATTATGTAGTACATTAATTTGCTATATCTCTTATGGTTTACTCAGCGAAAGTCATTTAAGCGGCCGAATTGATTTACCATGACCAGTTTTTTTTATTTGCGCTAAATCCTAATCCTTTTTTAACATAAAAGTAGCCTAAGTTACTCCTTAAATCGTCAGTTATCTACCAGTGAAAGTCCCGTCAAAATCGGTCCAACTGTTTCGGAGATTATTCGAATTATTATTCGATTATTAATTCGAATTATTATATTAATTAATAATATTCCTGAATACTTCTCAAAAATACCTCAGAATCGACAGCGTGATATTAAATTAATATTGAAAACTACCAGGCTCACATAAACACACAAGAATATATCGATACACGACCGCGTTACTTGAACTTCTATAACCTTGTTACAATTTTAGCGAAAGCTCTCGAAACCGAACGCGAACTCATGGAACGGCATAATAGAAATTTAAACTAACTTTCGACCGCGTTCTCGGGTGCTTTTATGATATTATTTTTTTTTATATTGTCTGCAAATTTAGTGAGGATACAGATAAATGTTTTAGGTGTTTTTCTCTACTTGATGCAACACGAATGGTGAAGTACCCCCTACAGAGGACCGTAGCTAAATAAAGTTGTGTTGTGTTCCGGCGGTGGGTAGGGTTTCCAGAGATCCTTGGAGCAAGGAGTTCAATTTCGGCAACGCTCTAGTTATATCTATGGTATTAAAAGCGTTCATAGGCTACGAAAACCGCTTTCTTTGTATAAAATAAACAATTCTTTTGCCAAATGTTACGTCACATAATTGATGTACGGATTGCAAAAAAAAATACAATGTATCTTTATATTTTGCTAGCTGTACCCGTGGCTGCGCTCGCGTGGATTACGGAATGACGTCAATCGGGTGCACGCGCGATTCGTGCTACCCACGTTCAAATGTTTATTGTGGGTAATCCTTAGAAGATACACATGTTTTTTTGGTCTTTTTAAAATCCAAATACAGTTAAGTACTGTATTAATTTGATGTATCTGTTGTGGTTTTTAAGCGTCCCAAAATCGCCGTTTTTCCGTGTTGGTTTTTATTTGCGCGGTAATATAATTATTTTTCTAAAACAAAAATAGCTTAAGGTACTCCTAATAACGTCAGCTATCTGCTAGTAAAAGTCTCGTCAATATCGGTCTAACCGTTTCCGAGGTTACCCGGAACGAACAACCTGGCAAAAAAAAATCTTTTTTTTTTTGTTTTTAAGTACCAACCGTACATACTTGTTGGCGCGTATTAATTATAAGGCTTTAAATATTTCCCACTAAACTTACCACCACATAGTAAATCCCCTCCCCATACTCCCTGTTCGCAAAACAGTCCGTCTCGGAACGCAAGCGCATCGCCACGCAAACAACGGATAGTGATATAACCGTTGAACTTTATACAACCGCCGCTGAAAATCTAGCTTGGAAGGCCTTCGCCGCAAGTGACTTATAATTTAATTTCCAGAACTGTCGTCGAGATAAATTACATACTCCACGAGTCAGGCAGTGAGTTCCATATTTTACCCGCATCCCGCACCAAATATTTAAGGCCTCTTCGAGCTAATACACCAATATTAAAAATGATTTTACTAAATAGCTGTTATTTTGACATTACAAATAGTTACTTCTATTTTGTTTATTTGTATATATATACTAAGCTATTTGTAAGCAATATATTCATCTGATTTCATTTTTAACACCTATCATTATAATAATTTAAAATTCTGTAATCGGTTTTCTGTGATTATTTCATATTTTGTACTGACAAGAATTCCACTCGTTCGTTTAATTGGCTTGGATGAAAGTTATTACTTATTTGAATAGTCACACCCGAAGTTATGTGTGAAATTACTTTCTCTCTCGTCATTTTTCTTAACCCTTCTGAACAAGTAAGTCTATAAGTGAAAAAATATAGCATAATAAACATACAGACGGACTGTCGACTTTATATATATTGAAAGTTATTTCGAAAGGAAACGGAGCAAGAAGTTTGGTTCGTCCGTTTTAACTCGGCGTTTATTTAAAGAAGCCGTTTCGTATTTCAAAATGAAGTTGCAATGGTTCAAGTGTATAATTATACATTTGCTCGAATAAATATTTTGAAATTGAACTAGTTCGTGTAGCTTCACCGGAATTTTACGAATTTCGCGCACGCAGCTTCGAGATTTGAAATCATGATGGTACGGACATCATGTCGAAAGACTTTAATTCGAATCCCTGCAATGAGCCTGAGGTTTCGGTGAAGGAAAACATCGTGATGAAACCATAGTATGGTGGTAGAACTTTTTCTAATGTCTGCCTGTCTAGCTGATAGTTGAAAATTAGTCAAGCATCTATGTAGTTGTTGATGTGTTATGACAGCTGCACGTGTGAGCCATCCCTTCCACTAAGATTGGCGTGTTACCACCCTACGTCACATAGTCACTTAGTAACAGATGAGATTGTGACCAAACGAACCTACAAATAATTAAAAAACAAAGATCCAGCATCAAACAACATGGGTACAAATACCACAACATAAACGTCACCACTCCGTTTTGGACCAGGGCAAAGTCCTCAAAACTTTGTTGCAGGGTGATTGAACAGAAATACAAAAAAGACAATTAACCCTGGAGAGTGACAACTTTTGATTAAAATCGATTAAACTTCATAAATACGAGTAAAAAGTCAGTTACATTAAAAAATGAAGAAGAAAACGGAACCCAGGGTCTAAAGGTTACCTCCTACATACAAACTACAAGATTGACAAAAGCCTGTGTAAGATTCAAGACTTCTAATTTTATTTCTATTTTTCCATATAACCAGTTCGTCTGATTTAAAGCAGTTACCTTAATCTATGGATGATTGTAATACCAGAGATTTGATTTGAATATCTGAAGTTCGCCAACGTGCTAATCATACTTATTATGTAACCACTTAAAAACAGGCGGGCCGTACGGTTGTTTCCCACTTTAGTTGTATAAAAAATTGCCCCAAATAGAGAGAGAAATCTCCAAAGAAAAAAAAAGGAAAGATCTCCCCATAAAAACGAAAAAAGAAACACATCGACGACCGAGGTCATGAAACTTGTAAATAACTAAAAATCTTAAAATAATTCAATAGCGTCACGCCTTCCTGTAATTAAAAATGTTTACCGAATTTTCCACTAGAGATGTGACGATTCGCGAGGCATCGATATCGATTTTCTACGATTCATTAACAAAGACGCCGTAGTAAGTAGGTACTTTAATAACGCCTACCCAGAAAATATACTAATTTTTTTCGACATATCAAACAAACAAAGTCCACATACTTTTCATGATGCTTGTATCTGATTGAATCGCGAACACCATACACCAGAGGGTCTATAGCCAAGTTACCTGCCGAGAATCGTTAACGCTAATGAAATAAGAAAGTATGGTATTGACATATCACATGATTTAACGCTGGGGTATGTCAATTCCATACATTTTTTTCGTTTTCATTAGCGTTAACGATTGTGCTATGTATGCAGGCGGGAGACCGGACGGGCACACGTCTGTGTTAAACGCCAGCCATATAAGCACTAAGTTTATTGTTACAAAAGAATGGGTGCGTGGACGCAGCCATTTTTTTCTGACTGACTATACTGTTAGCCTTAGGGGTCCTATCCAAAAACAGAGCCGCTGATGGCTTTTATAGTTTCACCGGACTTATGGGACGCAGCCACACGCACATAAGCATATATAACCGATTGTAGGCAGGTAACTTCGCTAGGCACCCATGTATTACCCGCCATAGTGCCACGCTTAGGCGTGTCGTGTTACGAGATCCATCTGTATATCGTCACGTTTCGGGATCAGCCAGTTTAAATCCAGCTACCAACAGGCTTTCAGGTCAGCATGGCAGCGACGATAAACGATAGACTGCCGATTTCTCGATGATTGCCGTTTTTTTCTCAACTGTACCGTGTTTACCTTCACTTCACCATGCTATTATGCTGTATTTTTTTATATAGTAGCACGGGAAATTGACTTTACTGTCCCTCATGGTAAACACAGTACAATCGTAATCCTTCAAAGGTCGTCGCTGTCATGCTGGCCTGCGATGATTTAACTGGATATGCACAAGCTAATCTCGAAATGCGATACGCAAAAGCGAGTCACTATTACGGACTTTTCACCACATGCATAGTGGTTACGACCTCACGATCCAGTCTGGATCTACAGCACTATTACAATTTCCTCGCTCGTTACTCAGCATGGTGCACCACGTGCAGCTGAGGTACGCTTTGGCGTCTCAGCTTTAAAGATGTTATCTGACACCATTACTATATTCTCTGATGTCTCTGTAGTACCGTGGAACAGTGGTCCTTCAAGCGTAACTTGATCAGATATTTATTCACGATGGCATGAAAGTGGTGACCACTGATAGATTGTAGATCCATCAGGGAGAGTACCGTCAATTTACCGAGCTACTGTAAAAAGAAAACTGATCGACTGACACCGAGAAAATCACCAAACATCTTGAATTTGAAGCTATTATGGCTCAGTTGTAGCGTGAAATTCGAATCCCTGCAATAAGTATGATTTTTCGTTGAAGGAAAATATCGTGATAAATCCATAGCATAGTTGTAGGCTATTTTCTAATGCCCGCCTGACTATCTACAACCTTTAAAATTAAAATTTGTCACCGAGCACCTATATATGTGTTGCGGCAGTCGCACTAAAAAGCCAATTCCACCACTAGACTTTCACCATTTCACCATCTTGAGCCATAGTATATTAGGGAGATTGTGGCCATAACGCTATTACGTATAAACGTTTCAAAGATACCTATTTATATAGAGTATTTTCTCAAGTGTTCAGGTTTCCCCACGATGTTATCCTTCACCCTCCGCCGATAGTGTTACATATTTGAACTAGTAAATGTACACAAATTCCGTGAGATTCTTTGGTACATATCAGGGGTTCGAATCAATATTCCACCAGTCTAAACCACTCGAACACCACGAGCAGTGATATTTATAAATCATTAATATTCGTGTTTATCGAACATCGATATGAATTAAGAACATCCCTATATTCGGCTATGTTTGTAATCGTTATAAATACGATCGAAGAATGCACCAACCGGAAACAAGTCTACGTACCTACCAGTCAGAAAGTACATTTTCGTGTTTTTACTTTTTTTTAAATCCTGAACGCTGCATTTATAATACCCAAAAATATATATGAAACACATTTGTGGAAACGAACCTTGCGCAGGTTGAAAATTGTGTATTGATTGTACAATAACCTAACTTTTAGGCAATTGTAAAGAAAATTATTTTATTGTATACATATTAACTCATTAGCCTAGTGGCTGTAAGTACGTCTGCTATGCTCGAGGTCCTAGGATTGATTCCCAGGTCGAGCAAGGTGTTATTGGGTTTTCCTATGAAATTCTCAGTAGCGGCTCGGAGTTTGGTTTCGTGCCCGATTAATGGCAATAGGCTCGCCCCCTATTACATGGGACCTATAAACATACCCGACGAACTGTGGGTGTACATTAAGTACACCTCTGGCTAACCCTACGTTATGTTATTAAAACTCAGTGCCTTTTGTCAGTCTGTCCGTTTGTTTTAATCACGTTTTAAATATCTGCTAAATTTTAGGGAAACTATTATTTACATAATAAATAAAAAAAAATTTTTTTTGGGATACATACCTTTTTCGGATTCGACGTTGTTTTCAATACATATTGTATATCAAATTAATGTACTACATAATTCTAAATATTAAAAAGACGCATAAGAAATTCAGCAACAGTATATGTTTATCTTCTAAGGGTCACCCACAAATAAGCATTTTTGTCTTTAAAATAACCGGTGAGGGACTGCTGTTGGTGGGAGCGAGAGGGGTAAAACTCTCGCGTGTGCTTGATCGACAGCATTCTGAAATCCACACGACCGGAGACACCGGCATAGCTAGTTTTTTTATGTACAGCATTAATGAAGTACTTTGGTTTATATAACTTTGAGAATTATTGTTTTATGTATGCATGGAAACTGTTGCAGAACTAAAATGCGAGTTGGCAGCCGCTTACAAAGAGTCAGAGCTGATCAGACAACGGAGTAGGTCTCTCGAGGAAGACTTGGCAGCCGCTAGAAGCTGTTCTGCAGATCTGGGAGAACAACTGCAGAGGCGAAACGGTATGTCACATCACAAA
Organism: Saturnia japonica; assembly: GCA_033032175.1. NCBI lineage: Eukaryota > Metazoa > Arthropoda > Insecta > Lepidoptera > Saturniidae > Saturnia > Saturnia japonica. The sequence goes on from CM065329.1 coordinate 8,837,130, forward strand.
ATTGATGACTTTAAAAACATGACTACGTGAACATCATGAAATAATTTTTCTCCTTCATATCCATGCCTTGTTTTGTAGCTGGCTTTAGAAATATAATAAATTTCTATTTTTATTTTTAGATTTAAACAAATTTATATTTATTGTATGAGTATTGAGTCTCCATAATCGAATATCTAAATTTCCAGGCAATACCATATATGTAAATCTGTTATTTTTTCATAATTTCTAAGCTTAACTTGTGTAACTTTCTTTAGAAATGCAATGTTAATGAAAATATATTTATTGCACTTTATATTTATTAACAATATGTCCCACTAACATGACACTCTGTTAGTTTCATTGTTTTTATATTTTATTGTGTGTGAAATAGTCGCACGGATCACCCTATTAAAAAATCTAATGACTTGTAAATAAATAATACCTACTGAGCCATCTCTTTACTTTTTTCTAATGATACCAATGTGAGCTGATACTAGAATCCGATATTTATAGTATTACGTATTGATTTATTTTAAAAAATGGCTTTGAAGTAGGAAAATTTGAGAAGTAAAGGTATTCTTGTTTATTTACTAAAAATGACTAGATGTTTGTACATTTGTACAAACTCTTTTGATTTACCCTGTGCACGCGAGTAAAGCTCCCAAATGGCATGATTTTTTCGTACATTTTCAACAATAATCGTTATATTTCAGCCAAATTACACAAAACTTTAATGAATTTATAAACTTAGAAACCTTCATGGATCATTTTATATCCATTGATGAAAACTTTATGAAAATCCGTTCGGTAGTATTTGAGTTTATCGCGTTCAGACAGACAGACGCACCGGAGGAGGACTTTGTTTTTCTATATACTATGATGATTACAATGATTCTTTCTACTAAAAGCTAAAATAACCCAGGTAGGAATACAAAAAAATGCCAAACAAAAACAAGCACGCTAAAACGAAAATTCTACTAGGAGATAATAAGTTTTAAAAGATTTGTTAACACATAGCTCTGTCTGGAACTCTCAGTGAATTTAAATGTCTGGATATCTAGACATAAAACACGACCTAGATAATTTCCTATGTTTCAATGCTACAGATGTGTTTATAGTTTATACAGATCTAATAAACTTGTATAATTATATGTATTTTCAGATGAATCTTTGCGTCAAATCCGGGCTGAACTGGACGATGCTCTTGCGCAGCGAGCCGAGCTTGAATCTCGTGCGCTCGCGTTAGAACGAGACAAGGATAGATTAGAGCAGGAGAAAGTGATACAAGAACGAAAAGCTCAGGAGGTTAGTGACTTATTGAATATTTATATTTCGACTGTTTTAGAACATTATTGTCAATTTTATTGCTATTTATGGTATCCTTGTAGCATATGGCATAAAAATATTTAAACTAGCTTCAGCTTGCGGCTTCGTCCCACTTTGTTAGTTGTACACAATACACAAGTAGTTATTTCTATGTAACTTTTATTAAAAAAAAAAAACAGTATTTATTTTGTTTGTAAAATTTGTACACTCGTTTAAAGATTATCAGCTCAATTTGATATTATGCCACTCCGGTGAAATTAGAACAACATGGGCAATGTTGACCTGATGTTGAAGCATCATATGGAACATACAGTGTATCTAATTCCTCATCAACTGACAGCATAGATATCGTATTGAGCTCATTGGAATGGTCTTAACTAATAATAACTTTTAAAATTCTCAATTTTCCTTTTTTAAAGTATTTTTTGCAATTGCTCAGGTTTTAGCGGCAGCGGAAGCTAACACTGCAAAATGGAGACTGGCACACGAAGCGGCGAGGTCGCAGGCGGCTGCCAGGGCAGAGCGTATGCTCTCCGACTGCGAGTGGAAAATGAGAGAACTAGAGAAGAAAGCAAGGGACGCCGAAAAACAAAATAAAGAGGTGTGCTTAGCCATACTAATAATAAAGCGGAAAAGTTTTTTGTTTGTTTATTTAAACACGCTAATCTCTGGAACTACCAGTCGGATTCAAAAAAATTTTTTTCTATATGATAGCTAAATTCACGAAGAATAGTAGGCTACCTAAAATTAGGTTACAACTCGTTGCTGGTCTTAAATATTGATTTTTGTTAAGTAAGTCGGAAGAAGAAGAAGCCCTCCCGAACTGCTTTATTTGCTAGCGCTGTCGTAATGGTCAATGACACGTAAATACAATGTTCTACAAAAATATTGGTCTTTAGTACATCTAAAAAAAGTCAGCGATAGCATATGCCTTTCTGTTATACAACAGCCACAATAAGGTTTTTTGTGAAAAACATTTGTTAAAGATTAAAAATTGATTTATGAGCATTATTTTTAGGCACGGCATATTAATTCTTACGAACAAAAGTTACTTCATCATAAAAATACACTATTATGAAGTTAAATTTTGTTCTTTATAACATGTTATTTAGACACATAGTTTAGGAGATAATGAAAAATTAATATAATTTGTACTTGCGGAGCCGATAATTACAATAGGCTACACGGGTGCGCTGGTGTTCTGGTGTTTGTCAGATAAAATTAACACGGGCGAAACAGTGGGGCACAGCTAGTCTTCTATAAAACCTTGGGGTTTTTTTATTAATTCGCATTTGGTCACAGTCTCACCTAGTGGGGGACTGGCTCTCAGGTGAAGCCGCCGGAAGACACCTGCAGGTGCTTAGTGGCAGATTCTCAACTGGAGGGTGGTAGATAGCCAGGTGGGCTTTGGAAAATGCCCGACTATCGTACTATGGTAACATTTGCATCAGTTTATTAGCTCTGGCTAATTGTAGGCAATGGAATTAGGATCTCACGTCGATTCTCCATATTTAGGGTTCCGTTTCCATAAAAGTTGCGTTTAAGAATTAACCACTGTAGGGACACACACACATCCTCATCTATAAAGTGCACGTTATGGATGCGTAGGTGTCAAGTGTCACTCATCATTTTCCCGTTCCACATTAGTGTAAAACAGGACAGTCCGGTTAGAGACGTCCAAGTGGACGCATCTAAACAATGTTGATATTTAATGTAACAATTGTGTAACCTGATACTAAGTAAAATAATAATAAGGATTTATTCAACAGAACACTTTATTTATTTAAATAACCGGGCTCAACCCTAAACCAGTGTATATCCATCCAGTTATCAAGTAGGGATCTGAACCCATCTGGGTCGCATAAAAGAATTAATTCTTTATTTCACCTTTAGTTTGTACACTGGCGAACTTATTGCTATAATAAAGCATTTTCTTCCAGCTAACTAGCGGGAATGTGGAAAAAATCATTATTGTCTGTAGTGTATTATGGAATAAAATTTAAAACAAAAACAAGACAATTTTTAGCAAAAAAGACAACCAACTTGAATGATTTTGAAGAGTTCCCTTGTATATCTTCAAAGTTGAAGGTCCAATGCCTATGAAATTACAACGGGACCTCCCTTGAGGTATCTCCTATCCAACAAAAAAAGAATCATCCAAATTGGTTCATAAACAAAGAAGCTATGGCTGAACATCCATAAAAAACAATATACATTCGAATTGAGTAACCTCCCGCCTTTTTTAACCGGTTTCAACAAAAGTCGAGAGGTTTAAGATAGAAATAAATATAAATATACATGTACAAATAAAAGTATAAACAAGTTATAAATACAAATCGTAAAAAATTTATCATTCTGTTTTATTAAACAAATATCAGTGCAGTTGTGATTTGAAGGTGGTGATTCTTTTAGCTTGTTTAAGTTGAAGGTAACGCGGTAACACATTTCACAGTCGTATGACAGTTACCGTAAAGGAATGTATCCTTTCATATGGTGGGAAAACGTTTAAAGTGATTCTCTTTTAGTGTGTCGCGTTTTGAGATCAGCTAGTGTATATGCAGCTAGCGTTGATAAATTGCCTAAACTTTTGGTGGTGACCACTGTTATAGAATTGTATTGTGATTACCATCAAGCAAAGTGTGGTCAGAATACGAGGTTTCGTTAAAAAACTTAGCAATTCCGATATCTAACGTCATAGTTGGAACAAAACAAAAGACTTATCTAAAAGATTGGTGTAGTAGTAAAATAACTTCTAAAAAAAAACTAACTCATCCAATAGTCTTATTTATCTGATCACCAGCTCACTAGTGAAGTGGATCATCTAAAAACAGCATCGAAACCTACTCCATCGCAAGTCGCCGAACTGCAACAATTGCGTGGACTGGCCACGGAACAGCAACGTTCCGTGCAGTCCTTAACTCTTCAACTGCAGCGAGTTGAAACCAGGGAGGAAGCTCTGAAGCTCGAGGTTCACAGACTGAAGGAGCTATTGGAGAGAGAGACAGCGTGCGTGAAAGAGAGGGATATAAAACACCAACAAGTGAGTTAGAAAAGAGTATTTTATCTGATTCTCTTTTTTTATTTTTTAGTTACAATCTCACCTGATTTTAAATGACAGTATGCCTTAAGGTTTATTACACGCTAAACCTAGAGGAACTGGCACTCAAGCCTCAACTTAAGGGTGGTAGCTAGCAAGACGAGCATTACAAAATACCCTAGCGCTATGCTACGGTTTCATCACTATGTATTTGTCCCTTTCGGAAGCTTAGACTTTGTTTAAGGATTCGAACTCACTTCAATCGACGTCATTGCTTCAAATTTTTCATAGCTTTTGCTCTACGTTTTTCTTTTCATGGTAAAAACGTTTGTCGTGATTTCAATAGAAATATGGACTGGGGATCCATTGCCTTATGAAAAACGGGTCTTAAATACACCTAACTTCGTCGCCCTTAACCTTATCCAATTTTCGTCTTGCCTTAATCCCATCTAAATAACAACAGTAGCAACATGTTTCCTATAAAACTCAATATTCTAACTTTTAATTTACATATCATTCTTCCAGAATCCTTCCATACCTTCTTTAGTCTCCCTATACTCCTATATTCGTCTTCCTTCAATCTCCATACTTAACAGTCTTCTAGTTATATGACTTTCATCTCTACTCGTGATGTGATGAAGGCATTCTAATGAAGTAACCACTTGCTTAAATATATATTCACATGATCATCATAAATTGAGTTAAGGTCCTTTACAATGAATACAACTTATATCATCAATAATATTATCTGTAAATATGTTCTGATCTAATATTTCATGATCGGCATCATCATCAACTATTCATTTATCATTCATCGTCAAACACTTCACGTGGTAATAAAGTAACAGATGACAGTCGTTTTAAATTGCAAACGTCTTCGCGATGGTATTACAACCATTCACTATATGCCTGTAATTGCTTCATATAATTTTCACCACAATAATTTGCAAATAAAATAGAAATTCCTGGACAAACACAACAATGTCAAAAAAATGAATGCTAGAAATAAATATTAGCGTGTTTTTTTTATATTTTTGTTTTCTATTTCATTCCCAAACGTCGTACTAATAATATTATATAGCCTATATCACTCCCAGAATTGGGAGGAATCTAACGACACCTAAAATCCATCAAGCCGTTTATGTACAACATAACTCTCCTTTTTCGGAGTCGGGTAAAAACTGGATTCCAACCCAGAAACATATCCTATCATATCAACCTAACAATCATAGTAATTACGGGCAAGTACCAGGAGAACATAAAATTATAAGCTCTTTGCATGTAGGTCGTTATGCAACTGGAAGACCAACACAGCAAGGCAATAGAAAATTTGAAAGCGGAACATGCATCGACCGCCGCCGCATCCCGGGCTGCTCTAGAACGAGTTCACGCGGAGCGCACACGGAATGCGATCGCGCAACTTAGAGCGGAAGCTGAACAAGAGGCTAAAAACGCAGACAGAAAGCTTAGAGAGGTCACCACTAGAGTAAGTGTTTTTAATTTATTAAAACCAATAAAAGCTTATTAGCTAGTAGGTAGGTAGGTAGTCTTAGCTTTTATATTAATAAGCCTAAGTTTTGCTGTCAAAAGGTTATTTACATGGATCATTATATGAATTGTAGAGATGTCTGGAAGTGACTCTCTCCCTGTGCATTCACTAGATATTTACCGTACTCCAGCCTTGAGTCCCTCGTGTTCAAAGACTTTGAACTATGAAATTTTTACTGTGTGCATCTAGGTTATTTACATATATACCTTTTGAACTGTTCCTGTGCTACGTATAACTATTGGTATTCTGTTGGTATCTTTCAAAGTCTTGTCGTTTTTGTCTTTAATAAATGGTATTTACTCAATTTATCCATTTCCTTTGCCCCTATATTATAGTCAGATGGTTTAGTAATATCTATTAAATATATTTTATTTTCTACTTTGTTTATGTAAACGATATCTGGTATAGAATGGTCGACTGTTAGTACATTTGTTTGAATCGGCATTTCGCACATTACTTTCGCAGTTTCAATTTCTGTAACATCGGTTTCTGTGACTGTTTCTGTCACTATAGTTATTATTATTGTACGGTTGTCAAAAAAAAAGATACACGATTGAGTTTCTTGCCGGTTCTTCTCGATGACTGGGGTGTTTTCCGAACCGGTAGTACAATAAATGATGATCTAAATAAATGTACCACAAATACTCGATTCACTTTAGACCCTAAAAAGGCACTCATTAACGTCAAACTAGTACAAGTGAATCGAGTATTTGTGGTACATTTATTTAGATCATTCTACTGAATAGCCTCAGATAACGATCAAGGGCTATAATTTACTAAATGATATGGGTGTCTATATATATACATTTTTCATTAGTTAACTTCTCTAGAATAAAGTTTACTTAAAATTGCATTCAGTACATAGGATTAAATAATTTCTACAGCAGATTCTAAAATTAATAAAAGAAATTGAATAAAAATTCAAAATGTAATTTAATATGATGGGATAATTGATCCTATATTTCTCAATAAGATTAATAGTAAGTGAAATTATTATTATTAATAAGGTTCTATCCACAGTTCGAAAACTTGAAAGAAGTGTTGGCGAGCAAAGAGACTCAGTTCGAACAGGCCATAGCAGAGGCTCATAGTAAGGCTGATTGGGACATACTCCAGTTAAGGCATTTACTGGACAAGGCAGATATAAACTACGCGAACAACATCGAGAAACTTACTGAGAGATACGAAAAAGAGAAAGGTGAGGAATTTGTTGCAACGCAGGAAAAATTATATTAAACTTTATATGTTGATAATAATTCCCGTGACTTAATTTAATGTCTGGGCGACTGACTCGGTATCTTACAAAAAATAGGAAGAGTACCTATCTAAGTAATAATAGTATGTGCAACATTATCTAAATGCAAAATTTCATCAAAATCGTTGGAGTAGTTTCCGAGAAACCAATTACATTTCAAGAAATCTCAGGAAGTTTTGGTTTTAATGGAAAAACTATTTTAGTGTTAGATAGCCCATTTATCGAGGAAGACTATGGGCTATATAACATCACGCTACAACAAATAGGAGCGGAGCATCAATAGAAAACGGGTAAAATTTATTCCTTTTGAAAGTTTCCATCGTGTGCGCTGCGTAAATGGTTAAAGTTACGCAATAATATTGTGTGACTGAAATGTTTCTCTTAAAATTTCTAAAAGAATGTCTGCGATAGCATATGTCTATCTTTTAGGTTGACGCAATATAACCTTTTTTTATGGTAATAAAATTTATTCTAAAATAATGCATTATTTGCGAAGGTGTTTTTATAAACATGGTATTAATCCTTAACGAAATAAATACATTATTCATCAGAAGTATTTAATTTTGGACAAAATTGCTCTTTACCTAATTTGATTTCAATGAACATCTTAGGAGATGTCACAGTTTTAAAATAACTCCGCAACAAAATAATAATCAAGTACCGCGCGTGCATTTTAGCGGAATGATGTGGCAGGCGGGCGGCACTTATAAATTGTATTTAGGTGCTTAAGACAGTTGTTATTTGTATCTGCCTACGTCCTACTCTCTCTTATGTGACGCAGACGAAGTTGCACGGGACAGCTAGTAAGCTATAAAACGCAAAATGGTTTTTTTGAATGATCGCTAGGTAATACAAGAGATTACAACATTTAAATAAACAAACAATTTTGATCTTTATGACTTTATAGATGTATACACAAAAAAATATCCCAATTTTTTACAGAACGTCTCACAGAAGAATGGTCCGAGAAACTAAAAGAAGTCGAAGAGCAGGCGTCCGAAGCTGCAAATGAAGCGAAGAAACTTCTAGAAACTACTAGAGCGAAACTGGTAGCGGAGAGAGTGGAGCAGATCAACAAACTGAAGGAACAACATAGGCTAGAAATGGGTATGCGAATTTTCAGATTTATATTTGTAATTTGTCTTGTTCCTGGAATCATGCTATTGAAAATTGGTTAGAATTTACTATAATTATATGGAGGAGTCAAGATCAGCAACGCTTTAGTGTTACCTCTGGTGTTACAATCATCATCATGAACGAACGAATGAATGAACGAAAGAACTAATGAATGAATGAAAGAATGAAAACTTTATTACACTTTTAGTTTGTACACTGACGAGTTTAAGCTATAAAGCATTTTCTTCCAGCTAACCAGCGCGGCGGTAATTGGTAAAAAAATATAGTCGGTAGGTACTGCAAACAAAAAAATAAATGAGCAAACACAAAAATATAAAACTATAAAAGTAATTAAAATTTTAATGCATAAATATAAAAGTATACTAAATAAATATAAATACACACTTACAAAAAGTAAGTTCTGTAATTGTTGATAATTGCTTTAGCATGTTGAAGATGACCATTATCTAATTTCAGATGAGCAATGGGAACAGTTTATGACTGACAAGGAACAATGTCTGGCGAGAATGAAGATGGAGTGCAGGCAGGAAGGAGAAGAAGATAGAGTCAAGAGGGAGAAAGAGTTGTTAGAGGAAATAGCAGGTAATTGTAAAAAAAATTACTTATAATACTGCCTAGGGTTGTCAACCATAATAACGTATCCTACTATATTTTTGATAATACAAACTGCCTCGTTAGCCTAGTGGTCGTAAGCGCGACTGCTATGAGTGAGGTCCTGGGTTCAAATCCTAGGTCGAGCAAAGTGTTATTGGGTTTTTCCTATGAAATTCCCAGTAGCAGCTCGGAGTTTGGTTTCGTGCCCGATTAATGGCAATAGGCTCGCCCCCTATTACATGGGACCTAAAAACATACTCTGTGGGTGTACATTAGTACACCTCTTCCTAACCCTTCGGGGAATACGGGCGTGATGGTATGTATACCCAATACATATTATTATAAAGAGGAAAGATTTGATTTTTTGTTTGTAATGGATAAAATCAAAAAAATACTGGACTGATTTTAAAAATTCTTCCACCAATATAAAGCTTCATTATCAGCGAGTAACACAGGCTATATTATAATTTGAAAAATTAATTTATTCCTCATAAAATATAGCAGAAAAATGAATTACCCAATATAAACAATAATAATTATGAAGTGGTCTTGATTAAATCCGTTGTTGTTAACAGTTGTTGATGAATTGCGTTACAGAAATGAAGTCACAAATACAATCGAAGTCTGTGGACTTCGACAACCTTACAGTTAAGGCCGCAGCGTGTGGGAGGACCTTGGCAGTCACGGAACAAGAATTAAGGTTAGTCTATTAAAGACTACCGATTTTTACAAAAGGTTGATTTAGATTTTATTATTTTTCACGCATGTTACGTGCCTAAAACAGAATAAAATAAAAACTGCATTAGATAGAATACTAGAAATATATCTAGGCGATAAATGTGGATACAATTTAAATTTTATTTAATTTAAAAAGGTATCGGTCAGACCTATTTTGCCGTCTTTGTTTTTATACGACTCTTATCACAAAATAATACTCAATTTTTGGTAATATAACAACACATTTTTAACTGACTTCAGTCTACGAAGTTCTAAGTTCGAACATATTTGTTTATGAACCCAAGTTAGATGATTCTGTTTATGTTAGAAAGGAGATAACTCAAAGAAGATTCCGTTTTCATTTCATTGAGATTGGACCTTTAACTTCGAAGATACACCAGGGAACTCATAAAAGTCTATGAAGTTCGAATTCTTTTTTTGTTACAAATTGTTTTCTGTAAGGAGTTTCTAATCACATCGCTCACAGACAAAATAATTCATTTTCGACGCGAAAATTTAATAAACAAACAATATTTTTTTTCTGATATGTTAAAGTTGTTGTTGTATAAGGCCTTTTATCAATTTATTAATATTATATTAAAAATAATTTTATTTTTGAAACATAATTTCAATACCTTCTTCGCTCTTCTCCTACTCCTGTCCTGTCATATCTGTCCACCTTCATACTCTAGTTATATGACATTCATACCACGCTAAACTATAAACCCTCTATCAACTTCTCTATGACTGATGCTATTTTAAGACTTGCTCTGATATACTCATTCCTGATCTTATCCATTCTATTTGGATCGCACATCCATCTTAACATTCGCGTCTCTGCATACATTTCCATCTATCACATTCATTCATCCATTCATCAATATTGACCATATAAATAATGTTTTTATACATTTGTCCACTTCTATTAAAATATAATATATATACACAATAATTTATTATATTCTGTTTTAGCTTTTCTGTAAATAGTTTTCCGTTATTAATTATATAAAAAAATAAACCTTTTAATAAATACCTAAATCACCTGAATATCTGTTTATTGTCCTGTATTAAATTCTGAAAGCATAGAGTGGGTGTTTCTATGCCAATAAATTATAGAAACCATAGACGTAAAAATAGACGTTTTTTTTTGGTGTTGTTTTGGTCAATCAACTAATATACCCACACGTTGGAGAGGTTAGGTTAGCTTTTCTTTTACATTTTATTACTTTTATAGTTTTATGTTTGCTCGTTTGTTTTATTTTTAAATTAAATTTCCTATTGCACTAACGACAATAATAATTTTACCACATTATTACCGCTGGTTGGCTGGAAGAAAATGCATTAAAGCATTAACCTCGCCAGTGTACAAACTAAAAGTGTAATATAGTATTCATTCATTCAATCTTCACAAGGTAATGTGGTCTTGTAAAATGAATATTTTGTATCGAACGGATATTTCGTATCCTGAGTTACCAATGATATTTCAAAGAAATACATTTTTTTTTAAAACCCAATCAAGTTTCCTGTTGTGCGTAATATAATAATATTACATACAATTGTTATAGTATTATTGTGTATGACTATTATCAATTACTACCTACATATTTATAATAACTAGCGATCGCCCTAAGGTCGAAATCTGGCCAGAGACTTTTTCATGAACATAAACAATGAGTATTATCTACATCACTTGCTGTCACTTTTCATTGAGTGACAATGTCAATATTTGGGGGGGGGGGGTTGGGGGGGGGATCTAAGTCAATGGCATTGGACGTGTTAGGATTCGCAGTATTAATTTGTTTAATTTAATATATTACTAACAGATATTATAGATAAGTTTTAGCTTTCTGCACTCCTTCTCCATATAAACTTTTACCATTCCAAATCTCAGTGTTCCGTGCACGCAATACGCTTAAAAAGGGGTACAAAGTTTTTGCTTCACGTATTAATATAATGATGATGATATGTCAGGGATAACAAAGTGTGGGTAAAATAGTTGATTGACCCGTTTACTGTAATTTCCCCTCGCCCTGTTAATATAAACATAATAATGGAATTGGTAGTCAAATTTGATCCTAAAAAAAGAGTATCTTGGATGTTTTTTTTTTCACACTAATTTTAACACTAATATATTTTAAAAAATACGTCTTTTGGACGAATTCGGCTACCACAATATTAATGTCGCATGTCAAAATTTTTCATTGTATTGTATTTTGTGATTCACAATTTATCATTTTGAAACTTTAGGTACATACCTCCTCGTATTAAAACATTTAATTTCATATCTAATATCTCGTTTGACTTTTTTATTTTCATATATTTTGACATCAATAAAACTGTTTCCTATATTATCAGACTGCGAAAAAGGAGGGTTATGTTTTTCGACCGTATTTTACCCTACCGTACCGTATTTATTTTTTGACATGCCTAAAGACCTCGACGGCTTAATGAGTTTTAGCATACGAGATGTCGTTAGATTCGTTTTAATCATCGGAGTGGCATAGGCTATATAATATTTATGTACGACATCTGAGAATGAAACAAAAATCAAAAATATTTAAAAAAAAAATTGTCAAGTGTTTTTGTTGCAGTCAGGTTTGTTGTTTCATATAAAATAATGTAGCTAAGCTAGTCTAAAGATAACTTAGATTTTTTAAATTTGTGTATAAACATAAACAATTACCTTTTTTTCCGCTGAACAACTAGCAAAAAGTTTGGTGCTTAAAAAATATTTCTATAAAATATATATTTCATACTAACTGTGCCCTGCTGTGCTGTGACTACAGAAATTCGGTATTGTGGTGACCCTAGTTCCATCCACGGAGGTCGCCCGCCGGGCTGGTTGTTTTAAAAATAAAGATGCGTTTTCTTTTTTTTACACGGAACTCCAATTCTTTTTATAAACTAAAAGTAGCCTAACTTACTCGATAAAACATCTGTTATCTGCCAGTGAAAGCTCTGTCAAAATCGGAATGAGATAGAACGGTACACGGTTAATGCAAGTTCTGATTTTCACGACTATGATCGTTGTCGAATTGGCCTAGCAGTATGACGACCAGACTTGTACGCACTGTTGTATGTACAGTACGAGTGGTCGATAGCTAGAGTCCCGCTGATTTAAGATGTTTTTCAAATCTGAGTGGAAATTCCGGTGATTAGCACGTTGAAAAAAAAAAACTAAACAAAAAGACAATTTCTTGAGCATTACAATAAGTAGTATTAATTTAAGTAATACAATGTATTACAACATTTACAAACTTTTTTATCAAAATTATTTACTATAGATTATTTTAAAAATGTTTTATGTATTGATGTCAAAATATTTGGTATTTACCTCACACACATGCAACTATCTCATTCATATACACATTCATTAAAATGTCCAAAAGGCTGTATTTTATTATGAATTTTTGTTATTTAAAAATAAATGTTAATACTTTATGTACAAATGATTTTTCTCTATCAAAAATATTCCGTATTTATATCAGCAAATTTTTTATCTAAATTTTTGTTTTCATTACCTGATAAAAATATGACTTTAGATGTAGGGATTTTTAACATAATTGCAAATTCTACCTACAAACCTTAAAACAGAAAGGTGTAAACGACGTCATATTGGACATATTTGACAGTTGCAGTACGCTTGGCGCGCTTCTGACCGTCATCGGCGCTTGCGTCATCACCGGTTCTCTCCGTCTCGCTCTAGTGGCGTTACTTCTCTCGCTCGCACTCATCTGTTACTCGCGTAAAGTTAATAAAAATAGCATGAAAGGAAATAAAAAATGTTAAAAATCACTATTACTAAAAGTACTGATATTGTAATCATTTTGTATTTTTTTATAGATACTTATGTACATTACTAATTAACTTGATATATATTATTATTCTCTGTAAAAAATTAGTTTTAATAAATTTTGTACAAAAATCTCACTCATAATAATGCAAAGGAAAATAAACAAGACAATTTTTGACAAAAAAAAAATAAAGACAACAACGTCAAGGATTTTGAGGTGTTTGTACCCCGGTGTATCTTTGAAGTCGAGGATCCAATAACAATGAAATTAAAATGGGAGCAATCCTTGAGGTATTCCCGTTTCCAAAAATTCTAACGAACAATGAATCATCTAATTTGCTTCATAAACAAAGCAGATATGCTTGAACATCATAAAAAATTTAATGTGTAGTCGAATTCAGAATTTTCTCATTTTTTGAATTCAGTTAAAAAATTTAAAAACCCCGTTTAGGTTGGAGTTCTCTATTTTATATTCACAATAGAGCAAAATACTTACAAATTTTCATAGAGTTCATTATAGGGTCCACACTTGAAGGGCACTTTCCTTATTTTATGGAACTCTTAATCACAAAATAATGAATTAAAGACTGTGTAATTTAAGGGAATACCTAGAAAACACTCTATATTGTTGATTTTAATACATGTCATCCAGAAATTTCTTTTTTTTTTAATTTCTTTTGAGGAGCCACTTTTTTAAACATACTAGCGGTCGCTCAATGATCGAAGTTCGACCAGCGACTTTTAAATCATAGACTATTTTCTGTTTGACATTTGCAGTATGAACCTAAACAATGAATATTATATCACTTGCTGTCACTTTTCATTGAGTGACAATGTCAATATTTTGGGGGGGTCTAAGTTCAGTGGTACTTGTCAGGTTAGGATTCGCAGTATTAATTTATTTAATTTAATGTATTAGTAACAGATATTATAGATAAATTTTAACTTTCTGCTCTCCTTCTCCATATAAACTTTAACTATGCCAAATCTCACAGACTTCCGTGCACGCAATACACTTTAAAAGGTGTCTGAAGTTTTCTTCACACTTATTAATATAATGATTATTCCAAATTATGACTCCTGTATGACTTATCTTTCTCGTACTGTGAAGCTGTGGAACCTTCTCTCGGCCAGTGTGTTCCCCTCCTCTTACGACGTCGGGACCTTTAAGCGTTTCTTTTTTGGCCAGGCAGACTTAGACCAATTTGCCAGATTACTAAATGCATATACGCATGTTTCTCCCTTCCTCCCAGAAGGCAGGAACACGTATATATGTATAGTCACAATGTGCATTTACAGCAACAGCCCAAGCCGAGGTTCGGCCGCTTTGGCACCCTTGAGTTTGTTGCCCCGCGCCCTATCCCCAAGCCCGGTGAAGCTGTCAAAGCCTCTAATGGCTCCAGAGCCCTTAAGGCTAACAGTTATAGTCAGTTCGAAAAAAAAAAACTTTTATGCGTAACGTGAAGAGATACTTATGCAGGCCGGGATGACAGCAGCCACCGCCAATGGATTTAGATCTCACGGTGGTCACCGTTGTGTTTGGATTGTGCTATGCCTACCATCAGGAACAGTACCGTTAATGTGCTTAGCTATTCTTCTTCTTCTTCTTCTTCTCCATAACTTGGCAAATAGTCCTCGTTAATGAAGACAATTACTGCCGTTATCAAGTAAATAGAGGGTCCCGTCTTATGACATTTTCAGCTTCTCAATAAAATGGTGGCTTGT
Source organism: Saturnia japonica (assembly GCA_033032175.1). Classification (NCBI taxonomy): domain Eukaryota; kingdom Metazoa; phylum Arthropoda; class Insecta; order Lepidoptera; family Saturniidae; genus Saturnia; species Saturnia japonica. The sequence goes on from CM065329.1 coordinate 8,852,242, forward strand.
TAGAACTTTCTAGGGAGTTTTTGTGGGATCCCAGAATGCATGCTTTCAGTTTATATTTATAATCCACTTCACTTATAAAACCAAACTATATCACGCAAAACGCCACCAATATTACATAGTATAGGCTCAAAAACCTAAGTAAATGAATTAAGAATAAAAACCACAACGTGTCACTTCAAGATCCCGTCAAAAAGAACTATGTACTTTTATAGTGTTTTTTTTTAATTAGTATTTTGAAATATTGCCTATTGGACTATCTTGTTTAGAGGGATACTTTCATACATTATTTCATATTTTTATATATCATATTTTGGTTGCGCCGCTTTTATATAGTTTTAAATATTGTGCGATATTGTGATCGGTTCGTAACTTTTTCTATCTCCGCTTACCCTCCCTTCCTGGGCACATGCAAACAGTTCGTCGCCGCGCCTCGTCGAATAAAGTTGATTTTCGCTCGGTTGTTAATACATTGACTTTAGTGCTCGTCATTGTTATGACGGAGAACAATTTGGGCAGTACATCGAAGACGACCACCTAGCCGGCTAGCCAGGTGAACCCGCAACCCACCAAGAGGTATGTGCCAAATTCCTATCCTATATCCATATAGCTGATCACAATCCCCGCAAATACAGTCCACTCAATTAGTAGTATTAAATGCGCTGCGCTTCCAACGGCGCAAGCATAATTTTTGGACCTCACGAGCAGGATATTGAATCCATCGTTAATTTAATTATTCGCTATATAGTACATTATTCCATAGGGAATAATTGCTTTGCACCTAAATATCTATATTTTAGTAGAAAACCCGCAATAGATATTCAGGACTAGAACTTAGGTAACCTATCTAGTGCATAGGCATAGGGTAGGACTAACGCTCTAAGTATTTAGAATCGTAGTTTGTTACTTATTAGTTTGTTCGCACCGCAACCGTTTTGTTTAATTTAGTTTCGAATGTAGGTAGGTAGACAATTCAAAAGAACGTACGAAATTAATTATCAAGCGAGTGTTTAATCTTTCTTTCCGTACTTCTTTTAGGTACCTACGTATATTTGAAGTTTTACCTGGGGCTATTTAATTATTTGTAAAATAAACTCTCAGGACGAGGCAGCGACGTGACCTAGGGGGTATTATCCGATCTGTATATTTATCGTTCGATAGCTCCGCACTGTTATCTGATCATACATATACCTAACTACCTATTCACAGTCGCACACTACTGTTCTCCACCGCTTGCGTTACGATTTGGTTTGTTTGTAAGTAAGTAGGTAGTTGCTATTTACTTGTCGCTATGCCACCCAAGGCTATTAATCGTGATAATGATCTAAGGATGTTGTATGCTAAACGAGATATGTTATTTTCTCGCATAAAACACATTTCTGATTCTTCGAAAAATATTTACGATGAAGAGACGAAAGAATCATTTCTATGTTCAATGGAAACTGTAGACGATATTCGTATAGATTTTGAAAAAACGCTTGATAAAATTAATACATTTGAATTAGAAGTGAATCCTGATTACGTAGTTAATTATCAAAATTTGTCGTCGTTTGAAGATTTGTTTTGTCGCGTAAAGCGAGCCGCGAAATTGTTGCAAATACCCGCAAATTCAGAACAAAAACCGATTTTTGAACAACCGCTCAAACGCGATAGACCAAAATTACCGCCCATTCAAATTCCCGAATTTAATGGTGATATTAAAAATTGGCCTTTGTTTTATGATAGTTTTGAGAATACAATTCATAAAAATGAAAATTTAACGGATCATGAAAAATTACATTATCTCGTAAATAAACTTACTGGCAAGGCAAAATCTGTTTGCGCCGGAATCACGCTTTGTGCACAAAATTATGAATTAATATTAAATACTTTAAAAGTAAAATACGAAGACAAAAGATTAGTGACAAGTGCTTATTTAGATCAAATATTCGATTTGAAAAATGTTTCCTCTTGCAATGAACACAATTTGGAAAAGTTTTTAGATATTTTTGCATCATCTGTTCGCGCCATAAAGAATCTTAAAGTTAATGACCTTAGTGATTTTTTGTTTTTGTACATCGGCTTAAAGAAATTAGACACAGAAACTGTTCGTTTATTTGAAATGGACAGACGTGGAGACAATCAACTACCCAAATTCGACGAGCTAGAAACGTTTGTACGCGATCATATTAAAGTCTTGCAACGCATTTCGGCACCAAAACATGAAGCTACAAAGAAAATTAATTCTGATCGTCGAACGGACGCGGTATCCAAATCATTTAAGCCCACTCAAACATACGTAAATATTGCATCACAGTCTGTTTGTTCGTTGTGTCACGCTCATCATGACCATATTTATAAATGCTCGAGTTTCCTAAAACTTACACCTAGTGAGCGTTATAAATTTGTTCGTGCCAATAATTTGTGTATCAATTGCCTTAGTGATGGACATCGTGTTTCATTTTGCAATTCAAATTCTAGTTGCCGTAGATGTCAAAACAAGCATCATACATTGCTTCATTTTAATGATAATAATGCCGCATCCAATGTGAGCAGAGTTGGTTTATCGCACGGTGGTAATGGTTCGTCAGTAATAAACTCTGCGCCCGCGCCCGGCCGCTTCTACGCAGTCGCGCAGCCACCCCCCGCCACTACCCGGTTACCATCCATTGGCGACGCGCAGTCCGACACTGCGAGCGCGCGCGCCGTCGCGGCCTCCACTCACACCGACCATTCAAATGACGTTGCATTATGCTCGTTATCGTTATTGCGAACTCCTACTACTGTGCTTCTCGCGACCGCTCGTGTAATAGTTGTAGATGCTTATGGAAAAGAACATAGTGTTCGCGCTCTTTTAGATAGCGCTTCGCAGAGTAATTTTGTTACTCTCGAGTGTTGTCAACGCCTTGGTTTAGATATAAATAAACGGCCTATATGTTCTGTAGTAAAAGGGATTGGAGGTTCTGTAAAAACCATTCAGGGCTCCCTAAAAATTAAATTTCACTCACGTTTTGACTCGAGAATTAGTTTTGATATGGATTCGTTAGTTGTAGATAAGGTGACTGAACGTTTGCCGACGGTCTCAGTCAATACTTCAATGCTGTCGAATTTTGATGACTTGCCTATGGCCGATGATACTTATGCTATTCCAGGAAATATTGAGATGTTGGTTGGAGCCTCGATTTTCCCGCACATCCTGTTATCACGTAAAGTTCACGGTCATCCGTCACAAACCGCACCGCACGCACTGGAAACGGTTCTTGGATTTGTTATTGTTGGTACAGCTCCCGCACGAGTAGATTCTTACTCGACCATATCCTACTGCTGTGTCGTCGAGCCTCTAGAATCCGCCGTTCGTAAATTTTGGGAAATTGAAGAAGTCAATTGCCCTCCTATTCTCAGCCCAGACGACAAAGTCTGTGATGAGTTTTATAGCCGCACAACTACTCGTGATGGAGATGGTCGTTATGTTGTCGCGCTCCCCTTTAAGGGTGATATTTTTGCTCTCGGTGATTCTCGTAGGTTAGCCGAAAAACGTTTTTATTGTTTAGAGAAAAAAATGCTAGCGTCTCCTAAGTTGAAACAAACTTACGACGACGTTATAAGGGAATACCTAGATAAAGGCTACATCTCGCCCGCACCTATTGATACTGTAGAGTCTATGAACGTTCCGTCGTATATTATACCACACCATGGAGTTATTAGGGAAGATAAATTTACCACAAAATTGCGCGTAGTTTTAGATGGTAGCGCTAAGACTAGTACGTCAGTTTCCCTAAATGACATATTATATAGAGGACAAAATCTGCAAGGTAACTTGTTCGATATCATAGTTAACTTTCGCTTGTTTTCGATTGCCCTTTCAGCCGACATTCGTCAAATGTTTCTCTGTATCGGTGTAAACGAACGCGACCGCAGATTTCAGCGCATTTTGTATCGATTTTCCCCGCAGGAACATTTGAAGGTTTACGAGTTTAATCGTGTTTGTTTCGGGCTGAAGTCAAGTCCTTTTCATGCTCTGCGTACAATAAAGCAGCTTGCCTCAGATGAGGGATCTGCATATCCAAAGGCTAAGGAAACTATAGAGACTAGCCTCTATATGGATGATTTTGTTTATTCTGTAGAGAGCGAGATAGAGGCCATTGAAACTGCCGCTGAAGTAATTAGTCTCATGAAAGCGGGTCAGTTTGATCTAGTGAAATGGACTAGTAACTCGCGAAGGGTTTTGGATTCAATTCCGCCATCATATCGCTTGTCAACTGTTAAAGAGTTTGACGAGGGTGATTTGCACAAGATTCTTGGCTTGCGCTGGTCACCTACATCAGATTCATTCAGTTTTAAAGTTTGTTTGACTCCACCAACTTGCACCAAACGTATTATATTGTCTTGTGTAGCTAGAATCTGGGATATAATGGGGTTTGTAGCTCCTGTAGTTTTGTATGCAAAGCTTCTTATAAAAGAGCTTTGGTTGTCAGGTTGTGACTGGGATGACAAGCCGCCAGATAGAATCGCTCATTTTTGGAATCGTTTTAGGGAAGAGCTTCCTTTGCTCGACCAAATTAAAATCCCACGGCATGTTGGTACCAATAAACATAGTATCATTACAGTTATTGGGTTCGCAGACGCTAGCGAAAAGGCGTATGGAGGCGTTGTTTACTTCCACATTCAGAATAATGACAACCTCTCAGTGAGCCTTATTACTGCCAAGTCTAAGGTTTCACCTCGTAAAGTCGTGTCTCTTGCGCGCCTTGAGCTTTGTGGTATACTTTTACTATCAAAACTCATTGGTACAATTGTCACGGCTTGTCATAACCGCATTCGTATAAATAGAATTTTTGCATTTTCGGATTCAACTGTAGCCTTGTGTTGGGCTCATTCTTCTCCCCATCGTTGGGACACCTTTGTTGGCAATAGGGTCGCAAAAATTCAATCTGAATTATCACCGCAAAATCTCTTCCACGTTGCTGGCACGGATAACCCTGCCGATTGCTTATCTCGTGGGCTAACTCCTGCGCAGATTTTAGATCATCCGCTTTGGTTTTACGGCCCTTCATGGACCCAAGCATCGCCCGAAGAGTGGCCTGTTTGTCCTTTCAACCCATTAACTGTGTCAGAACCACCAGAACAAAAGAAAAGTACTTTGGTTACAACTGCACCACGCGAGGAGTCACCAATATTATTGTTGTCTAGTAGACTGTCGTCTTGGTCTAAACTCTTGCGCTGCGTAGTGTATATGTGTCGTTTTGTTAAAATATTACCACCGCGTGAGTACATAGTTGCTGCAGATCTCGATAAAGCTGAGATAATTATTCTCCGTGAGCTTCAGCATAACTACTTCTCCACTGAATTTAATAAACTTAAATCCAACAAACCTTGTAGTCGCGCTTTTCAGTGTTTAAAACCCTTCTTACAAGATGGGCTCATACGAGTCGGTGGCCGTTTGAGTCAATCAAACTTGGTGTTTGAACACAGACATCCGGTAGTTTTGCCACGAAAAGACCATGTTCTTAATCTTTTAGTGGATTATTATCACAAGATAAATTGTCACGCAGGACCTGATTTGTTGATGTCGATTATGCGGCAAAAATACTGGATATTTTCCGCTCGTAATTTGATTCGCTCTAGAGTACACCAATGTGTGCCGTGTTATAGGCTTCGTCCGAGAGCTGCAGCTCCGGAAATGGCTGACCATCGTGCTTGTCGTGTAGTAGAGTCAGTTAAGCCATTCATACATACCGGAACGGATTACGCCGGTCCGTTAAGAGTAACGATTTCACGCGGTCGTGGTATACGCTCGTCGAAGGCTTATGTGTGTATTTTCGTTTGCCTGACAACTCGTGCAATTCATATAGAGTTAGCTAGTGACTTAAGCACGTCAAGTTTCATGGCTGCGTTTAAAAGATTTTTGTCTCGTCGTGGCGCTGTAGGACAAATGTATTCGGATAATGGCACAAATTATGTTGGAGCTAAACGTAATATCACAGAATTGCATGCATTTTTACGATCAAAGTATTTTAACACTGAATTTGCTCAAGTACTAGCTGAAAATCGCATTAAATGGTATCTGAATACCCCCACCGCGAGTCATTTTGGAGGAAACTGGGAGGCCAACATAAAGGCCTTAAAATCGCATCTATATCGCGTTATAGGCGAGCAGATACTTTCATTCGAAGAGTTAAGCACGGTGCTCGCTCAAGTGGAAGCGGTTATGAACACCCGCCCACTGTGTCGGACGTTGTCTAGTGATCCTTCAGAGCCACTAGCACTAACGCCTGCACATTTTTTAAACATGACTCCTCTCAAGTATCTGCCTTGTAGAAATATTGATGAAGATCGACTACATGTTCTTTCGCGTTACGACTTATTGGATAAACTCGTCCAGTCGTTCTGGAAGCGTTGGAGGACAGACTATTTGCACACATTGCAGTCGCGTCAAAAATGGAATACACCATCGACTCCAATTACTGTTGGAACGGTCGTGATTATTAGAACTGAAAATACACCGCCTCTACATTGGCCTCTAGGCATTGTTGAAGAAGTTTTTCCTGGATCCGATGGCATTACTCGCATTGTTCGCGTTAAAACCGCAACCGGATCGTATTTACGCCCGGTTGTTCGTCTCTGTCCTCTGCCTAATCTACAGTAGCAGTGGTTAGTTTACTTTAGGTTTAGTTTATCATAGATCCGCTTTAGTTTAGTTATTTTGAAGGGAACCCTTCAAGCCGGGGGAAATGGTTGCGCCGCTTTTATATAGTTTTAAATATTGTGCGATATTGTGATCGGTTCGTAACTTTTTCTATCTCCGCTTACCCTCCCTTCCTGGGCACATGCAAACAGTTCGTCGCCGCGCCTCGTCGAATAAAGTTGATTTTCGCTCGGTTGTTAATACATTGACTTTAGTGCTCGTCATTGTTATGACGGAGAACAATTTGGGCAGTACATCGAAGACGACCACCTAGCCGGCTAGCCAGGTGAACCCGCAACCCACCAAGAGGTATGTGCCAAATTCCTATCCTATATCCATATAGCTGATCACAATCCCCGCAAATACAGTCCACTCAATTAGTAGTATTAAATGCGCTGCGCTTCCAACGGCGCAAGCATATTTAATAGGTAATGATTAAGTTAAAATTGCATTTGCCATAAGTTTAATATCAAATAGCGTGCTCAAAAAGGTTAAATCCAATCACGCGCGAGCGAGCATTGATTGTCTTTTAGACTCCGTTTATAATATTAACCAATAAGGTGCGACAAATCTTATCGCTATTTGACAGAGGCTTAAATGGCGTACTCACAAAACCAATCTTAAAGGTTATTGGCTAACAAATTGTAATAGCTAATTTAAAAAAAATGCTTTGATAAACTTCGATATTGTTAAAGACAAGTATTAAAAAAAAAACATTATATTGCTTGTTGCCTTATCTATGTAAATTCGTTGTTTTCTGCTTTCATCGTGTCTCAATATCGTCTTTACCATAGTACCTATATGTTATCGCATACTTGTACGAACCGTTAGCTTTTAATCTATCGGTATAAATATTGTGATCGGGCACAAATAATTTTGAATTAAACAATCCATTAAATAAGTAAAATCATTATAATAGGATTTGAAAGATGGGAATTTTCTACGACTAATTTATTTCTGGCACTCGCTGGCTATACACTTTCAACCTAACGTAACCGAATCAGTTAGTTTAGATGCTTTCGAAAATATAACCGTTAGATACAAAATTTTAATGTCCGTTCACAATCTACCCATAGTTTAGATCTCACGACTCGCTAGTAGCTTGTTTATAAGCTAACGGTTCGTACAATTATTCGTCGACATATAATTAGGTAGGTACATGTTTAGTTGGTCTTTTGTGAATAATCATGCTTCGATCACCTAAATAATGTTTTTATTTTAAATACATTGTACATTAAATTTTTTAATAATTTTGAAACCAAAGATTTGTAAACATTAAAGAGAGGGAATGTATGCAAAAAATTTTTTATTGGTTGTACATAAATGATATAATATGACTTTTCCTAGGTTAGAATTTCGTTACTTTCAGTCAAACTTCAAACATGACTTAGTAAAATGTTAGCAACATACCTAAATTTGTTAGTTTTTGGTAGTAACACGTAAAGCAATTGACTCCTTTAATTTGAACGCAACAATCTCATCATAGGTACTTTTTTTTTTCTTACGACAGATTTTTCAATCGTGAAATAACTTTATTTGAAAAATATTTATGACGTTTTGACAGATAATATATGGAATACCTCTTTTTTTTTAAATCGTCTATAGGTTTAACGTTATGACTTTAATCTCATCTAATGTTAAGTGACAATGTGGTTCAGATGGTAAAATTCTAAACTTAGTGAGCAAACAGGGTCTCAAGTGCAGCTGCCGGAACATACTTATATGTACTTGGCGGAAGATTTTCAACTTGAGGGTGATAGCTAGCCAGGCAGGCATTAGAAAATACCCTACCACCATGTTATGGTTTCATCATGATGTTTTCCTTCACCGAAAGCTCAGTTCATCGTGACAAAATTTTAAAATTTCAAATTTATCTGTTCATTGATATATCAGCCCTCAATAAAACAATTTTCGGTGAAACACAATCAAAATCGTACAAAAATACTTATCTGGGCGACCACCGAAGTTTGCTTGGCGTCTTGTATAATTATGTATATACAATAGCTCACTTTATATATAATAGATTTTATGTTACCCGAATAAAACACAAAATAGGAAAAAATGCTACCTCTATTTACAATTTTCCACTAAAAATCAAACAATGCAGACATAAGTGACAACCCTATACAGCAGCGGTTTCCAACATTCATGCAGTAATGAACACCATAAAAATTTTCAAAACAATATGGCTTAAAATAATATAACACGGCTCAAATAATAATTTAATAACATTGAAAAAAAATAAAACTACTAAGTAAATTACAAAAAAAAAAATTAAAGCTACTTTTGTATGAACGTTATTTTTTAAAATGAAAAGGATTGGCATCTCTCTTGGGATTTCCTTAAACTGCAATCTCCAAGGCCGGAATGTTGGAAACCGCGGTCATATTATAACAAAACTACACAAATAGTAACAAACAAACAATTCAACTAACCTTTTTTTATCCCCCTTAAACCTGTAACTAACCAAATAGAGAAGCACTGGCGAGAGAGAAAGAGTTGCGCGAGAGAAGAGTAGAAGACGCCGGTAAAATTAAGCAAGCTGAGAAAGCTTCTAAAGAACAGATCGAGCATTTGACGAGGAAATGCGCTTGTCTGAGAAAACTGTGAGTAATTTTATGTTTTTTTTTTAATAAACAAATATGCGACATAAAGTTATTGTAAAAATTTGCAATATAAAGTTATGCTTTTGTGTAAAAATTTGCAATATAAAGTTAATCCTTGGTACAAAACCTGAAATAGTATATTTTAGATGACGTTCAATATTACAGTTTCGTAATCGATAGTTCCTTTCATAGACGTCTCGAGAAATAAAGTTTAGAACTAGGAATACCAACCGTACTTTATGTATTTATTTACACAAATAAGTTAGCAAACAATGATAGGTACGGCCCTAACCCTAGCAAGTTGGCAATCTTGAACCCCCTCTTCAGCCCTCGTAATACAAGGTTTATTGACTGCGATATTCTGTAGGGTGGATGTATTCCACCGATCGGTCTGCCTTAAGTACAAAAACATTCCAAAGAGATTTATCTGCACTGTACATCTCTTCTTAACCCCCCCCCCCCCCCTTTCCCAAGGAACTCTGGAAACCTAACAAGTAGTAAAGATCGCAGCCAAATGCTTGCTTTAAATACCTCATACCTCTCTTGTGTAGGGATTTCAGAGCTTCTTAAGAAAGGAGAGTTCAAGGTCGGTCGGTCGGTCAAGGTCGGTAGTGATATTTGTAGATGTTACAAACACCTACATGCTATTGTAGATGCTTACAGTGGGCCTTTATTTTGCGAACTTAGATATATAAAAAAAAAATTTCAACTCAAGTGTGCTAGCTAGCCAGGCGTAGACAATGACTCGCGACTGAGTGCCTTTCGAGCCCCGCCCCCAAAAAGCTGTCAAAGCCTCTAATGGCTACAGAGCCCTTAAGGCTAACAAAATAGTCAGTTCATAAAAAAAATGTTATGACTTCACTAAGCTTTTGTATTTAAACGTGAGGCGTGATTTTTGTTTGTGATGTACAGTTTCGACGATATGCGAGCGCGTTTGACGGCTAGGGAGAGAACAGCGGAGCAGGACGCGAGAGCTAAGGACAAAGAAATTCACCATCTACGCGGGGAAGTTGCAAGACTCACCAAGATACTCGTCGAACAAAGGTAACCTACATAATATGGAAGAAATGAACAGACATCGATTTGATCGATGTGAGTTCGAAATCCTTGCAATGGGCCTGAGCATTCGATGAAGGAAAACATCGTTCTAAAACCATAGCATTGTGGTTGGGCATTTTTTAATGCTCCACCCTCAAGTTGAAAATCTGTCGCCAAACACTTTATGTGTGTTCTGGCAGCTGAACTTGAGTGCCAGCCTCCTTAGGCTTGGCGTGTTGCCATTTTGGGCTACATCGTCACTCATCATACGGTTTGTTTGTTTTCATGAAAATAATTTATTCGTACCCAATAAGACAAAAGTGAAATAAACTCATTATATAGGTGTTTACTACACTATGGTCGTACTTAGTCTCTGTTATTTAAACTACTCTGTAGTTGTAGTACTCTACCAAATTCCTTTCTTTTATCGCTTGTTTTATTCACTTGGTTGTCCAAAACAGAACTGCCTTCGATCGAAATACGGCTCGCTTATATATCCAAACCAGAAAAGCTTCACGGTTTCACCCGTGTTAAATTTTTCGACCAAAATCCACCGTGTAGATGAACACTACCAAAGCACCCTTGCTTGTAAGATGGTTTGATTTTCATCTTTGGGGGCTTCAAGTGTTACGTAAGGCAATTTTTGAAGATTTTTGGCTCTCCCTCCCCCATGTAACGCACCGTAACATTTTTTTGTACCACTTTTTTTTATTGTTGTCTGTCTGTCTGTTTGTTCCGAGTAATCTCCGAAACGGTTGGACCGATTTTGACGTGACTTTCACTGGTAGATAGCCGATGTTATAAGGAGGTTACTACCTAGGCTAACATTTATTTTATAAAAATTATAATGGTTCGGCGCAAATCAAATAAAATGGTAGTGGAGAATGAATTCGAACGCTTAAATGGCTTACACATTAAAAAGACCTACAAAAAAGTCTACGAGATATATGTCTTATCTTCTAAGGAACACTCACAATAAGTACTTTTATCTTTAAAATATCCGAGCGCGGGAGTAGCAAGACGCGCTTGTGTGCCCCATCAACGGCATTCTGTAAGTCCACGTGAGCGAAGCCGTGGGCACAGCTAGTAGGCTATAAAATACAAAAACGTTTTTTTCAAATCTGTCAGATTAGCTTGTTCAAACATACAAACTTTCTAGCTCTATAATACTCGTTCCCTTTACATTGTCCACTGGGGTGTATCCCAAGCTGTATCCAACCAGTATAACTTACTCCATATATTCAAAAACTGTTCTGTTAACCACAGCTCACCGTCACTGGGCGCGAGGACGAGAGCAGACGGGTGCGAGACGCTCCAAACGGACGAGTTCAAACCGGGCGAGTTCATACCCGGCGAGTTCAAACCGACCGCGACAGTTCGAAGTTCAGGGCGCACAGCCCCGAAGAAAGGGTATGTGACAACGCGTCTAAATGTACAGAACACATAAACACTTAGAGGTGAGCACTGAACTGACTAACGCTTATATATCTTTTGTTAACTAGATATTACTAATTTTAATAATAATAAAAAGATCTTGGTTACCGATTAAGTATTGCCATACAAAGAGGCAGTACAAGCCTTTTGGGTACTTTTCTTCTGGCGGCCTGGCGAGTAGGTGTTTTATTTTCATTTCAATGAAATATTAGCATATTTTATCTCACGAAGGCGGTTTGGTCTTAGCTTGTGGGTGTTTTTGTTTTTGTGTGCGTAAGCTCGGGACCCGTATTACGTATTTCGCAACAGCAAAACGATAGCGGAAATCGTTCAATATTTGCTTGGAAATCGCAATTTCGTATTATGTAACACCTATAATGTACCAAACACAGTCTTATGTTGCGATTTCGAAGCAAATATTTAGCGTTTTGTGCTATCGCTTTGCTATTGCGAAATACGTAATAAAGAGGCGGAATTGATTTAGCGGTCAGCAGTGGTGGCAGATGTACCAGTTTCCCGGTACACGTACCAGGTTTCAGGGTCTTGTAACTTGTATCAGGTGAAATTCATGCTGGTGCTGGTACGTAATAATACCAACTTTCGATATCGGGTGTTTTCTTCACTGAAAAGCTAAAAATGAAAAAATAAACATGTGTGCAGCCAAACGCGTTAGAGAACACTTAAAAAAACAAAAATTTCTTCTTTAAAAACTCTTTTTAAAATCCTAAATCGACGTGCCTCGAACTATCGACTTCTCGTACTGTACATACAACAGTGCATATAAGTCTGGTCGTCTCACACCCCAAGGCCAATTCGACGACGATCATAATTAAAATCAAGACTTGTATTAATCATGTATAATGTAAATGTATTCTATTTCATTCTATCACAGTATAAATCCTTTACATATGTGATGTCCTTTAGATGTGTCTTCTTTTCGTTTCATAACGTTTCAAATTACAACGGTACCAAAGAACTTTTCTCTTCAAATGTTGACGTCACGGGGCCATAATGCATCGTTTTCGTTGCGTACTTTTTAATTAGATTAAAGAAACATTTTTAAATCACTTTTTATGCTGTATAAATGATAAAAATATTATTTATATGTATTATTTTCATCATATAAAAACAATTATTGTTATTGTTTTTGTTAATATTGTTTAAAACAATTTTCCAAAGGTTGTCAACTCCCGGATTGAAGAATACCAATATTTAGCGAGAGCTGTTGTACTAGGATTATTTTGACATTTTCCACCATCCATAGTGGTCAGTATCTATCACTGATACAATCATCCGAACCGTGCGCCGAATGCCGAATTTTTTTTCAAGTAGCGTCAGCATGTAAAGTCAAATATATTTATAGAAATTAAAATAAATAAAACTAAATTAAAAAACTTTTAAATTATTTTTCACATTAAAAAATCAGTTAATTAAAATCACATTATTATTAATGATGGCAAATGTTATCATTCGCACATCCGTCACTTAATGCGCGCACAGCTCTCATTCTTATCTATGGAAACACATCAAAGCTGAATTCGTTATTAATTTGTGTGTGTTAGTGATGAAAACTAATTCCGAGGACGAGTCCAGTTATGATTCAAGCTAAATTATAATGCATTATTAAATTTTGTGATATAAGCGACAATAAATTACCTCATTAGCCTAGTGGTCCTACGCGTGACTGCTATTCACGGGACGGGTTCGATTCACAGGTAGAGCAAAGTGTGTTTGGGGTATTCTATAAATTCTCAGTAGCAGCTCGGAGTTTGGCTTTTTGTCCGATTAATGGCAATAGGCTCGCCCATTATTACATGAGACCTAAAAACATACACGGCGAACTGTGGGTGTACATTAGTACACCTCGGTCTAACCTTTCGGGGAATACTGGCGTGATGGTATGTAAATTTGAATTGAATTATTTATGATAAACTTGCTAACGCTACCTGCAGTTACGCACACACGCACGCGTATCCATACACATATTACCAACAAATAGGACTCGTCCGCCTACGCGAGATCAGTACATTGTTTTTAAACGTTTATAATTATGTATTAATTTTATTATAAATTTTTAATTGATATTTTAAATAATTCTTTTGTAGTACCTAACAAAAGAATACGCTGACGAACGGTGGGTGAAAAAAACATTATATTTACTTCTATGTATATCTTAATTTTTTTCATTAATATAAGCTTGGCTAAATATTATAATAGCTGACTAGCTTTGCCCCACGGTTTCACGTGGTAAATTTATCCCACCAATTCACTACAGCGCCGCGCCGCGCCGAGTGGTCGCGTCCTTTCGCATCGCGTTGCGTCGCCAACGCACACGGTTAGGCCTACCGTTCTTTCCACAAATAACAAAAAAGAGCGCGCTTCCTGCAATGAATTTATCTGTTGACGAAAAATCGACCCTTATGTCGCATAATAATTAAACACGTAGGTATTTGAAATTAAATATTTTCGGATTTGTTCCATCCTTAACTTTTAAGCCAGATGAACTCCCTTGTGTCATATTTCTTCTTAAAGTTAAAGCCAAGGTCGCGATTCATACTAGCGCAAAAACGGCTAGGAAAACCATGTTTGTGTGTGAGCGGTTTCATCAACTATATTAATCACTCCGTTTAGAACTGCTAAATTTATAACACTCCGTCTTGCTACGCTAGCGTTATTTTGGTGGGTTTTTAAATTTTAAATTTCTGCTTACAGCTGGACACTTTTTAACTTTTCCCCCCTATAAATTAGTTCTCATCCCCTCTCTTCCATAGTCAAAGCGCACCGAAGCGTCAATCTAAATAATATCAGCAAATTCACCCTTATCTCCACAACGTAATGTACATGTAATAATTCTATCAAGACAAAAAAAAACTCGCGAATTCACGCTTTCTACGGAATACGCCCGCGTGTTCACGAACTCAAGCGCCAATCGCGCGAACCACGACAAACATAGTCAACTGTCAACTTTTTTTTTGCTCTGACTATACTGTTAGCCTTTTGGGCCCTGGAGCCATTAGAAGCTTTGAAAGCTTCATCGGGCTTGGCAGGTGGCAACTGCCAAATCGCGCGAATCAATGAGAGGAGTGAAAAGCTCGAATTCATGCAGTTATTGTATATTTTGACGCTTCGACTCTGCGCTAGTAAGAATCGACTCAATTGACCTTGGATGCATTCAAATAACTAATGTGAATACGTATTCTTCAAATTTTTCTATAATGTGATAACCAAATGGAGTTCACATACTCCATATTTGCCAAAAAAATTTTTTTTAACTATTACTTAAAAATAATTTTTGCTATAAATACTTCGCAATGTACAGTCTATAGCTAATTTTCTACGCACTGATAAAACTATACAACACAATACCTATCTATAGTTTTAATTTTTTTAAATATAAATTAAAAAGTTTTTTTTTTTCCTAGGTGGATCCTTAAGAACGCCCGAGCCTGTACGAAAACGACCTACTTTGCCAGAACTGACGCCTTTGCCTCCGCAATCGCGCCAAACGTTGCTTGAATTCGAAAATGGCCGCCGGCGAGCGAAGAGCGTCGATCTCCCCGCTGTTCAAGTGCCTGTTAGAATAAAGCAATTAGAAGAGCGAACTAAGGATTAAAAACACACATTAATTATGTACTTATTTTAATTTACAACCTAATTATGAATAATCGTAGTTATTTTATGTTCTGGCAACTGTTAAATTAAAATGTCAAAAAGATATATTAACTGTTGTAAAAGGTATTTAATTTATCTGTGGTCATTCATTTTAATAAACATCCATACCATTACGCATGTATTCCCCGAATTGCCGAATTAGGCAGAGGAGTACTAACTAATGTACACCCACAGTTTGCCGAGAATGTTTTATGTCACATGTAATAGGGGGCGAGTCTCTTGCCATTAATTGGGCACGAAACTTTTTTTTTTTTTTTTTAGAACTGACTACACTGTTAGCTTTAAAGGCCCTGAAGCCGCTGCAGCTTTTACAGCTTCACCGAACTTGGAGGGTACGAAACCAAACTCCGAGCTGCTACTGAGAATTTCATAGGAAAAACCTAATAACACTTTGCTCGACCTGGGATTCGAACCCAGGACCTCGCTCATAGCAGTCGCGCTTACGACCACTAGGCTAACGAGGAAATTCGATAAAACCTTTTTCTATATAAAAATGGAAGTAGATAATCTTCAATAACTATTGTTTTTAAGAAGTATTCGTCATTAATCTGAGTATAAACATTTCCTAATTGTCTTAAAATCCATAAAGCCATTTGATACAAATAAAAAAGTCAGTTTACTAATTAAAAAAAAAATACTTTAAAAATAAATTTATTTAGAACAAAGTGAAGTGTATACATAATAAAATGTAATAAAAAAGTAAATAATTATTACTGAAATGCGTGCTTAATATTCTTTTGGGACTCGTATTTACTGATAATACATAAAGGAAGGGAAAGAGTATTGAAGACGAAATTCAATAATTATGTAATTTTCTTTCAGTAACACTTAAATCTATATACATAATATATTACAGCAGTGCGTACATCCATGATTTTAAGTTAATTAACTTAATTTTACTTGAGATAATATAAAAAACCAATGTCCTTGAATCATTATGAATTTTATTTTTAGGTTATTCCTAACAGTACATTTGACATTGGCGAAATTACCTACATAGGCAGAAGCCATTTTATAAATAAATTTTTTTAGTCCATTTCATCGAAAGGAATAAATGTGTAAATAAACCCACAACAAATCAATTTATCTTCTATCACTCACTTAATAAATTTGAAATCACTTTAGAACTATACATTCGGCACTTTTAAACATTGTTATTACACCTACTCTTACACACAGATAAAGTCTCCGCGTAATTTATCTACAATGAAAAAAAATTAACGTCTTTAAATGTTATTATTACATTGATTTTTGAACCCAACACATAAAAAAAAATGTTTATAGTTTTCAGGGGTAAAATATTTGACTTGTGGGGATATATTGTCATAAGAGTTAGCAATACTCTGAACTATAAACTCCTCACCGCTTGGAGTAATAGTGTTCTTTGATCATATGTCATCGGTCACGTGACTTGCTTGTTTACACTCGCGAGTTCTTTCGATGAAATGGTGAAATATACTAGCCTCAACTTTACGCGGTATTCGATGAATGGCTTTGCCTATTTCTATTATCTGTCAACGATTTTATTTTATGGAAAACTAAATTACATAGGTTCATAAGAAATAAATTTACAACAAGAATTCTTAAATTGAAGTGAAAGATAAAAGTGTGCTCTTTAAACTGGCTCCTGTGTGTGTTCCTGGAACACCTGTAGTTGCTTGGACAGATTTACAACTTGAGATTAGTAATTAGCTAGTCAGTAGAAAATATTTACGAACGCTAAACGTTGTATTTATTCATTATACGTATGTAAATATTACAATTTTGTAATAAACTTTTTTATAATTAAAAAAATATATTGTTTTATTTCATATCCACTTTTAATAGGTATTGTGAGCTTAGTAAAATTACTGTCTGACTATTACAGACAGAAATTTTAAAATTGTATTTTTTTTTTGCTGTAAGTATCGTATATATATTATTTTTAAATGCATTTATTAAAAACTGTTGTTTTGACATCACAAACAGACAATTCAATTTTATTTCATTGTATGGATCAGTTGATAATATAAATAAATCAAATATTTTCATGGTTACTTTTTATTTTGATAAGAGATGGCGCTGTCAAGATTTTGTACTGGGTATCGTTTGATTTTTACATCGTATATATTACAATTTTTATCTTGTCTATCGGCTAATCTCCGAAACGGTCGTATATTCATATTAATCTATGGAAACGGTTAAACCGTTATGACGGGACTTTCACTAGCAGATAGCTGCTGACATTATAAGAAGTGACATAGGCGGCTATTATTAAAATAAAGTGTTAGGGTTCCGCAGAATTAAAATAAACTGCCAACTGGTAATGGTAAATCAACTTTGGCGATTAAAAGGCAACCCACAATAATCATTTTTGTATTTAAAATATCCAGGAGCGAGCGTGAAACGCTTTGTGCGTGTAGCACTTAGCAAAAATCCTTATTCCAGAATGTATTTAAATGATAGGCATCATCAGATAGAATCATTGTATTTTTATGAGTTTTACTTTTTTGTAATTGTTCTAATGGCATGCTAAATTCTAAACAAATAAATAAAACTGCAATTCGTTTATAAAAACAAATATATACCTAGAGTTTAAATTCTGTAAAACTAATTTATATTTATTTTATTCATCTGATGTATGTTAACACCTTGGTAAATAATTATAATGGTAATATGACCATAAAACATATATTATTAAAAATATAAAGCAACCTAAATAAATTCAAACAAAAAATGCTTCAGATTTATATTATGTAAACTTATAGTGAGAATCCATAGCTTACATTTTGGTATTATAATTACATACTTAGATAAATAAGGAACTATTGTTATTTGTAATACATAATATTCTCATGCAAATATAAACCACTGGATATCTTATATGTAACATTTCACATACTACATTTTATACATAGTAAGGTAAGGTACATTTAATTGTTCAAGGGTATTATTTGTGGCTTTGCTAAAGATATAAACATTGCCCTTATGTCTAAGCAATCACCAACCAGCACCTTCATTGTTGAAATGTATGTTGAATAGAGTCAGTGCTAGTTCATTTAACAACTTCTTTGGCTCATAATAACCTAATGGTAATGAAATATTCTGTGTGGATGTCAGTTAGTACATTATAAAGATCCAATCAGATGTTCAAATGCCTATACAAATTATCATATATAATACTATATCATAGTATAAATACTACATTATAACATAAATACTTAGTGTTGATTTAGTTCAACACATATAATTTCCAAATACATCAATAAACAATAATAAATAAATCCACAGTCCTTTAAGAACTATTATGATAATAATATTCAACTACTGGTTCTGCCTACCATTTAATAAGACAATATTACATTTAATCTGATGGGTTTTAGTCATAATAGGTAGTGGCTTCTATACCCTTCTTCTTTAAAAAAAAACGATTATTTTATAGAATTGATCATATTTAATTTTTTTTTTGTATTTTTTCGAAAAGTTCATTCAAAAACAAAAATTAAAAAAAAAAGGTAAATGTCTAAAAAAGTTAATGCTATTTGAAAATAAAAAAGTCATTTTTTTTGGGTTGGATAAAAAAAATTGAAAAAATTCTCAAAAATGTCTTTCAAAGGGTAGAAAAGAATAGAAAAGTTTCAGCTAAATCTGCCTCAAGTCCGGTGAAGCTGTAAAAGCCGCAGCGGCTTCAGGGCCCCTAAGGCCAACAGTGTAGTCAGATCTAAAAAAAATCATTTAATCAAAAGTGGTCGATTTGGCATGGATTACCCCTTATATACTGTGTCGACGTCCCGTCGAGGTTTTCGTTTTGGTTTTTCTATTTTTATCCTTTATAATTTTCCATTTAATATCTCTTAATATTTCTTTATTACTAAAATCATTATACGAACGTGTCTGTAAAATTCCGAAGTTACATTCATTTAATTTACTCGGATCAACTCTTCTTATACATTGTAAAATAACTACTAAGATTTCGTCCCATCCAAAACTAGCTCCGAAATAGAAAAACTGAAATTTATTTATAAACGCTACGAATTTATCTATATTTCTATCAGTAACGACGTCAGCCATTGCTTTGACAAACATCTTTATTATATGCTTTAATCCGAAGTTTATAGCACGGTCCAATATACTATCATTCATATTATTAGGATCTTCAATAACTTTAATTCGATCTAGAGTTAAATCGTCGAAGATGAATTGCTTTAAATCTCTGTTTGCAATTACGTTTATTAGTTCTAAATCGAATTCTAATTTACGGTCGAAAAAATCCAAAACTCCAACTCTTGTTTTGCTTGATATAAATCTCCATAACCTCAAGTGTTCTATTTTGCTAGTTTTAAATAAATCCGAAATGTATTCTGCAGCTAGATAATCTTGGAAACTGAGATGTACAAATTTGGGAATACCGTCGCTAAGTATGCAATCGACTATTCCAGTTTTCTCTCTTCCTCCTTCCATATTTTCTATTATTATTCTAATTTCTTCTATGTCTTCTTCAGTTAATATTTCATGCAAATCATCTTTGAACGTTGCATAAAAAGCTAACTTCTTATGTATGTTCATAAACTCTTTCAATTCTTTCTCGTATGTCATCTGAATATCAGGGTTGTAAATGTCCATTTGATTCTTCTCTTCGAACCTTATCTTTTTCATTTTCATTTTTATGAAATGTTCATAGAAAGATGATGTATTCATTTCCAGATCCCATTTCACAGAAATGTCTTCCTGGATTGTTGGCTTGACATTTTTAATTTGGTTTTCAAAATAATCTAAGACTATATATGCATGAAGTGGTGTATAAATCAAGCTAACCGCTTCTTCGACGTGCGGTTTATGTGTACAGTGTTTCGAGATATTTGTTTGCGTGGTAACATCAATATAACAGCTTGATTTAGAATTAAATATATTGCTCCATTTTTTCCAAAATTCCTTCTTGTCCGGCATCTGTAGCTTATTTATTTCAACATAAAAATATTTCATTGCTATTTTGTACAACGAGTATAAGAAAAAACTTGATACTTTTATAATTTTTTTACTATTAATGACGGAAAAGTCGCCTACGAATTGTTTCATGAATTGAAAAAATCCATCGATTCTTTTAAACTCTTTAAAATTAAGTTCGTTCAAATTCATATTGATTTTTAAATATTTATACATGAACTCTTCTTGTTCCTCGTTATTAAAGATTTCTAAGTTGTAGGAAACACAGAATTCAGTCTCTAGTGTTTCTCTGATGTTATTATAAGAACGACCTGTGATCCACATGCGTTGCTTAACATCGGACCTGCTGTCTGATGACCATCTCGTAACTAAACACTTTAATATCTCTGTCATTTCTTTTCTATAGTGTGGACAAATTTCGTCAAATCCATCGAAAAGTAAAATTGTATTTCCCTGATTGTAAGAATGAATTAACAGTTGCAATTCAAATAAAACTAAATAATCTACTTCATCACAATTCTTAAGTACAACCTCACCGTTGTTTATTTCAAGATCGAAATTTATTATCGGTGTAGGCTTTATACTAAATCTTATTAAATTTCTCGAGAGTGCAGCCTTGCAGACAAACTTCAATGCATCTATATTATTAATTTTTATTTTATTTTCTTGTAATCTATGTAGTTCTTTTGTTTGATCTAATAAATTTATTCTTTCTATCCAAATACTTGGATTTCGTTGTTTAGTTTGGAGCGATAAATATGTGAGGTAAGTGGACTTTCCCATTCCAGGCGCGCCAACTATGACAACAGTATCTTTTAGTTCTTCTAATGTACTTAGTTTAATTAATTCTTCATTATACGCCATCGACGACACATCAAAAGGTATCTTTGAAAGGTCCTTCGATACAGAACGTTGTCGACGTAAGCTTCTTTGAACATAATAATATTTAATATTTTCATAATACGGATTCGAAAGTGTTTTGCCTATATACATTGTCTCGTTGTTTATAATCTTCTGTAATATTTTCGATTTTATCAATGTTTTTATATCGTGTGTTATTATTTTTGAGAGATTCGTTGACACTCCTTGAAATATAAACATACTTTCTAAGACTTTCTCCTGACTTTTTAAGTCTAGGTCATTAAGATCACTCCTTACATCTCGTAAAGTGACAAACGTATCGCGTTTTATATGCAATTGTAGGCTTTCAGCTGACTTCTCATTTGTAACTAATATATAGTTATTCGTAACGGATTTCTCAGTGAGACGAAGGAATATTTTGGTTTTAGCTTCTGTTACGTCTTCATAGAATATGATAAGTGCTTTTAACTTAATGCTATTTTAGATCGTGTATTATAGAATTATAATCATTTTTAGATAGACATGTCACGTCATTGAGGTCTATAAAAGCGTATTTGTTAAAGTTATGAAAGCATTGTGCCAGTTTTATTCCTGTTAGAACCTTGAATTCTGTTATTAAAATAGTAGCTTCAGGCCCGACTTGTGAACTCATACAATCTATGGCATCTTTGTTGAATTTTATATCATATTTTCTCATTTTATTTACGAACATACGACTTATTACATTCAGTAACGATTTTCCAGCGAATTGCTTTAATAGTGTATCAAAATACTGTCTGTTATTTGTCAAATAATATGATTTTTCATCTGTCATCCACCACTTTTGCACTTCATCATGAACGATAAAGTAGATAGCGTCATATTGTGCATTAGAAGCTGTTTCGACTACCTTCGTGTTTATTTGCAATGCAATAATCTTGTATTGCGTCTTTAGCGTGTTCCTCTATTTCTTCCTCGTTTGATTGAAGTGTATAGAACAACAAATTATTGAAAAACATTCTCGCGTTGTGTCTTTCTATTTCATTACCATCTAATGTGAGATAGAACCCGAACATCCCTGGATTGAACTTCACGGTGTCTATATTTTTTATTTTACTTTTCAGTTTACCCAGTAAATTTCGGGCATTCTTCCCTAATGTCTTTTCGTCTGTATTTAATATCAACCATGTCTTCTGTTCATTAAGAATCAGTAAATTTCCTACAGCACTTCCTAATCCTCCATTTAGTGCAATAAATCCAGGATCTATATTGGAAGGTTCGGTTTTTGTACAATCAAATAGGCGTTCAATTTTTTCGGCTAAACGTTCCAGTCTTTTTTCACCTTTATTTCCATTTGCAACAGCTATATCTATATTACCAAACGTTGAAGGAAGTTTGAAAAATTTCGTTTCCAATAATTCTTGTACAGCCATATTTAACGCCTTTGTGCACATAATGTAACATTCACTTAATCTAAATCTTTGTATTGTAACATCTTTAAATCTATCGTCTTCTATTACAAGGGTTTTATTTTCGTCAAATCTTGTTACAGCGTTTTGCATCAATGTACTTATAGTTTCTTTTGAGGGATTATTTTTTACAGCGTCGATTATTTCTTTCATTTTCTTCTCATTAGGTTTCGTAGCTAACACAAATTCTTCGTACAAAACCATCTTTAAAGTCACCATTTTTTCGTTATGGTTATTGAAAAAGTCTTTACGAAATGTTCCTATTCTGTGTCCAGCTGGAGGAGTCACATCAGCCACGTTTATCACATCACGTGCTAATATAACATGATATTTTCTTATATGAGGATCATTCATTAACATATCATATTTACCTTTCGATATAAAGTAAACCAATATCTTTCCTATGTATTTCATGTGATCGATAGCTAAATTACTTGTTAATAAAGAAATATCACTCTCGTTATAGTCATATTTAAAAATATTACTATAATAACCGCTATTTATTAAATCTCTCGCAGTTTTGTCTATAGAATCTACATCTACCAATGTCTTATTTGTAAAATCGCATTCAGCAGTTGTGTAATATCACAAAAGTGCATTTTAAATCATCGTATTCGCCTTTAAAGAATTGATTACTTTCATTTGAAGTTAAAGAATTTCTCTCTGATCATCGAGTAGCTTTTGAAATATTTTTGCAAACTGAAATCTCCCTCATCTCTCCATAAATCTTGAAGTGTAACTTTGTTTTTCTTTACGTCACTCCTATGTTTTGCTTGTAAGAATACTACACCATCTATGTTATCCTTTTTGTATCTTATGCAGATGTCATCCAAAGCCCCGATTCCATCCAAACTGGTTCCTAAGTAGAAACTCATCGTATTCTTGATTTAACGATGCACGTATAAAAACTAAGCTTAGTAGTTTAGTTTCGTAAAGTTGTCCTTTAATACCAGTTGCGGTAGTGCGTTTTTGGTAAACCAACTTAGAATCAATTTCGTCATGTTTTACAATAGTTAATATATCGTTTGATTCGGCTACTCCGTTAATGTTCATTTGTGTTTCCGCCTCGTATGTTTCTAATAGGTCAACTATCGTTCGGCCAGCGTCACTATCTAATTCTCTAGCGAGATCTATTGCAGTCTTATTGTGAATGTTTTTATAATTCATTTTAGCTCCACGTTCTAGAAGTAAATTAACTATATCTATATCACCATTATTAACAGATACATGTAATGGTGTGTTATTAGAATCATCAACAAATTGCTCATTGATATTTGCTCCTCCATCCAAACATTTTATAATTTCCTTCTTCTTAATGTCTTCAGGCATCTCACCAAATAAAATCATACATAATTTAGCTGTTTTCAATTTTCGCTCATATTCAGACATTTTTGAAATTGTTTTTGTTTTACACTATTTAAAATAGCATGTATATGGATTCCAGTATTCTATCTGAAACAACATTTTAGTTTTTTAACATATTAAAAAAGATTGCATCTCCTAGGTCCTAGACATATTCGTTAGGGTGTTCTAGAGTTCTATATCTTGTAAACAAACTAAGATTTGTGAGTCAGTATACTGACGAAGCATATCTACAACCTATTTCTCTTATTAGTTTATGTATAAAATAGTTTCATTTTCACTTACTGCAAAAAAAAATCTAATCTAATGTTATTTATTTGTTTTACCACGCTAATGTTTGGAATCTCAAAATATACCTATTAGAAAATTCTTTTTGCATTTTATAGTCTATTCATTGCGGAAGCTTATAGAATATTTAACTCCATGCCACGATTCTAATGTGCGCAATAGTAACCATATTTGGTTCACATAAAAAGGGTTATCGAAAGGTAAAATTTTGAAAATTGAATGCAATACTTAAATGTAATAAAATTAGTGAACCCTCAATGGCGTGTCCCAAGCGAGTATATGGCAACTTGGGCTGATACCTACAACCTGCCGCACGATTACACCATCTAAAGTTTAGATGTAGGTGCCTAACCGTGTTAGCCGACTGTTTGTTGTAGGTCTTTTTAATGTCTACAATTATTAAGCGCCCGAATTGATTCACTATGTCCAGTATTTTTTTTGCGCGAAACCCTTATTCTTTTTCTAAAATAAAAGTACCTAGTCTAAGTTACTCTTTATAACATCAGCTATCTATCAGTGAAATTCCCGTCAAAATCAGTTCAATCGTTTCGGAGAATACCTGGAACAAACAGGCAGACAGACAGACGGACTGATAGACAGACACACAGACAAGATTTTTAAAAATTGATATTTTGTTATAGGTATCGTATATACTTTCATATGCGTTTAGTAAAAAAAGCTGTTATTTAGACATTACAAACGGACACTTAAATTTTAATTATTGTATATATACAGCGGTAAATGCGTTAATTACATTAACGAGCTTGAAAAAAAATTAATTGTACATTTTAAAGAAAAAACCATTCGAATTTTTTTGGAAAAAAAAAACAAAAAAAGTACGTGTTTTCTTTACCTGAAAATCTGGCAACATTAGTTAAGAATCGATACCCTATAAAATATAACTTAGAAAGGATCTATTCTAGAAAGATCAATCGTGTAAACATGTTTTCAGTATCCATAAAATTTAGAATTGTACACGCGTATTCACAAAGCGCTGTTCAAAGGTTAATCTATCGAATTATTATGCGAGCAATTCTTATATATATGTATGTGTGTGTACATAAATATGTAATTGGTTTCACGGAAACGGCTCCATCAGATTTCATCGGATTTGAATGATACTTTCTATTTAGATAATGCTTTAAATTCCAAGTTTACCTAGATAGGTGATTTTTCTTCTGTAAGACACCGCGCGCAACTCGGTCGCTTGGATATTTTACTTTATTCTCGTTAAAAAACCCACGATAAAAAACATTTAAAAAAGAAAGGAAAACCAACTTCAGTTATTTTTAAGAGTTCCCTGGTATCGAATGCCAATGAAATTAAAATGGGACCGACTCAGTTCGTATACAAATAAGTTACGGCTGAACATCGATATAAAATAATTAGCTACATTCGAATTGAGAAACTTCTCATATTAATGATGGTTAAAACACTTTGAACCCTCGACTACTTATGTTGACTTTAACAACCAAAAAAGCATAGCGATATAAAACCCATAGATAACTTTTTCACTTCTTATATTTTTGTGTCTTACACAACACACAGCTCTTACAACAAGTTCAAAAGCAAATTAAAAGGACCACCCCTCCATCAAAATCGGTTTCAAAAACATAGAAGTTATGGCTACATCTATTTTATAAAAAAATACAATTGGATTGACTAACCTCCCCGTCTTTTGTTAAAGGTTATTTAAAAAGAGAAAAAAAAAAGCCTTTTAATTATCCGCTCTACGGCGACCGTATAAAACTCAAACTTAGGTTATAAACTTTTAAAAATGATATTTAATTGGAAACGTATTAATAAAATCTAAAACTAAATTTTATAATACAATACCTTTATGTAATCCTTCAATATTTGTGAACTTACTTCAATGATATTTGTGACTAATTCAGTTCTGAATTTGTTTGTGATATATTGTAAACGTGTTTTGTTTGCTTTTGAGGAAAAGTCATTTGGCTTGTAATATTCACCACAATGAATCACAAATGAGTCAGCCACTTGTAATAAAGATGTAAAAAAAAAAACAAAGATTTGGCAACACCAAATCTCTAAATAAACCGGGTGTATGATTTTATTGTATTTTTAATATTTCACTAAAAATTAACCACCGCAAAAGATGAAAAAAAGGCCTGTAACACACTAATGCGACGAGCGACGGCGGATTTATAAATACCTAGGTACGTGAATTTTTTTTACGGAATTAGCGTGCGTTCAACTCCGTGCAAAAGAGATAATAATTTATGTCCTAGTGTCCACACACAGAAAGCTAGCTCCATACAATGAGCGATAACGGCGTACGCACATATGAACACGTAGTACGTACGACGATCTTCGATCAAGTCGGTCGAACGCCAATCGCGATTATCCGTCCGATAATCAATATAAATGTATAACTAATTTCTTTAAATCCATATACAATTAATGTCAAAATAACAGTTTTTTACTAAATGCATATGAAAGTATATACGATACATATATCAAAAAACCCATTTTTAAAATTTTTGTCTGTCTGTCTTATTGTTCCGGGTCATCTCCGAAACGGTTGGACCAATTTTGACGGGTCTTTCACTGGTAGATAGCTGATTTTATAAAGAGTAACTTAGGCTACTTTTATTTTAGAAAAATAATTAGGGCACAAATAAAAAAACTGGTCATGGTGAATCAATTCGGGCGCTTAAATGGCTTACGCTGAGTGTAGTATTAGAGATATAGCAATTAATGTACTACATAATTGTAGACATTAAAAAGACAGCGAGAGTATACGTTTATCTTCTAAGGAACACCCATAATAAGCATTTTTGTTTTTAAAATAGCCGGGAGCGGGGAGCAAGATTAGAGAGGGCATTCTATAGTCCACGTGAGCGATGCCGCGGACACAGCTAGCTTAAAATAAATCAACAGCTCAATCAGGTAAATGCATGTTGGAATATATTATTCTGTATAACTGCACTAGAAATACAAAATATTGAACTTTCTATTAATTTCATTACTTCCATCACGTTATGTTCAATGCTATACAAGGAAATAATATTGTTACGACCTGTTACAACCCGATAAAAAAGAGAGAATGTCCTGTTCCAGAAATATCTCGAAGCAACTACAACCTTCTCAGTACTTCGAAATAATGTTCGCGTCATAAAACAACCGCGGCGCATGTTTGTGTAAACATCACAGTTTTAATTAATTAAATTCAATATATTAGTAACAGATATTATAGATAAATTTTAGCTTTCTGCACTCCATATAAACTTTAACCATGACAAATCTCACAGATTTCCGTGCACGCAATAAGCTTAAAAAGGGGTAGAAAGCTTTTGCTTCACTTATTAATTTATAGATAAAATGATAGATATTTAACGTTGTCCGCGCATCGCGCAAATACCACTGGTAGAATTTTGATCATTTTTTTTTATTCCTCGGGCACTTGGTTCTTACCTATCTAAAAAATATATCATGGTATCTTCATTCAATAGTTATTAAAGTAAGAAACTACGATTTTATAAAAGTACTCGTTCAGCGATGTGTTTTCTTGTCGAGGAGAAGAGGGGCAAGCGGTTTCGTGCGCATGTGCATAAGAGTTCTTTTTGTTCACGCGAGCGGAAGCCACGGGTACAGTTAGTTAGAAATAAATAAGTTCAAATTAAAACTTCCCATAGATGCCAGCCCTAACGGTACAGACGAGCGTACGTAACTCAAACGACTAAATTCAAGGTCGACCGGAGCAGTCTTTCTGTAGGTACGTACCTATGTGATGCTATGCCACAGACTAAATTAATATAGAATACGTATTATAATGCTCTGTGTTGTTGACGTGACTAGCTGAGACAATACAATTGTTGTTGTTTTTTTGCCGGATCTTGAAGTGACATGTTGTGTTTTTTATTTTTAACTCATTCACTAAGGATTTTGACCCTTACGTAATATTGATGGCGTTTTGCGTGATATAATTTGTTTTTTGTGCATACGTGAAGTGGTTTATAATTATAAGCTGAAAGCATTCATTCTCGGATCCCACGACAAACATCGACAACGCACCCGTGTATGCAATTTTTTATACTTTGTGTAAAGCTATCGACATTTTTATAAGGAATAATTTAATTTTGTCAAATTATAATATAGCCTATGTCACTCGCTGATACTGTAGCTTTATATTGGTGAAAGGATTTTTAAAATCAGTCCAGTAGCCTAGCGGTCGTAAGCATGACTGCTATGGCCGAAGCGTAGGTTCGAATCCTCCCCGCGAAAGACTTTTTACTACGGACATCAATTATTACTTAGGTAACTTAATTCGAATATTTATAACATAAAAGTTTTAGTATTAATATTTCTTATTTGCTGAACACGATATAACTTTTTTGTTTATAAAACAATTAGGATTATTATTTTGTTGGATAGCGCATATCTCAAGGGCGGTGCCATTTTAATTTCATTAGCATTGAATCTTCACCTTCGAAGATACACAAGAGAACTCTTCAAAACCATTGATTTTATGTATAATCTATGTATGATTAAAACGGGCGCAACGAAGCCTAACTAGCGCAACGGTACGCTCCTAATAATAATAATTAGCTACGCCAACGATAAAAGTACCGAGCCAGTCTGCACAGCGAGAGCGCAGCGCGGCGCGACGCCCGATCAACCCTAGACCTCGGTACTCGACGATGCTGATGCGCCCTACGGCAAACCCGAACTTACTACGTGCGACCAACTCTGTTCACACCCGAACCTATCAGGCGTGAAGAGAGCGAAACAGAACGGCACACATGCAGTGAGGTGCCTACACGGAGGCGTGGCGCTGGCGTAGCTACGGAGAACTAAGTGGACTGGGTCGCTGGCGAGTGAAAGATTTCTTGAAGATAATAAATAACACACGAACACAAAAATGAAGTCTAGTCGACAAGTTGAAAATGATACAAAATAGAGATACTGCTATCTTGCTATTAAGTATAAATATATTTGTATTTTATATTACACGCTTTTGGCCATTTTTCTAGACGTCATTCTGGATCCAATGAGCTATCGCACATAATTTTAAGAGCAGTATCTCTATTTTGTACCATTTTCAACTTGTCGATTAGACTAGTATTCAATCTTCACAATAGCCGCTTATAATAATTCTTAATACTATTCAATGCTTCGGCTTCTTGACATAGAGATTCATGCAAGTCTTCAAAGTCTTGAGTCTTCTTTTCTTGAATAGCGTCTGACACTCTGTGTGCCGGTTAGCCCGCTTTTTTTTTTTTTTTTTTTTAGGACTGACTACACTGTTAGCCTTAGGGGCCCTAAAGCCGCTGCGGCTTTTACAGCTTCACCGGACTTGGGGGCGAGCGCAGAGGGCACTCAGCCGCGAAAGTTTTGTGGACGACTCGCACGAGGGTGCCAAAGTGGCCGGACCTCGGCTCGGGCGGTTGTCGCGTTCGAAAATAAGTCGCGATCTAATCGAATCCCTACACCTACGATTCGAGCTAACTAAATTATACACATAGGCACGTTCCCTTCCTCCTGGGAGGAAGGAAGGAACCATGCGTATGTGTATTCAGTAATCAGAAATGTTTTCTACACTAACTAGCGCTAACTAACTAGCGTAAAAAAAAGAAAAAAAAAGGTCCCTCACAGAACCTATGTGGTGTGCACGTGTGTATGTTCATACGTGTGTAGTGTTGTATGTAGGTAGCTAAGTGATTCACGTACAGTGTCACTTGTATCGCGCGGGCGGTTGCCTGACCCAAGGGTTTCACACCGAGGAACGGACCTAGGCTTGGGTTGCCGCTAGAGAGGGTGGACGTGACGGGTGTGCGGGAGCGAATCTGACCGCCCGCCCTCTGCGGAGAGAACGGTGGTTACGCGGGCGTGGGCGCTGGCACGCTTTGTTTGGAGAGACGGATGTGTAATATTTATTCGCATTTTCGATGTGATCGTCGGGATCAATAAAAATATTGCGCGGCCGGCGTTTG
Source organism: Saturnia japonica (assembly GCA_033032175.1). Taxonomy (NCBI): domain Eukaryota; kingdom Metazoa; phylum Arthropoda; class Insecta; order Lepidoptera; family Saturniidae; genus Saturnia; species Saturnia japonica. The sequence continues at coordinate 8,882,492 of CM065329.1, forward strand.
CACCGGATGTCCGTGGGTGCCGGAACATAAGTGGCGGCTGTTTTTATTAATGGATTCGCGTGATGCGACGCGGTTTCGAAATACGAACGGGAGAGCTGTTTAACGTAGGCATGTATCGAAGGAAGCTCCATATCTCTGTGGAGATCATCGCTTCGAACATACCAAGGGCCCCGGTGAGACGATGGAGAAACCTATTCTGTATCGATTGTAACCGTTTGAAATTCGAACCGGTTGGCCGCAACAGCCCCATATTTATAGGTGTTGGAGTGCGACTGAATGATGGCGTCTATTCCCCTTTTCACTCTAACATTGCCTTATACAGTCATTACTTTTTGGCGCGAATATTTCTGCTATTATTATTATTATTACCTTTCCTACGAGGCACTATTGCTATCTTCGTCTATATTATAATTATTATTATCAAACATATACACGTAATTTACCGGTAGGTATCTTATTAGATTCTTATTAAAATGTTATAAAACCTATTTGAATCTATTAAGTACACTAATACCTAAATAAATACACTCAATATAACATTAAGGAATAGTAAACTTCGTAAATAATAAGCATCAAACATTGCAACATAAAATAGCTTATAAACAAGTTATATACGACTTGTTATCGTTATAAACACGATAGAACTTACGTATAATCATTGTTATATAAGTTTGGTACGTTATTACACTATTCTCACGAAATTATTAGCTATATTAATATTTATTTACTATCTCTAAGTACCTAAACTCTATATTTTTAAACTAGCAACAGTAGATCAATGATTATTAATGTGAGTTCTCTAAAGCCTAGCAACCTGTACCTAAAACTAAATATAAATATTATATCATAAACTTATGTGTCGCTAACAATGATTGCTATTAAAATTAAAACAAAACCATAGATGTGAAGGTTTCACTTCTACCACGTATGAATTCCACAAAATTTTCTTTTTTAATATCTTCAGAACCCGGTATTTAAAAAAAAAAGTAAAATTTGCGGGTAATGATACAGTAAATCTTGAGTAATATGAGACGGGATTGCATATATGTGAAGAAAACACTCATATACGAGCGCTTTTCTTAATTTTATTTTTCTTACGCGTTATCTATGAAAAGTAAGACAATGACCATCATAATGATTTTTGTCTATGATAGTATAAAATTTTTAAGTCTATGGTTTTAAAACAGTTGATAGAAGTGTGAATAAAAAATATGGCCGATGGAGTCGTTTTATTGTAATGAAGAATCAGAATGGTTTTACTAAAAATACATAACAAAAAGTTACTATATTTCAAAAGTGACGTCGAACGGGACGTCATATATTTTTTTAAACAAAATGATATGTTTGTGTACAGAAGACTCTTAAAAATAATTTATTTTGTATAACTGTAAGAGTATAAAAATACTTGAAATAAAGGCTTTAAATGTTGTTTCCTATGTTTACAGGTGAGTGAATCTTTTGTTAAAGAGAAAATGTAATTGGTTAATTGTTTTAAATATTGTATATATAATAAATCCTATGCTTAGAGAGAAACGCAATTATGTCTTTAGTTTCATTTTCCCTGACAATTCAAAAGTATAATATCATTATATATATTTAAAGGGCTTTCTTCTTTTCTTGCCTCATCCACATACTCTAATGTCGACTATTGCACTTTTTGATTAGCCTTTGTTTCTAATCAATCCAGTCGCGCTTTTTTCTTTACCAGTCAAAATTTCTTGCATCACTATTATTGTGAATAAAAGGACGTCCACAATATTTTAATGTGTGCTAAATTAATAGCGCTTGTTTTATTCTTGATTCTTACAAAGTTACAGTAGTTCGTAGTAACAATATGGTTTCTTAATAACGTTCTTGACTGTAGTTTGCTTGTAGATTCGCTGCTTGCTGTTGCTGGTGTTGTGTTTCTCGAACTGATCGCAGTACTGCCGCCCTCTCCGCTATATTTAACCTCGCCCTTTGCCTCGCAACCGGTAGTGCGATGGATTCCGTGCGGGTCGTCGCTCAGCCAATGAGCGCGCACGCCCTGTGTGCGCGCTCTCGGCAGTACCATGAGTCACCATGCCAGATGTTCCGAGTCTGGCATGGTTCATCCTTACAACTAGTGAAATTTATACATTTAAACTTACAACTAGCTATATTCTTATTCTAATCGTTTTAAAATACACATATTCACACATATTCAGTTCATATTATTATATCTATTCCTAACACGTATTTATAAACCTTATTCCTAACACGTATTATTTCATTTATTTGTTCATTCTATACTATTAGACTATTGTTATTCGCTCGCCCCGCTCGCTGTCCGCAACAGTTCTCCCCCCGGCGTAGCCTGCGCAGCCTCACTCTCCTCTCAGGACGGCGAGCTTTGTCGTCGGGCGCCGGAACACACCGCTCCTCGTCTTCACGTCGGCGCTCCGCACTCCTCCATCTGGTCCGGTGTAGGTTCTCGTGACGATTCCGCGCGGCCAGGTGTTGCGCGGCAAGGCGGAGTCGACAACCACGACCAAGTCCCCGACGTTCAGAGGGCGCGTGCTGTCAACTGAGTTCCCGCGTGGCACCAGTGTAGGGAGGTACTCCTTAACCCAGCGCCGCCAGAAATGATCGGCGAGCGCCTGGGTTGCTCGCCAGGTACGCCGGTCCGCCGTGTCGCAGGTCCCCGTCGTAGGCATACCCGTCGAACTCCCAAGCAGAAAATGGTTGGGAGTGATCGCCTCTGGGTCCCGCGGGTCGACGCTCACGTGCGTTAGAGGCCGCGCGTTAATCGAATGCTCGGCCTCCGCGAGCGCGGTTTGGAGCACCTCTTTTTTAGGCGCACGCTCGTTCAAAGTGGCGGCGAGCGCGGTTTTTACCGACCGCACTAGCCGCTCCCATGCACCTCCCTGGTTAGGCGCGCCGGGCGGGATGTAGCGCCACTCGACGCTGTGCCGTAGCCCCTCCCCCCGTAGCGCAGGTGCCCATTCGGCGTAGGCGGCGCGTAGCTCGGTGTCCGCCCCACGGAAGTTGGTCGCGTTATCGCTGTACATCAGTGCGGGCCAACCTCTTCTCGCTGCCATCCGTCGTAGTGCCAAACTGTAGTATCGCGGCAAGCGCAGGTTTGCTACATGTTGTAACTGTTGTAGCCAGTCGTCGAATGAACTTGCGTCCTCTTCGGGTATCTCGTCGTCCCAGCCGATCTGTAAGCGCCACAGGTTCTGCAGGAATATTTTCGCGCGTATCGTGTAGTGGCTGAGTAAGCCGAGCGGGTCATAGATTAACATAACCGCACTCAGAGCTTCTCGCTTTGTAGGTGCCCGCTTACGTGCGCGTACATCGGCTGGTACCCGATGCATGGACGTGTTAAACCCTAGTTCATCCGTAGCTGCATTCCAGTATAGGCCCAGGATCTTTTCTTGTTCATGCCCGCCAAGTTGTGCGGGCGATCGTGCGCGTAGCTCGTCCGGTGTTCCACTGAGTACGCTCGCTCGGTTGCTGCTCCATCCGCGTAACGTATAGCCGGCTACTGCGTGGACTTCTTGTATTTACCTTATAGTGTGGATAGCTGTTTCTTCATCGTCGTAGCTATCCACCAGGTCGTCCATGTAATAGCTCTGCGTTATTGCCTTGAACGCGTCTGGATGCGTTCGTGCATGCTTTTCAGCGTTGCGGTCGCGTACACTGTGTGCTATGAACGCTGAGCTTGCTGCGCCGAATATCAACGATCTCATTTTATATTTCTGTGGCGGCTTGTTCCGGTCGTTGCCTCGCCACAGAAATTGTTGTGCCGGCTGGTCCGCTTCGCGTATTCGTATTCTCAGAAACATTTCCTCTATATCAGCAGTGACGGCGACGGGCTTCTCTCTGAACCGGAATAAAATCCCCTGCAGCGATCGTAGCAGGTCCGGTTCCTCTAATAACTCGTCGTTTAAACTCGTAGTTCCACTGCGTGCCGCGGCATCGAATACTACTCGTAGCTTGCCGGGTTTGTTCGGGTTGAATACAGCGAAGTGAGGTAAAAACCAGCTGATGTTGCTAGTTTGTTCGTGTCCCTCGCAGCGTACGGCGTAGTCCTTCTTATTAAACAAGTTTTTGATCTGACTTGTATACGCCGCCGCAAACTCTGTGGAACGATCCATTTTCTTTTCTATCGAGTGAAGTCGTCGTAGCGCCATATTGTAGCTATTAGGTAGTACTACATCGTCGCGGCGCCACGGTAGACCTACTTCGTAGCCTTCACTGCGTTGTTGGATCGTTCTTCTGGATGAGCCTTCTCATAGCACACCTGCTTCACTTTCAAATTGCGCAAGTGAGCGTGTTGGAGTGTGCTTAGAGACACTGTTTGTTCGCGCAGTAGGAGTCCTTTTATCGTTCGAGCTCGGAACTCGTGCTTCTTGTTGCCGCCCGGTTCGTACAACTTCGCTTGTACAATTTGGCTATTCGTGTACTCTTTGCCCATATTGACGCCTTGTAGTTGCAGTGGATGTGACGGTCCATGCGCTCCGATGTCCTTGGCCAAGTCCTCGTTGATTAGCGATATAGTCGAGCCCTCGTCCAACAGAGCGTACGTGTTCACCGCTCCTTTGGGGCCCGATATAGTCACTGGACAGATTTTTAGTATAATCTGTCTCGGTTCTATAGTTGTTGCGACAGCCATTACCGTCTCGCTCGTTGACGGTGTCACGTTGTTCTGAGCTTGCTCTTCGCTATCGCTTGGTCTGTCGTTGTGAAGCGACGAGTGATGCGGACGACGACAGGAGTTAATACCGCACGGCTTTCCTTTGCAGTACACACGACGATGGCGTTTGTCAATACATTTGAAACAGACGCCTTTGCTCTTCACTAGCTCCCACCGTTGCTCGACGTTCAGTGCCTTGTATTGCGGGCACCGAGACAACGGATGGGGCTTATCGCAGCTAGGACACAGATGTTCGGTTTCTGTGTCCACCGTAGCAAAGACGTTCTGTCTCTTTCTGGCGGCGACTTGCGGTGCGGCAGGCTTCAATACTTCGCGTCTAAAGGTCGCTGTCGAAGCGGTGGCGGGCGCATATGTGTGTTTTAACGCACGGCTCGCTTCACGCATTAGGAAGCGTGATAATACAACGACCTCTGGATCCGTTGTTCCCTCGTTCTCTTCCGCATAGTCGCACCACCGGGACTTCAGGTGTGGGCTAAGTTTTTCTAATACTTCCCGAGCCAGCATCGGGTTGTACAGGTAGCTCCGCTTGTCGAGATTTAGTAAAACACAGACTATGTTTTGTAGTTTTACTGCGAACGCGTTCAGTTCGCTTGCGGTAGCTCCCGGTCGTGGTAATTTCCGCATATCATCCAGCGCCTTGTCTATAATTACTTCCGGCCTGCCAAAACATTGTTCCAGTGTCCGCATGATTTCATCTGGATTGTTCGCGGTGTGTACTAGCGCTGCCACTGCGTCGCGGGCGTCCCCACGCAGGCTGTTACGTAGGCGCGCTATGTTTTCTATCGGCGAGAAACGATACAGCTGCGTGGAGTCCCTCATAGCTGCTTTGAATGGCAGCCACTCGTTGATCGCTCCAGTGAATACAGGTAAGTCGGCGGTTTGACGTGGCGGTGGATGAGTATGCGTCATCTTTTCTAGTATCGCGGCGAGCTGTTTAATATCACTGCTCGATTGCGACGGTGATTGCGAACGGGCACGTCGTTCAGGCCTGCGTTCGTCTTGTTGCCGCACGTCGTTACGGGTACACGGTAATTGCTCCCCCCGTGTAGCTTCGGGCTGTGAGCGGAGCCAGTCATCCACTCGGTGAATACGTTCATCTGGCTCCTCGTTCGTTTGCTCACGTACGTCCTCTGCTTCATCCCGTATCGACGTTAACTCCACGGCGAGGCGTTTCTTTATTAATTCCGCCTCCATACGGAGTTCTTCACGGCGAATTGCGGCTAGTTTCTCTTCCGCTTGTAGCTCGGCGAGGCGTGATCGCATAGTCGCACTCGTCGTCGATCTGTGTGAGCGTGGCGGGGAAATGTGGCCTGTTCTGACGTCAGTGCGAGTAACAGGTACAGAGGGTGTTCCCTCCGGTCGGGGTGTGCCCTCAGCCCTCTGTGTGTCTGGCGATAGCGGCGATTCTTCGAATACTCGGGCTGTGTTATTTCTGTTTCGTGATTCCATTGCGTCTCCCTGGCTTCTCGTAACAACCATTGATCTGGGTACGCCGTTCGTGGATACAGATGTCTTGATAACACGTCGTTTCTTCTTCAAGCGTTGTTGTAGATCGGCGAAATGTTCTGTTCTTTTTTCTTCCGATCCGGCTTCCAAAGGACCAGATAATATTGTGAATAAAAGGACGTCCACAATATTTTAATGTGTGCTAAATTAATAGCGCTTGTTTTATTCTTGTTTCTTACAAAGTTACAGTAGTTCGTAGTAACAATGTGGTTTCTTAATAACGTTCTTGACTGTAGTTTGCTTGTAGATTCGCTGCTTGCTGTTGCTGGTGTTGTGTTTCTCGAACTGATCGCAGTACTGCCGCCCTCTCCGCTATATTTAACCTCGCCCTTTGCCTCGCAACCGGTAGTGCGATGGATTCCGTGCGGGTCGTCGCTCAGCCAATGAGCGCGCACGCCCTGTGTGCGCGCTCTCGGCAGTACCATGAGTCACCATGCCAGATGTTCCGAGTCTGGCATGGTTCATCCTTACAACTAGTGAAATTTATACATTTAAACTTACAACTAGCTATATTCTTATTCTAATCGTTTTAAAATACACATATTCACACATATTCAGTTCATATTATTATATCTATTCCTAACACGTATTATTTCATTTATTTGTTCATTCTATACTATTAGACTATTGTTATTCGCTCGCCCCGCTCGCTGTCCGCAACAACTATATCCACCCAGTCATAGTTCTGCATTCTTCATTTTCTTCTTTAGCATCCACACATACGTCACTAGCAAAATCTTCATCCATGTCAACCTTTTAAAGTATTCATCTTTCATTTTTTTCTTTCTCACGTTCCAGATAACTTGTGGTTCCAATACCCCATAGGTATTCCCACGTATCCGCGAAGTGGTCTGTTTCAGTAACGGCACCGCGGTACTCCCGTGTATCCTAAACTTGTCCTTTCAATCTTTCATCACAAAATCAATCATTCTTCTTCAACCACCACATTCATCCCTTGTATAATGTGTTCACTACAAAAAGATTCCATTATTCAAACATACCTCAATCAAAGTTTTACCGTTTTCATCAACAAAAATACCTATAACCTTTTCATATCACGTTAACGCTACAAACGCATTAATCAGCCAGTCGCGGCGGCCACGCGGCTCACGATGGCCAAGAATTCTCAGTTGACTAGACGGGTTCCATTCAAATGTACGTTGAAGAGTGTATGTATGTTCTTGTGTATGTAGTTATGTTACGGAAAAAGAAGAAAATGTCACAATAAAAATACTGGGTGCACCCATTACTTAGATATCAAAAATTATGAAGATAAATTCTTCTGATACAAGCAATGAAATCTCTCTATGAGGATTCCAGTGCTTGTGTTAGAATAAATAGAGCATACACTAAATGGTTTGATATCCGAAAGGGTGTCAGACAGGGATGTGTAGCTTCTCCATGCTTGTTCAACCTATTCATGGATAATTGTCTAACAGATTTGAAAGAGTGATTGTGGACTGAGAATGAACAAGTTACTTGTCAAATGTCTTCTTTACGCTGATGATCAAGTTTTAATTGCATCGTCGGCTAAGGATTTGCAAGCGATGGTGACTATTATGAATGAGGCTTTGGAAAGAAAGGGAATGAAAGTAAATGCAAAGAAGACGAAAAATTTGGTGTTTTAAAAGGAAGAAAACTTGACAGAATTATGTGTCCGGATTGATGAGGATGAACTGGAGCAAATAAGTGAATTTGTATACTTGGGATCAATGTTTACCAGGGATGGAAAGTATGAGAGAGATATAGGAAGGAGAGTAAATGCCGGTAATATGGTGAATGGGGCGTTACACTCCTTTACGAGCAGCCAGAGTATTTCTATGAAAGCTCGTTTGGCTGTGCATAGAGGAGTGTTGGTTCCAACACTCATGTACGGAAGTAAAAGCTGGGTGTGGCAGAAAAATAATGAAAGTAAAATAAATGCAGTAGAAATGAGAGCGCTAAGAGGTATGTTAGGAGTGAAATTGAGTGACAGGATAAGAAATAGTGTGATAAGAGAGCTTTGTGGTGTGAAAGAAAATATAGTCACACGAATTGAGAAAGGGATGCTTAGATGGTTTGGGCATGTTGAGAGGATGAATGAAAGAAGAATGACTAAACAAATTTATGATGCGAGTGTGAAAGGAATCGTTGGAAGAGGAAGGTCTAGATGAACATTTATCGATCAAATCGGAGACGTTCTGAAGAAAGTTAAGGTCAAGAGTACTCTAAACCGACGAGCATGCATGAAAAGATTAATGAATGTCGAAGAAGCGAAAGAGGTATGCCAGGATCGTAGCAGGTGGAAGGACGTGGTCTCTACCTACCCCGTTGGGATATAGGCGTGATTTATGTATGTATATATGTATAAATTATTTAATTATTTGAGAATGTCAAGGAGCACGTTCCATCAGTAGTGATATAATTATAACTAAAAAACTCTAATAACTAAAACAATCACTCGACGACATAATCCATATACCTCTTATTTAAATTTCTAATATGTATAAACATTTCGGTACCGAAATGATTGTGGCGACAGATCGTATCGTTGTCTGTTCACCACGTGTGAACAGTACCGGCCACAACGGCTAATGCTTGTGTACTGACAAAATTCAACTGAAGTCTACGGCTGCGTGTATGTCGCTCAAGATCTTGCTAGCCGCTTGCCGTTATGTGCGTGCGGTATCTAAAATTTACGTACAATAGCTAGATCTCACTAGCCGCCTAAAGCCCTCCGCACATGGAACTACTCAAAAAGTACTAGTTGCAAACTCAAATTACTAAGTCGTTGTTAGAGCGTCACCGCCCATACGTTCTCTTAGAGAGTCGCACACGACGCGACTAGTCACCAACCAGTTAGTAACACGTTAGCAACTGATCACGCATGACTCGTCGTTTCAGTCGCCGCGCTACTGGTTACCCGAGTTTTCTGTTTTTGTTGTGATAAATGAATGACCAAACACTTAATATTAAATTTGTGCAGGAAGCGGAAAAGTATCCATGTTTATATCTTATACTTTAAGTGAGCAATTCTTGTATATATATGTAATAGGTTTCTCGGAAACGGCTCCAACGATTTGGATGAAACTTTGTATTTTGATAATGTTTGACATTCAAAGTTCATTTAGATAGGTGTTTTTCCTGTTTTTTTAGATACTGAGCATAGCTCGGTCGCCCAGATATTAATTATAAACTGTCAGATTACTCAAGAAAGGATGTAACAGAAAGAGCTTGGAGTGAAGTGGGAAAAATCTTTCATTTGAAAAACCTGCGAAGATTCCTTCGGAGTCTATTAAGATAATGGTATAATACAATGTCGTCGTCATCCTCGCTCGACCCACTCGACATGATTGCTTTTTTCCCCTAATATTTCCTCGTTAATCGTATGCTTTTGTGAGCAGAAATAACAGAAGTGACTGAAACCTTGCAATTTAAGTAGCGTCGTGTGCGAGGTACAGTTTCTAACTATTTTGTAATTGTAATTACTGATTAGTTCCGTAATTTTTGAGTAGCACCATGTGCGACGGGCCTAATGCGTTCGAACTCTTACAGAACATAAAAATAAATTACGACACTATTTTCTTTAAAAATTCTTCAAAATCAAGTCAAAAATATTGAAAGTAGGAACGAGGAAGCTAAATTTGTGTTTATATGTATATTTGGATAAGATCTCTGAAAAAAAATCCAAGTAAATTTTAAAAAATATTTATTCTTGACATCTGCGCCACCTTTCCGAACCAAACTATCTTCTCTTTTAAGCTGTAACTGACCATAAATATTCACAATATTTCAGTGAAATAGCCTAGGAGGTTTCCGAGATTTGCGTGTACGAACGTAATGATCAATTCACTATTTTTACAAATTAAGATGAAAAAGTAAAATTGAATCCATCATGTACAAACACATGTTTTTCCTTCTTGTGTATGTCCAACTGTAGCGGCGTACGAAACCGCTCCCCGCACCAACATTCAAATACTTTACCGTAATAATAATGAAATCTCTTTATATGTACAACTAACCGATTTTTGTTAACAAAAACCCCATGGCACAAGTCACATTGGAATTTATTTTTATTTGAATTTTGAATCTTCGTATTGTGCTCCCGTATCTTGTGCTCGCCTAAATGTACCGGTGTTGGGAAATGTTCCCCGCACCAACATTCAAATACTTTACCATAATAAGTATGACATCTCTTTATATGATTATGCAACAAATTTTTGCGTTTGAAAAACTTTTCACACATGTCACATTGGAATTTGTCTTTATTTGTATTTTGATTCTCGCGATCGAGGTGCCGTTTCTTGTGCTTGTCCAACTGTGGCGGTGAACGGAACTGTTTCCCGCACAAACAATCAAACATTCTACCGTAGTCGGTATGAGTCATTTTTTTATGCAAGGTTAAGGTCGCTTTGCTTGAAAAAAAGCGCTTGCACGAATCACATTTATATTGAATTCCCTCATCCACCTTACCAGTACGACATAGCTCCATATGTTTATACAATACATATCTGTTTTCGAAATACACATTGCAATATTTACATTTTATACTTTTTCTACGTACTTGCTTTGGAGACTTGTTATTTTTGTGTAAAATTTGGCTGTGAGGTTTAAGATTCGAGGCGCTTTTCAATTGCTTTCTGCATTTGGCTGTTTTCTGTTTGTGAACAAGGCTGATGTTTTTAAGCAATTTATCTTCGTTATCAAAATGTGTGTCACAACATCGGCACTGGTGTATTTCATCCATTACATTAACCGCTGGTGTGATAATTTTAACTTTTATATGTTCTTGATTGTGCTTTAATAAATTGAAACTGTAAATGTTAAATTAATTATTGACATATGCTGTCATGATGTATATCTATACAATTAATAAAATTGAAGTGTCTGTTTGTAATTTCAAAATAACAGTTTTATTACTAAATGCATATGACAGTATATACGGATACGTATAACAAAAAGTTATTTTTTAAAACTATTGTCTGTCTGTCTGTTTTTTCCGGGTAATCTCCGAAATAGTTGGACCGATTTTGACGGGACTTTCACTGATAGTTAGCTGATGATATAGGGAGTAACTTAGGCTACTTTTATTTTATAAAAAGAATTAGGGTTCCGCACAAATAAAAAAACTGGTCATGATGAATCAATTCGGGCGCTTAAATGGCTTACGCTGAGTAAACCATAAGAGATATAGCAAATTAATGTATACAAAATCATAGGCATTAAAAAGACCTAGAAAAGTCCGGGAGAGTATTCATCTATCTTCTAAGGAACACCCATAATAAGCATTTATGTCTTTGAAATAGCCGGGAGCGTTGGAGCAAGATTCGCGCGGGCATTTTGTAGTCCACGTGAGTGAAGCCACAGGCACAGCTAGTTTAAAATATATGACCCATTAGTATGATTCCTGCTAGGGTAGATCATAAAATATATTATGCATTTACTATGATCTACTTAGAGCTAGTTAAAGTGCTCTATAGTATATTTTTTATCATTATAGGCTTAGCATTGTGGCCACAATCTCACCTGATCTTAAGTGACGATGTGGGTCAAGGTGGTAGCACGCGAAGCCCAGTGGAAGACTGGCTCTCAAAAGCAGCTGCCGAAATACACCTATTAGTGTTTGGCGACAGATTTATAACATGAGGGTGGTAGCTAGCCAGGTGGGCATTAGAAGACTCTACCACCGTGCACAGTTAAGTGTGCAACGGTTACACCGTACCTGATGTTAGATTCAACCCTAGAACAACTCCTACTGCCCAGAGATACGTACGTATGCTTTGACTGCCGTCGTTATCGTTCCATAAATAAAAAAAAAAGTTAAACAATTATACAGACCACCTAAATAGAACTTTCAATAGCAAATAAATTCATAATTTCTACTTTGTACACCAATAAGTTAAATTATTTGTTGGGTACTCACCCATTTTTGAATATTCTATCACACAACTTGCATTGAACTTCTTGAGCAGCTACCAGGATTTCATAATGTATGCTACTGGCTCCAGCATTATCTAATATATCTCGCTCATCTAGCCTCTCAGTTTTTATGGTTACCTGGTCCTTTTTATTGTCATTTTCTTCCTTTATTTTTAGTGACAACCCCTCCTCCGTATTTTCATGTTTTACTTTTTGGTCGTTTATAAGTTTTATTAATTTGTTATTCTACAAACAAAAATAATAATTTCAACCTTTAGCACATGAAGTTATAACAATCTAGTCACGAATAAACTTACTTATCATATTGAGAAATTATCCACTCTCACATCCACCTAATAATACTCTTCTACATGCTTGAGGAACCAGACCATTCTAAACATAGATTACACAACAGCAACAAGGTAAACTAATTTCTGTCGGCTTGCATTACCGTCGCTGAAATATTCTGGTGGACCACAGGTCCACGAGCCGTAGGAGTAGGCAGTACTTGTTAATTTCTTTGCGGCTTACTCTCGGTAACGCACATCCGTCTATTTTACCTAATTGTGGTGTCAAAATTGTCTAATACACGGTTTAGGCACCGTGACGTGCTTAGAGAATTGCGATCGATCAATGTTCGGAAGGCTAGTGATCCCAGCGGTAACTTTTCCAAACGCACTAAACTTATTAACTCACTGGACGTCACTAAAGGCTGATTTTATAGACATGCTTGTAACCGAGCGTTACGTAAGCGGGGGCAAATGCGACAAATGTTCGTAAGTAACTACTCGCGTTTTATTGTTATGCGTCTGACGCACGCCTTCGTTAAACCGCGCTCGTGTTGCCAAATGCTAACGCATAGTGATTGGATGTGCCGCTAGTTCTTATCTTATGTTCAAGACAACAGACCGCGCGAGACTTAACTCGTTACACGGTTTTGCGTGGGCCACCAGCGGGCTTTTAAACAGCACTTACTAAACGCGCTGGCCGTAAGCGTCACTATAAAATAAGCCTTAATCCTTTGAGCCGCTTCAGACGCGCAGGGACATTGCCTCGCTGAGTTTGTTCTATCGTCCATACCAGGTCCAGTGTTCTGAAGAGCTGTTCAACCTAATCCTCTCCTCTGCCTTTCATAACAGAACAACACACGCTGGGCTCTGGGGCTATAGCTTTACGGAAACGAACCAACGAATAAAAAAGTTATCTTCGTCTTATCTTTGCTGCACTTCTTAAAATATGGAGTCCTTGAAAAATAACGTGAAGAGATCTTTGAGCAGCCTGGGACGACAGCAACGACTGACGCGATAAGCTGTAGATTCCATAGTAGTGACTGTTGATATTGGATTACACTCATCAACAGGTAAAGTGTAGTCACTTTGCCAAACTACAATAAAAAAAAAAGATTTAATATTATATAGATCAGCACCTCAAACGTACAGGAGCATAATAAATATGCTTATGTCAGAACGAAATTGGGAAACGAGACCATTTTTGCACGTGTTGTCGGCCTAGGTAAATCGTTTTCAAAAGAAAAGATGTTATTTTTGAAAACCCCTAATGCATTAAAGTGTAATTGAATGTTTAGTACAGTTGTTTAATTATGGTTACGTGTAGGTAATATATGGGAGCTAGTTGTCTTCTAGTCTGAATGTGTAGAACACAACATAAATTAACATCAGATAAGATTATAACAAAACACTAATGCTATAAATATACTTAAAGATATATTATTACTCACATCGGGAACTATTATACTAATCACACCACAATCTGATTGAAGACGTTCATCCTCAGGGAATTCCTCCTTCAGTTGTTTCAATTCAAAATCCTTACTGTCATAGTAATTCACATACTCTGATGACAGTAAGTGCTCAGATAGGTACTGGAATATAGTAACTGGCTCAGATTAAACATTTTTATGTAAAACTATTCTATATTTTAATAATATTAATAAGTTATTTATTCAGATAATAATATATCCATGTTAATTATAATAATAATTTTAAGAGTTCTTAATTAATAAAAAAAAAGTTTTTAAATAATTCCCGCAACATGGACACGAAACCAGTGTTGCAATATTGGGCATTCGACTCTATTTGCAATCACCTGCAGGATGCTGCTGCTACTGGCCCTCAAATTGGTCATCACAGATGCAATTTGTTTATGCACTCCTGTTCAATCATATTTGAAAGACATAAAACAGAACATAGTACCAATAGAATTATGAATTACTGAACTATATACAGCTTTTAAGGAGAATTGCATGATTCAATTCATATATTGTATAAAACTAAAATACTTGTTGATAGGAAGATCAATTTGTAAGCATAGGAGGCTGACCTTATAAGAGCGACCCTACTTACTTTTATTTTGCAGGATGCAGGATGGCAGGTGTGCATATTGATATACATTGTGTTGAGTGTTGGCGACAGAACAGTGTTTTTTCGTGTCTTAGGTTAAGGTATTTTGTGTTATTATTATATTGAATGTGTCATATATTAATGTATTACAATAAAATAGATTAATATTAACAATATTATAGAAAAATGTAAGCGAATAGCTACATTACAAGTTGCATGTGGTATGTTAAGAGATATATAAAACGATTATGTATTGTGTGTCCATATGTGAAAATATAGCTAATATAGGAACAGATTAACATATAAAGTAAGCCAATAGGTTAAGTATGCTCAAAAGTATAGAGATTTTACGAGCAGAAAATAGTGATGTCGCCCGTAAATTACATTGTTTTGGCTTATGTACGGAATGTATATGTAATCCGTATATTATAAGTTAAATATGTTAATGGTATAGATAATTCAAAGAGGAACATTTTGATATATAACATGTGTACATAGGATGTATAATGTGAGAAATATAAAGAGTTTAACAGGGCAACCAAAGCGAAAAGTAAAGTTAAAACATGAATAAACACGAAGGTAAACAGAGGCTCTCTTTACGGTCATTCCTCGAACCACTTAAGCTCGAAGAAGGGCTCGTATTGGGCACGGTGCAATTCAGGGACGAGTCTACTACGAGTAACTAGCAAGAAGCAAATTTGCGTCCTGCGAACAATCTACGGTCAAGATATCGAGTTTCATTGAAGACCCGCACCTCAAGCGGTCGTGCATTATTGCACCCCCGGACCCCCTGCACCACAACATCACGCCGCCCAGGCATCCGTACGGTATCTACGAGCGGCATCGGCAACAAAACGCCCGTCCAAACCGGGAAACGTCTACCCCCCCCTCCTCACGCAGAGGGGAAGTGACGCGTACCCAACATTGAGATAACACTGTATATCTTAAGATCAATAGTTTGTGCATGTTATTGCAACTGATACAGAAGTCTAATGATAAATAAAATATATATAATAAGTATAAAATATATTGTAGTCTTTACTAAAAGGTTAAGTAAAAAATGTTTTAAATAGCAGCATCCTTATTTCTATCTTCGTAAAATAATGTCATGTGTAGGAGACACAAAAATAAAACCTCAAAAGCCTCCACATGAAACATTTATTGCTGGCAGTGCCTAGCAACAGACTAGCTTATTGGAAGGTTTTATTCCCCTCATACTTCCTGCTTACATTGTTCAGGTTATAGTAACTGTCATATGACAACATATCATATACTTACTGCAATTTGTCAGTTAATATTTAACTACATAACATACCATCATGCCTGTATCACTGAAGGGTTAGGCAGAGGTGTACTAATGTACACCCACAGTTTGCCGAGTATTTTTTTGGGTCCCATGTAATAGGGGGCGAGCCTATTGCCATTAATCAGGCACAAAGCCAAACTCCAAGCTGCTACTGATAATTTTCATTGAAAAACCCAATAACTCTTTGCTCGACCTGGGAATCGAACCCAGGACCTCGATCATAGCAGTTGCGCTTATGACCACTAGGCTAATGAGGCAGTTTTTTATTAACAGTAATATTTAATTAACTATAAATAAATAATATTAATTAAATTTGAGAATCAATCATGATTCTATTCAAAATCTTTTAAATAATTTATCTAATCCTGAAAATAGGTAGCATAGAATCAGAGACAGCAAAGTAGATCTCACAGACAATGTGACATTTCAAGAAAAACTAATACATTCCAATTGTATTCATGGTGAATATTTTAATGTTTGCTTCACCCAAAGCTAATTCTCAAATATATGTTGCAAATGTCTATGGATAAAATTGAAATGAAAAGAAAGAATCTTGAATTGCCACATTACTGAGCAGAGCAACTTTGCCACTTCTGGTTCTTTATGAATCATATTTTCTACACTCTACATAGATTTATTTTATTTTAAGGAAAGCTTACAACTAAAACAGTAAGATAGTACTAAGGGTTATTTAAAATTTTTCCTAAATAGAATTAGTTAAGAGCTACAAACATAGAAAGAAAAACCTCAGTTATAATCCATCATTTGATTTGATTTGTGAACCCTTTTTTCAAGTTGAAATGCCTTGGAGTTATGATTAATGGATAAGAATTACATATCCCATATTCACTTTAAAAATATATATACAATACCATATTGTCACTGCAAGGTGGTTCTTCCTGATCTAGGATGCACTCTACTGTTTCTTTTTTCAGTATTGGTGTAGACATCTGTAGATTCCACTGTGCCTCTGGAGCAATGGTACTCAATGTATCACAGCTATGAGCTAAGTGCTACACGTTCCTTGCTATCCATAGTTATTATACTAATGTTTTAGAGAAAATGGTAATAAAATCTATAATTAGGTATTATAATTAACCATTCAGTAATTTATTTACAATTAACTGTATACAAAACTAAACTTTAGGAATTCAAAACTTATTGTTATCTTTATGTACTCTTTGAATAGAAAAAATAAATTAAATTATAGTTTAAATTTAAATAATAAATGGTCGACAAAAAAAACAGTCAACTGTGTCACTTTGCTTCAGACCAGTATGATGTGTGTTGTGCGGATGTGTGTCAAACTACATCGATGAATCGAATTCACTTGATGTTTATAGTACGATGCATCGAACTTTCCGATGCTTTGAAAAACTGTTTTCTACTCGATGTATCGATGAATTTTCATAAAACATCGAATCAATGGTAACCAGTTAATGATTACCACCTATTTGTTACTGTTTCAGTTGATATCGAACAATAGGGTAAATACATGATTAATACGGGCACGGCGTTACCCGTTACAAATGTGCTAGGTTAACAATACAGAGCGGGACCGCGCACCGAGAGCGCGAACGCGTAGGAAACGACTTCCCTCGAACTCTGTATAACCGGCGGCGAATATACGCTACGGTAACCAGCTATCTGGAAACCAGTGCGCGCAAGCCCCTCTCACCACGTGTGACCTACCCTGCTCACGCCCGAATCTACCAGGCGTGAAGAGGGCGAAACATTAAGGTACACACGCAGTGAGGTGCCTGCTGGTAGGCGTGGCGCTGACGTAGCACGGGAGCGGAGAGGATTGTGTCGCTGGCGGGTTGAACACTTGCGAAACGTATGAAGACAATGACACACAGATACCACAATAAAATTTCGTTGTATTAATTCTTCTCAATATACAATAATTCTCCTTAATACTATTTTCTTAGTACTATTTCTTCTAGTCTTGAGTCTTCTTTCTTCAGTTTGTGGCACCTGTGTGTCCCGGTAGGCCGAAACAGCCCTTCTTTTATTTCTCTGTTGGAGCGGGACGGAGCGATAGCGACTATTTCTCTACTATTCTAACATTACCAAATATGGTCATGTCACGCCATCGCCGCGCCGCCGCCGTGGTGCACCGCGGTTACACTATTGTTGTCCCTGTCTGTGTTATTACTATTATTTTATACAATTTACAATAAATCGCTAATATCTCTAAAAATGTCGATCAAATTACTAGGAAACCTATCTTAATTTATCACGGACATCAATACCTACATAAAAACACTAAATATAACCTTTAAGGGTTAATAAACATCGCAAATATCAAACATTAAATATTACAACTTTAAAACACAGCTTAGACTATTTCTACGATATTATAAGCATTTTTATAAGTTATTTACTATCCTTATATACCAACAAGTTATAAACTTCTATTCAAAACATTGAATCACTGATTGTGTATGTAAATTCTTAGTCCCTACAACTTTTACCTACAATTAATATTTATTACTCCTATCATCACGCCTAGCCCTATGCGTCGCTAACAATGATTTTTTTTAAGTTGACGCCTTATCGGTACATGATCTTAAAAATATGTCGGTCAAAAAAGTTCTATTTTAGTTTTTTTTTTTAAATTGTCTGGGCACTTTTAAGACCCGTCATTTTGGCGCGCTATCGTCACGTCATAGTATTGCATAACAACATCAACACAACTAAACGTTGTTACAAATACTTTGTACTGTATTCGTCATAATTTTTTTATTTTACGCCTTTTTTATTAAAGACAATGTATGATAACAGGCATTCTATGGAACTGCCTCTATGTTTTTTTTAATGAACAACAATTGAATTAGCTAAGGTTTGCATGAAATGTCGTTTTTTTCCCCTTAGTTACATGGACTCCTTTAACATCCTTTATTATTTATTACACATCAGGCAAGAAAAGTGCTATTAAGAGTAATAAATAATTTAAACTTGTGGTTTGTTTGTATGGAGTATTATGATATGTCAGGGGGCTGACTACAGCTTTGTGATGCAATGTTAGAAAAAACAATCGATTTTGAGAAAACATAGATGTTTCTGATGCATCGGAAAATATCGATGCATGATCTCGATGTATTACATCAAAAAACAAACATCGATGTATTTTCTAAGTGGACAACCCTATGTCCAACCTACTTCGACAATTTGAAAAATCTAGAGGTGGGCGATTATGAATGATTTACATAATCGAGATATTCAATTATGATGAACAACATAATCGAGTTATTTTAATTATGTGTGATATTTCTTTCTACCACACAACCACACCACATGTGGTCACGATGCTTCAAGAGGTGTTATTGGGTGTCATGCAAAGATAAGTGTCATGGTCAGAGGTCATGGTGTTATCAGGTCATCACAGAACACTTTTTTTTGTGTCTATGTCCCATGTGGTATTACTCCACATTTCTGCCAGTGTCGTGTGGTTTCCAGGCCAACTATACCGAAGGCAGTCTTAAAAAAATTTGGACGCTAAGAGGCTGAAGAGCCGTGAAACAAGATCGAAGTTGATTAACACCACAAACTAATATCTAAAAAAACAATATGACAAATAAAAAATACTTAATGTTATTATGTTTACTACCCCGCTAAGTTAGTATGCACAACATAAGACCAACGATACTTATTTTGTACTAATTGTAGTCCAATTTTAGTTAAGTTTACACAGATCAATAATGAAAGGAGTAAACGTGAAGATGAGAAAGGTTTTAATGCAGGTGGGACGGGGAATCTCCTGGGGAAGTATATCATACAGTGAGAAGCGTAATTTGGGAGTCAAAAAAGATATTATCTATTTATGCCTCCTTCATCCAAACCAAGTTCACTAATTCTGATTTTGACAAGTGGACAGCAGTGCAGGCATGGTTTAAGCGTATGTGACAGATAACTGAAATTGCACGTTTAACTAAGCTCCGAAATAAAAGCCAGGGTTTTGAAGTGGTCTCTGGTTGGATTGTGCCATAAAACTTGCCCTTAACGTTCCTTGCGATCTGCCATTGTTTATTCCATGCTGTTAAATCACAACACAACACTCAATGACTACTATTTTATTTATAAGACAAGGAAGGATAAATTTTACAAAGATACACTAACATATTTAAATAGACAAAACAATACCTCTTTTCTAAAATGTATAACGCCCTCTAGTTGCGACAATAGTTATCGTAATAACTCATAGTAAATCTTAACTCGCGCTAAGAATAAAAATGGTTCAGTGACATCTATTGGTAGCGGAAATCATCTCAATACTAAACAATGCAGTCATCAGCTGGTGTTTTATATTTAAGGATAGATCAAACGGCATAATACGAAAATACTCTAGGGAACCAATACTAGATGCTTATTTTGCACAGGAATCAATAGTTTCATTCCCCGGGATACCAGAGTCTAACATCTAAGTTAAGTTGATGTCAATTAAACAAGGATTCTTTAATTTTTAAAATTGAGCATTTACATTTTGATTTAAACGGATTAGATCTTAAAGCTTGAAAAAATTTTGTAGCATCAGATAAGATTATTGATGTATGAAACTTGGGGTATTAAAAAAATTATTGCTAAAATGGCAACAGACTCAACGGTAAAAACAGTTGTGACTGTTGGGTATATAAAGCTTAGTATAGTTCTATATACGTGTTAGCGACGCGCAGGCCTAAGCGTAATGATACGAAAATAACAATTGTGAATATAAGTTGTAGGGATGAATCATTTGCACGAACAATCAATAATTTAATGTTTCTAATGCTTTGAATATGTTACTATAGCGTGTAGGTATATAAGAATAGTATATAAGTTATGAAAATGTTTGTAATTCAATAGAAATAATCACTTACAAGTATTAAACTCATATATCATTGATAACTCATATTATATAGAAGTTGTATGTAATGTTTTGGTTATATAGGTAAATTGGCCTTCTCTATATGTTTTATAATGTTTGTAACATCGAATAGTGTATATATAACAAGTTTCAAGCTGTTTTAAAGTTGCAATGTTTAACGCTTTGTATCTCCCATGTTTATTAACCTATAATGTTAAAGTTAGTGTTTTTGGATAGGTATTTGTGTCTACATTTATGTGAAATAGTTTTTATAGTAATTGAATAATTGTAATTAGAGATATTAACGATTTATTGTATTCTGTATACAAGTAATAATAATAATAGACAGAGACAGCGATAGTGCAACCACGACGCATTACCGCGGTTACCGGACCACACCCAAGTTTGGTAATGAGCAGTACAGATAGAGACGCCAACGTCCGTCTCGCTCTCCGGCAAACAATATAAAAGGCGCACTACTGGGGCCAACGAGCACACACGGGTGCCACAAGCTGAAGAATCAAGACTCAAGACTCAAGAAACTGAAAGAAACAGTACTCAGAAGATAGTACCTATAAATTGTATTGTGTCTTGAAGAATACAGCAAATTTTATTGTGGTGCCTGTGTGTCATTTTGCATCTTCTAAGTGTTCAACCCGCCAGCTACCCAGTCCATTCCGCTCCGTGCTACGTCATCGCCGCGCCTACCAGCAGGCACCTCACTGCGTGTGTGTACCTTGATGTTTCGCCCTCTTCACGCCTAGTAGTTTCGGGTGTGAGCAGGGTTGGTCGCACGTAGTGAGAGGGGCTCGCACGCACTGGTTTCCAGACAGCTGGTTACCGTAGCGTGTTATCCGCCGTCGGTTATACAGAGTTCGAGGGAATCGTTTCCGTCGCGTTCGCGCCTTCGGTGCGCGGTCCCGCTCTGTATTTTGTTGACGTAGCACATTTGTATAAGGGCACACGCACGCGCCCCTTTTTAATACGGGGATCCAGACTGCAGCACCCACAATACTATTTTTGTATAATTTAGAGGCGTCAGCAAAAATTGAGAGAAAATCGAGAGACTTCCATAAAACTACGAAGTAAGCAAGGTAGTAGATCGAAAAGAGAGTTAAACCTCTCGTTTTCGATTATACTGGACAGGATACTTAACTTTTGCAGGAGAGGATGTTGGGAATTCTGATAAAGTTTGAAGAAAAATTTATCCGAAATAAGTTGTCTATGTAAATAGAGAGAAGGGTCAACACACTGCACTCGCATTGAATCTATGAGCGATGATTTCATGGCCCTAGGGTAAAGCGAAGACTTTTGTACTGGATCTTGTGAAAGTTTTTCAATGGCTCCCTTATTGCATGGATCTGAAAGGAAAGTACCATAATTTAGATGGCTGCGGATGATAGCATTGTAGAGAGAGAAAGGCTGAGCTCCCCACCAGGCTCCTGACAAGGAGCGCATAATGTTCATGTTCTTTTCACATTTTCCACAAATGTGTTCACAGTGTGACGCACCAGACAACTTATTTGTCTGGGGAATAAATTTATCACCTACATCGTTGTTGACTATAGGAATATTTCTGCGTTTTGTAAAACGACGACCGAGCTCTTAGGTATGGAAAAAGACAGACCATGGTCATTGCACCAGCAACACGGGGATTGAAGGGCAGAGTTCCATCGGCGGAATCTGCTGCAGAACTATATAAAGCTAGGTCATCAGCGTATTGTAGAAGAGAACAGCAAGCGTTAACTAACCAGTCAAGAAAATTGGTATGAAATGTATAAATGCAGAGAGTTAAGCACAGAACCTTAAGATAGGCCTTTCCACATAGTTCTCGGAGTGGACTTCCTTTTCCTTCCTTTCAACCTTTGTTTCCATCACGATATTGCAAATGTAGTGCACTTGCTTATCCGAAATCCTCAGGTGAATGATCTTATTCCTGAGGACAGGAAGCATAACGTTGTCATATGTTATTTAGGTACCTATTGTCCTCAACAAACCATCCAAGGCGCTGCTTAACTACATGCTCAACTATTTTAATCATAACTGAAGAAAAAGAGAAATAGGTCTGAAACTTTTAGGGTCGGTTGTAGTATGATTAGATTTGGGGATGGGGATAATTACATGGGCCTTCAATGCGTCAGGGATGTTGCGAGTTGTAAATAGTATTAATTAAATTAAGTAGGTACTTAAGTATTGTTTATTTTTATTTATGATTTATTAGGTAATTAAAGAATAGGGAATGCCATCTAAACCTTGTGAAGAACCGGAGAAACCATCAAGAGCTATTTCGAACTCAGAAAGGGAAAATTTTCTATTCTTATAGCAATAAAAAAAGTTCTATAACTTTGTCAGATATTATGTGTCAGGTATTGATTGTTAAGGTCATTCTTTTAAACGTTATTATTTATTTAATTACTGTAAATTTAAAATGGTCATATAACAGATATTATTGTAAAACTTCACTATTAATTATGACTTACAAAAAATACAGTTTAGTAAAAATATCTTATTTTATGGTTAATATCCGGGCGACCGAGCTGTGCTCGGTGTCTTATAAACCAAGAAAAGAAAAACACCTACCTAGATAAACTTAGAATGTAAAACATTATGTAAATGCAAAGAATTGCTCACTTAACATAATGAGAATAAGGTAATACAGGAGGTAAGAGAACAAAAAAAAATGTACGGTAGTTTGGCGCTTTCATTTTTGAACTTAGTTTAAGTAATTTTTTTTTTTTAGATCTGACTACACTGTTAGCCTTAGGGGCCCTGAAGCCGCTGCGGCTTTTACAGCTTCACCGAACTTGGGGGCGAGCGCAGAGGGCACTCAGCCGCGAAAGTGTTTTGGACGATTCGCACGAGGGTGCCAGAGTGGCCGGACTTCGGCTCGGGCGGTCGTCGCGTATTCAAATAGGTCGCGATCTAACTGAATCCCTACTCCTACGATTCGAGCTAATTAATATATACTCATAGGCATGTTCCCTTGCTCCTGGGAGGAAGGAAGGTGTTGGCGACAGCGGCGTCGCCTCATATAAGATATAATTTAATGAAATAGATTTATATAGACTTATTATATTATATTATAGAATATATAATAGATAGATTATTGAATATAGAGTGTTACATATTGAATTACAGAATTGAGAACATACAAGATATAGCTATAAGAACATTGAAATAAATATTGTACATAATTGTCTAATTATTCCCCGTAGATTTAAGATAGAATAATAATTTATATGAGTACGCGCTCGGCCCGCGTCCCGAAACTATGTAAAGAATGTATCGATCTGTGTTCGGGTCCGGGTATTTCGTTTATACGGGCGCGTAGTATAGAATAAGTTATGTTTATAGATAGGGAATACAATATAGAATAATTAGACATAAGAAGTTTGTACATAGGTTTAATAGTTAAATAAATATAGACAGAAAACCGAGCCGACCATAGTGAAAATCGAATAGAAATGGAGCACTTTTTGCCCGAACGCAAGGGGCTCCCTTTACGGTAACGCCGCAGTCTTCATTCTCAATCCCGCGGCGTTGCTGGGCACTAACCGACCAACCTCCGACCGCCTACAAAAGAAGACCATCGACACTAGCGCTACTACGGGAATCAACGGAACCTTACAACCATCGACACTAGCGCTACTACGGGAATCAACGGAACCTTGCAACCATCGACACTAGCGCTACTACGGGAATCAACGGAACCTTGCAACCATCGACACTAGCGCTACTACGGGAATCAACGGAACCTTGCAACCATCGACACTAGCGCCACCACGGAATTCATCGGAACCTTGCAACAACTTATCGACACTAGCGCCACCACGGAATTCATCGGAGCCTTGCAACAAATATTCAACACTAGCGCCACTACGGAACATATTGAAGACTTGCGGTTACATAGACAAGATCGGTCGGCTCGGTGCGTTTCATTTTCGAGTGACCTTGTGCGATATCGCACACCTCAGAACCCCGTATCGAGCACTTCGGATCGGCACGAATAATCGCCACGAGGCGGGCATCAGCGTCATAAAGGATTTTTAAAGAAATCCTATGAGATTAACAAACCCTTTTTTTTTTTTTTTTTTTTTTATACGTGGAGAAACCCATCATGGGTACACACCCGCCCGGGGGGACGAGTGGTTATGTGAGACTCCTACTCACTAAAACTCCACGGTGTACCATCCGCCGTCATACAGGGGCGACACGGGAACTGCGGTGGCATACAGCCGCGTCGCCCCGGCGGCCGGCCCGGCTAAACCGGGCCCCGGCCTAAGTAGGAGACAGCTCAGTACACCCTAGCCGTCTCCTCCGTCCGCCGAACCTGTGCAATGAAGAGACGGGCCCCCGACCCGTCCCCTCTGGTTCGGCTAGGGTGGCGCGAGTTGGCGGATAAGCCGCCTCCTCCTGCCACCCGTTCGTTTTTGGCGGAGAGGGCCGCTTAAGGGATCCCCCTCGCGAACCCTCTCCGCGGCCTCCTTCTGCAAGATGACGTCCTCACAGAAGGAGGCCATCGCCGTCCATGCCCTCTCGCTGCAGAGCATGGCTTTCACCACACTCGGCAGCGAGAGGTCCGCTCCAACAGCTACGGCCAGAGTGCGGCGCTGTTCCTCCCACGCAGCACACTTAGAGAGAGTGTGCTGCGCTGTGTCCTCTACAGCCCCGCACTCATGGCATGTAGTGTTGGGCTCCCTCCTGGCTATCTTGTGCAGGTACCATCCGAAACAACCGTGTCCGGAGAGTACCTGCACAAGTCTGAATGTCAGGGAGCCACGCTCCCTGCTATACCACCCTCGGAGGACTGGGCGGATGGCGTCTATGGTATAACGTCCATAGCGCGCATCCACCAAGTCCTCCTCCCAACGCCGGAGCACCTCTTCCTGCGCTTTCTGCCTGATAAGGCAAATATCTGTGGGAGCCGGAGGCTCCCCACTTTCTTTCCTCGCCGCCGTAAACCGATATACGGTGGCGAGCACTTCCGCCTCCAGCTCCCACGGCGGGGAGCCGGCAAGAACAATAGCCGCCCCCGCAGACACCGTCCGGTATCCGCGGACCACCCTTAGTGCCACGACACGCTGCGCAGCGCGCAGGACGCGTTTACTGTGGGCACTGAGGGCGGTCACCCAAATCGGTGCCCCGTAGACGGCCATGCTCCTGACGACCTCCGCATACAAACGGCGGCAGCTCGAGCCTGGCCCTCCCGAATTCGGGAGGAGCCTGCCAAGAGCCGCCGCAGCCCCAACTATACGCGGTCCGAGTCCCTTAAAATGGGACTCGAACCGCCATCTTCCGTCCAAGGTGAGACCCAGATATTTCATTTGGGCCCCAACCCGGACCCTAACCCCTTCTATGTCTAGGACGGCCCCAGGGGGCGGTCCGCACCGAGGCCCATGAATCAACAGGGCCTCGGTTTTCTCGAGAGCCACCCTGAGGCCCAACATCCTTATGCGCCTGACCACAAGGGCTACTCCCTCCGTGGCCAGGCGCTCTACTTCCCTCCAGTTTCGCCCCTGGGCCACGACTAAGGTGTCATCCGCGTAGCAAAAGATTCGCACTCCCTCGGGGAGTGCGCCACGGAGCACCCAGTCGTAGCCCATTTTCCACAGGAGCGGTCCCAATACCGACCCCTGTGGAACCCCACACCTTACTTGGCGCTCGACGATCGACCCCTGGCCGTCCATGTAGGCAACAACCCTATCGTCAAGGTAATCCTCCAACAGCCGCCGCAGGTACGGAGGCACTTCGAAGTACCGAAGCGCCTTCCGTATAACGCTATGAGGCAGACTGTTGAAGGCGTTAGCGATGTCGAGTGACACCGCCAACAGCCTCTCTCCTCGATCTGTTACCTCCGTGGACAATACCTTCAGGGCAGTGAGGGCGTCCACCGTGGAACGCCCCACCCGGAAGCCAAACTGCCCGTCTGACAGTTCCGGCCCCATATCTTTCATGTGCCGGACGACACGGGAAGCGATAATACGCTCTAGCATTTTTCCCATGTCATCCAACAGCACCAGGGGCCGATAGGATGACGGGCAGTCTGGAGGGCGGCCCTCCTTCGCCAGAAGGCACAGCTGCCCCTCTTTCTAGGGCTTCGGGAACCGTCCGACCGCTATACATCGGTCAAACAGCCCCCGAAGCTCTCCGCCTAAATGGCCGAGCGCCAACGACAGAACTCGGCACGAAACACCATCCGGGCCGGGCGTCCTCCGTTTATGGCGGAGGCGCCTCGATACCAGCCCCATCTCCGAGTCTGTTACGGGATGGGGCGTGTCCGGCATCACCACAATGCCTGCCCGAGGAGGCATTGGCGGTGGAGGGAACTCGGGAGGGTCGGGAAACAATGTACTCACGACCCTCCCCACAAACTCCGGCTGAAGGGTCTCCGTTACGGGGGACGCCTGCCCTCGGAATTTTTTCCGGGCCACCCGATACGGGCGCCCCCATGGATCCCCCTCCAGTGTTTGGAGGAGCTCCTCCCAGGCCTCATCCTTGGCCCGACTTATGGCTACCTGCAGGGACATTCTACAATCCCTGTAAGCACCAAGCAGTCGGACCTCCTCCCCGGGTTCTCGATTGCGCCGCCGGCGGCTACGCTGTAGCTGCCGCCGTGCCGCGGAGCAGGCCGCGCGGAGATCGGCAATCTCCGGCGACCACCAGTACACCGCCCGTCTATTTTGCGGATGGTTATTGCTCCGCGGCATCGACGCGTCGCAGACCTCCGTGAGAGCCGCACGGAAGCGGGCTGCAAACGCGCCGATCTCCTCCGTTGAAGGAGCCGGCGACCGCCAGCTCTGTACACAGGCCGCCTCTTCCGCCATCTCAAGATTTAGGCTACCAATAACTCACCGAGGGAACACCGCACCTCTACCTGGGCTGTTTGTTACGCCCCCCGTGGAGATGGAGACCTCAAACCCAATATATCGGTGAACCGATAAGGTCTCTACCTCCTGTAGGACTCGCCATCCATACACACGGCGTGCGACAGACGGCGTGGCAAACGAAACGTCCACCACAGCCCCTCCGTTATGTCGCACGCACGTGTACGCTGTTCCTCTGTTGAGGAGGGACAGTCCAACCTCGACCGACCACTCCTCAACTACCGATCCTCTTGGGTCCGTGGCCACCACCCCCCACGCCCGTGACTTGGCATTAAGGTCGCCAAGCAGGACGACAGGGAGCGGCGACAGCCGCCTTACCGCCTGCCCCAGGGAGTCAAGGAACGTCTCGAACTCCACCAGGGCCCGGTTCGGGGAGAAATACACACCAATAATGACGTTTTCTCCCCTGGCGGCCGCCACGAAACCAACCCCCCTCTCTTTAACTGAGAGAGGCGAGCCCGAACTGTAGATCGCCACGGAGTTATCCAGAGCCCCCGCCCAGTGTGTTTGGGCAGGGACGTGGTACGGCTCCGCAGCGATCACCACGCCTATGTTCCACTCTGCCACTGACTGCACAAACAAGTCCTGTGCAGCGGCGGAGTGGTTCAGATTTGTCTGGAGGAAGCTTGTACGGGCGTGGTCCATTAGTGATCCATACAAGCTCCCTCCGTATTCACACCGACTACTCCCTGGCTCACAGTGGAGGCTGGGATTGCTCGTGTAGTGGCCATCCGTCTCCTGGTGGAGGGGGGCTTACAATTAGTTCCCGCCATATAGTGATCGGATGACCTCCCGGCATCAGCGCATACAACGCAGTGCAGTTTTTCTGCAGTGCAGACTGCCGCCACATGTCCCTCCTTACCGCACCTATAACATAGTAACCCCCTGTCGGCCGTGGACTGGCATAGGGGTCGAGTGTGACCCAAGCCCATGCACTTATAGCAGCGCATGGGCTTTTCCTTCAACGCATGGATACGGACCACACTCCAGCCAACAAGGAGCCGTCCAGCCTCAACCAACACCCTGGCCTCAGGGAGTGGAAGCGAGAGGTGCGCAACTCCGCCCCACCAATTATTCTGGCGTATTTCTCCAGCTCTTATCTGGGATGCCTCACAGCAGCCCTTAACAGCCACTGCCGCAACCAGCTCCTCCCTCTCCACCGTTTCGTCGATACCGACTATTCTGATGTCGGCCCTCTTTATCGGCCTGGTCACTGTCGCTACTCCAGACATCACTTCCTTAAGCTTCAGTGCCAGGCCATCCGCCTTTTCAGCACCACTGGCACCAGGAAGCTCGATGATCCTGGAGCCAGTGGCTGTCTCCCGGACCTTTATATCGTCAATTCCTAATCCCGCAACCTGAACTGCCGCTCGCGCCTCAGTAAGAGCCGTCTTATAATCCAAACCCTTCGCCACTGCTTCAGGCTGCAATGTAATCAACACAGCAGCCGCACGTGGCGAAGAGGGTAGCTTCGCTTTGCGACTAATCTTCTTTGGAGCCGCGGGAGGCGCTGCCGCAGGTGCCGCCTTCTTTTTTTTGACGACGCACCACCGTCGTCCACGCCACCTCTTCCGTCTCCATTGGGGCCTGTGAAGCAGTCGCAGTCGGAAACGCAGCCTTCTCTGTCACCGTCGACTGAGGAGCAGTAACCGGCTTTGTAGAAGCCCCAGAACTGGGATGCTGCACTACGTTCCTTGTAGGTCCCGTGTTTTTGGCACATGCAGCAGCGTTTCTCTTATCTGCCGCCAGGGGCGGGCGGACCGCCGGCCTAGGAAGCAGCCGATCCTCCAAATTATCCAGGCGGGCATCTAAGATGTTGCCCACCGTGGAAATGACCGACCCGCTTAATGCGCTCTTCCATTTCCTCCAGGACTTGCCGCAACTCCTGAACAGTCGGCTCCAGCGGCGATGGCAAAGACTGAGGAGGAGGACGAGCTACTGCCTTTTTGGTGCTGGCTTCACGCCTCCACGCTGCAACCTCCTCGGTCAAATCCGTTACCTGTCGGTGGAGATTGTTCTTCTCCCGCTGTAGGCGAGTCGTCTCCTCATTGACGGTTCGGTCCAGGAGCGTCTCCACAATCTCCATCAGAGATTTAGCGGCCCCTTTCAAGTCCCTGATGAAGGTGCCCTTCAGGTTACCGGACTTGCTGCACACTTTCAGAATTTCGTTGACACCGCTGCCTGCCAGAGCCCTCAGATTTTCGGTGTCAAGCACTGCCATATTTATAAATTGCTCCGGGCCTTTGGCCCCTACAGTCTTCTTTAAACAAGGATGTCTGGGGAGAGGGCTCTCTGTTGGGGCCGAGCGGTCACACGAGCCATCCGCTTCCTCCATGAATTCTCGGCTAGAGACACCCGAACGGCACGTGCCTCTCCTTGCCGTACTAACCTTCGCGGCTACTGCAACATTTCCTCTGTCGCTGGAAGACCGCTTTCTCTGGAGAGTAGCCCCCTCCGAGTTTATGGTAAGTAGTGCATCACCAACCATGTTCTCCAAATGCACCTCTATTTCATCCTCTGATGAAGATGAGTCTCCCATACACTCTCCAACGACGCTCTTTTCCATTAAATAGGACCGTGTACCGTCTCCTTGCCCCGAAGTTGGGCGTCCTACACTTTTGGAACGACCCAGAGCACGGGCCCCTCCTCTTTTTGCCGATGTTCGGCTGGAAACGTCTACATTTTCACCCTCCTTATTTCCCTTAAAACTAAAATTAATACTAGGATTGTTTTTAAGATTTTCGCTCATTTTTAACCCACGAGCATGGGGGATGTAACGGTCCACCCAGGCAGTGCCCCCTGTACCTGGGTAAGCCTAGCATAACCCGTCAAGAGAGTCGGTCGGTTCTCTGACGGGGGCCGCACTAACGACTGATCAACCCATCAGCCATGCATCCTCTCGCGGTGCGCCGCCGCTTAGGATTGGGGTAATTTTTTATAGAGGTTGTCTTCCTCGCGGTCCGGGTGGTTAAGCCAAGACCCTCGGTCCCATACGAAGCCGCGAGACTTGACTACGACACTCCGATGGGATTACGAGACGGCGGTTGTAAGTGAGGTAAGATACCCCCCTTACCTGTCTGACGGCAGTGCTAGTGCACATCAGGCCCGCCTACGCTGCGTCTGTTGGCTCCCTCTGATATCCAGAGGGATGCCAGACGAAGCCCCCCCTTGTCAGGTATTAGCCGCCGGCCGAGAAGCGGCCGACGTTGCCCGGGATGCACTACGCGGAGGTTCCTGACTCTCACCCCTGAGATTAACAAACCCGTCCAACCCGGGGTGACGTCACTCGCCCTATCGACGCGTGTGACGTGCTGCGTACCCAACAGAAGGAACCATGTGTATGTGTATTTAATAATCGGAATCGTTTTCTACAGTAACTAGCACAAAAAAGAAAGAAAAGGTCCCTTACAGAACCCATGTACCTGTGTGGTGTACACGTGTGTGTGTTATGTACTTATGTTGTACGTGGGTAGCTAAGTGTTGCACGTATAGTGTCACTTGTATCGCGCGGGCGACTGCCTGACCCAAGGGCTTCACACCGAGGAACGGACCTAATTTAAGTCAAGTCTTTAACCCCAATTTATTGATTTTCTTCAAAAATAATCTGCAGTTGTCTTATGACTAGCCTGTACATTCTAAAAAATTTTAATTATAATAATCACTGTGTTCAATATTTTTTTACGAGGACAACATTGTTAATGTAAAATTATTTGAAAACGACCCATTAAATAATTGAGGTATTTGTGCCTATATTTCACTCGCAGACCTATGGCGTTTGAGCCTCGAGTCTCGCATGGTGCACTATGTTGGTTTGGTCGCGGTTGGTGGGCGTGGGAGTGGCAAAAATATGTTTGGACATACTTCTATCCTTTTCTAATTCATTGTATTTCTTGTGTATGACGTTGACGAGAATCTTACTATATTGTCCCAGATTTTTCCTAGATATTCTAGAACTCTCGTGAATGATCTTCGAAGTTCCAGAATGATCTAGAATATTCTAAACTTATCTGAAATGTCTATAATAATATCAAATGATCTAGCGTATTCTAGAGTCGTTGCTAATTTATAAAATAACTAATAGTAAATGAACTATCTAGGTATATTATCTTGAAAATTCCATAAAATATTTTTTTTTTAATCGTTCAACAATATTGTTCTAATGTCTAGAATGTTCTGAAAATTTAAAAACATAAGTACGTTACAATATGTTGTAATTATAAATTATTTTGGTCCATAAATATAGAATTTGTTAATAACGTCTAAAGCACAATCCATCGAATCATAAAAGCTACTAACTACCTTCTCAATAAAACAAATATATTATTATTTCAATATTTTTTATTATAAGATTTGTAGATGAAACGCCAGCCAGAAGAATGGACGATATTTTCCGCGCCAAATTGGTTATACTACTTCTGATGGAGCTGTACTGTAAAGGGATGTACTATGGTTGTTCAACGTCAACAAAGAACATTTAGATGAAGATCACCTGAAAGTTGAGGGATAGAGTGATATCATAATATACATAAATCTCGTGTCACTGTGTTCGTACACGCTATGATTGGTTCCAGCTTGAGATATTCCACCACCGGAGGGCTTAGTAACCGTGGCGTGACGACCCACAGTGAAGCGAAGAGGAGCCCACAGGCGAGGCTTCTCGCTAGGGCTTTGGGCACGGCCCACAGCGATGCGGCCACTAAGACGTAGGTTGCTGTGCTGTATGGGCAGCATCGCCATTGAGGCGAGCCGCGGTGTCGTATGGGAGGCACCGCGGCTGAAGAAGACTGGCCGCGGCGGGAGAGGTGTGTCGGTGTTTCGTTGTGCTGTTAACCCCACCTTCCGCGGCCTCGACGGGGTAGCCACCGTCGCTAAAAGATGTCGGACGCGGTGGGGTCGCAGGGGAAGAGGCGTGTCGGTGTTTCGTTGTGCCGCCCTCCCTAACCCCTGTGACCGTGAGGAAGAAAACCTTGCTAAAAAATTGAGAGGAAGAAAACCTCTTTAAAAAATCACAAGGGCGGGGTTCTGGTCCTGTGTGGCTGGAGCCTGGAAGATGAAAACCTCGTTAAAAAATCACCGAGAATAACAAACTCGTTAAAAAATCACCAGGCGTCGGGTTCTGGTGGAAGGGTAGGCCTGAACCCGGAGAAAGAAAACCTCCTTAAAAAATCACCGAGGAAAACAAACTCGTTAAAAAATCACCAGGCGTCGGGTTCTAGTGGACGGGTAGGCCTAGGTAATTGAACGGAGGCTGGGGGCTGCGGTCGGTGATGGGCGTCCCAGTGGGGAGAGCCTCTCTCTCCCGCTTATCGGTGGGCACAGAGGTAATGCGCAAGCGGTTCTTGTGCCCCCCCGACGCCAAGCGCTCCGGAGGCGACGTTTGGGTTTTTAGTGGTTACAGTCCCACATAACCCGTCTGCTGTCCTCCGCGGCGGGCGCGGCGGGTACCCATGATGGGTTTTCCCAAACTAAAAAAAAAATAAACAATACAGATTTTAGATTTCATAACCAAAAATCCATACAATTCTTACTTTCCTACACCTACCTCAATATTTCTGCGATTTTAAGGAATTTTTAAAGGAAAAAAGGGTCGCAATAAATTTTTACGTTGTATTAGCTTTCAAATTGAAGATGTGAACAAATTCAGTGTTGCCACTTTGTAGCTAGATCTAGCCACACTGTATAGTAGTAGCTGCCAGCTACCAAAAAATACAACGGTAGCTAAATAATTTAGCTACTTTTAAATTGCACAATTCGATAAAGTTTAATTTCAGAGTCCTGTGAATAACCCACTAAACCTAACCTTCGACGTCAACGTATTTGACTATTTCAAGTAATATTCTTTTATTATTTAAATACAATTATATGAGAAATCAATAAAATAATTCAATGCCCCTTTTTGACATTTACAGTTACTTTATATGCTTAGCCACTTCTAGCTACTTTCGCAAAATTTCAATTTTAGATTCGATTTAGCTCAGAGGTGACAACACTGAACCAATCTATTCAAATATAACTACGTCTACGTTCCACAATATTTTACATGGAACAATGTTAACGCAGACGTATTCAAAGCCAAGATATTCGGACGACTTTATACAAAACTTCCAAAAAATACGAAAATTTCTTTTTCGTGTGTTGTTGAAAAAGCCATGTAAAATAACGTTGAAAGCCGGTATATACGTCAATGCATTTGTTCCATTCTATCCATCTATTGAAAGCTTACACAAAATAAAAATAAATTACGAACCTTTTTTCCTTTAAAAATTCCTTAAAATCGTGTAAAAAATTATTGAGGGGATGTAAGGAAGTTATAACTTACAGTTTTATTTATTTTAGGATGAAAAATGTAAAAAAAATTATATCTACAACTGCGCCACCTATCCGAACCAAAACTATCCTATCAATTAAGCTGGAACCAATCAAACACATTCAAAAAAAATCATTTACATGTACGAACACAGTATAATGACATTTTTATCTATTAGGATGAAAAAATAAATTTGAAACCATCGTGTTCAAACACATGTTTTGCCTTCTTGTGCATGTCTAACTGCAGCAGCGTACGGAACTGTTCCCCGCACCAACATTCAAATACTTTATCATAATTAGTATGATATCCCTTTTTATGTACAAATAATTGATTATTGTCTATGAAATTTTTTTGACACATGTCACATTGGAATTTGTTTTTATTTGAATGTTGAATCTCAGGGTTGTGCTCGTCTAAGTGTACATGTGTTGCGAACTGTTTACCGCACCAATTGTCATCTATATGACATTTCTTTATATGTACAACTAACGAACTTTTGTATATGAAAAACTTTTGACACATGTCACATTGGAATTCGTTTTTAATTGAATTTTTAATCTCAGGATTGTGCTTCCGTCTCTTGTGCGCGTCTAAGTGTAAAGGTGTTGGGAACTGTTTCCCGCACCAACAATCAAATACTTTATCATAATCAGTATGATATCTGTTTATATGTCCAACTAACGAACTTTTGTATATGAAAAACTTTTGACACATGTCACACTGAAATTTGTTTTTATTTGAATTTTGAATCTCAAGATAGTGCCATCTCATGTGCTCGTCTAAGTGTACAGGTGTTGGGAACTGTTTCCCACACCAACAATCAAATACTTTATCATAATCAGTATGACATCTCTTTATATGTACAACTAATGAATTTTTGTATATGAAAATCTTTTGACATATGATACATTGGAATTTGTCTTTATTTGAATTTTGAATCTCAGAATTGTGCTTCCGTATCTTGTGCTGGCTTAAATGTATAAGTGTTGGGTACTGTTTCCTGCACCAACAATCGAATACTTTATCATAGTCATTATGACATCTCTTTATATGTATAACTAATGTACCTTTGTATTTGAATAACTTTTGACATATGTCACACTGGAATTTGTCTTTATTTGTATTTTGAATCTTTTGATAGTGCATTGCTGTCTTGTGATTGTCTATATGTATCGGTGTTAAGAACTCTTTCCCGCACCAACATTCAAATATTTTATTATAATCTGTATGACATCTCCTTATATGTATAACTAACGATCTTTTGCATTTGAAAAACTTTTCACACATGTCACATTGAAATTTTTCTTTATTTGTATTTTGGTTCTCGCGATCGAGGTGCCGTTTCTTGTGTTTGTCCAACTGTAGCGGTGAACGGAACTGTTTCCCGCACAAACAATCAAACATTCTACCGTAGTCGGTATGAGTCATTTTTTTATGCAAGGTTAAGGTCGCTTTGCTTGTAAAAAAGCGCTTGCACGAATAACATTTATATTCAATTCCCTCGTCCACCTTACCAGTACGACATAGCTCCATATGTTTATACAATACATATCTGTTTTCGAAATATACATTGCAATATTTACATTTCATACTTTTTCTACGTACTTGCTTTGGAGACTTCTTATTTTTGTGTAAAATTTGGATGTGAGGTTTAAGATTCGAGGCGCTTTTCAATTGCTTTCTGCATTTGACTGTTTTCTGTTTGTGAACAAGGCTAAAGTTTTTAAGCATATTATCATCATTATCAAGATGTGTGTCACAACATCGGCACTGTTGTATTTCATCCATTTCATTATCCCCTGGTGTGATTATTTTAACTTTTATGTGTTCTTGATTGTGCTTTAATAAATTAAAACTGCAAATGTTAAGTTTATAAATTAATTAATGATGTATCTGCTCTAATGGTGCAGCGATCAAAGTGTATAATTTAAAATATAAGACCCATTGGTGTGGTTCCTATATACTATAGATCATATATTATGCATTTACTCTGTTCTGTCAGAGCTTATTAAAGTGCACTATAATATGGTGTTATAATACTAGACCATTTAATGATAGCAGTATATGTGCCAGTGCACAGCATAATGATTGCAATGTACGACTGTACCTGATGTTAGGTGCAGCCCTAGAACAGCTCCTACCGCCCAGAGATACGTATGCTTTATCTACCGTAGTTAACATTCCATAGACCAAAGCAAAACTTAAATAATGATACTAAGAGACTGATTGGAAGTCGGTAAAAACTTAGCAAATAAATTCATGATATCTATACTTTGTATGCCAGTAAATGAAATAATTTGTTGAGTAACTCACCCATTTTTGAATATATCTTGCTCATCTAGCCTCTCTGATTTTATGGTTACCTGGTCCTTTTCATTGCCATTTTCTATTTTTAATAACAACCCCTCCCCTGTATTTTCATGTTTTACTTCTTGGTCATCTACAAGTTTTAATAAACTGTTATTCTAGAAAAAAAACATAATAAATTCAATTTAAAATACATAAAGTTGTTACAAGTTAGACACTAAAAACTTATTTTTTTATCATAGCTCAGCAAATTGATGGTTCTGTCCCTACTTGTCCCTGTACTTAACAAAAAACACACTTGAAAACAACCATTCCATCCCACTCTTTAGGAGTAGCAAGCTATTAATGACTAACCTCAACTAGTACTCAGGTCTTTTTGTTGTTACTGAAGTCAGTTAGCCCAATTATAAAGACCACATCGACGTAAGTTTTATATAGTATATGTACCATACAAAACAACTAATAAA
Organism: Saturnia japonica; assembly: GCA_033032175.1. Classification (NCBI taxonomy): domain Eukaryota; kingdom Metazoa; phylum Arthropoda; class Insecta; order Lepidoptera; family Saturniidae; genus Saturnia; species Saturnia japonica. Next base: position 8,919,054 of record CM065329.1, read on the forward strand.
CCATTCAATTACTATACACGCGCATATTTCGCGAGACCATCCTGTGCAATGTTTGTCTACTTGGCGGGCCTGAGGAAAAGTTATACAACCGACCGCACACAGTGTTCGTCTGCTCGAATATTGATATTCGCACGCACACGTACACTAGTATATAATAGAAAGAAACAGAGATAGAAAAAAAGTAGCATGGTGGATGGAAGTGGTATAAGGAAAACGTCCTTACGTGACTATTTCTACAAGCAACTCCTCCAATCTATTCATAAGTCGCTTTCCGCTGCGCTGTCCCTACGTACGCTTAATCTTTAGCACTACAAAACGGATTTTAATGCAGTTTTCACTACCATATAGATATTTTTTTACAGAAGGTTTACCTAAACAATATATTCCAATTAAGTTTTTGTATAGTCGAGAAAATTCAATTTTTATTTTGTAATCAAGTCGTCAAAAAATGATTTTCGGGCGCTTACATGGCTTACGCTGGCTAAACCTTATGACATACATTAACAAAAAAGTTCTAAAGAATTGTAGTTCTTCAAAAAGCCTGGAGAAAAATCCTCGACGGCATATGTCTATCTCCTAAGGTTGCCTCTCAGTAACCATTTTTATCTTCAACATAATAATTTATACTAAAATTATATCATAAAGCTAAAAAGTTTGTTTGGTTGAACTCGCTACTTTCAGGAACTACAGGTTCGAATGGAAAAAGTATTTTTGTGTTGGATAGCTCAGTTATCTAACAAGGCTATAAGCTATATAACATCACGCTACGACCAACAGGAGCAGAGTAATCACTGAAAAATGTTCCATAAACGGAGAAAATTTAATTCCTTTTGATAGCTTCCATTACGTGCCTGCGTAAATGGTTAAAGACACGCAATCATGTTAAAAAGTTCTAAAAAAGTCCGCGATAGCATATGTCCATCCATTAAGGTTGACTAAATATAACCTTTTTTTATGGTAATAAAATTTGTTCTAAAATAATACATTATTTGCGAAGGTGTTTTTATAGACATGGTATTAATCCTTATCGAAATGAATATAATATTCATCACAAGTATTTAATTTTGAATGAAATTGCCCTTTCCATCAGTTGATTTTAATGAATATCTTAAGGGATATCACAGTATTAAAATAACTCTGCAGCAAAATAAAGAAAGTTTCATCTCCTTTAGAACAGGAATAAAATTAAGGGTGCTTATGACCCACTCTCTCTCTCTATCTCTTATGTGACTCAGACGAAGTTGCGCCTGTCAGCTAGTAATAACTAAAAGTATTAATTTTTAGTTTCCACAAAAACTTTCTGGGCTGTTTTAACAAGAAAGCCACCATCTTTACATGTACTCTGAAAATTATATATATTATATATTATAAGAATATATTCTAACCATGTGACCTTGGCATAATTCTGTATAAACATCCGCAATCATTAAATAAGAAGCTACTACCCTTGAGTTGAAAAATCTGTCACTGAGCACCTATGTGCCTGCAGCTGCACATGAGAGCCAGTCCCCCTCTAGGCTTAGCACCTAGAATCTAGACCAAATCATCACTTCACATCAAATCAGATTGTAATAAAACACTAATACTATATGCTATTTAAAAAATATTATTACTCACTTCAAAAACTATTTTACTAATCATACTGAAGTCTGATTGAAGGCATTCATCCTCAAGGAATTCCTCCTTCTTACTAATCATAGTGAAGTCTGATTGAAGGCATTCATCCTCAGGGAATTCTTCCTTCAGTTGTTTCAATTCAAAATCCTTACTGTCATAGTAATTTACATACTCTGTTGACTGTAAGTGCTCAGATGGATACTGGAATATATTCCAAATAAAATAATCATCCAAGTACTCTTAACCGGTTTGTTGTTTGAATACCTCCAATACTAGTCTACTATAGGGGACATTCATATAAAAACAACAGAATTTTGAGGCCAGGGACATTCTCTGTTGAACAATCAGTTCGCTCAAATTGCCTATGGCCATTGCTTATAGTCAACATAGCCAAGAAATGATGGCTCATTGGTAGCATGTGTGGACTCCGCATCTATCAACAAGTGAATTTCTTCAATAAGTCAGAGCTTTTGGTGAAAGAAGCCATCATGATGAAACTTTAACATGGTGGTAGGGCTTTTTCTAAGGCCCACCTGACTAGCTACCCTCTTAATTTGAAAATTTGTTGCCAAATGCAACATATTTAGAAGACATGAAAAGGAACATAGTTTAGAATCTTGAAGCACTGAGTTTTATACTGCTTTAAGGTGTGTTACACCATCCAATTCAAAATCTGCACAAAAGCTAAAATACTTGTTAATTGTAAGATCCAGAAAATTTGTAATAAGTAATAGGCATACAACAATATCTGTATATATATGTGAAGCAAAAGCTTTCTACCCCTTTTTAAGCATATTGCATGCACAGAAGACTGTGAGGTTTGGCATGGTTAAAGTTTATATGGAGAAGGATTGCAGAAAACTAAAATGTATTATCTGTTACGAATATATTAAATTAAATAAATTAATACTGCAAATCCTAAACCAACCAGTGCCATTGAACTTAGACCACCCAAAATATTGACATTGTCACTCAACGAACGGTGACAGCAAGTGATGTAGATAATACTCATTATCATGAATACTGCAAATGTCAAACAGAAAATAGTCTATGATTAAAAAGTCGCTTGCCAAATTTCAACCATAGGGTGATTGCTAGTATTAATATTCTATGATTTCTGAGTTAATATTTAACCAAACATTATGTAATAAATAATATTAATTATATTCGAGAATCAATTATGATGTTAGTAAAAATATTTTTTAATAATTTCTCCACTTCTCAATATTTTCTTCATTCAAAAAAGGTTTATTTTATTTTACAGTTAAAAGGAAAAGTTGCTGCTAAAACAGTAAGATAACATTTAAAAGTTTTCACAAAAAGGGCATAATAATTAGCAGAGAAGTTAGATTGATTGAAAGTAGCAAATATATTAATAAGAACTCTCGTTATATCACTTGATTTGATTTATGAACAATTTCTATATTAGCTTTAGTTTAGATATTACTTGATTATAACCAAGTCTTTTTTACAGTTAAATAAGATTTCACACTGTGGAATCAAATAGATATAGAGAAAAAAATTATTAATAGCGTTTTTTTGTTAATTTGACAATACAGATGTCAGTTCTAAGCAGTTGATATATAGAGATATGTAAAGATTCAACCATAATTATCTTCAAGTTTCTGAAGGATTGTTTTAAATTTTGACATTATTTTCATACATTACTTCGAATTATTATATAAACCTAAGCCAGTTTTTGTAACTAACTAGTTTTTATAGTTACAAAATTTTCAAAAATTTAAGTTAATACGTTTCATTATTTCCTTTTTTATTAGTTTTGAACAATCATATTACGACAAATTATAATAATTTATAATTGTTTATGACAAACATGACCCACTTCAATACTTTGTGCCGTTTTGACTTTTATGCATTGGAGAGGTTTTTGTCCAATGCAAAAAAAAAAATTGGTTAGGTTACACCTGAACTGTTAAATTACTAGAAATAAACAACAAATACTAATGAAAATTCATAAACAAGTCCTAGACAGACGTAATCCCATAAATCTAAAAAACCTAATTTCTCTAAACAATTGTTTCAGCTCTTTTCCAGAATTATTAACAATAAAATCAGAGGTATTTAATCTAAAGTTCAACCATGATTTATTGATAGAGATTACATATCTCATAATAGACACTTTTATACTTTGAATAATATATACAATACCATATTATTACTGCAAGGTGGTTTTCCGTCATATTTTATGTACTCTACTGTTTCTTGTTTCACTGTTGGTGTAGACATCTGTAAATTAATAGTTATTTTACTCTTTGTATTTCAGCGAAGCTCAAGGTTTAACCTTTCAAAACACGAAAATGACGTTTATTTAGGGATGCCAGGTGAAGAAATACTAAAATAAAAATAGTACGAAAATTTTGACAAAGTTGTACCTTTTTTAGTTTAATAAATTACCAATAGCACACATTAAAGAGGTTTTTGTCAAGCTAGCTCAGTCTTATAAATAATACACAGACAGTTGAACAGAAAACACGACAGACATTTTAAAAGACACCAAACGATGCGCATATACAAAAGTAGCTAATAATAATATCAATAAGTTATTTATTACGATAATAATATATCCATGTTAATTATAATAATAATTTTAAAAGTTCTTAATTAATAAAGATATGATTTTAATAATTCCCGCAACATGGACGCGTACCCAGTGCTGCAATATCAGACAATCGACTCTATTTGCGATCACCTGCAGGATGCTGCTGGTACTAGCCCTCAAACGAGTCATCACAGATGCAATACGTTTACGCACAATTGCATGAAAGCCATACTTATGTGACATTATCGACAAACATCTGTTATGCACTCCAGTGCCGAGCTAGCCCCAACAGCACTCTGAAGGCGTTATTATATTGTACTCTTAAGGTATTTATAGCCTTCCGCGAATAGTTGACCCACAGGCTACATGTATACAGCGTTTGGCAGTAAGCTTTAAAAAGATAATTTTTAACTGGCGAAGAACATCGTGCAAACCTGCGAGCCAACATATTGCTTCGGGCAGCCATCGCTCTACGTTCTCGTTCGATATCCATATTGTCAGACAGATCTGCGGTAACCCAATGCCCCAAGTATTTAAAAGCAAAAACACGTTTAAAGAGACACCCGTTGAGATTTATTGCTGGTATCTCGCAAACGTGTTTACTACGCGCCTCAAATATCAAGAGTTCACTCTTACTTTAGGCCGTGAGCCGCCGTATACTCCTCACAAATAACTAACAACTTTCAGATTGCACTGATTGATGGACACAAGAGCACCATGTCATCTGCATAACCAATATTATTAACTGTTGTACCGTCTAATGAACAACCGACTATGGTGCTGCTTAGCTTCTCTATCAGGCCATTAATATAGAAATTAAAAAGTTTAGGCGAAGTTAATCCACCCTGTCTAACTACACATTTCAATTTATACATATCAGAGAGCTCGCCGCCCCATTTAACATATTTGTTTTGTTCAGCGTACCAGAACCTAAAAATATTAATTATTTCTATAGGTATGTAGCGACATCTCTCGCCACAACTGACGCATCAACGCATCGACACAACTACGTAGCGACACATAGCGACATCTATCGATCCACATAGGACGCATCCTACTATCCTACATTGCACTATAGAAATTAACTCTATCGTTGAGTATATATACAAGAACCCGACTACAACAGTCGGGGCAGCTGCCCGCCAGACATAGCACCCGTCTGGCCGGAGGATCCTCCCTTTTCTATGGCGGATGAGGAACTTTACTCTCTGTTCCTCACACCTCCGCTAAAGGTAAGTCTGTGTGCTTAATCAGATTATGCCATAGTATGTCATAAGACACTGTATCGAAGGCCTTAGAAAGATCAAGAAAGCACACATACATAGGTGTCTTTCTGTCAGTATAGTATCTTACAATGCTTTTTAAACACAATACTGCTGTTTCAGTGGATAAACCAGCCTTAAAGCCAAAATGTGCATCATGTAACTGTATGTGCTCATCCAGAATACGATTAAGCACGACGTCAAGGACCTTTGCTATGATAGTAACTAATGATATAGGCATGTAGTTATTTTTATCTGCCGTGTCGCCGGTTTTATTTTTTATATGGGTACCACAAGTGTATTCAAGAGGTTAACAGGCAGAAAAGAATGCCGAATACAAAAATTAAGCAACATGGACAGTATCCTCGATAAATGACACCCAGCATACTGCAGTTGCTCTATACTAAGACCATCATAGCCTGGTGATCTACCTCTGCTCATATTTTAAATGATATACGAAATACACTTAGATGTAATGTATGTGGCTGGACGGATGTTAATACACGAATGACTATTAGGCCTGAATAGGATCTCCGTATGTGACAAAGGGGAATGATTGATTACAAATTGTTTTTGAAATATATTAGCTATAACTTTCGGTTCACTACAGCCATCAACGCTGGCAGGGAGACTCAGTCTTGTGTTGAGTTTATTAGTTGATTTCCAGAATTTACTAAAGTGTTTATTAGTTTACTGGGAAGCTATTATATTCATTTTTATTTGTTTTTGATTATTCTGGCACCATTTTAACTTTGATTTAAACTCTCTTCTAGTTTTGGTCATTTGTAAAACAATGGGTCCCTCAGAGGGTTTACCAAATGCTATCCAAGAGAGGAATGAAAGTCGAGCTTTCCTGTGAGCATCTCCAACATGCCTGTTCCATCCAATAACAGTCCTCCTTCTTCTTATAGATTTGGATGTTGATAGAACTGCAGATTCCCTTAATATACATAAAACTAAAACATAGAGCTAAAAGTAATCTGTCAAATTTAAGAAAAGAACAAAACAACCCACGCGTGTACAACCTATAACGCGTATTCCACAGTGCGTATCATAGAGTAGAGTAATACTTAGGGAATAGAGAACCAACTCTTGCTTTTTTAATGCCAACATCTTGAACGTAGCTCAATCTGTTAATCTTATTCCGAAACTTTTTATAAATACGTACGCAATACGCATAGCTAGGTAGTTATATTATAAGTAAATTAATAAGGAAAGGAAATCTAAAGAACATAATAAAACGCACAGAATTATTTATTGTTTATGGTTAAAATCATATAGCTTAACATATTTTTTTAACTTCAACATCCGCATCGTAATTAAATTTCATATAAAATTCGATTGCTTCAACTATAACCTACAAATTATAATACTGTACAAGTATACAAATATAAATAATAACTAGTATTATAAAATATGTCTTAACAACATCTGGTTTTTTTATTTAAAAGTTTACATTACAGCATGTGACGTCATATTGCATTTGTTCATTATAATTGAACCTATTAGGAAGATGGGAATGGGATGGAATGTTTTAAAATCACTTTCCCACGATGTAGAAACAGGCGAGTTTTCTTTACATAGCTGCCACCTTTGCATTTAATAAGAGGTTGTTTTGAAAAAGGTCACAGCTTCAGGAAATTATTTGTTGAGAAAATATTTTTAAGTACCTAATTGTTTTTGAAAGTCACTAGCATAAATCAGATTTTCTTATTTCTTATTTTTGACGTGACAACGTCTTATAATTCGATGGAGCCGGCTGTACGCACGAAAAAACATGACTCGTGCGGCGTTACCTCGCTCTGAGGCGTTCCATTTAATACTTGAAGTGCAAACGAGAGCGCGGAACGAGCGACAAAGAGGCACAATCGGCCTCCGCGTTCGGCAGCGTTCGACATCTGTCTCTCTCCTACTTGAGTGAGCGATGTGTCCGCGTGGACAGTTGCTATACAATAATACATTTACATGTTTTCGTCAAGTATGCAACGATAATTGCGGCGATAAAGGTAATGATTCTTTCGATATTAAATATATGTTCAATGATATATTGTCGAATATTCGTGCTTTCATCATTAAAATAAATAGCATCGGTCCACTAGTGCAGCGGTTGTAGGTTATGCTATAATTGACAAAACTATAACATCTTCCTATATCCTCCCCCTTCTCTATATCGATACAAAATATCTATCAAACAAATAAAAATAAAATTTTCTTTTGAAAAATGATACCATTCCATCAGTATTTTCTTATGACGTTGTCACGTTCAACTATCCCAATCTCTAAAACTCTCCATAGAAGATTTATAAATATTTTGTGGTTTCACTTCATATCCATAGTTTGGGAAAACATGAAAATTGATAAATTAAAATAGATTTTAAAAAAATTACATGAAAAAACAGAAAATATAAATTTATAAACTGTACGAAATTGGACCCGTATTCCTATCTCTTTCTAACATAAACGTATAAAAAGCCCTCTTACATGCCACCGATCTATAATTTAATTAAATCTATGGTTACTACCCACTGTTACTCTATTTATATCCCTATTATAGTGTAAAAGGCTGTTATTTTGGAACAAGTTACTGGAACTGTTATTTAACTGAAACAGGAACAGGTATTTTACCTGCTATAGCTTACACCAGAGATAAATAACAGCTTACACCTTGACCAATGTTGCCAACCAAAATAAAATAAAAAATTAAATGAAGTGCCCAAAGTTGGTAAACTGTAAAGTGAAAATCGGTGGATCTACCAACTTAACCCAGCACTCTAGTTGTATTTGAATACCTAGATTTCGAAGATTATGTAAAAATATGTGAATTACAAACTGCTCTAAAAGAAATTATTTATATATACATACTACTTATTACAATAAAGCGGAAGTTTTTTTGTTTAACAATGCTTTTAACGTTTTTTTCACGTTTGGTGTTCGTAGGCCGTGGTGTACACTACAGCCACGATCTTCCCTTTGTTGGAGTGATTTCTCAATAAAATAAATCGGCAGGTTGGCGCATAATGACTGTATTATTATAGTATATTGGTACATAATAAATTATTATAATTTGCATATATAATGCAACAATTTACATAGGTGTAAACAAAATTATTCAAAACGATTTGTAGTAGTCACCTGCAAAAAGAATACAATACTACGTAAGAGTCGCCTAAAAAGACTTTTTCTGACATGTTCTCTTTTCGAACATTTCTAATTGTATCTACTTTCTAAGCGGCCAGTACAAATCAATTAGAGACGATCGAGGCGCCATACCAGATTTCCATATCTGTTCATGTTAATTCCTAAATAATCACGCCTAGCCCTTGATATAAATTTAACGGTATGAAAATATTTGCTCTAGTACCATTATCCAGGGAGGAAATAGGGGAATACGTTTGTATGGGCAAAACACTGCCCGCGTTGGGGTAAGGGAGGGTTATGCCGGTCACTTACATTTATTAAAGAATCTAGCATGAAATATAAGCCGACATCCTATGAAGATAAATAAATTGAAACAAAAGTAATAAAACTAAAAAAAAAGACAATGATTACATTGGGAGTAATACCGGTCAGCGTGACAGGCATTAGCCACTTGTAAAATTTTTTGTATTGAACAATTTTTTTTATTTCAAAAACGTCTCACAAAGAGCTTAAAATCTATCATTACATGAGTAGCTACATAGTTGAATAACTAAAACTATCACTGACAAAAAAGATACATAAATATTATAACACTATTATATTCCGCTGCTAAATAATAACAAAATATGGGCACGCAATATACTGACATGCGTGCCTCAACAACGTATGCTCGTAACTGCGCGGGGGGTGGTGCATTGGCGCCGGGAAGACTCACGCCACCTTATATGCATGTATGCGTGTCTGTAAACGCTGTTATTGGGAAAATAGTGTGGTGACCGGTATTGTCATCTGACCGGCATTACCCTTCTTTACCCTACCTTTTAACGTTGCCACTATGGTACACCCACCTATGATTAGATAATTGATTCGCCGTACGGAACTGTTTCCCGCAGAAACATTCAAATACTTTATCGTATATAACATGAACATTTCTAATATGTTTTACTAATTTTGTTTTGCTGTTGAAAACTTTCTGGCAAGTGTCACATTGGACATTATACTTATTTTTATCTTTAACATTGCCAACACGGTGCGCCCTCTTATGTTTATTTAAGTAGTCCGGCGTACGGAACTGTTTCCCGCACAAACATTCAAATACTTTATCGTATATAACATGAGTATTTTTAATATGTCTTACTATATTTTTTTTGCTGTTGAAAACTTTCTGGCAAGTGTCACATTGGAAATTATACTTATTTGTATCGTTTACTTTACCACAATGGTACGTACTCCTATGACTATATAATTGGTACGGCTTACGGAACTGTTTCCCGCACAAACATTCAAATACTTTATCGTATATAACATGAACCTTTCTAACATGTAGTAATAATTTTTTTTTGCTGCTGAAAACTTTCTGGCAAGTGTCACATTGGAAATTATACTCATTTGTATCTTTTACTTTACCACGATGGTGGGTACTCCTATGATTATATAATTGGTCCGGCGTACGGTACTGTTTCCCGCAAAAACATTCAAATACTTTATCGTATTTTTCATGAACAATTTTAATATGTCTTACTAAATTTTTTTTGCTGTTGAAAACTTTCTGGCAATTGTCACATTGGAAATTATACTTATTTGTATCTTTTACTTTACCATGATGGAACGTACTCCTATGATTATATAATTGGTACGGCGCACGGAACTGTTTCCCGCACAAACATTCAAAAACTTTATCGTATATAACATGAACATTTTTAATATGTAGTAATAATTTTTTTTTGCTGTTGAAAACCTTCTGGCAAGATTCACATTTGACCTCACTTGTATCATAATGCTGTTGCCGCTCGTGACTAGTTAACTGCGTCGGTGTACGGAACTGCTTTCCGCACCAACATTGAAATGCTTTATCGTATATACAATGAACATTTCTAATATGATTTAAAATATAGTTTTTGGCGTTGAAAACTTTCTGACAAGAGTCACATTGAAATTTGGCCTCATTATTATCTTCAACGTTGTCATCATGTTGCTCGCGCTTATGATCATATAAGTGTAACGGTGTTCGGAACTGTTTCCCGCACCAACATACAAACATACACCCATAATCATAGTGAGTCCTTTTTTTATGCACCGCTAAAGCAAGTTCGCTTACATACACAAGCTCGCATGAATCACATTTATATTCCATTTTCCCATCCTCCTTACCAGTACGACATAGTTTCGTATGTTTATATGATTTGTAATCTAAAAGCGGAACGTTACGCTCCTCTACATTCTTAAATTGCTTGGCACATTTAGGTATTTTCTCGCTGTGAACATCACCGACGTGTGAAAGCATATTATCATGATTATTAAATCCTTTATCGCAATATTGGCACTGGTGTAAATTATTTATTTCATTATCCCTTGACGTATTTATTTCAACTTTCAAATGTCCATTATTGTGCTTCAATAACTTGAAACTGCAAATGTTAAAAGAGAATAGTTAATGATGTATATTAACTCTGATTGTACAGCGATCAGAATGTTTATGTAAAAGTACACTAGCCTCCGCTGTGATTCCCGCTAGGGCAAGCCACATATTATATTGTTGTTGCTTTATAGAGGTCGAACAAGTAATACACAATTTATTTATGTACTGGCACAGCATTATAACAAAGTAATCTGCAACTGAGTTAGATGCAGCCCTAGAACAACTCCGACAGCCGGGAGATGCGGATCCGTCAACTGCTGCTCTTATTATGTCAATTTACAAATACGTCGCGTAAACATAAATATCGATACTGAACTAGAACTGCCTCATTAGCTTAGTGATCCTAAGCGCGACTGCTATTCTCGAGGTCCTGGTTTCGATTCACAGGTCGAGCAAAGTATTATTGGGTTTTTCTATGAAGTTCTCAGTAGCAGCTCGGAGTTTGGCTTTGTACCGATTAATGACAATAGGCTCGCCCCCTATTACATGGGACCTAAAAACATACCTGGTGAACTGTGGGTGTAATACACCTCTGCCTAACACTTCCGGGGTACAGGTATGATGGTATGTTATGTTATGAAACTGACAGACTAAATAGTATTCTACAACTGAACCAGGGGTCGACGGGAACAAGTAATATTGTCGTGTAAAAATCCAAGTGCGCATCGGGTCACACGCAGTGTAGAGTCTCGTAGTTGCCCGTCACAATAAGCAGACTTTATGTAATTTTCAATGGAATTTATACGAAATATCTTCTCGAAGAACATTTTATAAGTTAGTCGACTTTTACTCCTTAATACTAATATTCGATAAGTTCTGATGACGAAATATATTATTACTTACTTCCTAGAATTTCAAATTCTTTTTGATTTAATAAATAACTTACAATCGCTTTTGAAACTAGAAATAAAACCTAAGTAGCAATATATCTTTTAAAAACTTACAAAAGCTGTAATATATTTTAGTGAAAAAGAAAAACATGAAAATGTAATATATAATTATCCAATACGTAAGTATAGGCAACTCAAGAAACAGTCAGAGGGCAGCCCTAGTGCGTGTTTATCTACTAAGCGGCTGCAGGTAATTATTTCAAGAACTCTGAAGAGATAACATACTGTTTACTTTAGTGTAATGTGTAGTGTAGCGGCGTGCGACCTCGTCCCCGCCAATGTCTATAACATAGGACGGTCGAGCACGAACTTGTACGACAATAGAGGTATGCCACGTACAGCGGACAGGTAAAAAATGTAGATGTTTCACCCGTGACAATTTTATCCGACACACCGCGCCGCCAACGCACTCGTGTAGTCTATTATAATTTATCTTCCCGTAAGTACCAATTATTTTAATTTTTCGTTATCTCCTAAACTATGGGGCTAATAGGGGGCGAGATTATTGCCATTAATCGGGCACAAAGCCAAACTCCAAGCCACTACTGAGAATTTCATAGAAAAACCTAATAGCACTTTGCTCAACCAGATGCAAAATATTTTTACATTTTAAAACAAACAAATGGTTAACGGTTACAGTACTTTTAATCATTAAGTTACCGGCAGGTAGGTACTAACTTCTAATCCGATTATTCAGTTTTATAAATATACAATAAAATAAATTATGCAGTGGAATGTATACCGCATTTATTGAGATCTTATGTGAATCATAATGTGAACAGTGGTATTGGAATAGATATATGACAAAACTATCGGTCCGTCGTGACGTAGTGTGAACCAGCTCTAAGTCTGCACCAAAAACCCCTTTTGCCCTATATTACCTTTACGATATTTTCAGTGGATAGAGGTGATGACATATTCTATAAAAACATTATCTCTAATCACTTTCAAATTACTAAATAAAGAAGATTAGTTGGGTTAATTATTAGGCATAATGAATATAGTATTAAATTTAAACTAGGAATCCCTCTAAACAGCATTAACGTCCAAGATCCCAGGGCCGGCAGACGTCACTTATTTTCTGATGAACAAAACGTGTAAGATTTAGTAGTGTTAGTATGTACTATGATCGTTAGCCCACTTGCTGCTTTCAACAGACGGACATTTTCCAGGTATCTGGTAATCAAAGTACATAAAAACACTGCTCGTCTCACTTAAATTCCGACAACTGATTTTTACGTATATGTTACAAAATATCGTTAAAAATCAGTCATCAATACTCCCAGACACTTCTCGGCGGCAGTAAATATAATACCTTACAGGATTATAGGCTGTAAATGGGTTTTTCGAGTGAAGGATGAAACAACAGGAACAAGGTACAAATCAAGGTTCTGTGCTAAGGGATTTGCACAGAAAAGTGGTATTGACTATACTGAGACATTCTCGCCAACTGTCAGGTATGACTCTATTCGCTTATTGCTATCTATTTCAGCTGAAAGAAGCATGGTCATGAAACAAATTGACATAAGGACTGCTTTCTTATATGGCGAATTGCAAGAAAACATATACATGACGCCGCCTATTTCTTTAATTAGAAATTCGAGCTATCATAAGAAATGCAAACATATACAAGTCAAATATAATTTTGTGAAAAAAAATATATATATAGATCTCAAGTATGTTATATATAGTACTGAAAATCAGTTTGCAGACATATTTACCAAAAGCTTTGTGTAAAGTGAAATTTAAATATTTTAGGGATAAACTTGGTGTAATTGAAAATTCAAAGTAATCTTGTCAATTATTATAAAATGTAAACTTTAGAGAGAGTATTGGAATTAATAGAAGTTGTTGCCTTACTCGAAAGCTAATCGTAACGCCACTAGATGGTGTCCAGTGTCTTTTCTTTTAACTGTAATCTTATCAATATTAAACCATTATAAAAGATCGGGGGAAAAGTTTCTTCACATTTTTATATGAAAAGTCAAGAAATTTTTTTTCAAAGTTTATTTACATTTATTTACAGTTTTGTTCGATGACTTTCTGCCATTTTGTAGGTAGAGACATGATCCCGTTGCTGTAGAAACTTTGGGACTTCTGATCAAAAACACGCGACAAATAGTTTTGGCAGTCCTCTCTTGATGTTGACCTTACAGAACCTAAAGAATTCTGACGAGACCGAAACAGGTGAAAATCTGAAGGTGAAAGGTCAGGGCTATATGGTGGATGAACTAACACAACCCAGCCAAACTCTCTTCATTTTTGCTGAGTGGCTAAAGAAGTATGTGATCTAGCGTTATCGTGATGAAAGACCACACCCTTCCTGTTGATCAATTCCGGCCGCTTTCTCTCAACTGCTTCCTTTAATCTCATCCGTGATGAAAGACCACACCCTTCCTGTTGATCAATTCCGGCCGCTTTCTCTCAACTGCTTCCTTTAATCTCATCCGTGATGAAAGACCACACCCTTCCTGTTGATCAATTCCGGCCGCTTTCTCTCAACTGCTTCCTTTAATCTCATCCGTGATGAAAGACCACACCCTTCCTGTTGATCAATTCCGGCCGCTTTCTCTCAACTGCTTCCTTTAATCTCATCAGTTGTTGGCAGTAGAGATCCGAATCGATAGTTTTGCCGGGCGGTAATAGCTCATAATGAACAATGCCCTTCCAGTCCCACCCAACATCAACTTATTTCGAGTTAGCTCAGGTTTAGCCACAGTCTGTGAAGCCTGGCCGACCTTTTTCGCACGTTCTTGTCATACGTGATCCACTTTTCATCGCCAGTTATCAATCTCTTCAAAAATGGCTCGGTGTCATTACGTCTCAATAATGAATCGCAAATGAGTACACGGTTCATTAGGTTTCTTTCAGTGAGCTCCTGTGGTACCTAAATATCGAGTTTTTGGTATAGCCAGCTTTCTTCAAATGGGTTAAAACTGTTTTGTTGCCAATTTCCAGTTCTTCAGCTACATCGTACCTACTGATTTACCGATCTTAATTCCCTTTTTTAAAAATGGCGTCCATTTTATTCGTAACAGGGCGACCAGAGCGAGGTGTATTTTAAAAATCAACATTTTCGGACTGAAAACATTTGAACCAACTTTGTGCATAAACATCACAAACTTTTTTCGCTGCTTGAGTTGCAGTTTTGCCTTTTTTGTAATAATATTTTTAAATTTATCGAATTTCTTCATTAGATTAACTAATTTTTACAGGAAGAAAAACAAATGAAAAAGAGCGGGAAACCACTTTTTTCTTTTGTTTTTTTATTTTTTTATTGTAACCTTTTTAATGTTACACAAACCAGCCAGATAAACATAGTACAGCCAAAGAAATTTTATAACAAGTTTATATCTACGTTATGCGAAAACACTTTTTCCTCGACCTAATATAATCATTCAAAGTCTATTATTAACCCTACTCAATCTTACACGTTTTGTTGATCAGAAAATAAGTGAGGTCTGCCGGTCCTGGGATCTTGCTCTATCAGATTTATGTTTAGAATTACTTTTGACAGTCAGCTATTTTTACTGTCACCTACTGATGCTATGGATTATGAGTACAACACATTTGCAATATAAAAATATAACATTATGTGCAACATGAACACAATGCTAGTCCTTTTATCTATTTGCATTCTCTGAAAACGATTCAGTAAATAACTTCATGATTTCTACATTGTAAGTGAAATAGTTTGTTGGGTACTCACCTATTTATGAATATTCTACCACACAACTTGCATTGAACTTCTTGAGGAGTTACAAGGACATCATAATGTATGCTAGTCGCATCAGTATTATCCAATACATCTTGTTCCTCTAGCCTCTCCCCTTTTATTGTAACCCGGTACTTTTTATTAACATTTTGTTCATTTATAGATAAAGGCAGCCCTTCTTCTATGTTGTTATGTTGTACTGTTTGTTTTTCTATAACATTTAATAACTCCTTATCCTGTAATTATTAACAATTGTAACTTTCAGTAACTGAAGTTATTATAATTATAGCACAAATAAGCTAATAATAAATTAATTACGTCTGGGAAATAGGTTTTCTTTTTATATTGAGAAGGATCTGCTCTGGTTATTAATCATATATTTACTAGTAAAGTCGGTCCTGCTTGATTAAAACTATTAATAAAGATGTAGTTCTGTCTGTACATTTAATATTTTTCCAAAATTTCCCCATAGGCATTCTATACGAACGACACTGATCACGAATATGACATTTGATATAAGAATTCCCATTATTACATTTAGAAATCATTAAAAATATAATCATATATTAACTTTCATATATTCTCAAAGGATTATAATGAAATTTTATACACGGAAAGTATAACTTATTTGTAGACATAGATTTATCCTTTATAGTTTACTTAGCGTAAGATTCATGCCCAGTGGTTTTTTTTTGCGCGGTTCCCTATTTATTTTTCTACAATAAAAGTAGTCATGTAACTTCTTATAGCATCTGCTATCTGCCAGTGAAAGTCTCGTCAAAATCTGTCCAACCGTTTCGGAGATTACCCGGAACAAAAAGACATAAAAAAAATTTTAGGTTTTTTGTTATACTGACGCAAGGTTGTACTGTGCGCAAAAAAATATCACAACAAGTTTCCAACCGCGACTTCGTCTCTGCTATTTTTCAACGTGGCTTTCGAAACTCCCGTTGCCATACAGGTTCTTTTTACTGTCTGATCAACAGATAAACACAACTGTTTGTTCCGTTTTTCGTTTTCAAACAATTTCAACACTTTTAACACGAGATTTCTCTCTCCACTATGTAAAGTTTTACCCTTCATTATAACAATAAACTTAACACAAAAAATAACTATTAACTAAGCGGTAACCTTAACAACTATTAACGAAACAGTATCAAAAAAGATTATAAAATCGGAGCGCGTCGTCGTTGCGTGACGTAAGGCAAAACGAGATTAACAAGTTTAAAAAATGGCGTTGCCTACAGTACACCACTGGAGCTTGAGGGGAAGTTACAGGGTAGCGGGCGGAGGGTTACATTTGAGGCGAGTCTCAACTTATCGCGCACAGGTAATACAGTGATATTGATACAGTAGTAGTATCAATTGTACTTCCCTATGCGTTTTAGTAACAAGCTGTTATTTTGACATTACAAATAGAAATGTCAATTTTATTAATTGTTCAGACTTGTTTATTCTTTGACAACATTTCGTAGACGGGATGCATAAGTGATTTTATCATTAATAAACTATAAGAATCGTCAATAATAATTTCAGAAATATGTAAAAAAAAACAATTCTTATAATGTTAAGTAACTACGCTCCCCGCGCGCCGCCGCGCCGTGACTAGCGAGGCGGGATCGGAGGGGGGAACAACTATTATTGCGCCATGAGACGTGCGTGCGAGAAGTCCATTATTTTTCTGTACAAATATTTTTCTATATAAAGTATTAAAGTTTAAGAAGCACAAAACTGTCTCATTCAAATCTATTCAAAAAGAGCGGCGTAAACATTTGGTGACCCCGACGTGATATTGGAGAAGAAACGCAACTTTCTGATGATCATTGTTACCTACTACTTTCAAATCACCGGAAAACGGACACCACCTCTAGGAATTCGCCAGCCACCAGCTGCAGCCACTATTTCCGAGGGAAGTGCGTTTATTCCTTTATATCTTAATCCTTTCCATTTTAATTTGCGTTTAATATCGTTGATAACTCCGTATTACGTATCGTGTAATAAAAATTCGTGGAACAAATACCCACAAGTAAAATATCCAAAATAAGTGTTCAAACTTCGTTATAATTTGCTAAATAACGGTAAACTACCATTAGATTAAATAATTTAAACTTGTAATAATCATTTATAAAGAAGAAAATATTTAGAAATTTCATTGTAATTTTATATTTTAAACATCATATTCAACACACAGTGTTAAATTGTTCATCTCACATACGAATATTTCCTATTTGTTAGTGTTACATTCTTCTTAAAACATATTTAAACATATTCTAAAGCATATTTGCCGACTATTTCAGGTGTTCTCCGAAAGTGTGCTGGTGAGAATTTGGTAAAAACTTGGCAAGTTTACTCGCCGTGTATTCCAACAAGCAACCGTGCCCTCTCAGTGTGTCGCGCTGTGCATCGGCGTCGGCCGCAGAACCGGTTTCTTATCTATTAGCTGCGCTTTACTGGAGTTAAACGTAACGTATTCCTTGTTTGATTTCTAATACTAAAAGATAGTTGTTCACGTACTAGCGTACTAAACTAATTTGTGATACGTTATTTTCGCCTGCAAGATGAGTGAATTAAAAGAACTTATTAAACAAAGAGGTAATATCAGAGCGCGAATAACTTTATTTGAAAAGCATTTAGCGCCATTTTTAGATATTGAAGAAACTAGTACTGTAAAAATAAATGAACTTAGTATCAGGCTGAATAAAATACGTGATCTTGCGTGCAGCTTTGAAGACGTTCAATCACAAATTGAAATGTTGGACGACGATACAACTAAACAAATGCAAGAACGCGAAACTACAGAAAATATCTGTGTCAATTTAATCGCTCAAGCTGAATCCTTATTAGAGTATTTCCAAAACACAAATAAGGTATCCAACACAAGTTTTAAAGGCTCTTGCAATTTAAAGTTACCAGCTTTAAAGATCCCGCCTTTTAGCGGAGAGTCAAATAAGTGGCTTTCCTTCAGAGACATGTATGTATATTTCCTTTATTCATGACAATGAAAATATAGATGAAATAGGTAAATTCCATTACCTTAAGTCTTTTTTGGAAGGCGCGGCTTCCTCTGTAATTAATTCAGTAAATATGTCGTCAGACAACTACATAATAGCTTGGAACTTATTGTGCGAACGATATAATAACAAACGGTTGCTAATTAATGAACACATTAAGTGTTTATTTGCCATAGAACCTCTGCACAGGGCAACAGACTTCGGTATTCGCGATTTGATAGATACTTTATCGAAAAATCTAAGTGCTTTAAATTCATTAGGAGAACCTACTGACAATTGGGACACGATTATTATATATATGGCCTCGACGAAGTTAGATACTGTTACGGCAGGAAAATGGGAAGAGTATAGAAATGATAGGGATTCATCTAGTTTAAAAGATTTTTATTCATTTCTTCGTCAGCGCGCTTCAGTTCTGGAAACCATGAACGCTAGTAGGTGTTCAAAGCCTTACGGGAAACGACATAGTTTACCCAAAACTAAATCATTTGTTTCATCTTTGGAAGCATCTCTTGACAAGCGTTGTGCAATCTGCAAACAAGATCATAAAGTTTTTGAGTGCTTTAAGTTTAAATCTTTACCTATTGATGAAAGAATTACTAAAGTTTCGCAATTAAAACTCTGTAGTATCTGCTTTCGAACCGGCCACCAGACCTATCAATGTAGGATGAGTGGATGCCGGATTTGTCGACGAAAACACAATACTTTATTACATAGACAATCAAGTACACACATATCACAACAGCAAGGGGTTATTGAACAACCTCCACTAAATACTAATTATAATAATAATATAAATGCAAACTTACCTGTTTCTGTTGTCGACTCCACAGCATCTAGTCCCTCTACTTCGGTATCAATGTCTGCAGTCTCCACCAATCAAGCCATTCTTTCCACGGCGTTGGTCAAGGTGACAAGCAATGACAAATGATTTATTCTAAGGGCCTTACTAGACTGTGGCAGTCAGATATCCTTTATTAGCGAGAATGCTCAAAGGAAAATCGGTTCCTGTAAAAGAAAAGATCAATATAAATGTATATCTGGCTTAGGCAATATTGTCTTAAATGTGACACAATACTGTACAATACGTATACATTCACTATCTAAAATGCTTTATTCTACCTAAAATTACTGATAATCTACCTCATGCTACAGTACGAATCCAAGATTTGTGTATTCCCAATCATATTCAACTTGCAGACCCACAGTTTTATAAACCCGCTGAAATTGATTTATTGTTGGGTGCTGATATATTTTGGGAACTTATTGGTGTAAATAAAATAATTTTAGGACCACAAAGGCCAATCTTGCAAGCAACAAAGTTGCGCTGGTTAGTATCTGGGCCCATAGGGGGGAACATAAATACCAATTCTAAACGAATACAATGTCATTTCAGTCAAGATATAAAACAACAATTAACAAAATTTTGGGAACTAGATGATTTGTACCCTACTAAATTTGAATCTAAGGACAACGAATATTGCGAGCAACTATTTACTAAAACAACTTGTCGTGATGAAAAGGGTAGATTCATTGTAGAGATTCCACTTTGCTAGTCACCGGAATCATTAGGTGATTCATATAATGTTGCAGAAAAAAGATTGATCCAACTCGAAAAGAAACTAAGAAACAACCCTATTCTAAGACACGAATATTATAAATTCATAAACGAATATAAATCTTTAGGGCATATGAGTGAGGTTCCTAAGCCTTCATTCGGTAACTATTTACCACATCATGCTGTAATAAAAGAACAAAGCGAAACAACCAAATTAAGAGTCGTATTTGATGCTTCAGCAAAAACTACTTCCGCAAAATCTTTTAATGATATACAATATATAGGCCCAGTCGTACAAGATGATCTTCTATCAATCTTACTTAGATTTCGAAAACATAAATACGTTATTTCAGCAGACGTTGAGAAAATGTACCGCCAAATACTAATAAAACCACAACAACGTAATTTGCAAATGATTTTGTGGCGTGACCACGAGGCGTCACCTGTTAAAACATTCCAATTAAATACAGTTACTTACGGTACAGCGTCTGCTCCTTTTCTTAGCACTAGATGCTTAATGCAATTATCGAAGGATTGTTCAGACCCTGAAATATCAAACCTTATTAAAGAAGATTTCTACGTTGATGATTTTTTATCCGGAGCCCAAACAAAGAGCGAACTAAAACATGTGGTAACTTCGGTAACCAATATACTAAAGTCGGCATGTTTTCCTTTACGCAAGTTTCGCACCAATGCTCCATCAATTTTTGAAAACAACATGACAACATCACCAAAAAATCTTGATCTATGTTTACCTTCCAGTGCATTAGGTTTAAAATGGAATCCATGTGTAGATGTTTTTGAATTTCCCGTTCATATTGAAGCTCCAGAACTAGTTACAAAAAGATCAATCCTATCAAGCTCAGCAATGTTGTTTGATCCTTTATGATTGCTAGGTCTGTGCACTATTACTCCTAAAATTATTCTTCAAAAACTGTGGCTTACTAAATTGGATTGGGATGACCCTGTTCAACCAGAGTTAGAGAAAATGTCGAATAATTTTGTGTTGAGTTTAAATACATTTGCTACCGTTCAAATTCCTAGGTGTGTAATAATAGATAAACCTGTTACTATGGAGCTTCATACATTTTCAGATGCATCTCAGGCTGCATACGCTGCCTGTGTTTATATGAGATCAGTTGATATGTCTGGAAACATCTTAGTCAGACTTCTTTGTGCAAAAACAAAGGTAGCGCCTTTGAAATCTGTTACTATTCCGCGTTTAGAGCTTTGTGCTGCTCAACTGGCAGCTCGTTTGTGTGACAAGGTTAGAAATTCTCTTCGATGTAATATTTCAGAACTAGTTTATTGGACAGATTCCACAGTTGTTTTGTGCTGGGTGGCATCTCAACCTTGTGAGCTTCAAACTTTTGTAGCTAATCGCGTAAGTGTAATTCAAGATCGCACTTCGATTAGTGCTTGGAGGCATGTGGCAGGTCAAGAAAATCCTGCTGACATGGCTTCAAGAGGCTTAGATCCTAAAAACATTAAACGGGCCACACTATGGTAGAACGGCCCTACTTTTCTTAAGATGAATCCAGATAATTGGCCACAAACCTTCACTCCAATTAACGATGTACCTGAAAAAAAACCTTATCCTAAAGGTAAACCTACTACTAAAACTACTAGCTACAATAGATCTACAACATGCACTACATCTACTGTTTAAACAAATCATACAACTAATACTACTGAAAATTCTACACAATCAAACAAATTAATAAACTTTGATAGATATTCAAAATTCACAAATTTACAAAGATGTATGGGCTACGTTTTACGTTATATTTATAATCTAGGACATAAGCACTCTAAATTAATAGGTCCCTTATCTACTAGGGAATTAAACTCTACTTTAAATCTATTGATAAAACAACATCAAAATGAATGTTTTTCGCTAGAAATTAAAAGGCTAAAAACTAAACAAAACTTACCATCAAGGTCCCATATTTTGTACCTCAGTCCATTCGTTGATGAAGATGGTATCCTTCGCGTGGGTGGACGAATTCAAAATTCTGGCGCCGACTACAAAAAAATACATCCAATATTATTAGATACGTCTCATAATTTCACTAAGTTGTTATTTATACATTATCACAAAAAACTATTACATTGTGGACCTCATCTTTTGCTTAGCGATTTAAGAAATAATTTTTGGCCTTTAAGAGGACGAATACTAGCTAGAAGTACAGTAAATAAATGCAAAATATGTAAAATCATGAAAGCAAAATGCATAAATCCTATAATGGGAAACTTACCTGCTTCCAGAGTCGTTCCATCTCTCCCTTTTGAGGTCAGTGGTGTCGACTTCGCCGGGCCATTTTATATCACCGATCGTAAGGGTCGCGGTTGTAAAATTACAAAATGCTACATGTGTGTGTTTATTTGTTTTGCAACTAAAGCATTACATTTAGAGGTAGCTAGCAACCTCACGTCTGAAGTATTTATGCTTTGCTTAAGGCGGTTCATATCTCGAAGAGGAAAGCCACTCCAGATATATTGTGATAATGATACTAATTTTGTAGGTGCGAATAACGATATTACGAATTTTATAAAATCAAACAGTGAAAATTTAACCGGGTTTGCTGCCGATGAAGGTATTATGTTTAAATTCTCACCAGCCTACTCTCCCCACTTTGGTGGGCTTTGGGAGGCAGGCGTTAAGTCTGCGAAATATCATATTACTAGGATTTTAGGCGATAAACATCTTACATTCGAAGAGTTATCAACTTTATTTTCGCAAATTGAAGCCATCCTCAATTCCAGACCGCTGACTCCTCTCTCTTCAGACCCTAATGACCTTCATCCCTTAACTCCGGCGCACTTCCTGATCGGTAGACCACTTACCTCGCTACCTTCACCGAACCTGCTCGAAATAAATCCAAACAGGCTACATAGATACCAATATCTGGAGAAACTGTGGCAACATTTTTGGCATCGTTGGAAGAAGCAGTACTTGAGTGAGTTGCAGCAAAAGACTAAGTGGCAAACCTCTCAAAGGGGATTTCAGGAGGGCGATTTAGTGATCATCAGAGACGCTAACGTGCCACCCCTTAAATGGCGAATGGCACGTGTCTACAAATTATTCCCCGGACAAGATGGAACTACCAGAGTTGCCGATTTATATACTACAAAGGGCATAATTCGCAGAGCTGTTAACAATCTCTGCCCACTGATAGACATTGACTCACCACTAACACTTCGAAACCCTGAAGCTTTCGAAGGGGGGGAAGATGTTAAGTAACTACGCTCCCCGCGCGCCGCCGCGCCGTGACTAGCGAGGCGGGATCGGAGAGGGGAACAACTATTATTGCGCCATGAGACGTGCGTGCGAGAAGTCCATTATTTTTCTGTACAAATATTTTTCTATATAAAGTATTAAAGTTTAAGAAGCACAAAACTGTCTCATTCAAATCTATTCAAAAAGAGCGGCGTAAACATATAATAATTGTCAACCAATTTTGATGAAAATTGCGCATGGGAAGTAAATGCCATTCCTCAATTGTTTGGATATATGAATTGTCAATAATATGAGCAAAAATGAAATTACGGGATGAACATAATTACTATGTAGTAAAAAATGCGTGCGGAGCCGCGGGCACACAGCTAGTTGACTATAAAGGCTCAAACTAGTCTCATTATGAGAGCTTATGCATACAAAATGAACAAACAAATTACTCACTCCAGTAACTATTTTACTATTCATACTACAGTCCGATTGAGGACATTCATCCTCAGGGAATTCTTTCTTCAGTTCTTCCAACACACAAAATTTACTGTCATAGTAATTGACATAGTCGGATGACTGTAACGCTTTATATGTACTCTGGAATACAAAGAATTAAACAATTTTAGATAAAATTATAATCTACTGGAATTACACTTTTTAGAAGGAAATTGTGTAGGTATGTATATGAATATAAACATACAGGGGTATTGGTAATTCGACGTATTCCCGTTAGGAAGTGATAGAGGTGACTATTTGTGATAATTTTTGAGTTATCATGTTTTTTAGCTTTTTCAATAAGTCAAAAATGCAACTACAAAAATTTATTTAAAAAAAAAGTATAAATTAAAATCTAATTTTTTCGTCTGATTTATAAAAACGATTAAATACTGGTTATTTATCAATATTAAAAGAACAATTATCGGTCCAAATTTAAAAATGTGAGACGAAAAACGATATTATTTCAATATTTATTTGAGATTTTTTTCCACCAAAATGCTTTAAAAACAAAATAAACGTTATGAAACTTGGCTTGCAGATTATTTTAAATACATAACCGTTTTCTTATCTAAACAAAATTAATAATAATATTAATTATGATTATTATATTAATTATATTATTAAATAATGTATTATTAGTGACCATAGTACAGGATGGGCCAGAAAGGCGTACGATTTTAAAAGCACTCTTGCGTTTGAACCTTATGAGCAGGGGCTGCGCGGTGGTGGTGATGAGAAGCTCGGTTCTCGGAAATTTAGTCAAGATGGTTCGCTTCACCGGAGCGTAGCGTGCATTCTGCGTTAAACATTATTATAAAAATGGCAATTCGTGCGCTATTGTTCGACGTTTATTTCGGCGTGAGTTTGGATTACATGACGGAAATCAGTGTCCGAAGGAAAGTGTGATTCGATAGTGGGTCAGAAAGTTCGACTCTCAAACAGAAGCCTGCGGGACGTCCAAAGTCAACAGGAACGGAAGACACAATTGAACAAGTTAGAGCTTCAGTATTCAACGTAATCATGGTCTATCGACTCGCAAGCGATCAGCTGAACTTGTGGTGTCCAGAACATCTTTGCGTCGCATTTTGTTGAAAGATTTGAATTTGCACCCGTATAAAATTCAACTTGTGCAGGAATTACTGCCAAATGACCCAATTTTTCGACGAGCTTTTGTTGAAACAATGTTGGAACGCTTTCAGAGTTTCAACAAATTTCAATAAACAGAATTGCCGTTACTGGGCTGCGGAGAACCCACGTGCAAAACATCAAAAGCCTCTGCATTCGCTGAAAGTAACCATTTGGGCGGCCATATCAGCACACGGTATTATCGGACCCTATTCCGTTGAAAATCAACAAAGGCAATCTGTCACTGTAAATTCCGACCCATACATAGCCATGTTAAGGGATTTTTTCTTTCCGCAACTGCAACAATTTGAAGCTATAATGGTGCGACATGCCATACACCTAATGCTTCGTTAGCGGCAGTAAACGTGATGTTTGATGGGAAACTGATATCGCGCCGAGGTGACATTACATGGCCGTCTAGAAGTCCGAAACTAACGCCACCGGACTTTTTGAGAAGTAGACCGGACCGGACCTGAAAAGTAGAATCTACTCCAATAACCCAGCCACGATTAACCTGTTGAAGATAAATATCCGAGAAAAAATTGCAGCTATTCCTCGCGCAAAGTGTCAGCGAGTTTTTACCAATTTGAGGTTCAGATTCGAGGAATGTTTGAAGCGGGATGGTGCACACCTGAATGATGTAATTTTTAAGAAATAAATTTCCCAGATGTCTATTTTAATAGAAATAAAGAAGTGTTTTTTTTTTTTTTTTTTTAAATTCGCAAATATTTCTGGCCCACCTGTATTAGGTGCTTATATATGAAATTGGCGTTTTGCTGAACTGGTCACTTTGATCTGAAATATCTCCTCTATAGTTAAGAATTCCAAATTCAAATTTATAAATTCATTTAGCTGGTACATTTGAGTTTTGAAAACAGTCATTCATTTGTTTTTTCCTAATTATTTTTTTCTTTGGCGTCGCTTATAACCGCATAATGGAAAACATGAAATATCGTAATATTTACTAATACGAGTTCTACCGTGGCACCAGTGCTGTAGAAAGAGCTCGAAGGATTAATTATGTGTACGGCGCTGGTGTCGCAAAAGAAAGCACAGCATGTTTTCGGTTTCAGCGTTTTCGTTCTGGAAATTTCGACCTTTAGAACCAACCCCGTGGACGGCCGGAGACAAAAGTGGATAATAAAGAATTAAAGGCTATTGTGAAAGCGGATCCATCACAAAGCACTCAGAGATAGCTGCAGGCTTCGGGGTAAGTGATAAAACTGTATTAATCCACTTGATGTTAACCTTACAGAACCTAAAGAATTGTGAAGAGACCGAAACAGGTGAAAATCTGAAGGTGCAAGGTCAGGGCTATATGGTGGATGCACTAACACCACCCAGCAAAACTCCCTTAATTTTTGATGAGTGGCTAAAGATGTGTGTGGTCTAGCGTTATCGTGATGAAAGACCACACCCTTCCTGTTGATCGATTCTGGCCGCTTTCTCTCAACTGCTTCCTTTAATCTCATCAGTTGATGGTAGTAGAGATCCGATTCGATGGTTTTAATTGCTCACAATGAACAATGCCCTTCCAGTCCCACCATACACAAAGCATCACCTTATTTCGAGTTAGCGCAGGTTTAGCCATAGTCTGTGAAGCGTGGCCGACTTTAGACCCTGGCATTTTTCGCACGTTCTTGTCGTGCGTGATCCACTTTTCATCGCCAGTTGTCAATCTTTTCAAAAACGGCTCGGTTTCATTACGTCTCAATAATGAAACGCAAATGAGTAGACGGCTCATTAGGTTTCTTTCAGTGAGCTCGTGTGGCACCCAAATATTGTGCTTTTTGGTATAGCCGGCTTTCTTCAAATGGGTTAAAACTGTTTTGTGGCCAATTTCCAGTTCTTCAGCTACAACGTAACTACTGATAGCCAATCTTGCTCCACTTTTTCAAAAATGGCGTCCATTTTATTCGTAATAGGGCAATTAGATCGAGGTGTATTTTAAACATCAAAATTTCCGGACTGGAAACGTTTGAACAAACTTTGTGCTACTCTTACTGACACTTCATTAGGTCCATAAACGTCACAAATTTTTTTCGCTGCTTGAACTGCATTTTTGCCTTTTTTGTAATATTTTAAAATGTATAGAATTTCTTCATTAGATTCACTCATTTTTACAGAAAGAAAAACAAATGAAAAATAGTGTGAAACAACTTTTTTTTTACTTTTAATGTAACCTTTTTAATGTTACCAAAGCCAGCTAGATACAAATAATACATCCAAAGAAATTTTATAACAAGATTATACCTTTGTTATGCGAAAACACTTTTTCCCCAACTTAATATTAATATAGTAAATACGTATTATACATTTCGTGTTTTCGATATTATTTTATCATAATACGGTTTATAACGTTGCAACTTTAAAAAATATCGACATTAAAGAACTTTCCTTCATTCATACTTTTACAAGGTTCAATTATTTTTATTTTGTGAGTTATGAATTATGAAATTGAGATGATTATATTACATATAATATAGATATTAAAGAGGTAATTTCCAAAGAAATATTACTCAATATTATGAAGTCAGTGTGTACTTATTTATTTTATTTTGTAAACATTAATATCCAGTGAATAACGAAGCATTACAATAGTATGTCTGTTCAGTCTAATTAAATTAAATTTCGATATCACAAAAAAAAAACAAAAATCAATGACTTCTATAGTAGAATGTAAAATGAAACAGCTAATGTACAGTGTACAGTCAAGTGTACAATCTTCAATGTAGCGATTTCGACTCATTACTCTTTTATTAAAAGTATAGATTTAAGAACATAGATTCAAAACTAACATATTCACTATGTTTAATAGTTAAAGATGAAATGTTAAACACTAGTAAATCTTTACTTCCTATACAAGAAAATAAAATAATTTATGAATTGTTCTAATGGCAAGTATTTACTGGCAAGTAACTTTCGCAATTAATGGCCAAGTCAATAAGCAACTATTTTACACTGGCTGAAATTTCTCTGTTGCAAGTCACTTTTAAAGTTAATTTGCTTCAAAAACTTGCAGAACTACTTCGACAGAAATTGCATACAAAATACTTGAGCAAGTACGGCCAAACAGTTCAGATACCTAGCTAGCTGTAGAAAAACGTAAGTACGATATTGAGACATGATAAGTTAAGTCTTCAAAGCCAATTATTAAGAAAACCACAAAGCAAAGATTCTGCCCAATTAAAAAGTACCTACAAATTACTGAGGCTATTTCAATATTGTGCTCAATTTTAACAGCTGTAGTATTCAATTCTTCTGCTAGACACTCTTAAGCAATGTTTTATTAATTTTATTTTTATTATATTTGTTTCTTGTGTCGCAAAATGGGGTATCAATCTCATTTAAAGATTTGGGTTTCACTGTGCATCTTCATGGGACCATACTTTTTTCTCCCTCATAATATTAATTAGGTACTTATAAAATAACCCTCATAAACTTCATGTTGTGGGTACAAGCAACAAGCAAGTGTATCCAGCAAGCTTAAATACCTTGAATTTATGTTTATACATGACACTTGCAGTAATTTCTGGAAGTACCTAAAACTTGCAAAAGTCGACTTGCTGTGAGTTTTTACACAATGCAAGCTACTTGGGATAAAATTTAGAATTGTTTGGCACATGGAGGGGATCGGGAGGGGACGAGATGAGGTTGACCCCAACCACTGACACTACTTCCATTACAAGGTAATTCACCTGGCCTGAGTTATTGTTGGTAGTTAAAGATTCAAGGTCAAATACGATTTTTTTTTACATTTAATATTGTTTTTGCATGCTAAGCAGCAGAAGGTTTAGTGAGGGTAGATAAAGGAATTATCTGTCTTCAGATACCATTCACGTGGAATAGTAATGCCCCTGGGCAGAGTTATACGGTGTTCAAAGTTTCAAAGTCAAGTATGAAATTTTGCAAGTTAAACTTACAATAACAATTTGGAGTCAAAACGTGCCAGCCACTGCCACAGTATGCTCGCAGCCCAACTCATTCATTTACTCACTTTAAGCAACCGAACACGCTCAGAGCTCCCTTCGGTCTATCCTCACTACTTAATACCTATAGTATCCATTTTATTTAAAGAATATATTTTATAGTATTTTGTATTCAAAAAACAAATTCAGTGTAAAATTAATTTTTCACTATTATACATTTATTAGAACCATCCAAATATTTCCAAAAATTTGCTTGGCACCATTAGTAAAAGAAAATTATAAAGAAACAAAAAAATTACAAAAATTGTTTAAAGTTGTATTCAACATTTTTCATTCAGCTGAGATACTATACAAATGTAGGTGTTTGTGTTTAGTTTCTGGGGTTCTGTTATGATTAATTAAACACCACATGTATTCATACTTTTATATAATATACAATACCATATTGTCACTGCAAGGTGGTTCTTCCTCATCTATGCACTCTACTGTTTCTTGTTTCACTGTTGGTATACACATCTGTAGATCGCACTGTGCCTCTGGAGCTGTAGTACTCAATGTATTACAGCTGGCTCTGGGTGCTGGGTGTTCACTCCTATCCATAGTTCTATTTGTTTCAATCATGTCTTTCATCTCCATTGGTTATATATGTAATTTGGATTATACCTTATATTTTATGTAGGGAGGTAGTAAGTGTTTTTATTTACAGCTGAAAAGTTTTCAAAACTAGTTGAAAAATATGTAAATTAAAAACTGCTCTAGAAGAACTTATTTATCTATATAATTTTTTTTTAATAAAGCAGAAGAGTTATATTGTTTAATAAACACGATTATCTGACTCTAGAAACAAAAGTACTCTGTGATCTAGAGCTACCAGCACCACAGAACATTATGAATAAGTGTACACTGTAAATTAAATCACCTCGCTTTTTTATCAAAACAATTGTATGAAGATGACCGTCTATCCTTTGGTTATTTGTCTATGGTGTTCTGTACTGCATAGACGCGGAATCGTTTTGGTTAATTGTCTATGGACACACAACACTACTACCACAGAACACCTGTACCGTCGTATTCGAAAAATTACGTTTGTTTAAGATTGCATGATTCAACGGTATAGGTTTTAACTAAAATTAAGCTACGACTCTCAGCTAGCCAGTGGCGGCCACTACTTAGTCTGTAGTGGCGACGTAATATGGGTTGCCAATTGGTATCCGGGGCGGTTTTCTATTGACCACCCCCCGAATTAAAACAAGAAATATTAAACGTGCTTACGTAACTTTTATATTAAAGTGAAACCTTTATTATATCGTCTCAAACTTTTTGATCTGTGTTGCATGTCGCGTGACGGTCGGCCGAAGTAGGGATTAAAGGGAAAGGCGCTCACCAGAGCAGCCAAGGCCAATATGGCGGCGCCTATAGTTCGCAGCAACTGACCGTGTAGTGTATAGACTATTACTCATTCGTGAATTTTTAGTTAAAGGTCTATAATGTGAAAAAAAGTTTCACTTTTACCTTAGTTTCGTAAAACCACACAATTATTTTTTGATATTTGATCACATTTGGACAATTGACAATGGAAAGATTGGTAAGTCGCATTTGGCTCATTGTGGATCCCCAGTAAGATTTTATCAACTTTAATTTTGAGAAACTTCTTTCAGATGAAGCCACCAAAACACAAATAGTTAAAAATTCTTAGACAAAGCGCTAGACTCTGAACGGACTCAGAATGGAATTTTACAATGAATTTCAGAAACTCCAAAGTAACGGTACCTAGTCCATTGGACTACTCCTTGGAATGAAACGTTTTTTCTTTTAAACAAGTTCTGAATGTGTGCGTAGAATGGTGTTTTATTTACATTATACTGTAGGTACCTTTACTTTTTTATTTATTATGGCTCTGGATACAAGTCATTTAAGCCAATAGGTAAATTTCTCACTGTACACTGTATAGAATTACAATAATCCTACAGTATTTACAATGAATTTATTTATGGGTTTAAAAAAAGGTGGATCCGCTAAAATTAATTGTAATTCATTCGGAACCTCACTACTATTCGACACATTTTCAAGCTCGGCTACTAAGACATAGGAAAGTGGAAAAAAAAAATTTATAAATAAATAAATAATAATCGATTATTTGATGGCTCTAACGTTTTTTTTAAGTGACAGTAGGTATTTAATCACCCTTTTTCTTACTAACTTGCTGAATAGTCCTTGTTCGTTTGCTTAACACTTGTCACTATAGGCGTAACAGAATCTCATGGAACGAAAAAAAAAAAAAATGTGATTTTCATATGGCAATTATCAATTGTCATCTATCAAATTAAATTCGAGTTGAGTCAACCGCTTCGGAGAAGTTTTGTTTTTTTTTTTTAAAGTTACAGTTTTCGTGAAAATGTCGAAAAAACCAATTCGATCACAAGCAAGGAACGTTGTTTACAATGTATATCAAAGGATTTGTACAGAAGAAGATGGAGGCCAATCAGAATCTTCGATTTTAAAGAGAGTTCAAACATTCACCGGTAAGTAGAACTAACAAGTCAAGATACTTTATATTTTATACATACATTTTTCTAAGTACCGAAACAATTATTATTATTTTAATCATAGTGTTAAAGTTACAGTTGCTCGTAGTAATAGTTTGGCAGCTTTTTTGATATTCTGCAAACAAACATTTTTGTGTGTAAATTATTTAGCGTTCTCGTACATAAAAAAAAAAATTAAAACCCATGATGAAATCAAACAAGTAATATTATATTGTGTACTATCCTTACTCTATGTTATTGAACTGTTATTTACAGGGGTTTCTTCTTCTACCATACGAAGAATTATTAATGAAGGAAGAGTAAACGGAGGTGTGTTCTGTACGCCTGGTAAAAAGAGGAAAGGGGGAAAGAAAAAAATTAATCTGGACAGTTTTGATTTAGAAGTGATCAGAAATAAAATAAAATAATTTTATACTGTACGGAAAGAAATTCCAACCGTGAGGAAATTGTTACAAACTCTTCGGGAAGATATTGATTTCAATGGAGGCAGAGAATCATTGAGGTAACACATATATGTATCTACTTATTTTACTTGCTATAGTTTAATGTTGCTACATTTTATAACTTATGATTTTTACAGGCTTATTCTGAAGAATATTGGCTTTGAATTTGTAAAGTGCCAATCAAAAAGAACTATTTTGATGGAGCGTCATGACATATATGAGATTGATGAAATTTTTAAATCGCACGGTCATGAAGTGTTAAGGCTTCCACCTTACCATTGCACTCTAAATCCCATAGAAATGATATGGGGTATAATGAAGCAGAAAGTTGCCGAGAAGAATATTAATAGGCCTGCAAGTGATATCAAGTCATTAACAGAGAAAGCTTTCTCACAAATTGGTGCAGATGAATAGCAAAAATGTTGCGAGCATGTAATAAAACATGAAAATGATTTCATTAATCAAGATAGGTTAATAGAAAATCAAGAGGAGCGATTTATTATAAATACCTCTGTGTCTTCATCATCTTCCTCAGATGAAGAAGAAGATATGCAAGTGGAGTATTTAGAACCATTTTCCAGCTCGGAATAAAGTTATTTTATTTTTATGATAAAAAAATGCAATTACATATTATTATCATAATATAAATATCTAAACAAGTCAATGCATTTTCGATTTATAGTCTGCTCCACCACTCAAGTCCTATGGAAAACCAACAACCCCTATTACAGTATATACATTCAGTCAAAAAAGCACCGGGAATGGATAATTTGTTATTTATTGTTCAAAATTCAATTTTTTGTTTTTTTGTTGTTATTAGATTGGCACAACTGTTTTCCATTTTGGCACGGAGTTTGAGTTGCATCTGTCAATACAGTGCTGTTTTTGCCAGTACATTTTTGACAGAGTAGTACAAATAATGTTTTTGATGATTGATATTAGGGTATATTAATAAAAAAAATAAAAGTATCAAAACGTTTTACTCCAATTACCCTAGTGTTTCTTACTACAAAATTTAATTTCCCTATTTTCCATGAGATTCTGGTATACCTCTATACGTGTATACATTAGGGTTCACTTTCAAATAATAAACTGTTTACTTTTGTAGAAAAAAGGCATTTTAATTTAAACACATACTAGCGTAACATATTGATGGTAACAAAACGTTAGCGCGAGTTATTTTACCTGTGGAGTCATCTCGTTTTTCATTTTATAAACTAATAGCATTTATGATGACGTTAAATTGAACATTGCGCCCACCAAAGGACGTAGTCATTTCACATGCCCTTAAAAAAGGTAAGGCTAGATCTGAATTCTCAAGTCTTACAATACAACATAATAATTAGATACAAAAATCGCGGCCGCCCACCATTTCACTACGCTATAGTAACGAAAGCAAAAATAATCTCTAGTAATATGTATTTAAAAGAACACAAATTAAAATAAAAACTCAAGTGACTCTAATAACACAATATAAAGCATTCATAAAATAAAATAATATCGCAATAAAAATCTAATCAGATGATCTTGGCAAAAAACATAGCTTATTACACGCCCTTTTACAAATACCATTCTTGGTTTTAATAGAAACTACTCTCGTAAGATTATCCGTATACCCTTATTCGTTATTTATTATTCTTCTTCTTCTTCTTGTTTTGGCGCCGCAAAAAGTACTTGCCAGTGTCAATGTTTTTAAGCCTTCGTAAACCTTTCCTTTATACAAAGTAGGCTCTATTGTCAGAACTATTTAGGAGTTTTTGTGATATCCCAAAATGCACGCTTTCTTCTTTATTTTTTTAATCCACTTCACTTATGCACAACAACTAAACTACATCAAATAAAATGCTACATAATATAGGGTCAAGAAATCTAAGTTAATGAATTGAAAATAAAAACAACATATCACTTTAAAATCCCGCCAAAACCTCCTTACTTGTAATTAATTAAAGAGCTGCTTTTTTATTTAATATTGTATTTTTGTGTTCAAAAGTATAATAATACAAGTAATGGCACAAATCACCCGCTTCTACGGGACTATTTACGCATCGTTTAATATATATATATATATTATCACAATTATATTTAGGGACTTTTATCACCAAGGATATGCCAGTCGCATCATAACTTATACCTACTACATATACAAACAAGAATTAATCATATAACTTTTAAAAGTTTAAAACATAGTCCTACATAGAAATCCAAATTACTAGGACAAAAGGTTGTAATATAATATGATTTTTTTTCTATTTTATTATACCCTAATATACGACAAAATTTGTAAAAAAAATGGGCATTCTCTGTTATTAACATAATTATTGTCTTTATATTAAAACATGAATGAATTAATTAATTATTTGATTTAAGAAAGTTAAGATTTTGAATATTTCAAGCAAATAAATCAATTTCTCAAATACATAATATGAAAAAAAAATCGTTTTTCTTTTAGAATGTTACATCCCTACTAAAATAAGTACTACCACATGTGGTAGTTTTCTACTTTTTTGGTAGATTTAAGTCTTCTGGAGTCTGTTGTGTTGTGGTAGCAAAAACGTATTTGCTAGTTTTCGAATAAAATAAAAATGGTGGTCAAACTTTATATTTACTGCGGTCTTTGAGATTTTCCCGTCTATATGTGATCTCGTTTATTATTACCATAATTATTGAATGTTACACAAATACAGGTAATTTACTGATATCTAATTAAATTCTTATTAAAATGTTATAAAACCTATTTGAATCTTTTAAGTACACTAATACGTTACTAAATACACTTAATATAACATTAAAGAACCGTAAACTTCGTAAATATTAAAACAAAAACAGCCTTTATACACGTTATGTATGATAATTCATGTTTATAATTAAACATTACAAGCACGATAGATGTTAGCGACGCATAGGCCTAAGCGTAATGATACGAAAATAGCAATTGTAAATATAAGTTGTAGGGATGAATAATTTATACAAACAATCATAGATTTAATGTTTCTAATGTTTCGAATGTAATACTATAGTGTGTAGGTATATAAGGACAGTATATAAGTTATGAAAACGCTTGTAATTTAGTAGAAATAATCATTTAAAGTATTAAACTCGTATATCATTGAAAATTCATATATTATAGAAGTTGTATGTAATGTTTTGTGTTATATAGGTAAATTAGCATTCTCTATGTGTTTTATAATGTTTGTAACACCAAATAGTGTGTATATGTATGTGTGTGTATAACGAGCTGCAAGACGTTTTAAAGTTGCGATGTTTAAAGCTTTGTATCTACAATGTTTATATTGACCTATAATGTTAAAGTTAGTGTTTTTGGATAGGTATTTGTGTCTACATTAATGTGAAATAGTTTTTATAGTAATTGAATAATTATAATTAGAGATATTAACAATTTATTACCTATTGCATACAAGTAATAATAATAATAGATAGGGACAGCGATAGTGCAACCACGACATTGCCGCGGTTTACGGACCACACCCAAGTTTGGTAATGAGCAGTACAGATAGAGACGCCATCGTCCGTCTCGCTCTCCGGCAAACAAGATAAAAGGCGCACTACTGGGGCCAACGGGCGGGTTTCGACCGCTGACGTGAACGGACGTGTCCGTTCGCGCTCTCGATCGCTTTCCGAATTATCGCATTCTGCTTAAATTAGTGTTAAACTTGTTTGCTCTGATCCACGGACCCGGTCCTAGGCCTGCCGGTTCAGAGTACACAGTGTAAAGCTAGTTTTTTACGCCATTTCATTCACGTTCTGCTTGTACTAGTGTACGACTTGTTTGTTTTGATCAACGGACCCGGTCCTAGGCCTGCCGGTTCAAAACACACAGTCTTAAGCTAGTTCTTAAGCGATTCATACCGCGTGTTATAGCGAGGTCGGTGTTATTGTTGTGTAGCGAGTATCTAGGTACTCGTTGCGCGCATAGCGCCGTCTCGCTCGCACATTTCGTGTAGCACTTCGGTGCACACGAAAAAACCGTACTTTTCAGTACGATAATAAACGCGCTTTTCAGCGCGAAATCCTGTTTCAAAAGACACGCAAATCCACGGTTTAGTGGTCGTTCGTCGGATACCTAACGGTGCTAACGAAGACGAACGGGGCGTGACCCGAGCGCTCTCCGGTTACTTCCCTCTGAGGTAAACGATAACTCGGACGGGCCTGGGAATCTTAGCCTTTGCCTTTTTGCATAGTTAAGCCCCAGGTGTCTCCTACCCAACCCTTCCTATCCTTACCATCCATCCTTGTGGTTGTTTGGGCGGAGCCACGGTATATACCGGCCTGCGTCCTCTGCCACAAGACTGCTAGGGACTCCCCTAGGGAAACGATAGGTCCTTTTCCTGTGTTTCATTACACCGTGACACACAGGTCTCATTGCTCCGGGCTCGGATAGCCCGTTAAATTCATTCGGCGTACCCCCCTGCCCTCCAGGCAGGGTAGTGAATAAATTCACTTCCCCCGTCCTCCAAACAGCCACCGCGATGGCCGACAATAAATACGCGGAATTAGAACTACGTCTTAGGCAGCTGGAAGCCGAAAACCAGCGCCTAGTTAATTTTATGTCCCTCAACATGCCCGAGCTCAGCAATGAGTATAGAAGTAGGTCACAGATGGCGGACTCGCTACGTCCGCCGTCAGCCAACCAGAGCGCCGTTACCGCGCACGCCATCCCCTCCACCTCCGCCGCGATCTCACCCGCCGCCGCGCCACCCGGTTTCACGCGACCCGCCTCGGTCCCTGCGACCGAGTACCCCCACCCCACTAACCTCGCAAGCGCGAGCCACGCCCCTAAGTCCCGAGCAAAATCGCAACAGCGATCTTTTACCCCCGGTCCCTATGGCCGCCCCGCTAAACCCGTTGCCCCCGCGGCAACCAAATCAACACCGGTGTACAACTCTTTTTCGGCCCTTCCAGCCGAAACAGATATGGATGCACCATTAAGTCCAACCCCCTCCTCGGAAATGGAACTCTCGCTCCACTTCCAAGAACCGGTCCTAATCCCGACCGAACCTACCGCGGAAAATGACGAATTCACGGTCGTCAAATCCCGCAAACGCGCGCCCCGTGATAGCCCCGTTGAGGAAAACGCGGCTAAAACATCAAAAACTGTGAACGGCTCTGCCGCCCCCGCACCCTCCTCGAATACCGACGAACCGGTCGTCGGTAAAAAGCAAAAACCCCCTCCGATAATTATCCACGACAAAACTGTCTGGACAAAGCTCACCAATGAGCTCAAAACACTGAAAATAGGCTACACCAAAGCCCGTAATACCGCGACAGGTATCTCCCTGACGATGAGCACGTCAAACTGCCATCGCAGATTGACCACCCTCCTCCGTAGTAGGAAACATTCCCTACTACACTTACGCCCTCGAAGAGGAGCGTGTCCTACGGGTTGTGCTTCGGCGCATCCCAGTCGAAATATCACCAGAGGAAGTCTTTGCCTCCATTGAAGCACAAAATTTCCCCATCCGAGAGGTCCATCGGATGTATAATAAAGAGAAACGAGCCCTTCCAATTGCTCGTGCTAATCCTAGATAAAACGCCTGAGGGCAAAAAAATATTTAACCTAGAAATTGTATGCGAGCTCTCCGGAATAACCGTAGAGCCTCCATACAAAAATTCGAAGCCCTCCCAATGCCACAACTGCCAGTTGTACGGACACTCTGCCCGCAACTGCTTCCTTCGTCCGAGGTGCGTTAAGTGCCTCGAAGACCACCCAACCAGGGAGTGCACGCGTCAGCGTGACTCTAACACCCCCCCGAGCTGCGTACTATGCAGGGAGGAGGGACATCCTGCGAACTATCGCGGATGCCCCAAGGCCCCGCACACCATGCACCCCCGCCGCCCTGGGCAGGCTGCCCCTCAGCGGGCACCCCCCGCCTCAGGGTCCCGGGCGCAGCAACCTCTGCTCAATCCAGAGGTCTTTCCGTCCCTCCCTGCCCCCCGCCGCACTCAGGCGACCGTAGGCCCCCCCGCACCCCAGGTGCAGCCCAAACCCGCGCGTTCGACTCAGAACGCATGGGCCCCCAAACCGCAGCCCCTTATGGCTATGGACATCCCCGCGCTCCAGCGCCCCGCGCCCCAGCACCACGCGCTCCAGCGTCCCGCGCCACCACAATGGATGACCTTATGTTATCGCTCACTCGTGAGCATGAGATACGCGAAATCCTCGCATACAAGGCTCATATGGAGCAGTACGGTTTCGTCGAAACCATAGCTGCCTTTCCCCGGCTCGTAGAGACGTTACAGCGTCTCGATCGCGAAGCCGCCAACCTCAGGCCTCTCAATGGCTAAACTCAAGCCGAGAGGTTTAAACATCTCTTTCTTTAATGCGCGGAACTTATATCCGCAGCGTGATCTCGTCGCGACTTATCTTAAAGATCACCAAATAGACATTCTCTTAGTACAGGAAACGCTCTTAAAGCGTGGTAAACGCAATCCGAGTATCGCAAACTATAACATCGTTAGAAATGACCGCGACGGCCGAGGGGGCGGCACTCTCATTTACTACAAGCGCTCGTTGTATTGCATGCCGATAGATCCTCCGATACTTACCAATATGGAAGTATCCGTGTGTAGACTAGGAATGACCGATCATCCGTCCATAACGATCGTATCCGTGTACCTCTCACCGACGAAAGTACCTCTCAGGTCTGACCTAGAGAAGCTACTCTCGCTCGGCACATCGGTCATTATCGCAGGTGACCTCAACAGTGGACACACGTCCTTCAACAATTGGAGAGACACCAGCAATGGGGTTATTCTCGAAGGGTTGTCGGACGAGTTAAACTTTGACGTCATAGCGCCTCCCACTCCCACCCACTTTCAAGATCACTGTACACCGACAGTGCTCGACATAGCCCTCCTGAAAAATATCGCGCTTCAGGTACGACTCATTCGGGTCATACACGAACTCGACTCCG
Source organism: Saturnia japonica (assembly GCA_033032175.1). Classification (NCBI taxonomy): domain Eukaryota; kingdom Metazoa; phylum Arthropoda; class Insecta; order Lepidoptera; family Saturniidae; genus Saturnia; species Saturnia japonica. The sequence continues at coordinate 8,957,926 of CM065329.1, forward strand.
ACCATCGCCCGGTCATCCTATAGCTACGACAACTAGATGACTCCAGCCCTCCTACAGTCACAATGGTTGACTATGCAAAATTAAAACACTACCTCGCGGATAGGCAGTCCTCGCCCAGTCTCGTTAGGGTCCCGGACGTATTAGAGTCAGTTGCGCACGTAGATCTCGCAATCGACTCCCTAGTTGACCACCTCCAAGTCGGCATCGGAGAGGCCTCGAGAGAGGTCGAAGCGGCGAACGATCGCCGCTTTGTACTCCCTGCCGACGTGCGAGCGTTGATGACGGAGAAGAACGCTGCGACTCGTGCGCATGATTCTTATCCGACCGATGTAAACCGCGCACGATTACGCGCACTTCAGAGAGCGGTTAAAGCCCGTATAACCGAGCTCAAAAGTCACAGATGGGACACCCTAGTCGAAGGGCTAAGGCCGTCACATCTGACTTATTGGAAAGTAGCCCACGCCCTTAAAATAGACGCCCAACCTCGCATGCCCCCCCCTCGAAAGGGGTCCCGGCACTACACCCGCTTTCGATATCATCGACAAGGCGGAGTGCCTTGCCGCTTGTCTGGAGAGCCAGTGCTCCCCGAACAGCGTCAAGAACACCGACCGAGTCAGAGACATCGAAGCCCGCGTGGAGGAGCTGAATAAGCTCCCGGTATCAGAATCCCTATCCCCAGTCACTTCTGAGGAGATCTCTGCCATTCTCAAAAGCCTTAAGCTTAGAAAGTCACCAGGTCCCGACGGTATCAGGAACGAAGTACTCAAACTTCTTCCCGATCACCTCATAGCTCTATTGGTCTGCATATTCAATGTAGCCATAGCCAACTGCCATTTTCCAGCCGTCTGGAAAACGGCCATTGTCATAGGTATTCACAAGCCCGGCAAGAGCACGTCGCTTCCCGACAGCTACCGCCCTATCAGTCTTCTAAATACCCTTGGTAAAATCTATGAGCGGATCCTTCTGAACCGTCTCAAATCCGTAATAGAGGAGAAAAACCTCTACCCGCCTGAGCAATTCGGTTTTCGTGCTAGACATTCTTGCACTCATCAAGTGCACCGCCTCACGGAGCACATTTTGTTTAACTTTTCCGAGTTATCTATACCCCGTCGCACACTGGCAGTCTTCTTCGACGTAGCCAAGGCCTTCGATAAGATCTGGCACGAAGGATTAGTCTACAAGCTGTACTCCCGCGAAGTCCCCGATAGATTAGTTAAAATCATCCGCGATTACCTCAAAGACCGCACCTTTCGCTACAGAGTGGAAGGTGAACTATCCACACCCCATCCCATACGCTCAGGCGTCCCCCAAGGTTCCATTCTGGCACCTAGCCTCTTCAATCTGTACGTCAGTGACCTACCAAAACTTGAAGAGAAAGTTGAAGTAGGCTTATACGCTGACGATACAGTCATATACTCCTCTCAAAGGCAAACGAGAAACCTCAAATGTAGAATCCAAAGAGCCGTGACCACTCTCGGGAAGTGGTTTAACGACTGGCGAATAGCCATAAACCCCACGAAGAGCGCAGCGGTGCTCTTCGACCAAACCGCCACACAGATACCGCAAAAACTCAAGGACAATACCCTTGAACTCTTCGGTAATCCGATCCCCTGGGAAAAGGCGACCAAATATCTAGGTGTGTAACCCTAGACAGTAGACTCTCCTTTATACGCCACATCAATCTGGTTAGGAAAAGGGCCTCCTGGACCCTCGCCCGACTGCATCCTCTGTTATGTGCTGCAAGCAAAATGTCCACGAGACACAAGCTTACGCTCTACAAGATGTGTATCCGTCCGATCATGACATATAGCTGCGTTGCGTTCGCACATATGCCAAGTTATAACTGGGAACGCTTACAAGCCATCCAGAACAAGTTTCTTCACCGCCTTACCGGTGCCCCCTGGTTTGTTCGTATGGAGGATCTCCATAGAGATATGGACCTTCCCATACGCCAAACACCTTTCTCGCTCGTATTTCGACACCGCGTCGAACCACGCGAACCCCTTAATAAAAGCGGCAGCTTCTTATGTTCCCGACCCCAACGCCTGCCGGAGAAAACGCCGGCCGCGTAATATATTCACTGACCCGCCCGACCAAACCGAAAAAGCTAACGCGTTCTACGCCGACACCGTCTCTCCAAACAGAGCGTGCCACCGCCCACGCCCGCGTAACCACCGTTCTCTCCGCAGAGGACGGGCGGTCAACTTCGCTCCCGCACACCCGTCACGTCCACCCTCTCTAGCGGCAACCCAAGCCTAGGTCCGTTCCTCGGTGTGAAGCCCTTGGGTCAGGCAGCCGCCCGCGCGATACAAAGTGACACTATACGTGCAACATTTAGTTACCCACACACAACATTACACACGTATGAACACACACACGTGCACACCACACAGGTAAATAGGTTCTGTAAGGGACCTTTTTTTTTCTTTTTTTGCGCTAGTTAGACTAATGCGCTAGTTAGTGTAGAAAAACCATTCCGATTAACAAATACACATACGCATGGTCCACTCCTTCCTCCCAGGAGGAGGGGAACGTGCATATGAGTATATATTAGTTAGCTCGAATTCTCCTAAGATTAGGGAATTAGTTAGATCGCGACTTTTTCGCATTCGCGACGACCGCCCGAGCCGAGGTTCGGCCACTCTGGCACCCTCGTGCGGGTCGTCACAAACACTTTCGCGGCTGAGTGCCCTAAGCGCTCGCCCCCAAGTCCGGTGAAGCTGTAAAAGCCGCAGCGGCTCTGTTTGACGATAGGGCCCCTAAGGCTAACAGTGTAGTCAGTTCTAAAAAAAAAGACTCAAGAAACAAGACTGGAAGAAACAGTACCCAGAAGATAGTATCAAGAAATATTGTATTTGTGTCTTGAAGAATACAGCTAATTTATTGTGGTGCCTGTGTGTCATTTCGCATCTTCACTAAGTGTTCAACCCGCCAG